>JBAMCL010000390.1:2686666-4030000 GCA_037075165.1 Hirtodrosophila histrioides | reverse complement strand
TTTCAAATGCGTTTTCCCTCTTGTTATTACAAGGCAAACATTAAAGACGCAGCGGCTCATTGGGTAACCCAATCTGCGGCTTGTCAAGCAACGGGTCATAAGGCTACATAGCAACTAATTTGGCAGGTTCCCCAACCGCCCCTTCCCCGGCCAATACAAAATTCCGCTTTGTTTTTCCAACACACAGACAGAAAATGAGAGAAAAAAACACCATGAAAAGACAACAAATGCCATTTCAAGTAGCAAACGTGTAAAGTAGGTGGCCCAGACCTTTTGCCGCACCAAGAGACACCGCCACCGTTGCACAGTGGTGTCAGCCTTATATGCATTAAGTCGCAAACTCACCAAGGAAAACATACCAAATAAATTTGAAATATTTTATACTTGTACCATTGTATTTGTAGCGGCTGCAAATCTAGCTTAGATTACAATGTCTTCTGGAAATATAAGATCTAAGTAGTTTATTTGTAAGCAATGAATGAAGTTTTGGTTAGATGAAGAAAAACTCTATCAACAGCTCTTAAGTTGCTACTATTATAAAGCCATGCAGAAGCCGCATCTCACAACGAAAAATGTTCTTTGGGGGTACCTAGTCTTAAGTACCCACAACTTCCTTTTTGATTCTTTGATACTATTTGCATGAAATCCAAAGACGAACTTTGACAAGCCACTAAAGAAATGATAAGTGAACAAAATGTAAACCATTTGCTGTCGATTTAACCACTGTGCGACGTCAATGAGGCTGGTTCAGTCAGCTAATAAGCAGAGTGTCCATACATTTGAGTAGAAGCCTGGCTGCCTGTTGAGCAACTGACGCGATGAGAAATCAATTTTTTGTGCCGCCCAGGCAGACAACAGATGATATAGCCCATCCGAACCGATCCCATCTCTATATACTCGTCGTATGATTTAATACAGTAGCTGGGCTGGGCTAATGGCTGTTCTCCCGATCTGTTCTTTGATGCACTCACTCTCCGTTTGTTTACACAAAATTCATAATTTACATATTGTTTTTTTTTTTTTTTGTTGCTTCTCTTTTTGTTTTTGTTGTTTTGGTAGTGTTTCTGTGTTGTCTTTCAAATGATTTTTTACATTTGCTTTCTTTTTTTTGGGGGGGCTGCTTTCTTCTTTTATCCCCGCCGACACGTCACTTTGATAATTTCTGTTGTTTTCTTTTTGATTTTTGATTGAATCAATACGTATCTACATATGTCCCAGTAGTAATTTCCGGAAGGCAACTGTACCTGAATAATATTCTCCTAATATGAGCATACTTTAGCATAAGTATGCGTGGGCAGGGGTGGTTTTTTAGTGGCATAGGGTTCCCCCACCCCCCTGACTCATTGTTCATCCATCAGCGTCCTCATCAGCCGCATCAACGTCGCACGTCAAAGTTGTTCGAAATGTGGCTCAGTCCTTGGGATTTTTGAGCTCTGCGTAAAAGTCACGTGTTGTCTCTGCGGTTGACATCGCGCTGGGCGGGGTGGCGGGGGTAACTAGCAGGGCCAAGTGCGATAAATATCTAAATGCAACGCTTTGCAGCGTGTTCATGTTTTCCCAACAGTTTATTATGATGTGTGTGTGTGTGTGTGTATGTTATGTGTGTGTTAATTGACAACAAATCGTGATTCGAGTGTTTTGTGCAGGACACGTGGGACAGATTGGCATTGTGTTAATTGGCACGCGCCTGCAAGGACATGCAAATTTTAGTCAGATTCGATAGTAAGTCAAACGATAAACAAATTGGATTAAGTCATGCAGAGTAGACCCAAAATATACTCTAAGCGTTATTTCTATTTCTTAACTTTGCCTTAATGGGAACTGGTATTGTGAGATAAGCTTAAGATCGAGCCAAGTCCTTAATACACCTTAGTGCAACTTTCTCTCCTCTGCTAGACACTCAATCAGAAACAAGACTGCAATCATAAAATGTTAAACACTAAAAGGAATATAAACAAAAGTTCTCACTATTGGACACTTGAGCGACAAAGGGAACAACAAAAGGCGTGTAAAAACGCAAAATACAATAGACAAAATACAAAATACAAAGTACAATATACAATATACATACAGTAAACAATATGCAAAATAAATGCTCAAATAATAAAGAGCGAGCCGTACACAAAAATGGCAACGTAACTCAAGAGCTACTCCAAAAACCCGGCGGAAGAACAAAGGAGCAGCCGGGGGAATGTCGGCTACAGGCCAACAAAGGGAGGGAGGGAAGTAGGGAGAGAGTAATAACAATACAAAGTAAAGGAAAAAATGAAATAAAATAAAAATATGTACATTTTATAAAAGCAATATTAAAATAAATTGCAGGCCAGTAAGCTGAAAAAAATAGTCAAAGAAATTATACGAATGGAATTGAAGGGAATGGAATTGCAGGATGTAGGAGGCAGGAGGCAGGAGGCAGCAAGGCGACAAACTAACAGACAGAAAGGGACAGAGCAGGCAGAGAGAGAGAGAGCGAGCAGAAATATGATAAAAGTGAACAGAAATAAAATAAATATAATAAAAATATGTACAATGCAAGAAATACATTTTATTTCGCAGCTTTCGTGCGGACATGGTCCAGGAGCAGGAGCAGGAGCAGGAGCAGAAACAGGACCAGCCCTTGCGACCAACCCCTGCCCCTGGCCGCCAGTCACATTGACAGGCAGTAAAAAAACAACAAAATACAAAAATTCAGAGAGAGGCATAAACATAAGTAAGGATTCTCGCCATCAGTTGTCCTTTGTGCGCTTTGTTGATCGAGTAGTTTTTGTTTTTATGCTTTTTTATTTCTCCTCTGCTGCGACCTCAAAGGAAATAAATTTCATGCTCGTATTGTATGTATTTTTTTTTTTTAATTTTTTTATTTTGCAACGCAGCTACAAATAAAGTTTTAATCAAAATGTAGTTGAGCGTTGAAGGGTTGTTCTCCAATTGCTGCGACTCACCCTCTTAGAGTGTGTGTGTGCGTGTGTGCATGTGTGTGAATTGTTTCTGTCAATCAGCAGCTCCTTTTGTTGCCGCTGAAGGATACAACGTGATATTGATTTCGAGTTGCGGCAAATACAATGGCAGCACACTCAATTGCGAGGGGCGGCGGCCACAACCAATGAGAAAAGTTTCAAAGATACGAGTGCCTCACACACACAGAGCACCAGGCACACATAAAAGCGCATGTGGTACCCGGAAATACACACACACACACATACACAGTCACTTACAGAGAGAAGCTCATTCATGCTCACTGCATAGTTTCATAATTACAAACTGCAATGGCGCAGGACAATTCAGTGGCACGCTGAGGTCTGACCACTTGGCATTGCAACGCCCCCTGGCAGGCACACACATACCACACACACCACACACACACACACACACACACACACACACACACCACAGACACACACAACACCACATAGTCGAGTTTGCCATGTTTTATGTGCCTTCAACTTCGCCTTGTGTGCGGCATGCGACATGTTCAGCCGCGTCCCTCCGCATGCCTCTCTTTGCACTCGCAGCTGGTGGCAAATTTCATTTAAATGTGGTTAAACGGTTGTTGGCATTGCACGACAACGGGGGGTTGAGCCACCCTCCGCTGCTCATCCCCCCGCCTGTCATAAAACTCAATTAAAACGGCATTTAAATCATGCAAATTTCTCGCTTTGCTCCCAAATCGTTGGCATAAAATTCTTTAACAACTGCTTCGACCCAACCCTAGCACAGTCCTTAAGAGTTTCTACTTGGTATTTGCTCTTCCACTAGGAATTGTTAATAGTTTCTTATAACACACACACACACACACACACACACACACACACACGCGCCTTTGTTTTGTTTTTCCGAATCGAATTCGCATCGAATCAGTTTATCCTTTCTTCATCCTCAACTCTTGGTGGCATGTCTGCAATTTACGCACATTTTTATTCAAATTTTGTGTAATGTACAAATTGCTGTAGCAAAAAGTAATCGCCCTCAATAATGTGCTCAGAAGGAATACCAAAATATTTCATATTGAGATTCAACTGAATATATTCGTTTTGCGTGCAACGAATTGCCAATGCACTTGCTTCAAAAAGAACACTTTTACCCATACAAATGAGTAAAATGTGACAAATAAAGTTGTCCAAATATATTTGCAAAGAACAAACCTCAAAACAAGCCTATTTTTGATCAGCATTATAGGATTTTATATAATACAATCAGTTTCAATTTAAAATACAGATTACAACGAGCATTTTTAAACAATTCTCACTCAAGGATACTTTTTTTGTTGCTCCTGGAAATGAGTTGCGAAATTGTGCGATACTGTGACAATTGTGACTGTAGTTTTAAATACCATATAGTAGCTACAAATTTATGCTCTTATTGTTTGCAATTTGATGTATTACCATATAAATAAAGTGACTTTTGAGTCTGGTTAGAGAGTTATGTGGTAAAAGAGCTCAAAATGAATAATTTAAGCTGGGATTGAAGGCTAAGAATAATATCAATATATAAGTCTAGCAAGTTGCCAGATTAAAATCTGAAATTTCACTTTTCTTTTCATTGCTATCTTTTTGTTAAGACCATAAAAAACACCAGCCAATACTAATGTGTAATATCGAAACATGGTCCATGCTAAGCTCGATGCTCCACTGTTAATGTTAACAGAGCCTAATATCGAAACTGTAACAGCTAATATCAGAATTGTGACTGTTATCGGTCTATCACTGTTACTGCTAATATAAGGACTGTTACTCTCGATATTCAGATCCAGTGTGACACGATAATTGTCAGTATCAGTCACAGTTACGAGTATATTTCTCATGTCTAGTACCGATATATCAGCAGAAATTTCTAATAAATATATCCTTGTTGCGTACTTAGCTGGTCTTCTAATTTGCGCGCTGTTTAATTGAAAATCAAATGAAATATTTAAGTTTGTGGCAAACCCTAATGCGCTATCCTTATACCCCGTTATACAGAAATCATCGGATAACAAAAATAAAATCGCTATCATCTAGCACATTAACGACTTCATATCAAGACGGCAACTATGCCGCTGGCACATTTGCATATTTATGTATTTTTTTTTCGGTTATATTCTCTTGGCAACTGGCAGAACATTAGCATTTCTTGCAAAGGATAATGCGCGACAAGCTTTCCAGCCCAAAGCGAGTCTCCTTGATTCCTTCCCAACCAAGTGGTTTGGCATTTTTCTGCTAACATTTTCACGTACTTTTTATACGCTCGCTTTTCTGGCCTGATTACCATTTGTTGTGTGAACATGTGTGTGTGGGTGTGTTAGTATGTGGTATTAGTGTGCGTGCGTGTGCTTAAGAGCCTCGTTAACAAAGTTATTTTGTCTTTTATAACACACTATTATGTTCTGGCTGTCAAACATAATTTGCCATGCTCCGTCCGGGCATTGAGTTATACAAATTACATACTTCGATCCGCTTGACGTCATGTGACATGACATAGTTGCAGGATGTGTTGGGTATTACGACTGTTGCGGGTGGTGCGGATGGTGCGGGTGTGCTGGGCACACGTACACATTTTATATCATGTTCTTGGCTCAACGTGTTGGCATCCACGGCGTATGAGCAATATTAATAGCTATTTCGCAGCAGCATTATCGAAATATTGTCTTGTCATTCTGTTGCAGCCTCTAAACTCTATTTTCCCCCTCAATGTTCCCTTGCCCAGTGCCACGCCCAATACGCACAATTAATCTTTTGTCGAAGCACTTAATTGAATTGCCGTCGTGGGCTACGCACTGCAAATATCAATTACAACCGCAATTAGAAGGACAAAGGACTGAGGACGTAGCATGAGTAGGAAGTACCAAGTGTTCCACTTCGCATTCGCATTTAATTGAATTACAATTTCAGAAACTCAATAAAAGATTGCTACGCATTTCGTAGGAAATATCCAAAATTGCTGGCCTCAGTCTGGGTGCAGGATGCGCTCTCAGAAATTTTAGACGCCGCGCATGCGCAGGGCATCCCGGGATTTCAGGATTTCTTTTTGGGAATGCTTACAACTTTTTAACACATTGCACAATGGGAACAATGGATCGCGTTCTTTGTGCTCTCCAAATGGGCCACTCGCGTGTTCATTGTATATATGCTATACATATATCCATTGCCTGTGCAATGGTACTGCCCCCGATGCCGCTGCCCCTGCCGCTGCCCCTGCCTCTGTATTTGCCATCCCCCAACCCCTGAAGTTGATATTGAAATGCGCACATAATGCCAACAAATGGAAGTTATGTGTAAAGTATACATATACAATACATAAGTTTATATATTCAAGTGATTTGCGTCGGTTTCCATTGTGCGCATTCAATTCTCTTGAAACTCGGGCGCAGCCGCAGCCGCAGTCGCCGTCGACGTCGACGTTGACGTCACAATGGCGTCGATATTCCGGACCGCAGTAGAAGCTTTTTTTTCCTTTTTTCCTGAGCCAAAACCCACTTAATTCCAGGAAATTTAGTCTTTAAATGCTGCATATAATTGTACCCTCGAGTTGTGGCCACTTGGGATTCTGAAGAGACTCGAGATGCTGGCACAGGAAAGCCGTTTTTTTGTTGCCAAATGAAATTCCTTGGAAGCAGAATTAGCTTACTGTAACTATGTACATATATACCGTATACAAATAGATAGTAGACTCGATTCTTAAGGTAATGTTTTTGCAATTAAATCTACGGATTTTAGAAGCATAATGAGATATTAAGAAATATATTTGGCAGTTATCCAAATTATAGTATAATTTTTGTAATAGAAATTTAAGATACTTTATGGTCTACTGTTGATCGCCCTTCTCCGCGCTTCTCAAATTCAATGTCAGTTCAATACAATTCTGAGATCTACTGAATATTGAAAGCCCTTCTCTGTAATTCGCAACATTTAATGACTTTTTGAGCAGCATAACTTTGTGATTAGTATATATATATCTATATCGGTTAAGCGACAAAATAATTTAGTTGTTAGCTTTATCTATTACAAACACATACAACAAATGCGATAGTTGTTTATTATAATCTTATTTTAATTCTGTCACTAAATTTGTAACATATTGAAGAGGCCTTTCCGACTCCATAAAGATATACATATTTTATTCAAATTAGCTATGTCCTTCTGTCTTGTTCCTTGTTCCTAGTTCTTAGTTCTAGAACTATCTTATCTTGACACAGATGCCAGATCGCACTATAACATATAGCTTTCTTAAGAATGATGGGATAAAAATTCAGATGGAAAAGCATGTTTGTATCTATATATCTTGATTAAGCCCACAAATTGCGGGTTTCCTTATACACTAGTTATGTTGAGAAAGATTGATCAATCGGACCACTAAATCTTGTTTTATAGATTGGCTAGGAGAAAACGTTTTTGGCCTATTGTTCTTATTTTGTCTCTGCTTAACTTTAAGTTTAAATTTAAGGAGTTATTTTGACTTACATTAGAAAACCAACAGCGTATTCTAAAACTCACCTTCTACATTGCTATAGACCAAGTCAGAGTTCTCACACTCTTTCTAAAAATATTGACGCACTGTCACAATTCTATTCATCAATACTTACGACTCAAATGTCATAAGATAATTTCCAATTTTCAATGAAATGTCGCCAGCTAAAGCACCCCAACTGCCCATAATCCTCCTATCAAGCGTCGGGCAACCAATAAACTCCCCTCGCTGGGGCACTTCAACATAATTCAAAATGCCAGCAAAACATATTCTCCGTATATCCTTAATGGGGCAGGGGGCAACTCGGGCAGTGCAAAAGTATTTCAAGCGAAATATCACACTTTGACATTGTCTGTGGGTCCTGGTTCCTGGGTCCTGGCGAGTCCCTGGGTTTGCTGGGTTCGCTGGGGTTGCGGTTGCCAGCAGTCAAAATGCTGCCTAGCACAATTACGAGTGTGTATTGCCAATAAACGTCGTGCCCCAAACCCACAAATAGAACGCCCCTTTTGGACGCGCCGCGGGTGCAAAAACACTTTGTAATACATATTTAGGCGGGCAAGGTGAAGAGATGCTGCTGCTGCTGCTGCCCCAGAGCTGAGGGGGGGCGTCGAATCTGTGGCAACATCGCGTGTCAAAAGGCAAGCCAACAATGGGGTTGCCGGTGGCTGGTGGCTGATGACTGGTGCTTGGTGCTTGGTGACTGGTGACTGGGTGACTTTGGGGTGGGTGGGGCGATGTCTGTGGATGACATTACGCACACCGTATACAAATTTCATTTGCTGTATCTGCTCAACCGCAAGCGCCCATCATCAAATTTAGTCACGCAAAGTGTGTAAATAAGTTCATTAGATGTACATCAATTTGATTGAGTGCTCCGGCCAGGTGTGTGGCTCTGTTGCCAATTGTTAATTAAAATCTATACCATATTAAAGGTAACAACCGTTTAATTCAATTTGTTTGCGCACGCTCAGGCGATTTGCCAAACACAAATCAAATTTGATAAATTCTCAACTCGTCCTCGCTGGTCTGTCTCTCTATCTCTCTCTCCCGGTGCCCTCAAGCGGACACAAAATTCACAATGCGTCCTGCGAGTCATCATTGTGTGTGCTTATGCCCGGCTGCCAAGGATAACTGTCTGCCTGTGCCTGGCAAGACAAATGGGGGTGCAAATCGTTTATAGAACTCACTCACACTCATCACCAGCCCGGCCCAAACCCCGTTGAACCGTTGACTCAAGCTGTAACGGATGCATTTAATTTATTATTAGAATTATTTATGACAAACGACTGGGGGTTGGGCTGATAAAAAAGCCGTTATTGTTAAGTTTATTAGAGCAGACCAGCAGCATCCCATCCCATCAGCTCAAAGGGGTGCTACAGTGGTTGTCATCAGCATTCCATTCCAGCTGGTCACCAGGCTATTTCCCGGATATTCAACACTCCAAACATTTGAGTGATTAGGCAATCCGTTAGCCAGTTTACTAAGCAATAGTTAAAACAGATATTGAAACATAAAATAAAACAATAATCAAAACAATCAACCTTTCTAAACTTATTTTCTTAATTCATTTCGACCTGTAACATTGAAAACTAATAGATGTGGGTCTTAGCCGGCTCGAGGTTCAGTTTTAATAAGGACAACAAACTAAATTTTTCAACTAAGTTGAAAACTTCACGACAGACAGGAAATACCTGTAAATAAAACCACAAAAAATTACACGGTTACCGCAGTGTAATCGATATATATCGGCAAAAAGAAAACAACTATTTTTGTTGTTTTTATTATAATGGGAACTTGGCCGGGCAAAACCCTCATCTACAAATTGGAAAGCTCATCGAAAACTAAATATCTACAATAGTAATATCATAATTTCGAAAATATCGAGATTCTTTCAAAAATATCGCTGGTTTTTTTAACTATCAGCGACCAAAAATGTTATCGCTGGAAATATTAAAAGTTATTTGGAAACTATCAGAGATAATTGATAGGTTTTCTTTTGATTAGCTACACATTTTTATTGATGACACTATTGATAAATTGACATCTGTTTTGAACAGCTTTAATAGTGATTGTGCTAACTAAAACTATCAATAGTTTTCAACTTTATCAACCATGCTCGAATAAAAATCAATTTAAATGGTTTTAACTGCCAATTCGCTTAAATTCTTCATTTCCCTTAGACACTACTAAGATTATTTCAGTTTATCAGCTTTAGTAAAACTTTATATCCGTAGTAAATGCTATTTGCTCCACTGTAGCAAACACATAAAGTTTCAAAGTTTGGACGGGTCGAAGGCAAAAAAAAAAATAAGTCAAATAGTCCTGGCAAAAATGATCAAAAACAGCCAAAACGCATAATTCATGCATCAGCAACATGGCAAGTCCTAACGGGAAAGGACACTTCAAATAAATTGCAGACTGACCACAACACAATAACAACTAGGACAGTCAAACCAACAACAACAACAAGTCAGAGCACTTTTCGGCACATAAAGGATAACAATTTAACAGCATACAAATATTTTTGTAACTTGCAAAACCCAACAAAAATTTGTTTTCAATTTGTTTGGGAGTGAAATATGTTTTGGTGACATTAAGCCGTCGGAATCAGGATTAGATGCAGCCGACTGCGAGGACAATAGTGAGCGTGAAGGACTCGGCCACAGGACGCGCTTCGATAGCCGCTTTATGCGCGGCACGTGCTCATCATTTGGTCCTTTTTAATAAGTAGCAAATTTTTTAAACATTTGAAAATGTTGTTATCCCTCGGCGGGTGGGCGCTGCCCCAGAGGATTGAAGTATATGGAAAGCAGGACGCGTCGGCGTCGGCGTCGGCGTCGTGTCAATCGCATTCAAAAGATTGTTCAAAATTTAATTTGGCATTTGATGCTGTGTTGGCCCTGCCGCTGGCATATGCCATCATTTGGCTGCAAAGGATTAGCGTCGTCCTGGTTGTCACCTTCAACTTGGCAAGGAGCAACTTTCCTTTCGGCAACAACAGCCAAGAAATATTTATGCAAATTTTTCTCATTACGTTTGTCGCCGGCTTCATTGTGCTCTGGATATTGTTGTTGCTGCTGTTGTTGTTGTTGTTGTTGCTGTTGTTGCTGTGTTGTTTAATTCAAAGTTATTTTCCAAGTGAATTTAATTAAATTATATATTCAGCACACGCTTCAGCGGAGAGTTTCATCTCGGATCGCTTAGCTAACACTTTGGCACCTTTGGCGCCTGATTTTATTTTATTTTAATTAATATTTATGCGCAAAAATCTTGCAATTTTTACACGTTTCGAAAACCAACCAATTCCCTAAGATGCCAGTAATTAAACATGATCTTAATAAACAATAAGTGCCATAGAAAAATTTCTCAAACTTGACCTTAAAGAAGTGAGAAAAATAATTCTCAAAATTGGAAGTGGAAAAAACTGAAAGTATTACTGGAAGAGCATGAAACTTAAAGCCTTTAATCTTACAATATGAGAAGATATAAGTTTGGACAAAAATTCGAGCAATAAGGTGATTGATGAGGATGCCTGGCAGCATCCGAAAAAGCGCTAAATGACCAGCCAACACTTTTCATATTAATCTTTCTATATTCACCCTGAATGTTGACATCAAGCCTGCTAAATATAAGAAAACATTTTGTTTTACTTTAAACATCGAAGCTTAACGAGTTAAAGTGCTTTTAAATCTTTTCTTTTTTGGCATTTAATTAAAGCGACGAACATCTAATGCAAATGACATTATCCGCTCCCAAGCATGGCATCCATAACAATGATCAGGATCTGGCACCAGAATACATAACTCTCCCAGCTAGAGTATCAATAAAATACACGTTAGAGTCTTCTAGACATAATCCTGCGAGCTGACGAAGGTTTAGCTAACTGATTGCTATTGCTGAACATCTTAAGGTCTCTCCTGATTATTGAATTACTCACAATATAATAATATCTCAGAATAAGTTGTTATGCTAACTTTTAAATCGATTAAAAGCCAAATTTTGTGATTTTAAATTTTCTTATGGATTTTTTTAAATGCATCAGAGGTTGGTCGAAATTCTTATTTGCCTATCTATATTTTCAGTAATGAATCAAATTTAACACAAAATTTATGAAAACTTTGAAGCAACAAGCCACACTCATTGAAATCGGTTCAGTTTGTGTGAGAGAAGTAATATGAGTTTGAAAATAGGGTTACAGATACAAATCAATATTTTCAAAAGTTTTGTGATGAATTTTGAACAGCGCTTTATACTAATTTTGAGGTCTGCAATTGATAAAGGGTGAAACACAGTTTGTTTTTATACCACTTTTAGGAAAGGTTGCAAACCGAACCAGGTCGAGCCCCGACAGACCAGCTTTTTACCTTTACTGAACCAATCCGTGAACCAAACTAGTTGTCCACAAAGTAGCTGAACCTAAGCCGAACAATTTTATACAAGAATATACAATATTTACGAGCAAAACCGATTTGGATTGAACCGTGAACCGAACCGTTGCCAAAACTAGCTTGGCTTGCAGCCAAGCTAAACTAAGATTATTAAAGACTGCCTTTGTTTATCTAACGAAAAACTTGAGCGCCTGTGAGCCCCGATTAGAGCACCTAGCAGAAGTGGCAGCAGCTGGCTCAGCAGGCAAGTCAAGAAACCACTAAACCACAGAGCCACAGAACCACAGTGCCACAGAGCCCAGCAATTATGTTGCACAAAGGAATTTAGGTTTATTTGGCATAAGGCATATCTTTTAAATACAAATTACAAAGCACACGCCGCTGCACACAAACAGACGTGACGGCCGAGGGGTGAGAGGTGGGAGAGGCAAGGAGAGGCAAGGAGTCGGCCATTTTGTTTATGCGCCGCGCACAAAGGAAAGCAACAGCAGCAATAACAAACACAGCAACAATAAAAGCCGCCGCAAGTCAAGAGGCGCCGGGAAAGCCCAAGGAGCTGAGAGAAGGTAAATTATGGTTGGTGGGGGAGGGGGATGAGGTGTGTTTTTAGTGCGAAAATAATTGTGAAATCTGGAAAAGGTGCCTTCCCTGGCCGCACAAAGGTAGCACAATGGCAGCCTCTCAGCTCTTCAGCTCTTGAGGCTTTGTGCAAAATTTGCCTCCTTGCGCAATCCTCGATCCTGCTGGCAGTGTGTGTGGTAAAAATTGCAATTTAATTGCAGTTAAATCGCCAGCAATTTGCCAAAATCAGCAAAGTAAACACACATTATAAAAATAAAATACAAAAAGAAAACACGAGCAACTCGGAGTGGTTCGCAGGCCGCTTGCTCAAGTGGAAGAAAGGTTCTGAAATGTATCTAAAGGATACGCATGCTGTGTATATCTGAGTGTGCATCTGTGTGTG
Organism: Hirtodrosophila histrioides; assembly: GCA_037075165.1. Taxonomy (NCBI): domain Eukaryota; kingdom Metazoa; phylum Arthropoda; class Insecta; order Diptera; family Drosophilidae; genus Hirtodrosophila; species Hirtodrosophila histrioides. The sequence continues at coordinate 4,017,205 of JBAMCL010000390.1, read as the reverse complement.
TGCTTGTGTGGGAAGGTTGAGCAGGTTGCACTCGAATCTCGAGTGCCGGAGTCTCATTATTTGTTTGCCATTTCAGAGCAACGCATGAGAATGTCCTGGGGGCCAGCTACAATATTTCTAGACGAATAAACGCAAATAAATAAATGCATATCAAAATCAAAATGATAAACCCGGCGAGACAATTTCGGGATGCTACTCGGCAGTACAATCAGGATACGCTCAAGGGGCTGTCATTGTTGTGGCTGCCACTCAATAAGCCTTTGCATCTACATAAATAAATGCGAGTCACAATTATGGTGCCCCGATAAGTATCTATTAGTTTTGAGTGGGCTAATTGCCGAGATTCGACTGCAATTCTTAACCCCTTCGGCAGCTGCGCCTGCTGATCTGAGCCAGTTTCCTCGACTGCATTACCTTGGTTATTTAATTTGGTTATTGTATTCATTGACACAAAAGCCAAAATACCAGCCGCCCCGCTGTGCAGGGGTTTTTTGGTGCCCTGCCAACTGGCAGAGGCCAAAAACAATGCCCCCAAGCCATAAAATGCTTAGCCTAAGCTGCGCCAGGAATATGTTTTAGTCGAGTTTATGAATAAAATTACACGGAATGCGCAGGCCAGGCAGGTCAGACAGAGTGCGGGCACATATCAACGCCAACGAAGGATAATAAGCGTATCCACTTAATGGTTGCCAGGAGAATGTGCCAAACACGCGGTCAAATGCAAGCGAACAATGGACGGGCACACTCTCCCACTAGGTGTGTGTGTGTGTGGGTGTGCGCCAAAAATCCTTTGCCTGTAATCAAGCGTAAAATAGTACAATGAATATATCTACAATAAATTTATAACAATGGCCACCAGGCAGCAGCAGCCACGGTATGGGAAAGCTGCCGATTGTCAGTTGGCAAACAAAAGGATTTGCAGCACACACAGGTTAATGAGTCCTACGGATAACAGAGCCACACACACACAGCTAGAGAGAGTGAGAGGGCGAGCGTGTGTGGTGTGGTGTGGGTGCATGGTGTGTGTGTGTCTTGCCAATTGTCGGACCAATGCCAAGCGGCTGGATGGGTGGCTCACACATAGCGTACATGCAAAACAGATAAAAGTAACAAGAAGCAGACAGGAGGCAACGGGAATGCAAATTTGTGAGTTAACTGCCAAATGAGTGGGCTGCTACTAAAGTCTCCAGGTTGCTAAGAAGCACATATAACTTGCTTCCATCTGAAAATAGCTCAATGATCGCTAAGACCCATTATTAAAATACAAATACAAATCATTTTCAATTTTATATTTTCAATAGATGGAATATTTGGTTTTTACAAATATTTTACATTGTCTTGTTAACTAAAGATTATTAATATTAAAATATACAAAATTGTATTATACATATTATATTTATAATAAATTCTTGATTAGGTCTGACTACGAATTTTAAAGTCTTTTAAGGGTCACTTTCTTATTGAAACTTAACTAAACCTTACATGTATTTTTCTGTCCTATAAAGTTATGTTTACATCAGTCAATTGAAGTATAAACAGGACCTGATAGCTCTTCTTAATATCAAAAAACATTTTACTTGCAGTTTCAGCTCAGTTAGCATAATTTGAGATAATTAAATCTTGCCAAATTCCACTTTATCGTAAGGATAAAATCTTAACTCGACCTTGGAAAAGTGGCCACAAGTCTAACAGTTTCCTTGATATCATATCATCTTTGCCCTCTGGGTCCTTGATGCCTTGCGAGACGGAGAATCATCGAACTCCGGCGTGCCTTTAACTTAAGTCTTACCCCAAGTCTCTAATAGTTGGAACACATCGAAAGACGATCCCTACCGAGCTGGCAGGAGCAAGCAACCCGCCTCAAAGGTGATGCTTGCTGAGTTCCACTCCATGACTTACCTTGTCGAGCTTTACCTCTTTACTTATAATATTTAAATAATGTAGCCAAATATATATTCAAACCAGCTATCGTAGTAGTTTCCTAATAGTTCTTATACAATAATTTTTCAAGTTAAAATATATTATTAACTGAAGAACACGCAGCAACTTTGGTGTCAGCCCACGCAATGGCAAAATGTCAATAAGTTGCAGACGGATTTTAGATTTTCTATCTCGCTCAGCGCCACGCCCCAGGCAACAAATACTTGTGTCTAAGTTGTATCTTCTCTCTCCTCTCTCTCTCTGTCTGTGGACTTGACATTGCGCATACGCCCTGTGTGACCAGCAGCAATTGTTGCCTTTGTTAGCTACCTGTCTATCTATAGAGAGATAGACAGATAGATAGTCGGATGGATAGGTTAGTTGCCTGCATATAAGGACTTTATTAACAGTGACTTGCAAACTGCAAAGTTCTTTGATCCTTAAGACTCTGCTGCATTGCTGATAACAGCTTGACCCTTTTGCTAATTGCTGACCGCTAATGACTGTGGGGGCACGCCCCAGGCCAACTGCCATTTGCGGCAACTTAGCGCAATTAATTAACAGCCTTGTGCGCTGGCAAATGAGAATAGAAAAAATGATATAAAATGTAGGCACTTGATGGTGCTGCCACCCCAGGGAGTTGGCTAAAGAAATGCAGCTTAATGCTAAATTAATTCCAATTACCACATTGCCCGCTGCATCCAGTCATGCCAAGTGGACACTCGACCACAATCCGTAAGCCGCAAGCTGCCAGCCACCCAAAGGACCCGCACCACCAGCTTTAATAATTTAGCCACGCTAATGCGCGGACTGTGGTCAACAAAAGCCGCAGCACGCGCTGACCCACCAGCTCCGTGCAGAGCACAATCCCCGCACACCACTGCCCACCACCGCACCCACCAACCTTGCCAGCTCCAATTCCAGGACCACGTCCCTTTTGTGCGATGTTTTAAAATGATTTATTTGATATACTCGCTTACTTTATTTTATTTTTTTTACAGCGCTGGGCAGCCCGCACTTCTTTGGCTTTGTGCCCGTTCGAAGGATACGCTAATTAATAATTAATTAAGCTTACAAATTGCCATGCCCACAGCTTGAAGGCGCCCATCGAGTCGAGTGCAAACAACTTTCGACTTTCCACTTTCGAAAGTATTCCAATTTTCTAGCATTTCTTTTGCAGCCAGTTGCGCGCAGAAGTTGGCCAACTTATTTTTGCCAGCATAACTTTTGGCACAATGTGTCGCCTACGTTTGGCCAAAATGGCCAGGCCAGGCCACGCCCACAATTGGGGCGGGCTGGTACAAAAAAAAAGTTTTTACTGTCGCATTTGCAGCTCCGAACTTGGCGCACTAAAATGCAGACACACGCTCTGCTGCACATCGGCATGGCTGAGTGGAGCATTCGTGGGCAGGTCCTTGCCAGGAAGTTCCCGCTGCTTTAAACAAAACGCACGTGTGCACCACACCACACCACACCAGCCCATCCCACCCCATTCCACCCCGTCCCGCCACTAGCCTCTATAGAAAATATGCTGAGAGCTGACCTTTCGCTGGCCCCACACGAGTGGATCGCACAAATTGTAAATTGTATACTGTAAACTGTGTATTTTGTGAAAAGCGCAAAACATTTTATATTTAATTGGTGGGTTTTTTATATATTGCACGAGTGTGTGCGCCATTTGGGGCGAATTGTGGCGCCGTCTGCTGCTGTTCTTTCTATGCATCCACTGGCAACCCAATTGAGTTTCAAAGTTGCAATTAGAGCAGCTTCAATGGGCGACCGACACTGACCCATTGGGGCGTGCCGGGCACACAATGGAAACAGTTCAGACTGGACTCCATAAAGGACGAGGAACTGAAACAATGCGTATCAAAAGAAACAGCTCGCAGACCATTAAACTCGAAAGCAAACGTTTCAGAATGAAATCAAATGCAAGAGAGTGAAATAGAAGCACAGGACGAGTGTTACAGTAGGCTGGTCTTGGAGTTATTGCACAAAAGAAAGCAATTAAGATGAATATATATATCCAACGTACACTAACACATTCACATGCACACATATGCATCAAGCAGTTCAGCGGCATTGCAAGCAAGCAGTACTGAAACTAATTTCTTGACAAGCTTCTGTGTTTATTATTAAATTGAAATTGGAGGGCAAAATCAAGAGGGAATCAACACTTTTGCATACCAAAACTTAAGGCTATACCTCTAAAAATGTCCTTGAAAATCGTTATTTTCTGGGATGTGGGGGGCTTAGTAAAAACTTGATCTGTACCTGCTATACATTCCGTACCTACATTCCAAATTTGGTATCTCTAGCACCTATATTTTAATTTCATACATAGATTTGTTGAATTTATGATTACTTATGTGAATTTGACCTTATGAAACATAAATCTAAGTTCTGTAGTATTTTTTTTAAGCCAAAATCTAATCTTTTTTTACATTTATCAATTTTTAAAGAAATTTATTTTTTTATTATAGACGAAATAAAATAAAAACGCAGATTTTTAACTATTTCACTGAAATTGATAAGTTTTCGTTAAAGTTTTGTCAAGTTTCTAACAGCTTCGATTGCATCAGTTCCTCATACAAAGTCAAAAGAAAACACTTGCGTTCCCGACTGCAATATACTCTGTTTCCAGTGTAGCTATTTCGTTTTAATGACTCTAGCTGTAAAGTTGTGGGAGGCTGTTATGAAAACATAACTTATATATTTTGTATAAGCCCAGTATACTCAATTAGCGTTTGGGAACAGAGTATAAAAACGTTCATTGCAATTCTTTTTGAGGTCTCTGAAACTACAAACTACAAAGACCGAAATCGAATGCAAATCCAAATGAAAAACCAAATTGAATTCACTTTGGCTTTGACTATTAACCGCCCCCCCAACGCTCCCCCGACCCACCGAAAAGTGCCAAGTGTTTATCGATGGGGAGGGGGCGAGCGGGCGCTGAACGGCAGGCAGGCAGGCAGGCAGGCGATGACTGACGACAGCGTCGATGATTTCTTTAGACGACATTTAATTGAGAAATAATTGAATAGGTCGTGTGAAGTGTTTGTTTGGCGTTTGCGGGCCTTAGTACGTACGTACATATAAGCCCGGTTCGGTGCGCCCGCCGCAATGAAATTAGCTTTGTCAAACGTGGCTGACGCTGACATATGCACGGGTTGAAGTTGAATGGTCCGGAAAGATGTATTGCAGCGTGAAAACGACACAGCGAGTTGTTAATGAAGTAGTCACAGTCAACGGAGAAAGTCACCCAGCTCAGCACCCCTCCCTACGCCCCGCCCCAGCTACAGTCAAAGGCTAAAAACAAGCAGGAATTCACGTTTGATTGCAACGTACTTCTGCCTATAATAAACCTCGATTTGTGCAATGACTCGCAAGCTTATAATTGCAGTTGCAATTTGGTCTACTTATTGTGGGGAAATGGTGTTTAAGTCCAGAATGGGAGGATGGGATGTTGGAGGCGCTTAGCGCAGAGCGACTAGCCACCCTATACCTATACCTATACCTATACCTATACCTATACCTATACCTATACCTATACCTATACCTATACCTATACCTATACCTATACCTATACCTATACCTATACCTATACCTATACCTATACCTATACCTATACCTATACCTATACCTATACCTATACCTATACCTATACCTATACCTATACCTATACCTATACCTATACCTATACCTATACCTATACCTATACCTATACCTATACCTATACCTATACCTATACCTATACCTATACCTATACCTATACCTATACCTATACCTATACCTATACCTATACCTATACCTATACCTATACCTATACCTATACCTATACCTATACCTATACCTATACCTATACCTATACCTATACCTATACCTATACCTATACCTATACCTATACCTATACCTATACCTATACCTATACCTATACCTATACCTATACCTATACCTATACCTATACCTATACCTATACCTATACCTATACCTATACCTATACCTATACCTATACCTATACCTATACCTATACCTATACCTATACCTATACCTATACCTATACCTATACCTATACCTATACCTATACCTATACCTATACCTATACCTATACCTATACCTATACCTATACCTATACCTATACCTATACCTATACCTATACCTATACCTATATGGTTATCAGTTTTATAATCTGACTCTAAACGACACAGTTCACTATTTATTGTATTTATTTATTTCCACGTTGTGTTCATTCAGCAGAACTAATCGCCGACAGATTTCCAATCCTGATTATACCTATATTTCAAACTTAGGATCGGGTTTCTATGTACAATCTTTTTAAGCAGAGAAAGCAGCTGTCTACTATAGCTGTCTACTACAGATTATATTAATATTTATATTGTTTAACCTCCTACAATATTCGGACTTTTGAAATAATTTAATTTGTTTGTGTTTACGCTGTCGAGGATCAAAGAGCACTTTGCGGCTTGACATATAATATAAACATAGCTTGTTCTATAAATATTTTACCTGTATATCTCTTAAAAATAAATCTATATGCAAAATTTTGTTTCCTTTTCTGCCAACAATGAAAACACATTTTATAGCTGCTAGGCGAGCACGTAAAATGGGAATTACTTACAGATGTTATGTACATAGATTATATCTTGACATCTTAAGAAAGGCATAACTAATTTATACTTAGACATTTAATTTTTATTGGAATAACAATACAGCAAATTTTGAGTTAACTCCGGCCAGTAAACTTTGTACGCTGCTTTAAAGTCACATTAAGAACAAGTAAACATGCTCTACTTTGGAGTGCTCAACGAAGAGATACCCTGTAGCTATTTGGGAAACAAAAACACTTAAGGTCTACGCTTTCTACCGATCGTAATGATATTTAAAGTTACAGAGATGATATGATAAAATATACGTGAATAAAATATATAAATATATTTCACAAGTATTGTTTTTTTTTTAATGGAAGTAAGTCCAATATGCGTATGTTTTCCACCAACATACCAATTTTAATGTCTATCAGGCCTATTACCAAACAATTGAAAGCAGAACAGATGACAGATGTCCGGCCTAACGTGGTCATTACGTGCTACTCCAACTATGACACGATGACGAAAATTAGAATTGTGGCCGAGACATCCATAAATTCTAGGTTAATGTCAATGCCAACACTTGAATCAAAACTGGTTTTGTCAACCGCGAATATTCCGTGTATATATAAGAGATGCGTGTTCCGATCGCGATTTCTCATTATCAAAGTGTTGCCAGTGTTGCTTAGAATGTATCAACTGGAGCTGGGAATTCTGTGCTGTTGCTGCTTCCTTATCAATGGACTGATGACCGCCAATGCAGCTTTGGGGGCCTCGGTGTCCGCTTGGCAACTGCCCACATCGGAGGCAATGCAGGACAGCTTGGAGAGCTGTCGGGTTAAGGCTGCTGGCGAGGGGGCGGAGTTGCTGAGATGCATGGTGGAGCAGCTGGGCCTATGGACGGACGAGCGGGGCTACAATGCGAAGCGCATAGCTAAGATCTTTGCGGGACACAACCAAATTGAGGAGGTCATTGTGGTTGTCGAGTACTGCAACAGCAGAGAGCGGCGGGTGGAGCAACCGGCACTGTGGGCCAACGAGGCATACAAGTGCGCCACGTCGGGCAGATTTGGACGTTGGGTCAAAGATTACTTGAAGAAACAGCAGGAATTCAAATAAAAAGCATTTTATTAAAACTTGAACTTGTTGGCGTTTATCAGGTTTCTGGAATTGTGAACTGTCAGTTAGACCTTGACGCTGTGCTGCACCAGCTGCAGATTGGACTTCATGAAGCAGGTGCCTCCACGGTAGGCCCAAGTGCAGGCATCGCTGCCCTGAGTGTTTTTGTCAGCACAGGCTTCAATCTTCTGGTGCGTATCATCTGTGTGGTCCACGTGGGAGCCGCCAGCCAGCTGCTCATGGATCTTCTCCACATCGAAGCCGTGCTCAGCATCGAAGAAGCCAAACTGCTCGAACACGCACTTCAAATAGCAGCGGCTCTTCTCCTCATCCGGGTACTCCCACTTCACATACTTGGCGGTGTCCTCGGCGGTGGCATGCACCTGCTCCGCGCACAGTTGGCGAAACTTAACCAGATCCTCATGCGTCTTCACCACGTATCCAGTGGCATGATGGTGATGATGCGCGTGCTCATCGGCCAAGGCCACAGCCAGACTCAGCAGTAGAATAAAAATTTTCATTATGCAATTTGACGGAGAATGTAGCTCGATTGCAACTGCAATTTTAGCTGCGCTTGCATTTATATTTATAGCTAACTGGCCGGGCAGCAGCTGGCAGTCACCTTCTAAGGTCCCCCTTCGCAGATTGTCTTATCAAAGGGCCAAAGGTCACAAAGTATTTGTTAAGGTTCAATGCGCTCACCTCATGATAAAGAGACAAAGAGAGCCAGGTCTTCGAGAATCAACAGCAGCCGATAATTCAAATTAAATTTCAATGTGGCTTGTGAAAATTGTACATTGTTTGAATAAGTATTTTTCCATTGTTTTTCAAACCGATTTACTGCTGATAAAATTCAAATCAAATATTTAAGCGGCAAAACACAGCGCCATCTGGCGTCAAACGTTATCGCTACCTAGCGGCGAAAACGAGAAAGGCGTTTCTATGCATAGCCGTCAGTTTTTGTAAGTGAGCAGCTAAAATGTAGTAATTTATACGTTGACTTTTGAATGGGTAGAAAATCTTCACAACATAATATTAACTGAAAGTTGGAAGGCTCTTTAAATAGCATATTATTCAAAGGAATGTGTCCTTAATGACAATCAGTTTAGTGTTCTCTTTAAGTCATTGATTTATTCAACTAAATAACGCGCCAACGGAGTACAAATTGTTCCCATTATTAGGCTGCTAGTCGGAGCAGTTTTTTGCTCAGTAGAAAGCTTTCCGGTCTTAATTCATAGCATTTCTTTGACCGGTCGAGACCTCAAGAAAGCACACACCTGGCAACATCTAATGAACTTACTAACTGCCAGATAAAACTGCCACGAAAAGTTCAAACACTCATTATGCCAATCAAACAGGCAGCAAACCTCAAAAGGGAAAGCGAAAGTTCATGCAATAAAGAAAACGCAACAGGAGGCAACAACTACAACTACAACAACAGCAACAACTGAAAACAACTAACAACAACAAATTAACAAAAACAAGAAATCTTCAAATTGTTGATTGACCCCAAGAGCTGTCGGCTTCTCTGGTCGAGTGTGGGTGGGCAGCGCAGCTGACAGACCGACACTTATCACCTCTGTGAGTGAACGTGACTACAACGATGCCGGGGACACGGGGAAGTGATCGAATAGATAATACCCTGTGCCCCGCAAAGGTAATATGTATATTAATTATCACAATAGATAATACCCGGTGTCCCTATAGGCAATATGTATATTATCTTTGTTTTATTGCCTCAATTATTTAGTTTACTTTCGTAAGTAAATATGTCAATGTCTCGACCTTGTAAGCTTACCCTTAATAACAAAACAAGTTTATAATATATTCTTAGTAAGTTGGGTCTTACTAGCCCATATTAATTCATTTATCGAATTTGCTTGACTCACTTTCAATTCAAAAGTTTCACCATTTCAAGATCAGCATCATTTCATGAATTGGTGAACCGCAGCCAACTTACCTCTGTACCTATAAACTGTATTAATTAAAGGTGTTATCTTTCTCCACTTCAATTTATAAATTTGTAAAAAGCAAATGCATCAACAACGACATTTTTGAAGAAAAGAAAGAAATTCCGCAGCAGAACACAATATACCTTCTTACACATAATAGATACAGGGTATTGTGAACAAGCAAGCAAGCAAGCCATTGGGTTGGGGTACAGGGGGCAATTTAACAGTGGTTTCGGAACAAAGTGTGGAGCGTGCGGTAAATAACCACAACATGAATAGCAGTTCTTAGCCATTGTAATGAAAGTGAAACTAGTTGAGCTCATTTGCTATGGGATAGAATAGAAGGCGTGCCTGATCAGAGACCTGATCAATGGCCGGGCAGTCTCTCAGTCATTATTCTAGACTTTCCCTCCGTTAACTGCAACCAGTTAATTGCGATCCCAATGCAATTAAATCAGAGCTAATCAAAATGCAACAAAGGGTAAGGCAGGCCAAGCAAATCACTACGGAAGTTTTTATACCCTACATTTATAAATACCCAAAATAGCCTTAAGATAACAAATAACAAATAAACCTAAGAATAAACAAGCCAATTTCTTGTTAATTATAATGTTAACAGATTAAGTATTTTACGGATTTTTCGAAAACTAAAATTATGATTATTAAGTATGGCTTTTAGTTAAGCACTTAAACTTGCATAAACAGGGAATCGAAGCCGAAATACGAGAATTCGAAAATAAAGGTTCGACTGAAAAGTTATTTTGTTAAGATAAGGGATGGATATTATTTGATTATAACTTATGCAAATGTCTGTAGATAACTTGCGTAAAACAATACTATCAGACCTGTTTCTAATTCCACTCGTTTTCAAAAAGTAAAAAAACGAATCAATTCCGTCAGGTGCTGTTCTCATTTGTATGTATAAACATACATAAGGAAATTAATACCAAACCCAAATACTGAAGTTCCCTTAAGAAGTTTCATTATTTAGTTCTTGATCTTAAGTGAAGCGAGGAAAATTCACGAAGAAGACCTCTTTAACGTCTAAATCTTAAAATACTTAAAAGAAAATGAAAAATGGTCTTAGGGCCTTTAAAATATATCATAACGTTCAGTATATTCTTACTATAATTTTTCTCAAAGATCCTTTCTTTGAAGAGCATTGCAAGCTGGATAACCAAGCTGTGGTACCCCAAGCAGGGCTCACTAAACTAGGCCAAATGCAAGAAGTTCCTGCAGAGCGCCATAAAGCTCCATTCGCCAGCGGCAGCAACGGCCATTTGCTGTCAATGCTGCTGTTGCTGCTGCGCAACGTTGACGCTGGCGCTGGCGTCGCTGCTGGCGGTGAAGGTATAAAAGGTAGAAGACCGCCCAATGCTCGCTCAAAATCCAATAAGAAACGCGCGTGCGCAGCCGCCGCCGCCGCCAGTTGAACGTTAGCAGCCTCCGCGCGAACAGTTCGCGTTTCTCTCAGCTCGTGCTGTTACAAATATTTTAGCCAGCAGTGTTTTGTTGCATTTAGTTTAGTTTGCATGTGGAATATATTGCAATATTATTTATAGCAACTTGTTTTCAAAGTCATTACGTGTTCTGTCGTGAGACGTCGGCGTCGACTCAACAAATTGTGCATTTCAAAAGTATAATACAAAAAAAAAAATATAATAAATAAGGCAGAAATAAAGCAAAAAAACCCCAGTGCACTTCACGATTTATGCTTTACTTTTTTGGGCATTTCTTGGGCTTCCTGCAAGGCGAATATTCTCTGCACACAACTTGCATACAAAAGCGCAATCGGCAATGCAAATGACAAAGGTAAATTATAGTATCTTGATTAGTATTCGATTCGTATACATATTTGATTTAGATCCCACGCTCCCCTTCTTATTGAGCAGCACTTTCACTTTTTGTGCGCCACCAGGTTTAAGGTTGCCTTAGTGACCATTTTATTGCCTTTGAACTGCTCTGATCTCCTAGCCGTGACTCTGAGAGTGCCTGCTGTCCGCTGTCTGCTGTCCGCTGTCTGACTCAGCGTCTAACATGCAAAACTGGCATTGCAAGCCAGTTAAACAAAATAAGAACGAATGAGAGAGAATGGTTACCATAGTAAGAATCACTCATTTGCGCTGAAAACATTAACCGAAAAGTAAAGTCCAAGAACATACTAAACGAACAGTTCCATGCCGAAGATTGAATACCCTAGCTCAGATGACAGCTAAGCGGTATCTCAACTAAAATATTATTAACTATTAGAGCGAGGTTTTTAAGGGCTAGTTTAAAAGATAAACATAATAAGCTTCAATGCTAAGTTTTCGACTAATATCCCTTATAACAGCCATAAGATGTATTGATCCATATTATAGCATTTTTGAGTTTGTTTGGGGTATCTGCTAAGCCAATAAAGCTTTTGCAGGACAACTGAATTTTTAACAGATTATTCCTTCAGCTGCTATATTTTTAAAGGGATCCGATACGATCCGGCCATTTTATCAAGTCAGCTCTTAAGCTGAGGGATTTTTTTGCATAGTAACAGACAGAAACAGACTATATTTGGCACGTCCTTCTGATGAAGGACATACAGCTGGCAGTGAATAATTTTAGATTTATCAAAATAATATGAAAATTCCAGTTTTAATTTTTAAAAACTTTATTTTTATTATATCTATGTTAAGGTATTATGTATTATAGTAAGTAAAACTCTAATTATTTTACTAAGATATATGATTTTGATAGGTTTCAAATTATTAGCAGGCACTACAATTATTTTCAGGGGATCTGTAAAAACATTACACTTTTAATGACAAAAGTGTAATACCCTCTACAAGGGTATCAAAAGAACTTTCAATTATAAGCTTGATACGAATCGAAAATACAAAGAATAAATATAAGGTTTAAAGTAAACTTAAGGCAAATGATTAATCTATTAAATAAGTAAAGCATTTCAAACAGAAATTTAAATTACGCCTTTGAGTAAGTTTCAAGTTTTGAATGACTCAAACACATTTAACTACTTGAAAACATTTTTTATTTGAATAAACATTTTTATTGAGCGGTTCGAAACAATTGGCAACATAAACCTCAGTTTTTGATTATACGGTGACGTTAGAAATATATTCATAAATTAAAGGTTTAACTGGGATTCGAACTGATTGCTTTTTGTCTATTACTTGGGATGTGCGCTAAAACATTCAGTGTTATTTAATAGACAATTTCTTATTACTTAAATGTAATTTATATAAATTGTAAGAAAGCAGCCATTACAGATACATATATGCCGAATTTCCTCTCCTATAGATATTCGTGTAGTCAGTTTTCCACTGCTTTGTTGGCACACCCACGGTTTATAAGCTTATAATCAGCTATTTGAACTTAACTTTTAAGCCTAAACACATCCAGGGCCAAGAGCGTGATCTTCAAAGGCGACCCGCAGCAGCTCTAACGTTTTTATTGTTTTTTTAAACACGCTACAAGCTCATATTTTTGGCACTTAAGATGCCCCAATTTCGAGCATTGAAGTGCACTCACACTTCATCATCATGATCATCATGATCATGATCATCATGATCATCTCATGATCGGCACGAGCTGTGCAATTGTTGCTCGCCGTGTGTTGATTCAATTTCAAGCAATTCGATTCGGCACAAAAGCCAAAAAGGAAAAGCGTTGAAAATTGGTCTCTGATCTTTCAATTGGTTTGGTTTGCTTCGTTTTGAAAGCACACAAAATAAAAAAACAGTCTTAAGCACCGGCAATGCTCGGCGAGCAATCACCAGGTGGAGTGGTGCGTGGGTGGAGAATGCTTTTCTTTCTAGCCCGTATCCATGGCCGGGGCAAGGAAAGTCAAAGTGAAATGCATGGAAAGCAAAGCCAATTTACCAGCTAACTTGGAGAGGTGGCCCAGCATAAATGTCTGTAGGTAATCCGAGTGCAGCCGGCGCGGATTACAAAGCAATTGAGAGCGCCAGGCGTGCATATGCAAAGATCAAGATCGGAAGAAACTCGGTCACAGATCACGAGTACGAGCGAGTGTTCGAGTGTTCGAGTGTATATTGCAGTGTGTTAGTTGTCAGTTCATGGGCTGGCGCATTTCCATGCCAAGTGGGCAACTTGTTTAACCGGACCTATGACAAAGATCTCGAGATCTGATCTGTACGGCTGCCTGCCTGCTGCCTAAGGAAAGGCTCAAAATTCCAATGATCTGCCCCATGCGGCCGTCCGGTTTGATCGGCTTCATAGTAATCCAATTAAAGGAACAATCTACATTTCAATTCAAAACTAATGAACTGTAGTTAATTCACAACAATGCCAGCACATGTGTGTGTTGATTGTTTTTGTTGTCGAAGTTGAACTATTCGACCACGTTTTGAATGCAATAGCTTAGAGATCGTAGCGAATCGAGATCTCAATCGCTCTACTGGCATGGCATTTGAAAGTCATGAGCGGGGCTGCGATGACGTCGAAATATTTGTAGCCAGTTCCAAGCTGCTGATATTACTAACAATCCAGCGCCAGCTTCCTTGTCCGTAGTCCCCAACTTCCGTCAACGTTCGCTGCCCCAAAACCCGTAGCCCAATACACAATTGTGCGTAGTGTGAACAATTCATTGATTGATTATCGATATGGCAATCAATTAGACAGCGTTAAATGCTCTTAGTGACAAATCATGGACCCATAGACAATCAAATTGAAGCTCAATATATCTATCTACACAATAGTGCTGCACAACTATCGATGGCATTATCGATACTATCGATGGCTGTCAACATCGATTCAACGTAATGATTTTTGCTATTACAATCAGAATAAAAATTCTTAGATTTACATTTATATACACATGTAATAGAAATCAATACTTAAAGATAATAGATCATTTTCAATTTTATAGTACTTTAAAACGAATGACAAAAATAAGAAGATGTTAGTTCCCCTTTCCACATATTTAAAACTATCGATAGTATCCACCTTTTTGAACCACTATCGATAATTTAAAGCTAAAATAAACCCTCTCTCTATTCTAATTACAGTACGGTTTGTTGGCTTTGCTGCTGGCGCTAGCTCTATGCATCAGTTCCTGCCATGGAGCCCGTCGTCTGCGCAAGAAACCGAAGGTCTACAATGCTCTTATTACAACGGATGATAATCTAACCTCAAGTCGCGCCTATCCCGTTATTCAGCCCACCATACACGAGCCGGGCTATGCGCCCTTTGGGCCCTATAATCCCTTTGGCTTCTACAGTCCGCCCCTGGTGAGATTCGGACAGCCTTTGGTGCCCGGTCTGCCGCCAAATGAGCGGGTGAGTTCAGTGCAATGAAAACTATAAGCGGTGACTGACGATTATATATTACAGCTGCCCTATCCGCTGCCCACAGCCGCGCAGTTCCCGCCCGTCTATACGTCCTATGATCCTAATCAGCCCAGCATTGTGCCTGCGGAACGGCAGCCACAGCCACAGCCAGAGCTGGCTCCACAATCTCCAGCCGCAGACGGGTCAGAGCCCAAGGAAATGATGTCCAAGGAGCAGCTACCCTTGCCACTCAATGAACAGGGCCTGCCGCCTGTTCTTATTCCACTGTCATCTCAGTACAATGGGCAGCCCATGCATCTGCCGCCCTACCCCTACAGCCAATACCCGCTGATCTATGACCAGACGAGCTATGTTCGCCAGCGCGAGAATTATCTGCCGCCCTATGATTACTATCCCAGCGAGGGTTATCCCACGCGCAATCCTCCAGCTGATGCGCCGCCCGTGCAGCCGGCACAACCAGAGGTGCAGCCATTACCACTGGACACCTTGGATGCCACGCCCAGCTTTGAGGACATCAGAAATGGGTCAGAGAATAAGAATAGCGATGTGCCTGACGTACCCCCTCCGCCAATACCTTCCGGTCCAAAGCGTCCAAGGCCGACGGATAATTGAGGCGTTTTGTTGGGCGCCGGCCCATTTGAAATATACGCGTATTTATTACCATATTTTTAAGCATTTCAATTTGATGTATTGTACGATGTCGTTTAACCCATAAGCTTAGTAAGTGTTCATCAAAGATAATAAATAAATATATAAACACCACAGAGGCGGTGAATGAACTTGGTGGCTAGACTCTTGGGGAAATGGTTCAGCCGAGCTCTGAACTGCTTTCCCTGTGCGGATGCCCTAGGGATTTCATAATCTACACAGTGTGGGCCTATAAATTCAGCGGAATCAGCACAACTTACCACAGTGTGCATTGAGAACTTTGCAAAATGAAGCTGTTTCTGCTATTGATTCTTTGCTGCTGCCTGTTCAGTTTGGGTAAGTCAAGCATTCCCAACTTATGGAAAGTTTAAGAACCCAACTCACTTCCCAACAGCCTATGGCAATACCATTGTCGTCACTAGGCCTCCATTTGTGCGCAGTCGTTATAGTATTCGATGGCGTAAGACAACCACAGCCATGCCCGAGACCACAACTGTTCGTGCCGTAGAACTTGCAACCTCAACGGAGCATCCCAAAGTGGGCACCTCAACGGCCAGTCCAGACTATGATTACTACGGCAATGGCGAAGCTGACAATCTGGTTCACAAATAAATAATTTTGTATACTTGCAAACTAAATTTGCATATATAACCAAAAAAAAGAGATATTCGTTATGTGTTAACAAATAATATTGTCAATAAATAAACTGAACTATATACAATTTCAAATTCAAATTATTAACGCGCTTCTTTTACCTCTAACTGTGAGTATTATAAGAAGAAGAGCGCTCTGTTAAATAACATACAATTGCTGTAAGCTTGATACGGAGCTAGTTCAAAATGGCACGAAAAACTTTTTGCTAGTTTTCAATTAGTATTGTAGCTTCTTTGTTTAAGTATTAAGCATTAGTACTAATATTAGAATTAAATTGATTTTGTTTCATACAAATTGTTAAGCTTACGAAAGAATCTACAGTCAGATTATTTGAGGTCCATTCTCAATTATTGGAAAATTTAAAAAAAATCTCTGTCAACAAATTTAATAGAGAAATTGTTTAAAATTATAGTCGTTTCATCCATAAGCCTATATACGTAAATTCAAAATTAAACTTTCAATTACATTTTAGCATGCATGTTTTTCAACCCCTCTCGTTAACAGCGTATTAGCCTTTTTGCAAACTATGCGTTAACAGCATCAATAAATATTGCAAACCAGTTATTCATAATGTTATTAACAAACAAATATGCGCCGAATGTGTTGGGCTTTCAAAAAGTTGCAAGCCTGCTTACTAATCGTACCAAATCTTGCTGGCTAGCGACTGCTGCCGGTTTAAAGCCAGCAACAAAAACATTGAACGCAACGAGATGGAATGAGGGGAGCAGACAATACTGTTGGTGAGTACAAGCTGAGATTATTTTACTTTAAGATTGAGCAGCTTTGATTGTGCGCAGCAGCAACAAATATGCGAGTTCAGTTCTGTACACGACAGCAACGAGAGCAGCAGCAGCAGCAGCAACTGGTGTTGGCCATTGGAGGTTTTACAGCAAACAAAAACCACTCACAGTAACCGCAACAACAGCAAAAAAGCTCAAAATGGTGGTAAGTGTATATCTGGTTCAATTAAATGAATTACTTTTACAAAAAAAAGCCCCAAACTTGATACCCCGTCTTGTGTTACCTTTCAATTTATTCATACTTATCGCCCCCTGGGGCCAGGGAGGTCACGGCTTGGCCCCAAGGGCAGCGAAAGCTATAGCCAAAGAATTTAACATATTAAATACTTGTTGCTCATACAAACTCGTTTAATGCAGGCCAAACTAAATGAACAAGAACGCTGTGAGAAGCTACAGCCACTGCTGGACGCAGGGTGGACTTTGGTAGAGGGACGCGATGCCATATACAAGGAATTTCTGCTGAAGGATTTCAATCAGGCCTTCAGCTTCATGACTGGCGTTGCCTTGCTGGCTGAGAAAATGAATCATCACCCGGAATGGTTCAACGTGTACAACAAAGTGCAGGTCACGTTGAGCACCCATGACGTTGGCGGCCTCAGTAGCCAGGACATACGCATGGCCACGTACTTTGAGGCCCAGGCCAAGCTGCTGCAATAAGTGTTCAGCTATTTGTTGTTGTATATTTGTTTCTAACCCAACTAACTAATTTGTTTATATGTATTTTCATCGCACGAAATAAATAATCAGCCCAACATGGACTTACATAGTATCTGATAGTCCGCCTCTTCCAAAACGTCAGGTGAAGTTTCATCGAGCCCGTAGCCGAGCTCTTTAAAGAACGTTAATGAGGTCTCATTATTGTTTAGCACTGTGAGCATTATTTTTTCCAGTTGCCAAAGCCGTGCACATGCCTCCAGCATTTGCATCATGAACTTTCCAAGTCCTTTGCGTTGGTACTCTGGCGCAATTTGTATTTCATAGCTAATTAAGGGAACGAAAATTATTGATATAAAGATTTACATATAACAGGTATCACATATTCACCAGTAGAGCACACAGTCCCCAGCATCCATATCAAAGCGGAACATTGTATAAGCGACGTCTTGTTTCTGTTGGTTCTGTGCCACCAAGTAGCGTGCCCAGTTCTTGTTGAGCTCTGACTCTTTGATTTTGGGCGTCCATCCCATTTTAAGTTTCTTATAGTAGGGCCCAACATTCTGTTCCGCCAGCTTGAATGCCCATTTCAAGGCCTTGGAACCCATGTCGTTCTTGGCGCGGCAATGTAGTTTAAACTCCTCACCCGTGCTGGACGTGTAGCTAGTGTAAGGCAGTGTGTCAAGTGGATTTTTTGACCGCATCGCTGCTTCTATAAGTTTGTGCTTTGCAGCAAAACTTAACTTGTCCTGGTTTGCCATTGTTTTCTCGCAGTTTGGCAATAATTTAATAATGTTTGTAATATTTTGATGCAGAACGGAGCGTGTTGCGCTAGAAAGCGGGAAACCAGTGTTGATAAGTTACCATTCAAATGCAACTCTGCTGGATACAAATTATACAGCACTGAAAAACTATCAACAAGTAAACAAAGCATAATTTTGAGACATTTTGCTAAATTATAGATAAATATCATAAACAATTTTAAAAAAGAAGGCTGATCTTCAGGATAACTCTCACATCAAAATAAAGGCCAAGACAGGTAGGCCCTTTCTCGGTAGATATATGTTGATTGGTAAACATGTCTTTATTGCTGACGTTATCGTTTGTGTTCCAGCTTCGCAAACAAATCCAATTTTTTGTAAGGATCATGTTTAAAAAGTCTAAGCAGAAGGTGGCACCACCACCCACAGCGCCCACAGCAGAAGAAATGCTCGCCGATATTGAAACATTCGAAATATCCCAGCCAACAGAAAGTAGCCCCAGTAGCAGCGACGCTTTTGAGCACGCGCTGCTCACGGAGCCCGAAAATCTATCTTTGGAAACTTGGTGGCAAGTTTTTGACGAATACGAACGTAAAGTGAAGAAACTAGGGACTATGGAAGGGTCATTGGACATACAAAAAGAGAAGCTGTTGGCATGTAAAATAAAGTTAGAGAAGCATGCAAAAGATCTAGCTGATGGTATAAATAAGCAGCAGTCGTTAATAAAGGAGGTTGTTGATTGTTAAGCCATGAAAATAGAGAGGATATTTATTTACAAATAACGAAAACAGCATCGATAGCGATAGCATTGAAATCGATGACAAACACATACACAGTGCGTGTTATCGAGTATATAGGTAGACAGTGCTCAGAAAGTATCGATACTTGCTACCTGCAGCCGTTTTATATGTGGGGAGGAATAAAATAATTGTTTTTAAATAGTTTGCATTAAAATGCAAGTGTGTAATTGAAAAAAAGTAAGTTTCCTACAACGCAGATTAATCGAAATAAAATGCGTAGAACATGGGCAAAATCTACATAATACGGGCTCGTGAATAAGCCAGGGAACAGGTTTAGGCCAGAAAAAAACTTGGCTGGCTTACCATTTACGCCACAGCGTTAATGGCAATACAACAGCAAGCGGAGGTCGATTGTTTTCTGTGTGTGTTGTGTTATGTGTGTGTGTGTGCGCGTGTGGTTGTTTTAATATTTTGCCTGTGAGTTAGCCAAATCCAATTACCAAATCGAAAAAGTGCAACAATTGTTATGGCAAGAAAATAAACCCCCGCTCTAATTGAATTTTACGTACTTTATTTTGGCTTAAATACAAACACTACAGTGTTGTTATAACAACAAACTACCAAGAGAGATTTTGGCACACACACACAAACAAATGCTGAGCTCAAAGGTTTAATAGCCAATTATAAAATTATCAAATGACTAAAAGAATGCAATTCATTTAATGAACAATTAGAAATGTGTGCGAATAAAAAGAAAAATAAATACTTAGACGACTAACAGTAATTTTCACGGGCATACAAACACAATCTTAGCGTTTGTGCATGTGTGTATGTGTTGTTTATACCTCGCGCGCCTGAGTGTGTGTGAGAGTGAGTGTGTATGTGTATGTGTGAACAAAGTGCTAATGAGATGCTGATGCTGCGTCTCTTCTTCTTGCCAGCCGTTTGTTGCTTTTGCCATTTATGCAAAATACGTAAATTTTGAACAAAAGATGTGCATACATACATATATTTTATTGTCTTGATCTGTTGCGAATTTCGCCTGCTAACGAACTTGCCGCAAAAGGTGAAAGCAACATTTTTTTGAAAAGTGCAATATCTCAAGTCTGTTCCCGTTTTCAATTCCGATTCCGATCAGTATCGAAAAACTCTTCAACCTTACAGTTTAATTGCAAATCTCGACCAAGTATTTTGTGAAGATTTTGTAGTGCTCAATAATATACCCCGTGAACAAATTTGTTGATTAAGATTTCCTGAAAAATTGTAACTCGAAAAAGAAACGAAATCAAAAACAGAATCGATCGAAATAAATCCGTAGACTGTTATCAACTCCACATGAGCTCTTCGCAAGACCGCCTTCCTACAAACATTCAGCCACTAATAAGTAGCTCTGTATTTTATACACATCAGATAAAGTAAATTACTTAAGCACAAGTTTTGTTTGCCATTTCAAAGTTTGATCTGATTGGAATGGAAACGATTCAAACATAACTCCGAAAGAAAACAAGAAAGATCGGCTATCTTCGGAGTGCCGAAGCTATGTATATACTCTAGCAGCAATGTTTTTTATACAAAACTTTTCGTCTGATTCCTCCTATGGGAGCTAGGTATGTGGTTCGATGTTGATAAAATTATACAAAACTATTTGAGGTATAATAAAACTCTCGCATAGATTGGATGTAATTCAAAAAGTTTTCTATGCAAAAACTCAAGTCTTACCCGATCCTATGGCAGCTATGTGATATAGTAGTTCGATTTTGACTAAATTTAGTCAGATTGTATAAACTCTTTAGAGACTTGGTTTGGGTGAATTTAGTGGGAATACCTTAATAAACAAAAAGTTTTTTATACAAAAACAAAGTCTTTGATCAATCCGTCCTATGGCAGCTATATGTTATAGTGGTCCGATCCGGCCGGTTACCACATATGTACTGCCTGTGGAAAAACTAAGGGTCTGTGCCAAGTTATAATACTAAAAATTCTTGTAATTCTTGTAAAAGTGATCATAATAAAGACGGTCATTGGAGTAAAGCATCGAAAAAGAATATAAAATTGTCCAATCAAAAACGATTCTGATTTGCAATCATTCTCATTTGTTTAAAAAAAAGTGCTTCCCAGGAAACATATATGAATCAACCGTTAATGCGATCAACTTGATAATTCTCCGATTTTGCAACATTTTCTCATTCTTCGACAGCAGCTAAGCGTGAGATGTCACATGCTGTTTGCGTCGCGGATAATTCCACGAGTTTTCCCACTTTGGCAATACTTATTGGCAAAACAACAACTGCTGCAATAATGTAAGAAACGGGGGCCAACAAAGGTCAATCGAAGACAGCAAACGCAGCCTAGAACTAGTTAGGTTTCCACACACACACACACACACACACACAACACACACACCCACAACACACACACACACACCCACCCACACACACACACACACACACACACACACACACTCATACACACATTCACAGACACTAAAACCATGGGCTGGCTGCTAGCGCTCCTGGCCCTGCTGCTGGCAATCAGCGAACTGCTGTCAATTCCAACGCCGCTGAAGCTGCCAGGTAAGCCCAAACAGACTTTCGCCAGTTGGTGTAAGCTTAACTAAAGCATTTGATCTTAATCACAGGCTACACACACAAACTGACGCCATACATTAAGCACTGGGAGGCAGCGAACTTCGATCGTGCCGTGCTACAGGCAGCGCAGCTGAGACACTTGGAGCAGGCGCGTGCGAGGCGGAAACGTGAAGCGGAGCCCTCAAGTGGCCTCGGGCTGGCGCACACAATACGGCTGAATTTCTCTGCACACGACAGGTGCGTGGGCTGCACCTGAATATTGCACATACATAGTATACTATATATTCACATTGTCAATCTTTTGTTCACAGAGACTTTCTGCTGGTGCTGCGTCAGCAACCAAATTCGGTGTTTGCGCATGACGTGGAAATCGAGAACACGTTGGGGCCCATTGAATACGATGTCTCGCGCATTTACACGGGCAGCCTGGAGGACGATGAGGCGGCACATGTCCAGGCGATACTCACAAGTGATAATCTGCTGGATGGCACCATTGAGACGCAAGCGGAGCACTACTATATTGAGCCAGCGCAGCGTTACTCACAGCAGCTGGCCGAGAGTGGCGTGCACAGCATTGTCTACAAGCTGAGCGATGTAAATATGCAGCACCAGAGTTCATTTGGTAGCGGTTTGCCCTCGCAGGCGCCCATCAAGACGCACTGCGCCAGCGAGCGCTTAAGGCGCAAGCGTTGGCTGCCCGAGGAGGAGGTAAGTGGGCGTTTTCAAATTTATGTACACGTTAGCTAATGATTATTAATTGCAGCATGTTACGACTCCAACCTATAATCGGAATCCGCCGCTGCCGCTGGATCTGGAGGTGCCGTACAATGATGATTTTCGTGTGATGGCCTCTGAGGAGGATCGCAGCGATGAGGCGCCTAAAAAAGCCATAACAACAACAACTGTGCGCAGCACTGAAAGCTTCCTGGCAACGCTGACCAAGCCGACGCCCAATCGCAATATACTTGTAAATAACTATAATCCCTCCAATGTTGGCGACACCAGCCGAAGCTACAACAGCAACACGAATAGCAATAGCAATAACAACAATGTGCGCAAATTGTACACGAAACACAAAAACATCATTGTTAGCACATACAATCGGCCCATAGAGCCAGAGTTTGGCACACCCTATGAGGAGCCCAATGCCAACAATAACAACAGTCTGCCAAATAATTTTTTCAATGCCAATTGGACAACGCTTTCAATGGGTAACAACAATGGTGCCAACGATCGGCCCAGTCATAAAACGCACGTAGAGATCATCACCAAGAACGGCGCCACCAAGAAACCCAACATTATTGTAAATAACTACAATCCAGAAATAATTTTTGCACCCAATCCGCACAATCCCAGCTTTAACAGCATGCTGATGACGAATCTGCTGAGTGGACGTGGCGATGATATACACAGTTCGCCGCGCCTGCTCTACGATCGCAAGACGACTTGCATGCTTTACTTGCAGGCAGATCACACGTTCTTCCAGAAAATGGGCAGCGATGAGGCGTCCATTGAGGCGATCACACGCCACGTTCAGCGCGCCAATTCCATTTACCGAAATACAGATTTTAACAACGATGGCAAGCCCGACAATATTACCTTTATGATCAAGCGCATTAAGGTGCACAACATGAATGCCATGAAGGATCCTAGTTACAGGTTTCCCGGTAACTATGGAGTGGAAAAGTTTCTGGAACTGTTTTCAGGTAAGAAAATCGTTCACATATTCTGTAGTTCCTATCCTAAAATATTACTATAACTCATTGTTTCACAGAGGAAGATTATGATGCCTTTTGCCTGGCCTATATGTTTACTTATCGCGACTTTGAGATGGGCACTTTGGGACTGGCCTGGACTGGAGATCTCAAGAATGCGGGCGGAGTTTGCGAAAAGAACGGCCACTATCGTGGATCCCTTAAGTCCTTGAATACAGGCATTGTCACGCTCTTGAACTATGGCAAGCACGTG
Source organism: Hirtodrosophila histrioides (assembly GCA_037075165.1). Classification (NCBI taxonomy): domain Eukaryota; kingdom Metazoa; phylum Arthropoda; class Insecta; order Diptera; family Drosophilidae; genus Hirtodrosophila; species Hirtodrosophila histrioides. The sequence goes on along the minus strand of JBAMCL010000390.1, from coordinate 3,993,491 downwards.
CCACCCGCCGTTTCGCATGTGACGCTGGCTCATGAGATTGGCCACAATTTTGGCTCCCCCGTAAGCTACGCTTAAAACTTACCACTCGTATGTGTAACTAACTAATGCTCCTATTTTCCAATAACAGCATGATCCGGAGCAGTGCACACCCGGCGGCGAGGATGGTAACTTTATAATGTTCGCACGCGCCACTTCGGGGGATAAGAAGAACAATAACAAGTTTAGCGCGTGCTCCTTGAAATCCATTGAGCCCGTGTTGAATGCCAAGGCGCGTTCGATGAAGGGCTGCTTTACAGAGCCGCAGTCATCCATTTGTGGCAATGGCGTTGTGGAGCCGGGCGAGCAGTGCGACTGCGGATGGGAGGAGGATTGCAAGGATGCTTGCTGTTTCCCTATGTCGCGGCAGCCGCATCTAGATGAAACCCCCTGCACGCTAACACCACATGCGCGTTGCAGCCCCTCGCAGGGACCCTGCTGCACTACCGATTGCAAGGTGAAGTTTGGTGACAAATGTCGCGACGACAACGGCTGTCGCGATCCCTCGTTCTGCGATGGACGCGTACCCCAGTGTCCACCTTCAGTGAATAAACCGAATAAGACCATTTGCAACAAGGAGTTCGTCTGCTACATGGGCGACTGTACGGGCAGCATTTGCTTGGCTTATGGCTTGGAGTCTTGCCAGTGCATTCCTGGACCTCAGGACGATCGCATCAGATCCTGCGAGCTGTGCTGCAAGCTGCCTGGCGAGGATAATCCGTGCCGCAGTTCCTTTGAGTGGAATGAGGCACCCTTTGACGTGCCAGACATGTACTCCAAACCAGGAACGCCCTGCAACGACTATAATGGGTATTATACAAAACTTAAACAACTCTCAATCTGACTAATGTGATTTCGCTTTACAGCTACTGCGATGTCTTTCAAAAATGCCGCGAGGTGGATCCTTCCGGTCCATTGGCCACACTGCGCAAGCTGCTGCTCTCCGAAGAGAGCATTGCCACTTTCAAGAAGTGGATGCAACATCATTGGTACACTGTTGCCTTGGCCGCCATTGGTGTCTTTTTGCTGCTGGTACGTGAGATACATCTAAAGCTTCATCTTGTTTATCTTCAGTTTTCACCATCTAAAAATCTAATTTTGATTCTGATCAAATCGAAATTGTTACCTGTTCTGAATTCCTGTATAGATTGTATTCTTTTGTTTTAATTGCTTCTGTTATAAATATGATATACTCGGAACAGTGATTTCATTTTAAAAACATTTTTAGTTGGTGAAAATATTTTTTTGTTTTCGAAAATTATCAATTTATTTTAATATCAATGAGTTTTTGTTCGGCAAGTTAATGCGTGTGGTCACAAGTATGTTGAGAGATCAGTATGAGGCCAAAACGCAGGCCTTGGGCGAGGGTGAGCCCAGCAATGTACCCAATACTGAACCCAATAGAGCTTAGTCATAATCGCATCCATTGCCAATTGATTATCAGGCTATTTTAGAACGCTTTTAGGCTTGGAACACATGCAATCATTTCCAAACCGATTTAAAATCCCAATTTGTATTACGCTGACCATATATTTTGTTTTTAACGCAGATAATGAGCACAAAGCTGCTGGCGAAGCGCTCGAATCTGAAGCTTAAATCGGTGACCATCATACATAGCGCCACCACGGAAACGGTGCGTTTGCCGGAGAATAACAATGGTGTCATTGTGCATACGGCAGTGCGCACCAAGGTGCCGTTCAAGAAGAAGGTGCGTGGCGAGCGTAGCAAGAAGTCAGGAGCCGGCTTAGGAGTTGGCTTAGGCGCAGGAGCAGCAACAGCAGGAATACGCAGCAATGCAGCAACCAAAGGCAGTGGCAATGCAGAGCCAAAGAAAACATCTAGAACCCAGGCAATAGCTAAAAAGAAGCTGAAAACGAATGCCACTGAAGAGGAGCAGAGCAAAAAGTCAAACAAAAAGCTGGGCAAGCATATTAAGGAAATCATCGACTATTCGCATCGCAATAATAATGCAGCGGGAGCCGATGATGCCTCCAATCTGTCGACGACGGCCAACAATCATACCAATACCTTTGGCAAGGTGCAGAAGTGGCTGCTGGAATCGCCAATTGTGGCACAGCCGCTATCGCACATGGAGCACAGCTCTCGAGTGCGCAAGGTGATGAGCAAGTCGCAGTCAACGCCAGAGCGTCTAGTGCAGAAAACGCCACAGAAGACGAAGTCCATGGGCAATCTGTCCAATGAGAAGGTCAAGCTGCAGGTCGTCTACAAGCCGCCCTTCAAGTTTTCGCTGCGCCTGTCCAAGAAGCCCAAGGTGAAGACGCATGTGGTTGGCGTAAGCGCTGGCGCTCGTCCCAAGCGTACGCAGAAGAGCAATGCCCGCTCCAGTGGACAGGCGACGACGACGTCCAAGGGACAGTACACGGAGCGTGCCAAGCGTACTGCCCTGCTGCTATGCAACGAAGCAGAGGACGATAACCAAATGCTGACGCTCAACGAGCCCAACTATGAGACACTTAAGCCGCCCACGCGTACCACCGAGCATTGCTATGAGAATGTTGAGCTGCCCAGCGCGTCAAACGAAGCTGCAGCGAGCTCCAAGCCAATCAATAGCAGCAACGTCGCCAAAATTGCGTCTGGCGCAACACGTGCCAGCCTAGACAATGCATCGGTAGCTCCATCTCAGCACAACTCCTATCGCCGCTCCAACTCACTGTCCACACACAATCCGTTTGCGGTGGCGCCGCGCCGCAGCAGCAGCAGCAAAGCTGGCAAGAACGAGCCACAGCCTGCCGGTGGTTCCATAAATTTAACGCGCAACTTTGGCAGCACACAAAACCTCATCAATCTTAGCCAAAACATGGCTAAGTCCAAGAAGCGCAGCAGCCTCAATCTAAAAGCAAGTGCTGCCAAAAACGGCAAGGATCCGCCCCCAGCTGTAGCGGCAGCCCCATCACCACAGCGCCGCTCCTCTTCCAATGCAAATCTACGCAGAAACAGCAGCGCCTCCAATTCAACGCCACAGGCAGCAGCGCCGGTGCCGCCCACGCGTAACTCCCGCAACAGCTTCAGCAACATTCCACGCGTCAGTCTCAATGGACAAAGCGGCTCAACCTCAGCAGGAGCAGCAGCGGCAACGGGAGCAGCGCCGCCCAGCTTCTCTCGTCAATCTTCAGGCAGCACAACGACAACGACGTCCAGTGCTGGAACAGCAGCGCTGCCGGTGCCGCTGCCATTGCAACAATCGGCCTCCACAAGCGGAATGGCCAGCCAGCGCCGCAGCCTGCACAATTTTCGAGCCCGCTCCACGACAACTGCAGCAGCAGCAGCAGCAGCCGCAGCAGCCGCACCATCGTTGGACAACGAACTGCCATCGGATCTGGAGGTTGTCGTCTCTGACATTGAGAATCTGGTTAGCTAAGAGCAGCGGTGGCGTTCGTTTTCATTTAAAAGCAACCAAGTGAAAGTGATAAGTCCTAAAGTTAGTTATACAAATTGTCGCATAGGTTTACATGCATATATATATAAATTTAGATTTGTATATACATACATGCAATACAATATACATATATACATATATATATGTACTTTACACTGCCTTAAACTTGCCGTTTCTGCTGAATATGTGAATGCCACGCCAATACATAATACCCACAACAAACATTCAAAACGACCACAAACGCTAAATAACGCTCGTGCTTACGGCTCCACATTACATGACACCAATCGGTTCCCATTAAAAAAAGCTCACCCACCCATTGCCACCACCCCCACCACCGCCGAAGCCAGCCGCACTCACCGCACATTGTACCTTTTACTATTTAACTGTTGTATTGTATTCGTGATCTGTAACTATAACTTGTAACTGTATTTTTGTCTATACCTATGAATTGTGTTCAGTCGGCGAAATACGATCGTGTTGTACTTATGTACGAAAAACCAGTGGAAATTTATAAACATACCCAACTCATTTGTAATAGCTTAATCTATTATCAAATTGCAATATCATATGAAAAAGACTAATAGTGGTTATATTATCAGCTTTAAAACAAATTCCAATAGACCAACAATTGGTACAACCAAAGACAGTACATATACTAGATAACGCATTCAAAAGATTCTGAATGATCCTTTTCATTTCCGGCAAGATTTGTCTTATTATCACAAGATTTTGCAATTTAATATATTTGTCATTGAGATAGGATTCATTCAATTCACTGTCTTGACAGAAATACTGAAAACTGAAAATGTTTAAGAGAAATTGCACTTTCGAAAAATTGGAATCAAAACAGGTCTTTAAGTATGTTTTCTCATGTAGTATATTTATATTGTCTTTGGTACAACCCATCGAAATTCGATCACTGTACACGTTCAAACTGTTGTTATACTATATTTATTATTGGCCAACAATTGGCGCCTATTAATACTTATTTCTATACAGTATTATGTTACTTATTTCTACATCTAAAATATCCTTAATTCCTAAAGTTTCTAACAACGACCATTGTCATCTATAAACTTCGACACACAGAACAACAATACAAGGTGCTATTTTAGTAACGAATGTAAAAACAAAACAACTATCCAACAAAAACAAATTTTAAAACTCTTATGAATATTTTCCAAGAAGATCAAAAATGATATTAAGATTTGTAGTTGAGACAAGTAGACAGGCAGCAGTTAGCTCTGGAGAGTTGCAAAATTATATATAGTATATATAGTAACACAAAAATTAACCAACGATAACTGTCAATAAATCAAAAGTAATATGCATCGAAAGTAGTTTTTAGTAGACGCAATAAAATCAAATATAAAGTTAACACAATTTAGCTATTGCCAGCCCATTCACGCCCACACACACTGCCCACACACATGCAATAATGCCAACATACACAATGCCTGCGCCATTTTGTAGTAGTCGTGTATATAAGAAATCAAATCGAAGATACATAGTTTTTATATGCAATAACAAATTAGAGCAATGAAGAAAAACACCTTAGGATATTGAATATTCATACATATACATATACATAGTCACGTAGCTTATCAGAAATCACAAAGCAAACGGCCTGCAAAATAAACCCAAATAACTAACGATTTGTAGAATAAGCTAATTGGAATACCCATAGATATTACAAGCGAGTGTATGTGCGAGTATTTGTAGAGCAACCTTTAATAATGTGTTTGAAATTGGCGTTTGAAAATTGCGTATAGTTCGGATATGTATTTGCATTTGTATGGCTGATAAGATACTACCTATACGGGGCGTGCAATTTTATGAGCAATTGGGTATATTTTTTTGGGATATACAACGCATTAATATATAGACATATAATAAGCTCAGCTCAGCTCAACTCAAATGATCGACCCAAAAAAAAGCCGACAGACAGTTAACGTTAACGCGTAGCCAGTTTATGAAACGGAAAAGCTAAATATAAAAATAAAAATAAAACGAAAAAAAAGTACGCGACAATCGCTTTGAAATGCTTATTAAACAAACAAAAATAATGGTAGTTTTAAGTTTAAGTCTTAACAATAAATCGAATTACCTATGATAACTATTTAAATATGAAACTATACAAGGCGCCGGTTCTTTTTAACGTCAAAGTATCGGCAATATCATTAAATTTACCAAAACAAAACAAAAACAAAAAAATGGCCAATGTTTATGTAATGTATATAACAAATGCAAAGAATTATTGTCTAAGCTGAGGTTCGGCTGGCGGCCGATGAAAGTATTTTGAGCGTGAAGGAAAAAGACTATTTAGCGCGAAATGAACCATTTTTGTGTATTGTACATAAGAAATTGATTGATTTTAAACTATATATATATACATATATATATATATGTAATAATTTAGTCGTAAAACTGCAAAACGATTTTGATATCTGTGTGTGTACCTCAATTGTAATTATTTTTGTGTATTTTTCATCAAGATTATGCACCAAACTCGTACTTCACCTGATTGATAACGACTATATTTTTATAATTTAGCTAAATGAATTTTAAAAAACACTTATTCCGAACCCCTCGCAGTGATCCGCTCCCCCTAGTTAATAACAAGTTTTAAATGTTGTCAAAGATCGTATCAAATATGAAGTATTTTTGTCGTCAATTAATAATGTTTAAATGAAAAGCCGAATATGTAAAAGAATTGTATATGCATATATGCACGTGTATAATGCATCTTTTTAAGAACAATAATTATGGTATTTTAAGTTGCGAACAGAGAGCAAATGTGTGACACTTAAGTTGTACCTAACTTAATCGAATCATTACAGTAATTATATAATTTATTAATACTTTAATTAACAGTTTATGCAAAACGTAACTTATTTTTAACACTGCACACGCATGGCGATATTTTATAATTTTCTCATTTAAAGCAAAATTCAAATTACAATAAAAACAAAACTAAAACTTCACACTTCATCTTAATTAACTTTCTTTTCCGCCCTCTCTAACTTTAAGGCACGTTTGGCCATGATCCAAAAATAAACAGAAGGCAACAAATGACGCAAATAGTAGGCAATCTTCATTTGAAGATTACCAACAATTATGTCGGGTTCCTTACGCATAATGCATTGTAAAATACGTTCCGCTACCGACTCGGGTGACATTCCCTTGGCCGTAGTTTCATCCATTTCTAAAAACAGAAGCATACATGTTATAAGTAAGTTGCAGGTTCAAATAAGAAGCTTTTACTAACTGCCGTAGTTGCTTCCTGCACCAGTCAGTGCATTCATCGAAAGCTGCGTGCTTATGTAACCAGGACTGATACAGGACACATGAATGTGCTTATTAGCAACCTCAGCACGCAGACAATCAGCAAAAGCCTGCATTGCATGTTTAGAAGCCGAGTACGCCGAACGTTGCGGTATGGCAAACTTTCCTTGCACGGAGCTTACAAAACAGATGTGTCCTTTCTGACCTTTTACCATAGAAGGCAGCAGGGCTAAATAAAAACAAAGAATCTGGGTAATATAAGAACTATACTATAGCCTTTTCTTAAGCATACTTTTTGTCAGGGCCACAGTTCCAAAGTAGTTAACCAACATGACCTTTTGATCCACATCGACGGTAGTAGAGGAAGCATCGGCACGCACGCTAATACCACCATTATTAATTAGAATATCGACTTGATTATACACGGCCAAGGCTTTTGTTACGAATTCTGGTATAGAATTCAGTTCGGCCAAATCCAAAGCCAGTACAGTTGGTGGGTACGCGGGTTCCTGCAATAAGCTTTGTGTTAACAATATTAATCAATATTTTATACGCCTTGCTTACCACGTCCAACGCGAGCAGATCCTTCTTCACACGCTCCAGTTCCTGGACGCGACGCGCTGCCAAGATGACCTTGCAGCCAGCGCGATAAAAGACGTGTGCCAACGATTCACCCAGACCAGAACTGGCACCAGTAATCAGCACAACCTGTGCGTATTTTACATAAGCATTAACAAATGTTTTATTATTACTCATTGAACCCACCTTGCCGGGCAATTGATTGCGGTATTTTTGAGCCCGAAAACGTTGCCACAAATTGATTAAAGCTAGCGGCAACGCTACCGGCATTAGAATGCTACCAAGCACCCAGTAGATCACATTCCAATCGCTGGTGGGTGCACATTTGTCAGTTTCTTGTAATTTCATTGTTAAACTCAGAACTTTGCACTTTGTACGCAATAAGTAAACAATTGTGTTCAATTATAGCCTAGTGCTGGAAAGTACGTATACGTTACAATGCTAATCAGTGGCGTGGATAGCTTTTTGCAAAGGGGTTCAATTTTTGCTCGCCATTTTGGTTATACGTAATTAATTCTTGAAACACATTTATCTTCACAAGTTTTATAGATTCTTTGCACAGCCCAAATCGTATGATCTAGGAAGCTGAAATTGTCACAGTAGTCTCCATCTGTGATGAATGTGCACACTAAGACGGGGTCAATAAAAAATATCTCCACCACCACGTTCTTCTACAAAAATAATTGAGCATTGGCCTATGAAAATTTAGCCCTACGGCCCAAAAAACATTGTCTTATGCTATTTTTGTTTATATATATATATCTTACAATTGATGTAGGCATGATTGACTTTAATCAAAAAACTTCGCCGGGAAACACTGGGGTAATACATACATACAGTACTATGCTCTACATCGTTGTTGAAGAGGACTGGAAACCCTTCCGAAATATTAATAAGAATAATTTTTTTTAATTTTCGTGGATTTTAGAAAACACATCCTTATATGCTCGACCAGGGACTTGCATGACTTGATTTAAATCTAAATTAGCTTTTTGGAATTCGCGACTAACGGCAACGGAGGGCGTAAACAAGATTACTGACTTGTAAACAACGAAAATTAAATTTTCGTAGTCTGTTCTCATTTCAAAGGAAATAATTTGGGAAACCCTCTTATATATATTACACCATGGTGGTTACAGTACAGCGCTTGTCACCGTTGCGTTATGAATGGCAAAATTCACAGCTGATATTTGTTACGTTGCTGCTGTCGGCGCTTAGACTATATAATTGTTATTTTATTTGATAAAAAATGTAAAAATGAACTGTCTGCTGAAACAAAGTCAACGCCTTAATTGCTGGCTACCAGCTCTGCAAATTCACACCACTGCCGTGCAGCGGACTTTCTGGGAGAAGGAAAAGAAATCCGGCTACAAAACAAAACTCCCAGAGCCTTCCAAGAAGCAACTTATTATGGAGGGACTGCGGGACTTGAAAGAGGAAATAAAACTGTGGCGTCAGGAAGTCAAGGAACAGTTGGAGAGCGATCCCATATTGGTATTTCGACCCGGTGAAACGGACATAGCATTCGATTTTAAGGCGCCTGACGTGCTGGACAAATGGACAGTGACAACCGATGCAGATCACGGTGAGGGCAAAAGCAGCGCAACCTTAGAACTCAGCGCCGCCGGTGCGGGACTCTTTCACGGTGAGGTCAACTCAGAACACACAAAGGATGGCATAATCAAACGCACTGGCTACGCAAACATACGCACTAAGCGTGTGCGGGTCAGTAAATAAAATTTAGATTCAATAAAATTGTTGTTTAATAATATAAATCCTGTTCTTTGACAGAAATCATTCAAGCGCGAGTCTACCTACGACTGGACGCAGTACAACATGCTTGTGATGAAGGTGCGCGGTGACGGGCGGAGCTATCTTATTAATTTGCACACCGAGGGCTATTTTGATCTCATGTGGAATGATATCTATCACTATGTGCTATTTACACGCGGTGGTCCACATTGGCAAATAGCCAAAATACCTTTCTCCAAATTCTTTCTATCCTCGAAAGGACGCGTACAGGATCGACAGAGTGCCATACCACTGAATTGTGTTACGCATTTTGGTTTCTCTGTTGCGGCCAAAAAGGGCATGGACGGTCCCTTTGGCTTGGAGATCGATTATGTTGGATTAGAGTATGATCCCAGCCATCGCGAGGAATTCGCCTACGAAATGTACAAGACGCCCAAATATATTGTTGCTACGTAACATCGAATGTTATTTAATTGTAGAGTAATTCGTATGCGTCGAAATAAATGCATATTTCGTTTGTCTTAACACCGTCTCTCGCTTATTCTGCCTCTCTCTCTCTCTCTCTTTCTGTACGATGACGTTCTCTTGGAACAGCTGTTCAAATGTTTACAACCGCTCATTTTTCAGGGTCACCCAGTTAAATTGTGTACTCTATAAAAATAAAGTATTGCAATAGGAGTCATTTTTGATTTGTCTGTTTGACGGTATAATTTCTTATGGATGTTTCTGTATGGTATACGAGGTTCAAGTTTTCTGAGATACTCGGCTCCTGCTGCCACCAATTTAAAAACACAATACATTAAAACTACAGCTTAAAAATATAGTTTTTTGCCAAAATATTTCATCCCTTTATTTACATTTCGTAAAAGAAATATCTATAATAAACTCCAAGCTTTTACAAAAGCTCGGAGAAATGCACAGTTTGTAGCTTGTGTTCATATGCACATATAGTATGTATCTGGGAGTACCATTGTATTGGTTTTTTTATTTTATATTTGGGTGCAGAGTATATGCTAGTCGAACACATTCGACTACTTCATTCTAACAAAGAATTTCTTACCAGTCTATGTACATATATCTAAAGTTGATACTGCAATTTGTTAATTGCCTTTTGCACAATTTTTTACATTTCACGGTATCCAATTAGAATGTACATGTGAGCGGCGAGCGGTGTTTGCGGTTTTCTCTTGCTCCGTCCGTGTGTCGCTTCAGTATCGCTCTGGCTGTTGTTCCTGATAGTTGTTGATAAGGCGTCGGAATAACTTCCGCCTCAGCTTGGCGTGGGTGCTACTATTTGTTATTATTATCAAGCGTAAATATTAGATATAAATATGGTGAGTATTTTTGGCAAGCCTTTTATTAGACTGCCAACAAGACAGCAACGTGACCATGTGGCAGTTCAGTCACCAGAGTCGCGGGCGCAACCTTGAATGGGCTGGCAATGTAATCCTGTAAAAAGCAAAACACAATAAACTGAAATCAATAAAGATTTCAAGCGTGGTTTTGCCTGTCGGCATTTACGCATTTTACCGGTTTGCGGTGACATTATAATTTATGCGCAAAATACATGTTACCGAATCAAAAACCAGTCCGTGGCCATCGAAAGTGATTGAGCTGCATGAAACCAGTTAACAGTTAGCGTTCCTGGTAGTAGCTGCCTATGTATCTGTAAAGTGTTAACTGTTGTCTTGCTGGGCCACAGTTGTGCTGCCATCAACGTCAACTGCTGACGTTGGCCTTTTCTCGCTGCTTTCAAAATGGTGCAATATACGGTAGAACCTTCAGCAACTTTAATAATTATGGCTTATATGTATGCTAATTAATCTCTCTACTACTGATTACAGCAAGAGACGTATCTATACGATCCGAATGTGCTGCTACAGCTCGACTTTCATCGCAGTCCGGCCAAATTTCAGCCATTCATCTCGGCTGCCAATCCAGGAGAGTCTTGGATGCAAGTTCGCCCTCTGAAGGATACGGATTATGATCGCGGCTTCCTGCAGTTGCTTTCACAGCTCACAAGTGTCGGCAATGTAACACGCACACAATTTCTCAGTAGGTGGCACACACACAGTGGCACAGAAACTTGCAATCAGGCCAAGCTCTCATGTATAAACTCAATTCACAGCACGCTTCTCGCAGATGAAGGCCAGCGGGGATTACTATGTCACAGTCATTGAGGACACACGCAAGGGTGAGATTATTGGTGCCGCCTCTCTGATCATTGAGCGCAAGTTTATACACAATTGTGCTGTGGTAAGTTTTTAGCAATTAATCGCAAACATCGCTCATTCTCATTCTGTTTATGCTTGTAGCGTGGACGCCTAGAGGATGTGGTGGTCAACGATACGTATCGTGGCAAGCAGCTAGGCAAACTGTAAGTAATGCTGGTCCAAATAATTTATATCTACTCCCAATTGTGATTTCTGCTCTATACAGCATTGTGGTGACCGTATCGCTGCTGGCGGAGCAACTGGGCTGCTATAAAATGTCGCTGGACTGCAAGGACAAGCTGATCAAGTTCTATGAATCTTTGGGCTATGTGCTCATACCTGGCAACTCCAACTCCATGACCATACGTTATGATGAAACGCCAGCATTAAAACGAAATGCCACCTCGGCTGGCGCTGCCAGTTCTGCCGGTGGCGACGCTTGCCAAACTGTGAGCCTCGATTTTGCCTCTTGACAATTAGCCGCCAACGCTGCTCCAAAATCCAAGCTTTAAGGTCAACATTTTACCTAGAGCTACAAGCTGCGCGAGGCGCAATGTAAAATCCTAAAACAAATGGGCTTCCATTTGGTGCATTTATTAAAATCTATTGCAAAAATATCATTGCGCTTGGCGCATGGATTTTTGGACAGTGCTGGCAGGCGGTGGTGTCCTTGTGGTGCTTCACCATAAGGACATACAATTAGTTAAGCTAAGGCAACCCCAATTGGTTGTACTTTATTTTTAATTCTTACAGAACTCACAATATTTTAATATTTTCTCTCCCTTCTGCTACTGAATGTGAGGCGCGCCCTTCAAAATAACAGGTTGTTGTTATATTGCCCTTCAAGAGCACATTCATCAAATAGCCTATACTTTTTACAAATATATATACTGTAACTATTAAACAACAAATAAGGCTAACACTTTTTTATGTACAACATTCTTTCAATGGTTGGGGGGTACATTTAGACCTAAAGTGGCAAACATTGAAGATTGTGTGCAGACTTCAAAGCATGAAATATGCCATGAAGTGACATCACATTTTAGCTCCATTAAACATGAGCAGAGGGCTCCTCCATGTGTCAAGTATACGCGCAAAGGTGCCCACATTTCGGGCATTTGGAGTGCTTCGCAAAGTATTGCTGCATATGCTCGATATGTCCGCCGTGGGAACAGCCCTGGCACCAGGCATAGACGCCACGCACAATCAGCCCACAGACGCAGCACTTGGCCGACTGCATGGACTTGCATTTATCACAATACCAGCCAACATTGCCACCCAGAGGGCGTCCACACTCGCCGCAATTCGTGTGCATAACGGTGGAGTGCTGGTTTAACTGGCGAACGGAACGGATCCAGGCACGATTGATAACTTCACACGCCTCGTTCCAAAGCTCGTAGCGATGTAGCTGATCGACATAGGTGTGAAACCAGTGTTCCTATTGACGAGTATATAAACAGATAAATAGTGAATTTTGATGCGGTTTCGTGGAATGACTTACAACGACGGCATCCTCAATCGGAAGCAGTTTGCGCGCTTCGCCCAGAACTATCAGTACGGTCAATGCAGTTTGTACATCGCCCACATCGTTTTGTAGCATCAGAGCATCTGCCATGAATTGATGTGGCTCCCACATGGGTATGGGTGGCACATGAGTTACCTTCAATATGCTGGGCACATGTGTGGGCTAAGTGAAATATAATAAAAATAATTGTTTTAATCTGTTGGCATTTTGTGCTAATCGCTGCTTACCGGCGACTTCTCATGATCGGATGCTTTTAAGTCCAGCTGAGGTCTCGCAGCATGCACATCATGATGCAATGCAGTGTCGGGCAATGCCAGCGCCTTTGTTACATCCGCCGGACCGACGTAAATAAACCCATTGCGCAATAGTTCAAAGTTATCAAATGTAATCTCGCTAATGATTTGCGTCTCGGAGAGTATCACCGAACTAGTCGGCGGCGGATGCTGCTTGCCACCTCCGCCCAGCTCATCGTCGTCTTCGCTAGCGTCAGCAATTTCATGCGGCGTCTCCTGACTATTGCCATTCAAGTCCTGTCCATTCAAGTCGTGTGGCGCCCAATCACTTGCAACCTGTGTTGCGCGACGCGAACTTATAGGATTCTTTTGATTTGAGAACGAGGAACGATGCTCGAAGGGCGGCTCAAAGTGATTGCTGCCATAAAAGAGCTTAACAAAGTTCCATAAAGTGGTGGCCTAGACAAACAGGTTGTTAATACATATGAAGATCGAGACTATATAGTTGCTTTCATTACATTATGCTTGCCATATTTCTTAGATACATCTGCGTTGTGCTCGCACAACTCGGCCAGCTTCTTTCCACTCAGCAGCAGCTCCCGGGCGCATCCAATAAAGCACTCATGCACCCGCAGCTCCGTTGTGGTATCATGTGCTGGATACCCAGTGCCAGAGTCCATGTTCTGCATCAGTTTAAAGGATCAAGTAAGACTATAAAATATCAATGAAAAGCTTAAATTACCGTGTTCTTTAACATAAACATGTACATCTTGGAATGATCCAGATGGAATTGCATGTTGCCGGGCACATTGGATTTTCGCCGACTTCTACAGGACACAGAATACAGGATACGTAAGAAAGAATTTACAGCACGGGTTGTATGCTAAAAACTCACATAAAGTTTGTTGTTTTGGTATTGGAGACGCCACTTGTTTTCGATGCATACTCCTTGATTTTGTTGGCAAATGATATGTCGCCATGTCTGCCTAAACTGGCGCCCTGCGCATTGGCCTTTAGTGCTGGTCGCGTAGCATCCTTAAACGCATGCCTATAAATGCTGGAATCCTTGCTGGTGGATAGCAAACAATGCGAGTCGCTGCCCTGCCACTCAATACCCGTGGTCACGTTTGTGTGCTCATTAAAGGAGGCAAACGGTATATACGGCCGTCGTATATCCCACACGTGCACACTGTAGTCCACCACGAGGGCACAGCTGGCTATGTGGTAACTGTAAAATAGGATTATTAATATTTGCAAAAAGTTGTGGAAATGTATATATACCCTCTAAAGAATTATCTTACATTTAAGAGGCGCATAATTTCTAAATTGGCTCGACAAACAAGCTCGAGACACAAAATTAAGAATGTTGCGCTATATTTTGGATATCTGGATTCTCCCAGTGAAGCACTCTTCACTAAAGTATTCTTAGTATAAATATAATTATGACATACGTGCGTTCTGGCCTCCATTTGACGCGTCCTACCACGGCTATGGTGTGTATGGTGTACTCCAGACTGGGACGTCCTTGCATGTTCCACACCTTGATCTGCTTGTCCCGGCTGCCGGTGGCCAGCCAATTGCGTGTGGGATGCCAATCGCAGGTGTAGATGGGCCCACTGTGCGCCGTGAATTGCACCATGCACTTATCCCACTTGCGCATATCCCAGAGCTGAACGGTGCCGTTCTCCGACACGGCCGAAAATACGTTCTGCGCGTGTGGTGAAAACTTGAGATCGCGCACAGATTCCGAGTTGCTAAAGTAGGTATTGACCGACTTATCGCAGCGTATGTCAAAGCACTTAATGGTGCCATCCTGGGAGCCGGAGATTAATATGTTCGGTTCGGTACTATGAAATGTGACTCTGTGTGCAGTGCGTTCATGCTCATTGTAGACAAGCAGCTGCTTTTGTCGCCCAAATTTGGATAAATCCCAAACGGATACAACTCCATTGGTTGCAGCCGTGGCCAAAATGTTGCTATCCAGTGTGCTCCACGCAACGTCATTGGATGAATAGCTAAGATTTTGGTTCTTGCCGCCACGCATGTTGCATACTTCCGTGAAGCCATAGCTATTGATTGCATAGACCTTGAGCACTGGGAGCAGGAATCTTTTAAATATTTTTCACCGCAAGATGAAAAGGATAAGGGCTTACAGCTGCGTCCGGCAACGGCAATTTGATTGTGATCCTTATTCAATGCCAAGGCATTGGCATGTCCCTCCAGGCAGATTCGTAGCGATATGGTGTCAGTATCTTCCGAATCAGGCATTTTCAACAATTCAATTGCGTTAACAAGTCCCGAACTTTTTTTGTTGTACCGAATTGTTCACACTTGGTTCGATTGAACCAATCTTCATAGTGAACGAATGAACTGAATCTATCGTTCATTTGAGTCATTTGAACCTTGACGGTATATACACGCTTTCAAGATTCGGCCACACTGCTTTGATGAACGTTCTTGTTAATCAGAATTGCCTGAAATAAGCGACTCACGCGCAAACTAAATGCCGGACATCAAAGTGACGCCGTTGGGCGCCGGCCAGGATGTGGGTCGCAGCTGCCTGTTGCTTACGATGGGTGGCAAAAACATAATGCTCGACTGTGGCATGCACATGGGCTACAACGATGAACGACGCTTTCCAGACTTCTCGTACATTGTGCCGGAAGGACCCATCACCAGCCACATTGACTGTGTGATCATCTCCCATTTCCATCTGGGTAAGTATGCTAATATTAAACCAATTACACTAATCTATATCCCCATTATTTCCTGTGCAGATCACTGCGGCGCATTGCCATATATGTCGGAGATAGTGGGCTACACGGGGCCCATTTATATGACGCATCCGACTAAGGCAATAGCGCCGATATTGCTGGAGGATATGCGTAAGGTGGCTGTCGAACGTAAAGGTGAATCGAATTTTTTTACCACGCAAATGATCAAGGATTGCATGAAGAAAGTAATACCCGTAACATTGCACCAGAGCATGATGGTGGACACAGACCTGGAGATTAAGGCTTACTATGCCGGCCATGTGTTGGGCGCTGCAATGTTTTGGATCAAGGTTGGCTCGCAGAGCGTTGTATACACCGGCGATTATAACATGACGCCAGATCGTCATTTGGGTGCTGCCTGGATAGACAAATGTCGACCGGATCTGCTTATCTCCGAGAGCACTTATGGTACAACGATACGCGATTCAAAACGCTGTCGCGAGCGTGACTTCCTCAAGAAAGTGCACGAATGTGTTGCCAGGGGTGGAAAGGTCCTGATACCCGTGTTTGCCCTGGGACGCGCTCAAGAGCTCTGCATCCTGCTTGAGACGTATTGGGAGCGCATGAACCTCAAGTATCCGATATATTTTGCACTTGGCCTTACCGAAAAGGCAAATACGTACTACAAAATGTTTATTACCTGGACAAATCAAAAGATACGTAAAACCTTCGTGCATCGCAACATGTTCGATTTCAAGCACATAAAACCCTTCGATAAGGCGTATATAGATAATCCCGGTGCCATGGTTGTGTTTGCCACGCCAGGCATGTTGCACGCCGGCCTTTCGCTTCAAATTTTCAAGAAATGGGCGCCAAACGAGAACAACATGGTCATCATGCCCGGTTATTGTGTGCAGGGCACTGTGGGCAATAAGATTCTGGGTGGAGCCAAAAAAGTAGAATTCGAAAACCGTCAGGTGGTCGAGGTAAAGATGGCCGTGGAGTACATGAGCTTTTCGGCACACGCCGATGCTAAAGGTAAGTGGAAACTAGACTTGTCGAGAAGCTATTAAAGAAATCTCACATTATATTTTAGGCATTATGCAGCTCATACAGAACTGTGAGCCCAAAAATGTAATGCTCGTCCATGGCGAAGCCGAGAAGATGAAATTTCTGCGCTCCAAGATTCGCGATGAATTCAATCTGGAAACGTATATGCCAGCGAATGGGGAAACATGTGTGATTTCTACGCCCGTCAAAATACCCGTAGATGCCTCTATTTCGCTCCTTAAGGCAGAAGCACGCTCCTACAATGCACAGCCGCCGGATCCGAAGCGTAGACGACTCATACACGGTGTACTGGTGATGAAAGATAACCGCATTATGCTACAAAATCTAACGGATGCCCTCAAAGAGATCGGCATCAATCGTCATGTCATGCGGTTCACATCGAAGGTTAAAATGGATGATCCGGGACCAAAGTCGGGTACCAGTAAAAAACTCAAAACTCTGCTGCAAGAAAAGCTGAGCGGCTGGTCAGTGATATTGCAGGAGAATGGTACCATTACCATTGAGAGCGTTGAGGTCAACGTTGAGGAGGACGAAACGGATGACAAGCAAAAGACTGTACTGATCACATGGACCAATCAAGATGAAGATATTGGCGCCTATATTCTAAATGTCTTGCAAAACATGTGCTAGGAACACCGCATTAGTCCAGAATACCTCAACCGAGCAGTTAACAGACCTTAACATGTCATGCACGATTCCATAGTTGTTAAGCACACAGTGTTGATTTCAATTCCCGTTTTTCAATATTTCTTAGAATAAATTTATCAACTATTTTCAACCAATAAATAAAATGATAAACAGGCTTGTTTCGAATTTCCTCACGTTTTCACTTTCATCTACTTTATTACAAGCCCAATGGTGAAAGCCGATCATAGGAACAGCGAAATGGAACAGTTTCAGAATTCAATTTCGTTGTTCCAAACTATCAATGGGAACAACGAAATGGAACAGTTTTTCGAATTAAGATCTCATTTTTCCAATTTTTCAATGGGAACAGATCGAATTGGAGAACATTTAAAAGACTAGAAAATGGATTTGTATGAAGTTTGAAAGTATTTTTCCAGATTAAAAACATTTGAAGCACCAATTACTTTTAAAAAATAATTATCAAACTGAAACGGATTTCGAAACACAGCCTATTGGATAAAATATCATTCGTTCGTTCCACGCTATTTATTCTGGGTATTATATCTCAGATATTTATAACTTTTAATTCATTTATTACGCAGCTCTGGCGCCTTCGAATCGTATGTGTAATTAGAGTTGATGAAATCGTTGGAGCTGGAGCTACGCCTCGAACTGAAGTGCTGGAATGCACTCCTTACTTCAGGGCAGCAGCACCAGAGATGATTTCAATCAGCTCGCGCGTGATGACAGCCTGTCGGGTGCGGTTGAATGTGAGGGTCAGCTTCTCAATCATTTCACCGGCGTTCTTCGAGGCGTTGTCCATGGCAGTCATGCGGGAGGATTGCTCAGAGCAAGCGCCTTCCTTCATGGTGTAGAAGATGAGCGAGGCCAGGGAGAACTCCAGGTAGCTCTTAATGACATCGCTGTCCAGGGAATCATAAATAGCCAGCTTCTCGGCCTTCTCAACAGTGGGACCACTGTAGATGGGCAGTGAAGAGCACTGGTAGGACACCACCGTCTTGAATTTGTTGTAATAGATCTTGCCCTCGGTGTACTCGTAGCCAGTCGACAAGACTTCATGCGCAATCTTGGAGGCGTCCAGGAAAGTGGGTGGCAGACGACCAACTTCATTGGCCACCATCAGGATGTTCTTGCCATAAAGACGTGCCAGAATAGCGCGCGACTTGTCGCCGACACAGAAAACCTTGGTGTTCGTATCGTCCTTCAGCAGCTCACCACGGATTTGACGGGCAACACCGGTGTGGACGGCGCCGCAAAGGCCACGGTCGGATGTGACCGCAATGAGCAGCTTCTTGGGCTCGGCCTTCTCGTCGACCTGGATATCAGTTTTCTCAAAGAATTGCTGAGCACCAATGCCATAGGGACGTGCCGCCTTCAAATCACGCTCAGCGCGAGCGTATTTGGCCGCGGAGACCATTTTCATTGATTGCGTAATTTTCTGAATGTTCTTCACGGATTTGAGGCGCATGGAGATTGTCTTCAATGTGGCCATTCCACGTTGCTGTTGGGCCACTATGGTGGCTTCAACAGCCATGGGCAGCAATAGCGTAGTACGTTGCATCATCATCCTGTGAGCTGTTGAAGTTCCTGCACAAAAAATTATCACAAATATTGTACGAACGAACAGCGAAAATTTACCTGCGTGAAGTTGGCAGCGAGACGAATGTTATAACACAGGGCGGTGTTGCCACACTGCGCAACTGTCAAGTGCGCATTGTGAATGTTAGCGCGATATGTGAATGATGTACAGCTTGAACTGAATTTGAGTTGGGCGCGTGTCGCGTTTTCTATCGACACTTTTAAAAACACGTCGTGTGTGTTGCGTGTGTTTGCAATTAAATACTCGTGTTCTGTCGTGTCTAATATCCGACACACGCCCATCTCTAGACTGAAATATTACAGTTAAATCAAAATTTCAGTGACTAGTTTTAAAATATTGCAGTTAATAGCTATTTCGTTTATTTAATTAGATGTTTGTATTTGCTTTGTAGTAATCAAATTACAAATCGATTACATATTTTAAGTCAGCTGCTCATCTATTCGATAGCGCACCCCTTATTCGCGTGCCATCACTAAAGCAACCAAAAAGAAGAAGAAGCAAAAAGCTGACGTACTCGGGAAAAGATTACAAATACTTAAGAAATTAGTTAACATTTATTAGGCACAACGCAATATTTATAATGTAACATTGTGCAACAACAAACGCGTTAGTCTTTAATTTCGCATTAAGTCCTAAAACATTGCATTCAAATCAGAAATTGTTGCTGCCGTGCATCGAAACAAACGACCAAGAACGTGCAAAAAATTAGAAGGCCAGGAGAGTCGTGGCTAAGTTCATAAATGTAGATAAATTTTAAGTGCAACTTTAGATACGTTAACAGCTGGCAAGTAAACGGAGACGGTAAATACAAACGGCTGAAAAGTATGTAGCTCTGCTGGTTTGATGTACACGCATTACCCACCCGACAAAAACTTCAAGCACGAACTCGCGCGCGATTGTCAACGGGAAGAAAACAATCACATTTGTGTGGTCGTAAAATTGCGCGCGGGGGCTAAGCAAGTTCCATTTTTATTAGTTCTTATTATATTTTTTCATTTAAAATATTATTATATGATATATAGTTTTATTTTAAAATGTATGTTAGTTAAAATGTTTAAGCGAACATAAACCAAAGAATCTCTTGGTTTACTTGCGTTTAAAGCAATCCTAGCTTGTGTGTCGGGTGTGTTACGTTAACCTCTTTCTCTCTCCTTCTCTCTCTCGGCAGCGCATCTCTTCTTCTGCCTTAAACAATAGTCAACAGCAACATAGACAGCAACAGCTGTGTGTGTGCGTGTGAGTGAGTGTGTGCCTGTGTGTGTGTGTGTGTTGTTGTATAGTTTATCGCATTTTTTTTGGGTGTTCGTCGGACGTAACAAAATATTGAGCCGTCGAGCAAAACACATGATGTGGTCGTTCTTCTCGCGCGACTCCTCCAAAGACTTTCCATATGACATTGGCGAACCCGTTGCTGGCTTTGACAGCTATTCCATATGGACACTACACAAGGCCAAACGCAAGACCACGTTAGAGGAAGTGTCTGTCTTTGTATACGATATACGTAGCGGCTCCGATACGAAATGTGAGCTGGCCAAGGCGTCGCTGAAGCGGCTTAAAACGTTGCGTCACCCGAGCATACTGCAATATCTGGACTCGCTGGAAACAGACAAGATGCTGTATGTCGCCACCGAGGCTGTCGATCCATTGGGCACGTATTTCACCAAACTGGCCACTGACAATTTACAAAAGGGCCTCTACTTGGCCTGGGGCATCTTTCAAATAACGGCAAGCCAAAGAAATTATTCATTATTTTGCAAATATTTTCAACAGTTCTTCAATTACAGCGCGCGCTCTCCTTTCTCAATAACGATGGCAACCTGCGGCACAACAATGTCTCTGCTTGGTCAGTGTTTGTCAATGCATCCGGCGAATGGAAGCTGGGTAGCTTGGAGTATGTTGCTGCCGCCGATGGAAACCCTATGCCGCCCGTAAAGATACCCGTCACACTGGAGGTCTATGATGCGCCGGAGAAGAATGATCAGAGCAAGCTCAAGGCAGCCACCAAATGGTATATAACCTAATTGTCCTGTATATGCTGTCCTGGTCTGTTTTCTACTTTTGGCCAGATTCTGCGAAACTCAATTTCCCTTAAATGTTCCCATTTCCGCTTTAGAGAACAATTTGCGGATTGAATTTGATATTGGATTGTATTCACTTGCCATTGAGATGGTATTCAATTCACTAGCTCAACAGAAATAATTAACATCGGAACCTTTCAGGGATACATACGTTTGCAAAATCTTTTCAAAACGGGAAACCGAACAGATCGATAGATTTGTCGTTCGAGCGATTAACTTATTCATACAATAACTTTAGTCAAATTAATTACCCATTTGTTCTTCCGCAGCTCCGTGGACATGTGGGGCCTTGGCTGTCTCGTTTGGGAGGCCTTCAATGGTGTGCTGAAGCAACGTTCCAATCTCAAAGTCATTGAACACATACCTAAATCTCTGCAATCACTTTATTGTGAGCTGGTTGGAGCATCGCCTTCCAATCGGCCCAATCCAGCGGATATTATCACGCGATGTCGCAAGCCGGGCGGTTTTTTTAAGAACGATTTGGTGGACACGCTGCTGTTTCTCGAAGAAATTCAAATCAAAGACAAGGCGGAGAAGAATCGTTTCTTTAGCGGCCTGACCACGCATCTGGAAAACTTTCCCGACAATGTTTGCAAGCATAAAATACTTCCACAGCTGATAACCGCGTATGAGTACGGCGATGCGGGTTCCGCCGTGCTCGCGCCTATGTTTAAGGTAAATGAACTGCAGTTTCTTAACTATGTATATCTTCAATAATATTTCTTCACACTCCATCTATTAGCTGGGTAAACTCCTGGACGACTTGGAGTATCAGAAGCGCATTGTGCCCTGTGTTGTGAAGCTCTTTGCATCTACTGATCGTGTGACACGATCCCGTCTGCTGCAACAATTGGATCTATTTATAGCGCACCTACAGCCAATGGTGGTCAATGATCAAATATTCCCACAAGTGGCGCATGGATTTCTGGACACAAATGCCACCATACGGGAGCAGACGGTCAAATCAGTAATTCACTTGGCGCCCAAGCTAAACTATAACAACCTGAATGTCGAGGTGTTGCGTCATTTTGCACGTCTGCAGGCGCGTGATGATCAGGGTGGCATACGCACCAATACGACTGTTTGCCTGGGCAAGATTGCGCCGCATCTGCATCCGCAGGTGCGACAGCGCGTTCTTGTCTCGGCCTTTATACGTGCCATGCGCGATCCTTTTCCGCCGGCCAGAGTTGCTGGCGTTCTGGCGCTGGCAGCCACACAGCAATATTTTCTGCTCAGTGAGGTGGCCAATCGTGTCTTACCATCATTGTGTTCGCTTACTGTTGATCCTGAGAAAACAGTACGCGAGCCGGCCTTTAAAACCATACGTGGCTTTCTGGGTAAGCTGGAGAAGGTCTCCGAGGATCCTAGTCTACGCGAGACAATGGGTAAGTCTATTATCCTTTTCAAAAAACTCATTAAAACGCAACATAAATACTAGAAATTCATTATATTATGATTCAAAAGTTGTATTTAAAAATACTGAAAATGGTAATATTATCTGACCATTCATAATAATAATAATAATTACAAAATTGTTTGATTTTTGGAATAATAACGAAAAATAATATTAATTCTTGTGTTGTATAATAATATATAATTGTTAAATAATCTAAACAAATATTTTGGCAAAAAATTCTCATAATCGTATATACTTCAAAAAGTAACCTAAACTGTTTTATCTGAATTACAGAAGCGGATGTTCATACCGCCACGCCTTCTATAGGTAATGCGGCTGCCACCTGGGCGGGTTGGGCGGTAACCGCTGTGACGGCCAAGTTCTACCGCAGCCAGAGCGATTCATCCAGACCAAGACCGCCTTTGACAGGCCGCAATCTATCAAAGCCAGCGTCGCTGGGTAAGTTTTGAACATATAGTGCAATAGAGTTGATTATAAATTGTTTGTTTTTGTGCACAGAGCAACCCTCGAGCAGCAGCCTGTCGACTACTACAAGTAGCGTTACGTCTATGACGTCGTTGGAGCACGAAAGTAATGATACCTCCGCCTCGGCATCTGACTACGGCAACAACGATTGGGACAATGAGAACTGGGGAGAGATGGACGTGAGTTGATTGCTGAAGCGTAGCTTTCAAGCATTTTGCTTATATATTTATTTTCAATTGCGCAGACATCCCAGGATCCAAGCAGTCCGCTGGCAGCCAGCTCCAACAATGGTCAACTGGTGGCGACCAATGCGCTGAACGAGGTGCGCGACGGCTGGGACAATGAGGAGTGGGGCAGCCTGGAAGAGGATCCGGTAAGGCACAGCAAAACTCTAGGCACTTTTTCACTAGTTAACTTATTTAAATTTTCTTTCTACAGTGCGAGGAGGAGGAGCAAGCAGAGCAGGAACAACAACAGCAACAACTGGCCAGACAATCGATATCCTCAACGACATCATCCAGCCAGCAGCACCAGCGACCGTTGCTGCCACATCAGCACCAACAGCAGCTGCAGCAGCACGAGCTAAATGATCTGATCGAGCCGCTGGCCAAGCTCAACTCACACATCACCACGTCGCCATCGAGGCAGCAACAGACAACGCTGCGACCAAAGGAGCTGCCCAATCTCTCGAGCAGCGCCACCACATCGCCTACAACGCCGGGTGCATTTACCAATTGCAATAACATAAGCCCGCCTTCGTCCCATTTCAATAACTCGTCGCATAATGCTAATTGGAACAGCGATTCCTGGGCTGATGGCGAATTCGAGCCTTTTGATGAGCCGGGCTTAGGTAAGTGCGCTATAGCAGCAGGGAATGCCTCATAAATATAATATTTGTCTTATCTTCAGGTAACAGCAAGTTGGACGATGCGCGTCGAAAGCGTGAGGAGAAGAAGTTGCAGCGTCAGCGGGAATTGGAGGCGCGACGAGTGCAGCGCGCCACTGGCCCATTAAAATTGGGCGCTAAAAAGCTTTAAAAGGATTTACCGAAACCAGCAAAGTGCTTGCTAACAATTTCTAGCATTGTGTATATTTATTAGCTCTTATTCCGAAACTGTAAGCCTAAAGTGTATGCATGTATGTATATTTGTATATCTCTATGTGTGTGTGTGTGTGTGTGTGTGTGTGTGTGTGTCTGTGTCCTCTATCTCTGTGTGCGTGTGTGGCTGTGTGAGTGCATGCGAGTGTGCATTGAATGCATTCCTGGCATTGTAAGTCTCCATTTCGATTTTTTGCCCATAGGCGCAATAAAATTTCATACTTATACATATTGAATATATGTAATGCTGGTACGATATTATTTAAGCATTGACATTGTCTAAATCCTCGTTAGCTTAATATATAATTATTAAGCGCTCTCTAACTAAAAAGCTTAGTTAACAACTAGCTAGTAAATTATTTCAAATTTATACTTCAATAAGCCAATAACTAAATCATATATATCATATGAAACTTGATAGATATGATCTTGCAGCAACGTTTACAAGTTTTTCAATAGATTTAAATGATTTTTGTAATTGTTAAAGGTTCGTACCAAATCTCTGCAAGAACTTTTCAAGTTAATCGTTGTCGCTTTAAACCAACATTTTTCTAGATTCTGGTCATATCGAATTGCATTATATCTTTCTGCATCTATGTGTGTGCGTGTATTTACACTAATTCCATTTCAGTGTGGTGTATGCGTGTGTGTCGTATGTTGACAGAAAATTTCCTTTAATTATCTGATCAGACATTTTCCGACATAAAACGAAATAGTATTCCAGATTTGAATTTTTAGGAGGCGCTGTTAACGAATGTAAAACGCGTTTTTGCTGTACAAGTATAGCAAAATTAAAGAAATTGTGAATTTTAATAAATATATTGTATTTTTATATAGTACCTAAACACAATAAACAACAAAAAACACACATAAAAACAAAACAAACAAACAACAGCAAGCAATTATGAAACGAAATAATTTGTAAGCTTTTTCATATTACAATTTGTACGTAGTAAATATTTGCACCTGTTATTTCCTATGTTGCTATATAGGAACAAGATACGAAAACCAACAAGATACCAACAACAGAATCAAAATCTCCAAATACTGAGATATCGTTTTTGGTAAACAATTTTTAAATGTGAATTTTCCCACTAACAGCACCAAGCGCAAGCCATTTTTTGCATGTCAAAAGTTACATAACAAATATCTTACCTTATATATATGAAAGCGTGTATATATACATACATACATGATATATGCATAACATATACGCCGATTTTTTCCAATACCTCAATATCAGTGTACAATTTCTCCATATATATTTTTGAATACCCGAAAACCAATAACCAAAAAAACTAATGAAAATTATAGAAAACAAAAATTGAGAAATGTTGAATTTTGAAATCTGATTGTTGTCGCCGCATCAGTTGTATATGAATTGGTACATATTGCAATTTATCTAGCAAAAAGTATTAACAAATGAAAAACAAGTATAGCCTAACTAGTCCTCGATACATTCGAGTATTTGTGGCATTCATTTTAAATAACATTTTCTAGAAAATACAATTTTCAGAGCAACATAAAATTAGTGAATGAAATTTATTAAAACTAAAACATGAAAATTCATTGTTTAGACAAATTTTAAAGACTGCAAATAATTCATGAAAGTGGTAATGATAAAAACAAAAACGAAACGATACAAATTAAAATTATTTAGTACTAATCATCAGTAAAAATAAATTTTGAAAAATTTAACACAATTATATAATTATTGGAGATTTAATATTATTGGAATTTGTTTACAGTCAGTACGGAAATTCTCTTAGGCTAGTTCTCTATCGTTTCAAAACGAGTTGGATCTAAATTTAGCCCTTACCCAAGTATACATGGACCGCGTGGAAGGAAGGGACTTACCTCAGGAAAGAGTTGTCCAGCTGTTTAAGCCTTCTTCATTTGCATATGTGTAGAATTCTGAAAACTGAACATCGAAAATCGAGTCAATATTAAGTATAAGTGGATCGGCACTTCGGTGCAGTCTTTTGTTCAGCCACAAATGGTCAGGTAATTTCTGAAAATTGGTTTAACAACTGTTTCGCATTGTTTGCTAATTGCAACAGTTAACCAATGGCATTAACCGCTTCGGATATTGCATTTAAATGCCTGCTTGTACAGCTGTTTTGGCCAGCTTCAAGGACTTCAAGAGCGAAAGAAGTGCTAGTTCCGTAGATCACAAAACTTGCACAAAGATATCGGCATGTGACAATGACATTTACAAGACATATACATACTTATGTTTCTTTATTTAGTAAAAATACTTAATTTTTGGTTGCTCTGTTCTCCAATAGATTTCGACATGCTGATATGGACTGCAACTAAGCTTAGTGAAGCATCTAAAAATTAGAAAACCTTTACTAAAATGCAGCCTTCTTCTGAAAGTCCATTTGACATCAACTTTTTGAAAAACTGGAAACTAGAACTAGGCTAAATTCGAGAACCTGAGAACCAGCCTAACCTTATGGAAACATGCAAGTTAGGAATCTACTGAAACCATATTATTAATAGAAGAGCCTTGAAGCTAAAATTTCCGTCCGTTCCAGTCTGTTTTCCTTTGCTTATTTATCGGCTTGGCAAAACTATTTTTAAAGAAACCTTTCCAGGAGGTCAACAGTAGTCTTCATATCAAATTTGTGTTGAGCTATAAAGGTGCGCGAGATATAGATTTTCAGATCGTAACACTTAATCAGACAAGGAGTAAGTATATACGAACATGTATACCAACTTTGGTTAGTCAAGCTTCAATGGTTCGCTCGTACGGACAATGCACAAGCCGTATATACTCGTTTTTCAAAAATATAATTTAGAAAATTGAGTTTAAGACCCAAAAACCCTATTCACAAAATAAAAAATAGCATGATCGGATAAAAAACACAAAAGTTAACCAGGAAAAACTTTTTTGGTACTATCGAAAAGGGGGGAGCTGCAACATAGCCGCCTCTTGAAATGCTCTGCTTGCTTGCAGAGCTGAACTGCTTGATATCTGTGCATGTGTGGATGTACACAGATATGCTTAGGAATTTCGGACCTGTATACAGGGTGTCTCGTAGTTGGGCGTACTCAGCTAGTGTATTCTTAGTTGTTTTTCAATTAGTATAGTTCGATTTATTTCGTCACGCTATTCAGAGGCGGTCAGCTAAGTTATTTGTAGGTATGTTCTCAAAACCGAATTCGCATTAAATTGCTTATTTAAATTGTTATATACATAAAAGTTTCGATTGTAGGGGATAACTAAAAGCTGCAAAAGACTAGAGTTACGACTTTAGTTCTAAATAGTTCCTGTTACTTACTTATAGGTTTGTTCTGGAATGCGATTTCGCAAAAATTCTATTAAATTGTTTATAAATAGCGTTCCCTTGGGTAGTTTGCTTGAAGGGGGAAAAGAAACGCTTGTAGAGCTCAAGAGAGCTGGAGACCCCTATATTGAAGGGCACTATAGTGAAAATCAATTATAGGGGCCACTAGAAACCGGCCTGGACCTGCTTAAGTCTACGGCCCTCGAGTTATTACAGATCGTTTCACATCGTCACGCCATTCTGGGGCGCTCCACTTACTTATTTATAGGTACGACGACCAAGCCACAAAACAGTGCTAATTTGATTGGTTGATTTGCTGCTTTTCTCACGCGCTCGTTTCGCATTCATTTGGTGCACTTGAATGTTGGAGCTGCCCTTGCCATGAGTCAATTACTCACTGCGAGTATACTCGACAACTCAAGCGATCTACTAGCGAGCTGGGCAGGCCCCGAAAATAGTTTCGTTTAGCCAATTCGAAATGTCTTTGGAGTGTATTTTTAGTTGCTGAAGTCATTGCTAAGAACAGTCGCACAATATATATTATGTGGGGGGAGGGAGTAGCGCAAAGGGGGGCTTGACAAGCAATTGCAATAATCACAACATTAACAATGCTGCACTTGCATTACTCATACGCCCTGCCTTACCAGATTACCAGAGATCGCGTGTCTAATTGTGCGCCAGAAAATGAATCCAACTGCGGCTGGTGTTGTCGTATTTGTATTCGTAAATGTATAATCTTAAGTATAATTAAATGTTGAATCGTGATAAAGCTGTGCAAATATTGAGATCATTATGTTAATGCCCAGCCTGCTGCCCTCCAGCGCTTGCAATTGCGGCAAAACTTGTCCAAATCAAATGCCACCCATTTTGCGCTTATTAAACTTGAAATATCATTTTCATTTTTTTGTCACCGATGCGGCCAATTGGGCACGCAGGTGTGCGGCAACATTAGCAATACAACAATTCTCACAAAACTCACATAATTTTCTCGCTTTAAGCGTGCGCAAAATGCATTAAATGCTTTTTGTTGCTGATGTCGCGGCAACTGTTGCAGATTTATTGCTATTCCAAATACCCTGTACAGTAATGATAATGGGTTGATTGAGTCTATCATAATATATTGAGACTAGACATATGAATACTAGAGGTTACATATGTGTATACACCCTCTATTTTAAGGTAAAACATGAAGGTATTCATCGAAAACTTTTCAAGTGAAATTTTGATGAATTTTAACTGAGAATAAATCGGAATAAAATTGAATATATATATTGCAATTCCCTAATGTTTTCTACCCTTAATGTGCTCTATAAACATCTTCAGATATTTACTTAATTTAATTTCAGTAGGGAATAATAATTAGATGACAAATCAAAACCGAAGGATAAAACAAGATCATAAAGGTATTTCATATGGAAATCAGTTTAGTTTTGACTAAGTTGTGACAATTAGAAGTTAGGAACTATACATGTCAAAACTTTTATGAATTATTGACGCGATCGGTAGAGAATTAAGTTGTATGTACAAGATATTTGTTTTTTAAGGAATCGCAAACTGATTAACTTTAAGTCTCTATACAGAATATTATGTCTTATGTTATTTGCTGTAGATTGATTATATATTTAATTTACAAGTTTGATCAAAATTACATTATTATATCTTACAGCATAAGAACAACCAGATGAGGAAAAACTATTTACAGATATTGATTTAAGCTCTGTAATTGCGGATCCTATTAACTTTATATGCAATAGATTGTTGGATTTAAAAAACAAATCAAAATGAGACAGGAGCAATCGAACAATTGAGGCTATGTGTGCAAATTAAATATTTAGCTGGCTTAAAAGTCAACAAATCAGGTGTCGAAGATCATGATGGATTTTGATTATGAAAAGTACTTAGGCTTTTGGATTATAAAGCGCTATTTCGGATGCTATCGAAGCAATCCTGATGTAGTGAAAATATTTCCTGTTAAAAAGAGCATATTTATATTTCATAGATCATGATTATTTATATTGTTTTTTCCGCCGCATTGCGGGCACATTTATAGTTGAAAGTTGATAGTTAGAGTGGTTTGCAGGGCATCGGTAAGCGAGCACTCCCTCTCCGTTCCCAGCAAGTTATGTTGCGAATTCGACTTCAACTTCAACTTTAGCCTCAACGTTTCGCATTCAATTCAATCAAAGCGCAACGTGCCGCTGCCTTTGGCTTTGGATTGGTTTTCGGCATCTTTTGTTGTTGCAAAAATTGTTTAAAATTTCAAATTAGCTGCAGTTTGCATTGGTTAATGTTCATGTTTTACGTTTTGTGTTGTTTTGTTTAACGTTTTGTTTTTTAGGAGCGGTTCCCAAATACGAGTACTCGTATTTCTGTTTGTTTACTTAACTTCTGATGCTGATGGCAACCTTGAGGATTGCATAACATGCATCATGAGATATTGTGGGCTGGGGCTTAGGAACATACTAGTATACCTTACAGTTAAGAAAGTTATGATCTGGCTTTTATAAGCGTAGATATTTAATTAGGCTAGAAAATGAAAGATTACCAAGATGCATTCGCAGAATATACTCTATGGTTATAATAAAAACAATATATTAATCTACGAAATTGCAGGTTTTTATTATGGACACAACTTAAAATGAAATACTAAGTTCAGTCCTACTATGACTAACATATGAGGAAGTTACTATTTTAAACTGCCTCGAGATAAACTGTTTTTAGTTACATATGTACGTAGTAGCAGATAAAATAGTGCAATCATTTTATAAATTCTTATTTGCTAACAAATATGTACACTACAACAAGAGCAACATTAAATAGAATGTATGAATTCCCCAATTATCATTCATATAATCTCTCCTGGGGATTGCAAACAGTTCTTCTTCTTATGTTCTTTATGATTCCGTTATCATGATTACATATTATCTAATATAATCCCCGAGTACAATGTTCCAAACGGATCATATTTCACCCGTTACATGCACCAACGATACCAAATCAAGTTTTATATAATTTCAACTTCTGAATCGAATGTGCCAAAATCTCTTCATCTTACATTGGTAGGGACCTGTATCCTGAAACTGGTAGAAGGATACATCACCGATACCAATATTAAAGATAAAACACACCCAAAAAAAAAAAAAAACCGATTTATACGAACAAAGATATAGCCTTGATTTCATAGTGTCACTATTGATCTAATGGGATACATTTTATCGATCGGATAACAAACACAAAGTAATTCAAGAATCTAGTTTCAGTACTGCAGAGCGATACTGAACACCACTGCTTGCTTTCAGTACCGCTGAGCTGCTTGATGTACATGTGCATGCATGGACCTGAGTACAGGGTGTTGTCGTTATCGGGCATACCCATTCTTTGCAAACTAGTGCAATAAAACAAATTATTACAGAAGTCTTTGAAATTATGGCGTCATACTCATGGATATTCCTTCAAGATTATGTATTGTTTTTAAACGCCTTTATTATCTACTTTTGAGTATGGCTCATCGAGGGTTTTCCCCAATGGATCCATAGTTATAAAACATGTGTATAGCATACTTATTATTGTACAAAGGTACATATAAATACATGTGTGCAGTATATGCGTATGTACATATGTTGTTTCCGTTTTGCTTGTACAAATATGCAATAGGCTATAAATATGTATGTATTGGATGTGTGTGTGTGTGTGTGTTCCATGGTTGGGGCCATAATAAAAAGCACACACACTTTTGTCGCTAAATGGACAAACCCCCAAAGCAAATAAGCAAAATATATGTAAATAAAACTTCCAACCGTAATACCGCACAATGGGGCCCAAGCTACACACATACATATGTATATACATACATACATACATACGAGCGTCTCACACTTCGTCTTGGTCTACCCCTTTACACCCGCCCCTCGCAGCTTAAATAGAAAAGCCACGCAAAACGTAAACCGCAGCAGATAAGCGCTGAAATGGCGGCCAGCCTCGAGCGGACTCCGAGTGCGTGTACCGTATGATAATAAAGCCAACAAAGAGGCCTAAAGCCCGTCCAGAGATGAGCCCGTGTCGTGACACGACTCAATGCGACCTGTTTCTCATGGAGTCTACTGTTGACAGATATTGTCCAGTATTTTATTGTAAATCGTAGCATTTATTACACCCTAGCAGAGGGTATTATAATTTTGTCTCGAAATGTGTAATGAACGGAGGAAGACGTTTCCGACAAACAACAAAGTATATATATTCTGAATCAGCACGAATAGCCGAGTCGATATAGCGATGCCCGTCTGTCCGTCTGTTTCTATGCGAACTAGTCTTGAGTTTTAAAGCTATCGCAATGATACTTGGTAGACCCCTTTCTTTTTGCTGCAGGCAGTACATATGTCGGAACCGGCGGATCGGACCACTATATCATATAGGTGCCATAGGAATGATCGGTCGACAGCTGTGTTTGTATGAAAAACTTTTTTGTTTATAAATGTATCCTCTCAAAAATTTCCCAAACAGAGTCTCTAGAGAGTTTATACAATCTGATCAAATTTGGTCAAAATCGGACCACTGTATCGCTATATCAAACTTATAGTTCATACAAATATTTCATCCAAACCAAGTGTTAGTTTTATTATACTTCAAATAGTTTCCTCTAATTTCATAAAAATCGGACTACATGGCTCCCATAGGAGCAATCAGACAATAATTAAGTCTTGTATAAAAATTAATACCTGCTAGGGTATATAGCTTCGGCGCTCCGAAGATAGCCGTCCTTTCCTGTTTTAAATTCGCTTTGGTTACGCTAAAGAAAACCCAATTCCGCCCGGACGGAAAGTGTTATCCATCACGTTCGGATGTTTTTTCAAACTTTTCCTTTTCTTTGTTTCCTGAAACCCGCTCGAAGTCCCTATAACGTGAACAAGGACAAGAATATACGCAGTTGTTTATTATATTTTTTCTTTTATTTTTCCGCTGGATTCCCATCTCGGATACTCAAAATTGAGAAAATTGTAAAAATATTTGCAAAATCCCAAAAACCTAACCAACTTTATTTCACAGTTAAGAAAGCTTATGCTTGTTGTCTTTTTCGTGGCATAAGACTTAAGGACTGTAACTGACGGGGAAATTATAATCTGAAAAGATTAAAGCAAATAATACCAATAGAAAAGAATTCGCTCAGGATACTAACTGGTCTTCTGGTCTCCTATATGCTGAGAAATCACCCAAAAAATAATACTAATACTATAAACATACCGATTTTGCAATATTGAGAAGGAATCCTCAATAAACATTATGGCACTGGATAGAAGAATAAAGAGGTTTCTGGGGAAACATGTCCCAACAACAGACAAAAGATATAGGGAAGTTGGACTGATGGGACAGAATTTTCAGTAAATGTACGGGTCGTGCCCAAAAATATCGAACACGCGCTCATCTCTAGACCAGAAACCACAACAAAAGCCAGTGGAGGCAACAGCTTCGCTGGTGAGTCATGCAACGCGACGCGTGGACATTGAGACGTTTGCCAAGCTGCCACGTTGAGGCCCCAAGTGTGCCACGAGTGGCACGAGCGCCCAAAACGACGAAGGCAAAACAACAACACATATTTACAACTGGCGGCTGCATGCAACAGTTTGCCGATGAATGAAAACGTGCAGACAGCACAGCGGGCGGGCGGGGCAGGGCAGGAGTGGGTGATCTGTGGCTAGCTGAATACAGCGCAATTAGAGCGCCTGCAAACAGGTTTCCAAGCTGGCCGGGGCTTGGCTGGCCGCACACGTGTTGAGTCGAGTTGGAGCTTTTGTGGCGGCAAGTATTGCAGTTGGCATTGCCAGGCGCTGCATAAAGTTCATGTCGCCCGCCCCTCTATCCCCGGCAGCGGCTACAGCCACCCGCATCCTCGACACGGCTGCGCTGTAAGTGGGTCAATTACAGGCTGCCATTGTCGCGCGACTTGCACACACATGTGTGCGAGAGTGTGTGTGTGTGTAAGTGTGTGTCTGCCAAATTGCGAAATAATAAATTCAATTTCACAAAAATGAATAAAACAAACTACGCAAACAGACAGCAGCAGCAGCAACAACAATAACAACCATAACAACAACAGCTAAAAGCGCGTTGAAAATTGATTGTGAAATTCTAGGAACTGTCGCCGACGTCGCTGCTGCTGCGAGAGTCGCTGTTGCTGGTCAAAATTGTACGCTACATTTGTGTGCCAACAAAAACACACAGCTGCCCCGATCTTGGCTCATATATTCCGCCACCCGCTCGCACCAACAACACCTTATCCTACTGTTGCTCTCCCCCTACCCCTTTAGCTCCTTTCAGTGACTGCTTAGCCTGTTTGTTGTTGTTCTGTTTTATTTTTTTGCAGCGCCAGTTTTGTTGTTGATGTTACGGCGCTTTTATTTATTGTGCATACGCTCTTTGTATACCCTTCTTTCTTTGTGTATATCAACTATGGCGGTAGGTTTACGAAAAATGATTTGGAATAACCCAAGAAAACAGAATTTATGTGATATACAGGAAATTCTTTTCCATTCTACGGAGTATCTCAAGAAATAAATACAGTTATAAGTTGGGTACTTACTGATATAACCATGATGAGATTATCAATAGGGTGATCCATTCGCTCTCTTTCGGGGCCACGATTGTGCTGTCAGTACTGAGAGCTTGCTTTCGTACTGTCGACCGTGGCCCCAAAAAAGAGCGCACGTCGAGCGAATGGACCACCCTGTTATAATTTCATCATGTGATATAACTAGATTATACACTATTCATATGGGTACCTAAGGGTACTACATTTTTTCAGGAAATGTGTATTGCATTGATGGAGTCATTTCAGATAACTCAGAAATATGTTTATGTTCTTGATCAGCATCAATAGCTGAGTCGATATAACGTTCTCCGTCTGTTTTCGAGCAATGAAACTCTGCACATATTATTATTTTTGCTGCAGGAAGTATCGGAAATAAAGTAATAAATTTATAGAAAAGAGTATATAATATTCGACTCGATAGCGTAAAGATTATTTTAAAGCCTCGTATTGTTGTTGTAGCCCTCTTATTGCCGACATGCTCTCCATTTTTAAGGTGTGTGCGGTTTTTAAGTTTTAATTTGGAAGTGTTTTATGTGTGATACCCGCGTGGTGTCACTCTTGAGAGGATCTCCCTCTCTCTCTCTCTCTCTTTCTCTCACTGTCAGTTAGTATTTGGCTATAAACGTTAAAGCATGAAATTGCAGCTATAACTAGTGATATACTAGTATACTTATATGACCACAGTTTCTACTTCTTGCTTTAAAAGAAACACAATATTCTTAAAGAACATTTTGTATTACCTATATACATACCTAAGAACACAAGATATTTTCACTAGTATTAACTTTTCATCAAAAAATTAAATGGAATGTAGATGACAAAATAAGATATAAGAGCTATTAGTTATATAAATTTGACAAAGCTTAGGGAAGCATTTGTTATGATCTTTAAAATAATTGAAGTGAACAAACCTTCAGCAAAAAATAAATAAAGTAGATCCACAATCGATTCATTATAATCTTTTCAGATATAAAAACAATATTATCCACCCACCAGTTTGACTGGTTACCTAATTTTACTCCCAAGTGTATGCTATAAAATTTGTGTCATTTGGTGATTAGAAATTGAAGTGAAAACCGGAACATGTTTTTCTTTTTGTGACAATCGGAGCTCAGGATCACTAACTTATTTCCTAAATTCGCCAGACTTCTGAAACATTGAAAGAATCATATCGTTAATATTGGTTAGTATTATTTTCATTAATGTTTATGTCACAGTTCACATGTTATCCTCTTAAAATGATTGTCTATTGTAGTATTCTTTAAATAATTGCTGTGATATTTTAATGATTAAAATGAAATGGAAAAAGAGATTCGAATTCATCTCATTCATTCTCATAATTCGCTTGAGTAACATTTCCGATATTGTATAATACAAAATACTTATACTACATATATCCAGCCATCGTGTGTCTTTATTTTTGGAGCCTGCTCAGATTTGGGGGCCTGTGTATCTGTATCTGTCTCTGTATGTCGCTCCATGTGCGACTGGCAGTGTCGATTAATTACTCAGGGCCCAAGAGTTGCCGCTTTCAGATTCGGATTCAGCTTTACGTGCCTTTATTTCGCTTGACAAGTTGGAATTGAAATATGCGTTGGAGTCAAAGTCGGAGTCGGAGTCGGACACTTTCGCGCAGAGCGCATAAAAATACCCGAGTCAGAGCTTTGCTGATTTTTATAGTTTTTTATTTTTTTATTTCACTTTTTGGGCAAGGGGCATATTTAATGTTTTGCTTTGTTTGTCTGGCTGATTGGTCTTTTTATGGGGCTGCCTGAAGATACTCGAATCACACAGATCAGCTAAAAAAGTGCAAAGATTTTTCCATTCACAACACCCCACACATATATTACATAACAATAAATAAAAAAAAGGTTTACATTGTAAATACAATTGAAATATGGATTTTCACTTGTAATCGATTGGGGACATCAAAGATTAAACACTATTTTAAAAATTTCTTGTGAGGAAGTTCATTTTATGGCGAAAATTCAAGTCAAAAATTTTAAAAAATCTCGACTAGTAAAGTCTTAAAGACCACTTATCGATTACAAACTCCGATTACTTTCTTTAAACTTGAAGTTTTTCGAAAATAGGCATACCAACTAACACATTTTCAAGAATAAAAACATTTTTAAACATAAAAAAAATCACGAATTTTAGCTCTAAGTTCTCGCCATGGAAACTTATATGATAAAAAGCCCCTAGAACACTAAAAACATACTTACGAGTATACATACATAGTATACAAGTCTTAGAGCTCTAGTATCAAACTAGGGTGTAGTTCGTATGCCATGAAGATACATAGGTGTAATATAGAAATATATACAGGTATGTACATCCATACTTATTTGTAGACCTAGGTCCGGCAGCACGACTAAAGAAAGACGGAGAGCGAATGAGCGGAAGAGTGAGAGTGAGAGAACGAGCAATAGCAAATGTAGAGTGAGCTGTGCATATTAAAGACGATCGGCGTTGACGTCGATTTCGATGGCGACGTCGACTTCGACGCTTAATTAATGTAGGTTAGAAATCGAAGCGACTGCCGGCGGGTGCTCTTGCTCTTCTATGAGTCAGCACTGTGCTATCACACAAGCCAGTTTGTAGCTCTGTCCAGTTTGTGGAAATGACCAAAAGACGTCACGCAGTTGTTGTTGCTTACGTTGGGCGATAAGGATGTCGAACACGTCATTCCCATGACGGTTGCAGGTCTACAGAATGATGCCTGCAAACTCTACGAGTTCAATGTACAGGGCAGCGACGCATGTGTGGGGGCCACACCTGTTGCCGAAACCCAACGAGAAAACTACAATAAAAGCTGCGACGCAGTAAAATGGCAATAACAAAGCGACTACCCACAACGCACAAATCACGCTACGATCATAAAAGCAAAACGTGCTAATAAAAGCAAAAACAAAGAGACAAACAACAAGCATTAAACAGAGCAGCAACGGTAAAGCTGGGAACGACTGCACTTTGGAATAGCAAGGAATTCGTTTTCCAAATTCTGGAATGTCAATCACTTCCGCAAGTGCCCACGGCTGACCACGACAAGAAGTTCAGTGGAGAGTGGGAGAGCAACGACGAAATGGGGCCAAGGCAAACGACAGCAAATAAAAGAGACACGACCTCTCTTCCTCTTGCCGAAAGTAGTAGCGAGTTTTTAAACGCCCGCGGCGACGGCAACGGCGACGGCGACTTCTGTTCTTTTGCCGCCAATTGCGTGTTTGGGCTTTTGTTTTGGTTCTGCACATTCGCCAATTATGTATGCATGTACATACATATGTTTGTTTGTATGTACGCAATAAAAGGAAAAAGCTTTTGCTTTCCTTGTTGGCACTGATCACGTCATTGTTTTAAGCAATTTGGCCGGGGCCAAAAAAATTTATTACAAGCGATTTTAATCGTACGTGTTCGCGTCGAGTTCACTGTACTCGTTACCTTTTGCAGCGGGCGAGCAGCGGCGTGTGCATACATACATACATACATACGTATATACATCTATGTATGTAAGTATATAAGCTGAAATAAATATGTATAGGTTATTTATGTGTGCAAATACAACAACAAATACAACTTAGCTCGTACATCAAAAATGCGTTTAAATCTCGCAACGTCAATGGAAATAAATGCATTATGTACATTATTTTGTGAACCGCGACCGCTCCCTTTGCCAAAAAATATAATAAAAACCAGCGAGAACAGCGAAAACGATTTGTTGTTGGCAAAATCCTCGCCGCTCCCTTCTCGCTGCTCCTCCATTAATAAAGCGAAATGCTGCATCCGCCTCTGTTGTTCTTGTTGTTGTTGTTGTTTTTGTTCATACGCATTATAAAAGTGTCATTAACATGTCAACGGGCTGCAAAGTTCGCAATGTGCTTTTGGGGGAGCGACTTTGATATGCTCTGAAAATACTATGTATGTTTGTGAATACTCACTTATACATACGTATATGTATGTGTGTATGTACATATGTATGTATACATATTACGATAAATGTGAAGACGAATTTACGTTAACTCTCTATGGCTGATAAATATACATACATACAGAGGCACACAAAAGTATTGGCACAGCACTCATTTTTACATTTGGGGCTAATTAGCGCCGATATGGCTAACATATTTATATGCCACACATTTTTCCTGTATAAGCCAACTTATTTACTACAAAAAAAAAAAAAAATATTTTTAAAATGATGCTTAATTTTTTTATTTTTTTCAAAATCAAGAAAGGTCACTTTTATAGCGCACAAAAGTATTGGCAAATATAACAAATCTGGCAACCCTTTTTCAAAAACATATGTGACCATGTACCGTATGTATGTACATACATATGTTTTTATATATGTACATATGTATGTATGTATGCGTATGTACATACATAATTCTTTAATTTTTATTTTTATTTAGTTTAAACTTTAAAGCTTTTTGTCTAATGGGCGCTCACATGTAATGAAAGGACTATGCAAATAATGTTAATGTAATCAGGTGATTGTATGGAATGTAAGCAGTGTTAACATAACGTTTTTAAGCATACTGTATGTATGTTATACATATTAACATTTGTATAATATGTACATATGTACATATGTACATATATACATATGTACATATGTATGTATGTATGTACATATGTACCTAGTATGTTATCGAAAATGCGCTGATTTTCGAATTTCTGATGCTCCCGCATCATTTAGCGCATGCAAAAGGCCAGCTACAGCAGCGGCCAAAATTAAAGGCCAGCCAAAAAACATTTAAAACACAAACAAAAACTGAGCAGCGAAGGCGGCGCAGTGCAGCGCGAGTCGACGCAAAAGTCAATGATCGCCTCGCCGCCGCTGCTGCTGTTGCTGTTGTTGTTGCTGTTGTTGCTGTCATAATTAAACGCGACAAATACAAATACAATTTGAAGAAAAGAAAAACGAGCCGCCGTCGCCGACGTCGTCGCCAGGCCAGCGCCAGCCATAAACACAACAACAATGAGACAACAATAAATTCTTCAATTAACATTTGTCCAGGTAAAAAGCGTCGAGAGCGGGCGGCATGGCAAATTTCTGTGCGCTTGTGTGTGTGTGTGTGTGTGTGAGCAGGCATGCAAATGAGAGCGCGAGAGCGAGCAGAGAGCGTGACAGTGACAGTGGTAGGAGAGCGTGTGTGTGCAAGGATCATTTGCATTTGAGGCGGCGCAAGGTGTCGCAAAAACTGATTAAAATGCATTTGCATACACACATACACTCATGCTATGTATACAATAAGAACAAAGTTGCGTTTGTTGTTGCTCAAAAAGTGGGCACGTCGCGCATATTTTTGCATATTGTTGTTGTTGTTGCATAGATTTTGAAACGGCAAAAAAAAAATCAACCAAAAACTCTTGGCAGGGCTCTCGCACTTGTTGTTGGTGCGCGCCGCTGCTGTGGCTGCTGTTCTACATATTGTTTTTGTAGTTGGAGCTACAGCCGCGTGCCAGGCAGCGTTAGTCATAGGCAACGCCGGCGCGGCGTCGGCGTCAGCGTCAGCGTTAGCGGCAGCGGCAGCGTCATCGTCGATCGTCAGGCAGGCAGGCAAAGCAGCCAAGAAGACGACAACAGGCTGTGAGTGATCTATGAGCCAGCAAAGCGAACGGAACTGAACGAAACGGAACGGAACGCTGCAAAGGGCCGCACCACACCGCCCCGATCCAAGCTGCAATACGTAAACGCGCTGCCAATTGGCAAATTGGCGCCACAAAAGGTGTTTGCCACATTTGCTGGACATTGACGCGAGCGACCACCAAACGCGATTAGTCACAATAATAACAACAACAAGAACAACAAGGGAAATAAAACGCGGCTTGTGTGTTATTTCGGCTTGTGCATTTTTTTTTTGACAATTTTTCGCTCGCGTTTTTAGCCTGCCAGCGGTTTCAGTTTGAGCCCAGAACCCGGCCAGAGCAGGCCAGACAGAGCCCAGAGCCCAACGGGCGGCAGCCAAAATAAAACGAAACGAAGCGAATTCAAACGATCGCGAGCTGAAAACGAAGCGAACGTTCGTCGTCGTCGTCGTCGCCTGTCTGTGTCCGTGTCTCGTACGCTCATGTGAGTGTGTGTGTGTATGCGTGCGTGTGTGAGTGTGAGTGCCTTTTGAGCGCAGGTTTATCAAAATTCGATTTTCATTTTGTGCTTTAATACAATTTGTGCCTTGCTGCCGTGTGGAAGTGGCAGGAGACGCCAGCACAAAAAAAGAACAGTATCTAAGTCAGAAAACGAGCGTAGAGAATACGAAAACAAAAACAAAAACAAAATAAAATCAAGCAAAAGTGCAAACTTATTAAAAATAATAAACAAACTGTGTCTGCGATCTGTGTTCTGCCTGCGTGATCGCCTGTTTTTGCAACTGTGTGTGTGTACGTATGTGTATTGTATGTTTATTGCAAAGAATCACGTAATTTAATCCGTGCGCGCAGTGTAGGAGTCGTAAAAAAGCAAATGAAAACACAAACATAGGCTCCACCCAGCCACCTCCCCCTACCCCAATCCCATCCGTTGCAGTTGCAGTTGCAGTTGCCCCGCCTGTCCCTTGTTTGTTTGGTGTTTGTTTACGCGCCGTTTACCGCTACGCGCTTAGATTACCGTTACACTGCCCCGACACGTGTGCGCCTTACCAGTCCACCCAAGCGGTTTGGCGGGGCAGGCAAGCGCCTTGCCTGACATAACCAAAAAAAAAAACATTCAAAATATTAAACAGCTTAAGAAAACAACGAGTTGCATCAAAATGATTGTAAATATTGCGCGAGCAACTAAAAAGTTCAGATACTCGTACTAACACACACTGGCACACACACACAGATACTTGCCCACATAAGTGTAGTGTTAGTGTACTAATACGCGCGTCAAGTGAAAAGTTGACTCATCGCCAGAAAGTTTTTATTTCTCACTCTTCCTCGCTTTGCACAATATGCAAATAATTATTGTACATATTACAATTATTAAGTAAGAATCAAGCAAATCAAATCGGATTCACATCAAGAATACCAACTTTGAGACCTATTTGTGCAAATTCCTCATACAACATTTATAAAGAAATATTGATAAAAGATACATTTTACTTTGGAATACCCACAAATTGCAAAGAAAACGTTGAAAGTTTTAAAGACAAAAGATAAAAACCTTTATTTCACTTACTGAAGTGCACAATTTTCAATACATATTTTACAGGAAACGTATAAAGTTGGAAGATATAATATTAAAACCTCTGGTGAACTAAGAATAAAACTTGGTGAATTAAAAGAGTTGCAAATATTATCAAACTTGATGACGATTAAAGCTAATTCTTCAGTTTGCAATACATCAAAAGTTATAAAGAAAACACAGTAAATTAAATGAAACAACACTGGAAATTCTTTTATTTCGAAATACATAAGATTAGAAAATCTGAATACACAAAAATTATAAAGAAAACTGAGAAAATGTTAAAGATGAAAACTTGTATTTCACTTTCGAACAAACAATTTTCAATAAAATTTTTTAAAGGAAACGTTAAAAGTTTGAAGATAGAAGATAAAAACCTCTGAAGAGAATTACAAATATTATTAAACTTTGTGACTTTTGAAGATAATTCTTCAGTTTGTAATACACCAAAAGTTATAAAGAAAAGAAATTTCTTTTGTATTTTTACTTTTTATTTACATATGTGGGGGTTGTGATTGGCACCTTACGATCTTGAGTTTAAAAATCCAGGATCTACAATGTAGATTCTACATGTTTACAGCGTTCGTAGATGTTAACTAAAGACTAACTTAACATAAGTGTGGAAGAGAAAAAATAAAAATATAATCTTTAGCAAAAAAACAAAACAAAAAATATAATATATAACAATATATTATTAAAGGATTCTCTCACTGGGGAGGTCCCTTGGCTAAATGATATTCAGTCTTCTATTGCGCGGTCTACCTTTAAGGCTGTTTGCTAAGAAGTTAGGATAGTTCGCTAACCTTTCATTATAACGACTAGAGATCCGATTTATTTGATCACCGATTGGCGTCAGGTGTAGGAAAACAAAGTAAATTAAATGAGACACCACTGGAAGAAAACTGAGGAATTTTCTTAGCTCTTAGAATACAGAAAGTTATTAAGAAAGTTGTAAGAAATATAATTATTAATCAATAATCCTTCGTAACATTTTTAGAATACTCACTGAAAAAGGCCATTAAATTGTATAGAACAAATGAAAATCCCAAAAAGTGACCTAATATCGTATGGATTAAAAATAAACCCACGGCTAATATATAATATTCGTTGATAACCAATTGAATACAAAAAAATCAAAAAAATCACAGCAACTCGTATTAACAACAAGAAATCCCCTGCAAAGACGATAAAACCAACACAAACAAAAAAAAAAAAAAAAAAACTCAAAGACAAATTGAAAACAAAAATAACCTTGTGATAAACGCTGATAATTTGTTGTATTGTTGATGATTGCCTTAAAATCCATCAAAATGCAGCACAACGGCGGCAGCAACAGCAATCTGCAGCAGCAGCAGCAGCACAACAACAACAGCTGCAAATGCTGCGTCAACAGCAGCAGCTACAACAACAACAACAACAAAAATACAGCAGCAGCAGCAGCAACACAATTTGCGTGATAATTATACTGTTTGGGCCAATAACAGTAACAACAACAACAACACCACAAACAACAACAACAATCAGTTGCAATTGCAGCAGCAGCAACAACAGCGCGCGGCTGCTTGGATAGCGGACAGCAACAAACAACAGCAGCGACACAACAACAACAACAACAATATGACAACAGTCAATTACAATCAGCACTTGATGCCGCAGCAGCAGCAGCAACAGCCGCAGCAGCCGCAACATTACATGCAACAAGCTTACGCGCTGGCAAACTACACGCAACAGCAACAACAACAACAGCAACAGCCACTAACGCCAGCAACAACACCGCCAGTTAGCAGTTGCTACTATGTCTCCCTGCAACAACAGCAGCAGCAGCAACTGCAACAAGCGCAGCAGCAATTCCTGGCGCCAACGCAACGCCACATGCCACAACAGCCGCTGCCACAGGACTCCACGCCTGCGCAGTTGCTGCGCGCGCACATGCAGGATAAATATAGCGTGGGAGTTGCCGGGGGAGAAGTAACTCGTATGGATCAACAGCAACAACAATGCCACGTAAGTAGCAACAACAATACACTTGTCTTAATTACCATGTAAATCTATATCAGACTTCAAAGCGATTGATTCATTTCTGAATGAATTGGCAAATAAATCAATACGAGTGCTGTAAACAATTGATTTATTTCTGAATGAATGGGTGAATAATTCAGATTCCAGTTCTCAATTCCGAGTAGTGTTCACTTCGAATTGTGCTCGAATACATTCTCGTTTTCGAATGAAATATGTTTGAAAAGTTCTCATTTATCCAAAATAACTTACAATTTGAATTCCGAATGATTTCAACTTGACTTGGAATTGAATGGAGTTATAATTGGATTTTACTCAAATCAAATAAATGATTTGAACTGAAATTTGATAGTTTTGATGCTAACGAAATTCTTATTATTGATTTTGATATTACTGAGCAAAGAACTTGAATTGGAAATATAATTTCAATAATTTCTAAGACTTGATAATAGAATGGTCTTAAGATTTGATTCTATTCCTAAAAAATGTATTTGTTTATTAAATAACAAAATATGAAAATTTAAATACAAAAATGAAGATTATTTATTTAATATTGAGTGCCACAAATGCATCTAAAATATAGTTGTAATTTGAGCTACTGTAAATCTGCGATTCATACTCTTTCCCTTATGTGGAGGTTCAATAGATGAGCAGCTTTAGAGCTGCCCTGGCTCGAAGTAGAAATACTTCCAGGTCAATCTAATAACAATAAGGAACTTTAAAGAAAGATAGAATGGGTTTCTGGGAATAGGCTTAGGGAATATAGGAACTCTCTCCTTGTATTTGAGCAGGAGACAGCGTCTTAGACGCAGAGCGGGATACAATAGATCTTAAAGGTTGCACCCTATTGCTTTTATTAATTTTGTGCACCCACAAAAGCAGACGAATTTAGACTTCGTATAAATAAGGCATACAATTAGCTAAGTCAAGTACAAGTCGCAGCTTGCTATCTCGCTCTGTGCTGATGCGTCTCTCTCTCTCTCTTTGCTCCATGCGCTTTCTGATTTGTTGCTTTGTTGTCGCCTTTCATTTTGCGGTTTTGTGGGCGGCGCCTGGGCACAGCCGTAGGTGGGGTTTGTGTGTGTGTGCGTGTGTGTGTTAATATCTAAATTGCGTCTTATTGTTAGCAGTGCTTTGTATTGTTAGTTAGTAATTGCTGCAGTTGCGAGTTGCCACAAAATGGCAGACAGCAGCAGCAGCAGTGGCAGCAGATGCGGCGTATGCGCAACGCACTGTACACAAAATTACGCATACGCCGCGTTGCATGCATCGGTCGAGAAATGTGAAATGTTTCGCCAAAAATTTGAAATTTACTGTTTATGTGCCGCAAATATTTGCAGTTCGAGTGGCGTGGGAATGCCGCTCCCCATCACAAAATATATTTTTGAGTAATTTAATTTGTTTAAACTCGAAACAGAAACTGGAACTGAAACTGAAACTGGGGGAACTGAACAAAGCGTGCAAGCTCATGTCTCTCTCTCTGTGTGTGTGTGCTTAAATGAAGCCAGCAGACAGCTATAAAAATCAAAAATAATTATATAAATAAGGAAAGGGACAGGTTTAATGCACTTTTAAATATCTAAGCTAAGTATAACGTCATCCATTACAACGGCCAT
The DNA here is from genome assembly GCA_037075165.1 of Hirtodrosophila histrioides. Classification (NCBI taxonomy): domain Eukaryota; kingdom Metazoa; phylum Arthropoda; class Insecta; order Diptera; family Drosophilidae; genus Hirtodrosophila; species Hirtodrosophila histrioides. The sequence goes on along the minus strand of JBAMCL010000390.1, from coordinate 3,948,703 downwards.
GGGCTAAAGTCTTATCGCCAGCACACCGACTATACCGCGCGTCCAGATAAGATGGAAACTGTAAAGTCACGAGCCACTCGGGCCAGACAGCCCGTCCTACCCTCTCTAGGCCAGGCCAGGCCAGGAAGTAACCAGCTGTAAGCGCAACGGAAATGCCAAGCACAAGCAGCCCGAGACATGCCCATATTTGAGCAACCGCGGGCCCCAAACTCGCTTTCTTATCTACGGCCTCAGACGTGGTTTCTTTTAACTAGCATATGTTGTGTAACTGTACCATCAATGTTAATCCCATCAATGTTAACACCGCTCGAGGCACGTTTGTATCTCTGTTAAGCGTTGTTTTCGGCACTTAACTTGCGAATATACCTCTTATTTAAATTAGCAACAACTAAGGCAGCTCTAGTCAAGTCCAGGTCTGAACTTCCCTTTGTAGACATACACATTGTCTAGTAACTAAACATACAACCCACGTGACCCTCAAGTAGTGCAACCAAAATACATGCTATTCCCGCTTGCCTAGGCCAATTGAGATTGATCTAGGTAAAGGGATCTAGGGATCAATTACGGCAGGGGTAAAAGGCGAGAAACTAAAAATAAGAATCCACATGTATTAGTTAGTAGGTTAGGTTAGGTTGAGGCGGCAGATCTCCACCAAGGGTGACCTCATATAGTCCATTTGATCCTTAGTGGTAGCGCATAATTGAACCTTGCGACGTCTAAGATCCTTTGAAGATCATTATTGTAAATTTTAAGAGTTGGTTCAGTGGTGTCCTCGCTACACTCTCCAGGGAAGTGAAGGTTTGGGAAACCGGTATGGTTGAGTTTGCAGGATAAATACAGAGGAAGTGTTCCAGGGTTTCGGATAGTCATGGCTCCCTGCACTTCCTGCGTAATACTCAGTAAATAAGGACAACAAATATATATCTTTTTACTCACACAATTAAATAGAATCCACAAAATAGGGTATAAAAACCCATAGATTGCTAATAAAGAGACAGTACCGAACGAAATCGCGACATCGTGTTAGCACTTCTAGGGAAACGGTTGCAACTCTTAGGAGCTGCGCTGCCAGTTAAACCAAAAGTTGCAACGTACACACATACACACACATATGTGCATCAAGCAGTTCAGCGGCAATGCACACATATGTGCATCAAGCAGTTCAGCGGCAATGCAAGTAAGCAGAGTAGAGCTTCCCTTTAGTACTAAAATCAGTTTCTTGAGTAACTTCTGTGTTTTACTTAAGATTTATTCCAATAGATCAATAATAACCCACGAATTATCCATGCAAAAATCCATATCCATATCTATTTATATCTTTTAAATTGACTTTATAAATCGTTTATTAAAATTATTGCTTATCGATATGCGGAGTGTGTGGGGTATAAGTTAATATTTGAAATAAGCTTGACCTGCGCCCGCTACATGGGAAAGTACACCTGTCATCTCTAGCACTTATAGTTTCTGAGAACCTTGCGTTCATACTATACAGACGGACAGTCAAGGCCAGATCGACTAGGCGATTACATATATTTCATACTTCATATTTTTCCACAGTTTTTTTTACAACTCTTACCCTTTTATGGTTGAATGGAGTAAATGGATTAAATAAACTGGTGCAAGCTATTAAATTTCTTGGGTATTTAGAGATAACTGTGGTTAAGGGGAAAGATTGGTGGACTTGGACTTAAATCGTCCCTCAAGTGAACTGTCTGTCTATAATTTCCTTTGTATGTAGTACAATATACAAGCATAATCATAAACATATACCTATATACTACATCCGATGTTTTCCATTCAAAAAATCTATTGTTTTACATCAGTTATATCGTATGTCATTAACAACTCGAGTTGGGAAACATGGAATGATTTGGCGTAAACCAAAAATTCTGATTAGTAGCAACATTCTGACGCCATAAACAGCGTGATAAAGTTAGTTGGATCAGTTGTCTGTTCAAGGTGACCTTTACGATAAACCTTCGAAACCACACAAGTTGTTTGAAAACAAATCAAACGGCTTTTAAAACACACTCATATTGCAGGCCATTTAACCAAACCAATGAAAAAGAAAGTAAAATTAACATGGCTTATACGATTATTTACGTGCCCAATCGAATAATTGAAATTATAGAAACCAGTTTGCAACGAAATATCAACAGAAACAGAAACAGGAACAAAACCACAGACGTGTCTAGATCAAAGATCAATTGAACCCGTCACGGTGATCGTCAATATTGATACTATATTTAACTGTTGTTACCAAACGTGTTTGTTTGTGTTTAAAGATCTTTGCCTCTGCATTAACTAACAGTAATTAGAAGTGTACACTGATTAAATAGGTTGAGCCAAAATTATGAATAATCACATGAATTGAAAAAGAATTGAGAGAAAGTGAGGTTAGCTTGGGCTAAGTTGATTATAATGTTTTAACTTCTTGGCATGTAAATATGGATAAGAAATGTCTCAAGTTTGCTGAAACTTTGTGATGGTTTAGCTTACTATCTCCCTGTATATAATAATACTTAGCTACAATATCTGAAACTGAACCCAACAAATGTTTGAGTTTGGAATGTCCTCAGATCAATGAAATCTCTATCTGTGTTGAAGAGCATTATTCTTCCTTATAAGCTCTCGGTGTAGTGTTTGTTATTCGGAAAAGAAAGCTCTCCTCTAAGATCGATATGTTGTAACAGATACTCCTTTTCCTCCCCTTAAACATCAGCACACTCGCTGGAAATTAAGCTCAACCAGCCAACCTAGAGTCTTATTAACTATTCCCTTGTTTTTTATGTATTCCTATTAATGTCCTCATTTTAAAGTATGTGATCTATTTATCCTTTGCAGTGAGCGCTCCTGAAAATACATGATATATATCCCAAAAGGATGAACATTGTATATCACTTTTTTTACAATCAATAAAGGATATTTAATCTTTGATAATTTATTCTTCTCCTTTGGCTCTTGTTGTGCCTGTTCGCATCCCTCATATGTTATGTGACGGTCTGTTAATGTTATTGTTACAGTTCCGCATTGCATGCTTATGTTAATGTTAACAATGTTACAGAATGTTAATGTTAAGCGCCGCCTTGTCGTTGGTCCTTGAACTTTGCATTTTTGCTGTGGTATGGCCTGGCTTTTGTTGTTAATTATTACAAAAACAATTAAGCACTCAAAATGAACAACTTTAAATTGCAGTCGTTTAACTGTTGTTGTTGTTGTTGCTGTTACTGTTGTTATTGTTATTGTTGTTGTTGTTGCTGTGTTATTATATCGTATGCTTAATTTTAATGAGCGTCACATTTGAGTTGTGTTTTTTGTCCATTGCTTCTTAGTGCAAACGATTCTACAACAAAGTCATTAAATTCGTTAATCATTTATTGCGTCGCAAAGTGCTGCAGCCACGCCCCAGTAGTCCCCCCCTGCCCAACCCTTTCCCCCCATTCGCAACGCCCATTAGCGAAAATCAGCTGTTTTCGTCAAGGTCTTCAGCGTTAAGATTTAATTTTAATTTCGATTCGAATTTGTTGAATGTCTGCGAAAGTCCAAAGCAACCTTAAGCATGGGCCCATTTGTCCGTGAAACAGATTTGCTTTTTATTCGCCAATCAACAACATTATCAAGAAACATTTCAATTTACCTATTTACAATTTACAATAGCTAACAATATGTAGTTTTCTCCTTACAGCGATGACAAACTGATTCTGATTGCAACGGAAATTCCAGATGCGTCAGACAACGAATTCAACAAGTATACTAATATTTATATAGCATAGTTTTAGGTCAATCGAATTTCTATCAAGAACTTTCCACCAAATTTCGTATTCTGCATATTGGTATTATGATAACGTTGGTTGCCTCTGCCCGGAAATGCCCATTGGCGTGATGAGGAACTCAGTTCCACGAAATTCGATTGGCTTTTCTGAGAAACCGTTGAGTCCAAGTATATAAAACAAAAGTAACTCAAATTATGACATAGGCGCTGACAATGGAAATGATGTGTTCAACATCGTGACTATCGTTGAGCAAATAATTAAACAAGTTTCTTTACAACCGTCACCAACAAAATCTCCCTATTTATACAGACGATAATGGGGTGGATTTTAATTTGAAGTCTGCAAACCGTTTACGAACAAGCGTACTAAGTCGAAACAAGTTGAAAAATGTACTGCCTGGACGAACCAAGATCCCAATCTGGGTTCGGTTTCCTGTACCCAGGTTTTGGTTCTAACCGTCATCAGTTCCTTCGACGAATCTTCATCAGAGTTTTTTCTTAACATATTTATTAAATATTTAGTTAAATTGTTATCTTGTTTAGCTTAAACAAATAAGTGGAAACACATCACACAAAAATCTGGTTCATTTAAGTAATTTTTTAAAAATTGTAGGGCCAGCGAACTTTGCTTGAACGAAACCTTTTTTAAGAAAAAAGTGGTTCGGTTCGGGCTTGGTTATGGCTATTTTCGGACCGTCCTTGGTTCGGTTAACATTGGGAAAACAGCTGGAATTGGTCCTTCGAGCTGGTTCAGCTTAAACCGGCTTACATCCTTGCTTCTCTACATACTTATAGTTTGATATATTCCCCGACAGGCCAGTCGATGTAGCTTTATGGTACTGTACCTTGTTTTTTAAGATTTAAGAGGTAGAGCTTAAAGTTAAGCATGTATATTCTTGATATATACCCAAGTCGAATGCTATTTCCTATTTTTGATAAACAAATTCACAAGAATAAAGACTTAACATGATTGTGTTTAGCTGATGAGATGCTGTTTGGCTGATTTTACAAATGTTGTTAGGGGAATAAATTGTGTAGGGGTCAAAGTTCATCTTGTCTCCATAAAGGCTAGAAGTTTGCTTTATAAAAGCAAAGTTTGAATGCAAAACCAATTCTAGGAGGAAAAGTCAAATGTGTGTTGGGGTCTAAACTTGAGTAAAGATTAAAGGAAGGGGATCATTTCTTAGTTAAACCAAATGCGGATGTATCCGTCGATTGTGGCGCTTCCTATTAATGTTTAGTTAAGCACATTTCCAAGTAAATTACATACAATATCTCTAAGGCGCCTGCTTTACTTGACCAATTTGCGACAAATTTCCAAGAAAATCACAAGCATATAACATGCATATTGAACTGAAAATTGCTTTATCGCCGTAGTTCCTGTTTGCTGCCTGAGGAAGGGAAGGCCAGTTGCGGCTAATGTGCGATACGCACACACAGATAGGTCAATTTCCGTTCGAGTGGCCTCAACCCTAATGCACACAACACTAGCAAGCAGCCAGAGTTTCTGGCCTAGTGCAGTAGCCTGGCAAATTGCGAATGGGCCAACAATTGGGCAATCAACCCTCGAGCTGTTGACCTTGACGCTGTCCGCGCTTCTATCTGTCTCCACATTTACACGACGAAGTTACTTCATGAAGTTGTAAGTTTTGTTATCGATCATTCACTTTGCAACTCTGATTGTAAATCGATATCGAGTTGTCCTTTGGCTGTTGTTTTCTTAAAGAAAATGATTTTGGGAAAAGTGACTAAAAACCTTATTAATACCATAAAATTGGCAAACTAAAAATGCTGCTTTCAGCAATATGTAAGTGGAATTATCGATAATATTGAATAAATTTTAAATAGGTAAATAAAATAAGTATGCCATTTGATATATTGTTTAATCGACTGCTATTTTGATTTTTAATAAGCTGCATACCAAAGATAAAATGGTTAAACAAACCCAAAATAAATTACAATAATGAATAAGTAAATAAAATAAATTAATAATTTTCGCATAAATTTAGAAAACCATAAATTCAAGACTTCTGTTTAGAAAAATAGTAATACAAAGAAATACTATCGATTTGTAGTATAAAAAACAATCGATAACTGAGTGGCAATTTAAAATTATCGATTTTACCCGATGAATAGTGAACATAACATAGTCATAAAGTGTGTAAGAAAAGAAAGAACCAAAGGCAAATCTACGAAAAGACTTCAAGACATTGAGTTTCGGGCTGCCCAACCGCCTCTAGCTAGTGATGGCACGATTATTCATATGATAAGCATTAATCGATTACTTTCAGCTGCAAATTCAAAAGAATCATTTGATTCTTCGATTATTTTCATGTTTGCTCGATTAATTGCGATTAATAATCGCTCGGCTTATGGTTCAATAATCGATTAATGAAATTGTTTTTTTTTTGCCATAAACAAAGGCAAGCCAATAAACCATGTCTGCATGAAGTTAATGCATCGTGTAAACCCTCATAATGACCGCTTCCATTGGCGGTTATCTAATTGAGTGCGTTAAGGGTCAGACAATTGGAAGTGGCAGCGTCGCCAGTGGTTGCACTCAGACCGGCTTATCTGAGTGTCCTGGCGAGCTGCGAGCTGCGAGTTGCCGCGAGCTGCCTAATGGCCGCTAAGATCTAGATGGCAGTTGGCTACCTGACGGGCTGCAGCGCCTAATGGCTGCGCTCGCCTAATAGGCGCATTTAGCACGCGTCAATGTATCTCAAAGATACTCGTAAAGAAACTCGTATCTGGCGCAGAGCAACAAATGGCTTGGCTGGTCAATATACGCCAATTGGCAGTGCATGAAACCTGTCGCTGCCAAGCAGGGGGGCCTACGGCAGATACATTTTAAATGTGTGCGTGTGTGTGTGTGTGTCCGTATCCGTGTGTAGAAAACCCCGATGAGTCATCGTCAGCAATTGAGATGCGTGGGCCGACGCTTTGGCATACATAACTCAGGCACAACATGTGCACAAGTGAATGGAAGGAGAGCGAGACGGGGAGAGAGAGAGAAAGAAATCAAAACAAAACACGGCCAACAGCCCAACGAAGCGGCCAAGTAGAAAATGTCAACAATCTCGCTGCGCGCCAAATTTACAATTAGTTCAAATGAGTTGAGCGTTGAGCGCTTTCGTTTCAATTGAGTGACACTATAAAGCTAGGGAGAGCTTGTATTTGAGTTTCACTCAACACGTATATCGCATGCGATAAAAACTCACTGTGGAGAGTATTTTTGTTGCTTATGTGTATGTGTGTGTGTGTGTGTGAGCGCTCACGCGCTCTTCTTGCTGTCTGCCTTTTGTGCCATCTTTCTGACAGTCATTGTGCGCTCTGCTTGTGCGCAGTCATTCGTCAGGGCGGACTGACAATGTGAGCGTAACCAACACAACTGGTTCCGATAAAGTGAATTTGAACCACTAAATGAGCGCAAGTTCTTTATTTGTGCCTTTTAATAATATATAATTAATGAAATTTAATACAGTTAATACAATAATACGCGTAAGAGCGAATACTTTTTTTTGCATAGTATTAACTGTATTAACTATTTAAGAAAATGTCAGAAATGTTATGTACTAACATATGTATGTATATTCGTACATACAAGACATACATTAATAGTTTTCAAGGTAGCGTTTGTTCATAAATTTATTTTTGGTAATGAAAATCCCAACTCTATCCAGATTTATTTCGAACATACAATCTTATAACATTTAGGTAGCAATAAAAATATAATAATAATTAACTTCTCACACATATGTACATACATATGTACAAAAAATAACATATTGCTACATTTTACTTTTTAGAATCTAATTCAAATTTTGCATCATCGATTAATCATAATTATTGGAAATTATACACATCAGCTGTCTAATTTAGAATGTCAGGTTTGCGAGTCTAGCTGAAATAATTATTTGTTACTACTTATAAAAATTATTATACTCGACATTCTAAAATTATTAAAATAGCTACATAATCTATAAAAATTATTCTAAATTATTAAAGCTGTTTTTTTTTTAAATGTTAATAATATCAACTGAAAATGGAGTCGACCGCCATCAATTTTTCTCATGTTGTAGGTTAGAAAGAATGCTAACTGAGAACTGGTTCCGTTTTAGCCGTGCCATCCCTGGCACTCAGTTGTTCAATTTCCAGCATAATCTTACGCTTGTATGCGTGCGTATCTGTGTGCTGGCGTATATGCTTATGTGTGTGTGTGGCTGGCAATGGCCAAAACGTCACGCGAGCGTGTGGATGACGATGGCGGGCTGGTTGGGAGCTACTAGCTCAGTTATTTTTCGCTTTTTGTTAAGGCAACGCGACTGCAACGGCAACGGAAAGCCACGCGGCTGCGTGTCCCCAGTCTCTATCTCTGTCTCTCCGTGTAGTTAATTCCCCCCTCATTCGCTCTGTCTCTTTGTCAGTTACTATCACATTGCCGCCATAACCCCACTGCGAACAAACCGTGAGGAGGCGCGTAACAGACAAACGTTTTTGTTGTCCACTGTTGTTTGTTGTTGTTGTTCTTGTTCTTGTTACGTTATTCACAAGTGCTTGCAACCGCAACAACAATTTGAACATTATTCCTCCCGCCTCCCCCAATTACTTGTTCGGTTGTTTTTATCCAGTAATAAGCAAAGTAAAAGTCATTGTGACCAAGTGTGTGTCTGTGTGTGAGTGTGTTATCGCCACCATTTGCGACAACGTCAAACGTCACAAAGTTGGTGTTAAATTGCGACATATTCAAAAGACAGGCGAACGAAAGATCTGAAACTTTCAATTCGCCGTACGAACTTCAAAGCAAAACGGTTATAAAAGACGCAAGCAAGCAGTGCGGGTGCGGGTGCGGGTACGGGCGCGGGGCGTTGCCTGTTGTTAATCTAGAAAATTCTGCGCTCGCCGTTAACAATTTGAACATTAACGCGGACAGCAGACAGACAACAACAACAGCAACAGCAGCAGCAGCAGGCAGCAACAATTTGACAGCTGGAAAACTGAACTGCAAGCAGATAAACGAAAGAGAGTTAAAAACGAAGACCGCAAAGAGAGCGCGAGCGGCAGAGAGCGCAAAACCGCCCGCACATGTAAATTTGTGCATTGTGTACGAAATATTGAACAAAGCGAAATCTAAGTGCAAAGTGTTTACAGCCAACAACAATGAAAGTTAAAGTCGAACGCACAACAAAAGCGCAACCAACAACAACATCAGGGCCAGAGGAGGAGGAGGATGAGCTGACGACATCGACAACGACGACAACGACAACGGCGCAAGAATTGGACTTTTTGCCCGATATGTCCACGACGATATCGACAACGACAGCAACAATAACAACAGCAGCAACAACTGCGCGCAATCTTATCGTAAGTGTGACTCTCGATTTTTTATGATCGTTGCTTGTTGTTGTTGTTGTACGTGCTTTTTAGCTTTCCTTGACTGCAATTGGTCGGTCTGATGGGTTGGGTAGGCGGTGCGGAGGCGGTGTGGGGGAGTGGGGGACGGGTTAACGATGCATAGAACGCAAAAGGTTCCCCCTGCTCACTAAATGAACAACAACAACTGCTTGATACAGTCCCCAACGCAATATACAATATACATACATACATACATACATACAATATATTGTTTTTTTTTATATAGCAAACAAAGTCAAAAAACTTGTTTAAAAAATGAACTTTGTTGTTGTTGCTTTGCTGGCTGTCGTGTATTTTTTTTCGCCACGATTATTCGCCGAATTGTATTGTGCGCAATTTTGTTGTATATTTCCACAGTTGTTGTTGTTGTTTTTGTTGTTTTTCAGTTTCAGTTTGGGACTTTTTTTTATTCGTATTTATTTTGTCGACATCTTTGGAATTTCAATTCACACTTTTGTTGTTGTTTCGCATTTGCCTTCAATGTGCGCTCTCTCTCTCTCTCTGTCCCATTCTCGGTGCCATACACATGCACACAAGTCAAACACACAGATACGCACATGCTCTCGCACACGTACGCAAGTTTAGTGCTGTTTATCGCATGCGAGATTTGTTCGTCTTGTACTCAACTCTCCCACTTGCAGCGCGCTCACTCAATGGAGACTACACTCAATTTACGCTCACTTTTTGTTATTTCGCCATGCGGCGTTTCAAGGTTGGCCCCACATTTGATTCTGTTTGCCACTTCAGCATTTTCTTCTCTTGTGCGCTTTTCTATGCACATTTCGCGTGGGCGTCGCTGCCGCTGTCGCTGTCACTGTCACTGTCTTCGTTCCCCCTGCGGCACGTGCGTTTCATACGTTTTTCTTCAAGTGCAGCGACTTCTTGTACTTAGCCACAAGTTAAGTTTTTGGTAAGGTCAAGGCCGACGCGTGGTAGCTGCCGTTTTGGTCCACAGATGCTGAGTCATTTGGCTGCCTAAGACAGTCTAAGTACAGCTGCCAAAATATCGACAGTGCGATAGTTCGATAGTTTTTTTCTAGTCACCACCTCAGAGTCAAGATCGACAGAGTTTTTCTAAATTAAAATTAGTCCGAGGAAAAGATATAATCAGTTTACGAATCTTGAAGAAGATCTTGTTTTATGAATTCTGGTGTATAAACTTAAAATTTCAGAGTTTGGCTGCTTTAGCTTGAAATATTATAAGGGTATACAACATGTTATTTTCGAGCATAAAGCGGTGTGTAAGTAATTTAAAAAAACTAGCGTGATAGTGAAAAAACAATCGATAGTGGCCGACAATTAAGCGATCGATAATATCGATGCTATGAAGTACAGCTGTCGAACTATCGATTGCACTATCAATGGTCCCCATAACTATCCGTGTAGAAAACTATCGAAACCAAGATAATACCTATCGGAAAACTCTTTACAACCGTTCTAAAACAAGTAGAAATGAAAATCTGATGGTAATAAAAACTAGTAAAAATAAAAAAATAATTTGTTTAATAATCGGAAACGAAAATTTTAAATCGATAACGGTTTACAATCGAGAATCAGCAATCGTATACAGGAACATACATGATTGTTTAATTGAATAATAAATAAGAATCTGAAAAATAACTTTTAAGGTACTAATTAACACTGCATTTCCAAAAAGTATATGCAACATCAACTAAAGCACAAGAAGATGATTAAGTTATTATTATTATTATTTATATTCTTTGTTAAAAAAAATTGGTATATTTTATTTAAACAAGCCTTCCGCAACCTTGAGTGGCAACTTAATCTTGTATGCTGATTGAGTAAACAGCTTTCAAAGCACATGAAAGCTTTAGGCGTTGACTGAAAGCTCACAGCGCGCTTGTCTTCTGTTAAGCTTTGAATCTTGTTGCGATTATTCTTATTATTAAATTATGTGTATACTACATGTGTTGTGCTGTGAATTGCACAACAAAATTAAATACAATGCCAAGGTCAAATGGCGCACAGCTGCTCGTACCCCGGCAACACCCTCCCCCGTCCCTCCCCCTCCACAGCCCGCAGACTCCGCAGGCAATACCAATTGGAATGTCAAACGGCTCACGCGTTCTCGTGGATGGATTTGGAATTGTGAATTGTGGAATTGTGGAATTGCGAATTGTGTGTTGAATGTGGATGCGTCTCGCCAATGGGCCGTAAATGGCGAGTTGCACTTGAAATACACACAAATTGCCATTTTAGTTGATACTTGTTGTTGTTGTTGTTGGGTTGTTGTTGTTGGGGGCTGCATATTTTATGCGACAGTTGTGCACATACATAAATATTCATGCATTAAAAGCCAATGCATTAAAAGTCATTCCCACAGGTGATAAACTTTTTAACGACACGCACTTTCATATGTGTCTGAGTTTTTCAAATATTCAAAGCATACTCAATTCGAAAATGAAACTCTTTTTAAGATACACATACAGCTACAGCTACAGCTACAGATATAGATACAGCTACAGATACAGCTACAGATACAGATACAGATACTTGGTCGTGTTGCCAGCCAGCGGCTGAAATTGGCAGTTTAATGCGCGCATCAACTAAAAATAAATAAAAACTGCCAATGCAGCGTTTAGCAAACAACAATAAATATATACAATTAAGCATTAATTGTTGTTGCTATTTTGTTTGTGTTTTTTTTGTTTGTGTTTTTGTTTTTGTTTTATGGGTGTATTAACTTTAACTTGGGCGTGCTAACTTTATGACTTTCGACGTCCTCGGCCTGAAAATGAGAACGCACTTTTATCACTAATTGGCTTATGATTATTCCACGGAATTTCATTGCATTTTGTAATGCCTATAGGTTGGTTCCATATCTGTAGAACAGTTGTATAGCCAGTTATTATACTCTTTTTCCAAAAACAGAGTATATTGGGTTAGTACAAAGCCTGTCCGTGAGGCTAGAGCAAGCAAATTTGGTACCCAGGTTGGTATTTTTACCCTCGTTTCACAAAGTGTTAAGATCTGCTCAATTAATCAACCAGATCCCCAGAAAATGATCTGCTAGAGCAAGCAAATTTGGTACCCAGGTTGGTATTTACCCGCGTTTCACAAAGTGTTAAGATCTACCCAATAAATCCATCAGATCCCCAGAAAATGATCTGCTAGAGCAACCAAATTATGTACCCAGGTTGGTATTTTTACCCTCGTTTCACAAAGTTTTGAGATATGCTCAATAAATCCACCATATCCCCAAAAAATGATCTGCTAGAGCAACCAAATTTGGTACCCATGTTGGTATTTACCCGCGTTTCACAAAGTGTTAAGATCTACCCAATAAATCCATCAGATCCCCAGAAAATGAGGAAAATGTATATCTTTCACATCTTTATAACTATAGTATCCACAGACTTCTGTTGCCCTCCGTTACAGATTTGACTGCAAATGTGTGTGCCACGCCCACTTCTGTCTTCCCAAATAAGTAAAAGACATCAGACTGTAAATAGAGCATACAGCAGTCGGTAACTTTTGACTGCAACATTCTTACTTGGTTATTTTCTTCGCTTTATCAACAAATTTGATTCATTTGCGATAGCAACTACAAACACCACAGTTATATTTTATATATTTATCACTTAAATAAGTAATAATTGCTTATGTAAGCATATATTGTACAGATTGCCCAGTTTATTAAACTTGTCAATTTGAATCTTATATATGTTCTTACCCTTTCAAGTAGAAAGAAAATAAACAAGTTATAAATAGACTTCGCTTTACATAAAATCTATCAAGGTGACTTTGTAGCTCAATTAATAATAATTAATATATAATTTAAATTACTAGTTCGTTCGTTTAGTTCGCTTGTTACTTTAGTTCCTTTCTTTAGTTCGATAGTTCGTTTGTTCCTTAAGTTTGTTTGAGTTTCCTTCCTTACTCGAAACACATTTTTCATCCTTTAAACCTTGCTCTATGGAAATTTTACAATTGAGACAAACTTGAAAGTCCATTGAGCTGAATATCGAATTTCAATGAGAAAAACGTACCAATTAATATACGACAATCTGGGATATACAGTATTGACTAGTTCAATTGAACTTATTCAGAACGAATGAACATTCATAACTGCTTATAATTCCCAAAATGTTAAAGCGCAACTTTGCTTGCTAAATGCCAGTAAAATGATTGGTTTTACAAGCTGGCGTGTGAATACAATCATACTAAAGAGAAATGTCGTAAAAATTAAATATAATTTTATGCGTTAATAAACACATAATCAAGGGGTGGTGGGGTGGTGGGGTGTTGTTCCCCTTGCCAGTAATTTATTGGATGGCATGCGAACAACCAATTTCCCTTTACAATTTTACGCATATCAACTGTACTCTTTGGCTATGACGTCAGTATGCTATCTAATGCCTGAGTCTTTAGCTTTGGGTCTTATGAATATACATACTTACGACTAGGTCGCGTTGATAAGCCGGTTTTGAGAGCTGCCTCGAGGCGATCGTATTGGGTTGCCAAATTTGGTAGTAAATTTTGTTGGCTGACGTCACAAAGCGAAGTGCAACTTGGCCAGATAAAGACGGCTATAGAAATAGAGAGAGGGAGAGATAGAGTGGGACGAAAGGGGGGCAAGCATATATGCTAAATTATCATAGAATTGTTTTCATAAAAAAACATTGCCTTTGTTTGGTTTTGGCAAACTGAAAATAGATTAAATACTTAAGGAAACTTCCAGATTTTGTGCTTAAATGATACTTAGATATATTGCCAATTACCCTAATTTCAGAGAAATATTGGCTTATCTTTTTATTGATTGAATTTAAAAGATGATAATTGATAAGTCCATATTTTATATATTATCTAATATCTTTTGAATGCATCTAGAAAGGTTAATCAAATGTTTGGCATTGCAAAATGGTTGTAACTTTGTTAACTTGAGTAATTAGCCTGGGGCAGCCCCACCTATGGGAAATGTGTTGCCTGAATAGGAATATTCAAAGCACCGCCAAGGAAATTATGTCATGTTGTATTTCCAACTAGCCGCAAATGTCAAAAGTTGCGTGTTTCACTTTCGGTTTTCACCAAAAAAATAACAGAACTTGACAGGCGTTGCTCAATTTGGGGCTAGACGGGGGCTCCGATTTCTAGGAAACCATTTGGAAACCAACCAGCGCGTTTGTTGAACTCTGCCAAAGGTTATAGACAGCGGGGGGTGGCAGATGTGGGGACCAGTGGCCTTTTGCTGAAACACTTTTGGGTTGGGAGGGGCAGGTGGGAAAATCCGAAGATGTCCGGTCGGTCTTGAAAATTACTTCGTTTAATTCGTATAAGGACCACTCATTACATTTATTCCTTTTAACTGTAGTAGGTTAGGAATTCATTGTTATCCTTCTTATAAATAAACAAATATATTATGCCCGAAAGGTTTAATTTAGTTTCGTTTGAAATAATAACCAATTTTAGAAACTGAACAATCCTTTTCTAATATTTAAGCCCTGTTGCCTTTGCATAACATTGTACGATATATTTTGATATTTCGATGTTCGAGTGGGAAGTTTAATATATCGTTAGATCTATTGTTTCTATATAAGGTTAACTTTTGGTGTTCTATATATAATTCTTCTTATATCTTATATTCATGTTTATTCATGTTAAAAGACTTCTAGTTGTGATATTGTTACCCCGATTGTTTATCATCTATCATAGTTTCCATATATTTTAGATTTTTTTCTACATAAAGAGAATGTTGCAACAAAAAGTGAGAAACAATTTCTTTTATATTTCACCTTAAACAAGCCTTGTTATTTCTCGGTAAAAATTAGGTAAATTAAGTTTGGATATATCCATGTTTAGGTATTTCAATGAATATCAATAATCTTAAGATTTACTAGGGGGGTTAGCCCGCCCCCATTTGCGCACGCCACTGGGCGGTACTCAAAGGCAGTTGTTGTTGACTACTCGTAATTGAGTTATACATTTTGGCTAATTTAATGCGCATTTGCCGGCGGAAATTGCAAGTTGGGGCTGATCGAATTGGGGGCAGTACAGCTGATGGGAATTGCAGTAGCATTGAAAGATTTATATGCCTGCCTGGCAACACATAATCCTTAATGTTGTTGTTGTTCTTGATGTTGTTGTGTTGCCTCGTGCCTCGTTGGGGATTATTTTGTGACGCGTCATGGCGCCGAATTCCAAGAAAGAGGCGCAGCATTCCGCGCTGCCAGCAACCACTTCGAAAAGTGTGAAAAATGCAAGCCAAAGAGAGATAAGTGAGTGAAGCACTGTCCCCCGAGGGGTGGTGGGGATGGCAGGGTAGCAGCAGAGGAGGCAATACGAATGCGCCGCCAAATGTGGCATGACGTGGACCGTTGGGGACGTGGCTGCTCCTTGGGCTGAGCATGTGTGCTTGTTGTTGCTGCTGCTGCTGCTGTGGCAAATATGTTGGGGATTTCCGTCCGTGCGTGCGTGCACTTGCAACGCTCCCTCTCTCTCTGTCTCTCTCTGTGCCTCTCTCTCACTCAAACTCTCTTGCGCTCTGATTATGCTCGCATGTTGTTGAGCTTTGAGCGCTTTTGCGTGTGAAACGTGTTTTGAGTTCAAGTTTGCACTCGTTGCTGCCGCTGCCGCTGTCTCTGTCTCTGTAGCGTAGGAGCTGCGCTGCTAACTGGGCTTAAACAAGCGCACGAATTCTCGCTAAATTGCGTATGAGTCATCGGGCCGCGTAGTGGCGCAGTTGTAGCCACATTCATTTCATTCATTTCTTGGCCAAGTTTTGCCGTATGAATGAAATTGGCGCTGTTATCGCGGGCTGCGCTGTTTCAAGTTGACTTTTCTATATATTTTGTTGCCTCTTGGCTGGCTGATAGGCCCCTCAAATATTTGCACTGGCCAGGCCAGCAATTATGACACAACAACTTTCATCGTTCATCACATGTGCAGATAAAAATCGCTCAGAGCAAACTGCATTTTAAAATGTTATAATGAGTTGCCAATTGTCATGCGGCTTGACTTCAGGATAAACGCTATTTTTATTAGGGAACTACTTAAAAAGTTCTTTTTACAATTCATTTATAATAATATTAATATAATATCTATTATTATAATTTGAAAATTAAGTAAAAGAACGTCCATTGACCTTGGTTTAATAATAATGTAAGATTGTCCATTTGACATGACAATTTCTCTAAATACTCGTAAATATGGTTAACAACAAGATTGTCTTTAAACTCTGGAAATAATATAGCTGCAAAAGAATCGGTGGCAGTATCGATTATATTATTTATGAGACATTATCGAGGTGCTTCCAATTGGATACTATAAAACCGATAAGCTTACGTATAGAGTGCAAATTCTATAGATTGATTTCAAGCTACGTATATATGTTCATATAAATTGTTGCCTTTTAAACACTGAATTGTTTGGTCTTTGAAAATAAACACATTCCTATACTATATACCTGTAAATAAACTAAATGGTAAGTTCTCAATTCGATTTCGTTAGTATAGATAGTTTATGCTATCGATATCAATACTAGAATACAAAAACGGTGAATTTTTTGGTTAGGTCCCCCCACAGAAAGATAGCACGGAGAATATTGATATTGGTCTTAAAAAAAGCGGAGAATATAAAGGATTTGACTTCAGGTGGCGGAGGTTGACGTTTTTGCCGAAATATGTTAACCTGTGAAGCCAAGTTGTCCATTTAAACTGTTTATAATATCGATATACTCGTGGCGACCAATCATGACATTAAAATATAATTATAATAATTTTCATATTCTTATGTCAAATGGAATGGGGTAACATTTAATAAAATTAGGCTACTTTTGCATGAAAATCATTATATTGGCTAGAAGTACCATCCTCCAACCACATTTTCAACCCACTTGCGCCATTAAAATAGTTCAAGTCCCTAAAACATCCCTCCTCCTCACAAGGACAGCGAAAGATGAACCGTGCAATATAGTTCAACAGCTGAATTAATATATCATTCTTCATCAATATCGGAGGCTATTAGAGCTACGAAATTTGGTATGTATGTTCTGAAATGCTACACTTACATACAGTTTGTGATAAATTTGAAATATTTCTGCCCAAATCCACATAAATGTATGAAAACGGATAAAGAAATGAGGATATTTGGCACGGATTTTATTTGTTTGTTCACGGTTGAGGCTTAAAACACAGAAATGTGTGGCTGAAACTGGAAATACTACTATTAACCAAATGAATAGGACGGATAAGGGTTTCATAGGCTTATTTTACGAATAGGGCTAACTTGAAAGCTGCTAAATGTTACTCAGGCACATCAACTGTGGCCAAGATGACAGTAATGTCATCGGGCTTGCCACCATCGCCAAAGTTAGCATTGTAGGCCCTGGCCTTGAGCGAAAAGGGTGACTGAAAGGTGGGATTCAGGGATAAGTCCTTGGCCATTTCCACCAGGCGATCGGCAGCCAGCTGCAGGTTCTCCGGCTTCGTCTCGCCCTGCAGCGGACCCAGCTGGCGCACCAGCATGCTCTCGGGCACATTGTCGAAGAGGCCATCCGTGGCCAGCAGGACGAGATCGCCCTGCTCGAGCGGCATGTGGGTGGACACCGCCAGGTCGGGCTGATCGCAGTAGACGCTACACAGGCTCTCATTTGGTGGCACCGTCAGCTGGTAGGGCGTGTTGAACTCGTGCACCTGCTCGTCGGAACGATGCACCACTCGGCCGTTGCGCATGACCAGGAAGCCGCTGTCGCCCAGATTGGCCGAGTGCAGGGAGCAGTCGGGTCGATGCAGCGCCACCAAGCAGGCGGTGCTGCTGCCCCAGACGTTGCGGGATTGCTTCTTCAGCTGGTTGAAGCTGTCGATGAGTAGCTGGCGCGGATTGCTGCCATCGAACTCCGCCTGCTCCGCGTTGTTGGAGCACCAGTACATTAGCTCCTTGGCAAAGGCGCCCGCATCGATGCCTATCTGACGCCAGCCGCCCACGCCGTCGGCCACGCCCATCACTTCCGCCTTGGGCGTGCTGCTCACAAACCAGCTGTCCTCGCCATAGCGATTATCTAGCTTCATTCGCATCCGCTTATCCAACAGATGCTCCTTAGAGCTGCCCTGAATGACCTTGATCAGGTGGGGAAAGCCCTTCCTCTGCCCAATGGAGCTCAGCAGACGACACTGGATGACTGCATAGTTGATTATTTGTGTGGGAAGTTTTGAAGGGCCTCGAACTGCAATGAACATTTTAATTTTGGTAAATTTGCAATACAAATTTCGAAATTGTTTTTTTTGTTTGTTAGATTTTGAATTTGTTAAGAAACAGCTTTCTGTCGGATATGGTGATCTAAGACTGATCAAACCTCGTTTTTGTAGTGTGTGGATTGAATCTGTAAGTCATCAAATTGGTATTATGAATCGATCGAGGTTGATCCTTATCCCAGCTCAAAAGAACCCCTTCGACAATCGGGCTGAAATCTCTCAGATAAAGTGATCTGAAGTTGATCTAATGATCATTTTTTAGACTTTATCAACGTATCCAACATTTATTGGAACATTTATCAATCAGATATAGTTAGTGACTAACAGTGAACTTCTTTAAATATCAACTAAATATAGTTCTTTGCCAACAAGTAAAGAGAAGTCTAACTATATTTTTGATTGTGGAATGATTATAAATCTTTATATGCGGCTACGAAACTCAACAAAACTTTGGACTGCCTTGACAATCGTGAGTCTTTGTCAGTAAAAGTGAACAGTAATCTAACAGATATTGTAAACTTGGTCAAATTTTGCTTTTACAATCGTTATATAAGTAATCCCGACCATGCTCGTATTTCGCAGGGTTTGCCAACAGGTGTTTTTTTTGAACAGTAATCTATAAGATAATGCGCTTTAAGCTTGATCAAACTTTGCTCTTTCTGGACAAGTGTTGCACGTACTGCAACAGTAATCTAGCTATATATATACATATAGATGGATCTGTTCTATCTGTGTATAGCTCCTTTCAGTTCATTATAGTCTCACTATCTTTATAGGTGACTACAGTTGAATTTCTTTATAATCCTAGCTCAAATAACCCATGGCATATCATATTTCCGAGTAAGAGTCAATAAATGGCAACATTTACACGTATTATCGTTATATTTTCGCTATTTGATTTGCTGTGGATCATTCTTTGTTTTTATTTTGAATTGAATTGCGTTGCCTTCTTGGTAGTTCCATTGTGTAATCTTATCTTTGTGGACTGGGCCTACGACACAGTGTCAATACCTTTGGCACTTTATAAATCATCACCGGAAGTGCTGAGCACGGCAACGGATCCAAAACGAATCGCCTATCGCGATTGCCTATCATATCGAAATCAACAAAACAAATGTCTAATGGTGAATGTATTTTTAAATTCTGATGCAAGCTGCCCTATAAAATATAAAAAAAATGGCTTATCAATCGCAGGTGCTCTCTGGATTCGCCAGAAGTTGTCCATTATTCATATTTGGCCTTCATTCTTGAAAGCCAACTTTGTGGACTTGCGTCAATGTAATGCATCATATCTCTGATTAAGTATTCATTTATATATATTCCCGAAAATTCGATTACATATGTTCAAAACAACATCCGACTTTCGGTATCTACTTCCGACTCGACTCCCTTATCAAATTAACCAAGCAGAACATTAGTCGCTTGTTCTAGATGCATATTCCTGGAACACAGCCACAGGCGAAGGCTAAGTCTATAAATATAGGAAGTATATAGTATTATAATATATGTGCTATATGGGGGCAGCTAGCCCGCATTCCTAATTTCCATGTTTTAACTGCGGTACAGTTGCCACCGCATATTACTTAGGGCCATACTTAAGATTGCAAGGTCCATGTCTATATTTGTTTCGGGGCGACCCTTAGGGCGACCCTTACACCTCCTCAGATGCGGGTGGATGCCGATAAGAAGCAACTCAAGCCGATTCCAACAAAAAACAAATAAAGCAACTGCCGTTTTTATCAGGGTCCTATAGTACGAGTATTATAAATATAATTGACTTTTTATTAGCTCGGTTAGGCTGCCTAACCCGCAATAGATCGATATTTGTACACTCATCAACTGCAACGAAATTACAACGCTTGAATATTTATTATAATTGTTATTATTATTATTCTTATTTTTATTTATATTGAAACACAAATTTTCCTCTATCGTTGCAGGTAAGTAAATCCAAGGGTTACTGCAAATCAATTATCTACTCGTACCACAAATGTTTGCTGTCACATGGCCCAGTTCCAGTTACAATTACAGTCGCAATCGTAAGCCCCCCCAATCCCCCAAAACCCAACCCCCAGCCCCAAATGCCAGGCTCATGTAAGTGCCTTTGATTCTCTCGTGTAAACAAGGTCAGTGCGGCCTTTCTATACCCTGCACATAAATGTTTTACAGTGAAGCGTTATACAAAACATTTCTAATGAAAAGCTGAAGAATTGGATACATAACGTAAAATGATCTTAAGTTCTTAACTACTGACTTAATATAAAGATTTGATGGCTTTCTACAATACTATCTAGCTATATAATTATATAATACATTAATATAATTTAACCATAATTTACGAATGGAAAAACTGTGTAGACTATTGATAATAGTTATTTTTGGTACGTCATATCGTATCTTATGTCGTATGGAACTGTTTTTCCTACTAGGGCTAGCTGCAGTTGTACGGAAAATATCGATATTGTTGCTCGGGATAATATCGATATAATCGATATTTTAATTAACTGTCAAATATCGTTTGTATTTTTGTATATCGATGTGTTTAGATAGTTTGGCATCTCTAATGGTACCCATACACAAGCCAACTCAGTTGTCCAACTTAAGTGAGTTTTTCGAGTTGCGGCAACCGATTGCACGTAATTGGGACGGTTGCTGCAATGTTGTGCCAACTAAATTCTGTATCAAAGGGACACTAGAGTGTGCGCCATGAGTAAAAAGGTTATTAAATTTCATAATTTGGTTACAACCATGCATATTTGTACTTGGATTGTCAATGAAACATATATAATATGAACTATTTGGTTTACAAGGCTGTTTTGTGTGTTATCAAACATTGCACAGGGTATTTTGTAGTCGATGCATCAATATGCGATTTTCTATGCGCATAAAATTACGAATAGAACGCGTACGGTCGCATGGCCCATCAATATTTGTAAAAAAGCTGACATATCGTAGATAAAGTAACAGCTACAGTAAACAAACACCTGCCTGCCGCACACCTGTAAGCCCTGGGGTAGATACCAAACGGCAAATATTGAATAAAATCTAACTGAATCGTTTGATCGACCTATTTTGAAATCCAAAAAGGTGATAAGAGCAAGTCGAGACCTGGACAACTATGGCGCGACGCGCTATAGCTTTTTGGGGCACAAAGCCAGGCCATTGTATTGAAGTGTGTGTGTGTGTGTGTGTGTAGATAGGTGTGGCACACTGTTGGGTACTTTACCTATGCCTTTAAATTTAGTTGCTTATGTCATAAGCATATTGTCTGGCGATAAGATAAAGGCGCGCAAGAAGCTGCTCAGCGAAACGTAGCCAAGAAAATTGGCCGCCCATTGTTGAGTGAGGAGGAAGGGGTGAAGGGGTGTGGAGCGGGGACACGTGAGCAGCGCTGTCAGATGCAAGGCGAAAAGCATCGGGGCTAAACCCAAAAAGCTACTCCGCACGCACACAATCACACAATTCACAATTCATGGCAAAAGTTGCGCTCAGGAAATGCCAATCGTCGCCAAAACTTTCAACTCACTCAATCGCTCGTTGGCACACTCGCGCGCTCTCTCTCTCTCGCTCTCGAGTGTCGTGGAATGCGATAAGCACTCAAAAGCCGCTGGCGCTGCCAGCTGGCGTATAAAAGTCGTCGGCGCAACGATGACGCATTTAGTTGAAACCCGTTGGCCGTACGAAGCGAACGTTTCGGCAAGTGCAAAAATTTGAAATAAAATAAACTTTGAAATCGCGCAAATTGTCAAAACGCTAAGAAATACAACAAAAAAATTGTTGAGCATTTTTGTAAATAATTCTCGACATGTGCGCAAATGGTTTTGAGTGAACAAGTACGCGAATAAATTCTCGGAAAAACTGACAACAAAATAAGTTCGCACCATATAAAAGCAATAAAAAGACAAAAAAATACAACCACAGACACAGATACAGATACATTTGAGTGCGCGCTAAATACAAATAAAAAGAGTAGAAACAAATAAACAATAATACAAAGCGAATTTCGCCAGAATTTGCATTCGTCATCGCACAGACGCCGCCGCCGCCTGTTGCGCTTCAAAAAAACAACAAAAAATCGGCAGTTACTACTTATCATAGATACATATATATATATAAGAAGTTACAAATATGACGCTGGACAACTATAGTATCTTTGGCGATGAATACCATCTGTTCAACATGCCGCTATCGCCATTGCCCAAAGTGGTAAGCACAACAAGTTCTAACTTCAGATACAGATACATATGCAGATACAGCTACATATGCAGATACAGATACAGATGCATATGCAGCTACAGATACATATACTTATACAGCTACTTACACAGCTTAAGATACACAAAACAGTTGCTCGCTTATCAGTCGACTCTTTCAAATATTGACTGGCCTTTGAAATTTCCAGAAGTCTTGACCAGTTGTCGTTTTATATATAGTATGTATATATATAATACTATATATAGTATTTCAATCGCATGTAGTTCAGTTATCGTTGCAGAATTCTTGGAAATTGTTGTCGTAAACCCTTTGCCTGCTATTTTCCCTCCCCCGCCCCACATTCGCCCCCTCGTTTTGTGTGTTTTATCGTGTTGTGTGTGATTTTGTGTTTTGCAATTGAATTTCTTTGCTTAATGATTAGCCTTATCAACGTTCCGATTTGTGTTTGTTTTCTACTATTTTTGTGTTTTCATTTTTTTTTTTCTAACGCTTATTTATGGTGTATTTGCGATAGCAATAATTATATTGACTGTGGCAGCGCACAAAACAGTTTGAAGGCGGCACCCAGCGGAGCCAGAATTCACTAAAATATTTCAAATATTTGCGTAGTCATAAACAACAAGCTTGTTGACGAGAAATTAGAAACAAATGCTTGGCTTTACAATTTCTAACTACTTTATCAAGAAACTATTGAATAATTGACCGAAAATCAATCTTTTATATATGTCAAACTTGATAACTACTAAACATATATCATATTTGTTCAAGATATGATAAAGTTTGAATTAATGTATACTTTGATCAATAAATTAGTTACTTTCCATAGTCAAAGTAACTTTCTGTTGCACAGAGCAAACATAATTGAATAATTAAATAAATAAGATCTTTATTAACAACTTTGTTGGGTTTTTATACCCCAGCAGAGGGTGTTATTTTAAAAAAAAAATTTTTTTTATTTTATATATATTCTCTTTTTTTCCCCCCCCCCCCCCCCCCCCCCCACCCAAAAAAAATAATATTCAATATTTTATTTAAAAAAAAAATAAAATCCCCCCGGTAATTTTTTCCCCCTAAATTTTTAAAAAAAAAAAATTTAAAAAAATATAGTTAGGAAATGCGAGCAACTCCGCGGGTATAAGCTAGTAATTTATAATTCTGTCTCGAAATGTGTAATGAACTGAGGAAGACGTTTCCGACAAACAACAAAGTATATATATTCTGAATCAGCATGAATAACCGAGACGATATAGCGTCTGTTTCTATGCGAACTAGTCTCTCAGTTTTAAAGCTATCGTAAGAAAACTTGGTACAGTCCCTACTTTCTGCTGCAGGCAGTACAATGTCGGAACCGGGCGTATCGGACCACTATAACATATAGCTGCCATAGGAATGATCGGTCGACAAACTTTTATGTTTATAAATGTATCCTCACCAAACTTTCCAAACAGAGTCTCTAGCGAGTTCATACAATCTGACCAAATTTGTTCAAAATCGGATTCCATAGCTGCCATAGGATCTGTTGAAAACTGAGTTTTTGTATGGAAAACTTGTTGTATAACATCCAAACTAAGTGAGAGTTTTATTATACTTCATATAGTTTTCTATAATGTCATCCAAATCGGACCACAATCAGACAAAAATTGAGATTTGTTTGAAAACATTGCTGCTAGGATATATAGTATAGCTTTGGCACTCCGAAGATAGCCATACTTTCTGGTTTCTATTTGTATTTCTTAAATATGCATATATAAAGTTTAGTTATCACATTTCTGTTGTGATTAAAAGGTATTTCAGTTACATTAGGGTCTGGGAAGCGCTTCAAATTCGGTTTAGGGGGTGACCCCTAAAAGCCAAAACAAGAAATCACGTTGCCAACTCATGTTCACCAGCAACAAAAAACATGTTGCCCCGTTGTATATTAATTTATTTACCATATTCTGTTTTTTTATTATTGTTTTTTTCTTGTGTTTTTTGTTTGTTTGCATATTGCGTCCATTGCATTTCACAGTCCAGTGATCGGCGTCTGGAACTGGCGCCGTTTGACGATATCGCACACGTGCGATTTTCGTGGCAATTAATCAGGTTTTATGCGTAACATTTTCGGCTTATATACATGTATCTTTAGTCTATATAGATGTATGTGTGTTTGTGTGGGACACCTTCCGTTTTTTGGCTTAGGGTTCAACGTTCAACGGCTTGGAAATTGTGGCTTTAATACGCATAGAAAGCGAATTTGAAGTTGGAAGGGCAGTCGATTGCATGACCCTTCAACTTGGCTAGCCCAAAAGGCATTCGCGTGACACTTGATACTTGCTTTATACTTCAGAAACATACATATGTATATATACACAACTACATACATATGTCAGATAGTATGCGACATGTGTGTGCATGTCTCGTCAACTTATTGCCACAATTGGGGCGGTTCAGAGTAACATGCCTCAAGTCAAACTCTTGCGACTTCTGACATGCGCGACTTCAGTGCTCGAATTGTTTAATTAAAGGCGCTTAAGTCCAAATACACTCGGAAAAACTAGCAGAGAGTACTTTAAATGAGATGAAAAATTGTGTATATATATCTGTAAACGTAGTGACTTTGTAAACTAGGAATACCATTGTTATTTACTCTCACAAACATAACGACTTAATGTAGACTAGGAATACCATTATTAATTACTTTGTGTCTAGTGATAAATATTGTTATCGATCATGTAATCGTTTGGTGAGATTTGGTCGAGTAAGAAATTTGGTCACACTGATCGAGTACTTGGCGTCACTTCTTGAAAACTAAACATAGAGAGAAAATCAAAAGAAAGTATTTCATTTCACAATCGTCAGTCTTATATTAAAATATACAAATTTAATTAAATGCTTAAATTTCTTAGTTAAAATACTGTTAAGGGTTAATTACTTTTTCTCTCAGTGCAGCCTATCACTCTTAATATTCTCGCTGAAAACTCTTTTACATAAATGATTTAAATTGCCCTTTTTATTAAAATGGTGTGAGTAAAGGAATATCATATTCCTTGTTTTGTTACTTTTGTTAAAAATTGCATAATTTTTCTCTGAGTGTACTCCGAAAATAGGGTGCGAGGGAGTTACAAGGGCAGTCTATCACTCTGAAAATATCATACACATTGAAAACTCTTTTAATGAAATCCAAAAATATTGTTTTTGGTTTTTTCCGCCCCCACAAAACGGGAGACAAAGAGCCGCAATTGACAGACTGAAGATAATTTCAACTTTCTTTGGCACATTATTGGGACGAGAAACAAAATAAAAAAACAAGCACTTTTAATTAACTGAATATGGTAAAGTGCACAAAAGTGTGGGGGGGTTGCCCAATCGATTGTTTTCTTATGAGTTTTAAGATTTATTTATTTTGTTTGTGGGCACTTTCCAAGTGCTTTCGTCGACTGTGGGCGTCCTCACCAGTTCGTGGGCCAGAAACTAAGAAAGCACTTGATATGAATGTGACAGGCAGTGCCAAAAAAGTCCAACAATAAGCGTAACAACCCTACTGTAAACTGGGCAGAAATACTATTGAAAACAACTGAGAAAGATTACAAAATACGACACAAATTAAAATAATACATAAAATATAAATAATATATATAATAACCTAATATACAGAATGATATAATACAATATAATAAAATATAATACTATAATAAAAATAATATATAATATAATAAAATATAATATAATAAGATATAATGTAATGAAATATAATATACATAAATAAATAAATATATATATAATTTGATTTTAAATAATTTAATTATAATAAGTAAGGTTAAGTAGAGCTGTAGAGTTATTCAAAATATGACGAAATTGTAAAAAACATAAATAAAACAAATTATTCTTGCCTAGTATAATAGATATTTAACTAAATCAAAGTATGCAGAATAATGAAGCTATTCAGAGAACGAGAAAACAATCGATAAAGGCGGAACTGAAAATCTATCGATAACTTGGTCTTTTTCAGCTCTGCCGAGAAGCGCTTGTTGCCAACTCAATGCATTATCAGTTTGGGCTTAAAAACCAACAAAAAAGAAAGACTTAACTGAATTATGGCCATTAGTCGGCTATATGTATATATGTATGTATGTGTGCTTAATATTCATTTTGTATACCTGTAAATTGGCCATAACAATGCAGCCCAGTTAATTGCAGCGTGAAGCTGAACATCGCACATTGCACTCACTGACTAAGTTGGCAATTGAAATGCAATTCAATTTTGTGCTTGGGCCGCAAGTCTGGTCTCTTATTAGTATAAAGTATATAAGTGTATCTGTATTGGGTTAGATTGCAGCTGCCAACTGTATTTTGGCCCTGGGATAATGTGACTGGGCAGTCGTTAGAGTCGTTTGCTCTGTCATTTAACCCAAAACCGCACAGGACATCAACGTGTGTCCTGTTTGCTGCTGTCTCGCGTAATTTGAAGCTACACACAAAGAGCAGCCAAGCGACCAGCCATACTAAAAAGAAATAAAAATAAAAAATAAAATAAATTCAACCGCAAAATGCACATTTGTGTTGACTTTCCTTTTGATTGGCGGCGTCGCATTGTCCTGTTCTTGGAATTGGCCAGGCCCCAGTCGCAGGTCCTTCAATTGGGGTATGAAAAGTGAAAACAACTTTTACTACTTGTCTGTGCCGGCACCACCCCCACCCCCTGCTCCATCTGCTGCCTCCCTCCGTGCAGTGCCCGCTTGCATTTTTCGCATTGTCCTTTCGTCCTCGGCGGCGGCGCCTCGGCGACGCGTCGTTTGTTTGCCATTTCCTCGAACTGCAAACATTGCCATAAATTTGTTCAAACTCCCCCGAAATAGTTGTTGTTGTTGTTGTTATTATTGTTGCTTTTGGCTGATTGTTTTTGGTTTTTTGTTGTCTGTCATGTCGCGACAAAATGCATTTAAATAAATTATACGCAGACCAATGTCGCGTCATTTTATTAGCCGCTTTTCTGTATTGCGGGTATTCCCCACAATTGTTTAATGGCCGTGTTTCATTTAACAAACTTAATTACAAGTTAATGACACTTGAGCCAAAGTGCGAACCAAAGTGGTAATTTACAACTGGGCTAAATATTTATTTGAAGGCCATCAATGTTCGCAGTTGTGCTCTTATCAACAGCTAAAATTCTTATCAGCTTGTGAAATTCTCATGAATTGCAACGAGTTAGCTAGTGGAATACAAAGAGCAAATAAACGACCCTATTATGTCAATATATGCTTCGTTTTTTGCAATTGAACTACACAAATAATCGCCTTAATACAACCATGTCGGGCTGTCTATTAGTATTTATGTTCATCTCGGTGGATCTCGAAAAATACAAAAGCTGAAGTTTTGAAATTTAGTATGTGCATTCTTAAATAACAACTCTTAAGAAATAACTCTCAAACTTTAAATGTTACTCCTTGAAACCTTTGAAATAGATTAAAATTAAATTTAGCCATGATTAAATATGTGGTTGGTACTCGAATAAGAGTTGGGATCGCGTAAATAATTCAATCCCGCCTTTTTAGACTATATATCAAGTACTCAAATACCGCCTGATGTCCTTGTTAGATTAAGAATTTGATTAAAATTGTATTTTTTATCTATGCTATTAAGTTTTCTTTCAAAAAAGTGAAAATACTCCATTGTCATAATATAAACTCAGAGTTGAATTCACAATTTCACGAAGGAAAAGCATACAATTATGTGGAATCCGAGTGGAATTTCGGAACCCGGGAGAAATGTCGGCACCCGAAAGAAGTTCGGAAGCTTCTATCCTTCCTGCATCGCTAGCCATAATACAAATTCAGAGTTGCATTCATAATTTCATGAAAAGAACATACAATAATGTGGAATCCGAGTGGAATTTCAGAACCCGGGAGAAATGTCACAACCCGAAAGAAGCTTCGAAGCTTCTATCCTTCCCCATAATATAAGATCATAGTTGCATCCATAATTTTATGAAAAGAACATACCATTATGTGAAATCCGAATGGAATTTCAGAAACCGGGAGAAATGTCGGGATCCGAAAGAAATTCGGGAGTTTCTATA
Organism: Hirtodrosophila histrioides; assembly: GCA_037075165.1. Lineage (NCBI taxonomy): Eukaryota > Metazoa > Arthropoda > Insecta > Diptera > Drosophilidae > Hirtodrosophila > Hirtodrosophila histrioides. Next base: position 3,920,037 of record JBAMCL010000390.1, on the reverse strand, counting down.
CTTCCTGCGTTAGCCCGATTACTTGAAACTTATCTAGATTCTGCAGAATTCTTTGTGACCGGCGGGATTTCAGTCCCGAACCCTTCCCTTCACACTTAGGCATGTTATCGGCCTCTCCTAAACAGGGAGGTAAATCAAAATCAATTTTGACTGATATTTGGAAAGCTATTATTGCCCAAACTCTTCGTACACTATCTGCTGGCCACGTCAGTTGTCTCGGTCGTTATCTTGACCCATTGTGGAGCTCACACCTTTGGCAAATACCTCGAATAGGCGTGTGTGAATATGATATTACAATACAAGTGTATTCATTGGGCGGGTTCAATGCACTGCTTAAAGGCAAACAAAACGCCAGAGCAGGAACAGCACATGTAAATTTGTCAAATGTTGTTGTTGTTTTTATTGTTGTTGTGAACAGGCCGCACAAAAGTCTGATTAATTTGACACTGAACTTAAAAGCCTGGCACGAAGGAGCCGGCAAGGGAATCCGAAACCCAGAACCAAACCCCAAATTGACTTGAAATTTATGTACCTCAACCCACAGCCGCCGCTCGGGCTGACATTTTTTTGGGTGTTTGCTGCACTTTTTGGCAAATTTTGAATTATGCGAGTAAAAAGTTTAATTCAATTGCCGGCAGACAGACGACGGCAGCAGAAACCAGTAAGAACGTTGCAGTCGGCAGCTCCCGACTGCGGTATACTCTGTTTGGAGTCTGGTTTCTTTTGCCAGACTTAGCAAATGTTAAGCTTAAAATTGACAATGACATGTAATTTTAAATGAAATATCATGAATGGGACTCGAACTCAAAGCTTTGCGTGTGAGTAGCACGCATTCTATTACTTGAACAAGTCAAAAATATATTTGCAGTCAAATCTGTCAAGTTGGTCAGCATATCACACTGTGGAAGATACAGACTATGCTCATTTACTGAGGAGGGGGTGGAGATTGGGCATAAATCTTCATACTTTAGAAACTAAGAATATAAACCAGCATGTGTACCAAATTTCATAGCTCTAGCTTCAAGGCTGTCGAACTAAATAGCGATGCAAACGCACCCAATATACTCTACTGTTTGGAAACAGAGTATTAAAACGCAGCTCGCGTGGGCGTTCCAAAAATGGGCAAACATCAAGTGATTTTAATGGCGGTCGTCGTATTGCTCAAAAACTCAGGGTATATATATATATTTGAGTATATATATATCTATAGTATATATGTATATGGTATCTGGCATATGGTCAAGCGGCGTTTGCGTGCCCGAAAAAGGCCGGCAAGCCGCTCGACGCTTTGCCGGGCGTTGACTTTGCTTAAAACTCTGTCTGTGCACTGGGCGCGGAAGCGAGACCGTGATCGGGAGAGGGAGAAGTGAGAGGGAGACGGTGCTAGGGAGAGGTGGCAGGCAGGCAGCTGCTGGCTGGCTTTATCAAAAGCCCAGGCACTCGGCAACCCACTCCAATACAATTTCACTCTGGCATTGCGGTCACGTTCTCCTTTCCAGCGAAAAGCATAGACAGAGACAGAGAGAGAGAGACAGAGGAAGAGAGAGGAAAATAAGTCAAATGCGACAGCGCAAAAATCATTTTTGCTTCTCCTTTTCATTAATTGTTTTATTCGCAGAATTTGCTTATGCAAAAAATAAGAAAACAAAAAAGAAATACAAATGAAAACATGAAAAATATTATTTTAAATTATGTGTATGTGTATGTATGTATGTGTGCGTGCGTGTGTTTGCTTATCGCCAAGGGAAGTGCAAACTGTACACACACTCGCACACTCACACATGCACTTGGCAACTCTGCTGACTTTGATGGCCTACTAAAAGCGCCAGCGCGCACTTGAACTTGTCAACTCTGCGGCTGACATTGCAACAACTTTGACTGCAGTCACGACAACAACAAAAGCAACAACAATTACAACATGACATGTACTTGAGCGCAGCTTGTTGTTGTTGTATTCTGTGGCAACTCTTTCAATTAGAAATCAAAATTGCATTTTATTTGAAAATAATGCGCATTTCTAATACAATCCGACAATCGACTGTCGACTGTCGACGAGCGCAACGAGCCTTTGTTTTAACCTTCGCCAGCCAATTGCCAGTATCTAAATGCATCTATACACAATATGAGCAACTAAAACTGGCTAATTTATGCAATTGCACACAGAAAATAATATATAATAGGCATTAAAATACACCACATAGTTAAAATAAGCGTTGAATCAAAGCCAAAGCCAAAGCCAGTTATTAACGCCAAATGTTGACTACTAAATACTCTATTTAGTTTTAGCCTTAGGCCTCAGCTGTATATGAATAAACAAATAAATTCTCTGTGTATTATTTCTCCAAAATTCAACTATACGAAGTATACCATTATTATCATTCTCTACAATCAAATATTTCTCCCCCTTAAAGTTAAACGATAGTTATGAAACTTAGTACATTAATTCTTAATGTTTATTTGCACATACAATTCAAATTTGAATGATCTAACTTGAAAATTGTGGCTGTAATTTAGTTTTATAGTTTTATTTTGGGGCTAGGCACATTTAACATTGTCATAACAGCGCATTAACAGCTTGGCTGTTGATCTCTTATGTTAATAGTTTAACAGCTCGTATAAACTTGTTTGCCACTTTTGATATAAACAATCAAAGTGTCATCGTCTTTTTTCGTTATGCTGGCTGCCAAGTTGTTTGTATTGCGTTTGTATTTGCCTCATTACGTCATTGTCTGGCTAAAATTGGCTTAAAAATAACTCAACACGTCAGCTACACACAAAGCAGCAACAACAAAAACTACGAGGCGACGTCGTTTCGTTTCGTTTCTTTTAACTTGTCGCCCCTGCTTGCCCCTGCGCCCGCCAATTTGTTTAACAAATAAATACAAAAACAGTGTAAATTCAAAGAAATGAACTAATTAAAGTCAAGGGCACCTCAACTTTCGCCTGCCAAACAGCTGAAAAAAGAAACAAAAGAAACCAAATTAAAATTAAGAACTACACACTTCATTTAACTATAAACTAAGACAGTTTAATTTATTGTTTATTTGTACGATTTTATATTATGTTTTATAGTGCATTTGGGAATACTCACTGTAGCTGAGCCCTCTCTTAGCTTAGTCCAATGAAAGATGTTTTACTTTGGCTTATCAAGCGCGCCCATGCAATCAAATTTTCTAGTAGTTTACTTTGCAATCGTTGCATTAGTCAGCAATTTGTGAATATATATAGGAGTGCACTGCTTGGAGATACCCTGTAACGAGCGGCAACTGACTTGGATACCACGCTGAGCTTTGAAAGAGAAATAATTGCATTTTGTGTAAGGATACAATTACTCGCCTTCCTAATTTACAGCACTCGCTACTGTCAGGGCTTCCCGCTGCATCACTAAGCAGCACGTTCAGCAGAACTAATCGCTGACTTATTTTGCAACGGCAACTGACTTGTTAGTATCCAAGTGAGCTGAGCTTTGGAAGAGAAATAATTGCATTTTGCGTAAGGATTTGTATCCTTGCCTTTCTCTTTTACAGCTCTCGCTACTGTCAGGGCTTCCCGCTGCATCACTAAGCAGCACGTTCAGCAGAACTAATCGCTGACTTACATATGTGCGCTGCCTATCTAACTGTGTTCACAGATTAGATAGTTTTAGGCAAAAACAACTAATACAGACTGTGTGTATAGCTTATTAGAGGGCATATGCAGTAAGTTTGACGACATCAGTTTTGATATTTACTCGCCTGCTGCTCCGCTCGTCGCAGCTCAATTGACCCCCGAGCTGAACTTTGCCGCTGGCTGATAAGACTAGTTGGTCTGTCGAGTGAGCTCGTTTCAATTTAGACAATTACACGCAAGCTTACGAGCTATATGTATGCTATATGCTATATGGTATATGCTATAGTATATTATTATATATTTTTAATTCAACTAAATTGGCTGATTCATCTGCAAATGGCATACGAAATGAGTTCTTCGAAAAACATTTGTGTTTATTTATTTTTGCGTTTATTCTCAATTTCAAAATTCCACAGGCCACTTGGAAAGTGGGTTAAAACGAAAGTCGCGGGCGCCAATAACGAAAACATTTCAACATTTAAGCAAACAAAAGCGGTTTACTTCAAAAAACAAGTCAACAAATGTAAAAAGAATAAATTTGATTGTTTGCTATCTTAAACAAAATATGCAAATATGCCGAAAGGAAATGCCTGCTGATAAAAGGATCAACGTCCGTCACATGTCACAACAACAACAACAATAATAAAAATATAAATTTTTAAAATTTCACCCAAAAGAAAAAGAACAAACAATAAATGATGAGAGCAACAATTTGTTGAGTGTCGAACAACACTTGAGAAAATTAACGCATTTGCTAATTTCGAACAGCCCAAAAATAAACACACCGAGAGGCGAATTGGTCGTGCGCCTAGTTACTGAACATGTGACTGAGTCGCTGTGACTGACAGATCTCGTGACTGTGACTGAATAGCGCGAGTAACAGTTTACAGTTCTTGTATGAGCAGTGACAGTGACAGTGCCAATAACATTTACAGTCCTCACATTAACATCGTTAATAATCACTGTTAATATTAACAGTGCTATATTGAAATTAACAGTTACAGTTACGTTATAATTAACTGTTAGCATTAACAGTGCTATATTGACATTAACAGTTACAGTCTCGATATTAAACAGTGTTAACATTAACAGCTACAGTCTCGATATTAGACACTGTTAGCATTAACAGTAACAGTTAACCTTAACAGCGCTATATCGATATTAACAGTCATGAAACATGATTCGGTATAAAACATCAATGCATATGAAATGAACTGTTTAGCAAGTTTTAAGATAAAGAAAAAGGAGACAAAGGAAAGAAAGAAGTCAACTGAAGTTTGATCATTATTCAAGCCAACAGACAAATATCATATTGAAAACATGTTCAATAGGATAACGGGCTTACCAGGGCAGATAAGAGTCGAATTTGTAAGATTATATAAGTGGAACATAATCGAACTCACAGATATTTTGCTCATCTCTCCCAGTTGCCTAAGCACAGATCTCAAAAATACAATAATTGTCATTGTTCGTGATGATTGTTGATTGTTGTTGCTGCTGACAAGACACCTGCTCTTGGCCAATCTGCGGGACACACGCAACTGCAACTGTTTAATGAACATTTATGAGCTTGTTGCCTTTCTTCTGGCAATGTGACAGCTCTGTTGCTATAAATACAAAGATACACACACATACAGATGCCATAACTCTTGCTAAAAGCTCACGCCTGACAGCCTGAAATAGGCGTATTGAATTATTAGCTGATAATTTATGACAGAATGCCGCGAAACAACAAACGTTTAAGCATATCTTTTATGTGCCACTCAGGATTGAATAGTGAAAGAAGTAAAAGTGCTCTAGTTGACTGTGCACGACTGTAAGATGCCCTATACATAACTATAGTTAGAGATAGATAACTATAGCAACTGGAAGGATAAACAATATTTTACACAAGTTTGCTTGACATATGTATTTGGAGAAAGCGCATACCAAATTTCATAGCTCAAGGTCTTATAGTTTCTGAGTTAGATCAGGTCAACAAATGAAGTTCCCTACCTATGACATGGAAGAACCTACATAGCAAACTATAAAGCTCTAACTCTTGTAGTTTCTGAGTTGGATTGGATAAACAAATGGGATTCCTACAGCCTAGATAACAGAGAACGCACATACCAAACTTCAAAACTCTAGCTCTTGTGGTTTCTGAGTTAGATGAGGTCAACAACTGGGATTTCTACAGCCTTGAAATCCCAGAAGACGCATACCAAATTTCATAACTGTAACTCTTGCAGTTTTTAAGTTGGATCAACAAATGAAATTCCCTAAATAATTGCTATACAAAGCTTAATGGCAAAACTTATGGCAGCAACTGTTGCTGTTGTTGTCGCTGCTGCTGTTGCTGTTGCTGTTGGCGTGGGCTGTTGCTGTTGCCTCTTCTTGGTGTTGTTGCTGTTGTTGTTGTTGCTGGGGCTTCTCGTGTGGGCCGCTGGCTCAATTAAGAGCGGGCACGGCGCACATTTAAAATTTATTCGATTTGCTTAGCTGCTAAACGGTATTGTTGCTGTTGCTGTCGTCGTCATCTGATTTGCTGAGATACTCACTCACACTCAGGAGAACAACGGACTGTGTGTGTGTGTAAGTGTGTGTGTGCGTTGTTCTCAGCTATGATTGCGATATATCCAAAGGCGAGAGCTGCCATCTCAAGAAACGTTTGCCAATTTCAACAATTTTCAATTTCTTTCGCTCAGTCGCAAACGAACAACGAACCATCGAAGTTTAGAATTTGAAAACAAAAAACGCAAAGAAAAACTTCTGTGCGATCGCGCGCGCTGCTCGAAATATCGAAAACGAAAATAAATTTGAAAAAGATAAAATTATAAAAATAAAAATAAAGGGGAAAAGCAAAACGCAAAACACAAAACGAAATTGCAAAAAAAAGTGCTTTTATTTTGCAGCGCGTGCATTGCCAAAACGAATTTGAAACAACGAAATAAAGCAGAAATCGCCCAAATAAAACGAATATATACGGATATATATATGCTCGTACTCGACCAGAGACCACCATTTCTTGTAGCTGTGTTGCATGCCGCGTGGATTTGAAGGCAGCCACAGCATTGAAAGATATAGTATCTATATATATATTTATTTATATACATATAAATCAAGTCGAACTGTTGGCCAAACCAGAGGCAGAGACAGCGGCAGAGGCAGAGGCAGGCAAATTCATTTAGAGGCGTTGCCGCACCAACAACAAAAAAACAACAACGAACTAATCGTAAAAAATTAATTAAACATTAAAATTAAGCACAAGTGTAATTATTGCTGGGCCAGAAACTAGCGCAACGCAGAGTCAGTCTATGAAAATATATATACACACGATCTGGGCACATACATATAATAATAATAATTATATAATCTGAGCGCATTTTTTTTGTTTTTGCGCAATTAAAGGCAATTTTTGGCAGTTAGCAGTGTTATTGTTATTAACCCTACTGTTATCACTATTGCTAAATCTATTATTGTTATTATTATTATTACTGTTAGTATTATAAGCAATTGGCAATTGGGAACACGTGCTATTGGAACTGCGGCTATTCGAACATCGAAACTATTATGTTTGCATTGACAAATTTCGAAGCCTTGCGAAATTGGCAAACGCTGCTCGCGAAGCGTTTGAAGCCGCCGGAAAGCGGCTAAGAAGAGGAGCAAAAACAAAAACAAAAAACGCAAAGCGTAACGAATAGAAAGCGCAAAACGAACGAACAAAAACTAAAACTAAAACCCAAAAACACTCAAATCAAATTCAATCTCGAAAACGAACGAAAAATAAAACACTTTTGGCGCCCCTCCCTTAACAAAGGAACAAGAACAACAACAACAAGAACAATACGCTCGACAATAATTTCGCCGTGTAGTTAGATTTGTGCGAAATTTGTTGCATCTTTTCCAAGAAAAGTTTGCTGTAAATATTTATGTATTTTGAAATTTCGATACTCGACTTTTTCTTCATCCTGTTTGAATATTTTATTGTATATATGCATTAGCTGTATTAATAACTATATACATACATATATCTATACTATATAGGATTGTTGTTCAGTTGTTTTGTTGTGTTTAGTCGAGTAAGCCATTGTAGTCTTAAGAAACAAAACGAATTTATCGCTTACAACAACTAGTCAGCGTATACGTAATATTTGTGCGCGTATACTCGATATTGGTCTAGGTTTATTCAATATATACAAACATATATATATAGTCAATAAGAAACGCGCGTTATGATGAAAAATCTCAATGGTAGAGCGCATAATGCGTGCTACCATCCCTACTATCAGCAGCAGTTGCAACTGCAGCAGCAACACCAGCAGCAGCAGCAACAACAGTTGCAACAGCAGCAGCAGCAACAGTTGCAGCTGCAGCTGCCCTACAACCAGCAGTACAACCAGCTGCAGCAGCAACAGCACCAGTACAACAATCAACAGTACTACAATCAACAGCTGCAGCAGCAGCAACAACAACAACAGCAATTGTTACATCAGCAGCAGCAGCAGCAACCCACATTGTCTGCCTACCAGCAACATTCAAAGCAATCGTATGGCAATAACAACAACAACAACAGCAATAACAGCGCCGCCAACATGGCTATGACTGCACGCAGCAACATGCACGCAACAGTCGCTGCTGCTGCGAGTGTTAACGGCAACAACAGCAGCGGCAGCAGCAGCAGCAACGCCAACGCCGCCAACGCCAACACTGCAACCGCCGCAATGGCCGCCATGTGCCAAATGCAGAGCTTTTTGAGCCAACAGCAGCAGCAACAATACAACAACAATTGTGCGCATATTAATTATAATCAGCAACAACAACAACAACAGCAGCAGCAGCAACAACAACGACAACTGCCAACAGCAGCAACAACAAATGGCGATAAATTAGCATTGGATAATGCCAGCGAAATTGCAAATTTCTTGGCCAGTGAGCTTTTTATGCAGCAGGTACGAACGATAACAAATCGATAACATGCCTATCGAGCGCACAGCTCCATTGCTGCACATATCTGACAGGCAATAACAGTGTGACCATACTCGACGGCCACTCTACTTAAAGCTATTCTGTCTACTTTTGCAGTTGCAATAGCTTTTTTTGCCCCTATTTGTGGTAATACCGATTCCAACTATTATTAAATATGTTTAGAAAATAGTTGAAATTCTTATAAGCTGGTTTAGTACTATGGTAAATAATAAACCTTTGATATTCCTTGCTTTTAACGATGGTTTTTTTGAGGATGCTCTAGATAGTTCCCAAATAAATGTATTTTTTACCATATTATTACCATAAAACTTTGAAATTTCACTATATTGTGATTGAGCTAACGAAAAATCAATCACAAGAATGCTGTGCTGCATCAAGTCAGCGTAGTATATATTTGTCTTTATCAACAAGCTAAGCATACTACTTAAAAAGTGTGCTTAAAAAGCAGCGGAAATCAGTCAGCGATTAGTTCTGCTGAATGGGCACGATGCTCGATACTCTCAAGGAAAATCAAAAATATCGATACTATCGTTGATGTTGCTTTGTCTTTAATAGTTGTTAAGTTGGCTGCGCTTTAAAGTTTATGAAATTGAAACTGAGCTTATTATGTTTGAATGTTATTTAACAAATTGAATCGATTTTGCTTGCAGCTCGTTACATTTGATGGCATGCAGAGTGCACCGACGCTAACGACGCCAACGCTGACGCCGACGACGCTGCGTTCGATTGAGGAGACGATTGTCGAACTGACCGCGGAGCCGCAGAATGTGCCCTTTCAGGCCGGCTTTAAGCCGCCGCCGCTGACCTCGCTGGGCGGAGATATCAACAGCAGCGTCAGCAACAACAACACATCCACGCCCACAACGGCAGTCGCCACGCTGACCGGGGAAGGGATGCGATATGACCCCAATAACATCGGACTACCGCAATTCGATCTGATGGGCCTTAACTGCAGCAGTGTGGCCGCCAGCGATACAGAGGACTCAAACGCGTCCTGGAACGATGGCCAGCTGAATGATGACCAAAGCACAACCGACACTTGTGAGTATAGCATTAATTGATCCGCAAACCGAATGCCCTTACTAACTGCCCACTTTTTCCACACAGCAAGTGCCGCCACAGACAGCACCTCGTATCAGAATGGTGGCAATGGCTCAAATGGCGTTGCCAACACTTTCACGGCCGCTCTGGCGTCTGCCAGCGGCTTGTCGGGCCGCGCCTTGGGCCAGGCCGGCAGCAACAGCAACTCAAATACCTCAAACAGTGCCACACCGGCGCGACGCGGCGGTGGCCGTCGTCCCAATAAGGCGGCCAACATGTCGCCCGAGGAGGAGGAGAAGCGTCGTATTCGCCGCGAGCGCAACAAGCTGGCGGCAGCACGCTGCCGCAAGCGGCGCGTGGATCAGACCAACGAGCTGACCGAGGAGGTCGAGGCGCTGCAGAAGAAGCGCGAGTCCTTAAACAAGGAGATCGAGTTGTTGAATGCCACCAAAAATCATCTGGATTATGTGCTCCAAGCTCACCGTCCAACATGCCAGAAGGTGCGCGATGATCTGCTCAGCGTGGTCACCTGCAATGGGCTGATTGGGTCCACGGCGATGCTCAGCGCGGGCAGCTGTGGCAGCATACACAGCAGCCATCACAATAATAACAGCAACAGCAATGACAGCAGCAACGGCACCATCACCGGCTTCGATGCCACGCTCAACTCCACCGGGCGCAGCAATTCGCCGCTCGATCTCAAGCCTGTGCTTACCAACGAGCAGCTGCTGCAGCACGTCAAGCACGAGCCGCAGGATACGGGTGCCCTGGACTCGAGCTCATCGCTGGACCAGGATGGCCCGACGCCAGCCAAACGCATTGCGCTGCCCAACATTGCCGAGTTGAACGCATCTCTGACCACGCCCACGGGCCCATTATCGTGCTCGCTGAACACGCCCATTGTGAGCACGGCGCCAGTGAGCTTTGGCACGTTTGCCAGCAGCGTTGTCAACATCAACAGCCCCACGCTGAATGCCCATGCGCTGAACAAGCTGCCCAAGGCGCGTCCCAATACGCTCAACGTGCACCGGCCACTTGGGGCCAACATGCAGCACAATCTGGGCCTGAGCATCGATGGCAAGGCGCCCATGCAGATACAGGGTGTGCCAATACAGACACCGTCCACCGGCACCTTCAACTTTGACTCGCTGATGGATGGCGGCACGGGACTGACGCCGGTGTCTGGACCGCTGGTGCCCACCTGCTCCTCGCAGAACAAGCATCCCCTGGAGCCGCCCACGCCCACTAGCGAGCCGTCCAAGCTGGTCAGCTTATAACCAGTGTAGGGGGCGTGGCGGTGGCGCAGGATGCGCGACGCGCGCACCGCTAAAAAAGTCAACATTACATTTAGTTTTATACACATAATGCAACAATTATGATTATAAAGATTTAACTACCTGCTAAGATTTATATACACGATGTTTTCTCTTTTTGTAACGAATTATATTGTAATTGTAAACAATGTGCTCGGCTGCAACGGTAGCATGCCACTGCGCCACTGCACCACTGCACCACATGCCCCACCACAGCCAGTCGTGCGACGGTCTGGTCTGTTGGGTCAAAGGTCATTGCAGCCGTGCTAATGTTTTTTATTTAATATTTTATTGTTTTCTGTTAACTGTAATGCTTTTGTATTATTATATATATTACGTTTAATTTATGATTTGCTGTCTATTATCAACTATCTATACACATAAAGATACTATATATATATATTGTATTGTTCAAATTACACAGATATATATATATATATATGTATAAATACTATTTACTTGTATTTTTGTGCAATTTTTAAACCATTTCATTTGCGTGTGTTATATTTTCAAAAAATATACATAGAAATATTTATGCCTAAACATTTGCAAGAAATGTAAAAGATTAAGAGAAGTATGAGAATGAGAATGGAAATGGAAATGGATGATGTCTACGAAGGATGCGTTGTGATATTTATTATTAACAAGTTAAAAAAACAATAACAAAAAACAAAAATATTAACAAAGCGTGTAATGAAACGAACTAAGCCGGTTTTAAAATTGTACATTTAAACAGAAAGTTGCGTCAAATATTACAAATTACAAAACTAAATACGTTGCCTTGATAATGAAAAAAATATAGGGATAGTTACAAAAAAATAATGAAACGAGAGAGAATGTGAAATACTATACCTATACGTATGTACTATTTACTATTTAAGCCGCATTAGAAACACCCAAATATATTTTTACTAAACGCAAAGTGCGCTATTTTCAAATACAATTTATAAGACATGACATAAAAGAAAAGCAAAGCAATTATTTAATATGTAATTATGTGTAGTATGCAATAATGAAGAATACGTTAAGCAAAAGCAAATCAGGCAACAATGTTTCAATAGCCTTACGGTATGTACGAAAGATTACCCCCATCCCTATCCAATTTTGCTTATGCAACAAGAATAAAATTATTAAAAAATGCGAAATATTCATAAATTTGTAAACAGAACCCAAATCAAATGCACTTACGTGGGGTGAACACACACCAAAATTAAGAATGAGAAATAAAATATAATACAGAACAACCTAAAACCGAAAAGTGTATTCAATTTCATGGCAATCTTTTGTTTTTTCACCATATTGATCAATATCTGTTGATCTTAGATGATTTTACATATTAGTTTATATATCCATTAATAACAATCTAACCAGATTATTGAACATGTCTACCTGGACCTTGATGGCAAGATTAGGAACGGATGTATATATAACAACTGAAAGTCGTATAAAATTACTAATTCACTTCTCATCCGTCGATAAGACAAGCAGGTAAATTAGGCTGAACCTAAAAACCAAAGGCAACAACTGGAATTTATAAGTAGAAAATTATGCGATTTAATTTTACAGATAACATTTTGTTTGAATGAACGTAAAACTGCTATATTCGAGAGAACTGGACTGGAATATCCAACATTTTAAGCAAACTTGATACGACTACCTGTATACCAAATTTGGTCTCTCTAGCACTTAAAGTTTCCCAGATCAGACAAGCTATATGGACTGGAATGATGATGCTGATGTATGTGCATACTCGTACTTTATAATTGTCAAAGTTGCCTACAAGGCAAAAATAAGTTCCATAAAATAAGATAAGTTATACGACATAACGGCAAACGGTTTTTAGCACCAGCCTAATTGCACAGGTAAGACTCAAAAGGTGCGAGCCACAAGCAGACAGCAGAAGACAGGTATGTGTGCGTGTTAGCACACACACAGAGTGTGGTATACAGGCCATATACTCGTAGATACAGATAATGCTTAAATATGCATACATATACATAGGTAGGCACTCGTACATACATACATACATACATATGTGTGTAGGTACATAATAATTTAAATTTCGGGTTCTCTTTGCATTTTGTTTGTTGGGATCTGTTTCAGTTCATCTAGAACCTCCGATATGGTAAGCCAACTGCTACGCGCCTTGAGACGTACTCTGGGCCTGGGACGACATCAGCTGAGCGTTGGTGAGCGTCAAGTGGTGGTCGTCACAGGCTGCGATTCGGGATTGGGGTGAGTTGACAGGGTGGCACAAGAAGTTTATAGAAAACTGATATATTAATACCTTGAGCAGACACTCACTGGCCGTTTACTGCTACAAGGCGCTTAACATGACGGTTATCTCATGCTGCCATAATCTGAAATCCCAAGGCGCACAGCTGCTTCAAGAATTGAGCGCTGAGGCAGATGGACAACGGCAGCGAAGGATGCATACTTGGGAGCTGGATCTACTGGAGCCCGCCTCCATAGAGCGTGTACACGTGAAGCTATCCGAACTGTTAAGCAGCAGTGATTACCAGTTCATGGCTCTGGTCAACAATGCGGGTGTCATGTGCTTTGGTGAATTCGAGTGGCAGCTGCCGGCGCAGATTGAGATGCAGATCAATTGCAACGTGCTGGGCACAATGCGTCTAACCCGCCAACTATTACCACTGCTCCGACAGCATCGCGGACGCATCATCAATATAACCAGCCACTGTGGATTTCAAGCATTGCCCGCCCTGGCGCCGTACGCCGCCTCGAAAGCTGCTCTCAGGGTTTGGAACGATGCGTTGCGCATTGAGCTGCAGCAGTATGGCATGGAGGTTGTTAACTTTGTGCCAGGTTCCTTCGTAATGGACAGCAATATAGCCGCACGGCAGCAACAGCATGCGCAACAAATGTTCGAGGCATTCAACAAGGAGCAGCGCTCACATTACGGCACATACTTCCACAAATTTAATGAATATCTGAGTATTCTATCGGGCTTCAAGACGCCTAACCAGCTTCGGGATGAGGTCCTGCTCTCCAAGTTCAAGGATGCATTGACCAATGTGCAGCCTGCAACCTTGTATATTCACGAACCCTGGCGCTATAAAATCTACCGCTGGATGTTTGGAATTTTCCCGGCGCCTCTGACGGATTGGTTGGCTGTGCGATTTTGCGCCATGCCCAGCTATGAGTCCACCCAGGACAGACAAGTGCGGGCGTGATAATGTTGATATTGTCTATAACTTTATTCGTAGAGCATTGGGGTTGGGGGATCTTTGAAATACAATACATACTGTGCACACAGGTTTGCCTGTCGCTGCGTTTGGATTTGGCACAAACATGCTGGAAAAAACACTCACAATCACATATACAGTTGGCAGGTTGGGCAGATTCAAATGAAGTCTGATTAATAGCCGGTACTTCGACATCGTTCATAGACTGCATCGTTTAGCAGCTGGAACCATTCGCTGGTAAAAGTCGAATCCTCTGCGTCGCGAAATAGCGTCAGCTTATCCTGTGCGGGCAACCAGGCACACAGATAATAGCTGATGGCCGTCTCAGTTAGCTCGGCATGATAGTTCTTCAAAGACCATTCTAGCAAACGCAGGCAGTTGTGCGCGTCCAGAAACTGTATGAGCCGTTCATGCAGAACCGCCTCCAGTTCGGGTATAATGTAGACGCGCGACATCTCAAAAGCTTGCAACAGAGCCGCATAGTTGGGTGTGCCCAAGTGCCGCCGCTGACACCTTATCAAATGTAGGAAGTAGCGCAAGCCGGCGGCCGTGTACTCTCGCAGCTGAATCTCACCGTCGTGTCCCTCGCGGAAGTCACTGTTGAGCATCTTGTTGAAGACTTCGCTGCTATCACAGAGCAGCTGTTTATTAAAGCCAATAGTGAGCGTTGGTTCACCGCCTCCTTCAGCAGCCGCTGCAGCAGCGTCATCATCGACGTGAACCAGGAAACGCATGTCGCAGTTATCATGCAGTGGCACACCAGCAGCATTAAGCTGGGTGGAACAAATGCTCGTACTGGTATCTGCCGGCTCCCACTCGGGCAGCATGATGCCTAGTGTGAAGCGGGACATGGCGGTGACTGCGTCGGCCGCCTCATTCGCATACAGATTGTCACTCTTCTTGCTTAGGAGCAAGTCAAAGAGCAGTGCCAATGCATTGCCATCATAAAGAAACTGATAGAGTAGGCGATGGCTCTTAATGATGTATGCCACGGATATTGCTGCGCGTTGCTGTGCACTGAGATCGGCATCACAGCGCAGCAGACGCACCAGCTCCTCCTTGCCGTAATTTGACTCCCCCACGTTAGTGAGCGTCTCCAAAAAGGCAAAGCCATCCTTGCGCATCTGCAAGGTAAATAAAAATGTAAATAGTTTTTTCCAAGTTGCAAATTTGCACGTTGTACCTCCTCCACTTTGGTGAGTTGATAGAGCTGATGCACAACGCCATGCTTGATGATCTGGGCAAAGAACTGGCTCTCGCTGCGTAAGTTAAAGGATTAGTAGGGCTTCCAATTTCATAAGAACAAACTACTTACAGCAATATGTTTGTCAGCGCATTGGCAAAGTTATTGTTGGCGCCAAATAGATTAATAGCTCGTATGAGCGTGTCCAGCGTCTCTGGCTTGCCCAACTCTGGGCGCTTGTTGATCATAAGCGTAATGCGATAGATTAAATTCTCAATAACATCTATGGTATCGCCTGCATGATAGCGCAGCTGTGCCAGCTTTGGTGGCACATCAGAGCTAAGCTCATCCAGATCTTCCTTGTCGGACAAGGTATCATCAATAGTTTCAGTGCCCTCGTCAATGAGCTTTAATATGTCCATCACATTGGCGGGCTGAGCCCGATTAGTAGCTATGCGAGACTCTCGCGTATCATTGTTAGAGCTGTTTGTCTTACAATCATCCTCATCGTCATCATCATCGCTGCAGGCAGGGGAATAGTTTTCATCATCATCATTGGTAAAGAGATTCGAGCAAACGGGCGACATGCTGCGCGAACTGCAGGGACTGGTGGTCAGATATGAGCGCGGCGAGCTGCTGGGCGAATCATAATCAGTTGCAGCCGTTTCCTGGGTTTTTGAGAACTACAAGCCGTTTGGTTAGTTAATTGATGAACATACTGGAGTACTCGTGTATAATACCTTGCTCAAAGTTTCTGGCGTAGTGGGATCCGTCAATTTGCGCTTTTTGCCACCCTGCATGCGCTCCTCGCGGCGACGTCTGTGATGCTCCTCATCGCTAGTTAGGTAATCATTCAATTCGCGCACTAGCATGGGCACCAGGCCCTCATACAGTAGCAGCTCCATGCTCAGATTGTCATATTGAAAGTTGTTCAGAATGTGAAACAACTGTAAAAGAAAGAGAATGAAAAATAAATGTAAGCCTTAGTACATTTAAAAAACACTTTAAAAACTCACTGATGAACGCTCACTCTGGGAATGCGACTCTCGAATCATAGCCACCAACTTGCGCAAGGCGCCACAGCGCCGAATCTTGGAACGGCTGCAGGCATCAGCGGATAACGTGGATATTATGTTGACGCAATGTCGGCACTCGCTTTCCGAAAGCGGCTTGGCCATGTTGCCGGCCATGAGCAGCTCACAGGCAGCCACAATGGCATCGGCTGTGCTGAGCATGTAAAATGCGCAGGGATCCTTGCAAAAGTTCGACAGTATCTTCAGTGCCGAGGAACGCTGATCGCTCTCCTCCTTTACGAAATA
This sequence comes from Hirtodrosophila histrioides, assembly GCA_037075165.1. Lineage (NCBI taxonomy): Eukaryota > Metazoa > Arthropoda > Insecta > Diptera > Drosophilidae > Hirtodrosophila > Hirtodrosophila histrioides. The sequence goes on along the minus strand of JBAMCL010000390.1, from coordinate 3,903,398 downwards.
CACAATAGGTGCGAAGGACGTGTTGCGCGAAAGTAGCTGAAATACGCAAGGCTGCAATTAGTATTTGATCTAGGTCTCTTTCTAGATATATTTGACACAAGTCCCAGAAGGACCGCTGATTTCTTCTTTGCGTCTGGATGAAAACCTTTTAAACCATAACCTAACCATGGCCCATATATCTTATTGATAACTAGCGTGAGCTTGTTGGTCGACATGGGCAATCGAACATTAGAAATCCTTAAACCCTTTGGTACTTACCTCCCACGCTCTGATACCAATTTGCTGGGCAGATAGGAGCATGAGACATTTTAATATTTCGTAGGTTAACTCGACAGCATCGTTATCCTTGGGCATTACGTATTCACAGTTGCGCGTCGAGTTCTTGAGCATTTGATAATCAAAAATATCGCTACGTACGCCCTCTAGATTACGTGCCACCTCCTCGAAATATTTCTCACGATGCTGGTTCCGTTTGAGGCCAATTAAGGTAGACACTTCAATGTCTGGCGGCGACTCCTTGGGTGCCTCAGTGTTCTTCATAACCGCCACAAAGATGCGCATCAGCTGCAGAAAACCATTGGAGGCCAAAAAGTGCTTGTAGAATTGACTGCTGACCAGCAGAAAGCGGCAGACGCGAAATGCCATTATCCTTGTTTGGACTGCACTGGTGGACTCGATGATATGGCAAATGGCAGGTGCTATGGCGGAATAGTGAACATTTAGATAGACCGATGCCTTCTTGTTTTTGGCCAGATTGCCCAGCATGCGGCAGGCGCGGCATTGAATCAAAGGATTGGGTATGGTTTTCAATATTGTTAACAATGGTGCAATGACCTTACATTCCACGGCCTGTTAAAAGTTTGAATTAGTTAATTTGTTGTATTATTTGAGTTTCAATCGATTGTCCAACTTACTTCTACACAAGCCTGTTCATCCGTACAGCAGTTGCCCAATATGCTCAATACCACCTCCATTATCTTTTCATTCAGTTTGCTAATCAGGCGAACCATTACTGGAACACCTCCAGAAGTGCGAAAAAGCACAATACCATCTTTATCTTTAACCAGATCCGTGCGAAGCTTCACTAGGCATTTATATATAACCGTTTTGTCCGTCGAACTTTTAAGGACACCTAACATGCCCTCAACCTGTTCTAAGGACCAAAACATTTTCAAACTAAACAAAACTTATGTTTTATACAAGGTTTTTTTTGTTGCTTTTACAAAAACACTTCAAAGAGTTGTGACCGTCTGTGGCAAACTTGAAAATAACTACTAGAAATGTACATATGTATCTTAAAAACGACCTAAAATTCACTGAATACCGCCAAAGCCGACACTGTTACACAACAGTAAACAATCATGTTAAGAACATAAATAATGTAAAGCAGTGTACCGGCATAACAGTATCTAGCTAATTTCTACATCAATTTTACGTGATGTAAAAATTAGTCTGAACTTTTTACTGCTCATTGTCGAAATGATAAATATTCGGACACTTGCAATATTTGTGCAATGTGCTGCACTAACAGGTATGTAAAATTGACGTTAAATACCGTTTTTTATTGCAGATGTACAAGATATGTGTTCTAAATGTTGTTTTTCTGTAGAAGGTCCTGTATTTTTCCAAACAGCTCTGAAGCAATAGCTGCTGCCACAAGCGGTAAAATATTACACACGGTAAACTGGATTTAAATCCGGAGAAGCCAAGCATTCAACTAGCTGAGAATTTCGAAATCAATGAGGTACTGAACAACAAATATGCACCTGTTAATTTCTTTCCTGAAAGTATTCGTTTTCCAGGAATTGGGTTCTATCGTTATAACCGACAAAACGAAACCCAAAAGCCGTTCCCTCGCAGCATTAAAAGCCGATAAAGTAAGAGCCGAAATCACACAATTTCAAAGCAAAAATCAATTTTTAACATCGGAGACAGAAAACTTGAAACTGGAGCACAATCTCATGGTATTGAAGATACAAAAGTTGCGCCTCGAAATTCTGGCCATGCGAGCTGAAAGTTCGAACTAAAACTAAGCATAAGTACAAACTAATTTTTTTTACAATGACTAAAATAAAATATGTGAATAATTTGTGACGTTACATTTATTGACAATCATTTGTGAAAAGAAACGACAACCCTGGCTCTTAGAGATGGGATACTTTCGATAGCGCACACATCGACAGTCCATCACATGACAGCCAGAGCGTAGTTGGTTTTTCTCTGTGCAGTTGTTCGTCATATGATTAAAAGGCTGACAGAAAACTGAAAATGTTGCAAAACTTGATCGTTTTCTCGCTGTTTGTAGCAGCAAGTAAGTAAATTCATCGAATTCTTATTTAAATAAGTATGGAACATTGTGGAAATCAGAGAATTGTGGAAATTATTCTCTATCTCAAAATCGCATCGATTCTGTGTTAAGGGGCGGGGGTGGTGCCCCTAGCCTCCTGCACGCGCAGAATCTGTGAAATTTTAAGCGTTTTACATGCAGCAAATTTAATATATAAAATGTATAACAAAGTACACTTTTCAACATTCAACAGTTCATGCCGCTGGCGAGTTCACAGTGCTGAACAGCCCCAAGGCGATTAGCTTCAAGGGCAACGATCCCCTGAACAGCCGCTTTGTCGGTGATGTCTTGTATGCTGCCATGGGCAATGCCGTCGTTGGCGACTCGGACTGGAGCGGCCTGACTATTAACGATCCCTTCAACCTGGCCAAGGGCGTGATTGCCGTCCACGTGGAGGGTCTTAGCCATGTCACAACAGCTGGTAACGCCAAAACCTATGAGCTGGTTGGATCTAACACGGGACACTCGCTCAATGCCCTGGCCGCCGAGCTGGAAGCAGCCAACGAGCCAGTGTGTGACATAAACTTTGATCAGTACGACGAAGGCGTAAGTTATTCTAGGTTAAATATCAATCAAAGTCCATCCAACATGTTTTATTTTCTATTTAAGGTGCAAGCATTCAAGTCCTGCTTCGGTGAGTTTGAGGCTCCCTCTGCCAAGCCCACCAAGCACCTGAATCCTGTGCTGCACAATGCCGACAAGCAGTTCCTTCAGGAAATTGGCTTCATAAACGCTGCCTCGGAGAACTTGGCTGAGATGCTTAAGCCCTCGAATGTTTTAATTATTCGCCTGTCGGTTGATGGTATTGCCAAGGCGCATGGCGAGAAATCTGTAGCTGTAGATGAGGCCAACAAATTGCTCTCCGCTGCCATTGGTCGCCTTCTGGCTGCCGCCCAAAAATCCAGCGACTCAGTTCTCTTTGTGCAGTCTACAGACAAGGATGCTGCCAATGCACGCTCCAAGCGCGAAGCTGTTGTTGCCGATAAGACCAATGCTTTCAATCTGGCACTTTACTACAACGAAGATTATCCCGTCATTTTCAACATTATTCTGTGGTTCATGGTCATCTTTGGTCTGTCGCTGCTGGCCATCTGCTACGCTATTGCTGCAATGGATCCCGGCAGAGATTCCATCATTTATCGTATGACCTCTACCAGAATGAAGAAGGACAACTAAGCGTCTAGTTGGTCGAGTATTGCCGCACAAAGCGACGTCTTTAAAACCTGCAACATCTTTGTTATCTCGCCCCGTTTATGTTGCAAAGAGTCAACTTAAAAAGAAACATAACTATACTGTTCTATGTATGTATTTGAATTGTTTAGCGAACAAAATTGTGCGTGCGTGTGTGAGCAGTGTGTAGTTGGCTTTATAAATAAGTATTAAAAACTTATTATTATATAATGCAGTTCAGTAATTCCATTATCAGTTAAATTAATTTGTTATATTTTGTGTTTGTTGTACTTTTTAGGTTTATATATTGTCCAAACAGTCATTTCTTAATTCAAACTATGTAAATTATCAACTGTAAAATGTTAATAAAATACCGTTAAATAAATATAACCTAAAAAGACAAACCATGTGTAATTCTTCCTGAGAAATGAGTTTGGAATGTTTTACTCTCGGAGTTTTCTGGAATTCGTACCTTACTTTATTTGATGGGTTTTAGGGTTAATAAATGATCTTATTCATAAAATAGTATGAGTAGAAAGTCGAAACATCTACATTCATAATATAGTTATGTATATTATCAGGTTCATCAGTAGGCAGTTTTCAGTATTAAATTAAACTAAATGTTACACCATATTTCAAATGTCAGCCTTTCAACAATATAAGAATTTGTATTCTTCTCATTTGTAGTTTGCCTATTCTTAAGGCAACATCTTAAACAAATATTCAAAATTTAAAAGTGTAAAGAAAGTTAAAATTTTCGGTTCTATTTATTTAATTTTGTAAGAATATTTTTAACCAGCTACACCAATGAGGACGACACAGCGCAAGCTGGCCAATGGTCGAAAGCAAGTCCTGATCCTGGCGAGAAGTTTTCTGATGGACGATGGTGACTTCTGGTGGAATTCAAAAGGACACGGCAAATGGGGCTTGATGTTGGTGAGTAGACACATATTCCTGTTGCAATACCAATATAATTTCTACAGTAACAGCAACGTTTTCAACCGTGAAGTGCAGCGCATGGTTCTTCATTTCGGTGGGAGCCTGATGGACGGTGCTGCAAACAAGATACAGGACATCGCCGAGCACCGCATCGAATAGCCCAGCTGCTCCTGCTTGTAATTGCCGGATGATGTGCGTGCCAGCACATCGCTCGGCAATGGCGGTTCATACAAGCGCCAGTGTTGCTTATCTCCAGCTGCAGCACAAGCGCCTCATTATAGTGTGGAGCAAATCATTGGCAATTGAACGGCGTCAGATTAAAATTTTCCCAGTGGAATTATTCCTGCACTGCACTCTACCCCCGACGCAATCCGCTTTAAAATGTCCTCGGATTCCGTATGCGTATGCTGCCATCGCCATAGTGGACACTCTTCTTGCCACATTGTGCAGAAGACCTTCAACATACTGGGCCCAGTAGCAAGTGATGACAAGCTATTTAAGTTGAGGAAGGGCTTGCGCTGTTCTTCATTCCATCGTTATTTGCATGGTGACATGAACGGCTCTGAGATTTTAACCAAATTTATATATTTGTGATAAAATATCAAACATTTGGATATATCACGATGTCTCCGACCCTACAAAATATACTTACATTTATCTATAGATTTGAAACATATTTTATTTATACAACTTTAATTTAAACTAGATTTAATATTTTTTTGAAGAAAATGCGAAAGATGTTGACACGCTGAGCTACGAAATAATTTTGATGTGGCATATTAAATGTCAATGCCACAATGAAAATTCTTGTCAGAATGACAAAAATAGTATTGTATGTAGATAATATGTACATATGTACATGTTTAACTGAAATCGTTTATTGCATGATCTATACCGATTTAAGGATTAAATTACGTAATGGAACTGTTTCTATGTCCGAAAATTAACAACACAATCAAGCTGCATCAGAAGTCTTTGGCAATTGAACACAAACTGTGTTGTGCAACGGTTACTACGTATTCCAATGATCCTTTGGATTGGTGTCATAGCTGGGCGAACTGCTGCTGCCACCGCTCCAAGTGCAGCCATTTTGTGACCCCGCTCCTGCTGTAGCGCCGTGTTCGTAGTCGTAGCTCGCGGAGTGATTCAGATGATGGCTCTGGCTGTCATAATGCAGGGAGCGGCTGCTGCACTTAAAGGAAACCAGCTCCGTTTCGGGCATAGGATGATTCTCACGGAGCATGGCCTGCAGGTGATTGATATAGTTGATGGCGATGCTGTGGATCAATTCGTTATTAAATGCCTAACCTTCTTTTTATATTTATACACTTAGAAAAAGTGGATTTGTCAATAATACTTATAGGACACATGGATTGCAATTGCAGAAATGTTCATTATCGCCATGAGATAATACTCTCAATTATATTGAGTCAATATCATGTACATACATTTTTCTAGGATTAAAGCCGGAATCAAAATTGTGAAAATATGTTATTTGCTTGATAGAAACAATTTTATAATTCAAAAACAAAAAGTTTAAATATAGAAAATGATTTAAATTGTATAAAATCGTTCAATATTCCTATAAATTTATTTATAGAATAAGGTAAGGCAAAATTACTTTACTTACTTCTCTCATTTAAAGGAGCAATTTCATATTTATAAATTAATAACATTAATTGAAATTTTTAGTCCTTGATTTTAGTAATATTTTGATTAGTTGAAACTAGTTTATACAAAAGTTATCCATGGCGCTAATTCTATATTAAATGATCTGATTCCAATTTTCTACAATTTCATGTACTCGTACTTTCTTTTGAATCTAACTCACCGTAAGCTTTCAATCTTGGAGTACTTCTTGCCATTGGGCTTTGATATGGGTAGCTTGGAGCGCAGCAGGTCAAAGGCCTTATTCATATCCCTCATGCGCGTTCGCTCCCGATCACAGGCCGTGCGTCGATAGTCCTTCTCCATTTGCAGCGCCTTTTCGCGCCAAGCGGGGTTCTGTTCCTTGGCAATCTCCACTTCTATGGCACCGCCGCCGCTGTAGGTCATGTATGTGGGCGGTGGAACAGATACGAGCTCACTGCGCTTTGTATCAACGTTGGCGCCTCCTCCATGCCACATGGAAACAGTCTGGGGAATGCTTATGCTGTAAGTTGAGCTGCCAATGGGGGGCGGTAGCAGGCTGAGATTGTGCTGAGGATGCGTCTGTTTGTCATAGGTGGACAGCAAATTTGGGGTATAGGAAATGCTGTGTGTGTGTGGTGCCGAATAGGTGAGCATCCCGTTGCCATCTGGCCCCAGACTATAGTTAAGATTTGCTACCGGCTGTGCTGCGCCAAGCTCCAGCAGAACCGGCTGCTCTGTGGCTTCCGCATCGACGTATGCACTGGTCAATGCCACCGGCGTGGGTATAAGGGCAGGTGGATCGTTCGAGGCAGCGCTAAGCAGTTGATCACTCATCGCTTAAGCGGCTTAAGACGTCTGCTACCGATGAACTGTCGCTGGCCAATGATCCCACTCTGGCTGTGACTGTGCTGGCCGCTCCGTCAACTCAGTTTCAATAAGAACACTTTCAATTTTTATCCGGGAAAGGGGGTTGTTATATGTCGTTTACCTGGCCACTATTTTTAGTGCGTTAGAAGCGTGCTCATTTCAAAGTTTTCCCCTTGATGAATGATGGCTCACCAAAGGTTTCAGGCCATCCATTTATGATTGCACCAAGTGACCATGGCGTCAACAACTAGTTGATAAATTCTCCTTTGTACGTGTGTCAACAAAACTTGTCGTCGAGGATCGTGCACTCGACGATGGCTCGATTCTTCGATCTGTCGGCTTTTCCTTTTGTATACCTGCCCAACAACAAGAGCAACAGGTACAACGACAACAATAACAAAAGGTGATGCGGCTTAATTTCCCTTCTATTGTAAGCGGGAGTTGATGATGAGCGCGTGTGCAAAGTTGGAGTCGCGTTTGGCTTATGGTCGTCTGCCTGGGATCGTTGTCGTCGATCGTCGCCACAACTTCACTTTGAGTTTTTCTTTGGAGCAGCATTCTTCGTATGACGACGAGCTCTGTATATATATATGTGTATATAAATGTACATACATAGTAGTAGCTATAGGTGTATATATTTTCGACGCGTGTAAACACAAGTGTTTTGGGTTAATTAAAAAAAATATATACACACACATTAATGTACGTAAATAAGGGGATACATATCAGTAGTAAAGAGTTTGGTACATGCTATATAAAGCAGCATTACTTGAAGCTGCTCTAAGTGAGGGAGTTAAGAGTGAAAACCTGGGGATAACACTCATATTTTTGTTGAAATAATTTTCCGCTTTATTAACGAAATATTGCAAGCTTTGTTTAGTCGTGAGCCCACCCAAAAAAAAAAAAAAGAAGAAATTTAATGCGTTCAATAGCTCTCGTATTACACGGAAATTACTACATTTTTGTATATCTACGAATAGCGTATTGTTTTAGCTGCGTTTCCAGCTGCTTGCCCCACGAGTAGTTGCCGTTGCCAAGAAGAGGAAGTAAATACGCGTACTCGTGCATATGCCGTCCATAACTTCAGCTTCCCAGTAGCGTCTGTTGAAACCCATTTAGATCCGAGGCGTCGGGCTAAGCGAACTGCTCTACATTAGAGTTGGGAGTTTAACAGCATTTTTATTATAACTAAATATTTATGTGGGTCAGACGTTTGAAAATCGAAGCCGTTTATTGTTTTGTTTGCTTTTGAGTGCTTATAAAAATAATAAAATAAATTTTTGCTTTGCTTAGTAAATACATAAATAGCGAGCAGAACGAGGTTTATACAAATCTATGTGCAACAAGCTTTCAGCCGTGGCAAACATAAATCAATAAATACATTTCTTTCTGTACATATCGTAAGTATCATATTCTTCTAACTGCCAAACTTCAGGGCTCTGAGCTCAAAGTATTTGTCCAGCACCTCCTCCGTAACCAGTTTGCGTGCCGTCTGATGCTCTTCCACAATGGGCGTGATAGTCTACAGGAATAAAACCCGTGTCTAACATAATCAACAAACTATTTATGAAAAAGTGAAGCTTACCTCAATAGCCAGCTTTTTTATTTCGCCGGTTAGCATTTCACCCTTGCTGTAGGCCACGCGCACCTCTTCGAGCTTCTCATCGTCCTCGAGGAAAAACTTCAACAACTGATAGGCGACATCAATCTCGGGTATGCCCCCCAACTGACGATGCTCCTCCACCGTGGTGCGTCCGCCCGAGAATGCATATTTATTTATCTTATTTTTGATCTGCTTGGGAGTGTCGGTAAGAAACACGGCCGAATTCTGCTCGCTTGCAGACATTTTCGTTTTCGCGCCCTGTAACGCCGGAAAGAAAGTCGAGTGCATTAGCGCGCACTTGGGGAAACCCAGACGTGGCGCCACATCGCGTGTCATGCGGAAATAGGGATCCTGATCGATGGCGCAAGGTATAAGGCAGTGCACCTTCTTATTACCAAAGACAAAGGGGAATGTGCTAGACAGTGCCGGCGCTGCCTGAGCGGCGGGAAAGCCGATCTTGCCAATGATATCCGAGTCGCCAAAACCGAAAATGCCTTTGACCTGATTAAAGGTGACACACTTTTGAATGCGGATTATGTTTTGATACATAGCAGGGCACTTGCTGCAAGGTAATGTTATAGATTAGTGCTATACGATAAATATAACAATTGAAATTACCCCATAAACTCAAGATTATTGAAAATGAACGTCTTATTTAAGTCAAAGCCCATTGCAACAATATCCTTGGCATTTTCACGCGCCAACTTGATAGCGTCCTCGATTTTCAGATCTTTCCATAGAGTCTTCTCATCATCAGTGAGTTGGATAATCAAGGGCACATCGAAAGTCTCTTGCAGCCATTTGGTCATAATAAACGGTACCAAGTGGCCCATGTGCAAGGACCCAGAGCTAGGGCCACGGCCCGTGTATAAATAAAATGGTTTACCCTGCTCTCGTAGCGTAAGTATTGTGTGAAGGTCGCGATGAGAGAAGAATATGCCGCGTCTGATAAAGTGGTGAGCTGGCTTTCCACTGATTTTTTCGAAACGGGCGATAAGTTCTTCATCGATTTTGCTGGACCCAAAGCGCTCTGCAACGTGTCAACACAAATACATATAAGACATTTCGTTTAAGCTTGAAGCTGTATTGCATACTTATGAGCTTATCATAATCAATGCCTGCATCGTTGGTGCTTGCCACATTCCACGGATCCACAACATCATCAGTATTTGTTGTTGTTTCCTCGACTCCTGCATCCGTTGCCGCTTCCACTAGCTCTCCGTCTGGTTTGCCATTCAATGTGAGTGCTTCAACGCCCTCAACAACAGTTTGCTTAGTGTCCGCCATTTGATAATAAGTTACTAATCTTTAAGTAGTCTTTAAACGTATGTTTATAGCAAATAATACTGGCTGTTGAAATTGGCCTTTCACATGTGCAAGAAACTAGCGCTAATTGTGTTAGGGGCTCATACACGCCTCGATTGGTTGTACAGCCGAGCTGACAGTTACTCACGCTGGCTGCGAAAATAAATTAAGAAGAAAAAAGCAAATGCCGGCAAACACATTTGTAGACTGAGTACTTAGCATTTAAAGGACATATTTTTCTACGAGTTTAAATGTTAAAAAGATAATGAATTAAGCTGTACGGCCAATTGCAGCGTGCATGTTTGTCCTAACTACAACAAATTGAGATGAGCAGTTTTAGAAAACAGTGACATGTTCATTAAAATCATTAAAATCATAGCAGTGACTCGTTACATGGCGCAGGTAGCAGTTATGTTAGTTAAACAGCAGTTAGTTAAACTATGGTTGTTGCCGCAGCAGCCATATAGTTTCTAGATTGATAAATTGAAATTTTTTGTAATTTCGCATAAAATTGCATATTAAAAAAGATTTCTGAAGAAAAGTTAGAAGAACTTTTATCCCAAAAAGCATGCGCGAAGTAGAACTAGACATAATATACTTTCCCAGCTTTGGTCACACTACACATTAATAACACATACACAACAAATTAAAAAAATGCACAGCGGTTATTTTTCTTTAATTTAGTGGTTAATAAATCGTTTTAAAATGCCGATTATGTACAACACGGGAGAGTGGTTCAAGGTGCGGCCGGACTACTACAGGTAATTTGTCAACGCTCTCGGAATTTTGTTTAAAAGTTTCGCAAAAATGTTATCTCAAATTTGCGGTCCCTACGCCCACAGAAAAGTGGAGCTTGCAACCCCCGACTGGCCGATCGATCTTGATTTGGAATATATGCAAGTTGTGGCCGCCCCGTATGGTGGTCCCTTGGCTGCAATACGGGATGCAACCAAATTTGTACCTGTTAAAGGTACTTCCAGGCCGATGATAAGGATTTTTAACACCTCCGGGATCGAGACGGGGCATATATTGGTAAACGGATGGAGTAGTGGGGCGTTTGTGGAAATTCAATTATATTATTGCAGTGGAATCATGGCAAACTAATATCCATGGGCTGGTCTGATACTGAGGATCTCATTTGTGTGCTAGAGAATGCCAAAGTCTTTGTCTACGATATGTTTGGCAATGAAAAGGAATCGTATAGCATTGGCGACGAGGCAAGCGTTATTAAGATTGTGGAGGCCAAGGTCTTTCAATCTGCCGCCGGCACCGGCGTGGCCGTTATGACAACATCCGGACGCATCTTTCTGAAGCAGAACAGCAACAAGACAGAGCGAAAGCTACCAGATATTCCAAGTAAGAAGAAAGAACAAGTAAGAACGTGGAGTCGGAAGCACCCGATTTCAATATATTCGGTTCTCGCATTCGGGCGTTTCAACTTTAAAGAGACGATTGCTTAGTAGTCCTCATATCAAATTAGGTAACTCTAGCTATAAGAATGCGGGATATAGAGGCTGTTGCCGAGTGGGGTTGCCGTGGGCGTGGAATAAAATATTATCTGCATTTATGCGGTTCTTTTGGGAAACCAGCCTAATAATTTGTAACCAAAATGTGAGCTTAATGAAAACAATGTCTTTTTTAGATTCCAGCGTGAATTGCTCCTGCTGGGAGATTGTTACGGAGGGTCGCAACAGCTACTGCCTGGTGGGTCGCGAACGCGAGATTATCAAGCTGCTGCATGGCCAGACCGTTGGCACCATTACCGCCAATCTATTTGAAAAGCCACACGATCGTATTATCAAGATATCCGTTTCGTACAACCACCAGCACTTGGCGTTGTACACCAACACGGGCCTGCTCTGGCTTGGCAGCGTGGATATGCGGCAAAAGTATTGCGAGTTTGATACTGGCCGCAAGGATATACCGCTGCAAATCGAATGGATTATGAACACGCACAATAATGATGCTGACGCTGTAGTCATTTCCTATCCCTCGTATTTGCTGATTGTCAACCGAAATGCGGATAGAAGCGAATTCCCCTATGATCCGGTAATGTTTCTGGTCGCTGAAATGGATGGTGTGCGTATTATTACTCAAAGCTCCCATGAAATGATACAACGTTTGCCGAAGTGCGTGGAGAACATCTTTGCGGTTAATAGCCAGGAGCCCGCCAGTTATCTATTCGAAGCACAGAAGAAGTTCGAAGAGGAGTCTTACAAATCCGATGAGTATTTGAGCATGTGCCGCTCGAACATTGAGTTGGCTGTAAACGAGTGCATCGAAGCTGCAGCCTATGAATTCTGTCCCGAAACTCAAAAGAGCTTGATGAGGGTAGGTTAGAGTAATTGAATATATTGAATATTGTTGCAAATATCATTTCAATGTGCCTTTGCAGACAGCTTACTTTGGCAAGGGTTTCATACCTTCGCATAATCCTGAAGAGTACATGCGCATCTTAAGGATATTGAGAGTTTTAAATACATTGCGTCACGAGAAAATTGCCATGCCGCTTACCTATAAGCAGTAACTTTCCCCTCAACAGCACTTAAACATTGATTCATTTGCTAACGAACCTATTTGCAGATTCTCCCATCTCAATCCCGAAGTCATACTCAGTCGATTGGTTTTTCGTAAGCTTTATGCCGTTGCCATACAAGTGGCCAAGCATCTAAAATTACCCGAGTCGTGGATACTGGAACATTGGGCGTATCATAAAGTTATGAATGATCAAAGTAAGTTCCGTCGGCTTTCATACTGTTCCCATAGCTATTAATTATCATTGTTAACAGACGATAGTGAGGTGGCACGTAAGATCACGGAGAAATTTAAGAATCCCTCTGTGGAGGGCATTTCCTACTGCAACATAGCTGAGAAGGCTCATCAAAGCGGACGCGATGAGTTGGCCATTAAACTGCTAGAGTTGGAGCCACGCGCTTCACTGCAGGTTCCGCTGCTGCTTAAGATGGGAAAGTTTGATCGCGCCGTTGCTAGTGCCACACAATCTGGCGACACCGAGCTGGTTACATCGGTGATACTGGAAATAAAGAAGAAAATGATGCTGTCTAATTTTCATGTAAGTTGTCTAATGCCATTAGTTTCATTCTTGAAGCTAATTTATTGTCTAATTCCTAGATGATAATACGAGAGTATCCCTTGGCGCTGAATATGTATAAGAAGATAATGACCGAATCAAGCCGCACTGCTCTCTACGATATTTACAACACTGAGGACAATCACAAGTCCATTGCAGAGTATCATTTTTACAATGCCATTGACAGCGAGGGGATTGAATCGAATCTATCGCTCATTGGCGATAGCTACGCTCAGGGAAGATGCACCGTTGAGGCAGAGCTATGCGCCGACACGGCACGTTTGCTAAAGCAACAGAAGGCGCTGGCTACTAAGCACAATGGGGCTATTTCTTTAAATGGACTATCCATACATGATACCATTTTGGAGCTACTGCAGATGGGCGAACTGAAGGAGGCAGAGAAGATAAAAAGCGACTACAAGGTACCCGATCGTAGATTCTGGTGGTTGCGCATACTCACCTTGGCTGAAAAGCTTAACTGGGTGGAGCTGGAAAAATTATCAAAGAGCAAAAAGAGTCCCATTGGCTATGAACCCTTTGTCGAGGTCTGCCTGCAGCAGGACAACGCTCGAGAGGCTCGAAGGTATATTGTACGCTGCCCGGATAAGCGCAAGGTGCATTGGTATATGCGCGCAAAGTAAGCTGAGATACATATTAATATATCAATAGATTTTCTGTTCAAATTTGTTACAAATTTGCAGTTTGTACGAGGAGGCCATCGATTGCGCATTCGAGCAACGCGATTTGCATGTCCTGTATGAACTACAGACGAAGGTTCAGATGACCAGAGATCCAGTCTTGCTTGAGAAGATTTGTAATTTCATAGCCATGCTTGAAGCAAGGAGGTAAACTAAACATTCCCGCAGCATAATATATGACTATTTATTACACCAATCGTTGTTGTTACTTAATTGAGATTTGTTTAAAGTGGGTAAGGCATTAGCCATATTCAAGCATATATATTATATTTATCCACACATATATACAACCAAATATACTGTTAATTAATATACATATTTGTTGAACCGTCTGCAATATTATTATCGAGCAGATCAGACCCTAAACCCTGCTTGAACAATGAAGACACCTGGCAGAACTATCTCAATTCACAACTAAACAATATCTAATAATATATTATGTATTTACATATATTATATAAACTGATTGGTGTCTATCAATAAAGAAATAATTAAAACAGCAAAAATCACTCAAATTTCTTCTTAGGTATCAAGTATCAATTACGGTTCTTTCTGGCTTTAGAAGATACATATATCATGTATGATATGAAAAGTGAGTTTAATATAACTTAGGATGTAATATCAGAATATCAGGAAACAGTGGATTATCATAATATGGGCCAGCTTGCTCTATTTACTAAGGGAACACGCTTTTATCTTCCCCACTTCCGTGGTATCTTAGCTCAAATAGAGCTAAGAGCCGAGTATACATGAAAACAACATTCAAAATTTCCAAGGACATTTTTTATTGTACATATATATGTATGTAGGTATGTATGTATTTATGTATATGTATAATAGATCACATAAAGCAAAAAGAGAATATTTTACTACTTTGTTTTTGTGGATGATGTTGATGATGATAATGATGATGTCGACGATATACATACTGTATGTAGTTAGGTTACTTGATATTAAACCCGTTATAGTTCTCTACAACTTTAGCCCTTGTTACAATATAAGTTGATTTGATGGTTACATACACGTACATACGTTTCAATTATTTCTCTACATATACATAATTACGAATTTTAGTAAATTACATTACATTATATATATGTATGTATGTATATAGTATAGTACATAGTCGTATGTATATAGGTAGAGTATGAATACATTAACTATTCACGTAGCTTGTATTTTTTTTGTTTTTTTCTTCATATTTTTTTCTCTATATGTATGTTTATATTTTTCGTTAATTATAGTATATATTAAATATATTTACGAACATAACAGCAGTCTTATATAAGATGAAATACATTTAAATATAGAAATAGGTATATTTAATTTATTGTTTTCATTAGAGGGTTTGAGTTGGTTTCCGTTCTCTTTGCCTATTTCCATTTTCATTTTGTAGCGCAAATCTTTTTACATATGTATTTATGTACTTGTTTCTTGTTTACCTCTGCAGATCTTTCGGAAATGGACAGATTTGATACGAGTGCAAGGATTTTCCCTCTTTATAGGGTGAGATATTGAGCAAAAATGTGTTTTCCAAAACTCTATATATGGAAACGATAGGACGAATACGACAGTTGACAAATTCAAATGTTAAGTTCCGAGAAAGTTCTGTAATAGATCTGCAAGTGTATATACGCTTCGGTGTGCCGAAGAAATGTTGTTCTTCTTCATTTGTTTTGTTGATATAAAAGTTGATAGCTAAACTAAGTCGGCCAGTTCGAGCCGCGTAAGCGTGTGTCCTTAAATATATATGATTTATAAGTTTAGGGTGTCGCATTTATTTAGTAGTATTGTAGTCTAATTTAAGACGCTGGGCGTCTGCAAATGCGCTTCAAAATTTGTTTGGCGGTTGGCGGCTTTAGGTAAACTAATTATTATTAATTATAATGTATGTATGTATGTATATGTATATGTATAAATGTATATTTATGTTAATGTTTATGTTTGTATATGTAGGTATGTAAGTATGTATGTATATTTAAAATTTCAATTAATTTGTTCTGTTTCGTGTTTAGTTTCATATCATTTCAATGTTATGCATTATTCGTACATAAGGAACCCAATTACAGTGTTTTATTGTTTGGGGGCGCTATAACGCTTCCACATTTCATATATGTTTGTTGTAATTTTAAATAATTTCTAATTATTAATGTTAATTTTGTATGCATGCATAAAATACTTTGAATACGACTCACTTCATAGAACATAGAACATACACTTATATAATTGTTACAATATTTATTACATTTAAGGACGATTAAAACTTGAATAAGACATTACATCAATTTCATAATCGAACACGCACAGACACACACATAAATAGAACAGATTATACAATCATTTTCAAGTATAAATTAAATGTACATATAAATCTCTATACATATATATAAATATATATATAATTCTATACCATATAATACTATAACTACCATAGAGTTATTGTGGGTTCTAAACGGAAAAAGTTGAAGCTTTAAAACTTCCCTTGTTTTTTTTTTTTTTAATATTTTCCTTCGGTTTCATTCCTTTTTATTTGTGTTTTTAATTTTAGCTAGCTAATTCATTTGCTGGCATATTCGATATAAACATCCTTTATTCTTGCATACCATTCCAATAACTTTTGCTTATACACGAAGTTCTTGGTATACCCAACTTCGTGTTTACCGAAAAAATTTAGCTAATGTGAAGAACACGGTTCTATTCTTTTTTGTTTTCTTTTTGTTTTGCCAATCGATGAATTTGTTATGAAAATTATATACACCAACTATTAGGTAGCGTCTGAAAACTGATCCAATATGTTCTAATTTATGATACAGTTTCCATGTGCTATTGAAGTTAGTTGGTAAACAATTTCTATGTGTATGTAAATCAAAAATTAAATTTAACTACGATAATGACTAGTTGAAGAAACACCTTCAAAATTTATTTACTAAATTTTTACGGATATTTTTAATGTTTTTTTTTTTCATTTTTGTTTTGTTTTTTTCTTTCTTTTAATATTTTTCTAAAGCAGTGTTTAAGAGAAGCAGGTTGTTATGTGGTATATGCTGCCAATTGTATAATTTTTTTGGTTTAATTTTGAGATTTGCTTTTGGATAGTCTGTGAAATGAGTGAAAGTTTTGGTTTTACAATTATCAAACTGTATTATTATATGCTGATTTTTTTTAGTTTTGTGTTTTTTTTTTCCTTATCTTTTTCATTTGTATAAAATATGAAACTGTTTCAATCTTGCGCCCTTGCTCTCTGCTCCGCCTACGCTCTGTCTCTGCTGCCATATTGAGGAATCCTCTTGCTCCGCCTTTCTTAAGATGCTTTTGTTAATGTATAAATCTACTTCATCACAGCCAACTCTCGCGTCCAAACTGATCTCTGATATCTCAATTGATCGTTTTCTTGAAGAGATTTTGATGTATGTGCTCGTTCTGCAGCGCGCACATTTGGCCCACAGCAACAGCGCGCAACATGTTGCCGCTGGCACCCGATGCACCCGTTGCATTTGTTGTTGCATCTGCAACGCCAGCCGTTGCAGTCAGACTGTCCCCATTGGACGATGCTGACGAAGCGGTTCTAGAAGCGCGCAGATTCGAAAAGAATTTCTCTTTGATGGCCAGGGCGGAATACTTGTGCTCAATGAAAGTGGGCGATATTTGCATGGGCGTGGTTGCTGCCGTCGGCTTGGTAGATGCAACTGCTGCTGCTGCTGCTGCTGTGGGCCTGTTGTACTTAGCTGTGGCAAATTGTTTGCTGCTGTCGCTGCTGTTGTTGCAATTGTTGCTGTTGTTGTGTGAGCAGGAGTAAGAGGTTTCTGCAATAGGTAGAGAGAAAAGGTAAAGAAGTAACGAAATCATAAAATAAAAAACCAAAATTTAAACAAACCGAAAAACAAAACAAAATTTTGAAAAATTAAAAAAAAATATTGCACTGGAGTGGAAAGTATTGAAATGCGTTTGTGTGTGTGTGTGTTAACTTAAGTATAATGAGAGGTCTGATTCCTAATACTAAAATATATAAAATAGCTATGTATGTATATAAAATGTTTATACGTATATGAAAATCATTTTGCTAATGCTTAAAACATAAATAATACTTTTTGTGTTTGCAGTTTCTAGAAATATGTCTGCCTCTGACAATAAAACTGGTGTTAGAGTGGAAAATTAAATTGAAAAATATGCATTTTTATTACACATGTTGCTCGTTTTGTTTGTTTGTTTGTTGTTTCGTCGATATATATATGTGTATGTATATGAATTAAATATGTCTAATTAAATTAAGAGGAGATCAGCCGTTAATTGCTAACTAAAATGTTGTTTGTATACAAAAATCATATTGCACAATCTAAACGATTCGTGTTTCATAATACATAATACAAAATGTTAGAGACACAACTTATATATTCTCTGGTCTATAAGCAATAAGCAGTCTACGAAATGTTTTCCAATGGGTTTTGGTGAGTGACTCCGACGACGCGACCTCAACAGCCGAGGGCGTCCCTTAAAGTTATAATAACTAAGATTATAAAACGTGTAAACTAAGCATTGAGAACAAAGAAGTTCGATTACAGTTTAAAGTTAATTGTTAGAATGTTTTCGATTTTCTGTTTTGTTTTTGTTCGTATACGAGAAGCGGCGCTTGCATTTATCTAATGCAATTTTTCATTTCAATTATTCGCCAGCGCGCATTGGCGGCGCATCAGTAGTTGCTTGAGTATAGGCTACGTCTCATTGTGGACAACGCCAGCGGAGACAACTTCAATGGCCGCCACGGTGATGGTGCCGGAAGTGACGGCTGCTGCAATCGCTGAGGACATGTCGTTACCATCAATAACAGCCGTTGCAAGGCTGCTGTCCGCGAGCGAGTCGGTTGCCACAATTGGCGGCGACTCATCCGTTTCCATGGGCTCGACGTGGGAAGCATTTGTTACAGCCATGACATGCTGCTTCTGTTTCAAAGCAGACGTGGCTGTGTTCTTGTGCAGCTGTTGTTGTTGAGGGGGTGTGGGGGAGCAGCTCTTGCTGCTGCTAATGCTGCTTGTGGGACTGATGGGCAGCACATGCTGCTGCTGCTGCTGTTGCTGCGGCGACGACTGTATCAAATGAGTTGTAGTCGTGCCTGGCTCCTGCAGCAGCAATATGTTGGTCTTGGTAACATTAGACAGCTTCTGTTGCTGCTGCTGCATCATGTTGCTAGTAAGCGAGGCCACCAGAGCCTGTTGTTGCTGCTGCTGCTGGTGATTGCTGGCCGTGGTGGTAAAGGTCAGCGTCTGTGTATTCTTGGTGGGCGAGGTGGCCGGCGTCAGTATGCCGAGGTTAACCAAATTGGGCAGCGTTATTTTAGTGGGCGTGGCAGTTGTTCCAACTGCTGCGTTTGCCTTCGCCATGTTGTTGTCAACCAATTTGTGCTGCTGCTGTTGCTGCTGATGGGAAATATCCATACCGTTGGCCACATTGGTGGCCAGCTTGAGTATTTTGTTGGCCGTTGCATTGGCAGCTATTAAATTGCTAACGGACTTTGTATTGTTGTTGTTACCGCCAGCAACAGCGGCAACATTATTATTATTGTTGATGTTGTTCTGGTTGTTGTTGGCTTTAATGGATACTAAACCGAGTGTGCTGCGCATTAAACTGTTGTTGCTGTTACCTGTTGTTGTTGGCGCCGCGCTTTGCGACTGTTGCTGCTGCTGTTGGTGTTGCTGCTGCTGCGGCAGCGCTTGCTGCTGTGGCACATTTGTCACAGTCACAATATTGCCATTGCTTAGCTGCTGCAACATGTTGCTGGCAGTGGCAGCATTGCTTGACAAACTATTGCTACCCAAGCTGCCAGCGCCGTGACAACTGTTGCTGGTGCTGCTTGACATGTTGCTGCTGGAGGGGCTCAGCGAACCCAGCGACTGCGATGGCGAATTGCTGCGCTGAATGAGCCCGCCGCCGCCATTGCCGCCGGCATTGTTGTTGCTGCCCACCAAACCGCCGCTGCTGGCGGCCGGCTTGCAGCGTGTAACAGCTTCTGCATCAGCAGCTGCCACCAAGTTGACCAGCTGCTGTGTGGTGAGAACGCTCTCTGGCTGTGTGTTGTGGGTGACCAGCGCATGGTTCTTGAGTCCCTGCGCCGTTTTATAGCTCTTGCCACAGTGACACTTGTAGCCCTTACGCACTCTGTGAAATTTGTTGGGGAATGGGCAATGAGTTTTTTGGGTGATCATTTCTTGCTAAGATTTTGTTAGCTAACCTGCCGTCCTTCTTGTGGCCGTTCTTCGAATGGTATTTGATGCCATTCACGTTCTTGTAGCGCTTCTTGCAGCCGGGAACGGGACACGCGAATGGTTTCTCATTGCCTGGCGTGCCATTGCTGCCGCCACCGGAATGCCTGCAAAAGTAGACCATAATGCGCAACGTTAAGCTGTGGAACTGCCTTATAAGTTTCGGACATAACGCACCTGCTGCCATAACGCATAATAAACTCCGAGCTAAACTCCTCGGTGGTCCAAGAGTCATTGCTGTCCTCCGATTCGGTGACAACCATTTCATCTTCGTCCATCTCGCTGCCTGCAACGAAAGTTTTCAGAACATCATTTAAATGCTTTGTTATATACTGGAGTTTTAACAAATCGTTTATATTGGAGATGGCATCGGCATAGAAAATACGAATATGCTACCGTCCGTCCCGGGCTATTTCCAAACAACTTCGCAAAATTCCCGTACCGATCCCATCTCTAGTACAAAATAGGTTCGATCGAGCGACTCACTAAACGAAATGAACCAAGAATGTTGCTGAATGTAGTTCATCTATGTGGTTCGTTCACTCCTTCTGTTCGATTGAGTCCCACTTTTCTGTTCATTACAATAGCATTGTCGTTTCTGAACAAGGTCATTTTGCAAACCCTTTATGATGGGCTTTTATTTTTAAATTGGGTAACTTTAGTTTATTTTCATATATTAGGGTATTGTTACGTTATGATATTTTTAACATACAAATATATATATTTTTTTAACCATATTGATGCCATTTATTTAAAAAACGTATTTTCTTTAAAAATAAAAACAAGTAAGAATGCTCTAGTCGAGTATATCCGACTACGAGACTCCCTGTACCCAGGTCTAAAACTTCCAATTCCATCTTCTTCCACTTACACATATGCATAGATGCACACACACATGCGACAGCGCAAGCGAGACATTTTAAATGGCGGCAGTGCTTCTTCTTTCCGCCCGCACTGCAGTATTGAATCTAGTTTGTTAAATAACTTCTGTGTTTATTGTCCGATCGACTTGAAATTTGGACAGTAGATTGTGAGTGACCCAGGGCTACTATATCTTTAGAATAGTGGCTATTAAACGTTTTTATTTGATCTGCGTATGGTATACAGGAAGCCACATTTCAAATTTGGTGTCTCTAGCTCTTATAGTTTCTGAGATCGACGCGTTTATCCGGACGGACATGGTCAAATCGAATTTTCTTTTGATACTGGTTAAGAATATATTTACATATATACTTTATAGGGTCGGAGAGGTCTCCTTCAGAAGGAGCCTGTTACATACATTTGCACAGATCTAATACCCCCTTCTTACCCATTTATTGGGTACAGGAAGTAAAAAGCATTCAGTAAAGTGATCGTGCTCTATATATGGCTTTAGAAGTTGAAAAACATGGATAATTTGTTTATTGTAAAGCACATTCCAATTGAATTTAGAATATTGTTATATAAATTAAACTAAAGTATTTGTTTTAAGTGAACAAAGAAAACGAATGGGGAGGTGTTGAGCGACTGAACTTATTCTTACAATCAAATTGCAACATAAATGTGACAGAAAGTTGAAAGAACATTAACTCACCCGTGGGCGTATTGCTGCGATTGGACGATGACATGCTATAGCTATGATGCTTAATGGCCAGCTTGCGTTTGAGCTCCGCATTGCCGGTGTTGCCGCTGCCGGTGTTGGTGGCGCTGTTGTTGCCGCTGTTGGCGGTGTTGGACAGAAAAGTGGAAGCCTCCTTGCGCGCATCGTCCGAGATGAAGCGCAGCACGTAGCTTAGCGGCAGCGACGCGGGCTGGGCCAGCTCCTTTTGCTCGACCACCTTGGGATCATAGTCTACAGAGAGGGAATTCAAATCAATTAGCATGTTTAGCGCATACACACAATTCAATATAATTACATTCCCAAGCTTAATGCGGGTAAACACAAATAACCTGCAACCAAAATTCATTTCAACTGGCCATAAATAATTAACGTTCTTTTTTTTTTTTTTTGTTTGTTGTGTTAAATAAACTGTTAAAATATGCATTGAAACAAGTTCAAGCACACTGGATAAGAGATGAGTGCGTGATTGATTTACAACACGATACAAAACTTTTTCAGGCTTTACAAGTTTCAAAATAAAGGACATTTAATATAGTACTTTTGATTAAGATTGTATTTCATTTAGATTAAAAGAAATATACCTTCAAATAACCGAAAGGTACTTTTAAAATCAAACTTTTCTTTAAAAACTAAATTCGGTTGCTTCGGATTTGTTTGACAACTGGTTCAGTTCAAGATAAGTCTGAATTAAGCAGATTAGATCAAATTTATAGTTCTGGTTTCGAAAAATACGGTTCTAACATGGTTTACAAACTTGTAATTATTTATTTCTTCAACTAAGAATGACCTTTATCATAATTGTTATACGCTAACAGAGGGTATTCTAATTTTGTCTCGAAATGTGTAATGCACTGAAGGAGACGTTTCCGAACCAACAAAGTATATATATTCTGAATCAGCGTGAATAGCCGAGTCGATATAGCGATGCCCGTCTGTCCGTCTGTTTCTATGCGAATTAATCTCTCAGTTTTAAAGCTATCATAGTGAAACTTGGCACAGACCCTTCCTCTTGCAGCAGGCAGTACATATGTCGGAACTGCCCGGATCGCACAACTATAAGATATAGCTGTCATAGGAATAATCGGTCAAAGTCTATGTTTTTGTATGAAAAATTGTTTATTGTTTATAAAGATATCCTCACCAAACTCACCCAAACCAAAGTCTGGAGAGTTTATACGATCTGACCAAATTTGGTAAAAATCGAACCACTATATCGCTATATCAAACTTTTTGTTTATACAAATATTTCATTTAAAATAAGTGAGAGTTTTATTATACTTCGAATAGTTTCTTACAATTTCATCATAGGAGCAATCAGACAAAAATTAAGTTTTGTATAAAAATTAATTCCTGCTAGGGTATAAGCTTCGGCACTCCGAATTATAATCCAAACTAAGCGGGAGTTTTAGTGTACTTCAAATAGTTTCCTATAATTTGTATCAAAATCGGATCGGATTGAGTTTTGTATAAGAACATTGCTGTTAGGGTATACGTAGCTGAGACACTCCAAAGATAGACTTTTTTTTGGTTGTTGAACTTAGTCGTGTCGTGTTTTGTCTTGTCAGGGCGATAAACACGACACGCGTCCATCTCTGCATTGTACACACAGTGGGAGGGACGCACAGACGCACAGACAGACTGGCAGCCTGGCAGCATGTATTTATTATTAAAAAGTTGAAATAAAATAAATAAATAAATGTGAAGGCATGTAAAATGTTGTACGACTGGCCTACAGCGTTTATAATGCGGTTGCTGACGCATTTTATGGGGGTCTCATGATTATGCACACATGTGTGCGTAATTTCGATCACAGTATATGTATGTGTGTATGCGTATGTACATAGGGGTGTGTGCAGGGATAGGGGCTGCGTGTGCATGTGTGTGTGTGTGTGTGTCCGACTATCTTATCGTGCGACAAAACGACAAGCATAAGCTCAAAGCTTGCTTAATCAGGCAGTGCATAATACAGGTGATTGCTTTGGCTGGCTGTACTATGTATGTATGTGTGGGTGTGGGTGTGCGTAACCTAACCTCCTTGACTGCACATGTACAACTGAGACACCCTGCCCACCGATAAATGCAATCGATAAGTGCGCAACAGGTTATGGATACGCACCACCCCGCAATCCACCCACTTACTCAACGTGCGATAACATCAAATTAGCCGATAACAATTAAGTACAATCGCTGCGTTTGCAAAACAAATAGAGAGTGAAAATAGGAAACATATGCGACAAATTAGAAAAGATGTATATCAAAACATGTGTGGGGGCGGGGGCACACAACACAATATGCCACAAATCACAGGCTCTTTCTAATTTCAACGTTATCAGCCGTTACTTAAATTATGACTACGTGACGAACAACTAACAATCGATGACACATTCGCACGACTACATAATTTCACGTATGTACGTACATGTTCCCAACTCAGATACTATTTTCAAATGTTATTTAATAATTTATTGCTAACACACACATTGTTTGACTGATGAAATCTACGTGCAACTGTCGCCCGCCCCTAACCACCCCTCTACTTAATGACACCGCCCACAAGCTTGCATATGCGGCGTCATTTGTTACGCTCTCAAATCAGTTTACAATATTTTTCACATTCATTATTGTTATGCTTTGTTATTGTTGGTATTCTGCTATTGCTATTGCTATAGCTTATACCCGTACCCGGTTGTTGATAACCTCAGGCCGTCTCAGTCGCAGTCTCGCGGTTCTTGTTTCTCTCTCTCACATGTCTGTCTGTCTGTCTGGCTAGGTGACAACTATTCAGCGGGCAACTTGTTTATCAAATTGCCGACTAGCACTGAATATAAGCAGCTGTGTATTTGTTTTTAAACAAATTTGATCTAGCTCTGTACACACCTAGTATGTACGAAATATATTTATGTATATGTATGTATGTATATGTAGCTTGTAGTATATGCAATACATTCACATTTTAAAAACACAAAACAAAAACAAATGAAACGCAAACAAGCCGACGACGCTGCGTCGTTATTCCTGTTATTCTTATTGCTTTTGCGCCGCCAACTGAGTCATTCACTTGTTGCAGAATTTTTAACAGATAATAATTATACACTCACACAATTACATACATACATACAATGTATTGTACATATATAAACAAATACATACACATATGAAAGTACAGATGTGAATTTACTTTCGAGCGCATTTTTGGGCGTGCAAAAAAGTTTCCAGTAGAAATGGACTAAAAGGTCCAAAATGTCATTGACTGATTGATATAACAAGCAAACAGCGCTTTAATGTTAACAAATTGCATAAATGCCATTCCATGACGGCTGATATCAAGTTTGTGGCATCATATTACAAATAACGGCATATTGCAGTTCGCACATGTTATCGATAAAATTACATGGCGTGAGTGCCATTCTCTCGCTCTCTCTCTCTCATTCGCTCGTTTTATCTGTATATATATGTGTAAGTGTGTGTGTGTGTGTACTGCACAACAGGTGCCTGGCAACTGTGCAAAAGGACAAACTTGAAGGTCTCGACGCAGCAGCGTTGCCATAACAGCAAAAGGAAACTGTGAAAAAAAAAATAAAATAACACAAACACCCAAACTCCCGCTAACCAAATAGAACGCATGAAGATGGGGATTGCGATAAGCACGAAACAACCCAACCGGGCAGGCAACTGGGCCACACAGAGCAATAAGATACATATGTATTTATGTACATACAGTAGGCACAAAAAGTTGATCTACATCCCGATTTCTGTGTGACAATATCGTACGTATCACTGAATATGTACTATATTTTTGTAAATATAAAGTTTTGTTAGACGGTGAGAGTAACTATAAACAATAAAGAAAGGCTATATTCGGCGTGCCGAAGCTATATCCTAGCAGCAATGTTTTCTATACAAAACTCGTTTGCATAGAAACAGACGGACATCGCTATATCGACTCGGCTATTGATGCTGATTCAAAATATTTATACTTTGTTGGGTCGGAAAAGTCTTCAACCGATTACACATTTCGAGACAAAACTATAGTACCCTCTGCTAGGGTATAAAAAAAGTATAAAAAAAAGAATGAAAATAGAAAAACAAGTTGCTAAACATACAAGCATACGTATGTATCATACAACCGAAATCTACGGCACTTGGTGTTCCTTTTATTTCAGAAACCCCATTACTTTAATGATATACCAAAATGAGATAAACCGGCCGTACTCATTGTTTTGCTGCCGACTGTATAATACAAATGTACAAACACACACGTATGTGTGCACATACAAACATATATAATGTACATTTGTAATATAACGTTAATGCGCACGCAGCAAAAGTCCTTCGAGATGATATAATAATAGGCAACGCTTGTGTATGTGTGTGTGTGTGCGTGTGTCTTGTCTGTTGTTGCCATGGGCGCTGCGTGGGCGTGGAAGCCATTAGCATTGCCAGCTTTATGTAATGCCAGTCAGCCCCGTCAACGACGCCATTTACTGTTGACCGTTATCACATCAGCAGCAGTAGCAATAGCAGCAGCAACAACAACAACAA
The DNA here is from genome assembly GCA_037075165.1 of Hirtodrosophila histrioides. Lineage (NCBI taxonomy): Eukaryota > Metazoa > Arthropoda > Insecta > Diptera > Drosophilidae > Hirtodrosophila > Hirtodrosophila histrioides. The sequence goes on along the minus strand of JBAMCL010000390.1, from coordinate 3,877,350 downwards.
ACAGCTGCTAACATTTAGCCTTACAGTCAGCTGAGCTCGCACCACCCACCCCTACATACATACGTATACATATGTACACATCAATACATACATATACATGTGCATACTGGAGCTGGAAAGCAAATAATGGCACTATCGACAATATCGATGGGTTATTCCCTGAGCCACTATCGAGATCTAGGAATGATCCAAAACCTATATTGTTTATAAATTTTTAACTATCACTATTTAAACCGTCAACTGGCGGCATCATCGATGGTTTGCCAGCTCTTGCACATACATTCATGCATACACAAGTATGTATAAACATAAGTGAAACACAAACAAATGACCTGGAACAGCCCTGACGCTCGCACCACCACCACTACCGCCATATACTATAAACAGGGTGCACATAACGCACATATCAGGCCCCCCACCCTTCCACACGACCAGGCCCAACCACACCATTGAAGCCAAGTGGCAACACCGAGCTTAATTTTATCGATTTTCCACCCCCACACCAGCACACACTTATATATCGATGCTGCTGCCGCCGACGCCGCTGCTCAACTACCTGGGCAAGCAAGCACCGCTGCTAAAATTAGAAATGTTGTTTAGAAAGCCCATTTCTACCGTGTTGTGGGGGTTTCTTTGGTTTCGTTTTGATAGTGGCGGCTCCAGCACTCACCAGCCGGCATTAGCTCACGTAATTTGATTAATTGGCCCACCGATTACCTAGATATCGTTAATCGGACACGTGCATAGGACGCAGCTTTGACAAGAATTGATTACGTATTACGTTATGACGTGCGTGGGTTCAAATATAGCGCATCTTTCGTAACTGGCTGGCGGCTGACAGCTGCACCTGCAAGTGACGCGCTCAAATCCCAAGCCCAGTCCAAGACAGGTCAAAAACAACAAAATTCAAAAAAAAAAAAAAAAAAAAAAGGGCGCTCACTTGCCCTTGCCGGCTGGGGTACAGATGCTGCTACGCTGGCGGGTTACCAATACACACGCACACACATAGCATTTATTGTGTTGTTGCTGTTCTTGTTGTTTAATGGATCACCGGCTTTTTGCTTGTTTTTGTTGTTTTGCTTGCCACGCAACTGCGCTCTCGCTCACACTTATGTTGTTTGCCAATCTCAGGCAAGCATATGTATGTATGTTTTGTATTTATGTACATATGTAATTGTGTAGAATGAATGCTGTACATGCCACGAATGGACGTTTGTGTGCGTGTGTGTGTGTGTGTGAGCACAGGTAATTCAGCTTGGCTTGTCGCCTATTGTGAATGCGCTCGCTTGTTTCAATTGAAGGCGACGACGCGTACGCATTAAAACGTGCGTGCGTATTTAAGGCCTGGCCATATTGATTTTCCATGGCACAGTTTGATATTATTGCACTGCAGCCAATAATCTTCAGCATTTATAATAAATTTGTTTGTGTTTTTAGCTAAAACTGATTTCAGGGCTGGGGCGCTATAAAAACAATTTATTCTTGCACACACACAGCTTTGCCTACTATTCATTCAGCGTGATATGCATGTACATATGCACACACATACATATGTGTGTATATGTACATAATAAATATATAAAATAAACAAAACACACGACGACTGGGACGATGCCGCCCCGAGCATCACGCGACTAATTAATGTTGCCTGCCTAGCATTGATAATATTTTTAACACTTTTACACTGGTTTAACAACTGCAAATTGTTGTTTTTCGAGTACTTACCTATGTGTGTGTCCTCGATGTGTGATATTAAGTCACTTAGACTTGGAAACGTCTTAAAACAGCCATTAAATTTACAGATGTTGATCAGAAACACGGCCATCACTCGACGTTACGCTGCGTGGACTGCGGGTTTTTATGTAATAGTGTGACTGTCTATGTAAAAGTTGTTCGAACGAATACTGTCGTTGGTAATGGCAAACTATCGCTTAAAGTTAACTATCGATATACATTCGATAATTAGCATTCAAACAAACTTGCAGCGTTGTTACAACAAACTCATAAATCGAATTTACTTTTGCTTTTGATTTCCTTCCGCAAAAATGCAATCGAATTTGATTATGTTTATTATTGTTGATCCAGTGTGCAAAGCGTTCCGTCGATTAGTATGTATTTTGTGTGTTTCCTCCCTGGCATGGCCACACGCACACACACACTTATGCAAAAATGCTGTTATGCAATTGAGGGCTGCAATGACACACAAACGAGAAATGGGAATGCCTGAATATACAGATAAATTGTCCCTTAACTAAAACTTCACAAATAAGTATATCACTTACAACATCCTGTTTTTGTTGTGCTGGGTTTTAAGTTCCTCAAATTAAAACATATTCCAGACGATTTGACGACACGACGACGCGTGGCTGTATGCGGACCAGGGCTGGATACCTATTCGATTTATAGTCGATATAAAAATTAGCGAATGTAATTTATTATTTGCTGTATAGCTGTATCTTGCGCGTTTGATTTTGCATTTTTGAGCACAATTTCCAAGCATATGTTTTACCTTATTAAATTAAATGTACCCCTTTTTATCCATATTCAATCACAGTACTTTTAAATTTTCGCGCTACATTATTCCAATTGAATAGATACACTCTGTTTTTTTTGAAGAGGGATATAACTATTTCTAAGATCAACCTGACATTTTAAGATGGTATGTTTATTGTAATCCAACAACAACCAAAATATTGTCAATATAATTTTAATAAATTATACATATGTTTTTATTAAGAATAATCAGAGTTTCAGGGCTAATAGCAAAGACCGGTATCAACTTCCAAGTCACTTTCCAGTTCACCACACCACAGGCTTGCAATAAAATACAACTATTTGCATGGAAGTAAAAAATATATAGTTTTTAAGGTTTAAATTACTAAAAATGTAGCGAATTCATCCACCACAATAGAATTTTGTTTAATTAGAAACCTGAAAACTTTATTATGGGTGCTCCCGCAATGTCTATATGCTACCTTAGTACGTGTGTACTAGTTCGGTTTTTAGGCGTTCTATTTTCATATTTCTTTTGCTGACAGCTAGCTATCTTGCGGCTCATTTGAATTTTCCGATTTTGAAGACTGGATTTAGACCATGAAGTTTTATTACATAGTTATAACACTGCTCATAATGCATTAAACCCTTCCAGTATTTTCTATATTGAATTGTAATATGTTAAGACCAAAGTATTTTCAATTTCAATTAATTACTGCATTTAATATATAAGTGAGTATTCTTGCCATAATTTCGACTTAACGAAGGTTATTACCACATGGACATATTATATTTTGGTACATATGTGTCGATATTCATACTACTCTGGTAAACGATGTAAGAAAAAAAGGTTCGAAAGGTGTTTGAGGTTAACAGTGATAGGCCGCCTAAGCAGCTGCATATTCAAGGGAATACCTCTATTAAGCTTAACAAATCACATTATATTTATCGATAAGAGCTCATGCGCGCGCAGGCTTTCCAGCTGCCTTTCCAATTCACCACGAAAAAGAATTGCATGGCGACTGTAGGGTAAAGTAAAATTTCGCGTTCAATACGGTTCCACTGTTGTTAAGGGTTTGTTCGAAGTGAGTTGAACGGTGATTTAGCGCTGAAAATAGTAATGTGGAGCACCCCCGTACCGCCCGCCGCCATGCCTGCTGCTGTTGAATAATCAGTGTCCAAATGAAAATGCTTGCAAATTATTTTCCAAAGGCATAACTTGTAAATTACAATCAAGTGATAAAGTGTGACCAATGTGCATACGAGTGAAGATATTATTTTCCCAAACGTGTTCAATGTCGCCATCTTGCGGCACACGCACACACACACACAAGCACACATGAGATGTCACACACCCGTGTTCAGAGAACTGTCAGTGTTGATGTGTGCGAGTGCAAAGTCGTTGCGTCACTAGAAAAGTTCAACGATTGAGGAAAATCGGTGTTAGTTCTAACAAATTAAGTGAAAAGTAATTGCAATTTACTTAATGTGTCCATTTCTGTTGAAAATTTATTGAATTCGAGTGAACAGACATCTTTTTATCATTACGTAACCAACAGCAAGTTGCGGGCGGGCAGCGGCATTTGGATAATCTATTTGCAACATCTACATATATCTACACATACATATATACATATATTTACAACAAATCTACATCTATATATTTTGCAGAGCTCCGTGCGCTTGCTTCAATTTTGTGCGAAACGCCAATTAAAATTCAACTAAAAATGTTCGTCTCGACAGTCTCACGCATTGCCCCTGTTGCCAGGACCGTGGTAAGTAACTATTCTTTGTAGTTTCGAGTGAGTTTATAATGAAGTTGTGTGCGTTATGTTGTGCCGTTGCAATTAATTACATAATTTTTTACAGCCGCATCGATTTTCGTTGCCTGTAAAAAAAAATCTATGCTGTGGTGACTTTGGAATTCCAATGGAAAACACATACAGTTACATAAGCTGAAGGCGACTGTTGAGGTTATGTTCGGCCAATGGTTGCAATTATTTGATACATATTCAATTGCAAACAAATTGAAACATATTTAAATTATTTTAATTTAAACGTGAATGATTTTGGGTTTATCTGAAGCCAATTTAATATTATCTTAGCCATTGTATAACAAGTTACACTTAAGTTGTTTCTGCTTGTTGAGGTTAGAACCGGTGAAAGCTTTCCAATCAATTGACAATGGAAAATTAATTCAACTATTGGAATGTTAGACTCTTATAAATGAATGCTTAGCATAATTAGCAATTTTTAGAAATGTTATTTTACCGCCTACCACAATAATAACAACAACAAATGCGTTTGCCAAATGGCTAAAACCCAAATTGCTTAACGCATTGCATAACTTGGCAGACAAACGGATGCAAAATGTCAACGCTAGAAGCGTACAGCAGCAACAGCAACAACAACAACAATAATCATTTAGAGCTCACATGAAACACAACAAACACATTTTGCGTATTACATAATTGAAATCTTTGTAATTGTTACAGCTCCTCGCCAACTCCAAGCAATACTTGCGACCATTGAGCAGCGCCGTGATCAGCCAGAGCCAAACTTTGGCCGCTCAGAACACAACCCCCGTTGCATTACTGCCACAGATCAGGTCATTCCAGACCTCGCCAGTCACGCGTGACATTGATTCGGCTGCCAAATTCATTGGTGCTGGTGCTGCAACAGTCGGTGTCGCTGGTTCCGGTTCGTATTGGTTATTTATATATAGTTTTTAATTAAATCAGTTGTCCGTTATTTCCTTACGTAAAAACTGTAGTCGCGAAATACCCGTAAATGTATTGTCCAGTCCAGTCCAGGCGGCTATCATCTTCAGTCAGTTACAATCTAGCATCTGGGGCACACACAACGAGTATCTAATTACTCTCAAAAGACGCCCCGGGAAGGTCTGAGAATTGGTCAAAGCTCCCTTGTTGTCGTTAACAACATGCCAGCGTTGAAAGGCGCTCGTGTGTCGCGGAGCTTCATTTCCTAGCAGGAAACTTGTGTAATCACAAGGCGAAAGTACCAGAAACGCTGTAGTGTTGCCGTTGCCGTTGCGGCCTTAGCCGTTGACCGCCGCCTCGCTGCATTGAAAGCTTTCGTGGCCAGCAATTTAAGTGCGATGTGCTTGCTGCCATCCTCGCCAGAGGTGCGCAGAACTCAATTCAGACTAATCTGTGACTGACTGGCCCAAAAGAACAGATGAAGCGCTAACTGGGCTGGTTAAACTCCATTTTAAGCCAATCTTCTCATATAGCTCACACAATTATTTGGCTAGTGAGCTGTATGCCATTGCTTCGGCGTTTGCCGATGATCTTAATGTGTATATATTGATATTTTGTCTGTTCTATTTTATTAATCGATTGTCTCTTTTTCTATATCAACCAATACAACAGGTGCTGGTATCGGAACAGTATTCGGTTCCCTCATCATTGGTTATGCCAGAAACCCATCGTTGAAACAGCAGCTGTTCTCTTATGCCATCTTGGGCTTTGCCCTGTCTGAGGCTATGGGTCTGTTCTGTCTTATGATGGCCTTCCTGCTGCTGTTCGCCTTCTAAGCGTCTCAGCCGCTCCTCGTCCTTTTTTCGTGCAATTGTGAGCGGTGTGTGTGTGTGTTCGCCACCCTTTGGAATGAATATCCTTTCAAAATGGCAAACAACATTAAACGGCAGCAGCGGCAACGAGAAAGCAAAGTATAGAAGAAACAACAAACAACCAACACCAGCGTTCGTTTTTCGATTATTATTGATAAATGATTGATTGATAGCAAACAACATCCTGTGTACTATCTAATTATAAAATAACAACAACCACATAATATATGTAATTTTGTTTTTAAAAAACATTTCAAAGCTGTAGTAATCACCTAAACAAAAAACAAGTCGAAAGCAAACCAACAACATCGCGAAGGAAGAACAATTTGATTTAAGTTTAAAACGAAAAGAAAAGAAACAAAACAAAAGCTAATAAACAAACAAAAACTTTGGAAAACACTCCAGCTAAAGTGTGGATAGAGGACAGTTAGCAGTAGGACGAAACGAAGATCGAAATGTAGTTTAAAGCGAAAGATGAAATTGTAAACATTAAAATTAAATTTTAATTCATGCAAGCTTCAGGGTCACACACAGACCCCCCCACACACAAAATCACACGGCAATCGAAATATCCTTCCACACCACCGACCCCCTCTATCACAGTAATGAGGTTGAGCGTGCAGCTCCAGCTCTCTCTCTCCCCAAAATGCTTTGACAACAACATTCAGTCGAGGCGGCAGGCGCAGCACGTGCAACTTCCTTACACAACAACCTGGTGTGGGCGGGGGCGGGGGCGTGGCATGGTTGCTGTTAATATTGAGTTGTATGTGGCGCGTACTGATAATGTTTTAATAAGTTAAATGTATTTAAACTGGTTATTTTGTTTTTTAACAATTTACTGCCACTTGATATTCACTGTCGAATTGTCTAATAAAGTGGGGTTTGTTTCATTGGCTAGAGCAGCAGGCAAAATAAGTTGGAATTCGAAGGATTGTGAAATAAAGGAAAAATGAATGTGTTAAAGAAAAAAGTAGTTTTGTTTATCATTGATTTTTCGTGATGAAAATGATGAATGATGGGCAAACGTTTGAACTTGATTCAAAGTTTAAATATTTGGCGCTCAAAGTGCAACCCTGTTATGTCGCGCTTATGCCAGCAAGTCGTGGACCAGAGAGAAGGGGCCCGTTTTTTACCGGTCGCTTGTCTTTTTTCTATCGATATCGAACCAGCTGTTTGACGTCACGTTCTTGCAAGCACGCTACTACATGTTATCGATATATTTAAATTATAATTAAACAATAACAAAACCACATTGTTCAATGGATTTCGCCAAGAAAATATTGGGCAAATATGGCTGGAAAGAAGGCGATGGCTTGGGAAAGAACAACAACGGCATTGCTGCTCCATTGAAAGCCAGTTTAAAATTTGACAATGCCGGCCTGGGCGTCGATCGTGCCAAGGAATTCAATGACCACTGGTGGGAGCGCTGCTTCAACGAGGCAGCCTCCAACGTGACCGTGCAGGTGGAGCAAAATGGCACAGTGAGCACAGCACGCAAATCTGGTGAAGAGGCTGTGGAAATCTCCACGAAAGGCTACTCGGCACGTAAATTAAAAAAGGCCAAGGATCAGCAACGAAATGCAGAAGGTGGTGCCGTTTACGAGCATTTTCTCAAATCAGCGCTGCTTACCCAGACTGGCGGCGAAGTGGCCAACGCGGAACGTATACAGCCGGAAGACATTGCTGTCTCCAATGTCACTGTACTGACAGACGAGGAGTTGTTTAAGGCTTGTGGAGGACGCACTGCGCATAAAGGCGCGCGCCATGGACTCAAACTCAGCGGTAAACTAGCACGTGTGGAGCAACAGGAGCGAGAGATGCTGGCTAAGTTGCAGGCCAAACAAAATGCAAGCTCCGAAGTGGAGCCAACTAAATGCAAAAAGACACAACTAAGAAAGGATGTGGAGCCTGACAATGAGTGTTCGCAATTTGCTGCCGAATGCAAAGAAGTCGAGCCAACGCAAACCAAAAAGAAACGAAAGAAGGACAAGCGTGCGGAGCTAACGATAGCGGAGCGTGAGAATGAGGATGCAGCCGATTCGCAGCTGTCTGTCAAATGCGAGGAAAGTGAGCCAACTAAAAGTAAAAAGAAGAAAAGGAAAGACGTAGAGCCTGAGTATGGAAATGAGTCCGAGTCACAGCTGCCTGTTGAATCCGAAGAAATGGAGCCCACACAATCCAAAAAGAAGAAGCGAAAGAAGGACAAGAGTGTGGATTCAACAGAATTACAACTTGAAAATGCCAGTGCTCAGATTATGGATGAATCCGAGACGCAAAAGCTAGCCCACGATGAAACCGAAGTGCCTGTCAAGTCCAAAAAGAAGAAAAATAAAGAAAAGCAAACGAAGTAGCTTGCAGCCTTAGCTTTAGTGTACATACAAAATGTATTTAGTTATAATAAATCTATATGGGCCAATTTAAATCTAGTTAGGTAACTTAATCATTACTTTTTTCCCTTGGCCTTCATGCGACGTGATTTGCCCATCCGCTTGTTGACCGAGGCGCCAGCCTTGACGCCACGCTGCCGACGTGTTGACTTCTCGGACTCGAGTCCCGCTGCCGATGCTTTTGTATTGCGCTTAAGTCCCTTCTTTTTGCCACCAAAGCCGAACTTTTTGTTGCGCAGTTTACGTTTGTCTGCGGATTGCTTTTGCTTGGACTCCAGAGCCTTGGCATCCTCAAGGAAGTCCAGGTTCTTCAGCTTGCCCTTGCGGAACTTTTTCAGCTTATCGAGCATATCCTTCTTCTCAGCCTCACGCTGCACCTTCGTCTGCTTGGCCAGCATCTTGCCCATTTTACGCTGCTCGCGTATTTGCTTGATGCGCTCTGATTTGGCCTGCCCCTGCTGCTTGGCCATCAGATTGGCGCGCACCTTCTGCATGTGTTCGTCTGACTTGGCCATTTCGGCAAAGTAGTCATCAGGGCGACGTGTCTTTATGCCCAACTCCTGTAGTTGCCTGATGCCTTCAATCACGGCGCTTTGTGCCTGCCGATGGAATAACATTTCGCGCTTAAAGTCATTGAGCACGGGATCCTCTTCGGGCCGTACGTAGGGTATTTTGGCATTGCCCTTGAACTGATTGGCGCGCTTCTGTTCGTGCTTTTCCAGCTGCACAGCTAGCTCAGGTGCTAATGGTGCCAGGTTGTTCACCATGTCTAGGCGCTCCACCCATGGCAGCTCCAGGCGTATAGCCTGCGTCTTGGCCAACAGTTTGGTCTGCAAATGCAGTGATTAGCAACAAAGTGAATAGGAACTGCATTGTATTACTTACTATATCATTTATTTTGTCGCGTTGTCCGCTAAATTCAACATTTAGACCGGGTTTCAGATCGCCACGCTCGAATGCCGCTTGCAGCTGAAATTAAATTTGTTGCTTTTGAGGGTTTGCTAACTTGAATTAATGTTAACTTTACGTACCTCAGCGTCAGAATTATCGTCCGAGTCGAATTCTGATCCACTTTCTTCTAGTTCAAAGTCAGACATGGTAATAAACTATAATTAAAATAAAGTTGGCGAAATAAAAACAAAGTCAACACGTGCGCCTAGTGCCAAATCGTTATCGATAATATTTCAAGTTGCTGTAGACAGGGTGATTCCAAATATTGCAGCAATTAGCTTTTGTATGGCAACCTATGTAATATCGACAGTCATTTGAGTGCAACATTGTAAATTTGGCGCGTGATTGCCAAGTTACTGTCGTTCTGTTAATGTGATTTGGAGTCAGCTGTTAGGTTTAAATTCAAGCCTGATTCACAATTTTTCTTTGAAATCAGCCGATTACTAGAACACCTTTTATTATTAGAACCATAATATTTACCATATTTCACAAAATCTCATCAAGAAAAGCAATATTTTCCCAAAAGGAATATCCAAAGTTATGGCTAGTAACAATATTAGCACTCGCTGTTAAAAACATTTCCGTATAATGTTAAGTTTTGCATGCCAAAAATAGTGCATTATTTGTTTTTAGGCGCGTTCGCGTTTGGATGTAACTCGAAGTTTTATTTATTTAAAAAATGTCTGCAAATCTTGCAAATATCTACGCGGAACTGCTGCGCAAATACGGCGAAAACTACACCATCACATATAGCGCGCCGTCTAGTTATTTGACGCGATTGGTTGGCGCGCGCGAAGCTGCAAACAAAATTGTTTTCTTCTACAAGGAAGATCGAAAAGTCGCCATCACGACGACGCCCACAAAACTGCTGCCAAAACAGGAGCGTAGGGCATCCAATTCAGAGCTAGATCTGACGGGCAGTCCGCTGAAAGATGATTGCCTGGTAGACGCCATTGCCGATCTCTCGCTAGACTTGCAGATCGTCAATAGGAATCCGTGGAAGCAGGACGAGGAGTATCATCGCGGCCAGCCAGTTGATAAGGTGCGCGCCATCATCTGCACCGAACAGTTCCAGCAGGCCGAAGGTCTCGGCTCGGTTTGGTTTCTGTGCGATGGCAGCGACTTTGGCCACACACTGCTGCTGCAGTATGAGTTTAATCCGACGTACTTTTCGCGCGGCATAGTCACATATGCGGGCGTGCTACCGTCCTTTATGGTTACATCGCAGTCGCTGGTGCGACAGCATGGCATACCTGCTGGCGCGCAGCTGGAGACATATATTGAAAATTGCTACCAGGTGACTCCGCAGATGACACTGTGCTGCAGTTGGTCGACGACAGCGTCCCTGCCGCTTTTGGTTGATTTAAGCGCTTGCAAAGTGGTTTTAAATCAAACGTTTCGAGTGGGCGATTGTGGCCCATTGACGGATGACCTAATGAATCAGCTGCGCATTTTGGTTTTTATACGCGAGGATATTGTCAGCTATCACAATGATGAGCAGTTGGGTGTTAATCGCGATCCGGTCTATCGTTGTGGCAGAGGCATTGACATGGATGAGCTGCGTGAATCTATTAACAAAACAATGACTGAGGTTGCTGGATTTACGGACCCCTTTACGGATGGCCACGTCGAGTATGACATTGAGGAGGTGGTGCAGAGGGCCAAACTGCGCCGGCTCACTGATTTAACCGACAAGCTTTGGGAGTTGCTCAAATGTACGTTCTCTATTTCCATGTCCCCTACTTGCTTTAATTATTTTCTTACACTCCAGGTTGCTCTTCATACAAGGACCTCAAAATTGCCTTCAACATGCTCTTTCAGTGTGCGGTGCGCTCCAATATTGTGGTAAGTTAGAAGCTTGAACCAATCGTTTGATCTCTGACATTTCCATTGACTTTAGAACACGCCCACCAACAAAAATCGACTAGCTGAAATAATATCGAATCTGGCCAATAGCCGCCTGGCCATGCCTTGTCTTAGTGGCGCAGAGCCTTTAGAGCTGCTGCTGGAAATAGGCTTGGAAAAGGTTTACAAGGATTATGAGTTCATCTTCACGGAAAACAAAGTGTGCAGCACTAATTTGCTAAAGGGCAATGGCGAACCGCCAAATGCTGATGTCTCTCCATCGAACGATCTTTCGAAGCTGCGCAAATCCCTGCACAATGCTGTGCGCGGTGATCCCACGCCCGGCGGTGGTGGCATGCGAAAAACTATGCTGTCCAGCAAGCAAACTGGTACCAAGTACCAGAATGGTGACGAGCCCATCTTTAAGAACAGCAACTTTGATGAGCTGGAAAGCGTTAAGCGTGTTTCCAAGCTATTTCAAATACATTGTACGCTGGAACATCTATTGATGATACACATCAATTTGAATTTACCCAATGGTCAGTTTGAATACGTTACATTTGATTTCACTTGAGTTCTTGTACAAATCGGAGCAGACACATTGGGATTCGGTTTGTCAGCATCAATTTGCGCGCTAATTAAGATGACCACACCACACCACCTAGTAGATAAAATAGATCCCAGGCAATAACGATGATACATATCCTAACGTTGGGAATAAATCCATGAAGCATAGATAGACAAAATACGAGAACAAATAAGGTTAGAAAGGGGGAAAATGAGACTGTCGAGCTGGACAAATCTGTTCTTTGACGGTTCAAGTTAACTTTGAGATTTATAAACGCTTGTTATTTAAGAAAACTATACCAATATGAGATAACTTGACCGGGACTGGACATTGTAGACTGAGAAACTTAACAAACTAGCTATTTTCTGTCGCGGGATACGCTGATTCTGCAGTCTCAAAGGGGAGTCTTCATTGCACATTCTGTACCACCTAGCTAGAAAAAGAAGTTGACTTCTGGGCATATAGAAAGGCTTTACGCAATGAATATTCCTGAACTCGTGAGAGTAAGGATTGAGGAGCTCTATGCTCAGAAGAGGGTATAGTAGATTTTATAGGTTGAATTAGGAAAGTGTGCTTCTTTCATTATAATAATGCTTGAATTTCCTTTCCAGTTTACAGCGACGTCTGCACTCAGTTGCTTAATAAGTCGCCGCGACTGGTGGAGAGCATTGATGATCAGCTCAGCGACGTCGTGGACATACAGTTGTCGGCGCATTATGTGCGCGAGCACTTGGATGGCAAGGATCCGCACTCACGTCAAATAACAATGAAGTCGCATAATACTAATCGGGAACTGACAACCACATTTTATTTTAATCTTGAGAACATTTGTCCTCCCGAGCTGGCGCAGTGCTTCCAGTGCGATGGTAGGTTGTATATAATCCTACTTTTATAACTACTATATTAATATTGTTACTTTCAGACAAGGAACTGGTCAAGGAGCGTACATATCATGCCTGGCTCTATCGCAAAATACGCACGTTAAAGTGAAACCCTGCCTGCAATTTTTAATATGAAATAAATGCATGTATTTATAAATATTTGTACACCAATTGTGAAATACTTAAGCCCAAAGCTTGTTTGACAACCTGCTTATCGCACGGCACATCGCAGCGCCGAAATCATGTTGGGTGAACTCATACAAGTTCTAATCCGTGCCGTGCAGAACTCATGTGTGTACGGGTATGTACTTTGACTGGGCATATGGCACATAAGTCATGCTTGAAAATTGCCTTGGATCGCTCAAGGCTTGAAATCTTTGAGTTTTAATAGTAAGCAGCACCCTTCCGCTTAACAATTTGCGTGTGTGTGTTTTACTTCCCACATTCTAAACAAAAGGGCAAACCGAGGAACTGAGCAGGCAACCAACCAGGCGTAAAGTAATGCTATAAACCGGCCCAATGCCCAAAGCGTGTGCCCAATGGCCAAAAGAAGGTGGCGCCATATCGCGAACATCCCGAAATGTTACAATCCAATTAACGCCTTGCGCCACTTGTCGGGTTGTCTTCTAATGCGCACCCCGATTGATTTTCAAGTCTCAGACGTGCGTGGAACGCGCAGCGGTTCGGACGTGTTTTGTGCTGCCTTGGCTAATACTCAGCAAAAAGTGGACAATATATAACCAATAGGAATACTCGGCTTAGGCGCACACGCTTAAAGGTTTTAAAGTGACGCACATCCTGTGCAGGGTGGAAAAATAAATAATTTAACTAAAGTTCATTACAATTATAACAAAGAAGTTATCCAGCTGCCTCATAAATTCAATTATATAGTTCTAAATGCCAATTATCGCGTGTATATAATCCAATTAACAAAATGGTGTGTATTGTAAAACTTTTTGCATAAATTGATTATGAAAGCCACTGAAAGCCAACTGGAAAATATTTAAGGATACTCGATATACTGACCAATAGCCTTAAAAGTGCAGTGGCAAGGCTTAAAACATAAAAGTGACTATAAAATAGAAGAAATCCAAGCTAAAATTCTTGTGAAACCCCACAATTTCAAGCCTATTAGTCCTTTCTTTTCCTTTACAAATATTTGCGTGGTTATCGTGAAGTAAACGTGCTCCACTCAACTCCTCATTTTAATTTGCAGGGTCTTGAGTTCTTCTTTAAATTTGGCTATGCCTTCCTTACCATCACGCTCATAATTATGATCTGGATGTCCTTGGCGCGAGCCTCGATATTCAGTCGAGAGATGGAAGAGACACGGTATCCACCTTGTACCTATAATGTGATGTGCACATGTTCCAAGTCATCAACAGATCTAGGAATTGTGCATTGCAAGAATGTGCCGTTTCCCGCACTGCCACGCATGGTTAACCAATCCAAGGTGAGTAGTTTATCGTCCTAACAGTTCGGGGTATAATCCTTGCGGATAGGTTTTCATGCTGCACATGGAAAATACGGGACTGCGAGAGATAGAGCCCTACTTTTTACAGTCGACGGGGATGTATCGACTGAAGATTTCAGGGAACCATTTGACCGAAATACCGGATGATGCTTTCACCGGCTTAGAGCGCTCCTTGTGGGAGCTAATACTGCCCCAAAACGATCTGGTCGAGGTACCCTCAAAGTCCTTTCGCCATCTACAAAAGTTGCGCATTCTGGACCTATCAGACAATCACATAACGGCAATACATCACGACGCGTTTCGTGGCTTGGAGGAATCACTGCAATCTCTAATTCTCGGCAAGAACTGTATTTCAATGCTACAGGCTCATAGCTTCTCAGGACTGCTAAACCTGGAGACGCTGGACCTTAGTGGCAATAGTCTGTTTGAGATAGATGCAAGTGTTTTTATAGATGGCATGCCCAGGCTAACTCGTCTGCTACTGACGGACAATATTCTTTCGGAGATACCTTACGACGCATTAGGTCCACTGAAAAGTCTGCGCACTCTGGATATCTCTCACAATGTTATCTGGTCGCTGAGCGGCAATGAGACATATGACATTAAGGCCAGCACCAAGCTGAATCTGGACAATCTGCATATAGAGTATAATCACATTGAGGTGCTGCCTCCGAACTCCTTCAAGTATTTTGATATTGTCAATCGAACCTTCTTCGATGGAAATCCCATACATACGCTACGGGTAAGTGAATAATGTGGCATCACAATAATCCTTGACACATTCGGTATTTTGCAGGATGATGCCTTTAAGCCAGCGCGCATTCGTGAGATTTATATGCGTTACTGCGGTTTGACTAATATCTCCCCGGTGGCATTTGACAGCCTGGTAAACAGCTTACAGATTTTGGATCTGTCCGGCAACAATCTAACCAAGCTCCATCCCAAGCTCTTCAATAATTTCGATGTCTTGAGGTGAGTCGCTTTCGAGCCACCCACTAATCCGATTGTCAGCACCCATCGACGTGGGGCTTCTCCTTGTATGTAGGCTAAGTGTGTGACCTGCATTTGAAGAACGTGACGAATGGGGAAATGAGGCGGTATAGAAATAAGCAGCTATGCGAACCCTAATAACCCAAGCACCTAACCACCCTTTGGTTTATTTCCCTCTCCCCGTATAACAGGGTCATCAGCATGCGTGACAACAAGATCAAAATCGCGAAGCCAACTGAAACCTTTAACGCTATGCACTATACGCTGCTTAAGCTGGACCTGAGCGGCGATCTCAATGATCCGACCAATCTACAAACTCTACGCAAGTAAGTGACCCCAGCACAAGACATCCTGCTCCCCACACCCCTTACCCCAGCAAATCGTTTTGTATTTATTTTTAAAAAGTATGACCAGAATGCGGAACATGCGATCGCTGTCCCTTTCGCGCATGGGTACGTCATCTGTGGGACCCGAAGACTTCAAGGACTTTGGCGTTGAACTGGAGGATCTGCAGATAACACGAGCCAGTCTGTCGGGCATACAGTCGCATGCATTTAAGCATGTGCGTGGTCTGAAGCGACTCGACTTTAGCGAAAACGGCATCTCAAGCATTGAGAATGATGCATTCCATGAAGTTGGTTACTCTGATGACTGACTTAAAGCCCACTCTTAACCAGGTTTCCCTTTACAGATTGGTCACTCGCTTATTTCGCTGAAGATGTCGCATGGCTACTCGGGCAGCGCCTTGCCCGCGGAGGCATTACGTCATCTGACCTCGCTCCAGGAGTTGGACTTTAGCAACAATCACATCAGCACCATGAGCGACACGAGCTTCCATTTCTTGAAGAATCTGAGACTGTTGGAGCTGCATGACAATCGCATTGAGCAGGTCCTCAAGGGCACTTTCCAGGGCGACATACACTCAAAGCTGGAGGAGATCTCGCTCCGCTTTAATCATCTTTCATCGATATCCCAACACACGTTCTTCGATTTGGAAGCGCTGCGCAAACTGCAATTGGATGATAATAAAATTGACAAGGTAGAGCGACGTGCGTTTATGAACTTAGATGAGTTGGAATACCTGAGCCTGCGCGGCAACAAGCTCAACAACTTGGCAGACGAGTCCTTCCAAAATTTGCCCAAGCTAGAGATACTGGACATGGCCTTCAATCAGCTACCCAACTTTAACTTTGACTACTTCGATCAAGTGGGAACTCTGTCCAATTTGAATGTCAACGTTAGTCACAATCAGATTCGTCAGCTTATGTACAATTCCTCCTGGAGTGGGCGCAATGAGCATGGTAGAAGATCCTTAAATACTTCAAAATTCACTGCCATTCCTAAAGTTTGATTTTTTAGGTGGCATGTATCACTCGAATATTAAAATCTTGGATCTCTCCCACAATAACATATCCATAATACATCCTGGGTACTTTAGACCTGCTGAGATCTCGCTGACGCACTTACATCTGGGCTACAACTCACTAATGGTTGGTGTTTGCCTAGATTACAGATATCTATAGTTTACTAAACCATTATATTTACAGAATACCACCCGTGACGTCTTTGGGAATATGCCCCATCTGCAATGGTTGGACCTTAGTTACAATTTGATACACGAGCTGGACTTTGACGCCTTTAAGAATACCAAACAGCTGCAGCTTGTCTACTTCGACCATAACTACTTGACCGACATACCTCAGGACATCTTCAAGCCCGTGCAAGGACTGAGAATTGTAGACTTCTCGCATAACAAGCTGCGTGGCTTGCCAGATAATCTGTTCTACAATGGTGGCATGGAAAAGTAATAACCAAGTAGCTTGCATAAGAGTATCCCTAAAAACCTATTTCAATTATAGTTTGGACGTTTCGCACAACATGCTCTTGAAGATACCATCCTCATCGCTGTCCAGTTTGGCCGCCCTGACGCTCTGCGAGCTGCACTTATCCAACAATTTCATATCAACCATACACAGCATGGATCTTTCAAACAAGTTTAGGGTAAGTCTATATGCTGCACCTTGAAGTCTTTTTTATCTTTTCTTATTTATATCCTATAGTCTTTGCGCTACTTGGACATCTCTTACAACTATTTGTTGCGCATAGATGATGCTGTTTTTGCAACAATGCCTAAGCTGGCGGTGTCTTGATCTCTCACATAATCGCGATCTTAAGGTCATGGATAAATCATTTATGGGTCTGGAAAACTCATTGATTAAGCTAGGTCTAGAGAACGTGTCGCTCAGCACAGTGCCAGAGATACGCTTGAAGTATCTACGTGAGTTCCGCCTGGGCTACAACGAGCTGCCCTCAATTCCACAGGAACTGGCGAGTAATATGAGCAATCTGCGCATGCTGGACCTCTCAAACAACGATTTGACCAATGTACCTCTTATGACACAATCGTTGCCACATTTGCGGTAAGTCAGACGTTACTCTTCTTAGTTAAATTTCAATAATGTGCTCGTCTTCTTTTATAGTCGGTTAATGCTGTCTGGTAACCCAATTACCTCGCTCAACAACAACAGCTTCGATGGCGTTAATGAGGATCTAGAGATGCTGGACATATCCAACTTCCGCTTGCACTATTTCGAATACGGCTGCCTCGACTCGTTGCCACATTTGCGTTCCCTCAAGCTGACCGCCTACTCCCACCTGGAGCACTTCAACATACCTCATTTGCTACGCCATCATCATAATATACGTGAACTGTGGATTGAGGCACCGCAGCCGTTTACACGTATAGTTAAGAAGGGCTCAGGACCAACTCAAGAGATGCAGACGGTTCAGATGGGCATGCCTACAGATCTACAGCGTGAGATGGAAGGGCAGCTGCCTTCGAAGCTGACCAATCTGACGTTCAGCGGCCCACAGTTTACAAATCTACACGAGCGCATATTGCGGGTGAGTTTCCCACAACTCTAATCATGATATCGTGCAAACGTAACTTTAATCTTTTTTTTAAAAGGGCATGCACTCCCCATACCTCTATATGCAACTGTTTAATACCTCGCTGCAAGCATTGCCTTCAAACTTCTTTAAGAATATGGGTCGAGTTCGAAACATATCGCTGGACATACGCTATCATAATCGTAATTTGAAGAAAATACCCAATCCGAATACTGGCGCGGTGCCTTATCTGCCCAATAGCGTATTTCTCACTGATCTGAAAATGTCACATACTGATCTGAACTGTGATTGTGACTTGGGGTGAGGTTCTACCAAAACTGATACTTTGGCTATCCTTAAGCTCATTACATTCTCGATCTTAGCTGGGTGGAGTTCTGGCAACGCAAACGACGTCAATATATTTGCTCCTCACAGACCTGGACCGATACCGTATTCCGTACGTTTATGAACTCACCGTGCCAGGTGTACGGACGTCATAATTGCGATGATCATGACGACGATCTTCGCGAGACACATTGTGAAAATAAAGGTGGTCAGCAGCTCCTGGAGGTTTGTACATTTAATTCCTAACTTCTTTACAGTTTCCACTTTATAATCGGTTATTTGCAGGCTCTGAAGTTCGATCTGGAATGCGGTTGGGATAATGCCAATTGCAGAGAAACTGCCTTCATTATAATAGCCACGTGCTTGGCTTTTGTGTTCTGGATGTGACTCTTGTACTTTGCATATAAGACGTCCACCGACTTTTACGATATTCTAGAGCAAGTCTATGGCAGGCAGGTCATATAAGTTTGTATGCAACTGCCTAGTGTATGGTTTGTGCCTGACCATCTAGAAATTAAGCGTGATGAGACTTTTTTCTACCTTGTCTTATGTTCTTTTAACTCCTTTTAGCTCCTTTGAACTCTGAAACCCAGCGAACAAGTTGCTTTCCAGTCTTTACGTCCTTGGTAACGCCTTATATGTAGTTATCCTTAGCTCACCATAACATCACCACCACACACCATACTCGTATTTAGCACTCAACTTAATTTATATAATACTCTTAAATTAATTTTTGTATTTTATTGATCAAACTTTATATTATCCAGCTATGGTAGTCCATATACTAATCCTCCGATTTATAATTACTTATTATATACTTAAGTTAGGTCACTTCGCTGCTTAAACAATTCCAATTGAAAGTCTGTAAAATGTTTCATAAACATAATAAATATTTACGGTAGGTTAAATGGGATTTTGGTTTTCCTTTTGTATTTTCTTCTTGCATAAAACTGAAAAACTTGGACTTTATTATGAGCGCATTCAAATGCCAGGAAGCACAACAAGAACAACAACAACAAATGATGTACATCAACAAACAATTAAAAACTTTGGCTTAAAGTTTTGACTTCGTTTTTTATACGATAAATTATTATGTAATGGCACATTGAACGTTCGGAGGTACCGCCCCAAGCAGTGGCCACTTTCTTATACCCTTGCAAAGGGTATTATACTTTTGTGACAAAATATGTAACAGACAGAAAGAGGCACCTTATATTTAGAAACTTTGATACTGAAATTAGACAGTATTGAAATGCTTTATTATATAGGGCATATGAACCATCGGTAATAAAAGGATTTTAATAAACCATTTTGATGTTTTTCAAGATATCTCAACCAAACTTAGCAATTCCAAGTTTATTTAATCACAATCGGAGCTCAATCAGATGAAAGACAGCCTTTTGTATGAAACATTTTGGTTTTCACAGATAACTTAAAAAATTTTGTTCAATTTTTTATGATTTTAGCAACTTTGATAAAACTCTGACTAGTTTATAGTCTAAAAAAGGTATATCTTCCAAATCAAAATAGGTCAATAGGTAACAAAATAGTTTTTAAAGTAAATTCAACTTTGCGCCTAATAGTGAGTTCTACTATTTCACGGATACTTTATTATAATCAGATACTAATCAGAACTATATTATTATAGGTGCCATAGGAGCAATAATGTTTTTTCTTTGTTGCAAGAGTATTAAATCTTTAGCACCCAGATAGTTGTACTTTTTGTTGTACTTTTTGTTTTATTTTTTGTTTATTTTTTGTTTATTTTTTGTTTATTTATTTTTTGGCAGTTTTATTGAGCTAAAGTACTTTGTGATGAATGGTCAGCTCGGGGAGAACAGGAAGCGGGCAGTGTCCGACATTTTGCGGCACTAAAGTTCAAATGGGGCAGCAACAATCTCATCAACTTCCCGTTTATGCACTTTGGAAATGCCGGTCGCGGGGGTGGGTGCCTCGCAGCGACCGCAGTAGTGGAGCTGTGGGTGAACGTATGGTTTGGTTGGGCATAACTACGGATGTGTGTGTATCTGTGTGTGTGGTTGAGGCTTACCTGTTTGCCAATTACATTTTCAAAGCGTGGGCGCACAAACGTCCAAGCGCCCATGTTGCGATGCTCCTCCTGGCTCCAAACGAAAGCTGTTCAAAGGGATTGGTGGAGCTGGTTAGGGTAGGTGCTGTAAGTTTATGACAGGTATGAACTTACATTGCGCGTTGCCATATTGCGCCAGCTGCGCTTGCAGTTCCTGCACGGGGAAGGGGCAGAGCGATTCCAGACGCACTATGGCCGTATCAAGAGCCTGTCTCTTCGCACGCTCCTCCACCAGGTTGTAGTAATGCTTGCCGCTGCAAATGATGACCTTGCGAACCTGTTCCGGCTGTACAGTGTTATCACCTGCGAGGTAAAGTTGTGTCAGTTAAATAGACCACCCGTAAAACTGCCAGTGAACTAGAGCTGGAAAACAATCGATAGTATCGACGGTCGATATTTGGGTACCGTGGGGGTTTTCACTTGAACCAATTCTTAACCAATTCTCAACCAATTCTCTCAATGAACTTGCTTATCAAAGTAAACATATTCCGAAGTAGTTAAGGAATAGAGTTTATCATTATCCGCTTCTCAGAAGGGTATCGCTTAATAAAATGATCCAAATGTCCTGAACACTCTTTAACCATTGGTTTCTGTTTACGAATATGGTTAATACCAACGAAAGTATCGATATTTTCAACTATCACTTTCGAAACTGTATAGTGCCGCCACTATCGATGGTTTTGCAGCTCTATTGCGAACGCACCTAGTACATTGTAGAACATTGTGCCTGGCTGAAAGTCCTCATGGGCAGAGGTGGCTGCGGGCAGACGCAGCAGCGTCTTGGGGGCAACCACCACCAATGGTTTGCGGAAATTTCTTGCCAGCTGGCGACGCAGCACATGATAGTACTGGGCAGGGGTGGTAGGGTTAACCACATGTACATTCACTGCATCACCATCGGGGGCTGTTTCCTTGGAGTCGCACATCTGCAGGAAGCGCTCCATGCGGCATGAGCTATGCTCAGAGGCAGCACCATCATACCCATGTGGCAGCAGCATGACCAACGCATTTGACTCCATCCATTTGGCTGCATAATTGAAGATTAATCAATGTTAGTTTGTGTAAGCCACAGAACTCACTTTCGCCAGAGACTATGAAGGCATCGATGATAATTTGGGCCCCATTGGCAAAGTCACCGAACTGTGCCTCCCAGATAATCAAATTTTGAGGATTATCAATTGCCATGCCGTACTCAAAGCCCAGCACCGCCTCCTCGGACAATATGCTGTGTGCCACCTCCAACTTGCCGCCATTGCCGCCCTCAATGTGGTTGAGGGGCACATACATTTCGTTGGTCTTCTGATCCACCAGCATGGCATGCCGATGGGAGAAGGTACCCCGACCCACATCCTCGCCACTGAGGCGCACATTGTGTCCCTGGTACATGAGGCTGCCAATGGCCAAAGATTCGGCAGTAGCCCAGTCGATTTTGGTGCCAGCTTCTAGTTTCTTCAGTCGCCCTTGGACAAAGGTTTTGAGCAGATGCGGATGTATGTTCTATTTTAAAGAGATCCCTTGAATGTGTTGAGAAGCTAACAAGGAGTTTCAGTAACTCACAAAGTCTGCGGGATATGTAACGCTCTGCTGGCCAATCCAATGCAGCAAGCCGTAGTCCAAGCCCGTATCCCAGTAAGTCAGTTCATTGGAGGGCGCCAGCTGTAGACCAGACCACTGCTTCTCAAAGTAGGATGGAGCCGGTTGATAAGTCGGTGTCAGTGCCAGCTCCTCTCCAAGATGGGCTATGTAGTTCTCATGCATTTGCTTTGCTTGCTCCGCGCTTAAAACGCCCTGCTTGGCCAGCTGGGCGGTATAGAGATCTGGCACAGATTGACGCTGATGTATAATCTGATAGATTAGTGGATTGGTGAAGGTGGGATCATCCACCTCATTGTGGCCCCACCGACGGTAGCAGTTCAGATCGATGAAGATGTCCTTGCGGAACTTTCTCTGATAGCGGAATGCCAAGTTTGTGATGTGCGCCAGCGTCTCCGGATCATCGCCGTTGACATGGAAGACCGGCGCCTGTATGGTCTTGGCCAGATCGGAGGAGTAGTCAGTCGAGCGTGCACGCTCGGCTGGTGTGGTAAAGCCCACCTGATTGTTAACAATCAGATGCAAACTGCCTCCAACTTCAAAGTGCGGAACATAGGCCATGTTGAGGCACTCCTGATTTATGCCCTGACCGGCAAAAGCCGCATCTCCGTGGAGTATGACATTGAGTACATGTTGGCCGAAAGGATGGGCTGTGTCGTCGCTGCTGAAGGCGCCGTCGCCGCGGCTCTGCTGCTTGGAGCGTGTCTTGCCCATGGCCACCGGATTAGCCGCCTGAATGGGAGGATGGAGAAGTTAAGGTGAAATTCTTTGCAAATTGTTGCCCAAAGCTGGGAAAGACTCACCTCCAGATGCGAGGGATTTCGCACCATGCTAAAGTTGATGCTCTTGCCAAGCACTTGCAGCTGCTCGGAAACATCTGTGCAAGATGTGGGTTTGATTAAATTACGCGTGTGTTCTCCCATCACCTCCCCCAATGCCACCGAAAAAAAGTTTCACTTACGGAAGTGAGTTATGATATCCGACATGGCCTCGATGTCGTCGGCGAACTCCGATGCGCCGCTGAGTTTGCGAAAAACTTTTGCTGGCCGCAAGTTGAGCAGCGCTGCCTGCAACGCTGTGCGTCCTCTGTGGGGCATGGCCAGGACCACATGCTCAATGTTCCCTGTTGTCATTGTTGTCGTCATTATACATAGTTGTTGTTGGCGTCGTAGGTGGGCATGCCAAAGGAACAAAGTTTTCGAGAAAATCTGATTAGGGTTAAAACAAGCGAGGGCCGATGTGTGAGCGCGTCTTAAGTTCTGCCATCAAGGAGCAAAAGGATAGCGATGGAGCTGTGTCACGAGCTACCTATGTGTGTTTAGATATGCTATAGATCGTGCTGTCTAAGCTGCTAAGCTAATAATTGCTCAAACTTAAACTATGTTAATGAAACTTGGTTTAAAATGCTAGTACCAATAAAAATTATTATTTGGGAATTTTAAAATTTTAAACGGCAAATTAAATAATTAGAAAAATGTGGCCTAACTACTAACTAAAAATTATAATACTAAATAAAAAGAAATTTTTTATCAAAAATGAATCTTCCAAACATCCTTAAAATAAATGTGACAAATTTTATGAAGAAAGTTGAAGAAAGTCAGTTTAGAGTAAAAACATGATTAAAAACACATTCTTTATGGAAACCGGTTAAGTTTTGTAATCTAGGAGGCACTTTGGCGTTCAAAACTTTACAATTCTTAAGGTTTTGGTTCAACATATTAAGTTTTAAAATAGGTTTTTAATACCAATTTCAAGAATTTTTCAAATAAGATTCGAAAGCTTTTGAAGTGCCTAATTTTTAAGGAATTTTCTGCCAGTTAAAGGGTTTTTAAAAATTTAACAAAGATCTTTGGTTCTACTCGCTTTATCTGTAATCAGTTCCTACTCATTACAAGAATAAAATTCATAAACAGTTGAAAATGTTTTCGTTTGTATATAAAAAAATATAAAATTTGTTCATTTCCCTTTCGTACTTGATTAGATTAGATAAAGTTGGTTTCTTCTAGCTGGTCTAATCGATTTTAGTTACTGACGATCACGCGCTCATCTCTGAGGCAGCACTCGACTACTGTTGGGAGTCAGTGTGAAATTTTCTCACATTGAGACCGGGTGCAGGATTATTTTGTCGCGGGATTTGCATGCTACTTGGTACTAATCTGGCAGGCCCACTCACCTTGAACGCTGTCGCGTAGAAGCTGCCAGAAGAAGGACACCATGGACTCGGCGCCCTCGCCGCTGTAGCGCTTGACAGTGGGAAATTTGAGTGCCATGAAATTATCCCAAGCCTGTGACTTAATTAGCAGCTCGGCGATTTCGCGGCGCTCCGACGGCTGCAGCTGGCGTTGGTTCAGTGTCTCAAAGTTGCTGGCCAGCCATTCCCGCTCCTCGATATCCTGTGCAGGACACACACAGAGAGAGAGAGAGAGGGTCAACAGCATTTTTGGAGCTGGCTCAGCAATTTATGTGACTATTATATGGCTGCTTACCTCAACATAGGAAAACTCGGCGCTGGTTGCACTGCCGCAGTAAATGTCCTGGAGCAGCTGCTCCAGCTGGGCAACGTTGTTGGCATCGCTGGGAGCACTTAAGAGGCCAGCGGTGCGCACCGTTTGCTGTGTCTGCAGTCCATAAAATGCGGGATTTAATTCCTGCAGCTCGCTGTATGTCCAGTAAAAGGACATGTACAGTTGACAATACAAAGAGAGATTCAAACATTATATATATTATATGTAACTTGAGGGGGGTTACTGGGGAACTCACCTTTGAGTGCCGGGCGCTTTGATACTGATGGGATTTACGGTTGCCAATTTGTGTCCATGCTGGCGAAAGGCCTCCACCCAGCGATAGACATTACCCTGAGAGTTCCGCGCCAGCCTCACCTCCTCGTCCACTGAAACACATGCGTAAACAATATAAATTTTCTTTCGCAGTTATAAATTATTAAAAAAGCACGAGTTCTCGTTGTGCATTGCCACATTGTGCGGCCTTTTGAATTTATTGGCATTTTATTTTTATGGCATATATATTTGGGGCTTAGGCTCACAGCTCGGGCCCCGGTTTGTATGGGCATATTAACTTATTCAGGTCTCGAAAACTCTTTAAAACAAAATACCTTATAAGTATAATAGCTGGAATAAAATATACGACTGCTCCTTTTCAATCTCTTGTAAATAATTATCAAAAATAAAACGATACTTTGTTCCTAATTTCTAATATCTATCTAGAACCCTCTATTGATGTTTTTGGAATATTCGGAACACTTCTTTTTACTCCATGTACACATAAAATGAGTAAAAAGGGAGTACTAAATCTGTGCAAATGTATGTAACAGGCAACAGGAGACATCTCTCGACCCTATAAAGTATATATATTCATGATAAGTATCAAAAGGGATTTCGATTTGGCCATGTCCGTCTAGAGACCCCAAATTATAAATGTAGGTTTCTGTATACCATATGCAGATCAAGTTTGTTTCCAATTTCAGATATCTCCTCCCGTCCCCTCGCAATTCGATAAAAACGTTTTACAGGCACACTTTTAAAGATATAGCCCTGGAATTCGGCATGTATTATGCTAAAGTCAATTTTAATCTGCTGTCCAAATTTCAAGTGGATCGGATCATAAGGACGGAAGTTATTCACAAAAAAAGATTCAGTGCTGCAGCGCGTTGGGAAGAAGCAGCACAGCCACCACTTAAAATGCTTCGCTTGCACTGTCGCTTGTGTATGTGTGTTTGATTGTGTAGGTAGATGCGATCGGAAATTTTCGACCTGGGTACAGGGAGTTTTGTAGTCGAGTATACTCGACTATAGAAGTCTTACTTATTAGCCCTTGTAATAGATAAATATAAAAAATAATGACATACGTTGTTTTTAATTTTTAAATTCAAATATCTATCTAAGAATCTCCATTGATTTTTCGGAATACTTCGTCTAAAAAGAGGATACAATACTTAGCTTAAATTATAATTCTAAGTTAAGTATTTGTCACCTATTAGTTATAGTATCTAATATAATATTTATGATATTAGAAACTTTATTTTTACATTCATTACAATAACTTTTAAAATATTCTATCCTCAGATCTTTCAACTCACATACTTTGTATGATAATTTAATATTAGCTATATGTACATTCCATATATTAAGCCTTCCCAAAAATGTTGTTGTTTTATATTTCACTAATCTTATAGATAGTTCTTTAAGAGTATTTAGGCATCGGTGCTTTAAAAATATCCTTGATTTTTAGCTACACATATGTGAGATATGGCACTGGCCTGTTTTTATTGGGTTCGTTTTTATGGTGTTTTATTTTCCGGCTAAGCCGTTGATAGCTCGTTGCTGTTTAGGTGTTTATGTGCTAAAGTGTTATCCTGCTTAAAGGATGCGCGTGTGCGACCAACAGTCGATTACGTACTGATATATAGACGTTGGGATCATTGACAGTTCTCAGCCAGCTTACTTGTAAATGCATTAAAACTTAATTTTCTTAAAAATTTATGCAATTCTTCGGAAAACATTGCGGTGATAAATCAATTTGTGTGCACCCCGAAATGAAGCACATATAAAGGACATGCATCTTCCTGCTGGGGTAGAAAGCACACAATGAATGATGAATTATATTTGTGGCAAAATATTTCAGTTTGGGCGTGTAAATATTATTGAACCGGCGTCATGGCAACCAAAGGATAATAACGCCTTGACAGTTATATATGAGAGTGCGTCACGCAGCAGTACAGCAGAGGACAGCACAGGACAGCACGAGTGCAAGCAGCCTAGAACAGGACTGCTGTAAACAGGAAGGATGTGAATGGAATCAAAAGAGCACCAGGAGCCGTTGCTGTTGCCGTTGCCATTGCCAATGCCTGTTTGATTGGTCTGCCAAGTGAATTAAACGGAACAGAGACACAGCAGCTGATGTCATACAATACACTGGATCAAGTCAACAAAAAATCAAGCCATGTCTGGGTCCAACACCAGCCGGAGGACAAGTGCTCAAAGGAGGTTTTAATCAACTCCGTCCTGAGTAGAGTTGGACGCGTGTAGAGCTTGTTTTTCTCGCCACGAGCTTGCACGATTTAACTCGCTTAGGTTTTTGATAGTGAGATCAAGAGTATATATATTTTATATAGTTAAACCATCTTTTAATGGGTTCAGGGCATAAAATAAGAATATCAATATTCAATGGAATGGAATTTTATGTACAAACTTCCTATCAGTATCATATATTAGGCGATTAATTTCGCTTAGTCGTAGTAGTAATTAATAACTCTTACTAATGATAACTTATGGCATTATAAAGTGAAGAGTGTGAAGAAGTAAACAGTCGCGTGAGCTTGAGGCATGTGTCGTGCTTGTGTCCTGTTGAAAAACAGTCACAAAACACGCTCTCATCTCTAGTCCTGAGTCATTCAAAGGCGCACCATAGGTGTCCATTATTGTGCACCAGGAGTTGCCACCTCTGCCATGCCGACCCCTCTCTGACTACCGCTCTCTGCATGTTAATAGGAACTGGCGTGCTTCGTGTTGATAAGACCCCAAGCCAAGGTCCGGGCCATGGTGCTGCCAATTGTGTGGTTGGCTTAGCCATAAGACCAATTCCAAAATTTGGGCCATTGTTTGCACAACTTTGATATTTTGCTGTGCACACTACCAGCATGTGTGTGTTTATCCACTAGGCATAGTTTCGTTTTAATTAGTCCAGCTCTTACGCTCTCAACAAAAGGGGCAACAAAACACATTGCTCAAAAGATTTGATCAAAAAATAGAACCAAATATAGATATACCAGACTGGTATAAAATTGAGCTTTAAATCAAAAAATAGCATGAGCTGATTTAAAGATTATGTTTGTGAAAATAAAATAAATTGTATTTAAAATTATTAAATTGTAAGGTTGAAAATTTGCTTGGTAAAAAAGTAGTTAGTGAGTAGTAGTAGTAAAGTAGTTAATTACATGTATAATTTTGAAAAAGTATGGTAGCTTACCAATATTAAAAAAAAAAAACAAATATAGGACCGCTATCTGGTTTGGATTTAGGGCAAAAACGATGTCCAGGGCACCAAACTACATGTCTAATCCAAGGAGATTATTGTGCTCTTTGAAATTTTGTATAGAAAACATTCAATAACAAGTAAGAATGCTATCGTTGAGCATACCAGACTACAAAACTCCCTGTACCCAGGTCAAAAATTTCCGATAGCATCTTCCTACACTTACTACACTACACACATACACACATACACAAAGACACATGCATAAACAGCACAAGCGACAGCGCAAGCAAGGAATTTGAAGTGGCGGCTGTGCTGTTTCTTTCCCCCGCGTTACAGTACTGAATCTTGTATGTTGAATAATTTCCGTGTTTAGTACCTGATCGACTTGAAATTTCGACAGTAGATCAAGAATAACTAAGGTATTGTACATGACAAATGCCAAAGCTATATCTTGAAAATTGTTACTGCAAAACGGTTTTTATCGAATAGCGGGGGAATGGGGGGAATATCTCGGATCCAAAATAAACTTGACCTGCTCCCTCTATATACGAACATAAAACCAATTTGATAATACAGATTTTGAAATTATCCACTGTATTTTGTATAACTCAAGTATAGCATTTCTGCTAACTTGATAATGGGCCAACATATAAGCTCCTTAAGTTGCCAAACGTTTTCTTCCTAACAATATTTATACTTGGAGCGTTGCCTATTCACAAATTTTCTAAGCATCAAATTTTTCCTTTACATTTTACTGTTTCAAAATTTTATAATAATCATAAAGTTAATATACTTATGAGTTAATCCAAAAATCCCCAAGTATTTAGGCAGAGACAAACAGATGATATTTGGGATCCGACAGGTTGCTT
Source organism: Hirtodrosophila histrioides (assembly GCA_037075165.1). Lineage (NCBI taxonomy): Eukaryota > Metazoa > Arthropoda > Insecta > Diptera > Drosophilidae > Hirtodrosophila > Hirtodrosophila histrioides. Next base: position 3,848,390 of record JBAMCL010000390.1, on the reverse strand, counting down.
CAAACATGTTGCAAGTGCGTGTGGACAAGGCTTGAGGCAACAAGTTTGAGTTTGGGGCTGCTGCTGCTGTTTTTATATGTAGGCAGCAATTCACTTTGATCTGTTTGTTGTTGCGGTTGTGGCTGTAGGTGAAGGGCTTGTGGCTACACTCAAACGTTGCGTTGATACACTGCCCAGCGGCCACAACAATAACAACAACTGAACTGTTTGAGGGCTCAGAAATTGGTTACAACTTGCCACAACAACATTTCCTTTTGCTTATTTCATTTGGCTTGAAAGTTTCCACTGTTGCGACTTATCAAAGGTGCTTGCTAAAATGATTGTTATCTCAACGGCAGGCAATTCTTTAAATGAGAGATTAAAAGCGAAGCAATCTTCCAGGCAGGCACTGATTACACAGATACGCGTGTATTTTAGCACAATTCACTTTTATATACAAGTTTTAAATAGACCTACCTTCAAAGACCCGCTTGGCGACCGGTCGATAGCCCCAGACGCCCTCCTTGCTGTGGTAGCCGCGTTGGGGGCGTGTCTGTGCGCCCACCAGTCTGGCAAATTTGCCGTTCGAGTTTGCTAAGTGCCGCAGCATTTCAGTTGCTTGATTGAAGTTCAATAATTAAGTTTAGCAGCGACTCCCTCCGCACCTTCGCCGTTGTCAATTGCAGCCACTCGCGTTCGACCCAGAACTGAAAATTCATTCTGTTTGTTTGAAATCAGACCCCCTGTGCTGTGCTATGCTGATAAGGAGACTGATCAGCAGACTGAGTTGAAGCAAGTGACGAATCTTATGCTCTTTTAGTCTCTCTTCCAAAAAGAAAGAAGAACGGGCGCCGTCTCTCTGCGCTCTTCTTTCTTTCATTCTTTGTGTGGGTAAAGTTGACTGAAACTATGTACATACATATGTATGTGTGCCTTTGGGATCGCGATCCCAAAGTGCAAAGCAGAGAGCTTACTTTTTTCAACAAACAATTTCTTGATCGGAGAGGAGAGCCAACTGACCAGGAGAATCAACTTCTCCGATCATTTGTTTTGTTCTGTTTTTGTCAATTTTCACTCTCTCTTGTTTGGTGCGTGCTCTGCTGATTGCTCGCGCTCACTGTCATATGCTTATACTCTATATCCAAAATTTGATTTGCGAAAAGAGTATATTCGGTTCGTGCAACTCCGTCTGTCTGACTATTTGCCCGACTTCGTTGAAGCTAATGCAACCAGACTATTGTATGTACACATCGTGGCATATACCACCCAATAAATAAAGCTTAAATAAATTCCTCACCACCAGCACCGCACCACACCCAAAAGCTTTTATAGCTAGAGTAACCAATTTTATTATATAGCTGTTGACGACTTTCTTGACATATTGGGCTTAATATATTACTTACGCACTCACAAGAAGCTGGAAACAGAGTATACCGCAGTCGGCAACTTCCAACTGCGAATATATTAGCTTGTGTAGGCGTTCTCTCACAATACAAATTTTATTATTATATTTTTATACGTTGTAGTGTTTGGCTTAATGCTTAGTTTGTTAATTTGCAATGTACATATTTATATTTTGCCAAGTAAATTGTTATATTGACTTTGTTTCTTAATTACATAGATTTGCCTGAGTTCTTGCTATTTAGTTTATTTGCTGGTTGGCTTGAAAGAAAACAATCTAAATGATTGATGAGATTGATTGTTACATCATGAATGAAGATTAAGGATTTGAATAGAAATGTTTGATTGAACTTATTGTATGTGTTCTTACTACAAGCAAGCCAAAGCGCTCAGCTCTCTTGGTCCATAACTTTTTCGTTGCCTACTTTTAGGCTGCCAATAAAAATTCGGAGCAGTTTCAGCTTTCCCCAATTTGAATATATTTACAATATCATTTTAAAATTCAACTGATTAAATAAATAAATAAAATTATAGAGCCAACTAATTCTGATTGCCTATCTCAATTTTTTCAGCATTTTAAATTAAATTATTGTTATAAATGCAATCCATTAAAATTGTATAAATGGAATTATATTTTTAGATGTATTAGTGCAAAGTCCAAGGCATCTCCAACTATATCCTTGATCAGCATCAACAGATGATTCGATCTCAGAGACTGTAAGAGCTAAGGACACTTTTGATGGTATTTAAGTTTCTTAATATCAAGTGAAGTTAATATATTTTAAAATTTTATGTTTCAAATGGATAATCGTGTTTCGTGAGCTGGTGAGTTTGGAGCTGGGTTCAGGACACTTGACTGTTCAGTCTAGTCTTTAAAAATAAATTGAAGTATTTAATGTTGTACATCTATATTGCCGCAAAGATATCAAATGACAAACCAAATTAGTTTTATTCGACTTTCACAGTTTGTTGAAATGAAGTGCGTAAAGTGACGTTACGCTATTTTCATTCATAAAACAAAAGCATCAGCGGAAATGGCGACTTGTTGGCAGTTATGGCTCATTGTCTATAATTATAATGGGTCGCTGTTATGGCAAGGGTTCTTGAGCACGGCCCAGTGAATTGATGACAGGGAGGAGCGGTGATTAACTGTAATGGATATGAATCACAAATCGTAATGTAGTCAAAATCAACAAAAGCAGCGAGCAGGGCAGTGCAGATAAGAAACGATGAGACAGCAGAGAGAGAAAGAGGGCCACCGAAAATGGGAGAGAATTAAATAAACAATAGAATTTGGAAATTAGAAACTTGCACAATAACCAAACGACTCGACTTGGCCAACAAAATGTGGAGCGCCAAAACAATGTTAGGGCGACCATAGAGGAATGCGTTATCAGTGCGTGGCTTCCGTGATAAGATAAGCGTTTACTGGTAGAGCATAAAGCAGATAACACCAACATTTCACAATCGAGAACTGTGACAGGTGAACCAGTCGACAGGTTTTGGCAACGCCCCGACTTCAGTCTTAACTGAGCGTGGCGCTGTAACGAACGTATTTTCTGGCTAAAAGGTTGGTAAAGTGGTCTCTGACTGTGTTGACTGTGATAAGAGTACATTTCTGATAAGCTTCACAAATTGATGATGTCATCAAGTGAAAAACCATTTTGAATTTCCGAATTTCCAATTTGCAAGTGAAGAAAACTACAAGAAAATTGAAGCTTAAGTTTATTTTTTAGTGTCCATTGCATAATTTGCATTCTCATTTTACAGTGTAACGAAACGAAACGAATATAATCGAAAATTTAAGCATAAGGAAAAGTGAGAATGCGCTTCAAACTGTTTGTGGTTTGTGCGCTGGCCTGTGGCTTTATGGCCTATGTGCTGGCCAACGAGAATATCTCGACGGAAGTGGAAGATCCAGTTAAAAATGCCGCGCCCGCGAATAAAGCGAACAAAATTGCACAGGCTGCTGAATTTGTAGAAATTCTCGAGGCGCCCAAAAAGCCACCCGCTGTGAAAATGGTCGAAAAAGCTCCTACGCCTACGCCCACACCCGCATCCGCATCCGCACCCGCTGCGGGTAAGCTGACCCCACAGGTCAAGCCAGCCGCGCAGGCAACACCACAGAAGGTGGTGCCCTTGGTGCATGTGGTTCCAGCCACCAACAGCCGCGGCACAGATGATATACTCACCGTAGCTGGATTGAAACCGCAACCAAAATCCGGGGCTCTAGTGATGCCATTTGACTACCTGGGCGAGTTGTACGATGTGGATTCCAGTGGCTACAATTGGGGTAAGTTTTAGAGCTAAAAGTCAATTCGTATATCGATACTATCGATAGGAGATTTTGGAAACTGATTTCTTTAGTGGTAATATGGTATTCTGGCTTCAAAACAAATTACTGAAATGTCTTAGGAGGAAATATCTTATTCATGTCGGTGCGATAGAGTCGAGTGTCCGTAGATACTATCGATACTGTAACCTTGTCTTCCTTCTATGCAAAAATGGGAATACTTTTCTCGATAGAAAAGAACCTCGATAGTGACAGAAGAGACAATCGATTGTGTCATCGATTGTCTTCCAGCGCTAATAAGCGTAGGGAACGCTGATTCAGTTAATATTACTCATACGCCCCGTTGAGCGTTTGGTTATCTTATCAGCGAGCAGCGCTTGGCTTGCTCGCTTACCAATATTTGCTCGATAACTTGTTCGACTTTCGACGACGCAAGCCCAACAGGTGGCTCTGTGTGTGTGGAGAGTTGTCTTGGCTATGCGCAAGTTAGACCTCGTAACTCATATACTGCTTCGATAAGATAATGCCCACATTTAGGTATTATAAGCTAACGGTTGTTTTGTTTTTGCCTTGCAAACAAATCAAGCAACTCACCAAGAGAGAGAGAGAGAGAGCAAGTGGGGTATATAGGCGGGTTCCTGTGTAGTTAGCAGGTTTTATTGTATGTTTCCAATGCATGATTCAGTTTACAACAATTCTGATAGCCGCTATGGGCTGGGGCTTGTAATCGGAACTGATACTATGAGTATAAAAGAGGTAACAGTATATTTATTCATTAGTCAGTGCGTTGATTCAATTTTATTATATAAAGCAGTACAATTTTGCTTTCAAATGATTCTCCGGCCTTGTCTTCAGCTATGTACACTTTATACTTTTTGTATGAGTCACCTAAATGCTACTTACACTGCTATTTTAAGGTTTCTACCCTTCCCGTCGGTATCTTTATACTTTTCCAGTCTCGTGAAACTCTTTGTTTCAATTAAAAATTTGTCCTGCCACTCTTGCAGCTAAAGTCTGTAATTTATTCTCATCTTATTAAAACTTTTCAACTAAGTTGGGTCCTGAACACTCCATAATCTGATTTGTTCCCAAATGTTGCACCTTTTCCATCGCCCCAACTACCTTATTGTATTCATTTATTATGCTTTTTAAAATGTGTGCTAGAAAACTAGTTAATTATGCTCATGTTTTTATAAAGTGTTTTGGAATCTCAGTTGACTGATAACTGCAAAATGCATAACTTTCCCAACAATTTAATTATGCATTTTTGCATTTCAGCACACAAACTTTTTTAATTATATTCTGAACAACAAAAAACAAGGGATTTGCTCTTCACAAAACTTTAGGTGTTTTTGCTTTAATATTAAAGCTGTGATTTTTGATAAATTTTCTATATTTTATGCTTTTTATCGGTCTGTCGCTTTTGAAATTAATTTATAACCAAAACTCAGTTAGTTAATCCTTTTATAATTGAAATTTACTTTAAGCACTCTGTCCTCTCTTCAGATGTAGAATGTTAGTTAGCTCTTTTATACCGATATATATTTATGCTACAACTGAAGAGGGGCCAGTGTGCCTAAAACAAATTTAAAACTCTAGCAAATTTCCCATTTTAGTTTCCCAAGAATCTCAGTTACCACAAGTTTAATTAGTTTCTTTGTATGATTTTATTTAAAAAATTAAGAAATTTATTAGCATATGTTGAACACTTCGTATGAATAAGATTTAAATTAGGGTATCCTTGGGAGCTTGCCCTAAATTGATCACTCGGCCGGGCAGCGAGTGGAGGTTGCCACAAATGCATTCCTATGCACTCATCGAGATGCGCTGCTCGTATTCAGCTATGCGTAGCCTAACGGGCACCACCAGGCTCAAATCCTCCATCATGGCATGGCGTTGTGGTCTCAGAGTTACATTGGAATTCTGACGGGCGATGGTGGCACGCGATTTCTCCATGGAGGGCTTCCGGCGGAGTGAGGATTTGCGTTGCGCGGTGTTGTTGTTGCCGGCGGGTGGCTTGGCGTTGGGCGTGACGAACTGATGTTGCAACACGTCCGTAGCGGTGGTGGCACTCAACCGCTTTGGCTTTGGAGGCGCCACTTGCCCGCCAGCGCCCGCGGTCGTCGCCATGCCCAATGGGCGGCTCGAGCGCAGCAGCGAAATGAAGCGATTGTTGTTGTTGCTGCTGCTGCTGCTCGGGGTGGACTCATAGGTTTTGGTTAGCTTGTTGAAGAAGTTGATTTTGTCACTGACACTGCGCGTAACCTCAAGACTGCTGTTGCTAACATCCTGGGGCACATGCACAGCGCTGAATGTGGCATTGCAATCCTGTTCCAGTTGTTGCTCGAAACGTTGTTGCATGCTTGCAATGGGCGTCGGTGAGGGTGTGGTCGGCGGTGTGGGTGCGTAGTGTTCCTCCTCATCAGAGGCATTGTTGCGCTTGGACATTTGCAGCACCTTCTCGCGCAGCTCCATGGACCAGCGCTTCTGTGGCGTGTGCAGTTGCGGACGCAGCGCCTGCAGCGGTTGCGTCTTGCTTGCATCAGGACCGTTAATGGCCAGGGCCAGTTCGCTGGTGAAGCGGGGCTTGGGCGTCGGTGTGGGTGTGGGTCTGGACGTAACAGGCAGCTGCTTGCCCTGGGGCACTGGCGTTGATGTAACACCTGGCGTCTCCATTTCCTCATCAATGTCCATCTCCAGCTCGCTGAAACTCGAGGCAGCCGTCATCGGCATCGCTGCGGGCAGCTTGTAGTTGTAGAACTGAAAGTTGAATGTGCTGATGCTCATTTTGAGTACCTTGCGTTACGGTGGTGCGAATCGAATGTGCACCACTCGACAGTGTTGGCCATTTATATAGCTATTGATCTGGCTAAGAGCTGGACTACCTGCCTGCCTAACCAGCAGCTGTGCGCTGCTTACCTGTGCGGGACTCAGGTACTCAGCTATTAACAGAGATACCAACATAGCTGTTTTTGTGGAAAATCTGATCCTTTTTCAAAGTCCTCTCATATTATCCAGCTGCCTGTAAGTCTGGCAATTTTTCATAAATTAATCCGTTAATAGTTTTAGCTATTTTTGAAAAATTTGTGTGTTCTTTGAATAACTCATTCAGATATTATAGATACGACTAACTTTATGTTGTTGGTATAGACCCACCATTTAGAAAAAAGATTATTATCAAGGTATACTAATTAGTATTCATTAATATGCTGAGTAATTTAAACGATAATACTAAGTTCCTAAGAGAGATTCTAACGGCTATAGTTTATACTTCTTCGGTTCAATAATGAAATATATCCTTCTTGGGTTGAAAGGTGGAGCTGCAATGAGACTTTAAATAACTTTTTTCAAATATCCAATTTAAGTAGATATTAAATAAACTTTTGTAAATAGAGTCTTGCACAAATGCAGTTGATTGCAATCGTTTGAAATTCAACATTATTCTGTATAAAAAATTTGCAGCCAACAAATAATACAACTCAATAAAAAGCATGTTAAATAAACAAGCTAGAGAAGAAGACACAATAATAAAAAAATTCAAAGCAATTCAATGCAATTCAATTGATTGCCTTAACTATAATATATTTAATAACAATGGCGGGAGATATTTACATTTTAGAGTTCAGGCTTAGACCTGAAAAGATCTATGTATTTATTTTTATGTTACCACGATTGTGGTTAATGTTAGAGTAATATGTGCATTGGGTGAAAGTTATTGCAAATATATATATAAGAAACTTAAAGTAATAAATAATAATAGATTCGAATATGCGAATCTATGCTATGATTCATTCAAGTCAATTTAAATTGTAGATAGCTATAATTTCACAAGAACATATCTAAACATAGGCATGGTAAAAGTCAGTTATTTTGATAGCTGCTTTTAATAAAATTTCCTATTTTAAGTTTGTCAATTTTAAAAGTTGTAATTAGGTTATTTTTGTCAATCGACAGTTGGCCACACTGGTCTTCAATGACATTGCGGTTGCTGAGTTATGTTGCCTAAAAAGTTGACTAGGTTTATGGATGGCACAATCCCTGTCCGGGGTCTTGACTTGACATTACTTTCGTCTGTATTCCAGGAACTGGTAGTGTGTCAAAAAATAAAAGTGCAACATTTCGAAAGAATTGCAACCGGAGCACGCGAATTTTGCGTATTTTCCGCGCACCAATTTAGAAGTACTTTTGGGCAGGATCATAAATCAAGCGAAGTGCTGCCGCTAATCCCCCTTTCTACCTTTCTACCTATCCACACTTGGGCAGCAGTTTTTGCAGCAGCTCATATTATGATGTTATCCCTAAAAGGATTAGCCTGCCATGATAATATTTTATGGGCTGCCAACGCGACACTGATTCATAAATAGATTAAAAACTGATCCATTCTGCGACAGCTGTGCGGAAAACTGTTCTGAAAAAAAAGGAAAAATGCAAAAGATTTTATTAGCCCTACGGCTTGGATTCAGTTTAGGTAACTGCCATAAAATGGAAGCAGCTGACTATTAATTAGCCGCCTGCCATCAACAATTATAGAGCATTATTATCGTGCTCATCATTCAAAAGCACTCAATAATCGGCGTCTGAAAGAGCAGAGCTTAATGGATTAAAAAAAAAATGATGCTTTATTACAAATTGATGCATTAATTGCCTGGCTGCATAAAGAGGCGTTGGACAGGAATGTTGTTATAAAACCCGCTAATGAAATATTAAGTATGCAATTAAAAGAGATATAAAAAAATCCATTGTATTACAGCGAGAAAAGCTCCGCGATTAATATTTAAATAAATAGCATTTTAAAAAGTTATAAGCGAGCGGCAATTAAGTGCTAATAAATTAGCTATTTAATTACTATATTTTTATATATACAAGATTAACTGTATAGATAATAAACAAAGAAGTTCGTAAGAGAAAAACTACAATATTTTTTTTATAGTTATGTGCTGACTTTCCTCAACTATTTGCAGCTCTTAATTTGAGTGTATAAGTATAGCCAAAAAGGATTACAACGTCAAGTTGTCGGCCTTTCGAGGACATTCAAAACCGCAGACAGTCTAAAAATAAAAGTACCTCTTATATTTTAACCTAAGTTTATTTTGGAGTAGAAGTTTAAGGTCTGTGGTCCTGCTGTGGCTGCTTTGTATCCCCAGAGATCCTTAGCATTGCACTTAGTCAGCTTTAAATTGCTTTGCAAAGGCAACGCCAACAGCAGCAACAAAAAGAAATTAGAAAAAAGTGTGGTGAAAGCGTGAAGACAAAAAAAAAAGAAAAGGGCGGACAAAAATAAAATATAACACAGACCAGAAACGGTTGGCAAGTTGGTAAAACTGAAATGAATATTAACTGTGACCTTTAATGGCTAAGTGCACGGAAAGCCGAGCGCAGAGCACCGAGCAACGGGCTCCGAGCATCGAGCTTGAAGCACGAGGCAGCAATTTTGCAAGTGAGTCAGCAGGAAGCTGCAAGAAATGAAGATAGGCAAGTGGCAAGTGGCAAAGGAGGGGGCGGCGAAGATTGCAAGACAGCTGCAAAGTTGCAAGTTTATGTGCGGCCCCTTTGCATGCACCCGGCCTAAATTGAAATGCGGCTGGGTTATGGACTGAGGGGGGTGTGTGTGTGTGTGCGGGAGGCACGGTCAGCCGCCGCCTTTTTGCGAAATTGAATACGTAATCTCTGAGGATTAGCTGTTGAAATGTGAAATTATTACTATGATTGTGCTAGAGACTTGACTTCACTTTAATACTTATTTTAATGTCTTGCAGATCCCAACAATAATGTGGCGCCACCGGATACGCCCTCAACTGCAGCCGGTGGTTATACAATTACCCCCGCCCGCCTCGCCGAGCTGCGCTCCAATTTCATGTACTGGTTCTACGACAAGGACAACTATGGCGGTCGCGGCGACTATCAGTTCGACATACATGCCTCAATGACGCAGCTGCACAAGAATCTGAACTTCCAGATGCCCTTCTATGGTTTCCGATTCAACTACACACGCGTAAGCTAACAACTTAACCGATTTAGATTTTAGTATCAAATTGTTCTATTAAACAACTTAACAACTGAAGGAACGAACAAAAGAACTTAACCGATTCATATTTTAGTATTAAGTTGTTCATTCGAACAACTTGCCGAACTGAACGAAGGAAGGGAGATTGACTTAAATGAACAGGACGAACGAGAAATTGACTCAAATGAACAGAATGAATTAGAAATTGACAGAAAAGAGCGAAACGAACGAGAAATGGACTCAAATGAACTAAGCGAACCAACGAATGGAACTTAAACTGAACATTACTAAAGATCTACTCATACATATGCTGAACTGAACTGAACACCGATCTTTTGTGATCAATTGAACTATAAATTTATAAACTAATATCTTTCTTATAGCTCTCTCTGAATGGCTACTTGGAGTTCTCCGATCCGCCCGAGTATCTCACCTATCCACTGGTCTTTCCCATCAAGGATTGGCCTTTCAAGCGTGATCCCTCCTTCATGGGCATCTTTTTCAGCAAATGCCGTGTTGGCAGAATCTACCCCTCGGATCTGGACCAGCGCACACCCGGCGTCTATTTCCGGTAAGTTTGCCTGCACTCAGCAAACTATTTGTGCTCGTTTGCATTTATAATCACCCTGATTGTTGGTTGCATATTAAAAATCACTTCAATGCCCGTAAACACACCCACATGTGCGTCTGTTGTTTTTCCAGCAGTGCTCCCCCCAAGCCCCTCGCTGTGCGACATGTTTGCAATGTTCGCTCTCCATTTCCGCTGGCACATTGTGTGCTGCATTTATTTGTATTCGTATATAGTGCTTGTTGTTATTGTTTCTCACTTGATACTGTTCCATTTATATCCACGGAATTTCTGCATTGTTAGCACTATAGCTACCTGTTCGGGCCGTGCTATCTGGCAGCCATTTGTTAGCCACCGAGCTGTCAGTGTTGCTGATTTCAGTATTCATTTATGCGTGCATCCTTTTCAAAATGGCGTCGACAGAGGCACGTTGAAACGACCAGAGTTGACTGCAAAAATAACTAATTAGAAAATATATATATATATTTATTTATATCTAATTATTCCACAATGAGGCTAATGAGTTTCTATAGATATTCTACAATTGTAGGAACCAGCCTAAATTCGAGGTTAGGAAGAGCGTGAAACCAAGTTGTTTATTTGCTTTCCGCTTTGTTGCATCTCTGACCCCTTTTGCGTCGTTGCTTATGCATAGGTCTACATAATTTCTGATTTTTTAAAGCTACGCGTTTCCTTTGGCTTCCTGCTTGTTTGGCTTCTCGCCTGCCTTGCTGCTTGCCTCGCCTCTCGCCTCTCGCATCACTTCTCGTTTCACAACTCGTTTCGCTTCAGTTCTTGCCTCGCTTCCAGTCGGACAAATCTTTAAATAATTCCCTTCTCTGGTCGTCCTGCTTTCATTGGCCACTCTAATGTCTGTCTAAGAACTTTTAAGCGCTTGTTAGACGATGCATAACAAAGATTGCGTGCAACTGTCGAAATCTTGCGTGAAAAATTGCATTGCATTGAACATTGCGTGTCAGAGATTTGATTTGACAATCTTACACGACTCGTAGCAGATGTTGCTAGGTTTCTTGCACCAAATATAAATGTTTCTATTGCTGTGCAAGTTGCATGAAAAGGTTGCACAGAAGAGACCGGACTAGTATTGAAATTCGAGCTTATTTATTGCCATTGGCAAAAACCAGCCAAATTTGGCTTGAAAATCAGCCGCTAGCCAGCAATGTTGATACCTGATATTGTTATCATGGCTAACGAGTAGGAAGTAATTTCATTATAACGCCAGGGGGTAATTTTTGGCCGGCTCAGTGCTAAATTTTTGTTGGCCAGGAAAGCATAGCAACATTGGCAAGCCGAAAGCCGAATGTCCTGACCACATGGAATTTGGGATTCCATATACATTCCTTTTTTTGTACTAATTTGTGTATAATTAAATTCACTTGTGACTGCACACATTTTTCTGTTGTTGGCTTGTTTTGTAAACTTTTCATGGAACATGCACACAATTTTGGGCAACTTTTGTTGTGTTGATTATGCAAATGAATTCCAGTGTGGGTGGTGTCTACCACAAATATCCTTTCAACTTTTAGAATTGTTAGCTTTGTATTGTAATTACCAAAAATAAAACATGCAAATACTGTATATTGCATTAATTAGGCTTCCGGTTGTCAACAGTTGAAATCCACTTAAAGTTTTGGCCCCATACAAATAATATCTAGGATGTCCTTTTCTATGTCTATATGACAGATTACTTTCGGCTTTCATTTGTTGCATACTGTAAAATCAACAATAAATTTACGCTACAGCTGAAAAACAAGGCAGACATGTCCTCTATGTGGGTCAGTATTTATGGCCAACTCTCTACATTGTTTTTAGCCTGCTTGAATTTCATACTCTCAAAACTGGGAAAAAGTGCGGTTGAATGAAAAAAAAAAAATAGCACACAGAGCGCATAAATAACGTTAAATTGATGTGAGTGAGGGGCAAACTGGGCAAGTGATGAGGAATATGTGTATACTGTCATAAGAGCATATGGCGATTCCGCTTAAAAGTAAACAAATTTAACAAAGTTTTAATATGTTTTTGTTTGCCAAACTACTTTAAAACTTAGAGGTATTTTTGATGCCTGTTTTGTAAAGGGTTTTCTAATAAGATTTATATTTAAACGTGTAGTCTTAATCGGCATTAATTCGTTCTTTAAGAATTAAGTGCATTCCGGTTTTATTTCTAGTTTATAAGAATAAAATTCTATTAAAGCCATATTTTACTATAATTGAAGGCATCGTATAAATTCCATAATTCAAAAAATAAAATAATTTTAATTTTTCATGACTTTTATCAACAATTATTTTCCAAAGGGAATCTTTAAAATTAGCTTTCTAAATAATATTGGCTTATCAGTTATTTATTTATTTATTTTATAGATTCTAGTGCTATAAACCAAAGCTTATAAGCCAGTTCAATAGTCGCTATAATTATACAAAATATTTTTAAGAGTAGTGTTTCACAAATTTGTTTATTTTAAATATGACAATTTCGACATAAAGTTTGATACATTTTTTTGACTAATTGTCAATAAAACTGTCGCATTGCAATTGTAGTCTGAAATCACTTGAACATCTCTGTGAGCCATGGTTGTCAGGAGTATGTCCTGGCAAGAGTATGGCAGCTGACAAATTGGTGCGACAAAGCAATTAACGGACTGTAAAGAGAGCGCAATGTAGTGAAAACATAGCGAAAAGAGAGCGACAATACGAATATGACAATAGTTGCGGAACGGGGAATGCATTTTCATTTTCATTTTCAATTTTCATAGTTTTCAGCTAGCATCGGACAATATGTCAAACCAAGCACCGCACGGGCCGTTTAAATAACTGATGGTCAGGGTGACGGGTGACGAGTATGGAGTGAGGAAAGGGGTATACACGAATGGGGCAGTCACACACTCTGACATTTAATTGTCTTGCAAAAATGCTGAACGAAACTTTGATGTGTGTGGGTAGAGTGTGCGCTGGAATTTAATTTAAATAACTTTGCATGGCACAAAAGGAGCTGCTGGAAAGCGAATGCTGCGTAAATTCCAGTAGCTCAACAGCATTTACACCTACAGCACACAGACACACACACACACATATACAGACACACACCCATCAATTTAATTACACGCTTATAGTTAACACTGCGCGCAGGATTAGCCAAAGTGCTTGCGGGAAAGGACGAAAGAAATTCCCAAGTAGCTTGGCAGCTGCATTGCGCATACGCCAAGGTTCGGTGGAGCACTTCATTTGTGTGCCCTGGCATCCTATTCCCTTTTCCCTCCGCCCATTCCCTGCATATGCAACTTGACCGTTAAATTCGGGATGAGCTCAGGTTTAATTACACACGCAAAGTGTGCAAAATAATGAAAAACGAAGAGAAGCCATTGTTGTTGCGCCGAAGATTATATATACTTTCAGACCAGGATAAATATGCTTAAACTGCTTGTAGTACTTTCATTCCGCATGCGGGTGTTCGCGGGCGCTGATTAAAAGGGTTAAGTGCTTAAAGTTAAATGAAAGCGTTACTGGCAAAAATAAAACTTTATTGTGTTTTATATATTTGTATTATTTTTTGTATATAACAATTGCCCTATTATTTGAGTAGTTGTATATATTATTGAACACTACTTTATAAAGATCCTTATTATTATAGCTAAGAAATTAAAATATAATATAAATATAATACATGTAATACTCTATCTATCTATGCACAAAGTTGGAAAATATAATTATTATACGTTACGATGCGTTAAGTCCTTATAGTAATAATTTCCATAGACACATCTTTATCGGGGTAACTGTTTATTTGATTATTTGATTACTTGTTATTTTATTTTATTTATTAAGGCGTTGCCAACTATGTACAAAATGTAGTGGCAAGAATTTACCACCAAAAAATATACGGTCACACTTAGCCTACATTTAAAGACGAACAGCTGATTGCCGCTTTGCCAACTGAATCATTGAAATTCTTTTAAGTTCTCTCATTAGTTAACCAGTGGCCTAGCCAAGGCTACGTTAACTTGTTTCTAGTTTTAAATATTATGTAACAATATATAAATAAATAACCCTGTGGCCTTGAACAATCTAAAAGTAAATAGTTCTTAAACATAATTTATAAAAAGTACAGAGCTTATAAGCCAATAAATGATATATGTAGTTAGTTCAATTAACTAATCGATTGCCTACAAGTTCCATCAACATTAGTAGATAAAGAGACAGACACATTACTATATTAAGTAAGTTCGTCCTTTTGACCACGTATATACCCTTATACACAAATTATATGTAGTATGGGCAGTACATATATCGTGGCACAATTATAATACCCTCCTCTGGCAAGGGTATATATGTAAAACCCCAGCCTCGACGGGCTTTGTTAGTAAAACTCTCTGAAAAGTTGTTGTTAAATGTTCAAGTGTGGAAATCAGCAGCGTTGAGCTTTTAATTGTTGTTTGCCAAGTGCAACAACAATTAACGGTATATTCAAGTGTTGTACGGGGCAATATGGGCGTGCCGCAATTAAAATATTTATGTCGATTGTTTTCTGTGAATTTCAACATTCCGCAAGTACAATTGGCCTGGCCAGAAAATATTGATTCAACTTGCTGTGGATTATTTAGGTTGCTTTTGAACGAGGCTCTGTTCCCAGACATTGAATAGAAATAATATTTGTAATTTGTATGTTTTATTAAAGGGGGTTAAGCTCTGTTTTGTTGCAGTTTTTTCTTAATCTCTCTAATGTACGAATAGACTTAACGATTTTACTCATAACTTGGACATTTTCAGGACCGAGCCTTTGTAATCTCGCCATGTCCAATTCAGATTACACTTAAGTTGATCAACTTTCAGCTATTGGTCCCTCAGCTTTTACTGCTGTTGCCCCATTTTGTTGAACTCTTTTCATTTCCATTTCCATTCCCATGCTGTGTTCTGGTCTTGGCCAAGTCAAAGAATTCTTGCAGCGTTCTTACATGCAATTTTCGCCATTTTCTTTAAGTATGGCCATTGTTTCACTTTCGTTTACACACAGAGATGAAATTGGGCCAAAAGTAAAAGAATACTCAGACAGCCATGTTGGAGAAGGACGACCAGGACGACGACTGTTTCATGCAAAACTGTGAAAAAGGCATTTTAACCCAAAATGCAGACAAAACTGCGACGGCGGCGAAGGCGCCCGAATGTATGCAATAAAGTACATAATAGCGCAGTTCAAGAACTGGCACGCCAAATGTGAGGCTGACAGGGGTGATGGGCGGTGGGTGGAGGGTGGAGGGTAGAGGAGGGTTGGAGGTAGGAGCGTGGGAGAGGAGAGCTGCCTGAAAGTGAGGCTGACGACTGGCGAAACGAGCAGCCCGACGTTGTTATATACGAGCCATGTGAATTTCCATTACTTTTGTTACTATATGTGTGTCTGTACGTGTGTGTGTGTGTGTGCTTGCATGTGTGTATGTTTGCATATATCCAAGTATGTGTGTGTGTGTGTGCACATAGCTTTTTGGCTTACTTGCACGTGAAACTCGTTGGCTTGGCATCTGCGTGCGCATTTTTAGGCCGTGTGACAATTTTCTGTAATTTTTTTTTTCTATTTTGGCTTGAATGTCAATTGCAGACATTTAAAGTTTCATGGCTAAGGCGAGGGCCGAGAGGAGGAGCCAAACAAATGATAAACTATGCAAGTGCATGTGTATGTTCCCTATGTGTGTGTGTGTGTGTGTGTGTTGTCTCTTTGTGGCATGAGGTTTTTACTGTGCGGTTTTATGCTTTCTTTTTATAACCTTGCACAGGGTATTTGCGTTTCATCACAAAATGTGTAACACTCTAAAGGACATATTCTAGAAAGGCTTTAAATGCCATGTCGTAAGCTAAGTCGATAGGATCATCATATCTTTCCTTCTTAGTACTAGTTAATGTCTTGGCATTTAGTTTATATTTCTGATAAATCTTTGTATTAAAATCTGACTCTTTAGATAAATATGTATTCACTTATAAATATTTCAATATATAATTTAGATTTTTTGTCTGAAGAAAGATATTGGGCTTGTTCAGCAGAATAAATCGCTGACTGATTCCTGCTGACTTTTGTTTACTGTGACTGCAATCTTTAAAATTTCACTCAAAATGCATTTTTTAAAATTCTTTTTTTTATATATTTTTTATTTTATTATTTTTTTTATTTATTTATTTTTTTATTTATTTTATTGTGAACAAAGCCAAGCTAAGCAAGTTTAAATCTGTGTTTATTGATTGAATCGTTTAGAAAATAAAAAATTAGACTACAAATTGCAAGTCAGCGGAAATCAGTCAGCGATTGGTTCTGCTGAATGAGCACATTGTTTATGATTGATTACCTTACGATCTCTTATATTTGATAAGACTTTGCCTGGGAACAAGCTATTATAACATTATATTCGTAGCATAGTCAGATAATTAACTTATCGAAGAGTATTCAATCTGCGGCATATCGAAGAAAGCATTTCCTTCCTGTTAAATTCTTTTCTTGTTTTATTTCTGTGTGCCTGCTATTTTTACATGCTGGCTCTTTTTGCTGTGGCCGTGTTGGCCTTTTTTTTTTTTTGGTTGTGTTGGCTGTTGGTTTGGCTAACTATGTGGACAGCATGTGTTTGCAGTCAGTTGGGGCCAAAATGCAATTTATTTTCGATTGCCAGCTGCTGTCAGCTATAATTTATGAGGGCCGTAATTGCATCAAAATTCGAGTATGTGGCAGCTAAATAGCATTTATAGAAAATAACATGATGACCATTCAAATACTATTTGCATTTATTATAATTTATTTGCATTAATTTGGTCCAACGCGTTGAAGTGTTAATAAATAAATGTTGCATGCACGCAGCACGCCGCATGCCGCATGCAATGCAGTTGCAAATGTTGAATGTACTCGAAATCTGTTGTTGTTCACAGCTTGCATTCCTTTTGGCTGCTGCTGCTCAGTTGTGTAAAACAATGTTGTTGCTTTAGTTTTACCAACAGCATGAAATCAATAAATTGTTGCATATATGCAAAGAACGAAAACATTTATCAATGTTGCAGCACATGCACAAATATTTTGCAATTGGCATGCGCTCCGTTTGTCATAAATATTTTCAATTTCACTTAATTGAAATGCCCTTGTTTGTCAGTTTTTCTTTTGTGCAGAAGAACGCCAAAGAGCTTACGATGAAATAAAATGTAATTTGTGTTAAAATTTTAATGAAATATTATTTAACCCACATATTGAAAGGAAGTCATGGCAAATATTTGAAATAATTAAGTTTTTTGATTTAAAATAAGTTTGGTAAGAGCATTTAAGCTTCTTGTTGAACGCTTTTGCTTCAATACATTTTAATTACACAATGAAAAATCAATTTCTTGCGGTTGATAACTCGTTAAGTGACAATCGTCCTTGCAAGCAGATAAAATGTTGTGACCAAACAGCACAAGGACTTCACATCTGCTGGCTTTTGATTAATGCAGGAGTGTGCTTAAAGAATTTCAAATTACGAGTATTCGATAATCGAGTGAGATGACTGAAATTTGCGTAAAACAAAGGCGAAATCATATTTTGTGCGGCATGCGTAATGAATAATTAAAGCATATAAATCATACGGCACGTTGCCGCCTGCCAAAAACCACTTGAAAGTGCGCACAGCAGCGTAAAATACATAAAATCTGTATTAAAATATGGCCAACATGCTTAAAAATCAGCAGTCTGGCCGTGTGCTGATTTATATGCCAAACATCAAATCCATTTATCTTCATATACGAGTACGCATACAGAGCGCCCCGAAGCCAAACCAAATTCACTTGCCTTAGCATATTCCCTGCTGCTGATTTGATTTCACATTATTCACATGCATACTTATACTCCTACTTACTTACGAGTGTATATATATATTTATATTGTTTATCTACATACTTACTTACAGGGTGGTACGTGATCTGATGGGACGCACAGACCGCTTCGGTGTTGAGGTGCGGGAGCGCACCATGTGGGATATTCGCACTGGTGTTGTGGGTGCCGATACTTTTGTGCCCAAGCATGTGGTGATCGCCACCTGGAAGAACGTGTCCTTTGCCGGTGGCATTGACAACTCCCTCTTTACGGTAAGTACGGCCAGCTGAGAATAAACTCGAGATATTATAGGCATACGTGTTCTCAATTCCACTTCCACTTCTCTGGAATTTCACAGAAATGGTTCTAACATAATCTAAATTCTGTGGAATTGACTCAAAAGTCGAACTGGGAACCGAGTGCTTTTTAGAGCTTAAATTAAAAGTGTTTACAGTTCAGTTGAAACATTAATGATGTCATCGATATCGATAACATGTAGTGGCTTACGAATAGTGTCTTTACTATCGATAATTCAGTTAGTTGAAGTAATTTCTGTCGTAACTATCGAGTGGTGGCACTATCCTTCTTTTTCCCGCTCTAATCTAAGACTGAAAATGAAACGAAATTTAATTGAATTTTAGTTTCCATTATTGTAACCTTATTATTATTGACTCCTGTGTGTGCTGATTTCATTCTACTCTGCAGACAAACACTTTCCAAATGGTCCTGGCCACCGACGAGGTCTACACCTATGCTATCTGGAACTATGCTGTTCTTAATTGGTTGTCGCACACGGAAGCTGGCGGTGATACGACGAAGGGAGAGGGCGGTGTACCCGCATATGTGAGTATTATACACTTTTCGGTGTACTTAAACTTTAGCAAGCTGTCTGGAGTTTTGGCTGTCGCTCGTTGCCGTTTTGGCTGCACTTAATTAAACACTTTACACAAAGGGAAATTCAGTTACATTTTCACACAGGCACACACCCACGCACACACACACACACACACACACGCACACATACACACACATGCTCGCATGGGGAGCACAAAACACGCGAGCTACAAACGACGCAATTTTCATTAATGGCTGCCAAGCAACGCAAAAGTTTTCCTTGCGTTTCAGATTTTGTTTTTGATTCACATTTCATTTTACACATTAGTTAGACCATATAATTTGTGTTGCAAACTGAAAAATAACTCAAAAGGATAAAAAAAAAACTCAAAGTTGAAACTAAAATACATATACACAGGGACGCTTTAATTTAAAGTCCTTAAAAAGTGCATTATTTTGTATAAATATCAATTTTTTGGTTATTGTGTCTTGAAGTATATGTGATATAATACTATATTGATTAAAGCTTAATTACGTAACGTTTTTAACTGTAGCCGGAATTCATCATTTGATACCTATAGAAGATAATATCATCAATGTTTTAGATAAGGATTTCTTCCAATCAATCAATTTGATAAAATAAATTATTAGATTCAAACTTTTAAATGCATGCAAAAGTATTTTAGGTATAACATTTGTTTGTTTTAAGGTTCTTTATTATTATGAGATTGATCTTTTGGGAAATGATTTATTTACTTACCTAGGAAATCATTGTTTTATCTTAAATTGCCGTTCTGTTATAATCATTACATATTAACAAGTGAAAGAATTTTGTCTTTAAGAAGGAAGGATATGGTTGTCATTTCTAAAAGTTTATTTATTTTGTATTATTTAAGATTATTTATTTTATGAGCCGACAAGGTCTTAAGTTTTAGGGATGATCAATGAACGTACTAGAGATCTCAGGCTTAAATAATTATTGAAAGATCTACGCAGTCGAGTTATATTTTATGCTATTTGGACAGAATTAACTGCAAAATAAATTGGAGCCTAATTAACAGAATTAATGGCTGAGTTTTGCTCATCCGCCATTTGGAATTTAATTACATTTCATTTCGATTCATAAAGAGGAAACTAATCGAGGTGTTTGCTCCACTTTGCACAGGTTGGCTTCAATGCTGGCAACGGTACACAGGCCTATGAATACAAGCCTTATAGCCAGAACATGGTCATACGCGACTTGGCCAATCGGGGCTGGGGCAATGGTTTCCCTGGACGCCACATTTTCCGCATCGATGAGCAAATTTTAATTGGTTCCTGCAACAAGGACATTGGTGCGTAGAATTGTTGATAGTTCTGTGGAGTCGGGCAATGTTAATTACACTTTGAATATTATAGACGCCGCTCTGCTGCCGCTGACGTTTGCGCCCGAGTCGGGCAACATGTTGGGCGGTCAGGTGGTCAATATAACTGGACCCTGTTTCGATCGGAATATACGCGTTACCTGCCACTTTGATACGGAATCGGTGCTGGGCACTTATGTGGATCGCAATCGTGTGATCTGCGTACAGCCCTTCCTCAAGGCGGAGGGTTATATACGCTTCCAGATCTCGGTGGGCACACAGCGTTTTAAGTGGCGTGGCAAGTACTTTGTAGAGACACCAGCTGCTGCCACCGAAAAGATCTTCTTTGCCACCGAGGATGTGCACAAGAGGAATCCCAACGAGATACGCATTAGCTGGAACGCCTTCAATTTGACCTCCAACTTGAATGCCAACGTCATGATCTCACTGTGGGGCTATCGTGAGACCAAAATCGAACCCCAACTCGAGTACATTGATGTGATCGAGGCAAGCTACTCCAATACAGGCAGTTATGTGATCACACCATCCAACTACCTCAATCGCCACAACATCAACAATGATATGCAGTTCGGCTTCCTACAGATTAATCTCACCCAGCCACAGCAATATTCCGGCTTGGCGCTCAGTCCGTAAGTAACTTAATTAAAAACCTATCAATAGTCATTGATAGTCTCAAGACTACTGTATATTATACTCTTGTAATTCAACCATTTAGGAAGAATGTTGGAGATCAAATCAATTCCGGAAAAACTTAAAAAAAGTATTAGTTCCTGTTCCCACTTCCGACTAGTTTTTATACCAAATCATTGTCGATTTTGATTGCAACAACAACTGATATTTATTTTCGTATTTATTTCGTATAGCTTACAGTCTGGTAATACCTTTTAAGCCGACTTCTTAAACCCTTTTCGGAATGCAGAACAATTTCGATTCCGCATGATTTTTGATAATCTATTTGAGTTGAAAGATTAAAGTTGAACTAGCTAGTGAACTATAGTCTCAGTCTCGGTTGTTATAATAGTTTTAAATTTTTAAAGTTTCATTGCTGACTCATAGATTAACTTACATCGCTAATCCAAAGTGCTGCTGATGTCCTTTATACTTCACGTTGTCTGCTCGGGTTACTTTTTATTATGTTTTAATTGACTGTCAGCTGTGTCAGCTGCTCACTTGGCCAGCTCCTTGTCCTAGTCATATTTATATTCAATTTGCCACAGCAATTCCTAAGCGGCTCCCTTCTTCACTCCCCCAGCGCCACTTCGTCACCAGCATCCTGCTGCCCCTGGCGCCTCGGGGACCAATCAGTTTGCAATGGCTCTAGCTTGCCATAGAGGGCTTATTATGACAGTTTGTAATTACAAGCGATGGCTAATCAATAGCCGAGCGAAATGTGTTTTCGATGGCCACATCTACTTGCTACTTGCCACTTGCCATATCACACGAATTGTTGCTTTGTCTGCGCATTTACTTCATTTGCATAGAATGGCTTAAGAGTTTTTCTTAATTTATGCTGTTTGTACCCTCTAACTAGCAAAAAGATAGCTTACATATATTTTATATTGATTTTACTTGCAGCTTAAATTTACTTTAAGTTATGCATTTTTCCCTCATGTATCCTATGAAATTTGGCTATTATGATTAGCTATCCTGCTGCCAGAGGATATAAAATAAAATATGTAGGATATTGCGATCTAGGTAGGTAGTATATCCTCGTCAAGCATCCTCTTCTGTAGCGTTATTAGCTGATTTTGGCTTACACTTTGTAATTATTTCGCACTTAAACTTAAAGTATTTGTAGCAGCCCATAAAAACAAGCCGCTATAAAAGAAATTACAGCCAGCTACCTGACATTGATGATGAATTTCATGAAATTTGCTAATTTTCGTGTGGAATGCTTTGAATATTATAAATAGCTCAGCTTGTTCAGTGAACTCTGTCGTCCTTGCTTGGAAGCGAAAGGATGCCTTCTTAGTATCACTGCCAGTGTAATTAGTATAATACTAAATATTAAACCAAGTTAAATTTAAATGCCTTGAATTAAATTCGCGAATTCTGTGCGGAAATTAGCCATTTTTACAGCTGAATTCCCTTTGAGCTTGAACCCTTGTGTTTTCGGGATTGGGTTTATGATACCTTTGGGTGTCATTTATCTCGCTTCCGTTTTAAGCGGCGCCTGGCTTGTGGCAATATTATAATATTTTGTATTTAATTTGGATTTGATGAGCAGCACGCGCGTATTTTAAATTACATTAAATGATTGTGGGTTCAATGCAAGGTGCTCGATCTTTCGAATACAAACTACAATTCACAATATCTGTTTCAACGATGTCAATGTCAATTACCGAGTGTTAGGCGGCTAATGGCAATATCATGTCCGCAATTGGGCTCATACCTGACTCCATAATTAACATAGCTCCATGTGAACACGTGCACAGTTCCTGATATTATGCAGTTAGCTGTCAATTATAGACGTGGCTAACATGACGTATGATTAACGTGACGCAAGTGCCAATAGCATATTTTACAACATTTGCGCTTGAATTTAACCCACAGGGTCCTGTGGTCACGACCCATTCCATTGGGCTGGTATATGGCGCCCCAGTGGGAGCAGAAACATGGCAAACGCTGGCCCCGGGCTCTATGTGATAACTGGATACGCGCCGACCGATTCCTCAGGTAAGTGAACACCTTTAAACAAGGGGGAAGCGGGCGACATTCACATTTTCTGCTAATTAAAAGCTGCCAAATGTCAGGGGAATAACTCTTCTAATTAGACAGTTTGGGCCTGGAGGCTGCTTAGACAATGGCATCAGCCGAATTATCTAAAATAATACAAATTTGTTATGTAGAAACTTTGCTGCCGACTTGCCGCTGTGCCCCTGCACCCTGGAGCAGGCGGTTCTCGATTTGGGTCGCTACCGACCGGATCGAGAGTGTGACAAGGACTCGAATCCCAGCTGTTTGCGTCATCGAGGTGCCATCCATTGTGTGGTCAGCGGAACTCCAGTGTAAGTGCTTAACAAATTAATCCCGATTTACTGTAAGATAACCTCTTTAAACCAACTCAACGTTTGTTTGTTCTTAAGTAAGTATTTGTGCTGTACAGAAGATGTTTAAATAATTTAAAGGTACTCTACGCTATCCATACATCTGTTGAGGATTTCAAATTCTTTCATATCGTTTCAAATTGTAAAAGTAAATTACTCGCTATACGATTTGCTTATAAATGAGCAAATAAAACTTACCAAGCTGCTATTCATTCCCCTTTCTCTAACTCATCTTCTCATCTTTCGGTTATTTTGCGGTTTTTCTTTAATCAATTTCACAATCATTAAAAAAGTTAAATTTTTGTTAATTTTTCGTGTTATATGCAATGTATTATATTTCTCATTTCTAACCGTAAGAAAAAGTGTGCATTTCACCTTTTGAACTTCAGCATCCTATCTTTTTAGTTCACCTATTCACCTTTATCTGCAATCTTTAAGCTTTGATCATTTTTGTTACTCAGCTTTCCTTCTAAATTCAAATCTTAAGTCGCAACTTTTTACTTTCATTACATATTTACTCCATTGTTACCCTTATTTCTTTCATCTCAGATCCTTATATTATTGTTCCTTTTTCTTACAATTATCTTTATGTGACTCGCCTCTTACCTCCGCAGTGCCCAAGGTGCTGAGCAGCAATGTTGCTACGATCGGTATGGCTTCTTGATGCTGACTTATGATCAAATGTGGGGCTCACGTCCACGTCGTATTCACAATCTCGGCAAGATGCCTTGGAATGAGGCCAGCAAGGTGCCCTCGTTGTCCATGTGGTTCCATGATATGCGCCCCTTCTACTCCTGCTGCTTCTGGCAGGAGGAGCAGGCGGTGGGCTGCGAAACCTACCGCTTCGAGCGTCGTCCTACCCAGGATTGTGTGGCCTACCAGGCACCTGGCATAGCTGGCGTCTTTGGTGACCCACATTTGATAACCTTCGATGGCAGCGCCTACACGTTCAATGGACTGGGTGAGTTCGTCCTGGCGCGCAGCACGGACCAAAGCGAACGTTTTGAGGTGCAGGGACGCTTCCAGCAGCTGCCACCCAATTACTATGGCCAGGTGATGGCCACACAGCTGACAGCGTTGGCCATGCGAGGCAATACCACAACCACAATTGAGGTGCGCCTCCGTCCGCTGCACGCCCGCTGGCGTTACCGCCTGGACGTGCTGGCCAATGGACGCAAGGTGTACTTCGATCGCGAGAGCTTGAAGTTCCAGCACTTTGATGGCGTAACGGTCTATACACCCACCTACCTGTTGAATCAGTCGCAGGTGGTGGTCCAGTTTGATGCGGGCATTGGCGTGGAGGTGGTGGAGAACGAGGGCTTCATGACGGGTCGTGTGTTCCTGCCTTGGAAGTTCATTGTAAGTTATCGATATATGATTTTGATACTATCGGTACACACCTTTTTTCGCATGGCTAATTCTCGATTGCTGTTTGCAGAATAAAACTTCGGGACTGTTTGGCAATTGGAGCTTCAATCCAATGGATGATTTTACACTGCCCAATGGCCAGGTGGCCTCCATCAATCTCAACGATCAACGCAGCTTGTACAACAACTTTGGCCTCAAATGGATGCTCACGGATCGCGATGTGCCCAATGTGGGCGCCGCTCTGTTTACCCGCGAATTTGGTCGCATGGCCAGCTACTACTCGAATGCCACATTCCAGCCCAACTTTGTAATGGATCCTGCCGACTTCCTGCCCTCCAATCGCAGCTATGACCTGGAGCGTGCCGAGGAGCTTTGCGGCGAGTGTTCGCAGTGTCAATATGATTATGCCATGACTCTCAATCGCGACTTGGCCCACTTCACCAAGAACTACTACGACAGTTTGGTCAACATGCAGGCGGAGAATGCAAAGTGAGTAACTGAAGTTTCTTTAAGAGCTGCAAAACTATATATTTTCCGATAGTGAGGCATTAAGTATCATAGCTTTTGGCAGAACTGTACCGATTTACATGTGTTTAGTTTAGTCTTTTGGTCAACAAAATATTTCCACCCTTAGTTACTTTTTCTGGCTAAATTTTAATTACATCAGCATTAAATTTTGACTTGACTCTTTTTCCCTTTAAATTTTATTTTTTAACGATTCAAATTTAGTATCAAACGTTATGTTTAAAAGTATTCGAAATTATTCTAAACTTAACCATCAAAATAATTTTTATTAATTTATTGCCCAGTTCCCGAATCCATACACAATCCTGTTGTTTAAACACTCAAAGCTTTGCCAAAATTAAACGTTTAGTTTCAAAAGCTAAGTATTTCATAATCTAGGATGAAAAACCTGTAAATTGATTTGTTGCAACATTTTATATCGATTGTTTTTATTTATCCAAGCCAATTGATAGTTTGGAATACCGCGAAGGCTCAAAAAGCATCAATTCCTTGCATATTTCTCCAGTTCGAGTTTCTCTTAGTTCTACAGCGGTTAATCCTTGACTTCTTGCAGGCGTGTTGTATCCTGTGGCGTGCTGCAAACACCGCGTTTCGGTCGCAAGCTCAGCTTTGACTTCATGCCCGGCGCCAAGGTGGCCTTTGAGTGCAATGAAGGCTTCATTTTGATTGGAGATCAGCGTCGTGAATGCCTGTCCAATGGTCTGTGGAATATTCCGGAGTACGGCTACACGGAGTGTCTGCGTAAGTTGTATTCCTTTGGCTTAACATTAGTGTCCTTTGCCTGCTCACACTGTCTATTTGCCTGGTGCTGTTGTTGCTCTTTGACCTCGTACAGGTGAAGTTTATTACACGCGTCGGGTCGCTTTCATAGCAATTGGCATTATCATACTCGTTATATGCCCACTGATGCTGTGCATCGTTTGCGGCGTCTATCGCTATCGTCAGAAGCAGCTGAAGGAGGATCCGCACTGGCAGATGACCTTGCCCCGCTCGCGTGGCGGCTCCACGCGCAATTTGCGCACTTTGAACTATGACCCAGAAGACGATAGCGATACCGATGCGAGCACGTTGAAAAAAAGTAGGTCCTACGATAAAGTTTATCGCACGAACGAACCATTACCGGGCAAACCGCAAATTGATTTTCCAGCTAAGAAATGGGATCTGGAGGAGAACGATGAGGATGTGACATCATCGGAAGGTAGTGATAATAGAACTAGCACAAAACAAGCCAGGGACATTTCCTACATTAATAAAACTAACGTTGCCCACGCACCAGGTGAGAAACCCAAACAGACCGGCCGTCGCTCCCTCCGCTCCGCCTCTGGCACCGATCTGGAGCATCTGCACGACCACGATGGCACCCCAATAGATGGTGCCAATCATCACGATGCCGAGGATGATGACTTCGATGAGGGCGACATACACACGGGTACACTGCATCCGGCCGGCTACCATCATCCGCTCTCTCCGGAGGAAGCCGACCATCTGCATCAGCAGCAGTACAGTCCCACCTTCAGCGGTTTGGACAGCCGCAACAGTGGCGCCAGCTCCATCAACTATACGCCACAGGCAGCGGCACAGAACCGCTTTGGAGGCGTCCCGGTGCTGCCCAGCAACACGCAATATTACAATAGGCCGCCCTCGGGTGTGCCAGCGGCAGCAGCAGTGGCCACGCCCATACGCGTTGCGCCCACACCGCTGACGCAGGACAGCGGTTTACCCTCCCCGCCGCCACACACCACATCGCCGACGCCTTCAGTGCAAAAGTCCACAGAGGTTTAGGACACACACACACGCGCACACATTTACAAAATACTAGTGCTGCAAAACAAACGATATCGTTAGTATCGATACTATCGATAGCTTTAAACTAAAATATAAAAACAAAAAGGCAGTCATTTTTAAAATTATGTTAAACATTTCAAATTTAACAGATAGATATTTAGCTAATACATAAATATGATTGTAAAGCATTTCAAACTATCGTTAGTGCCAATTTAATCGATGGAGTGCGATACTATCGATAACGCCGTTTCAAGTTTTGCGGAACTACTTCATACATTTGCCTATCCATGCACAGGCTACAAAGTTCAAATTTGTATAACTAACTTCATATATCGTACACATGCATATATTATTATAATAATTGTATTGTTTAACTTTGCTAATTGCCCACCTTTCATCATATTGTACTCGTGTTTATTGTTTTTGCTCCATGACCTTTACAATTATCTATCACCAGTTACAACACATACTCGTATAATAGCCCAGCTACATATTAATATTTAAATAACTCATATAAGAATATGCCAATCAATCCACAATTTCCACTTTGTATGCACTTGTAAATCTGCTTGGGTTACAAAACAATTTTCATAAACTAATTTCGCAATTGTAAAGCTCATCATTTTATAAATAAATACAAAACCTTGTTAATAGTAAATTATGTTTAATCTATTACATTTCCATTCTGCAGCGTGCTCTGATAATGCCAATTGTTACATGAAAGTTGACACCTCGCATAATTTGCAAAGTTCTTTTTAAAGTTTTGTCTGAACCTGCCTTAAAGATATCCGGCGATTGTCTGTCAATTTTCTGTAATGATTTGCATAACGAGCGAAACCAAATTGCATACCCATTTACACTATGCAACACAGACTTTAGAATTTAGACTGTCTTGGAGTTTTTTCTTTATGAAAGTTCAGAAACTTATATATCTCAAATTACATTCAAGAAATTGCTTCTATATCAGCTAATAATAAAGTAAAATAATCTTTAAATCATAAGAGTTTTTCTTACAAATGATTCTGATTAAAATCCTGTCTGTAATAAAAAGAAATCAAGTATTGTACAAGGTTCCATCAAGAATTTTCAAACTGGTGGACTAGATCTGATATAAACATGTCTATAACGATTTATAGATGCTACCCGTCTACATATGTTTCCTGAGTAGTCTATTCAAGTACACATATCCTACTTAAAGTTGTAGTTAGTATTTCTTTCTGCTTTAATCGATGTGTATTTTGTTGCATAGTGTAATGTGCATTGCATTGCAAAAGAAAATGCCATGAAATTTATAACGAAGCAATAAGGCTAGAACCAAAGACATTAATCTTGAGCCAACTGTCACGTGTTTTCGCCCAGCTTGGACGAAGCTATGCCACGCCCCCTCGCCTCCGCGCCCACACGCCCCCTTACTACATGGCACGCCCAGAGAGCATAGGAAATATATTGTGTGCATTACGCTGATGTCAATCAATCTTGAGCAAATTGATGGATAAGTTGCTGTTACTTTTGCGCTAGTATGTGTGTGAGTGTGTGGGCGTGTGTGTGTGTGTGTGTGTGTGTGTGTGTGTGTTTGTGTGTGGGTCGTATTGTGTCACGGTTTGAAGTACATGTCCAATGACAGTGCGCTCAAAAGTAGGCAACTAGTTTTGTGCTCCGGCTGCCAAAATGGATGGCTGTGGATACAAATGGATGGCTTGCTGCTTGATTAATTTATGAATTTCATTTTTCAAAATGGCAAAGCACGTGGCCATCTATTCACATTTATTCGCATTGTTTTCTTTTATCTGTGCACCTTTGCCACAACTCATAGGACACCAGGAGCACTCGGCGCGCGTGGCAAGCATTTCGCTGGGCATGGTGCTGCTCATTGTGATTCCCTGTCTTCTGCTGCTCGTTTGTGGCGCGAATTATTGGATACGCGAGCGAATTGCTAAAGAGGAGGCCGAGGCGAGGATGGCCCTGCTGCCAAAGCCAAAATTTAAACGCCCCCAGCAGCACAGCGGGAGCGGGAATGGGATCGAAAACGAGCAGATTTGATTAGCACATTAATGAGGCGAATAATGCAAATACTGTGATGGGATTTATCTCTCTGGTTGTGTGAGCTGCTCTTGGATTCATCATTTAAGTCCCATGTACATAAATAATATTTAAACTTTATTTTTAAATGTATCATAGAAATAAGTTAATAAAATACTTACTCAAAGTGGTCCTCTACCATTAATTAATTATTTAAAAATAAATTTGTAAAAATACTCCACTGGGATTCTTTATCAATTAAATAAATTGAACGCACAATTAATTAAAAATATATGTTGAATAAATATGCAGACTTTGAATTTTCAGGGTTTAATCAGATATTTTATTTATTTATACTTGTAGGTTACATATATATGTGTATTTTAGTTTTAACATATTTAACATTTACACAGTACATAGAGCAAGACAGTGAGAGACAGGGGAGAGAGAGAGTGAGAGAGAGAGCGAGAGAGAGGGGAGAGACAGTGATTTTCAGCTTAACATTGTAATTTACATTAAATATTTCCTTAACTTCTTATGAACTCTCAATCTGCTCCCAACTCTGTAAACTGTAAACTTTCAACTGTTTTTTAGCACAATGAACAGCTTTAGTTAAACTTTTCAATCTATCTTTTATCCTTAGCTATACACATGAATTACAAGAACTTTCAGCTGAACAGTTAAGTATCTAATAGATGCGTTTATCATATTTCTATGTAGGTTACTGATTATATTGTTGCTCATATTGATATTGTGTGGCTATAATGCTTGGGATAACACTTGTATTTTTGTCCGTTTTAAATGTCATGGCTTAAGAACTATAAAGCTATTTTCAGTTTAAGTATAGTACTCGTAGAGATTTGTCTCATAACACTTATATATGTATGGTATATTGCCAATGGATTTATAAATTTACACCAAATTTCCCAAACAATATACTATATATTTCATATTTTTGTAGTGTTTCAGAATGAGCTGGATTTCTGGCATGTTATTTGATATTTTATTGTTAAGGTGATTACTTATTATACGAATATTTAAATATCGGTTGTTATCCATACTTGTGTTGGTATTAAATAGGTATTAATTTGGTATTTACTTGGTTATCTTGTATACGAGTTCTTGGTGCAGTTGAATTTGCTAACACTTGATTTTCTGGTCAATAGCCCTGTATAGAAGTTTACATCAAAGTTGTGCAAAGCTGTTCTTTAAATTCTGAAATAGATGCAGAGGTAAGTCTACCCCATTTATACATACATATAGTACATTTATGTTATAGTATCTGTTAGTGCATTGTGGTATACTTAAGTATTTACGAGTTCTGCTTAATTAGATTTCCAAAAACTTTGTGGATTAGAATATTTGCCTTACACATTGTTTGCTCATAGATATTTATACAGTTCTTGTTTCGTATGAGTACCTTTGAAATTAGGTTTTAGTATCATTATATGTGTACGAGTACATTATAGTATAATTAGAATTATACGAGTAGTGCCTACATAAATTACATCTATAGTACAAAGCACAAAAAGTTCAGCCTAAGAAACCATCACAAAGTAGAAAAATAAATATTAACACATTCAGTTTTATACACAGACACTCAAATAGCTTCACGAATAAATATTTAACTCATTTTTTACAGTTGAATCATTCACTCTACGTACTAATTACAACATAGTTACAGCTTGGATTCCTTTTGTCTGCAATAGATAGAGAAAAAGATTTTAATTTTTATACTTATATAAATCGGGCATTATGTAAATAACGAGTTCATAAAGTTTTCAGCTTGGCCATGGGCCATAAAATGTGGTTAAATAAAAAATCAAAGCCCAAAGTCGCCGCCGCCTCAAATTTGCGCTCCATTGGGTTTTGTTTGTTTTGGTTTTTTGGTTTTGTTGATTTTTTTATATTTTTATATTATTTCTTTGCTTTGGCTTTGCCGTTTGGCTTCTATGCGCATGCAATTCAATTTGAACCCTTTACGGCCAATTACGCTGCCAAGCCGAGCTGCCGGGCTAACAGTGTCAATGTCAAAGTTGAAACCTGGCCGCAACGTGGTAACTTTTGTTGCCTCTGTTGCCTCGTTTTGTATGCCAACTGCGTGGGGCAGGCGAGCCAAACAAACTACAAAGGCGTAAAACAACTTTTGATTGCCAAAACAGTTCAGGTATCTATCTGTATTTGGGTCTGTGTCAGCCATACAAATTATAAATTGCAAACACGTAAGGATCTAAGCTCAAAGGTCTGAAAACAGACGATTACTTATAACGTTTGCTCAAGATTTTTATGGCTTTTCTCTTTCTCTCTCTCTGTGGTCTGCTGTGGTTAGCCTGGCAAAATGCTAAATACATACTGCAAATAAATTCAATTTGGTATAAGGAATACGCTCAGTTGTATGCCGAATATGTTTAGCGTAAATGATACTATATTTAAAGCTTAAATGCTTTGACAGCATGACAATTGCTGGTATCGAAACTCGAAGGCGATTGGGTATCGGGTGCGGGTCAGTTGATCTTAATTGCACATGCATGTAAACCCGTAAGCCGTTGACAGCCAAACATACACACACACACACACACACTTAGCCATTTTATCAATTTTACAGACAATTAAACAACATGTTGCCAGATTCTGTGTCCTTACGTACGGTGTGCATTGTGTGTGTGTGTCCTTCGCCAGAGCTGTCATTGACGGCCCACACAACAAAATGGCTTAAATGTACTTGCATCTAGAGCTTGGCCTGCACATAAACTATCGATTAGTTTAATGCGCAAAAATAGCAGCAAGTGGCTCGTGGCTCGTGGCGCTTGGTTCTTGGGGCGGACAGCTGAGCTCAGGCTCAGGCTAAACACCAGACTAAGTCTGGCTTTACACAAAGAATTTAACTCATGAAGTTTTTGTAGGCAGTGCCTAGGTTTAAAGCAGCAGCAGACAAGGCGTACAAAACTGCAAGATTGTTTCCTAGACTTAATTTATTCCGTTTGTATGTTTGCATTATGTGTGAATTTTATTAGTTTATCTATTGTTTATTATTTATTTTTTATTAATGATAATTAATGGTTAATGATTAATGATTAATGATTTATTTTTTGTTATTTATTATATATTATTTATTTATTGTTTGATTTTTTTATTTATTCGTATATTTATTTATTAATTGCAGTACAATATATAATATTGAATCTAAAAGATTAGGATCTGAGACCTTCGAGTCGAACTTTTTGATTGAATATTTTAGATAGATTAAGATATTTTAAGATTAATGAACTAAAAACCAAAATTAGAGTAGCATTGCTAAAGTAATCAAAGCCCAAACAATCTACACTCAGAACTAAATTCAGCTTCAACAGTAAACTTCAATCAATTGCACGAATTTACTTTGTCGTGTAAATCTGGGCTAAGGCTTATAGCTGGGTTAGTAGCGTGTATGTCGACATACAAGCAGTACATCTATAACAAATTGAATTAAAATTGTAAATATCACAACACTTTGGTGCGAACTTTATGGCCCACAAATCAAATGCACGAGCTCTGACTGCACTGGGCGTTAGACGCGCCGAATGTTGCGCATACGCTCCGTTGACCCCAAAGTCCTGGACTGTCTATAAAGCTGTGAGCGTTGTGCATGTCCTGAAAAAAATATGTGGCGCTAAAAGGACAGCAGTGTGCTGCCCTAGATGTTGGTGTTGATGTTCGGGGCGTATTTCTTTGTTTTCAGCATTTTTCTGTTTTTTCTGTTATTTCCGTTTTTTTCATACTTTTTTGTGATGTGCAGAAAATCGCTTTTGCTGGTGAAACTTGCACACGCTCGATTTGTGGCCATGAAACAAAAGACAGCAAATGAAAACAATGCATTTGTTGCATATAAGTAATATTCTGTAAGGATAATCATTTGCAGTGTGAAATATGAGATTGCATTGGACGGTTGTTAACACTTGGGAATAAAGTAGTTTTCTAGCCGGCTGAAGTTGTGTGTAAGTATTTGTTATTGGTTATGAGTGATATCTCAAGCAAAGAAAATGTCCAATAGATACCAAAACTGTGGGCTTATACTCCATAAATATTGGGTTTCTAGATTTCTTTATATTTTGATTTCGAAACCTTACTAATTTCAATTATAATTTAAGTAAATGGTACAAGGTAGAACAGATATTCTATAATATTGTACGATTAGTTATTATGTGACTATTTTAATTAGGTTTAACCTTATAGTTGCATGAACAACTTTTTTGTTTATTAATCAAACTCACTAAATCGATGTAACATATGGCTTCAAATATGATTAACAATTTAAGTCAGAATCGGACCGCTATATCATATGCAGCTGCCACGGTAGGTAGTAAATTGAGTTGTGGTATGAAAAGCTGATTGTTTTTCAAGATATATCCTCAGTCCCTGGAAATGTTGACTAAGTTGTATCATAATCGGATTATTAAGTCTTACAGCTGCCAATCGGATGAAAATTTAGATTTTGTTTCAAAAACATTGCTGAGTGCCACCGAAGATAGCCTGTTTTTCTGCTTCTATTTATAATTATTTAAGTTGTTACATTTTATTAATCGCAATTTAATTTTCTATCAGTATTAAATCCACAAATTTAGTTGATAAATTTTCAATTATAGGTTTCACGAAGAAGAGAGAAAGTGCTTGATTGACAAATAGTTAATTTACTAACGAGTATTTCAACTAGTGAAATTGGACAATTCAAAGTTCAGAATATCATGGAATATGGGGCAGAGCACTTTAAATGCAAGTCGATTGCCTGCCATCTACACTGCACATGCTGTATGACAATCAATTTCAAAATTGGGAGCATTGCTGCAGTTGGAATTAAGTTTTATAGCAGTTTTGTTCAGTGTGGAGCCAGCAAGCTGCTACCACAAATATCGAGCAGAGCCAATAGCAAAGTTCAATTTAATATGCTAAGCTCTATTCAAATTGATTTGTTGTAGGCATGCAACATTTGGGTGCATTTGGGGCTGGCTTTATTTGCAGTGACTGCAATTGCGGCTGCCTCAAATTGTGGCAGGGGCAGGAACAGGAACGTGGCTGAGAGCAATGTATGCAAATGAAAGGCGTCTGTTTGCCAACGTTGCCAACTCTCTGCCTGACAACGCCGAGGGGCGAGGCGGGCTTGTGAGGGCGTTTAGTTAATGTTGTTGTTAAATTGCGCATTGTGTGTGCTGTTTGGCAGTCTGTGTGTGTGTGCTTGCCTTGTTTGTGCTTGCAGGCGTTGCAACTTTAATTGAAATTAGTGTGGAGTTTTCGATTAAGTCCTGGGTCGAATGTTTAGACAGTTTCAGTTTGGCAGGAACAAATGTTTTGGTATGTACTCGGAAACGTGTGCTGCCTGTGGCGCCATACAAATTGCTTTGGGGACCCAACTTTGATGTGCCTTTTACAGAGTTTGTTCTAGCGGCTTTTTAATGACACTGAGTGCGTCCCAAGCGTCATCAGTTGGCCACATTAAATAGCAACAGGCACATAATCCAGGTATCATTTATTAATGACATAGCTGAGCCAACAAAACTTCGCTTTAGTGCCAATAATCAAATAGTAAAAGTTTTTAAACTAACTGCCTAAAGTTTGCATAGCTAACATGAGAAAAGGTACAGCCAGCTCCCCCCACAGCCCCGCATTGTTTATCATATGGCTGTCCAGTCCAAGGACTCAAAGTAACCCAAGCAGCCTTTGGTTTTCTAGCTTTTGTTTGCTGAAGGTAAGCAAAAGGTTGCCAAGCGTGTAGAAAAGTTGAGGCGTCTCAGGCTAAGGCGGCAAAATGAAATAATTCAATGAGCAGAAAAAAGTTCCTTTGAGTTGCCAGTGCACTATGGGCAAAACTTACATATTTTGTGGCATAAATTCAATTACTAAACTTATATAAAATAATAAACTCCCTTGTTAACATACTGTAATCAAACTGCTCTGTTTTATTCGCATGTTAACATAACTAAACTCTGTTAAGATAACAGCTGTTAAGCTCAGCTGTTATAAGGGAAAAACCTGCTTGAATTGTATGCTTTCTACTTTGGTACTTAAATGAAGAAACACATTTTATGTTATCAAGATTGTGATGAAGATCTGATCTCTTGGCTCTGATCAAATTAAAATATGTATTTGACAAATCAATTTAGTGACGATACTTAAGGCTTTCTAAATTTCCCACTGCAGTGTAATGCTGAGTTCAGCCTTTTGGCCCAAGAAGTCTGACAACGTGTGAGTAATTTCTATTAAAATGCGCAACACATGTCAGAGAAGTTTGTCGCCACTTTGTGGAGGCAACCCTTTTAGATCCCTTACTAATTTTGCATAACACACCCGGCGTATGCGTAATTTTTGCTGCTGCTGTTGCCTCTTGACATATAACATGTCACGCCTGAAAGTATGCAGCACCGGAAGCAGCAGCCCGGCACATTATGATTATCATCATTGGCGTTGACGTTGTTGGCTCTGGAGTTGGCGTTGTCATCAGCATTAACGTTAGACGTATTATTATCTGGCTAAACTTTTTGCCTTCTTTTTTTTTGCTTCTTCTTTTTCTGTCCTCGTTTCAAAGCATCCGTCATAAGTATTTAGTATGCATAGGGTATGCTAGCATGTTCGAGCAGTTAGGCCGCGCCAAATTACAGATATTACTAGCAATATATATGCTTAACTATTAAGTCTAATAACAACCCCTTTCCATACCAACAAGGTGGCAACGCTGGAAAATGCAGCAATTTTAAGCTGTGTTAATAAAAATCATTTATTAATTGAAGTTAGGTTTAAGGAGAATCATGCCTTTTAAAATTTACTACCGCATTTTTACAATGGAAGCTTTGAAACAGAAGGGGACCGTTGGTAGAAAAAAGAGATGTAAACAGATGAAAGAAATTATCATAATTAAGTTAAAGAGCGCGGAAAACTTCTTGCTTAGCATAATTAGTTGACCAGAAGATAATAACTTCTAAGGAATTTAAATAGGGTGGAGAAAAAACACTGAAATCAGCTTTGCCAAATAGCATTTTATAAAGATAGAGTATTCCCTGGCAAGCTTCACAGTGATCAGTGAAGTAAATGCCTGCTGCTATTCAAATTTAAATAAATGTATTAAATTTCTCTCTCAGCCATGTTGAATTCTAATCGGTCTAAGAAGTCTTGTTTTGTTTTTTTCTTAAGTAATTAAAGTTTTATTTGGATTCTTTCGTACACCTAAGTTTATTAGATTGCCTTAGGGTATGCGAGTTTTGGTGTGCTGCTTTTATACCCTGCTTTGCTTCTGTGCCCTCCCTTGGCCATCGAGTTATGTTCATAACTAGCGGCAGCGTCGTTTTGCCTCTGACATTTTGTCGTCGGCGGCTCATCACAATCATAATTTCCATCTTTATGAATTTTTAATGAGAAAAAACCAACTCGAACTGGAAGAAGCCGCTTAGCACGAGCAGCTCCTGTCACTTGCAATTTCAACTAAATTTTTTATAAGGCTGGCACGCAACGGCCTTGAAAAGGGCAGGATAACAGGGCCAGGCTCGGGTCGGACCCCAGGACGAGCCTTAGGTTAACGCAGTCAGGAGCTTCAAGTTTATGTTGTATTTAGTTAGGCAAATATTTATTTGATTGGTTTTGGGATTTGCATTTGCGTATTTGAAATGTAAGCGACGCGTACAGAAAGGGAAATTATGCGAGGACAGATGACAACAAGGAGAATATTGATGGATATGTTTGAATTAGAGGAAAAAGGAGCATGTAAACAGAAGATGACTGAATGAGAGTGTAGTCATATGATAAATGACCTGGCTCAGTTAAACAAATCGAATGCCACGAGTCTAAGGACTGCTGATGAGGCACAAGCAAGCTCTTCTGTAAAGCAGCCTAATTAAGAGCTCATTAAAGTTACTTTTTGGGGCAGCCAGGCTGGTACAAAGCAGTCTGATTCGAGCGAATAATGAATTAATGAATGTATTCACTAAAATTAATTACACCTGCCAACTAATTGAAAAGAACCTTCCATACAGCATTCGAATATGAAAGTATTCCGACCAAATGCTTATAACTATGCCTGATTTCAAAGTGATATCGAAATGCCATAGAATTGAGCAGCTTTACGGCTTAAAGTTTAAAGTGGAGCCCAAAAAGTTATGGCAGAGAGTAGCGAAAAAAGGCAACAAACCTGCGGCAACATCCTGTACAAATAAGCCGGATACGAAGAATAAATAAAAGCTAAATAGAAGAAATGAAGAAAAATTATACGAAGAGAGGGTGCTTGGTTGGGGATGGGGGGCGGACTTATCGAAACCGGATGCCACCAGTAGACAGTGGCAAAAGTGTTGCCGTTGTTGAATTTGACCAACCCAGCGAAGCATATTTAATTTGTTCCCTTGAAGGACAGCAAAATATGTTGCCAACCATATTTGATATAATGAGCTTAATTTCTTGCTCTTGTGCTGCCTGTATACGCTATAAATTATTAATTGAAATGAGCTGCGGGGCCAAGAATTTAATTTATTTAAATTTCCAAACATAGCACAAAGCTTACGAATCCCTCTAATTAGCAGGTTTGTTGGCAAAAAGAGAGCATATTTATGAAATGCGAAATGCGACAACTAATCCCTGGTAATCCATTTCTAACGAGGCATCGTTAGGATGGACCCACGCACACACCCACACCCACTCTCACTCATACACCCACATACACACACGTGCGCTTGTATTGCATCATCATCAAAATGCTCTCCAACTTTCAAGTCATCAAATTGCAATGTTGTTGTATTTATTGTAGTATTGTTGGCCTTAACGATAATGTGCGCATATCGAGGCCATAAACAGACATTGAGAGCCAATATAAAACGTCTGCCAAGCGCACAAAACAGGGCCAACAAAATCTGTATGCAAGTCTACAAACAACTCTTTGGATTTGTATCTGTATCTGTATCTATATATCTATATCTATATCTGTGCAAGGGTCGTTGTGTGGGCGTTTAATGCGATTCGCTTTCCTCAATGTCATATACATTAACAAAGTTTCGGGCTAAACATAAACTTGTATTACATTGTAACGAGGGTAGTTTCCAAATTGTTAGAAAATAATAGCAAAATTACTTTTTCCTTTGCTGGTAACTTTGATATGGAGCACAAAGGGTTCTTTTTTTTTGAACATAAAGTCATTGTTTAAAAAGCTTTAAATTTTGCTTTTAACAGTTTTAGGCTCTTTTTAATTATTCGCCAATTCCTCCTTTGGGGGATATCATTATATAACTTGATATTAGTCTGTATACGGTTTGGGGACTAGTATGTGTTGAGTATATAGCCAAAATGCCTTTCTTTTGTATTTTTGTTGGATGAAAATTGGATATATAAAGCTGAAATTGAGATCACGGTGCAAGAATGAATTCTTATTGTTAATGAACAAAGGAAGTTCGTCAGCATCCAAGAGTCTTCTGAGTAGAAATTATAAGAAAATGAGAGAGCGAAGAAGGTAATTTTATGAGCATCAAAGATAATAATAAAAGATGAAAGCATTATCTTCTGTATCAAAGAGTCATCTGAGTAAAATTTTTAAAAAAATTGGAGAGAGCAAAGAAGGCAATTTCATCTGTATCAAAGAGTCATTTTAGTAAAAATGATGAATAAATAGTAGAGAGGATCAAGGGGATCAAGCAGTGAGCCTGAACTTCAATCCGTACAGTTGTTCAGACTTCGAAGTTGAACAACCAACAAGGGTCAACGTGGATTGGACAACGACGACGCCTCTGCTGAGCCAGAGGTGAAGATTCCAAAACATCGTCAAGAGAAGAAGGATCCATAAGAAAACTAAATTAATCAATTAACAACAAGTGATTGAAAATTCTTGTTAAATATAAAAAGTTCAACAGAAGGGAACAAGGAATTCCCTAAGCGATGAATGAATCAAAGCTTAAACTCTGATTTCGAACTGTTATAAAATAAAAACAGAATCTTCCAGATTTTCTCAGATTCAGATTAGATGAACTTATCAAGCTGCCCGCGCACTTGTATTTTAGTCACTGGAAGCCTTTCTGCGGTTGTTTGTTTTTGCCAAATATTTGATATGAAAATATGTGTTAAATTCCAGCTCTTCTTCTCATTTATGGTGCCTTCCCCCTCCTTGGACTGTTTGCTGAAATATGGAACTCGCTTGCAGCAGCTCGGCTAGCCAAACTTTTGTAAGCAAAAAGCACACACTGAAAACAAATGCAAACATTTTGGTCGTCAGCAGCGGCCTGGGCACTGTTGTCAATCCTTTGGCAGCCCCGGCAAAGTATCCTGGAAAATGTTAGACAAGAGGCTCGGGAGTCGCTGAAGGAGATATACGTATATTTAACTGTTTGCCATATTATGGCTTTTATATTGAGTTGTTTTGGACTTATCTAGTTTACTGTCAGCTCGCAAGCACGAGAGGATTGTGCAAACAGCAAGCAAGTGCCATGAAAGTTGTACAGGATGTGTTGTGTGTTTTTATGGCTAACATGAAATCTTGTTTTGAGTTTCAGCACAGGCAACGACACTTTGCTTAATGGAACTGCCTGGATAGGGCATAAAAATAATACATAATGCTAATTTTGCAGGCCCTGATACGGTTTTGATTTATGCAGTACAAATAAGCGTTGTAAATATGCCATAAATTACGTATACGCAGCGTGGTAACTGAAGAAATGTAAATCATTTGTAAAATAACTTGTGTGAACTGAACAAAAGCCACTTGAATGCTAGCTGAGTGGCTGCAGATAGAAGAGCATTAACATAAATTACCTTGCACAAGGATCCAACGTTGCCGATGCCGATGCCAACTCCCGACCGCAATGTGCCAGCAGCAGCAGCAACAATCACATACAGATGCACAAACACACACAGACACACACACACACATACAGGACAACTGCAGGCCAAGACAGGACAAATACAAAGCCATAGAAATAAAGTGGTTAAGTGGCCAAGTCACACACACAAACACAGACACAGACAGACAGATAGACAGACGCATGGCTGCTAAAGTCAGGAGTACACGTAGATTTGCAGCGCCAACTTTACAGTATATTTCAAAAGCAGCCAACCGTATCCTTGTGCATTTCCTATGCATCCAGGGGTGCCGCAGCTCCTCCGCCGCCACCGCCACCGCCTCCACCGCCACCGCCGCTGCCACCGCTGCCGCTCGCGGAGGAGGTACGTGAGACGCTGGCATGCCCCATGCCCATGGCCAAGCGCTGCGTGGATGTTGGCGTTGTCGGCTGCAACAGAGGCGAGTCCAGGCTGCCATTGCCGCTGGCATTTGCCGCGCTGGTGGCACGTGTCAGGAACCAGCAGTCCATGGGTGTCGGCTTGCCTTTCATAATGACCGGGCCGCGGTACTCGAGATTAAATGAATCATCCTGGTTGATCTCCTGACACAGCAGCCTATGAGTAAAAAAGATACCAGTTTGTGCATTAGTCGACTTGCTCTTCGTGTTTGATTTAAAGCTGTTGCGAGTTGGTCCCACAAAGTGCACGCAGGGATTTGAATTATGAGCACTTCGTATTAGATAGAGATAAGCCTAGAGCTTCAAGTGATAGCAATTTCTTAAATTTTTTTAAAAATATATTTTTTTTTAATATTTGTGTTGGTTATGGTCGGCAACTTGCGATCTTACCCAACCATATATATAGTTTAATTAGCCAGGATCTGCATATTTACAGAGTTGGTAGATGTTAACTCAAGACTAACTTAACATAAATGCCGGAGAGAAAAATTCTGATACTGGGGAGGGTCCTTGTGTTGAACGAATGCATGCCGCCAGTAAAGATACATTAGAAAATGATTCAATAAGATCACAAAATTAATCAAGTAAGCAACAAACGATAATATTGTTTGTTAAATACAATAAGGCAAACACGAGTACATATAAAAGAATGTACACAAAAAAAATTGTATGTGAAACAGGAAAAGAGAATTTCCTGTGCGACGAATGCATGCTGGAGGAAAATTCAAGATACCAGAGAAAATGGAATTAATAAGTTCACTAAATTGATCACATAAGCAACAAACGATTATAATTGTCAGTTTAATACAATAAAACAAATTCGAACAAATGCATATTAAAAAAAATCTTTATATTAATAAAAAGGGAGCAAATAATTTCCTATATGTTCCTGTAATCTAACGTCCTTAGACATCTTTTAGTTAAATAAATTTTAATTTATTCAACAAATACTTAAGTCAAAGTTATAAATTATTGATCGGATTTGACATTCAACTAAGGAATATGGTAAAAAAGTGAAATTTGCAACTCATAATTGTGTAATTTATTGCATTTCATTGAAGCGTCTTTTCCACCATTTGTATAATTATAATGTTGCATGATTTATGCATTGTTCCGCAGAATTCATTCATTATACTTAGTTGGCGTTATATTACAATTATGCAAATTATAACATTGTAAGTTTTTTATGCGAATTTATCACGCATTTCACCCTTATTATTTGATTTATATTTTAATAATATTGAATTTGTCTGAGTTAAAATCGTGCGCTTTTGCGGTTGCATTTCCGTTTCCGATTTGTGCAGCCGCAACATGTTATGTACACACCCCATACAATGGGTGTATTTTTGATTTGTGTACCGAACTGACGGCACACAAATTTAATTCAATATATTTGCAGTAATTCACATGTTGACCGCATTTCAAAAAAGGCTTTGAATTGATGAATGGCAATACATGAGAGACTCCCAGGTATATTTTAGACTGTTTCAATCAAGTGTACTTATTAATGCACAGGCGACTTTCCTTAATTTCACATTAACCTTCATCACGCCGTGGATGTGTTTATTCAGCTGATTAAACAGTTGAATCCGCATGACGATGTATCTCTCAAGTGAATGTGTTTAATTAATATCTTCATTTAAATACACATTTATTCAGAGTGTAATTGGCGGGGTATATACGAGCATTTAAGGCTTCGTGTAAATAATACGCGGCAAGCATAAATATTTAATCTGGCAATTGATACGCAAAGCGATACAAGATACCGAGTCAACAATTATATAATACTCATCTCAACAGATAATTGTGTCATACTGTATTGTATTTAATGGCATGATTGCAATCAATTTAATTGTTAAACTGTTCAAGCATTGAACAATATTCAAAACCGCAATTCAATTGCCAATCGCAAATCTATTTCGTTTGTAACTCATCAAATTTAAGTTTTAATTTGTTCTACATATGCTGACAAAATTTCATTAAAATCGGACTAATATTTCTTGTACATGCCCTTGGAGCGACAGGAGTTGTTGTATGAGAACGCTGCAAAATATACAGGATTGCCTGAAGAACGAATTGAAACTACAATAAATGAATTAAACACCCGTTTGACTTGTTAAATAGCATTGCTATCAAAAGTGGCTAATTTCCATACTTTTTTCATACAACAAGTTAAGTCGCGACCGATCGATCTCACGATATGTAGAACAAATTAAAAGTTTAATTTGATGAGTTTGGTTAGGGTATCTTTACAAACAAAAAAGTTTTTCATACAAAAACATAGTTGTCAACCCATTATTCCTATGGGAGCTATATGATATAGTGATCTGATCCGGCTGGTTTTCAAATATGTACTGCCTTAATTTACAGACACAGACTAAGCTTTTCTAAAATTAGTCGTTGATTTTCATACACTTTTTAAGCGCGTTGGGTCATGTGACGTACATGCGCAGTGAGAGCCAAAAGTTGCAGTCGTCTTATCGTAACCTATGGCATCATCCAAATTGTGGGAGAAGATTAAAGAAGCCTGATCTTAATAATAATTTGCCAATTATTTCAAGGCAATGGTTTTTTGTAATCATTAATTTGTTATTTTACATTTAAAAGATATTTTCATAAGTTGTGTCTTATGAATGGTAATTTCTTATAAGTAAAGTGTGTGAAAAGAAAAAGCAAAACACAAAGATTCTCCCAGATTTTAAGAAAATAAAAATATTTTGCAGTTGTTTTAGATCAAGTTTGAGGAATATATGAATTTTTAATTCTTTTACAGCATTTTAGTTAATTATTTGAGCTCGACTCAATTATTAGAAAAGTGTTTGTTTTAGCTACACAAAATGGAAGTTCCAAAGGTTGGATTGTGCCTTCCTTAAGAAGGCTTATTCCCAAGTGAAGGCATTTCTCTTGATGCTCTTGATTTGAGAACACTCGCACAAGCAATAAACACGTAAAGAAATAATACAGCGTAAAATGAAGCACAAGATATGAATTCTTGCAATTCACGCCACATTAATTTTACGCTAAAACTGGTTGGGAATTGTAGGCGTACAATTTCGAAAAGAACATTCCCATACACGAGCTTAGGGCAACTTTTAAATTTCCTTAGAAAACAGTTGTTAATCGATTCTTCCAATTTTGGTAGACCGAAATGACAAGCATTGCTTTAAGTCAAGCAAAGTTTGCGACAAGTTGAGTGCCGCTATAATGAACAATCACCTTTATCTGAGATTGTTTAATTACAAATTAGGGCGCCAATAATTTTGGGCCAGATATTATTTCTTCTAAGCACTTAAAATAAAACGGTCACAGTTTTT
Organism: Hirtodrosophila histrioides; assembly: GCA_037075165.1. Classification (NCBI taxonomy): domain Eukaryota; kingdom Metazoa; phylum Arthropoda; class Insecta; order Diptera; family Drosophilidae; genus Hirtodrosophila; species Hirtodrosophila histrioides. The sequence goes on along the minus strand of JBAMCL010000390.1, from coordinate 3,804,831 downwards.
TCAGACCTATGACAATACAGTTATGTAGAAAATATTGACATAACTATTGATTCCATCCAAAATAATATGGAATAACTTATATTTAAAAATAAAACGAATAGTGAGATATCAGCTCCAAGGCTTGATTCTGATAATTTCGACAACAAAGCAGCCACTTCATTAAGTTTGTGCTAAAACTGGTTGAGAATTATAGTACAATAGTACGAAAAATCGAGTAGTCGGGCTGCTACAAAACTCCAAGTACATCTTCTGACAGTTACACATTCACATATTCACACACATACAAGCAGGGGCTGAGCGGCTGTTTCCGCCGCTTTTCAATACTCAATCTTGTTTCTTGAATAACTTTTTTGCCTTTTATACGATTGACTTGAAATTAACTAAACAGACCAAGAGTGATCCAATTATTATGCAAATTGAAAGCATTATATTTTAAATTGTTCTAAGAGACCGTTTTTATCGATTTCCAGGGATGCGAGGGGAATATCTGAAATTTTAATAAAACTTGCTATGCTTTTGGTATAAAGGAACCTATCTATATTTCAAATTTGGTGTCTCTTATAGTTCTACGCGATTGTACAGACAGACAGAAGGATAGATGGAACAAGTAAGAATGCTCTAGTCGAGTATACCCGACTACGAAACTCTCTGTACCCAGTTCTAAAACTTCCAATCATATGTTCGTCTCTTACACATGCACGCACACATACACAAAGCATACACACACACACACGCTGTGCTTCTTCTTCGCTCCAGTACTGAATCTTGTTCGTTGAATAACTTCCGTGTTTATTATCCGATCAACTTGAAATTTGGACAGTAGATTAAGAGTGACCAAAGAAGTGTACATGCCAAATCCCGAAGCTATATCTTTAAAACTGTGGCTGTAAAACGTTTTGATCGAATTGCGGGGGAACGGGGGGAGATATCTGAGATCGGAAACAAACTTGATCTGCGTGTGGTATACAGGAACCTTCATTCCAAATTTTGTGTCTCTAGCTTTTATAGTTGCTGAGATCGACGCGTTCATCCGGACAGACTCTCAGACAAATCTCTTTTGACACTGATCAAGAATATATATACTTTATAGGGTCGGAGATGTCTCTTTCTGCCTGTTACATACTTTTGCACAAATCCAATATCTCCTTTTTACCCATCTTATGGGTACAGGGAGTAAAAACATGTGCTGTGGTCCTAATTAAATACAAAATGTATAAAATAATTTTTTAAGTGATTATCACTTTCGTTCTAAAACCACAACAAAATGAATTTGTTTAAATAATGAAAAATACACTGAGAGAGTGCTCAAGAGTGGGTGAGAGACCAGAGAGGCCAGTGCGTGGGCGGGAGAGTGGCAGAGGCAGAGAGTACGAGAGAGTGAGTCGGCACAGGTTAACAGCTGAGCGCTGTGTTTGAAAATTTGGTTTTGTTGTTTTTGGCCACTCAGTTGGCGGACGGCTGTTGAACGGCGCGAATTTATAAATTTGGGTACGTAAGGTGTGTTGGGTAAATAATGTTATTAAATTGCAATAAAATGGCAGCAATATTTAGCTGGATTGAGTGTATACATTGACAGAGTTTGAAACAATGACAAAGGGTAAAAACTGTGTCAGTTTAAGTGGACACCTGTTTGCTGACCGTAAAAAACACAGACCGCAAATTGAATACTATATGACAAATGTAAATTAATAATTGACTTTGTGACTATTTAATTTGATTTGGTTCATTGCATTTTTGCTTGAAAATGAATTTATTCAGTGCAAATACTGCAAATCGTCTGTGCAATGTTTGTTTGTTTGTTTGTTTACTATACTGTTACACATGCATGTACATACATATAACTCAGTGTTTTGTTTTCTATGGCGTGTCGTTGCCAGCATGAAAAAATCAATAAGAAGAGCGCAGAGAGCGCTTAACTCTCTTTAACGCTCTTTGTACTGCTCACCCCCAAGCGAGTCCCTTGGCGCTCGCAACGAAGTTTTCTGCTATGGTCTCGTAATTTATTCGCTTCCGTGTGCGGAACTAGTTTAACGTATTTTCGTGCATTTGAAATTGGATCACTTTTCTTAAATGCTTGCTTTTATTTGAGTCGAGTAAATTTATTGAAAAAGACAGTTTGTTAACTTTTGGATTGTGACATGTATTTGCAGTTGCTGAATGCATTTCAGCGGCTCGTAAGTCAATTAAAACGCCAATTGGCTTCGCTTTGGCTGCTGTCATTGTCAAAACATTTATACGGCTTCCGGCCATTGGTCGGGCCACGGGCAGTCAGCCGAGCCAGTTACCAGCACTGTGGTAAGACGCCGCGACGCCAGCTGGTCATGGACTACATATTTGAGTGCTTCTTCAATGACACCTTTGAGCTTATCACACGCAATGGCCTGCAGGATCGGCAATCGCGTCGAGATGTCCTCGATCACCTGAGCGCCATCATCAAGGGCTGCAGCCTGGGTCAGAATGTTCAGACCGATGAGGTTGCCAGCTTGGCGGTGATTGCAGCCCTGCGTTATCATCGATTGGCCAAGCAGGGCAATGGACAGGTGAGTTATGCATAGAGTACATCAGTTTTCCTCATCCTGCCCCCTCAATCGTTTATTACACTTTCCAGGTATCAGAGCGGGGGCGTAAAGATTTTTGGGTGAACCTAACCTTAAATTTTTATTGAGTGTTTTTCCATTATAATATTCTTAATTTGTTCATGTCTTCAGAAGCTATGGTCACTCTTACTATCAGCCTTAAAGTGAGGTTAGGGTAAAGGGTCAACCTTGTTTTTCTTGCAGTTTTTGTAAGACAGGTTATTATTGTTATTAAACCTTAACTTATATTTCTAGGTATATATTCTATTTAAAAATTCTTTGAAATTTAAGTTTGTGATTCTTCATCCTAACGTTTGCACTTAAAAATTGAGATTTTTCAATAAATTTCTTAGCTTATAATCCTGTAACATAAATTGCCTGTGCTAAGAGCCTTTCTCGTCCAAGTGAATTACTTATACAGATTTAGAAACGCATCAGCTGTGAATATAAATAAAATGATTCTTAAACAGATTAAAATGGGATTAAACGACAGTGAACATCTTTTTTTAACACTCACAGTCTGCCCATACCCATTTGGTATATAGAATATTCATATATTTTACCTTCAATAAAACTTGTGGCACATTTGGAATTATCAATCATTTAACTTCGGGGGGAGCTCTGCCCATCATAAATATAATGTGAACGCCTTTAATATGGAATATGTAATTTTATGGTTTCGCATTTTTGATTAATGTTTAGCTTATACGAGTAACTCTTGCATAATCCCTTCGAAATTCGGAACACATGTGGCCGGCCAGAAAGAAGGCCTTGACTAGCATATAATTTAAATTTAAATGCGTTTTATGCAAAAAGAAAAAGGGAAGGAAACTTATATATACGAGTATCTCACAGGTCTGCCTCATGGGAAAGTATCACAACATTCTGTATATTGCGCTGCGCACCTGTTGGGATTGGGGGGTGCGGGACTCTGAGGTGGTCGTTCAACTGTTGGGTAAGTCAAAGCCAAAACTTAATAATTTAATATCCCCCCATCCCATGTGTGTGTGTGTGTGTGTGTGTGTGTGTGTGTGTGAGGTGTACGTGGTGTGCTTTGGGCATTACCTTTGTTTTGCATATTTTAATGAATTTTATGGCAACGCATCACATTATAACGCCCATAAGCAGCCAGAATTGAGGATTTCATTTAATCACGTGTTTCTGCTAATTGCCAGGTGAAATTGCGTTAAGGCAAGTGTTGCTAATGCTACTGCTCTACGAGTAGTGCCCGTTGTTGCATCGTAAAACTTGTAAAGTGCCTTAAAGTGTTGCAAGTTATTTGGGCCATGCCTCACACAAAGACCCGCGCTCTGTTACCCTGTTGCCTCTAATTAAAATGTTGCGTAAATTTGCCAGCTGGAAGACAGTCGGAATTAATCGTATGCCAAGGCTCTAGCCTGACTGCTGCTTGTGTGTGGGTGTGTGTGTGTGTATAAGAGAATTGCTGTGTGTATGAGTCGCTTCTCCGGCACACTATGGAGAATATTAGACACTTTTTGTATTTTTTTAAAATATTACAAAGAAATGCATTTTTAATTTAATTCAATTTGAAATAAGAAGCTGAAGGCCACTGGCAGTCTTGGATAAGTTAACTTCTTAGCTTTTAGTTTTAACTATTAGTGAAATAATTTTAATTTTAATTTGTTTTAATTTTTTATAGAGTAAACTATTTAAAGCCACGAAAATCTGCCAGAAAAAATGAATTTCTTAAAGGTTCTTTAACGTAATTATTATTGAAATTTTTTTTATGAAAAGAAAACCATTTTTTTCATATTTTTTATTTATTTACGTTAGCGAGTTGTTCAGCGGGTGTTGACTTTAGCCAGCATGCACTGTAATGTCTTGGAAATGCATTAAGCTGCAATGTTATGTAGCAGAAAAACTAACATAGCTAAGCGCTGTTAAGATAACAGCTGTTAAACTTACTATGTTGCTGTATGTTGAAGTTTTTGATGCTTTCAACTTCTTAAAGTTGAAAGGAAAAATCTGTTTTTGTAACAAATTTGTCATCCATTCTGATCTCTGTGATTTGTAGTGTCTGTTAATAGAGCTTAGTTGTGAAAACATAACATGTCCGAAGTTTATGAACTTGTCTCGAAAACAAATTTTGTATAGAGAGAGCTTATATTTGAAGAGGGTGACAGCCAGCATTTGTAGGCAGTGCCACGCCCACTATACCTGAAAAAAGTAAGCCCAAAAAGCCTGCTTAAGCCCAGAGTTAATAATTAATGCCACAGGAGTGCCCATTTTTGCTCACAGTGTGAAATTTGTATGCTTAAAAGTTGCGCTTTTTGAACGCGTGAATTTTAGCGGATGGCGTTGGCTGCAACAGCAAACAAACTGCTAGCCATGTTGCTGCTCCCCCTTGCCACCCGCAGCAGCTAGTTATGACTACCAACAGGACCTGCTCCCTTTAACAAACAATTTTTGGCTGCTGACACTTTGTGTGCTTCCGTTTCCCGTCGCTGCTGTGACTTCATTTTGTGGCCATCGCTGCAGGCTCTCTCCTATTTGTTTATTTTTTTTTTGTTGGTATTGGCGTGCGTGTTGGTAAAAAAAAGTATCCCAAAAAGGGGCGGCAACAAGTGCAGCTGCGTAATTGGCATTTTTATGGCTACTCTTGGTTGCTGCTGGCCCTTTGGAATTTATGAAATAATTGAACTGCCTTCTACTGACTCCACAGTGGCCATTTATGAGTGCGAAAAGACGTTCGAGCGCATCTTTCTGGGCGCATTATTTGGACCACATGCGCCGCACTTTATTGCGGGCTGGCGCAGCGATTTTCAGGATCAGGTAAGCCATATTGTTCAAGTACATATAAGCATATATATACACACATAGAAGTAAGGTGGCTCCTTTTCCTTTTGACAGCACGAAAATGTGCGCGCCATGGTTTATTTTCTGAAGCATGCAACACGCGAGCGACTCACGCTGCCCGTGTGGATACCACGCTTCGAGCAGGAGAGGCAGCTCAGGTGAGTTGACAGCGTCGGCAAATTTATGGCTGCCACTGTGTGTGCCAAAATTTGCACAGGGGGCAATGGTTGGGGGGCATGTGGTCCGTACGAGCATGTGTGGTAAAAGTACTCATAGAATGTGTTTCAAGTTGACAATGGCAACAATATTTTCTTGCTTGTTATTTCGGAAATTCAAATGCCGGCGGCAGCCAAGTTTTGTCAAGTTGTTGTCAAGTTGTGTCAAGTTTGCGCTAGTCTAGTTAATTGGAAAATAACCCATAGCTCTCATTCATTCTAATTGAAAGAAAGGTTTCTTTTCGCTAAAGTATCTCTATGATATACTAGTATATAAAGGTATACTCCAAGCTCCACACATTTCAGCAAAGTAAAAGCACATTAACTTTGCAACCTTTTCGTATTCAAAGGGAAAACTTTCCAAAAAGTTATTTCAACTCGCCGCATACCTAAAGTTACGACAGTCAACAGAGCTGCTAGCTTTTTGAAAATGATTAGTTTTACACAAGATTTCCCCAGTATTCTACACGTTTGGTTACCTTAAAAACCATATAATGTATTATAGTATGATCGTGTATCATAATATACTTGAAAGTCTTAATTAATGTTAATAAATATACCAAAAAACATAGAAATCGAAATTTTGTGCGTTTTAAAAGATATTCTGAATAGGTCATCGGTCTTAAAAACTGAAGTAAATTTAATCAATGCCTTTTAAACAAAGTTGAACATTAACTGCGCCTGTTGCTGGCCCCTGGGAAATTATGAGAGCAACAGAAAACAGAGAAAATTGCAAATAAAAGGATTTTAATTAAATTAATACATACGGCATTGTTTGTTCGCTGTGCGTGTTTGTCAGCCATAATTGAGTAAAAGATGGCGTCAATTTACAAGCACAAACACACAGACTCACACACATACACACTAACACACACACACAAACACACACACATTCATATAAACAATGGCCGCTGCGGCTTTCAATCTCAGGCGCTTGTTTCTTGGGCTGCTGTTGGTGTCATGTATAATTAAGATTTTTACTTCTAACATGAGCTCAACCCGCTGGCTGTCTCATTTTTTACCAGCCAGAGATTTATGAACATGTGTGTCTCAGTTTGTTGTGTGTGTGTGTGTGTGTGTGTGTCTGCTGCGATAAGCTGAGAACCAACAAGCAGGAATGTAAACCTTTTGTTATGTTGGCTTTGTTTGCTAGCACTCCGGAGGATTAAAGTCAAAAATGCGTGTAATAAGCGCACAAAGCTGATGCCAGGCCAACACTCAAGCGTTGATACACGCCCTCACACACACACACACACACACACACACACACACACACACACACACACACACATAAGACACGCTGACTGACAAACATTCGGAGGACATTTATGTTGCCCTCTCGCTTGACGCTCTGGCTTAACATTGTCTCCAGCCACGGCAAAACAAATGAATAAAAATTAAGGGCTGCGTGGGTGGAAGAAAGTAAAAGAAAGTAATGTGACAGTAAACATTTTTGCTGAGTGCCGCTAAAGTTGCACAAATCAGCGCAACAAAACTTAAATCAAATATTTAGCAAACATTCTTTTACGAGGCGTGCTCAAAAAGTTGCTGGCTGGAAACGTTTTTGTTTGTAGTAAGACAGGGTTGCACTGGCAAAATGATCATGATTACGGCAATTCTTTGTTTAAGTTCGATTTGAAGGCCCTAGCAGCTAGTGCAAGATAAACTATCATTAAGTTCAGTATTGTATACTGGGGTTAATTTGTCAAAATAAGAAACAAAAAAAGTAAAAAATGTTACTTAAATTTTAATCACTTAATTGTTTTTCTGCTGTGAAGATAAAGTCTTGGTTTTCATTTAAAATGCGTAAGTGTAAAAAAGTACCATGGATGTGTTTAAAAAGCGGTAACCCTATTTTAGTTTATTACATATATGTAAACAGCAGCAGATTTAATACTACTTTTAATTAAATAAGAGATTTGAAGAACAGTTGACGATCTCTTAGTTTCTCAGTTAGTCAGTTTACTAACCTATAGTTAATTTATTTCACAAAATGTTGTCAAGTGTACTTACTTGATCCGATTTACTTCTTCGACAAGAGTTTGGGGCTTAAATTCAGTTGCCCTTGAGCTAGGATTGAATTTAGTGTATTAAGGACTTTGCTGAGGAGTGGAACATGCAAGGAAATATTCAACATTGCGAACATGTGTAGCAAAATGCGGCCAAAGGCAAAAATGGAAAGAGACTTGGCAAGGAATTTCATGTCCTTAGGCGCAAGACTTTCATGTCACTCAGAATTATCGCAGAGTCTGCCATTAATATGAAAGTGATAGAAAACAATCGTGACTAGGAAGCACCAATAGGGAAAACTATCTGCTCTGACTTGTTGCATAAACAGAAAATAAATTCCAATTTTCCTTAGCTCAGCCTGAACTAGGCTAACAAAGTTTTGAGCTAACAGGACTAATAAACCGTAAATTAATTTGCTAGGCATTTACAGCTGAAGCTGCATAGAACTGAGAATGCGCTTATCACCTGTTCCCCAGCGGTGTGTGTCGAGTGTGTGTGTGGGTGTGTGTGTGTGTATGCGTATGTAAATCACCTGTATGTGCCTTGCTGTCGCTTTATTGCGGCTTTGGGCTTTATTTGCCTACTTTTATGCGTAGACATAAAAGCCAACAGCAGCACAGACAATACACACAACAATGGGTGCGTGTGTGTGCCTTTGTCCCGGAAAGAGATTCGAGTGCTAGTGTGTACATGCTAATGCTTCAATGGAGGTAAACGCCTTCCAACAACACTGCGTATACGCAATATTGAAGCTGTGCTCCCTCTGGACAGGCTTATGGCTTATGTGAAAACTTAGAAAAACCAGAAGCCCAAATGCGACATCAGCCAACAGCCAACAGCCAAAAGCAAGCAACAAGCACCAAGCGAGCTGCTTAATTTCCTTTTGGAACTGGGTAGCTAGTGCCTAATTCCAGCTCTCTACACCCAGCTCGACTCTTCTGCTGCTGTTTTTGCTGGGCTAATGTAGCCCAGCCATTTGGTCGCCAGTTAAGGACAGCTCTGTGTGCGACTATTAAGGCAACAAAGTGCGGCCTAAAAGCACAAACAACTTTACACATTTACCAAATTATCAAGGCCACTTAGTCTGTCGTTATCTAATATTGTCGTGCACAAATGCGTTTGAAAACTAATAGTGGGAAATTCACTTGAAATTGCATTTCATTTGGCTTTTAACTACTTTAAAGCGAGTCAAATAAAGATGCACAGACATGGCCAAAAGCCAAGCGCACTCGCTTACTTGTCTTGAAACTCTACACGCTTGTATTACTTAAACAAGTCTTCAAGCTGCCAAGTGTATGGGAATAGCTAGTTTGCCTTAGTCCGGAAAGTAACTCGTTCTTTCGTTCTGTTCTCGACTCAAAAACCCAGACAAAGCCTAGCGCGTTATGCGAGTCTAACGCACTTGCACTTGGTGGCTTGCATTACTGAAACAAGTCTTTAAGCTTTCAACTGCTTATGAAAAGCTTCGCTTGGCAAGTAACTCTTATTTGCTCTTAAGCTTCGTTTCTCTGCTCAATCTAGAAGTACATACAAAGCTGCATTGGATTTAGAGTCTAACGCACTTGCACTTGGTGGCTTACATTGCGTAAACGAGTCTTCAAGCTTTCTTAAGCTTCGTTTCTCTCCTCAACTTTGAAGCGCTGAGAAAGCTGTTTGCACTACATAAACAAGTCGTTAAGCTTTCAAGTATATGCGAAAGCTTGAATTGTTTGGCTTGGTCAGGCACATAACTCGTACTTGTTCGCATGCCAATAACTTGTTTCCGCTCTCTAGTGCACTCGTGCAACACTCTTATATCTAACTCGCTATTTATTTGCGCCATTTTCATTTTGTTTGCAGATTCATTGATGTGCCCATTGAGTCCTGCGGACGCTCCTCGCCCTTACGCATTGCGCTCCAGGCGAATGCGCCCGAATTGCTGCTCATACTGCTCAGGTAAGTGCCGGGAAGGGTTTGGGTGCTCGAGGGTGTGCTGTCAGGCACTTCAATTAGCGCAAGAAAAAAATATGCAAAACGAGCGGCACTTGGCGGCAGAGCCGTTATGCATGCAGCATAAAACTCAGCTAAACGCTTAGCATAATCAAGTGGCACAACTGACAATGCCACGCCTCCGATTCCGCCCCCTGTGACACGCTGCCGCCTCAAAAACGCGCACTTGTGCGACGCAAATATTAACATTAAATATGAAAGTTGCTGTCAAAGTGAATTTGCATGACAAGGCGACGTCTCCACTGTGTCTCATGGTCGCCAAAGCAGCTTGCCACAACTTACGAGTGTGCAACACAGCAGCAGCAGCAACAACAGCAACAACAACTAAAATTCATAAAATTTATATGTAAACGCTTGCACTTTCGAACACTTCACGGCCCCTCAGTCATCGTCCTTGGTTCTGGCTCTGGCTTTGGTTCTCTTTCTGTTTCTGGTTTCGGCTTTGGTTTTGGCTTTGATTCTGCGGTTGGCAATTTATTGTTTTATAACTTGATATTGCCCGATGTGCAGTTGAAATTATTGTTATTGTTGTTGTTGTTGCTGTGTCAGCTACAGCCACGCCTCATTGCTTGCTCAGCTTTTGGCAACGCTGAGCACTTTCAGTTTTTGATGCAGCGCCAAAAAGTATGCTTTTTGCATAAAATGCGAATATTGATTGCCAGCCAAAAAATGGCGATTGCAATCAAATCAGCCCAGAGGCATGAAAACAAAACTTATATTCAGTCCAACGAGACTTCAAAGGAAAAAATCGCATGAATGTGTAGAAATATCAGCACAGCTGCATTTGGGTTGCTGAAGTTGAAAATACTCTACCAGACATGTTTATCAAACTCTTTCTATTATTAGTGATGGTAACGGCATAGAAACTCGATGCCATCCCATTCTGAGTATCTCATATTCCATCTCAATCCCAGGCACCCAGGTTTTGTTTTTTAAAACTATACGGGGGGCTTCGAATCATTCCTTGTATCATAAGCACTTTGATTGAAATTATTTTTGACTTTCTCTTTTTTTATAGTTTTGACTAAATTTTGATTCAGTAAAATGACTACAATCCTAAAACAAAAATGAAGTGTTGCATTTAAGTTTAATATAATACTTTTCGAAAACACCGCGAGATTTTGAAAATTTGTCTCGATCCCTACGAATTTTTCAAAATCAGCGCAATCCCTGTCCCGATCTAATCCTTACAAGACTTAGGACATGTTCTAATCTAAAATTTTGTCAATTTTAGAATAGTTAATCTTCATTTGTTTTTATGAACTCCATTTTAGGTTATTTGTTCCTGGCAGTTCTGTTATAATTTTGCGCAATTTAACTAGAAATTGTTGAGTTTTACTGAAATATCTGTAAAGCCAAGAAGAATTATATAAAAACAAAATTATCAATCTATCGTTCTTATGTACGAGTATTGTAGCTATATAAAATTGTGATCCGATTCTTAGAAAATATAGTCCACATGTATTCGTAAAATGCATAATAAAAGTTCCAATTGAAAACAAAAAATTTACGAGTTAATTGAAAACTGCCTTTTGCTAGCTATATGATATTGTGTTTTGATTCGTCTGCTTCTGACATATTTGCTTGTAACTGTATATATATATGTATATATGTATATATGTATGTATGAATGTATGTATGTATATGTATACGTATATATGCCTGCGGCGAAAACTGTTTTTGTATGAATTTTCAGCAGGAGGCAAAGTTGTGGCCCCGCAAACTGCGTTGATTGTGGCAAGCCAAAGCAATTGCATTGGCCACGATTGATGGGCGGTGGGGAGAAGGGGAGCAGGAGCAGGAGCAGGAGGGGGTTGAGGATGGGGAGGGTCGACCCATTGCGCAGCTTGTCAGATTCTGTTGCTGTTTCAGCTTGGCCGCCTTCGGACTGATTTTCCATTGATTTCACTGCTGATGAGGCCATAAATTGTCGATATTATTTATGCTTTACATTTAAGTCTGGCTTTTCACTTTTCGCACTGCTGCATTTTCATTTAAAATTGGTCATAAAATATGCAAATTGCAACTGTGAAATGAATTTCACCCTCTCACCTGAGAGTAGTATTTATTCATATATTTTGCATTTCATTGCGTATAATTTGAGTTAAACTTGAGCTGAATTATGCCAGGCAAAGACAATAATATAACAACATAAATGATGTCGTATATAAATTGTAAATTACGCAGCTTATCAGTCCGAAATGCAAATAGAAACTGTGCCGAATGTTTTTTGACAAACGTTTTCAATTTAAATTGTGACAAGGCTGATGCTATTTGCCATTCGGCGACATTTGCTGCCAGCCACCTGACATTGCCACATGCCACACATTTGCACTTCATTTGCAATTTACCACAGTATACAGCGCACTCACACACACACACACACACACGCACACCCTTAGCTGGTGTGTGTGTCATGTGTGTGCACATGACAGGGTGCCGACTACATGACCGCGATCCCTGTTCCGTTCATTATTTCATTTGCACATTGTGTTATCAGCGTTTCCAACATTTATTACCTGTTACACTGGCAAAAAATGTTTTCCAAAATAAACGAAGCTCTTCATTGAAGGTAAAAACCATTAAATAAGTCAGGCTTGTTGTACCTATTTACAAACCTTAACATTTGGTTTAATTTTGTAAGATCTGGTGTGGTCTATTTGGAACCATATTAAAGTAAATATACAGGCCTGTTTTAGACTTCACTTACGAATCAATTCACTATAAGTAACTAGTAACTAGAACCACTTTTAGGATTGCCTAAGAGTTGAAAACAATTCTTTCGAACTTAGTTCTTTTATTTTAGTCTGCTTCAAAAATTATAAGGTGCAATCTAAGATTCGTGAACATCTCTTCGTACACATAAACATACACATGCATCAAGCAGTTCAGTGCAGTTCAAGCAAGCAGTGCTTCTGCTACCCCAGCACTACTGCAACTATTTTCTTGAATAACTTCTGCGTTTATTTCAGTTCGGTTTAAAAATCACTTGATTCTTTATTATCCGATCGACTTGAAAATGCTAAAATCTAGTTGAATGATAATACTATACTTTTGTTGGCTGCCGATTAAAAAATCGTTATCGATTAATTACTGAGATCAGCTGTAACTTTTCGTGTTCCTAATCCAAAACTAATTTTATTTAAATCTACCTTTTCCTCCATACAGGCAAAGTAAATAATTTAAATAGCAAATTTATAACCTATGAAACTATGCAACAAAATAGATATTAAATGATTGCCGTTGCCAATTGTATCGCCTTTTTTCTTAGTGTACTTTCCCAGTTACAGTCTCAGACCCAACCCACTTCAGTTTACTCTCTGCAATGTCGTCTACAAATTACAGTTAACAACCGCAGAACATTTACCCAGTCCTTGCCCCAGACCGCAAGCTAACCAACTACGTGCCCCAGCAGCTGCTTGCTGCTCTCTGGCAGCTACTGCCACCTGCCACCTGCCTCGTGCCTCCTGGCTGCTGGCAGCTCGTTGCACGTAGCCGCATTTCGTGACCGCTTATCATTGCAGATATGGCGCCGCACCACTGCCGCCCGATGGTGGCACCTCCGTCATTATTGCGCTGCTCGACAAACTCATCGAGAATGGACGCAATTACAGCTGCGAGCTGGTTCTCAGCCTCAGGATACTAATGCGTAATGTCGCCATGATCGAAATGCCTTTTAAGGTGAGTCATAGCTTAATCTTTCATTCCAATGCAGCTAAATGTGGTGAGTCATGGACTTGTGTTCCCGAAAACCCATTTCTCCCATCATTTCGCCAGTTGAATCAAAAACAATTGTTGAATTTGTCAAGAGTTATTTTACAACAAAGAAATATAATTATTATTTTCCAAGCTGCCAAATTTAATTTACTTTTCCAATATTGTATAACATTAGTAAATAAATCAGTTTAAATAGATTATTATTTTTTATGAATTGAGAAACACCAGGGTAGGTGAAAAAACAAAGGATCTCAAAACATTTCAGCTCTGTTTCGAAATTCTCTGTTTTTTCTCCACCTCTCCACAATTATTTTTTGTCTGACGTTGATTTCGCTCACTTTAGAAATAAACAATTTAATGGCGAAGATGGGGAGATTGCGTTTTCCGGAACAGGTCTTTTTTTTTTTAACAATTTGCTGACATCTGAGCTAAAGAAAAGTGTCATTCAGAAACAATTTTCGCATGCGTCACATTGAATGTCATTCTTTTTGAACAAACCAATCTTTCTTACCCCATTTACCCCGTCACTGTTGCCACTCATCCCCTTCCCCTTTGCTTTGTATTTACAGCCGATTCTATATGCATCGCGTCGTGAAATGTTTTTCGAGCGATATGGACGCCTCCTAATGGACAAAATCATTGCCAGGGAACAGGTGTACGGAGTGCCCACGTTGCGACATTTGTGCCGGTAATTATCAACTCTAAGCTGAACTTTGCTGTGGGGTGTCTGTCCAGTAGTCTTTGAAGTTCCTTGGTATGCTGGCAGGAGGGGGAAAGGACTTAAATTCATAGTACGACAGCCAAAGCACATGGCTGCTGACATTGCCAACAAGTTGAACTTTTGTTTTTATTCAATTACTTTAGCTTAGATTGCTGCTGGTTCGCAACGCTTGCTTGGCTTTCTACGGGTTCGCACAGTTTTCTGATAAGCCGGAAAATTTAATAAGTACAAAAGTCTCCGACGGGCTGACGGCTTGAATGTCTGATTGACAGACAGTTTGACAAAGCATTTTCTTGACGCTACTGTTGCGCCTGCCAACCGGCGACTGGCGACTGGCAACTTGGCCAACTTCATGGCTTAAATTTTGATGGTTTTTGTTTTGGCCCACGTTGTAGCTTTTGTTATGCGGCTTACTTTCTTTTGTGTATTACTATGTCAATGTCTAGGCTTTATCGTGGCCTATACTTTGTCACAATTTAGGCAAATATCTGGCATCAAATATCAGACGCAAAGTTGCGTAAAAGCCAGCAGCTGTTGGCTAAATTTAATTGAATTTCTTCCAAAATTTGATAAGTATTTAGTCGTATTTAATCGAAAGGCTCTCAAGCTATTTACTAATTTGATAAGTTGGCAAAAAGTTACAGCGGTTACGGATGCCAACCCTCACTTTGATCGGGTTTCTGTGGCCACTCTTTGCACGAACCCCTTCCCCTCGAACTTGTTGTATTTGCTTCGCCTGTTTGCCATTTGCCAACTCACGTGTCACATAAAAGTCGCAACGACTTTGCCCCGCACACCCTCCACTTGTGTGTGTGTGTACTTTTATACCCTGTGCCTGCAGAAAGGGGTAAAAAGGTTGCGCAAGCTCATATGACATACACAAGATCACATCATCCAACACATAATGTTCAATAGAATAATAGAATAATGTTCTATCATCAATAGCAGAGTTACCAAATTTGATACCCACATATCGTCTACAAAACGTAGAAGGATTATATATATCTTTTCAGATTCTTGTCACGATAGGTAGGCAGAAAACTTGTTAAAAAAAATTATATACAAATCTTTTAACACAAAAGAAACTATATTTTTAGATTCTACTTTCAGAAATCGTTAAAAGCTAAATACATTTCAAATCGATACACCTAAATAATATAGGGTATATTTTATAGTACAAACAAAATTTATACAACAAAGTTAGTGTTAGTCCAGGGTATATCTTTTAGTCGAGCACCCTGCAGTTTAGCATTCATACGTGTATTTTCCACAAGGAAAAGGACGAGTACAAGCTCGTATTTGTTTGCCAGTTTGTTTTTCTTGGCCAATGTTTGTGTTGTGGCAATCGCGCAGTTTGCATCTGAGACAAGTGCAAGTGGAGTTGTATATATTGAATATATAATATATTTTGTATATGTAGTACTTGTCAATATGTGTGTAATTGCATTGGCGCCCACTAGATGCCACCAATACATTTGTGATTGGGAATTTGATTGCGATGGCTGTTCGGTATTTCATTTATGCATATTTAGTTGCTGTGACAGTTTGTGCAATTTGATTTTACTTTGATTTAAGCGGTCTGCATGTGAATTCAATTTAAGCTTATTAATGTCGGGGGATTGGCTCGACAACCCAGCGGTTTCAGTGCTTGCAAAATATTGCGCATACGCGCAGTAGCCGCAGCTTAGCGCTCATAAGTAGGCAACGCTTTTTTATGTTTTATGGCCACTTAGTAGCTTCCGCTTTTGGGTCTGGGATTCAGCGATTGTGGGTCATAAAGCAGCCGAAACAAAGGCGCACTTAATTTGCGGCCTCAATAATGTTGACAAGACAAATTAACAAGTACATAAAAAGTTGTCTCAAGTGCAAACTGTTGACTGCAGGCAGCATAAGCGACAGATTAGCATATTTTAAAGCTGACAACGCGTTTTATAACGCCAGCTTATGTGGGACAGGTTCAAGTTGTAGTCGCCATCCAAAGAAATTCGCTCAACATTTACAATTGCCCCTCGTGTGCCCACTTTTACACATATTACAAAGTTCTCTGGCCGTCTTAAAAAGCTTTCACTGTGCCTCAAAGTAGCTTGATTGCGCAAATCAAGTGAAACAGTATAAGAAAGAAGGAATCCGTTCACAATATCCGGTACTTGAACTACTGCTCGTGTTTTTTTGTTTCATTTTGCCACAAGAAGCGCAACTTTTGAGAGAAAGTAAAGTTTACTGAAATTTTCTTACAACAAAAGTTTTAAGCACATGAACTTTTCTTTGCTCCTTTCGTTTTCTTTTTTTCTATGTGAGCTTATTATGTGAAACTTAAATTAATTTATGAAATACGTTGTGACTGTAAGTAGAAAGGCCAAAAAGTAAGTTGCCGACAACTTGAGGAGCAGGCAACAGATAGTCCTGACTAGAATATAATCAGCACAATTTTTCAAAGTGATAGACAGAGTCTTGCACACAAGTTTGATATAATCCTAACTATATTATATACGATTACACTTATACCAAAGTTTTTTCTTTTCTCTGTAATATTTGCCCCTTTCCAGCTGCCGCGTTCGTGATATACTCCGGGAACATAATCAGCTGCCAAATGGCATCGATACGCTCAGATTGCCCAAGCGCCTGCAGCGTTACATTGACCTGACCGAGGAGCTGGAGGGGCCAGAGCTGCAGCAGCAGCAACATCAGCAACCGCAGCAACTGGAGAAGCCAATGCAGAAGTTGACAAATGCCTTGCAGAGATTGGACACCATCAGCAGCGCCGAGAGCGAGGATGAGAGTGAAAACCATGTGCAGCTGCTGGAGGCAGTCACCGACGCTGAAAAGGCCGCTGTCGCTGCCTTTGTGGCAGCTGGCGATGGCGCCATCACCAACGAGGCCAAACAGGCGGCTGTGGCCGCCTATGTGGCGGCCAGTGAAACCGGAAGTGCCAGCAGCAGCTCCCCGGAGCAGCTGCAACCCCAGCTCAGGTAGCTATAAGTGCTGCATAACTATCGTTGGCACTGTGGATAGTATCGATGCTGGCTATAGACATCCTTCGATAGTTTTTAATGTTATGACAAACACTTTTATGTTTTATAATACAGATAATTAGATAATTATCTTGCAGCAAATGTTTGTTCTACGAATTTGTAATAGTATTTAGGATATACTTTTAAATAAAACAAAGATATACTTAATTTCAAATATGAGTGTGTTGTCTTTTCAGTATTTTAAGTCGTCAATAGATAAGTTTGCCACATATGGGGCAGTCGGCAGTTACCATAGCATGTGAGTACGGTATTGCAGGCTGCCACATAAATTTTGTGATTGAGATACCTGCCCACATGATGTAGCAAATCGAAGATTTCTATGGTAGAAACGTGCCATATAAGTTTATATGTTAAAATATTTAACATATATTCTAACTTCTGCCATATAACATCTTTGACGGTTGATTTCGATAACGATATTACATATATGGTGGCAAAATGCCATATCGTGTGAACGCACCTTAAGTCTATCTATCGATGGTGCCAACATTCGACTATCGTAGTTATCGAAAGTTTTACAAGCTACTAGGGATGGACAATATATCATGTTACAGATATTTATCACAGATATTTCGATATAGCAATTACATTGGTTACAAAATATCAGAAATATCTGTGACAAAATCAGAGAAATCGGCAAAGAGAGGAGAAGAGCAATCTTTCCCAGTGGTCAGATACACATTATGTAAAAACAAATTGCAGTCATAGATATTTGTCACTGATATTTTATTGTCACAGTTGCAGCTGTAACTGTGACAGCAAAATAGCAGCATTGCCAATTGCTAATAACTACTAGTTAATATTATATGTGGTACTCACCGATAAGTCTCCTCGCTGATGTTGATGCGACCGGGTACGCCAGTTGTCTCAGTGCGACTCGTCAGGTTGACGGTGTTGCCAAAGAGGCAATATCGGGGCACTCGATTACCGATGACGCCTGTGACCACCTCGCCCGAATGGATGCCAATGGTGATTTGCTGTGGGAATAGACAATGCACATCTCTATGAACCTCTGGTGTTCAAAATTTCCAATTGAATTAGCAGTTTATTTAGTGAGCGAAATGTTACTTCACACTTTGGATGAAAGCCATTCACAGATTTCAAGGTCCGGCACTTCATTGTGCTAATAAACTTTCAGTGCTAAACAACCAAAAATCCAAGCCCACGCCCAGAGACCAGAGCCAACAGAAAACAAAAATGGTTTAAGTTCTGCACGAAAATGCTCCAAGTTGCAAGTTCCAAGCTAAAACCGACGAAAAGTTGCCACAATTACTTTGAAAAAGTTGCACTTGCTGCTGCGGTGGACTAAACTTTTCTTTAATTAAATTTCAAACGAAATGAGCTGCGGCTGCCTCTGTCTCTATCTCTATCTCTGCAACTGCCACTGCCACTGCGACTGTGGCCAGGACCAAAAAACCAAAGGGCAAAAACACGGCACTGCTCATGAGGTGACGTTGCCAAAATATCAAGGAATATGTGTCCAAAATGGATAGAGTTTCAGAGACTAATTCCAAAAGTTACAGTTACAAAAAGAATGCTTAAGTTTCTCGTGCTCGACTAGAATTTATCTATTAAACAGGTCTAAAGAATTCCATCTCCTATAATTTCATGTGTACAAATATTTCAATGAATTCCTGGGTATAGTTATTCTGCAGAATATTCTTTATATGCTATACAGGTATCTGCTTAAAGCATACCGAATATAATGGATATATCGCAAAAAATTGGCTTCTTTTGATTTGTGTGGGAGATGCGAGAAAGTACATATTCTCTCAAAGATCGAATAGATTGTGCAGACAGGTGGACGTGGCTATATTCACTCGACTTCTGATGCTAATCAACAACATAATCCTTAAACCACTTTATAATATACCCTTTTAACATATTTTCATTGGTACAGGGTATCATACAAGATGTACTAATTGCGTGATGTAGTTTGGCCAACGCCACAAAAATAAAAGACAGTTGAAAAGTTTGCTTGAATTTTGGACAGCATAGAAAAGCGACGTCAAAGCTGTATTCCAAGTTCTGGCCAGCAGCTTTAGATTCAGTCGAAAACTAAGAGGAAGGATCAAATCAATGCCCGTCCATGTGGCCAGCAAATGCAATTTTGATAACTGAGTCTGGCACAACAAAAAGCCAGTCGGATTTTTACTTTTTCTGTTTCTATTTATTGATAAGCAAGAAGCAAGCATTTCGTTTGAGGTCAACAGAAACTTGTATGCCCTAACTTGGAAATTGGAAAACAGTATTGAAAAGTCTGATTCTTACATGTTTCTTATAATATTTAAGCCTGGCATACTGGAAATTATAGATGTTATCTGCCGAGTTTTTTCACTTTTAAGCCAACAATATTACTATCTATATAAATTAAACTCTTTAAACTGACTGGGCTGACTGCTTGGCGACTCACGGGCAGGCAGTAGCTTCCTTCCTCTCAAATTGATCATTTTCCGGAAAAGGGGGAGTTCCCGGGAAACTGTTCATATGAAACTTTTTTGTTTGCCACCAAATTGTGAAAAATGAACGAAATCGGTTCGGTTTTGACGAAGCTGTGGAAGGTAAAAGTCTGGAAGGAAGATTGAAATCGAAGTTTTGGGTATAGTCGAAATATGAGTTCAGAGATATAAATAAAATTGAAATGCCAAATCAATAAGAGAGGTCAAACAATCACCAAAAATGTATTCAGCAAGAAATCGGTTCGTTTTTAATAAACTTAAGCAAGGTAGAATTCGGGAGGAAGATTGGAATTGAAGTTTTGGGAATTTACAAGACATGACAAATTATCGAAAAATTAATTCTGGGATATGAATAAAATTTAAATACTAAAACAATATAGCAATCGGTTCGGTTTTGACAAAGTTATGAAAGGTAGAAGTTGGGATTGAAGTTTTGGGAATTTACAAGACATGACACATGATAGAATGATAAATTCAAAGATATGAATAAAATTGAAATACCAAAACAATATAGAGGTCAAACCATGACCAAAAATGTAATTTTGTTATGTCAAAATTAGATTCCACAAATTTAAATAAAATACTAACACTGATTATGCTCAAAAGTTGAATGAATCCTTTAGAAGGTTTTTTGGCCACTTAAGTAATAACTATTCAGCATAGCTAATGGACTCAATGGCTGCATACAAAGCGTGTAGAAAATATGCAAGCAAAGTTGAACAATTGTTGCAATATTTATTATTGATTGCAGCGCTGGAAGCGGCCAACAAAGGAGCAATCAAGAAGAAGACTGAATAACTTTTGGTTCAGAAAATAACATTGCATAATTGGCAAAACAAGTGCGGGGTGGGTGCTGGGGCGGGTGCGGTCGAGATACGTTTTCATTGTTTTTGCAGCGACTATTGTGCAGTTCTTGTTATCGGAGCCTAATGAAGCGCAAAATGGCAGAGCAACATGACCAAGTTCCCTTGGCGTTTGTTAATTGCATTTCTAGCTATCTATCAAGTTGTGGCTGGTTGCCTGTCGAAAGGCAAACGATATCTGGCTGAGGATATTCTTACTTTTTTGCCCGTCATTCGTGCGCATCAAAAGGCTGCACATGCATCAAAGTTTACGTGCAACTGTTGGCCAGGACGTTGCTTGAATTATCTGACGACAACGCGTAGAACCGGGCGTAGCAGGACGCTGCAAGGACCAGTACGTGTATCCGGCTACATTACCAAAAGCAATCACTCAAATATGAAATGCTGGCAACCGCAGTGGTTGACTGCAGTGCATGCGGGATGCGGCATGCAGCACGAGAGTGAGATGGATGAATGGCTTAAGACACAGGCTACCTTCAAGTGTGCTGCAGGGGCGGCAAAGACGAATAAGCAACTGAATTTAAGCAAAAACAACTTTGACAATAAAGCCAAGCGACATGAGCTGAGCATTCGAGGACGAGTTCTAACTATCTGCACTGTGGGCACAAATACAAGCATTTAGTCATCAAAGTATTTTATAAGGACTAGTGACTAGTGCCCTAATTTTTAAGCTTGGTAGCTGAGTTGTTGAAATTGAGAAAGCTTGTCTGATATAATTTGAAAGTTAGAGGCTTTAAATTCAAATTTATATGTAATTAACTATACTTCCTATATGGTTTATAATTGTCATAGATGAATTACGAGCTAGGAAATGTTAATTAACATTTAAATCTCAATTCTAAGTTATATTTATTATATTATATTTTATTATTTCACTATGATTGTACAAACACACACACTTCGAGCAGTGGAAGCGCTATTCCTTCCTCTGTTCCCTCATACAGAAAATAGTTTATTAAATAACTTTTGTGTTAATAAAATTTTCATGATAGCATCATATATGCACTAAAGTCCTTTAATTGTGTTTGGAATACTAAAAACTTTGCGATTTTAGGGTGTTGTGCAAAATCCTCGCTTACCCCTTCGAGTTAATAATTGATGGTGCCAGAAATGTGTACATTTTTGCCATAGTGCTGAGCTTGTATATGTAGTTATGGCATGTTGCACACATACTCACTCACACATGCATGCAGACAGAGAAAGGACACACACACATATACACACTCACGTGCAGAAAGTGACTGACAAGCCACAAGCATTGTCCACACGTACAAAGATGATGCTGCCGCTTGGCTGCTGTAATTGTGAAGAATGCCTTCAAGTGGGCATCCCCTTCTCATGCCTGTCTCTGTGAGTGTGTGTGTGTGTGTGTGTGTGTGTGAGTGGGTGTCACTGTGCGTGTGAATCAAGTATATATACAAGCACATACATTTGTATATCTGTCGTATATTTTAAGTTCAAGCACTCAAAGCAAAAGTGTTTAAGCCAAAAAAAGCAGATAAAACCAAACAGAAGGCAGCCACCAGGCCGCAGCCCGACAGTTGACGGTCAAGTGGCAAGGATGCCAAGGTCCAATAGGCGAGGGGGTATACAAAGTACTGAGAGAAACCCGAGCACGTCACACCAACTTGATGCTTGTCCTTTGACATTGTGTCATCAATTTGGTATTAATTTTAGCAATTTTCACAATTTGCGTCAACTTTTTCTGGCAACTTTTAGCAGCACATGAGCTATTTTTGCTACACTTGTTAATATTTTACGTGCATGCCATGAGCTGTCTATATGCCCCATTGAGCTGTTGTTGCCACTTGCCACTTGCCATTTGCTGCTTAAATGCATTCAACAACAACAAATTGCGCGAACTTGTTCAAGCTGCAGCTTCACACAAATGCGCATGGGAACGGGCCAACTTTCAAATGCTTTTATTGCGCACAATTAGAAGGCAGGCTGGCGACAGCCACACACCCTACCCCTAGCCCCACCCCTTACCTCTTATTCATCTACCAGCCACTTGAAAACTTGTACATTAGTTGTGCATACAATTTTCAGCATTCATTTAATACTGTCACAGGCTGCCAGGCCAAGTGTGCAACAGACAGGATAACGACCAACTCGCATAAGTACAAACAGTTTTGTGCGAATTGTAAAAACAATTTTATAATTTGAAGATGCTCTGCCATTGGAGAGATTTATTAAGTTAAAAAACTGTTTATATCTGGAAAAAATAACTGCCAGAAGTTTAAACGTTTGAGGAAAGCACTCAATTCAAATTAAACTGATATATACTTTGCGTACTTCTAGAAACTGCTTAAATAAATTAAAATGAGAAATTTATTTCTAGAGAATTCTAAAGTGCATCTTATACTATCTAAATGGAGGCTGCTTGAAAATGGGTTTAAAATTTCAGGGCTATTCCGAATTGCCCATTGGAATCAATTCCATGGAATAGTGTTTCTCATACTTTTTGGAGCAGGATGTAACTAAGAACTGGGAGACATTTCATAGAAACAGAAAGACGGACAGAGATTGCTTTGTTGATGATGATCAATAATATAAATATATAATTGTGGAGTCCGGAACACTCTTCTTATATGAATTTAAAATTGATTTTTTAAGTACTTTTGGTTTCTTAGCAATAAGATATAAGAGCTAGTTAAACTCACCACTGGATTCGAGCCCATTTTAACATTCTTGGCCATATCCATCATGTCCAAAGCGACTCGTGCCATGCACTTGGCATGATCCTCACAAGGATCTGGAAGTCCAGAAACGGCCATGTACTTATCGCCAACCGTTTCGACCTGAAATATAATGAAATTGCCAATATGGTATATTAGAAATGTAAATGTATTTGGTTGGGTTTCGACACGTTTGAGATTTCTAATTGACAGCTGACCTTAAAAGGAAAATTGCTATGCAACTTTTGTGGCGAACTAAAATTGTAATGAAGTGTCAGTTATGGCTTTGGCTTGACAGCTGCGATCGAAGTGCAATTTCGCAGCTATTCATTCATTCAATAGACACTCGTAATATAAACAGAATAGTATAGAATAGTATACACTCACCTTGTATACGTTGAGGTTGCGCTTGGAGTCGGTGAGGGCATCGAAGACCGTGTAGAGCTCGTTAAGCATTTTAACAATTTTCATGGCGCCCTCGGGATCCGTGTTGGCCGCACAGTATTGGCCAAAGCCCACAATGCCGGAGAACATTAGCGTAACGGAGTCGTAGCTGTCAAAATGTATACAAGTAGAATAAATAGTAAATTGTTGATGTTTATGGCCAATGGATCGGTCTGGGGGGATATTGCATACCGTTTGGGCGGCACTGGACGCTGATGTCGTAACTCATTCGCCACAGACTTGGGCAGCACCGAGTAGAGCAGCCTGGTCAGAGCGGGTGGAGGGGAGCAGCAGCGGCAAAACGAATGACAAACAAATGGAAAGAAAATGTTCGAGTAATTTTAATTTCGCGCCTGAAAGCATGCAACGATTTTTATTTGTTGCTCATCCTACTTCAAGCTCTCCTAGATTCAAGCTTAATGTGCTTCTATTTTCGTTACGTTTCGCATCATTTTTCTTACCTGTCGGTTTTCTGCTTCTCACTCTCCAGATCGCGAAATGTTTGCTGTAACTTATCCGTCAGCATTTCGAGATTCTTGGTCAGCTTGTACTCCGCCTCGAACTTCTCGGATAGCAGCACCAGGTCCCTGGCCGCATCGTGCAGGGGCACATCCGAAATGTAGAGTCCCTTCCTGTGTTCGTATACAGCACATTTAGATTGTGAGTGAATATAAAAATAAAAAAAAAACGAAAAATGACGCGCATTTTATTTTACTTAAGTCTATTTGAATTTGCCTGGCTTCTAAGGCAGCAATGGCAAATAAAATAAAATATGTACACGCCAGACACTGGGGCTGTGGACTGTGGAAGGTGACGGGGGTGGGGAGTGGGCTGTGTGGGTTAGGCTTACAGCCAGGTGTGGCAAAACATTTTTACTGTCACCAATAAATTTCAGCTGGGTATTTGCCATTTCTCTCAATTTAAATGCAAAAATAATAAACAACAGGCCATAAACTGTCAGCTGCTCCTCTATAAATCCACATTTAAATAAACAAGAGTCGAATTTAAGGCATTTAGAACTATTTGTGGATCTTAGGAGCATAATATAATACACTTAAGCTGTCTGCCATTGCTCCTAATATAAATGCAAAAATAATAAACAGGCTATAAATTCATTTTTCTATAAACAACAAACAATAAATGTTAAGTCTTTGGAAACTATTTCTCGAATCTTGGCGTATTAAATGCTTTATGTATTATACATATAAACTGACTATTTGGCTTTCCTGCAGCAATAATAAACAACTGTCAGCTGCTCTTCTATAAATTCACATTTAAATAAACCAGAGTCAAATTTTAATGCAGATATAAGTGTAAGTGTATCTAAATTGAATGTACAAATAATAACTGTTTAAATTCAAATCTAATTGAATAACTATTTGTGGTTTAATTAAGCTGTCTCTTACTTGGTTAGATCGTCCAAATTCATGACGCTGGGATAGCACTGAAACAATATGCGATCGGTCTCCGGTATGTACATCATTTGCCCCTATAAATGGTTGGATAAAGCTGAGCAAATACTTTGGAATACACAATTATCATAAAGCTGATTTTTATGCTGTGTTTTGTGGCATGCCGCATTAAATTTCATGCTGCCAGTCGGCACAATTTCAATTTCAAATCCAATTCCAATGGCGGCGGCTGTGCGTAATCGGCCATTTTGTTTATACATTTCATTATGTTGTTGTGTGGTTGTGTGTGTGTGTATGTGTGACCACATATTGAAATCAATGCGGCTGATTGCAGACAGACACACAGAGAGACAGACAGACAGAGAGCACAAAAGGAAGCCAGGAACCTACCTTCAGTCTCAGAAAACGCTGCTCGAGCCGGCTGCTCATGGCGCCCTGTCTTGTCTGGAGCACATAGATGGTGTTTATGTGGGACAGAATGTTCTCAAAATTGAGCTGCAGGTGTGGTCTAATGGCCTCCACCACCTCTATCAGCGAGCAGTTCTCCTCGGCCACTCTAAAGAAAGGATGGGAAGTGGAAGATGGTTAACAGAATGCCCATTCAAAGGACAGCCCATAATGGCCAATCGCCAGCACGGAGCAACAATGGGACTGGCCATAAGCTATCGGCGAAAGGTAGAAGCAACTCACCTGGGTATTACGCGGGATACGGCCTTGCCGGCCTGCACGATTTTCATTTGTCTATCGAACATGAGATGGAAGGGAAACACCTTGCAGAACGTGGCGGGCGAGATGAGGGGAGCTGTAAATGTTACAACGAACAAGGAACAAGGACAAGGGTTTGCCGGTTAGTCTGGCAATTAGCCAAATTAATAGACGATTTGATACCTTCGCACAGAAACTCCATATCATCGTTGGCCGCCGGCTCATCCTTCTTGGCATCCAGCTGCGATTTGGCGGCCACATTGATTTCACGTATCACAAACTGCACATGGTCATAGCGTTCGATGTCATCGCTCTTGTTCTTCAGCAGGCGCAGGCATTTCTGCTCCTTGTCCCCATCGCAGTCAAAGCTATCCTGTACAAGCGGTCCACTGGGCGTACCAGCACCCTTCGATGTGGCAGGCAACTGCTCTGCTGAGGTGGGGGGTGGAAAGGATTACAATTGGAGGATTTACAGCAACAGCAAAGCAAAACGAACGCTACAAAGCCTACCAACTTAACTGTTAGATACATATGTAAGTCCCTGAAATATGAATGAGTTTTTGTTGGGAACTTGCCAGATTTTATAGCTTAGACGAAAAGAGATGATTTCTAAGTAATTTTTGAGCCTTCTTAATGGCAGACACTTTGATTTCTACAATATAAATACTTACTATTTACAGCCTAAGCCTGAGATTCTATTCAAAATTAAATGTCTACACATCTTAATATTGTGAGACCCTGTGGGGACTTGTGTTGGACTTCAGCAATATCGCCGTACCCGTGACTTAGTCACTGTGATTGATCGTGTCACACTGTCACTGAAAGGCGCGAGTAACAGATTTAAAGTCACAGTGCCAAAGTTAACCCTGACAGTCACATTGATATTCATCGATAACTCACTCATCATTTGACGGTAACCGTCACCATCTCATAACTTTTTCGATTGACGCTATCAGAATTAACAGCGCTGTTAATGCTAACATTACTTGAAATGTTAATTCCACTGCTATTCAAGCTCTAATTGGAACCGTATTTAAAAATATGTTTGTTTTTCGCTTATGATTCAACGATTCGATTGATTACTGGGCTTTAAGCTGACTAAAATGCCATTTACGGACGTTAATTATTGGTTACAATTGAAGGGTCTTGTTGCCTGGCAACGTCCTTATGCTTTCTGCTAATGGGTGTCTGTAATGATGAGCCTAAACCAATTTGTTTGCCTGAATTGACGCTTACCCAGCTCACTGGCAAGCTGCTGACCATCGTTGTTGTTGTTGATGCTGATGTTGTTGTTGCCGATGCCATTGTTGTTGCTGGCATTGTGATTATTGTTCTGCTCGGCATTCGCTGGGGCGGATGCAGTTGCATTTGCGGCTGCAGCAGTTGATGGAGGAGAGGCAGGAGCAGCAGTGGCATCCAACCCGGCTGCTGTCGTATCCGTATCCAATTGTTGCTGTTCGCGTGCCAGGGCCCGCTCCTTCTCGGCCTCATCGATGGGCTCACCTTTGCGCTTCACAATTTCGATTTCCACCTCGACGCCGTGCAGCTTCGAAGCAACGGCCTGTGAAAGATAAGCGGAGCGGAGGAAAGCGTGGGGGGGGGGGCATAGCTCGTCAATTTCTAGGCCAGTGTCAGGTGGAGACAACAGAACATTTACCTTGACTATGCCGATGACAATGTGCTCCAGGCCAGGACGTTCCGAGTAGTAATGCAGCAGCAGATCGCCGTCCTTTTCCGTGCAGCGAAAGGAGGGTGCTCGCATGCCAGGATACAGGGTGCCCAGATGGTCGTGCAAGGCATCCAGATTCTGTTGTTGTTGTTGTTGACAATAAAAATGCAGCAAAAATTCAATTTCATTTTTCATTATGACTTAGGAATGGGTTTCGAATGGATGACGATGTCGATGGTGATGGTAATGGTGATGTTGATGTTGATGTCGATGCCGACGTTGATGGTGCGGTGAAAAGTGTGGAAAATTGAAAATAAATCGAATGTGAGTGCAACAAAAGGCCAACCGCATTCAGAGTAGCGGGTGTGCAAGTGTGTATGTGGGTGTGTGGGCGTGTGTGCGCATTGAAGCAAAATAATGCTTATCAATGCGACTGGAAAGGAGCAGGCGACGCGATGGCAACATGAAAAATGACTCTGTGCGAAAATGTAACTGGCTGAATGCGATGAGATGCTGTGAGATGCATGTGAAATGAGCGTAAAATGCGAAATGTGTTTTAATTAAATACTATATACACGTTAAGATAGAGCTTCTTGGCATTGGCCACGTCTTACCTGTAGAAAGTCACGTGGCGTTGCGCCCAGCACCTGAAGGATTTTATCATAGCCCGAATCCTGACAGAACTCAAAGAACGTCTTGCCAAACAGCTCCAGTATGTCATCAGCAGGTATATCTAAAAGTGCGGAGTTATACAATGTGCTTCAATTGACATCAGTTCAGTTGTTCAGAATGTTGTCAAGGATGTCAACAATGCCAGCACTTTGTAAACTGACAGTGTATAGTACACACTCAAGGTGTCCAAAAAAATGGCGTTCATACGGATGGACAGACATTGCAAATATTTTTGAGAATGAGTATAACTACAGTACTCCCTCGCTTAAGGCAACCAACTAAAATCGGGCTACTTGCGATAACTGTGGTTATTTCTAAAACAGAGGTCAAATATTCTATTAACCAACTTGCTTTTAAAATTAATTAATTATTAATTAAATTTGGAAACAGAGTATAACAGGTCTGCCGGAGATTACGCAGAAGAGTACTTGAAAGGATTATAAGAAAGTGTGCATTGGTTTGATGAGGGTTCAATTTGCAAATTATAATTTACTTTGCATTTGCGTCATATTGTCAAGTACATTTACAGAAACCTTTCAAGCTTGACATCAAAGTCTAACCAATAACATAATGCACCTTTCACACAATTCTATTTGTTTTTCTAAGATTAATGAGCTAATAGTCAAACTATTGGCTTTATAATATGTTCATTTGTTTGTTTGTTTCTTTTGTTAACTTTACTAAAATATAAATATATAAAATATATTTTGCTTTATACTAGCTTATTCCATTCATTTGAATTACTTTCTCCCTATGGTTATTTATTTGAATTATATGCAGTTGAGGCATATTATATTACTAATTAATTTTAATTGGTAAGAAACAAACTTGTTGAAAGCAATGCGGGCTAAAAGGGTTGTAAGTGAGTTCCCCAACTAACATTGGAGTCTAATTAACATAACTAACTAGAAGCAAGTAAAGAGATCGTCCCCAAAACGAAAGGACGAACTAGCTGAAAGACATTTACCGAGCCAACTAGTTAGTTCAGTTTAGTGAACCTGTTGCGAATGATTCCATACCACTCTAATATCAGTGCGGTTACTGTATGCTGTGTGTTAACGAGTGAGTCCTTTATGTGGCACACACACGCACAAAGAGAAGTTAATGTCCTGGCCAAGCTACTTACTGAGTATCTCAACAGCTGCTCCAATTAGATTGTATGTTATTTCGTCATCGTAAATTTGACGCACCAGAAATTGTCCCTCCATGCTGACCATGGCCTTTTTCCTTTTTATTGTTGTTGTTGTTGATGGTATTGTTGTTGATTTTGATGCCAAGTATGTGAGCAAGAGGGACGCGGTTCGTGGGGGGAGTGTGTTGAATGCAGCATCGTCAAAGCCAAGTCGAAATATGAAGAGCGTGAGCAACAGGAGAAGAGAGCGAAAAATACATACATTAATTTTAATTAAATTGCTTTTGTGCTTCAATTTATGTCTGTGTGTGTGTGTGTGAGTGTTTGTGTTTATTTATGTAAGTGTGTGTGTGTTTGTTTATGTGTATTTTGGCTTGTAGCGGCAATAAACCTTACTGCCGCGCATATGGCACTGGTTTTTATAACCGCCACTGGAACTGGAAAGGGCAAGCAATCAAAATCTTACAGAATATTCGTTTCAAATATATATTTTTGGTCTAGCTTAAATGTATGCTGCCTGCAGGATATACCTATTTAATATTTTTAATGCTATGCATTTAATTAACCAATGTTTTCTAGGCAGCATCTGCTTGAGAAATTTCATTTGAAACCTCCTGGGACGGCGCCCAGAAGCTTGGCTTCTTGGCTTGCTTTTAGCATATATTTATTTGTTTTATTATTTATTTTTGTTATCACTCCAGTTGCATTCATTTCTTTTACTCAACACATTATGTTTACCGAAATAAAATATTAAATGCTTTAACACTAAATACACAAGTAAAAACCTTGCAATTGGCAGTTCCGGACTGCGGTTTACACTGTTTCCAGACTGTGCTCTGGAACTGGGCTTGGTAAAAATATTTTAAATTAAATCTTTCAAGCAGGCTACCAGTAGTCTTCATATAAACTTTGATGGCGCTAGCTATAAATGTGTGGGAGATATAAATTTAGCTCATTTTCGGAAGGATTTTGCTAAGAAGCTCAACAGTACTAGTAACTGTAGCTGTAAAAATGTAGAAGATATAGGTTTTGGTATTAGATATCAGATACCAAAACTTTATTAGACCAGAGTATATAGCAACCTGTGTACCAAAATTGGTTGTAAAAAGAAAATAGCACAGACGGATGGAAGGATAGATGGACGAGTAGAAATACATTGAAATTTTCTAACAAAATTTGTCAGAATTTATGAAAGATTTGTAAGCAGTTTTGAGTGAGCTTAAAGCAACTGACTAAATTTGAATCCCAAGGAAAACTTAAGTCACATTTGCATTGAATAACAAATTCAAATGAAACTCCTCTGTTAGCTGCTGTGCTGAACATTGTGCAAATCGACTTTATTATTTAATAGAACTTGTGCCAAGCTGTTGCCAAAACAAATTGAATACAACGTGCCCAGCTGTAAGCAGGGAATAAAAGGGAAGAAAAACGCCAACGACGCAGAACCGAGTTGAAGACAGTAAGAAAGTAAGTCACAGAATAGAAATCACATAGAAAAGTAATAGAAAAGTAGATGTTGTACGTGCGAAAGTTTTTCCATTTGGCCACAACGCGTACCTGGCCTAACTTCTGATATGCCGCATCACAAAACCAACTGAGGTGGGGCTGTGTGGCTGTGGGGCTGGGGGCAACAACGAGGGTGGCAACAACACTTCATTATTGCTCATTTCGAATGCGTCGAACTGTGAATTGTGCAGCAGCTGCAGCCAAAGCAGCCAAAGCAGCTGTCAGCTGTCAGCTTGCCAATAATATCAGCAGCTGTTGCTGCAATTTGCGCATAGATTAAATATTTTCACTAGTTGCTTTATTTATATATTAGTTGGCTGCTGGACTTCAATTGGAGTGCTCGACGCCTTAAATAATATAAGTTCTTTAAAGTGCAGCTCGGTCAGAATAAGTAAACTACACGTAAGTGATAAGTCCTTGTTTAATTTCCTGCGGACATCGAAGAAAACTGTTGTAACAATTCCCAGGAGCTATGGTAGAATTTTCTAAGGAATTTTGCGCACGTTACATGCCCTAAGCTGAAAATTGATTTTCAGTTGCAATTTATTATTCTATGAAATATTGCATGTGTTTGTGTGTGTGTGTGTATGTGTGTGTTTTGGCAGGAAATTCTAAATTAAAATCCGATTTATGTTGGTGCCGTTGTGCTTGGTCTTTATGTACTGCCAAAAAATTTGCTAAGAACGACAATTTGAGCTGCTTCAAGCTGCACAAAATGTGAAATATTTACTTAAATTTATTAACTCAAATTTTATACAAAATCTTGGCAGAGTCATTAATTGAAGAGCTTGCTATTTGCTTTGATTCAGCCTTGAGGCTCATTGCGAGCTCAGCTCATTTAATCTGTTAAGGACAATAGCTCGAAGCTTACTAAGTGTCTATCATTTGGATTGGGAGCCAGCCAAAATTTTTGGCGCAAATTAGATTAAGGGCACACATTTTGGGGCAACACGCAGAAGTCGACTCGCAGCTTACCTGTCTACGGTGCGAATGATTGATTTTTATTGATTTAAATGTGCGTGCATGTGCCTGTGTGTGTGTCTGTGTTGTGTGTGTGTGTGTGTGTGTGTGTGTTTGGGCGCATTTTGATCGACAACTTAATTGAAAAAGTTAATGTGTGCGTGCGTGCAACAAAAGCGAGATACAAATTTGGCCATTTGATTTTTTGGCACGCGTTTATCTTCTAATCAAATTTTGTGATAAATTAAGTAAAAGTTTTTATGCCTCGCAAAGATAAACATTAATTTCAGGCATTTCACGACAGCATTTAGGCTAATTTATGCCGTGCACATTAATTACAGAGCTGGCAATTTATCACCTTCCCATTTGAAGCTACTCAGCACATTAAGTATACGCCATGTAAGCGGAGCATAACTAATTTTGATGTCTGCCAAAGCATACGATGGGGGAGAAGTTGGCTAAATTTCTTAAAAATATCAAAAGATTGTATGATTAAGATAAAACTTGAATGACGAATCAATCAAGTGCTACGCATGTACTCGAGCAACGGTTTAGTTTCCTTTAAGGATATTTTTAGTAGCTCGCTGCTTGGCTGCCTCTAGTTGCTTACAAATTCAATTTCCGCATTTCTCTTCGCCTTTCACGCTCATTTAAATATTGTGTGTGTGCGCGAGCACAGGGGAGAGGTAGGGGAGAGTAGGGCCAACTAAGTGGCCTAATCTACCAAATGGCGTTGGCCGGCAAATAATATGAAAACATTTCGCAGCTAAATAGCTTTCGACAAATGGTCCAGCAATAATGTACAGTGTTGCCTCCATTTTGTCTTCTTTACCTAGTTGCACGTGAATTGGTTCTGAAATTGTTAATTTTAGATACACTGAGCGAAAGAATAGCGCAATTTAAAAATTTGAGCTAATTTAGTAAAACAAAGTGTCATGCTATTTTATATTTAATTATTATCATTACTTATTTTAATTAAAATTTATAATTAATTTATAATATTAATGATAATAATGATCACAATAATAATGACAATTTAAATAATAATAATAATTATAATAAAAATAATAATAATAATAATCACAATAAAAATTATAATCAAATTAATAATAATAACAATAATTATTACCTAATTATTATCTGTCTTTCTGTACGTAAATATGAACAAACTTTTTTGTACACTATTTGATAAAGTTAGTTTGGGACACACACTTGTGTATAATTTATTCGGATACAGTGCTCCAACACTTTAATATTTTTAATAGCTATAATTTTTTGATTAAAAGTTCTATGTATATACTTAGGCAGAAAAGGCTATGAATTCTGAACTCCTTATTGTAATTAATATTAGGACACACACAAATACACATAATTACTTTACTGTGAATAAATAAAATGAAATGAAAATTATTTTCCAACCCCATCCTCGCACATACAATTTGGGACACTCAATATCTCCCACATATTTAAAGCTGATGTCGCCAAATTCGATATTAGAACTACTGATAGATACACTCTCCTTGAATGATTTGATGCTTTCAGTCTCAAGATTGGCAAACGAGCATATCGCATTGACTTTGAACTAATTTTTTGTTGAGTGTATCAAACATTTGGCAATTAGATATTTGCAGTTGAAATGCCCGAGGCACTTGATTCTGTTTTTGACGCGCTCGAGTGTAAATATTATTGTTAAATATGCCATAAAGCAAGTGCTTTAAAAAGACACACATAGACACACACACACGCACTTATTGCACACCTATACATGCCGATGTGTGTGTGTGCCTTGGGAAATTTATGTGCCTCAGACACGCAGCTGGATCTCTGTCATGTGGGGCTTTCAATTTTATGACGGGCCACCAAATCGCTTTATTATGAACTACTTGTTGGCTTTTGGCAGCTCAAACTTTAAGTTGGCTTACAAAGTTTTTGTCCTGCGAAAACCGCAATGGATATCAAATCAATTAGCTAATTTGATTTGCCGTTTGCGGCTTTGCTTTTCCTCTTGCCTTAAATATATATCTGTATATATATTGCGAATTTTTAATGAGCTTGCGGTGCTTTGTGGATTTAATGTTGTAATAGTATTAAATTCCGAATCGGTTTGAGTTTCATCCTCCGACTGTGAGCCTTCTCTGCCAGCTTTGGCTTATGAACTTTGCTACCGTGCCCCACGACCATGACAGTTGCCACAAAGTTGCTTCGTTTAGTTGGCGGCTCAAAACTTAAGGCTCATCTGTGTGTGTCTGTGTCTGTGTCTGTGTGGGTGTGTATATGTTTAAGGATGTCGCTTAAAATATATATATATACACACACACACACACACACACAGAGTGAATTTCAATGGCTGGGCACTTAGCCTAAAGAGCGCACCAGCTCTGCTGAACTAAATATAAAACACATCCAGTTTGTCTATGGCCTGCGGCTTGTGGTGTACTTTGGTTTTATAGACGGGAATGTAACAAAGATATAAATATTAACCGCCCTATAAATAGACAGTTTGCCAAGCAATTGATCTTATTTATTAACAAGTTTGTGTCTAACGATATAAAATAAAATAGTTTTGGGAATAGGATTAAAGTGATTCGCTCATAAATTAAAGAAAAGTTGAACTAGTCAAGTTTCCAATGTTAATGTTTTAAAAAGTCATCTATTTCCCAGAATTATTTAAAACTAAATGCGTATTGGCACTTGTTTAGACTTAGACAGCATCCAAAGTTGAATAATTTATGATAAAATATTAACTTGACCTATTTTGTAATTACATATTTAAATGCTCATAGTTTCATTATTTAAATTCGCAGAAATGTGTAACAGAAGCTATTTTAAATATGATTTTGAGGTCATTAAATTGTTGGTTAAAATGTATGCCTAAAATCACAATTTTCAAATCAACTAAGCTGATATTCAAGCGAATTTCCAGTAATAATTTTCTACCACAATGATTTTGCAATTACATTTCGTTAATTAAAGCCTATTATTATTGATTTTATAGTCCTGTTCAGAGGCTTAGTTAGTTATCCTTTAAAAGGGGCCTCACAAGGTCGGCTAAGCTGCAATGCAGCTTTCTTGGCGGGTTTCTAAGTGGCAGCTGCCGTTGCAGCGACCTCCGGAGAACGCCAAGCACCCTGCAAAGCTGCAGCGAAGAAACGGAAACGAAATAAGGTTAAAAGCCACTTAAGACTTGTGCAAGTTAATGTGGCACATAACTCAAGTGAGTCACATGTTTTATTGTGCACAACTAGAGAAGCAGAAACAACGTGAAAACATTACACACACGCACACCCAAACATAGACACAGACACAGACACTGACACAAACACAGGCACACACACCCATAAAATGTGTGTGACTGCGACTAAAGTTGGGCCATGGCCAGGGCCATTGCCATTGGCTGGCCACACATTAGCATTGGTAATAAGAAGAAACGCATCCTTGTTGGCCTAATTCGAAGGCAATCAATGAAAAGCAATCGTAAGGACAAAATGTGATTGCAAAACGATTTTTAAGAGCCTGCTAGCACTAAAGCTGCCATAAGCACTGCCTACACAAGACTGGGCAACAAATTAACATTCAAATTACAGTCAACACAGACTCTGAGCCACAGGCCGCACTTGTTGTAATACCCCGTAACTGTAAGAGTGAACAAAGAGGGTATCAATCGGTTGTGCAAATATATATTAAGCTGTGGAATGTGGGACAGGAAGAAGGATCTCTGAGAATCTAAGAGATGGAGC
This sequence comes from Hirtodrosophila histrioides, assembly GCA_037075165.1. Lineage (NCBI taxonomy): Eukaryota > Metazoa > Arthropoda > Insecta > Diptera > Drosophilidae > Hirtodrosophila > Hirtodrosophila histrioides. Next base: position 3,769,517 of record JBAMCL010000390.1, on the reverse strand, counting down.
AAGGAAATTTGGTATGTATATATTTTTAACATAACGAGTTAACTCTTACAACACTCAAGAGAATCCTTAGTTAAGTATCATACTTCTATAAAATGGTTCTAAATTGCATCACAGAGTTGCAACCCAATGCCAGACAATAATATGAGTTAGGGTTATGAAACTTATATCCTGTGCAGATAATACATGTTTCCAATTTGAAATTTTTATGATATTGTATTGATCAAAGGACATCAGCTAGTCGAATACGCTCAGCCAGAGCAATTGTATGTGTATTGGTTGGGCGTCGTAATCCTCAAAGCGTGATATTCAAAACATGAGATGGGGCAGTGTGACAGCTCTGCAGTTGCACGTACTGTGAGTGTTCTCAACTGCGTTTACTTCACTCCCTCTATAAGGTAGACTTATATATATACTTTGTCTGTGTTTGTATTTGTATGCGATTAGCATTATACCGCAGCAGAGAATATCCTTGCAGACGTGATGAACGTCATTAATGATGAAGGAGGCGGCCTTCCTTGGCTTAGGCTCAGGCTCAGGCTGAGGCTCAAGCTTTGGCTCAGTGTGAGTCTCATAATCATCATTATCATCATTGTCAATGTCATTGTCATTGTCAGTGCGATTAGCTGAGCCAAGTCAATTTCGCTGCGGCTTTGTATTTTTACTGCCACGGCCACGGGGCGTATGATTAACCTCTAACGCAGCCTCAAGTGCGGCAGAGGTAGAACTTAATCTGTCGAAGAGCACTGGGCAACCGATAAAAAATCAAGCAAGCACCGGGGCAGCTGCTCCGGTTGGTCAGTCAAATTAATGAATCCCACTTTTGTCCAGCGTTGCAGGCAGCTCATTAATAACTGTCCACATGCGTGGCAAACACAACTTTGCCAAAGATCCTGACAAGGCCCCAAGCAACCGAATCGAATCGAATCGCATCGAAATCCACTCGCCCATTTGTTATGCCAGACATTTTGTGGCCGCTCATCGATTGACTTTCTTCTGTCGTGTCTTCCATTTTGCCTGGACCTTCTCTGCTCTCTTTCCCCAAACAAAATTTATCTATGCGCGCACTGTGACATCTCGAAATTAGGACATCATTAGCAACTGTCGATGGCCGCTGATAAATGCGGCACACGGCCTTTTGGAGCTGCTCCCCAGGCTGCCCAGGCTGTCCATGCCTGTGGGCGACATTTGCGGCTGGCTGCTCCTCAAAGACTGCTGAGTTGCCCAAGCACTCAGTCGAGAAATAAGCCTTTAATTTATTTTGTACTAAAAGCTGTCCCCAAGTGTGTGGCAATAAGGAATCGTAACGTGACTATCCTATTTAATAACAAACTTTATTCTAGTTTTACTCGTGTTTTCTCTTCTGAAATGTAAACCTGTTTTAAACGTTTGTTTCAAACGTTTTACCTTCACTTTATTATATGATAAAATTGCTAAGAAGACAACAATTGCAACTCAGCTGTGCCTGTTGCACCTCCAACTCGTAATATTTTCTATGTTGCGCAATTTAAAAAGAACAAGGATTGTTTGACTAGCAGATACCACGTAACTATGCCTAAGCTATAATTTACAAGCATATATTATTCAATCGATTTCATGCCTAGGTCTAAAGTATCCTAAAAATATTTACATGTACAATTTTTTTATTAATGTACACATTCAAAGCTAACGGATTGCTGTTACTCCTTTTCCCTCTTCATGGCAGGTTCAGTTCCTTAAATAACTTCTATGTTTATCATCCGATCAATATAAAGGTTCCCGGATATAAATAAAAACACGTGAATCAAATTTAACTTCATTCAAGGCGAATGTAAATCAATATTCTGAAATAAGCTTGGTCTGCTTATAATAAACGAAATCAAAGTAACAATGTTCATCTCTCTGGCTGTACTACATCCTCAGATCATATACTGAAGAATGTATCCGTCTGTCACAACATTCTTATACCCTTTATTTTGCCCATTTGAGTGCCTAAGGGGTATTATAATGCTGGCAAGCCGTTTGATTTAATGATGCCCAACGGCCAATGGGGCACTCAAAGCAATGCGAAATTTGAAGTGACGTAAACGAGGCAGCAACAAAATGTCGCAAATTGACAGTGGCATAAGGCAACACTTCCGGCCTGACATGCCACTGCAGTTTACAGTTTTTACTTTTCAGTTTACAGTTGCAGTGGCGCCGCAGGCAGCTGAATTTCTGTCCCCGTTGTTGTCCTTGTTATCGTTGGCTGTAAGGCGGAAACAAACACTCGCAGATATGTATGTGCCACATGCCTTTTTATACCCGAACAAAGGGTATTATGATTTTGTTACAAAATATGTAACGCATTGCAGGAAACGTTTCCGATCCTCTGAGTATATGTATACTTGATCAGCATTAATAGTCATAGTTTATAAAGTGATGTCCGTATGTCCGTGTGTTTCTATGCAAACTAGTTTTAGAGCAATCGTAATAAAACTTGGCACAGATCCTTCTCTTTGCCGCAGGCAAAAGACTATATAACAAGAAAAGATTGCCATAGGAAAGATTGTTGGAAAGGTATGTTTTTGTAAGAAAAACTTTTGTGTTTATGAAGATATTTGCACTGAATTCATCATAGCTAAGTTTCAGTGCAGTTTATAAAGTCTGACTAAATTTGATCAGAATTGGATCACAATATTATATAGCTGCCATAGGAACAATGTGAAAAAAAGAGTTTTTTTGTGAATAATTTTTTTGTTTATACTATTTATATTACTTTGAAACTCGAGAATTGTTAGTTTTATTATACTTTGTATATGTTCCTATAATTTTATCAATATCCGACCACATTAATATACAGCTGCCTTAGGAAAAAGCGGACGAATGGATATTTGTATAAAAACATTGCTGCAAGGGTATATATCTGTGGCAGGTCGTCCTTTATTGTGTTTGTTGTTGTTGTTGCTGGTATGCAAATCAAGAGAATGCCTCCTTCAGTGCTTTGAAGCGCCTGACACTGGTCAGAGTCTTCGATTTGCATGACATCACAAAGGGGAGGAGGGGCGCACAAATCTGTTTGAGGCAAACAGGAGCAGCCTTGCTGCGCTTTGAGCTGCGCCATGCGAAATAACTGCAGATACAATTGCTGTCAAGTGACAACTGCCGCGTTGCACGCTGACTGCAGTCTAGAATTGCAGGTTGCAGGTTGGGCTGTGTCAAATCGATGTGTCCGCGGCTGCTGACACTTTACGAGTGCTACGGGTAAATAGAATGAAATGTGATTTGAATTGTGCAATTTGTAAATGTTAAATTGCGCCCTGGGAGGCATTCCTCAACGCAACTGAGTTAAATCGAGAAAAAAGCATTGAGTGGCGATTCCTTGATTCGTGACAAGCACCTCATACAAGAGACACCATGCACAAGAATGGAATAGCACAGAATTCTGAAATTGTATTTCATAATTTATACAGTACGATGTCTTCCTGAGATCTATGGATCCACGGACTCCGGAGTGTCGAAGGTCGATTTCTATAACACCCAACTTTATATACTTGTGAATACACACATATTTGCCCACCCACGTCTCCAGACAAATTCTACTCTTACTCCAAAGCTTAATATTTATTTATTTAAATGCTTAAATGTTTACACAAAACTATATATTGAAAGGAATTTAATTAAAATAAAGTACATGACGTTTTGTATGTTATTCTGGTCAGAAAATGTGTTTTTATTTGATTGGATTGTTCTACTCTAAAGCAAACATTGAATCAAACCAATTTTGAAGAAAAAACAGCCGAACCAAACCATTTATTTATAAAAATAGATTCGCTTTAAGAAAAGTTGGAAGACATGGCAAGTTTTTGGGCTATTTAATTAAGAATTTCCAAAATTAAATATGTAAAATGATGTCGTACCAAGTTACAAACCTAAATCCCTCAAATGATCTTTAAAACTAGCTGGCCAAACTCAATATAGAAACTCGAAATACTGGCAGTTTTTTGTTGGTCACCAACTTTGTAAGTTTTTTTTATTGAAAATCGCGATAGAAACTTTGTTGATATTGTGTATTTCCAGTCCATTGCAACGTTTGAGTTCAGAATGCTGAATTATTTGTCTGAGTGCGTGCAAATAAAATGCATTAAAGCGTTGTGTACTGTCCGAAAGGGAACAAAACTCCAGCAGAACTGTCGCAATTCTCAAATGCAATAAATAGGAATATCACTGATGCGTGTATATGCAAAAACCGTGGGCTGTCCTTATTCCGCCCCCCTATAAAAACGCCGAGCAGTTGACCGTGCAATGCGAATGGACGCAGTTCTATGGCAAAGTCGAAACTTTGGGCATACCAGGCGTATGATTAACATAGCAAACAAGCAGCCGACCAGCATATTTAACTTATTTAATTAATATTTGTTGCCTGTCCGCCGCAAGTAATGTTGAACGAGAGAGAGAGAGAGAGCTGCCCCGGGGTTGGATGGGGCAGAGCTCCCCCCTTAGGTATTATTGTTTGGCCTGTATCAAGTTGCAAAATTATTATGAATTAATGGGCTTTGTGTGGTCCTCAGTTTGGCACTGAAGTCGATAAATTTATAATTAGCTTTTGGCGTGAAATGAGATGGAAATAATAATAGGCAACGAAGGCTTTGACTCGAATTCATGAGAGCAATTAAAGGATAAATATCCGCTGGCTTAGCAGCTTAGATGCTTTTGACTTTTGAGCTAAGACTAGTTTAGTGGATGACTAAGAGATAATGCGCGTAATATGCTTTAAGACTTGAGTTTCATCAATGGCTTTAAAATGTGTCGTTATTCTGATAAGAAAATTGTATAGAGTATCTTGTGCAAGCTTGAGAACAAGAATTTAAAGATGATATGCAAACTTTAGTATCAAAAAGATTTATTTTAGGATTTAGAATTTATTTTTAAAAAATAAAATAAATATGTTTGACGCTTAAGTCGCATTTTAAAATTCTATATGCTCAGCTTGAAGTCAGAATTCTAAATGTTCATATCTGAATTAAATAGTGTCAAAAATATTTATTTAAATTTGTAAAGTTTATTTTCATATATTAAAATAAATACTTTTGACACTTAAGTTTGTTTGCTTTATTTTATATATTTTTAATGCAAATATTTAAGCCAGTTTTTATCAGAATTTGTGTTAATCGAGTCAATCGTTAATGCTTCAACCTATTTTTATCTTCGTCGTTATTTAATTTGGATTATTGCACTCCATTTGAGTTGTACGCACGGAAGGACACTCGGCCAAATGGCTGCGATTGAGAAGACATAACAGGCGCTAATGTGGGCACGAGATGAGAGGAGAGTTTTTATATTACGTATGCGCCGCGTGGCCAAGTTTTGAGCGCACGCACGCGACGCGTAATTCATAAAGCGATAAAACTGCTGAACATAAAACGCGAACTTCCAAACATAAAGTGCGGGTGGGCGGTAGGGCGGGTAGATGCGGGAATATGAAGCAATCAAGCGGACAATAAATGAAACAGCCGAAGAAGTTGAGGAGTCGCCAAAGGAAATGCAATCAAAGCTAAAAGTAATCTCGGCGATAAGTGCGAAAACGTGTCAAATGGGCTTATGCTTGACAGAGGGGGGGCTGATGGGGGTGGCAGAGGGAGGGATGGGTTGTATACCTGCACATGACAGTCAATATATAGAACTCACAGGGATATTGGATGCGCTGAGCTGTCGAAAACAATTGACAAACAACCGGCGACAGTTTGAGATAAAGGATATGAAAATATGACACATGCGAGTAAATGCAAAAAAGTTGGGCAACAAAACTAAAGAAATTCCCAGACAGGCAGCAACGATTGCTTGTTGTTGTTATTGTTGTTGTCATTGTTGTTACTGTTCTTTATGTGTCTTTGTTTGTTGTTGTAAGCGACACACCGCAGCAACTTTTGTATTTTTATTTAAAACTAGCAGAATTTCGCAGCAAAACGAGCGTCTTTGCTGGGATTGAAACTTTAGACGCACCAACGCACATGTGTTGACGCATTAGCACACACACAAACACACACACACACACACACTCAACTCGTTACATGCCTGAGAAATGCCATTTCCGACACTCACACAGACAAACACTTGAAAAGCGACTCGAATTTCCATAATGTCTGCCATGAAAATGCGATCGATTTTCGTGTGGCACACAAAAAAGAAAACACAGGACATAATGCTGCGGGCTAAGGCGTGGAATGGGGGCGTGGCACTGGCGTACACATATTTCAGTGTGTGCGGGTGTGCGGGTGTGCGTGTGTGCGTGTATGAGGGGTATGAATTTCTAAAGAGCGGCAAGAGCCACAAATGGTTGGCTTAAAATAAAACCAGTAATACGAAGCTTGGACCTGGGAATGGAGCTAAATCCATCGCCTAATGGCCCAGAGCGACCCCGAAATTGTTGTGCGCGGTTTTTTAAGCGCCACTTAGGAAACGGTTCCTCTTTAAATTAACATGAGCGTAAAAATGCGTTTTTAATGGCAGCTGGAAAGGATTTCGCCGTGCGTGTGCAATGGCAAAAAAATCTCTGCCTAGTCTCGCCGGATGAATGAAAATAATATGAGAAAAACGCTGCCTGATTGCTCCCCGAATGCTTGCTTCGCTTTGGCAGATCAAGCTGAGCCAAGCGGAATGAAGATTGATGACTCTTTAACATTTGTCAGCAGCTGCCCTCCTCCCCCTTTCAAAGTTAATAAGTCGCAAAAATGTTTTGAAAAGTAGGCATTGAAACGTGTTCTGCCAAATTTCACACAAATTTGCATTTAATATGCCTGCCCGCCCCAAGGGGCGTATGCGCAATATACGAAACGAGAATGTAGGCCATGCAAAGCAAGGCGTGAAGCTAATCCCTCGCTCGCCAGTATATCACATTTTCCATTTTCCATTTTCTATTTTCCATGCCACTAGCTGCGCTCTAATGGCCACGAAAGCTGATGACATGGCCACGTCACAAAAATTATGGTCAGTCCAGTTAGGCTCTGATGAGAGTTCAAATCAAATTCAATGTTCCGAAATGCACAATCTCTGCCAATTTCACCGTGTTTAACATAATTATATTTTCTTAGTTCCTCTTTCTCGACTTAAAATAGTAAACAGAGAATACTTTCGATAACCCATTCGAATTTAATGGCTCAGTTTGTAACTTAAGCGAAAATAAAGGTAATAAAAATGTTGTGAAGTTAATAAGGAACTGAAATTCGGCACACATGTACGAAACTCAGTATAAAATACAATGCTCATCGGCTTATTGTGATATATATTTTATTTCAAGCTTTTGATCATCGTAGTTTTGCTCTATTAATAAATTAAATTTTAAAAATGCAATTTCTCAATTTTTAACATAAAAATGAAATGTTTCAGCTTGAAATTTTCATAAACAATCCTTTAAGTATGACATGTTTTTATTTATTTGTAACATTTTTAATTGTGTAGTTAAAAATTTGTTTAATGCTTTCTGCTTAAGCAATTTTTGTGGAGTTGTGGAGAAGAAACTGGAAAATTATTATACCAATATAGATTTCTATACTCTTCGGCTTATTCTGACATATATCTTATTTCCAGTTTTGAGTGATGATAAATGAAATAAAATAAATTCATATTTTAAGAATATATTTTATGCTTAGTTAATGCAGCTTTCTGTATCCATATTACCCTTCCCTGAACGTTTCCAGCGATAATAAATAACAAATAATAACATTTGACTTATTTTACATACGCCTAGAAGTATGCAATAAATTTTATACATTTGCGCTTAAAGCGTTCTAAAATCGGCTTTAAATATATATATTGCTCATAATTATGTGCTTCTGGGCCTAATATCTAAGGACTTCTATAAATAGTTTGTGTACTCGTTAGCCTGAGTTTCCACATAGTCGTATTGTTATCTACTTACAGTCCTTTGTTATAGCTCGGCAGCATAGACTGCAAATATTCACGAAACTGGGTTGAAAGCATTTTGGAACTCCGTATGTGTGGATAATCAATCGGAGCAGTTACTCACATGGATACACCCGCATGGCAGCTGGAAATTGGGTCCGGTTGCTGGTCGGGGGGAGAATTACACACCCCTCCGTCTGGCAGCAGACCATTAGCAGTGAATATTTGGCAGTAGCTCATCAGAGCATGAATATACATACATACCAGTATATATACATACATACATAGAAGTTAACTGACATATAGACATGCTGGCAGACAGATTTGGGTGAGGGCCTTGAGGGTTAGACGCCATTCCGACACATGCAGCTAGACCTTATTGTGGTTGTGTTGTTGGGTGCGTGTGTGCGGGTGTATGGGGGGTGTGTTGTAAAGCATTTTATAGGCAAATCGATTTTTGTCTAAAGTGCCACAAACACGCACAGCAGCACCAGCAGCAGCAGTGAAAACAATAACAAGGACTTTCGCAACAATAACAATAAAGCGACACTGCGACAGCGTAGAGCATGTGAAGGATGTAGGATATAGGGGAGGTGCTGTGTGTATATTTCCGGTCTGTGTATTAGCACAACAACTGACACTTTGACCGTGGCCAACTATGTGTCTCGAGAGTTAATGTCAAGTTTTGCGGCCTTTGGGTGCAAGCATCTACTCAATCTGATCCTGATCCTTGTGGCACATCAAAGTCAAAGTCAAGCCGCAAGATTTGCCAAAGGGAAATTTGTGCTTGAGGCAGCTTTAAGTTCTTGTCTGCTGGCAAATTAATGAAGCTCATTTGCAGATTGATGTGTTGCAATTATGCGGCAACAACACCCTTAACAACAACAGCAACAGCAACAACAATGAGCACATTAAGCACTTAGCGCATTGATTCTGATTAAGTGCGGGCTGGCACGAGAAACAGCTGCCGGGCCAGGCTAAAACAGTAGCTGGTGTTGGCTTTAAAGCTGGCCCAAAGCAGCTGGCAGCTTTGAAAGCAATCAACTAGAGACAAAGATACTGAGAAATAGAGAGACTCGGCGACAACTTACATTCTCATTCATTCATTTGCGGTCAGCAGTGCGTCAATCAAGGCAAATGCCATTGCCATTCATATTGAGAGACAGACACACAGACAGATAGACAGACAGACAGGCTAACAGACAGACAGAGAGACAAAGAGACGAGGCGAAGGCAGACAGTATAACGGCACGCACGTACGGATCTATCTGCTCCTTGTGTGTCCTGTCAATGGTATTCGCCTTTGGTCTTGCCTTCTTTTTAATGAACGCTTTGACAATGCCTTCGAGTGCCGGCGAAGGACGAGCGAGGACGAGAGGCTAACGAGGACAACTGTCGTCTCCGTCACCGTCTCCGTCTACGACTGGGCCAACGTCAATGCCAATGCCGTGGTGGCGCCTCAAGTGGATGTGCTATAATGAGTGCGGCTCTTGCCACAGTGCCACACTGACTGGCACAGCTGCAACTGCTGCAGCTGCTGCACTGATTACCCACTACCAATGCCAACTGGTGGCAATGTAATTAACGTCATGTCATTGCCAGCCAACGTTTAAGCTGGGGTCACGTTTAGAATCCTCCAAGCATTGTTGCAACACAACAAATGAGAAAAGTTGCTCTCTCTTTTGTAGATAATTAAAAGGGTTCCCTGGCCAGTTAATGTCCGAGGTTCTTTTGCCAGCTGACTTGCGGTTGAGCAATCAAAAATCATAAATCATGGCCATGTTCAATTAGCAAAAACAGCTGTGACGTCATGGCTGCTTAGTCTTTTGGCCAAATGCTGCTGTTATTCAGGAGTATAAGGAGCACAAGGAGCACAAGCTGGGGGCAAATCAGCGCATGACTCAGACAGAGGCAAGCAATTCACAGAACTATATACAAATGTGCGCTAAGCAAATACACAAGCAATATCAATAACTTAATTAAGATAAATGCGAATTGTATTTGGCCATAGACACACACTTAGCACACACACACACACACACACACACACATAAACACACAAAAAGGGGCCACGTGCCGTTTGCCATTTTGGTATTTTTGGCCGGATATCCGTTAATTCTAGCGCTGCATTTGGGCACAGGACCAGAAATCGTTGTTAACATTAATACGACGCGTGTTTTGCTTGTTTATGTGCCACTAACAACACACAGACACACAAGACACACACAATTAATTTATATACCCATGTGTGTGTGTGTGTGTGTGCGAGACTGTGTGTGGGGCGTGGCAACGCGTGCCCAATGTGAAAAATGGATAATTAGTTAATTGCGGCTCGTGTCGGCTGCCCTGGCAGACAAATGTGCATAAATTTATGTATTTTAGTTATTTATTAAGTGCGCCACATTGTTAATGCCCAAAGATCCGAGGCTGAGCCCAGAGCCCAGAGACGAGGCTGCAAACACCTTTGGCAATTCCAAGGAAAAGGCTCCGAGGTGTCGATTATGGTCATTATTTGTAGGGTTCTTATAATTATTGTGTTGTGGGAAGAAAAGTTTTTGTATTCTGATCTTAAAGATATGTTGATAGCCCTATATTAGAAATTCTTTCTTTTTTATATTCTTTTACCCAAGTGACCTCCCCAGTAGAAGAATCCTTTAATAATGTACATAATAATTTTTTCTCTTTTTTTGGTTTTTTCTCTTCCACACTTATGTTAAGTTAGTCGGTAGTTAACATCTACAAACTCTGAAGTTAGTTAGAGTCTAGCTTCTAAGACTCTATACATAGTTAGGAATGAGCGCAAGCTGTCGATTGCAGCCACCACATAAATAAAATTTAAAAAAATAAAAATAAAAGATAAGATATAATTAGAATACTTTCAGAAAATTAACGGGCTACAGAGCAGGCATATACAGCTACTACCATTTAGGTAATCCTTTTTAGAATGTACAGAGTTTAGCTAAGGCCCAATAGCTTTCCTGTGGGCGTCCTGCCAAAAATCCACTTAACTGAAGGATGGCATCGGACGAGTCTTCTAGAACTCCTAGCTAGCCAAACTGCCAAGTAGTTGTTGTAATGTCAAAGGACAGAAATTCAACGAAATCACCTTAACAGAAGATAGTGGAACTTACTCCGAATTTTGTTTCTTCCTCTGGGAAATATTGAATTGAATACTGCATAATTTGTAATGCCCAGTAAGTACTCTCAGCAAAACCATAATGCTGCCAAAGAGTTGTTGTGGGTCAAAATCAGAAATTCAAAGAAATCGCCTTAACAGGAGATAGTGAACCTTACTCCGAATTTTGTTTCTTCCTCTGGCAAATTTTGCATTGAATACTGCACAATTTTTAATGCCCAGTAAATATTCTCAGAAAACCAAAATATATTTTTTTGTATATTTTTGATATACTTATGTTTGTTTTTATTGAAAACCCATTCATATATGTAATGGGGTACAGAGAAGAGTTACGCAGGGATCTAACAGAAGGTATAAGAAAAAGGACTGTATGGTAGGCAAGCCTTTACCAGAATTATAATAGATTAAATTTAATTGCTGAAAAGCTGCTATTAACATTATATTGATCTACTTTCAACCAAAATGTGATTATATATTCCAAGAGTTTCTAAGAATTCGGCTCAACTGTGAGCCTTACTGTTCATATTCTAGCTAATCCATTGCTGCTTATATTGCAACACCAAAATCGCTCTTAGAGTTAGAATATTTATCCCATCTTATTTCACAATATTAGCACACCTTCTTCACTCACAAAACTTCATAATTAGCAATTCCATGTTCTTATTTATGTGTATTCTTGCTTTTATAAGAACTTAGTGGTTTGCAACTCGCAGTAATTAATGTTCGTAACTCCAAATTAAGTATATGCTAAGCTATTCTTATTGAATAAGTTGAGGATAAGTCTGAGGAACTTTTGTGGTTGCCTCCCGTGACAGGCAGACAATAAAAGTCGCACCACCAACTTTAATGATATTCTGAGTACGTATGAAGCAGTATTTGAGTTGGATAGAGTTTTCACATTGAGAGCATTGGGCATTGTGCGTTACTTACTTGATCTTCTCCCATATTTCCTCGCCAAAATGTTTGAGCACCAGCAACTCCAAGGCGTAGTTGACAAATCCATACTGGAAGTAATGATGGAAAATACATCAAGAAAAACGATTAGTTTATGAGAACAGAAAATAATAACACAGCGTTTTTTTTTTATATTGTGCAATATATTTTTTTTATATGCCCTGAGTTTCATAATGTACAATACTTTCGAATGGCTGCCACTGGCAGGGCAACAATTACAGAAACATTTTTATGGCCACTCAAGTATATCATTAAAATGGCAGCAAAAATTGAATGCTCGCACATTTTAATTACATTTGCAGGCGAAATAAGTGATAATAAAATGTGCGTCCATCCAAGTATCCTTTAAGGACCATTTTTGACCAGCGCTTGCTGCTAAGAGCTTGATATAAATGTGAAAAATGTGAAATCAATAACGATTGCGCATTTCATTTCTTTTAAACGTATCTTATAGGCAATCAATTTGATTTGTTATGCGAAATCAAACTCAGAACAACACACACACACAGATAAACAGATACTCAGAAGCCCATAGAGCTTACAAGATGGCGCACAATCAATCGCTTCCGCCGGAAGTAATACTAAACAAGCAAAATACTTGAAATATATTTACATACATTACGCATACGTCTAGTGGGCCCAACTCGTGTGGCATGTGCAGGTTTCGAGCAGATGAAGATGTATCTAACCGATATTTGATGTTTATTGCCTTTGTTGCGCATATTGAAACGTTGCAACAACAACAACAGCAACAGCAATCATATACAGGACTCTGATGGAAATTGAACGTAATTTGAAAATAGAAAACATGCTACGAAATGTGAAAATCGTAGTCATTAGATGAACATTTTTTTGGTGTCCTGGCATGTCAATATGGGAACTTCGTTTGCCTTGTCATTGAGTTTGATTTCTCTCTCCACTTGGCAAGTTGCTATTTTGAATTGGTCCTGGAATTAAATCTTTATTTATGCAGCCAGAAGTGTTTCATTTTGAATTTGTTGTTGGCAACAAATTGTTTGTAATTTCTAGGAATTATCTATAATGTTTGGAATACCTTTAAACGCTTGTTTGAAAGTTTTTCTTTCTACTTATTCTGTGTATTTTGTCAAGAAATTAAGACTTGACGGCTGTTGTTCCAAATAAGCAGCTTAATTTATATAATAGTATAGTCGGAAAAATGTCCTATATGATACGCTAAAACAAATTTCAAGATCTGTTATTAGTTCTGTGAAAGCCTGTGGAATATGTAACTTAAATATAAATATTATGATATCTGTTAATTGGCTTAGTGTGCTTAAACCGCTTTATAATTGATAAAACTGATAGGTTTTTATGAATTTTTCATTTTATCAGAGCTCAATATATTTTTTTAATGTATTTCTTTAACTCTACTAACTTTTTTGATGGGCCCTGCAATTAAATTTTTATTTATGCAGAAAGAAGAGTTTCATTTTGAATTTGTTGTTGGCAACAAATTGTTTGTAATTTCTGGGAATTATCTAGACTCTAGAGTGTTTGGAATGCCTTTAAATGCTTCTTTGAAAGTTTTTCTTGTTACTTATTCTGTGTGTTTTGTCAAGAAATTAAGACTTGACGGCTGTTGTTGCAAATAAGCGGCTTAATTTATATAATAGTTTAGTCAGAAAAATGTCTAGGATATATGATACGCTAAAACCAATTTCAAGAACTTTTATTACTTCTGTGTAAATTAAATATAAATATTATGACAACTTGTAAATAAAACTGTTTTAAATTTGAGAAAACAGATGGCTTTTCAGGAATTTTTCATTTTAGTAGAGCTCAATATGGTTTGTGTATATATTTCTTTTACTCAACTAACTATTTTGATGGGCTCTGCAATTAAATCTTTATTTATGCAGAAAGAAGTGCTTCAAGTTGATTTTATGGTTGGCAATAGAACTGTTTGTAATTTCTGGGAATTATCTAGAGTGTTTGGAATGCCTTTAAATGCTTCTGTGAAAGTTTTTCTTGCTACTTATTCTGTGTGTTTTGTCAAGAAATTAAGCGTAATTTTTAATAATAGTATAGTCTGAAAAATTTCAAGGATATATGATACAAAATATTTTATTACTTCTGTGTAAATCATTTAGATATATTATGACAGCTTGTAAATAAAACTATTTTAAATTTGAGAAAACTGATGGCTATCAGGATCATTTAACATTTTATTGGAGCTTAATGTGTTTTGTAAATAAATATATTTCTATTCCTCAACTAATCAAAAAAAATGTTATTTTATTGACATCAAACCTGGTCAAATTACACTTTAAATTATTTTCACATTTTTTATTTTTGTTGACAGCATTCGCCATTTGAGCATCAAATTGTATTTGAATATAACTATATTTGATGTATATTTTACGCTACTTATATAGCTTAGCTTTCGATTTATTCATGCATAAATAGAATTTAACTCTGAATATATACACTTACCATTTTTGCTGCCTATTTGATATTGATTGCTGTTGAATTGCAAAACTTTTGCTGGCGTTTTAGTTCACTTTCACAAATATGTTGATCAAATGCAAATCATAGCTGTGCGCACAATTTCAATACTTCATTTCAATGCATTTTTAGAGATTTATGAGTGTCACAGTAAAAATATTATAGCATTGGTTGTGTAACAATAAAAAACAAACAAAAACAAAACAAAATACTTTTTAAACTATTATTATATGGGAAGAGTTGGACAAAATATTGAAGGTTTGTTTGGGTCCCACCGTTGCCATTGATGGAGAATCAAAAATGCCACAAAGGACATGAATATTTCATGAGTTTCCACATTGAAATCGGCTTAACGTTGTTTCCAGCTCTGCATTTTCATTCGTGTTTCATTTGAAATTTTGCCTGGCTTTTGCTTCTAAATATTTATATTCGCATGCTGAGCTGGGGGGGAGAACCGGGTAGGGGGCTTCTGCATATGTTTAGGGCCCAGCCTTGCTTTAAGGACCTGCCAGCTAATCAAATATTCCAATGAGAGCGTATTCAAGGAGCTCCTTGCATTTGCCCAGCTCTAAGTCGTATTTGTTGTGCCATTTGCTGGCGGCGTATTGCAGCTGTTATAGCATTCTGACATGTTTGTTGCATGCCACATGCAACACGTGTAAAAGCTAAAGGCGCATTTCCAACAAACACCAGCAGCGGCAGCTGCAACACAGCCATCAACTGGGTCACAACAAAGGCATGCAAGAAGCAGCCAAAACAGCAACAACAGCCGGAACAAAGGATGCATACTCGTAAACCTGGCTAATCACACACACACACACACTCACAAACACACACACGCACACATATATGTGTGTGTGTTTATGTGAATTCAAATTTATGCGCCTCGCCGAGTGTGTGGCAATTACGGCGTCGCCATTTTGAAGTCAGAGCCAGAGTGCAAAAATTGCACTTTGGGTCTTGTTTGGGGGCACAAAACTTGGCTAGATCGCAGTAGCTGCTAAAAACTTCCTGGAAAGTGCACATCAGTATTAAATACTCTGAAATCAAAGCAGGTTTGTCGACTACTTTAACCAAGTACCATTTGAGGTGCCACAAAGTTTAAAAAGGTTTTTAAAGCCTAACAAGCCAAAGTGAAATATCGATTTTCATCTTGTGTGTGTGTGTTTTTACGGCAAGTTGTTGTTGTTGTTATTGTTGCGTTGCCCATTAGCGAACTCATTATATACTATATGCCATAGTATATATATATAATATATATATATATATATATATTTGGTTAAGCTGTGCTGTGTGTTTGTGTTTGTCGTTGTTTAACTTTCGCCGTGGCCCTGTCACATTTATCACTTATCGCTGTCAACCTTCATCGCGTTTCTTTGCTCAGAGCCCTCCTTCCAACTGATTTGCCATTTATTGCATTTTACTCAGGCGAAAAAACAATATTGTCCTGCCAATGACCTCGCTCAACGACGCCTCTCAGTTGCTCAATGGGCAATTCCTTCAATTCAGCGAGTTTTAATTACGTGCAACATTTGGGTATAATTTTTTGTCGGCTGTTGCCTCCCTTGCCAGCAGAAACAATGTGCAAATAAGGGTCGAGGTTCAAACTGTTTGTTGTGGCTTAAGAATGAATGAAAGACTTGCTTCAATTTGTTTGAGGCTTTGCTTCTCATGACCTTAATGAACATTTGTCAACCGAACTCCGTTTGGCATGTCGCGCACGCCATTTCATAATGAAAGCGACTCGTCCTGGAGTGTGATATGAAACTGAAAAGCAAATGATATTTGCTCGTTATGTGCGCACAAATTGTCTGTCAATTTAGCACTAAGCGTACAATAACTGAGTAAATGATGAGCTGGCCATTAGGCAGGCCAAACTCATTTCATAATGAGCCGCCAAGGATGTTAGATGGTTTGGCAACTTAATGCCATTCCAGTCAAATTGGGCAACTGTATGTTCAACTCTGTTACTGCCGGGCACATTTATCAAATATAATGGACGTTTACTATCGTTCAGCAAACAACAACAACAACAACAATTGCAACTACTAAAGACAACAACTCGAAACAACTGTCCACAAATTGCCGTGGGCACGCAAAAGCCAAATGTCTAATAAACTTTGACATATTGTGGCAAATATTTCTATTTGCCGGGGCCCCCGTTTAGTTTGTTCGTTTTGTCCGCTGGTTATTATAATTTTTTTGCAAACACCAGAAACCTAAAAACATGAATTATTACACGCCCTCAGTGACAGAGAGACAATAGCGGACAAAATATGCGCACCGAAATAAATTAGAGCCCTTGAAATGATGCCTTAATTTTTTTCTTAGAGCGTTGCGCATACGCCGCATTGGTCCAGTCCAACTGCTTGGCGGGTTTCTTATGGCATGTCCTGGAAGGCAGGCTATTTGTTTCCTTACTTTTGTATTTTTATTGAGCGATTTACGCCGTCTTCCGACCGAATTTTATTTTTATTTTTATTTTTTTTTTGTTGCTTTTGTTTTGTTTCTGGCGTGTGATTTATTTGTTTTGTATTTTTGATTTGACTTTCACTTCAGTTTCACTAGCAACATCCTGGCATGCTCGCACACACACACACACACACACGCACGCACACACACTCCAATACTCGAGTGAAATGTGTGTCTTCGGCTGACTTCTGATAAGCGAAACGCGCGCGAGCCTATTTGAAAGGATCTAGTCTAGCTCTGCGTATGGCCGCAAAGGATGAACAGTTCGCTTTAAGGAGCCATCGACGACTGAGCGCCGCCGCTTTTTGCCTGTTATTATAAAGGCTGCAATAAGCGCCAGGACACTTGTGTGCTTTTCCAACTGCCCCACTGGCTGCTGCTGGCTGTGGGAGCTCCTGTCGCCTGCCAGCCGCTTGCCAGCCAATTGCCAGGCACGCTCAGCTGTTCGCAAAAGCTCCGAGTGCGAAAGCTTTCGAAGAGGCTCTCTCTGATATTGTTGCCACTACTGGCCAACAGAGGGCGTGCCTGCACTTAAGATTAACTTGTCCACAATCAAATAAATAATAAGTATGTTGCGATTGTTCCATGTTGCTCCTTGGGAACTATACAGTTTTTGGATTCAAATTACACACTTACCAATTAAGGAAAAGGCTCCCTTTATTTTTATGGAAGGATTCGGATTTTCAACGAATCTTTTTGCTTGTGTAGTTAGAAAAGACTCAAATCAGATCAAATGATTTTGTTGGCTGGTAGCTGATGTTGCCATTGAACTTCTTCAATAGCTGTTAAGGCTAAAATCCTTTGATAGTATAGAATGTTTAAACTTGTATCTCAATTGGACTTCCTAGTTTTTGAAGACGTTTGGTCCAAGGAGGACTTTGGTTTGCAAACTGCAAATAATCTTCTTTCATAAAGCGACTGCTATGCAAATATGTAAATATTTACAAAGGAAATAAATTCCGACAATTTGTAAATGTTGGCAGAGCCTACAACCTTCCCCAACAATGATGTATAGAAACATGTTGCAAATTGTTCGATAAATGAAACATTCTTGCAAAAATGTAGCTTGATAATGAGAAACTGAAGACCATTTCTAGCTATACGAGTACTGAGCGCATTAGCATTTGTCAAACTCGACGCGAAAGAATAGCTTGTTTCCTAGAGCATAAAAAACAGATGTAATGGAAGTTGATTGGCAGATGCGGAAAAGGCCAAAAGAAACAATTTGTGGCAGGCTTTGAAGCAGCTCTTGAGATTGAGGGCTGTCAATCTGCTTTAAAGTTGCCTCAATATGTGGCACAACAGTTTCAATTTCATTGTATTCAATTATGGCACAAAAAAAGGGAATTAAATGCCTTGTGGCGTTTGTTAATATTGTCGCGATGCCGCATTTAATTCAGCTTTTATTTAACCCATGGTAAAAGGCTCAAAGTGCACCGCACCGACCACAACAAAAGTCATCTGTGATGCCTGATAAATGCCAGGATGAGGCCAACATCAGGACTGCTGCTGCTGACAGCTCGACAATGCCGTTGACACTGATGGAACGGGCTCTAGAAACGAAAAGGACGAAGTAACCAGGTAACCAGGTAGCCTGCAGCGACAGCAGCAGACTATTAAAATCACAGCTCTCTGACTACGCACAAATGGCCAGAGTCGAGAAGAACTGTTCAATTATATTCAAATACCCTCACTCGGTAACAAATAGTTGAGAAAATCAAATTTTAGCTTGTCGGTTGAAGAAAAAAGATAACAAAAAAAGGATATCTGATTTTAATTTTCAAGATAAACGTGAAATTTAGGACACAGTTGTGATACTCCATTGTACTTGAATACACTGCGGCGGTGAAGAAAGCGAAAAGGATACGGAAAAAGCGTTAGCATATTGTGCGCATGAAATGGGGCGTTAGGATGAAACGATTTGGGTCTCAGGGTTTCTAATCAACTTCGCTGCCTGGAGATGCCTATCTGTCTGACATTTAATTAACAAGCAAGTGAGGCAGTTTGGCCAGGAGCTAAGGCATGTAAGGACCCTCTTAATCGCAAAGTAGTGCTATTCAGAACTCAACTGGCAATCGCAGTGTGTGCGCGGCGCTGGGAAACAAAGGACAAGTGCAGCAGGATAATCGCATCACACTTGAGTAAATAAATTCCTGGAGTGGAACCAGCCAAGCGGCCAGAGCGCACTTCGCAGAGCCAAAACTTGTAGCCAGCTGTCTATCTGAGATGCACAGCCTAACAACAGGCAGCTCCAACTGCCCCTTGGACCCCCCGCCTTGTATGTGGCAGTAAGCGTTATTGTTTTACCCCACACAGAGAGTGAGAGAGAGAGAGAGTATGATAAACAGACCTTCTCTGTCTGTCAGAGAATTCATTTCAATGCAATTTGTGTTAATGACAAACATTGAACAAAACTTTTCACTGGACTGCACTTTAGACCAACTGTTTACTCGTTGGGGGAAATGTTCTCAAGCCTCGCTCGGCTTGGCTATAATTCCAATATTTAATCAAGCAGAGGGCTGGGCAACTGTAATCATTGAGCCATTTGTGCAATCAATCAATCAAGCGCCAAGTCTGCAAACACAATGGAATCAGCTCATAATAGGCAAATGCCTCGCAATTGCTATTTAAATAATTATTGATGGTGTAAGCAGCCGATAGAAATCGGTTTTCGCTTTAAATTTCTGAGCTGTTTTATAAGCAAATCAATTCAAGATATAAGCAGCTGCAGAAAATATATTAATAAGCTCATGCCACAGCGTTTTGAATCCTGAACAACAGTTTTTATATTAGATTTCTGATTCAATAACGAGAATTCATCTAAGCCTAAGCATTTTGTATGCTGAACATCTTACAGACCAGCCTTAGATGAAATCAGTCACTGAATCTATGATATTGAAAACTTAACTCTTATAAATATATTAAAATATTCTATTGTAGGTGTCTTTAAGTTTATTCTTTAGTTTATTATTAATGTACAATATAAGGCGTAGCTTGATTCTTATTAGTTTCACGGACGAATACAAACTGACTAGCGTTTTGTTATTCTTACAGACATTACGATCTAACAGAGTACTCATCGTGTTAATGTTAATGTTACCTGTTATATGTTAACAGATATATCAGTTTCAGTGTTACCCTAAACAATATGTATGTTTCTCTATGTATATATCTTACTACACTATCAAACAGCCAAAGATCACCTTTAAAACAATTATGCTTTTGTGTGAAATGAGAATATTGATGCAAAATTCAGGAAAACAATTTTCAATAATTTTTAAAAAATATTTTTTGTGTACCAGATCTTATAAATATATTATATTATAGTATGTGTGTATTTAAAAAAGTAAAATTACTAAGATTAATTAAGAAAGAGAAGAAAGAAAGATAGGGATGTAAAGGAAGGAAAAATTGGAATTAGCTGGGTGGCCCGCACCCTCCCAGCGCCTGCCTGCATTATTTTCTATTATCGTCAGTCTTTGCGAGATAGGCGGTCCGGCGTGTAGATTGCCCCCCCGTCCGGCGGCCCCGCCCGGCCCCTCCCCCCCGCCCGCCGCCCCCCCCCCCCCGCCCTCCCTCGCCATCCCCCCCGTCCCTTCCCCCCACGCCCCCCCCCCTCACCCCCTCTCTCTATCATTCTACCCCTCTCTTTTATTTTTATTTATTATTATTATTATTATTTTTATTTTTTTTCTCTTTGTTATGATTTTTTTACTTTCTTCACTTCTGCTCGGTCTGCGCGTGCTGGTTTCTGCGGGCTGTTTGGTGGTTTTTTTTTTTGTTTGTTTTTATTCTGGGTGGTTGTTATTAGGGGGGGGCTGCCTTTGTGTTCGTGGTGTTTTTTGGCACGGGTGTTTTTTTTTTTTATTTACAGCGGCCGCACCCACGGGGGTATATGAAAGATAGGTGTGGTGGCGGTGGGCGAGGGGCTGTGGGCACCGGGTGCGGCGACGCACCCTCTATCACTCCCCTTTCCCTTTTACTATCAATTGTTGACGTCGAGCCTGTTAAATATTTCATTTATTATATTATAATACATTCAGAGACTTTCACAAAGACTGCATCTAATTTCCTTTCTAAAATGAAATTGGAAATCAATCTACAGCTGACAGCATTTCTTGTATATATTCAACTTATCCGGATGGTATCGGATCATAGAGTATGTTCTTTTTAGAGTTGTAACCCTCATAACTTCGAGAAATATGCGTCGATTTACATGCGGATTGAATATCTTGTTGTTAAAACATTTATTCCTCATTTAATTGATAATAAATAGCTTTTATTCCGAATATGCAAGTGTGTATATTTGTACATCCTCATTTTTACTAGATATATGCAGTTTGTGGCAATCATAAGTTGAGGATTTTTTGCTGTATATATGAAAACCCTTTTAGAAACTGCACAAATGTAAAAATTTCCATACACACACTTTGTAAATGTAAGTAAAATAAAATATTTAAGATAAATCCCTAGAAATGCAAGTAATTGAGCCTCATAAAAGCGCAAAACATTCTTTTATTGTTACGTAGTCAGGTGAATTTCCTTGCTTACATTCGCATTTCCTTCGGCATTGCCCCTTGCAACTAACTGCATTTGAACCATTTTATTGCCACACAATGCACACCTCTGCACTTTTACAAGTTGTTATTGCATAAATATTTGAATATTCTGCAAATTCCATTATCCAAGGACACGTATTGATCTCAGCAGCACAATGGGCATGTCCTGCTCCTGTAGTTGACCAAACAGGACTCAAATATGCAACGGACAGCAGAATGGCCACAGGCAACTCAGAACTGACTACAACAGCAGCAAATGTATCATTAGTATGCATTTATTTTGCCAATTAAAATACAGTTACATAACGAAGATTGAGGATTTGAATTTAGTTAGAACTTACTATTGAAAATATGCTTGCGATTGTACCATCTTTTATAAGGTATGTGTTTAAATTTTTATAATATTAATATTCACTATTGGTATTTAAATTTTGGACTTTAGTGTGAAACAACTTTTCCATTTGTTGATCATAGAAAAAGAAGAATAAAGTGTTTAAACAAAGACCTGTTTTTAGTGGAAAAAACCGAAAAAATGGACAATAAATAATCTTTCTATATTGAGTTTCTTATTCCATTTCGATATTTACTTAAACAACAATTCAAAAAGTCATGAAATCGATCTAAAATTATTCTGAAGCCTATTT
This sequence comes from Hirtodrosophila histrioides, assembly GCA_037075165.1. Lineage (NCBI taxonomy): Eukaryota > Metazoa > Arthropoda > Insecta > Diptera > Drosophilidae > Hirtodrosophila > Hirtodrosophila histrioides. Next base: position 3,747,429 of record JBAMCL010000390.1, on the reverse strand, counting down.
CGATTTCCTATTCCGACGAAATCACTTGGAGTTGGAACTGTTAAGAGGTTTTAAATTTAAGAGATAGCCTATTGGGCAAATCGAAAAATATCTTTTCAAAAGAAAAAGCGGCTAATTAATTTATTAATTTGTATACCCTAGCAGAGGGTTCTATAATTTTGTCTCGCAATGTGTAATGCACTGAAGGAGACGTTTCCAAACCAACAAGGTATATATATTCTGAATCAGCATGAATATCCGTCGATATAGCGATGTCCGTCTGTCTGTCTGTTTCAATGCGAACTAGTCTCTCAGTTTTAAAGCTATCGCAAAGAAACTTGGCACATACTGCAGGAAGTACATGTGTCGCAACCGGCTGGATCGGGCCACTATAACATAAACCTGCCATAGGAATGATCCGTCGACAACTATGTTTTTGTATGAAAAACTTTTTGTTTATAAAGGTGTCCCTAGTTTATACAATCTTATCAAATTTGGTCAAAATCGGACCACTATATCACATAGCTGCCATAGGACGATAAATGAGTTTTTGTATCATAAACTTTTTGTTTATACAAATATTACATCCAAACTAAGTGAAAGTTTTATTATACTTCATATAGTTTCCTATAATTTTATAAAATTCGGACCACATGGCTCAAAGGAGCAATTTTGTATAAAAATTAATTCCTGCTAGGGTCTAGAAAGGACGGCTATCTTAATTTTCGCCTTAATTTTTGACGAAGATATAGCTTCGGCACTCCGAAAATAGCCGTCCTTTCTTGTTTATTGATTAATTAATCTTTTGTTTGTGATTAGCTTAACTGATTAATCGATCTCATCTCCCGTTTGAGATTAATCTCTTCTTTATCAGTGACAGTCCGCACCTGTTATTGGCGCTTTTATCAACTTATGCTAAATTGGTCCATTAATTAAACTCAAGTAGCTTATGGGGCTACAAACAAAAATCACTTGACCGCCACACAACGTTCAAAATGATTGGTAGAAAACAAAACAAAACTGAGAAAGAAAAAGAAACCCAAATCAATTTGAACTGGCCTGACAGCTGCCGAAGCGCGCTAAACTCGAGAGCTATTCGAAAATATCAAGACGTTGTCGACAACTAAAGTCGACTTATTATTCAAAATGATATTTTATAAATAGTTGCTGAAATTGCATGAAACTGTAGACTTATGGGGAGGGAGAATGGAGATGCTCAGGTGTTTATTGTTTTGACATAAGGCAGCTACTGATCGATCGAACTTGAACTTGAGTTTTTCATAGACCAGTCAGCCGAGAGTTGAGAGCCGAGAGCCGTAGCCTAACGATCCAAGCAATTGAGAAAATCTTTTATATAGTTAGGTATTTATTTATGAATGAGAAGCTGAGTAATTACGTAATTCGGATAAGCGCATCTTAGCCAACAATTTATGGCATTAAATGCCCAAGTCGTGAATACCCGCGAAGCTTCAACAAAATTGTTTCAAAAGTCGCCCGGACAGTCGAGCGTAGCTGTTGTTGAAGCAACAACGCGGCAGATTATCGGATTAAGCCATGTGTCATAATCGTTCAACAGTCAAATAATCAAATAATTAATAACCAAATACATTAAGCGAATTCCCACGCAACTCAGCTGAAGAGATGCATTGCCAGATTTGGCTACTGCTGTTGGTCTTCTGGCCATGTCTGCAAGCGTGGGCACATGTGAGGCTCGCTGAGCTGGCCAACACGAGCAGCACCGGCAGAAGCGTTCCACTGTATCCCCAGCAACATTGGCAGGCGCGTAATCACACCACACTGAAGCCAATATTGAACCACAGGCCTGTGCAGTTGCAGTTGACCCACTGTGAGGCACAAGACTTTGAGCATAGCTACGAGTTGCAAGCCGCAGATGGCAGCCTCAACTTGCAGCTGCATCGGAACCGCTTCCGGCGCACAAGAGCTGGAGTACTTGCCACAATGCGTGACCTTTGCCTAGATGCCAATGGGCTGCCAGTGCGGCGTCTGTGCGTCACCAGCAATGCAACTGCCACCTGGCAGCAGCTACACAACGTTACCTGTCGAACGGGCAACCAGCTCAGCCAAAGACTGAACCAGCTGCGGGAGGAGCACAGCAAACCCGTTATGTTGACTCAATTGCGGTATTTACTGAGCCAAGCACACGGCCAGCTAGCACCTGTTGACATATACAGCACGGCACAAATATTTGCAACGCTCTTGGAGGAAGAGGAAGTAGATGCCGCGGTCAGCGCAGATTTGGTCAGCATTTGTCGGGAGATTATGTCCAGTGATGCCCAGGTGCTGCGGTTATCGGCAGAGCTCAATGCAACCAACTCGCTGCTGAGTAAATTTGAGCAATACATGGATGCACTGCCTCAACAGCTTGTGCCCCGCGAGAGTTGTGGCAAGGCAACAAATGATGGTTTCGGAACAGTTGACAAGGACGTGGAAACTGTCAACTATATGAACATTGGTGTGCAGGCCCTGATGACCACAGATCTGAGTGTATTCTATGTGAATCCCGCGTGTAATAACATCTCAGGAATGGCCATTTATTCGGCAGCAGCTCCACTTCGTATACCTTCTAAGGGCGGATTTTGGTATCGCTTTCTATATGCCAACGAGAGCGTGGAGGAACTCAGGCTGGAGTTGGATCTGGAGACTGCCACCTACCTGCCAGAGCGGCTGTGGCGCCAGCTGCAGGACAGAGGTGCCTCCTATTTGATCCTAAAGGTCTACGCTCATGATGCGCTCTTTGTGGAGGCGTCTCAGCAGCGCAGTCGGCGACCACGCAGCAATGTGTTATCCATATCGATACCTGGATTTGACAGTAAGTTTGGAAAACTGAACCTCACCTTTGGCATGCAAATAATTTCGAATCTGTGTAGCTGAGGATTTGCCTTCTGCATTGCCCTTCTTGCTGCGGCAAACTGGGGCAGCCTTCAGCATGGGCAGCGGGTGTGCCTACTGGAACTACGGAAGCTGGCTGAGTGATGGTGTCAGCACCAGCGGACAGTGGGACGGCAATGTGCTCTGCCACGCCCAACACCTGACGCAGTTCTCCTTTCTGGTTGGTGGCAGCTACGCCCAGCTGCAATCGAAGGATGTGCAACTTCAGGAAGCTGCATTGCCTCCGCATGAGCAGCTGCTGGAGATAATCACGTTTGCGGGCTGCGGCCTGTCGCTGTTTGGACTGTTGTGCATCTTTCTAACCGCGGCGCTGGTCAAGAGCTGGCGCAGTCAGGCCTCCACCAAGGTGCTCCTGCATCTCTGCCTGGCACTGGCACTGCAGCTGTTGCTCTTCGGGTCTCTCAGCGGCGGCAATTGGGCGGAACAGCTGGCTCTAGAACAGGACTGGGATCGCTGCTTGGTTTTGGGCGCCGCCCTGCAATATTCTGTGCTGGTCATCTTCAGCTGGATGCTTATCATAGCCTTTCTGCAGTTCCAGCGCTATGTAACGGTCATAGGCGTGGCCCGCCCCCAACACTATATACTCATATCGGCGATTGTGGCCTGGACGCTGCCGCTGCTGCCCACTCTGCTGGTCGTCCTGTTGGACCCACAATCCTTCAAGCCTTCGGAGTATCAGTTGCGTACCCACACGGTATTGTGCTATCCCTCCGGCTATGGCCTGGCATTGGGCGTGGTCTTACCCATCGTCCTGATTACAATCGCCAATTCATTTATGATGATTTGCATCGTATATAGCATCCATCGAGTTCTCAATCCCCGACAAGAGCACATTACACAGCAGCTGCGTCTTTCAGTGCTGCTCTTCTTCCTGCTGGGTCTCACCTGGATCTTTGGCCTTTGCAGCTACCTCCACCTGGGCATAATATTCTCATATCTCTTCTGTCTCACGGCCACACTGCAGGGATTTGTGCTCTTTGTCTACTTTGTGCTGTTAAATACGGCTAATCGACGGGCCTGGCTAACACTCGTCTGCCCCACCCAGAAGAAGATGGATGTGCCGAGGCGCACAACAGAACTTCAGTCGATGAGCACATCATCAACCAATTACTCTAAAAGATTCCATTCCTAACAAGTTATTATTATACTATGTAACACTTTTCATTTAATTGCTTTGAAATTATACCATTAGTACTCGTAAATAGTGAAATGCCATGTGTTTAAAAATAAAATGATTTTATTATAGTCGTAATTACTTTTAAACAAATGTATAATGTATGTATGTATCAATGAATTAAATCTTCTATAGAATTAATTGCTGTTGTATCTCAGGTCTAGTATCAGAATCACATACAGTCAGACGCGATGGGGATCGAAATAGCAAAAATAATGTAATATAGAGAAAAACAATGAGAAATATTCTAAAGAGTTTTCCACTAGAATGGGCTTTTACAACTTTTTTGAGTTTGTCAAAACAAAACAGACTTAGAATCGAATTAATTCTTATTTCATGTGTTCCACCTTTAATTAATATTAAATATTATTCAATGGTTGAAAAAATTAATTTCATTGAGAAAAATCTGTTGAAATCTGTTTATTGTAAGTAATTCATTATTCCGTAACTTAATCTTTAATTCAGTTTCGTGTCTCATCTTTTTTATTAATTCCAATCACTTTGAACTGAGCTTCAGTTAGGTAGTTTAAAAGCAATGTTATTTAAAAAGCGATAGTGTGAAAGCTTGAATAAAGCTTTAAGAGCTTTAAAAGTAAGCTTTAAAGTTTATCAATGACACGCAATGCGCACAGCTTGGCGGCCACTGCTACCTAGTCGTTTCTTCAACCATTAAAACCGGTGTCTAGTTTGAAAAGCGCTGATATGAGCCATCATCAATCAAACTGTAAAGCTCACAGTGCTTCTCAAAGCCACTTAATGGCAGTTAAAGTTTAAAAAAAAAATCCCACAAGTGGTTGTTAAAAAAACTGATCTAAATTTGATCCAAAAGAGCAAAAAAAAACTAACAAAAACCAAAAATCCGCAATTTCAATTTGTAATTTTGGTTTTTTATGTTAAATTAATTAACCCCCCCTCAGTGCCGCCGGCTTCCCACAAAAAACAGCAACAATTTAAAAGAGTCATTTAAAAAACCACTTTACGCTTTATATAGTAGCCATGAATATACGATTACCATATTTATTTGGTGCATATTAAATTGTTTTTTGTTTTTTCAATGTTTATCTTTTGCTTCTACACCTCTCAAACTAGATGGGTGTTTTCGGTATGATATATATATTTATTTATATCATCTTATTATGAATACATTAAAGAGATGTCTGCGCAGTTCTTGTTAGTTGGAGTTAACCCAAACGAATTGAAAATATGATTTCAGGTACCGATAATAGAGATTTCAAGTTGCTGCTGGAAGTTCCAACCCACGTGCCACATTCATTTCCGAGCACCGACCTTATATACCAATTTGGTGCAATTCTGATCGGGGCTCTCTCTCTCTGTTTTGCCGCCTGTCCGTCCGGTTGTTGTTCGCTTATGTGAATTTAATTTATGGCTTCTAAATTATGTAAATGATATGACAAACTTAATTTTGGTGAATGTATTTTGCTGTATTTGTGCTGTATAGTCTGTCTGTCTGCGACTATTACGAGCGGTGCGTGGCTTCATCAGTGATTTTATTCCGCAATACCGAGGCTGAAACAATAAAATAAAACGCCGTAACTCACAGTTATGCCGGCTTGTGGCTTCTTCTATATATTTCTGGGCACAAATTAGCTTAGACTTAAAATAAAATACCGAATGTTATGATGCTAAGACTGCGTGAATTAAAATATCATTAAATTATATAACAACCAGTAGGATTATAACAAATTAACCCCATTTACTGGTTGCCACTGCTTGCTCACCGAGAACGGCATTCCGCAAGCCCGAGCTTCACTCATTTGAATAACCGACAATGCCGACGTCGACGCTGACGCTGACGCCGACGCCGCCGCCGACGCATCTGAGTCAGCAGAGCGGATCAGCGTCGTATCAACAGCAGCCGGAGCGGTATGTAAGAGGTTCCGGGTGCCACATCCCTTCCCTCCGGCAAGAAATTCATTGCATAGTTCTTTGGCGTCGGCGTATTCGGTGGCACCGCATACTCCACGCTGTTCTCCGAGGCGGCAAGGACGGGCTGTCTGTATTGTTGCAAGTGCACTTCCGGTTTGCCTTGATACGCAAAGGCGCGCTGCCTGTCCGCCTGCTGAAAGCGCTGCAGGTGTCCCTGCACAATGCGACGCAGCGCCGCCATTGTGACCGGATTGGCGCTGGGCGGATTGTAGTAATAAGCCTGACCCTGTGGCGACTGCCTCTGTGTCTGGCGTGGAAAGTAGCCCGGACTGGCGGCGGCGCACACCACGCCCAGCACTGATATCAGCTGCAAAACAAATGACAGTTCACATACAGTGACAAATTGGCACAGCTGCTGCTTGCTGCCACACACACACACACACTTACACAGAGGCACGTCCTGTACATGACTATCGCGTTGCCGTATTTGTTATGATTCTAGTCAGTCAGTTAGTAGCACTCGGCACACGCTCTTTTCCCAGCTCTTCTTCAAACTCGTTGGCTCAACAGCCGTTAGGCAACTGAAACTTTGGATACGGAGCATCTGAGACTTGATAGTCAACCCGTTTCAAGTTCAGGGGCTCCTCAGCAGCGGCAAATGCATTTACATAAATTTCTAAACTGGCCTGTGCTAGACACCGACCATCGCCATCACCATCACCATCACCATCGCCATCTCTATCTCTATGTCTATCTCTCTCTCGCGCTCTGTCTCAGATTTAGATAGTTGCTGTCGCTTTATTTTTAAAAGTTTATTCTCTTTTTGTAGCGCGGCCAAACACGCTGTCACGTGATTTATGCAAATACTGCTCTCATGATCATTTTTAGAGTTTTTGCTACTTTTACACCCTGTAGGCAGACAATGGCTAACAGGGGGTTAATTAAGCTGTAATAAATGCAGGGTAACAGGCAGAAGAGGCCATGTGCGGCCATAAAAATAATATAAGTCGATTATATTTAACATATATATTCTATTCATTACTACTGATCTACTGTAAAAGTTTCAAGCTGATCGGATAATAAGCTCAGAAGTTATTCAAGAAAGCAGCAGCGCGGTCGCCATCTGCTCTGCTCTGCTTGCTTGCACTGGCACTGAACTGCTTGCTGTATGTGCATGTTTCCGAAGAAGTTTGGCAACAATAAGGCCTGGGTACAGGGTGTCTCGAGTTCGAGCACACTCAACTAGAGCATGCTTTACTTGTTTGATCTTGTTTAGCCTTTGTTTTCATTGTCTTACTGTTTTTCTTGAGTTTATCAATCGAGTTAAATCGATCAGCGCGCTCAACAAGTTCCCAGCGTTCACAGCAAGCCCACGCAAAATAAAAACAATGACAATCTCCACAATTTCTCAGCTGACGTGTCGAGATTTAGCCAGATAATCCGCTGGTCTATTTTGGCCAAGAAAGAAACAGAATCTTAGACAATGAGGCGGCTCGTCTGCTGTCCACGCCACTATATTTATGTAAATAGCCGATGATATATCAGCATATATCATTTTTTTGACTCTGTCGCTTTATGACGCGCATGTACGTATTAATTTTTCAGTTTATAATTTGCATAATTTGCAGTTTATTTTTCAATATAGATGTATATGTCTATAGTCTGTCTTGGCACTCCCTTTGTGGCAGTATAATGGCGATCGATGAACAAACAAATGACTCTGGTTTTATATTGATATTTAATCGCTGCCTCTTTATGTTAACAATACAAAGTGATTTTAATTTGTATCTAAATTCGAAACAGTTCATTCATTCAAATTTGAGTTGTCTGTTTGACAACTTAACCGAAATCCGATTGTATTTAGCCAAATTTGATCATAACTTGCCAATAATGTTATTCATATGACAAATAATAATGGATATATTTAATCATTACCAAGTTGACTGCTTAAATATAGTATGAACCGTTTTATTTTTAAAGTGGGCTAGAAATAGTTGATCTATTAACATCTTGTAATTTGATATTTATTATCGTCTTGATTTTAAACTTTAATTCAGATACATAATTAAGACTGTTAATGAATCAAAATAAAAGGCGAATATATTAAGGCTAGTTTTACATTGTATGAATTCATTTGAATTGTCTTTTAACTGTTGTATATTTGTATGTTTGCAATCTTTGAAATCTTTGAATTAAATACTATGTTCGGTTCCTCCAAGTTGATTTTTAGTGTACAACTGGTCAAATAGTAGGAAGTGCCAGTAGAAACAATAAATTTCTATATGCTCTCTTTAAATATCATTTAATCTGAGAAACTGACTAATAACTTATCCCCTATATACACTTTAGGCCATTATTAGACCACTTGCAATCCGGTTTTAAACTTTCTGTGAAAGTCAAGAACATATTGTAAATATTCCATGACGAATAGTTCGATGGTTTAAGATCGCATATTATTATAATTATAACATTATTATTATTATACTCCTAAATTCGTTAGATGTTGTAATTTTATTCAGTTGCTGTTAACCAAAGTAAGAAGGTTCCCGGTTAAAGCTTAAGGCCAGAACTTGGTGAGTGCTATATAGTTAAGCAAGGACTATATTGTCTAACAAGTTTGCTCGAATTGGTAAATACTATATGCTCGTACTATTGTTAAATATTGGTATGTTGGATATTTATAAAAACTTCTTAGATATAAGTACCTACTACAACATTAAATTGCGGAAGGTCCTGGCAGCCATTGCTAGCTTTCACTTGTCTTATAGTTCTTAACTTTTTGATTAAGTCTCAAATGAATTTATAAATATGCTCTAACATCCTTGACAGTTTAATAAAATCTATGCAATGTGGTCTGAAAACTTGACTAAAATCAAATTGAGAATTTCATTTTAGTTTCTACTATAAATATGGAATTTGCATAAATGCAATCCAGTTTTCAGCTTTCAATTTATATTTGTTCGACTCACACAGCCAGAAAACCATAATCCAAAGGAATTTGTCTGAATTTGAATCCACCTAACTCATCTGGGTTCGCACATTCAATCTCGACGCTGATATGGGAATCGTTGTCCGCAAAATAAATGTCAGGATTGAGTCGAAAGCAAACGTGATGAGCTTCGTCCTGTTTGCCCACTCCCGCTGCTCTCCCCCTCTGCTCTCAACACCGGCTCATTATCATTCGAGGGAGCGAAGCAACTGACTAATACAGACGCAGCAGCAGCAGTGGCAAAAGGTGTGCGAAGAGGCCATTGCAAATAAAACGGAAACGGAAATGACGCGTTGAGTTAGCGCCAGCCATGACACTTAATTAAAGCGCTGCGCTGAAATTGATTTAAGCGGGAGCATTACGTAATTAGAATTTGCCAACAGATCGATTATATTAACAATTCGATTTATATGCAAACTACCTTGAAATGGGAGCACAGATTGCGCCGGCTGCTTCAAAGTATCCATTGAATTGTGGAAAGTGTAATGAAAGTGATTAAAATCATTTAATTACTTTGTAGATTTATCCAATACGCGGTGACATAGTTGAGCAACAAAATGTATAGCAGTCTGCCAAGTTTTGTCGATAGTCAAAGTTATGTTTAATTACAAATAATTGTCAACTTAATACAAATAAGTAATATAGAATTATCCTACCTAAGACTGGACTGTCTCTCGCATTTGTGCAATTAATTTGGCAATTTACCAGAACATCCATCCTGCAGCTTGGCATCATATTGATGAGGGTCCTTTCTGGTTAAGCGCACAGCTCAGACAAAGCTCATATATATTTCATATGGTACACAGAATCATCATATAGCTCCGAAATACTTAACATATTTGTTGCTCTGCTCATGCGTGTCCTGGCGAATTTGAAGGCCGAGTCCTCAGTTGCTCCCTCAAATGGTCTAACTGACTGTTACATAATGAGTTTGATGGGCTTTGAACTAAACCCCATGGAAGCAGGGCATTTCATTTAATACACATTTCATAAAAATAATGGGAGCTTTAAGGACGATGGGCGTTAAGGATGAAACGGGGTGCATGCTTGTAGCTATGCCTGACAAGGAGTCTCAACACGCTCATATTTTATGCATGACCAGCTCCATCTGGGCGGGACGAATTGCTTTCCAATTGACTAAGCGCGCAACTCACCCAAGTACTCACGTGTGGACTCTTCAGACGGGTCAGATGGGAGCCAAGGGGCAACCGGCAGACCGGCTGACCATCCTGATTAGTTGGGCGCGGTCAAGTTGCCATTGCCATTTGCTGGGCGCGCCAAGGGGCCCAATCAACTTCAAGTTATCGGGTTGATCAAATGGATCATCGATTTTATGCTGCAATGACACGAAATCCTGGACACAAATAATTCTTATTGCCAGACAGCAGAGTTGGGCGCGATTTTTGACTTTTTGCAGCAAGAAATCGTGCCAAAAACTGCCAGCTGGAACCTTGAAAAGGATTGTATGAAACACTTGTTAACCCTACTTACATATATGCATTTCAGCCAAAAAACCCATTTCAACAAATGCCTAATTTATCACGATTACTGGGACTCCGCATAAAGTTCAAGCTGGTATCCTTGAGAATGACTGGCATCTTGCTCTCACCAGAGGACACAGCAGGCGGCAAAGCGACAGTTCTCTATTGACGAACATCTGAAAGATTCTTTAATTTCCTTCAGTATCTATAACATTTAATGCTAAAAAGCTTTAACCTGTAATATTATAACAGATTAGCTTATACCACAAGACGCTTAAATCGCGCTTCCTAACTATATTCGTTTTTAAATTTAAATAATCATTAAGGTTGAGTATTTTGATTAAAATTAATTAAGTTGAATTTGCCTAGCTTACCATAATTTTCCCTCCCGGGCCTTATGATTTTTTATATAGGCTATGAAGAACTCAAAAGTTGATCTAACAAAAACGTTCTCTCACACATTTGACCTTAAGCCCATATTCCGTCCGTGGTGACGACTGGGGATAGATTTTTCAAAATCGGGTAACACTCTTTCATATAAGTTTCAAGTTTCATACAACAGTTTTCCGCCCGTGGGGGTAGATATTCCTAGGTCCCGGGCCCGGGGCCATAATAATCAGTCAAAGGGGTTAAAGAGTTTTATATATATAGATAGATTATGATGATTTAGGATTTACATTGTTTGCATAGTGAATTACCACTTACTTACACTTAACAAGAGTAGTATTATGTCTTATTTTGTGTTGGGTTGAAATACAATATGTGTCTTATTAAGTCGTGCGTGTTCGTGTCACGTAGTAAACCAAGACACGCGCCCAACTCTATTAGACAGGTCTAAAGACGTAAATACAATGTGAATAAACTTTGCAAAGGACAAACAACAGTCAAAAAACTAATTAAAACAAATAAAAGACAAATATTTCTGGGAAAGAGCTAAAAATGGGACTTGTGCCTCAGATTTACCTTTGACCTTACGACAGCTGCATAATTAATGATGCTGCCTGCGTCAAGGCTCCTCAGGTAAACATCATTCATCATCAGATGGACTCCAGGCCAAACTCTTGGCATTCTCAGCAGTCATTGTTTGGAGCATTGCGAGAGTCCCTTTTGGTGTAGGCCACTCGTAAATTTGCATATTTAATACTATGTAGATGCGCTTTGTGCAACACGCGCAATGCCATGACAGAATATATATATATATATAAAAATAAAAGAAGAAAAAAACATACAGATGTATATGTAAATATCGTGTCTATATAAATATGAGTATTACGCTGCTCTCTGCTGATATATGCAAATGATGCACACTCATTTTGACGCTGTTCCCTAGGGGCATGTTAATGCGGCATTTGTTGCCCTGGGCTCAAAGCACTCAGCTCCTGGTTTATGCATAAATACATGAAATATGCAAATTCCAAATATTTGTAGCTTTAACAGAGCGAGTCTATTACATACTCACATATACATACTATACTATGTCTAGTATATCATGTACATTTGGAAATTTAATTTTGCACACTTGTTTCTTGCATCAAACAGCGAGCCTGTTGGCCCAAAATTCCCACAAGTTGACGGTTCTCTTGTGTATTTGGATTCTGTTTTATTTGGCTGCAAAACTTGTCCATCTCAAATTGCAAAAGTTTCTGCTATGTGTGTGTAATAAACTTATTTGTGTCTGTGTGTGGGTGATGGGGTGTGAGTGTGAGTGTGGGTGTGGGAGTGGGTGTGGGTGTGCCTGTAGTTGTGCACACCGGAGCTACTTTAAGCTTGGCAACATTATCTTTAAAGTGCAAGCACACATAAATAAGCAATGTAAATGGCTTTTGCACACATCTGCAGCAGGAAAATGCGGTTCTACACTCAGAGAAATGGGGCTGAACTGTAGTTATAATTTTAATGCATTTTCATAATGCAAATATATTACAAATAATATTTGTTTTACAATTCTTATTTGCGTAGTAAATTTAAATTAGATTTTTAGATTTTCAAATTTATAAGCCATTTTGCTTTTATTTATTTTCATTTAAATTAGAAAAGAATACCATTTTTGTCTAGAAGAAACCATAATCTAATCATTTCATATAGAAATTGCTAAGTTCTAAACAAATCACCAAGAAAACCTTTATATTAAGTCTTGGAAAACAAGGAATATAAAATTCTGTTGTTATTGGAAAGTATATTAGTCAACAAGAGCAGACTTCTCTGAATGTCATTTGAAATATCGATATATTGTAATTTTGAAGTCGGTTGAAGAAAATATAGAATCCAAAATTCAAAAATGTATAACTCTGATAAGCACTGCATTGTGAACTTCATTTTATTGTTAATAACATTATTATTTACATCCCACCTACTAAACAAAACATGTAATATAAAATAACCAAAGGGCTTAGTACCCAGCACTATAATATACTTGTTAGTTTAAGCCTTTTAAGTTTAACTATCAATATCTATAAATAAATAAATAACTCTAAAACCCAGTATATATTTTAACAAAGGAGTTAAATTTGGTTATATTATTTGTTAAGATTATAAGCCACATCAAAAGGCATTACATATTCAAATAGATAGAGTATTAACTGATTAATGATTATAGGTAGACTTCTTGGGTACAGGGTATACAAAAGTCTTTCTTAAGTTCTCTTCTCTGCTGTGCTTACTTAGCGTAAACAATTGAAGCATCGCTGAATTTTCAAATATGTATCTTGTTAACATTTGAACGCCTCTCGATGCTAAAACAATCAAACTGACTAAGCAGAGAGTTCAAAACTGACAAAAATTAAGTGGAATTATATGTAAAATGCACTTTGGCCTTCAACTCTGTGCGATTAGTTAAATATTTATGGAATTTCTGTATGCAAACATTTCAGAATTGAAGATCGTAAATCGCCACAAATTTGGCTGGTTTGTTGAATTCGAGTAAAGTAACTCACTAACTAAGCAACCAAAATATGGACATCATAAAATTACAACAGTTAGCAGCTGCTGAGGACTTAGCCGAAGTGAATATCCTGCCATAATATTCACAGTGGCGCATAAAAGTATGCAACTTAAGCAGCACTTGCTGCCAGCTGACTCGAGTGTAATCAAATTAATATTACGATTGTACTTTAGCAAATAACTGTAGTATGGCTCTTACTCTCGAAATTATAGCACTACTGAAGCCCACTCTTTGGACAGACGGGCAAACGGAGGGAGCCTGTAGGCTCTGCTCCTCTCCCTTTTGTAATAAGTATTTATCTCGTGTTGAAAACCTCATCAGGACTAAGCACAGCGCTTAATTACACCCAGCAGCCGTGTCCTTCACTACTCGTCTGGCTGTCTGTTGTGTGTGTGTGTGTGTGTCTGTGTGTGTGTGAGTGTATATCGAGTGTGTCAGTGTGAGTGTGAGTGACTATATAACTTCATTTGCCTATCCTGTCAATTTGATGTTGCTGTGGTTGCCGTTTTATATGCCTCACAAAGGCAAAAATGACCCATAAACCACAACTAAACGTGGGGAGGGTGTCCAAAGTAAATGTATAAATAAATTTAGCAAATTACTTATAGAAACCGCAATGGCTAGAAATATATATATTTTGGAGTAGGACGAAAAGGGTGGCATATAAATGTATATCGAAGGCACACACAAAATGAAGTCAAATAAATTCTAATAAAATTGTTTATGGACTTGTTTGTTTTTATTCCCTGGCAGATCCTGCTAAGCTTGAGCTTAGTAACCATCATTAAACTGTTTACGCAAACAGGCATATCCTTTCTTCGACTCTTAAAGACATTCCCTATACTTTTCAAGGAGCTCACGTGCGGGGAACCCATTAAAAGCCATGTTTTATTTTGGTTAGTATTGCGTGTTAAATTAAGCTACTCTTTTGTGCGACAGGTGCAAAAAGGTGTTGCATGTGCTCTATTTTGGTGGCTATTAAAAGGGCTCTCTGTGGCTATTTTTAGCTGAACCCTGCATGTGTTCAGGTCAATGCTTTTGTTGCAGCAAAATATAATATATTTTGCCTCACCTCAAAGTATTTCAAAGATGCCCAACGTGGAGCATAAAATATTTTAATGCGAATTCCTGCTGTGACCTTTAGCATAAATCTTGTAAAAACATTTATTTCGGCTGGGTTTCAGCATTTTAATTAATTCGACAGCTGGCGAGCACCTTTTTCTACTTTATGCGCTGCTCTAATGGCGCTTTTATGAATTCGAATTTGCGAGCACATTAAAAGCGCGTCTAAAGCAATTTATACCGTTAGTAACTAAGTAGAAGGACGCTCCAGACACGTGCCAAGCTCCTCCCTTGGCTTTCATGCAAAATTATTGCATCCTGCGTACATATAGAAAGCGATTAAGTCTTAAGCTTTGCCCTCGGCTGACCTAAGAACAAAGCGTCAGTCACTTCAACTCAAGATTCTGGGCCTGCCTGTTACCCTGTTACCCTGTTCCCCTTATTCCCCCTGTGTCCCCGTTACCCCGCTTAAACGCATCCGGATTTTGCAATTGAAGTTTACACTTCCGCTTGAGTTCCGTACAAATGCGTTGTTCTTGGCAAACTGTTTGCTTGGCCTTCGGCCTGCCGGACAAGAGTTTAACGTCATGCGTTACGTTTAACGTAAGAAAATGCAGGCGGGGCATAGCAGCAACGAAGAGAGCGCGGCGCCTGCGTATATAACCCCAAAACTGTCTTACTGAACAACTCTCTTAAGTGCGCTCTTTGCAAATTTGCAACTGTAATCAGTGAACGTTGATAGAAAAACAGGCAAAAGGCCAATTTGCGGGCAAATGCCACATTTTCATACATACGTGAACAGGCACACCCGAACTCTCCTTCCTCAAAGGTGCAATTAAGACAGTTGCTGAGTTCCGCGATTTGAGTTGCCTTTGGGACCGGGAAGCCACATCCAGAAACATGAGCTGCTAGCCATGCAAAATACATTTGATTCCAGGCACAAGGCTGAGCAAGTGACTACTCGACAAGCAGATATCCTATTTCCAGCGTTTAAGTACCCCAACCATCTTTTAGACTTCTAGGTATAGTATACCTAGCATATAGCTATATGAACTGAAGAAAACGAATTTCATCTTCACCTAAATCAATGTTTTAGCTAGATTGTTGGACACACTAAATGATTAGATTCACATTCTATTTAAAAGTAAAAAACTCAGCTTGTTTTAGTTGATATCAAACTGATATTTGTGTGAAAAGTAAGGCCATAAAATTATTAAGGTGATATTTTAATCTAGTCACATTGGCAAGGTAGAATATTTTATTAATATTCACATTATTGTGTTTAAGCGTCAATTTTAAATTTTGTATAAATAATAGTTTAATTGGTAATTGAGCAGCTTATTATCCTAATATTAATACTGCCAAATAAATGAGTTCAAGGATGCCTTGTTGTTTGCGTTAAATATATTTGCATAATATTATTATTCCCCCACTTTCCCATTTAATGGGCTCAAAATATATAAGAGCTCAAATTTCAAATGCCTTTTCAACTCAACGTAAGCTGAAATTAAGATAATTTCTCGTTAAGGTTTCGAACTTGAGCATAATTATTAAAGCAACAAATGAAGTGTACATTTTACAGGCTTTTCATATCAGGTATCTGTGAATAATCTAAGTTAATTGGAAACTTAAGCAGGCACACGAAATAATTAGAATGTTTGTACATATTCCCTGCAAACGCCAAACAAAAAGTTTGCAAAACTAAAAATCAGAAATAAATCAGAGAAGCAACCAGGGCAAGGAATAACATGAGAAAGATTTATAAAATTAAAATTAAATTAATTAGCAATTACCCAGGCACCCAAATTACGCATAAATTAGCGACAGCAGCTAAGTGAAAGTCAAGGACTACCTGTGGAAAGCAAGTCAAAAATATAGTCCGATAATAAAATGAGCCTTGTCATCAAATAACTCATACGCAGCGTTTGCCTGGGAGGTCGTCATCAACATAAAATTTAATTAAATGCCAACAAATTTGAAGTTCAATGTGAGTTTGGCAATTTTGTTGCCTTCTTTTTATGTCAAAGAAAATTTACTAATTTGTTTTTTTTTTTCTTTGCCTGCAATTCATTTGCCGAGTCGTTGACTTTTACTGTACACATCTAAGACATTGTTTGTTTGTTGCTTGTTGTTGTCCTTTTCCAATTTTTACTTGACTTGGCACAAATATTGCTTCGCTTTCGAAGTAGAGTTTGTTGACATTTTCATAAGAAAATCTTTAAAAAAAATTATTTAATTCAACTTACACTTGAATTGAGATGATTTTCTTGGCTTTGGATCTCTTCACTTACTTATAGGCATTTGCCCTTTGTTAGCATTTGAACATTTTGGCTTCAAACATATTCTTTTAGTTCGCTGAGCGCTTTCAAGGATGCAGTTTGCACGCTTATCCTGCAAATTTAATTCTATTTTTGTTTGACTTGGCTTAGAGTTTGTTGAACGACGAAAATTCTTTTAAGATTCTTGAATTTCACTTACACTTGATTTCAGACGATTTACTTACAATGAGCTAAAAATAGCTCATTTTTAGGCAAAATTAGCACGAACATTTTATAAACAGCTGTCCAGTAAATGTGATTTTCATGTTATGGCAAAAGTATGCAGGCTGTCTACTTAGCTGGTCCATCCTTGAAGTACTCGTAGCTATGAGCCATAAATAAGAGAGGAAAATGCTGAATATTGGCCGTATTCGTGCGGCACTTTCCGAAGTAAGCTGCCATTTCAGGCCCCCACTAGGAGCTTTGCTCACAACTGTGACAATGACTATCAATCAGTTTCGAGAACTACATTTATCACACAGCCAATCAAACAAAAAGCATTCTGATGTTCAATTAAACACCTTCCGCCTGAGTTCCTTCTCACTCAACGGGCAAGTTGAGTTCAATGAGCAAATAAATGGCCGGGATTATCTGAGAGTAAATATTGGGGCCAAATTTAAGACCTACAATCATAAATCTTTAGGTAATCCAAGTGCCTTTCAAATTTACGAGTTTCAAGGCTATGCTGATAAATCTAGGTAGAAAATACATTTTTGTTTTTCTACGATATGTAAATTCATTGACTTGGTGTTTACTATCAATGTTCACTTTCTTTATTGAATGCTTATTTGGCTAACAAATGGGAAGCTTAAACAAAAATAGTGTTGCATGAAAGAATTACTGGTTTTCAATATTATCTACATCAGATTTCATTACAATTAACTGCAATTATACACTCTAAAATATATAAGTTTAAATTTTAATCCACCCAAAACAAAAACGCTCTGTTTTTTAACTTCCCTGAAAAATAGACCACTTTTGGAATATATTTTTAAGCATTTTGGCGAGTGATATTTTAGAATCATGACTTTTAAATTTGGCAAATTCAATATGAAATCACCCTTTTTTAATTTCCACTACCTCATGTAATTCTTGTTTGTAATTTGAATGAAAGAATCGGTGCATAAGCACGTACTATTTCGAACCTATTGAATGAAATGAGTTTATAAATTGAGCAGAGCCTGAACGCAGTAACACTTTGTCTATCAGTTTTCCAATTCAATCAATATGCATTCATTCATATCCAATATATTGCTTGAGTCATAAATTATAAAGTACAAATGTCGTTATAATTATTTATTTTTATTTAACTTTCTGAGGTGTCAAACAAGTCATCATAAACGAGACTTTGTCTCCTTTACTCGCTTTTAATGCCTAATTGCAACAAACTGTGTCGTCACAGTGCCTGTTCAGTAAAACTAAATCTAGTTAATAGATATAATATAAAATACGTAACG
This sequence comes from Hirtodrosophila histrioides, assembly GCA_037075165.1. Taxonomy (NCBI): domain Eukaryota; kingdom Metazoa; phylum Arthropoda; class Insecta; order Diptera; family Drosophilidae; genus Hirtodrosophila; species Hirtodrosophila histrioides. Next base: position 3,729,231 of record JBAMCL010000390.1, on the reverse strand, counting down.
TTAAAATAACAATAAATTACTAAGACTCTGCCGGTGGCCATTTGTTCGTTGTGTTATTCAAATCGATTAATTCCCTAATGCACCGATCTGGCCGAGTAGTTAGTTGAGGAGGTGGTCATGGACTGTAGCTCCGTCGTGCGCTTCTGCACATCCATCTTCATCTTTGCTGGCCAGATGAGGCCCAGCCAGGCTCTACGATTGGCCTCATCGAGCAGCACAAAGTAAACGAACAGGACAAAGCCCTGCAAAGTGGCAGTCAGACAGAAGAGATACGAGAAGGCCACACCCGCCTGCATGAAGGCAAAGATGCCAAAGATCCACGAAAGACCGAGCAGGAAAAAGAGTAGCACGGAAAGGCGGATCTGTTTGTTGACCAGCTTGCGCTCGGCACGCTGAATGCTCTGGCTGAGTGAATGGGAGATGCTGTAGAAGACATAGACGAAGATCACCAGGTTTGCGACAGTTATGAGAGTGACTGGCAGGACAACGCCAAAGGTGAGCCCGTAGCCAGAGGGATAGCAGATGCCCGTGTCTGTGGCCAGCTGTGCTTCGGTGGGCAAATAGCACTCTGGATCAATGAGAGCCACCAGCAGAGTGGGCAGTAGTGGCAAGGACCAGGCCACAAGGGCCGCCTTGAGGATGTAGTGCCTGGGTCGCTCGATGCCAATCACCGTCACGTAGCGTTGAAACTGCAGGAAGGCGATGATTAGCATCCAGCTGAAGAGGGCTAATATAGAGTATTGTAGAGCAGCGCCCAGAACCACGCAGCTGGCGTAATCACCCTCAGAGACCAGTTGCTCCGAAATATCATCCGTATTGATGAATACAAAGAGCACCATTTGCAGCATCATGGCGAGGCAGAGATGCAGCAGCACCTTGGTGGAGGCCTGACTGCGCCAGCTCTTGAACAGCGCCGCGGTTAGAAAGATGCCCAACACGCCCACCAAGGACAGACAGCAACCCACAATAGATATAATGTCCAGAACACGCTCATTGAGTGGAGTCACCAGCACCTCTTCTCCCAGGTCATTGGTGCGGTAACTGCCGCCCACAAGAAACGAGAACTGTGTGAGATGTCGTGTTTGGCAGACGATAACTGGATCCCGCAGCATATCCGCCTCACTGCTGGTTGTGATTCCATCTCCCAGCCAGGTCTCATAGTTCCAGTAGCCACAGCCACTGCCCACCCTAATGGCCAGTGCATCCGGTTGTCGCTGATTCTCGTTGCGCAGCAAAAACGGAAGCGACTGAGGCAGAGGTTCAGCTAAAAGTAACGGAAATCGATATTTACACAGCGCACAACATCGATACATCGATTTACTTACCCTCAAGTCCGGGTATGGATATGGATAGGACTTTGCTGCGGGGTCGACGACTACGCTGCTGAGACGCCTCCACAAAGAGCGCATCATGGCCATAGACCTTAAGGATCAAATAAGTGGCGCCTTTGTCCCTCAGCTGCTTCCACAACTGCTCTGGCAGGAAGGTGGCAGTCTCGAGATTTGACTCTCTCCTTAGCTTCTCCAGACTCTCGCTGGCATGTAGGAAGCGATACCAAAAGCCGCTGGTGGAGGGTATTCGGTCTGGACCTGCGGCCGAGTAGATGGCGATTCCAGTGATGTTCTCACACGCGGGATTCACATAGAATACACTGAGATTGCTGCTCATCAGGGCCTGTACGCCAATGTTGGCATAGTTGACAGTTTCCACGCCGTTCTTGGCTGAATCGGTGGCAAAGCTTGTTGCATGAGCTGTAGTCTTGCCACAGTTCTCGTAAGGCACAAGCTGCTGCGGCAGTGCGTCCATGTACTCCTCAAATTTACTGACCAGCGAGTTGGTGGCATTGAGTTGGGCAGAGAGCCGCAGCACCTGCGCATCGCTGGACATGATATCCCGACAAATGCTGACCAAATCCGAGCTCAGCGCTGCATCCGTTTGCTGATCTATGAGCTCGCCGAATACCTGACCAGCCACATGGACGTCCGCCGGCAGCAATGTCCTGTCATGCTGCCTGAATATGTCTCGCATTTGGCCCGTCATTTGGCGACGATCGTTGGTATCGTTGGTGCGCCGCCTGCCGTCCAAGATGTCATCATGCAGGCTGTTCAGCTCCACGCTTATTGAGCGCTCCTTGAATCGCCGCATGCACACAACTGGCTGCCAGTGGTCAATGGGCTCCCATTGGGCACGCATGAACTTCACTTGACACTTTCTCGTCACGGGCAGTCCATTGGAGAGCAGGCAGACATCATGCAACGTGGCCGCCTCGCCAACCCGCGCCCGCTTCCAGCTGTTTCTGTGTGGAGTCTGGTCGTGATTCCGCACAATGTAGTCGTGCTGGAAGGCTTCCGGCTCGCAGTGCATGGCATTACAGTAAACCAGGCCCGTTATGTCCGATCTGAAGAGCTTCTCCACGCAGCGCTCTGGCTTATTTCTATGTCCCTTCAGGCTACACAGCAGCTGCTCCTTTGGACAGTTGTCCCATTGTCCGCTGCCCTCCGAGCTGTCACTATCGTCGTAGGCTTCGATCGGCAGGGTCACTGCCAATGCCAGCAGCGTCGCAGCCCACAGAATGTTCATACTCTATGACTCAGCCTCGTTCACGGTTAAACAGCTGGAAATTTTATGTCGGAATAAACGAATTTGTCACGCGTCCGAGTTTGGTGGAATATCACGCAAGACTGTCGCGATCCCAGCCTTACTCACTAAGCTCCGGACTGTTGATATACCCTACGAAAGAGTACTTTAATTTTGTCACAAAAGGTGTGACGCTTCGAAGGAGACGTTCCCATAAAGTACACATGTTCTTGATATGCTATACCAGAGGTCTATCCGTCTGTCTAGAATTGCCATGAAGATTTAGCAGTTTTAAAGCTACCATGAGCTATGAAAATTGGAATATAAGTACGATTTCAAAGAATATAATATATTCTTTGATAATATGTGGGAACCGGTTGAGTTGGACCAATATAAAAATCACTCAAAACTTCAGTTGTTGAATTTTTTTAGAAATTGTATATTTATTTAACTGTTTCAGTTGTTATACGATAAACACTTCTGTTTTGTATAAATATCTGCACAAAACTCAGCAATTCTAGGCTCTATTCATATGTGATAACATTTGATTAAATTCCAACTACTATATCATATATCAATCATAGGAACAATCGTTGGAAAGAGTACTTGTTTTCGGTACACCGAGCATACCCGTTGTTTATTGTTTTTTGTTATCAATTATCAATTGCCGGCCGATCGCTTATCGGGTTTTTGTTGTGACTTGCCGAGCCTGGCCCAAGCACGAAAATACTTTTTAGAATTACTAATTCTACAAATGTCTATGTTACTGGTATTATCTGTGCCCGATAACGCACGGTGCGAACTTCAAACGTATTCGAATCGTTTGTTTGATTTGTCATTAGCACAGAACCGCAAATTTTATTCGAGAATAGGGGAAATGCACGTAGTACCCACCTGGGGGGTGCTTACATATGACGAACAAAGCTGTTTCAGTTTAACTAAACAATCAAGCACGACAAATATAAATACCTTAATCTGCTCGTATCTGATACTAAATTATTTCATTCATTGAATTAGCTTACAAAAAATACTTCATGCTACAAACTATTTTTTTTCCAAGGTAAATTCACAAAAATTACTTGCAACAAAATTAAGATCACTCTAATTTGTGCTCTAATTATATTTAATTGTTTACTTTACCTAACTCAATTCTTATAAGCAGCATTTATAAAAATTATCTTTATATTATTTTCTTTTTTGTGTAGAAATATTGTCACTGCAAATATATAAAAGTCTTTTCAAATTGATTAATATTTAATTCTGGGATATTTTCTAGACACATCTATTGATTTAATTGCATTGAAGTACGCTCAGCTTGTGTGTAATCCACTAAATGTCAATTGGTCTGTTTATACTCTGTTCCCAAAGGGTAGAAGGCTAAAATGTTTTTCTGCAATGCCCCCTTGACTCTCTGCCCGTCTGCAATGTTCTTTAGTTTTCCACAATGGAAAAGGTGAGATATAATCGCTGCCTTTTTATATGTAAAGTCAAACAAATGCAGAATTCCATTTTTGCATTTTGTGTGACAAGAAAATCCACTTTCTGATGCGGACAACATCCTCAGGTTAAGCTTTATTGAAGCAGGCACTTGCTCAATAATCTTTATAGAACCGTTCCACGGCACGTTTTTCTCAAGGACATGAAAGCTGGCTTGGCTTTCAGAGCTTTTCTATGGGCGTAACTTGTTAACTTGTTGACACGTTTTCAATTATCAATCAAATGGCGCTGACGAATCCACATAGTACTACAATATATTCTATATACTAAATTCTATAGCCAGAGTATGAATTTGATTGAGCTGCACGCAGAACTCGCACACTCGCACACTCATATACACAGAACTACATACACATGTCCTTGCTTTCCATCAAAAGTGTCACATTCACAGCTCAACATTTTCACTTTCCTTTATTGCTTTATGCCCTCTTTTATTATTGCTGACTCAGGGAAAAGCGACAGACGTGACAGACGTGCAAAAAGAATTATACAACCTTGTGGCTTCCGTCTCAGAAAGTATCCTCAATTTGATATCCCTTGGACCGGCATAGGAATGCCAATACTTTTCCCATACAAAATAAAAATAACAAAATAATGATAATGTGACAGCACCATATGAAGTGAACGGAGTGAACCGAGAAAGTTGTACGTAAATAAAAATAATCATTATTATTTTTAGGTACTCGTTAGAATGAAAAGAGTAAGTATATACGAAAGCTTATTTATGAGATACAATCTTTGATCAATTTTGAATCAAGAGAATAAATAATATTAAGTTAAAATAATACTATATTGCATTTATAGGAATTCTGTTTTTCAATTAAACTTTTTTTTAAAAATTTGTTGAAATATTTAATTGTTTTTAAATGCAACTGCAAGTCGTTGCGTCAACTTTAAATTATAACTGTCTTAATTAATGCAGATCCACAGACCATAAGCTAATAAGTGGCTGCAACAATTGTCAAAAATTCCCAGTAAAGCTATCAAGCAAACAAGCTCGGTCGTCCCCCGCCCCTAACACCTCCTTTTCCGCGCTTAATAACCATGGTCGAGACAGAGGCAGCCAGCACCCAAAGTATCTGACAGTTGTCGCAAGTCTGAGGAACTCTGTGCTCATTTTCGTTGCTCAAACAAGTTGACGCTGCGCGGCCAACCAAATCACTCAAACAAACCTACGACATTCGCTTTTCTAAGGGGGTTGAGGGTGGTTAGACGAAAGTAATAAATTTTCCAGTAGCCTTAACCACATCGACGACATTGTTGCATTGTTGCAATGCTCGGGAACAGACGCTTGACAAGGTTAAGAGCTTGGTTAGATGCTGGAGAAAATGTGATTAGGGTAGATTTTGAGCAGGACTTGCCAAGAGTACAAGTTCCTGTACACAACAGCAGCAAAGTTAAACAGAGCAAGCTAAGATGCTCTAGGCGACGTGCTCGACTGGAAGATACCTCTGCAGCCACGTCTAAAATACTGCAATAAATATTTACACACTTTTGAAGGACTTCCCCTCGCTGAGTACCATAGAAATTAGTATCTATATTATCAGATTCTCATGAGATTTTAAAATTGAATAAAGGGTGAGCAAAGAGTCAGGTGAACAACAAATAAGTCTATGTTATTTCAAAATTGTAGTTGTTATTAGTGTACAAAAGTTAAAACAAGCTTCAACTGTGTATCTTAATTTCCTTTCTCTAGATTTGACAGATCTACTCGGCTATTGTTGCTGATCCAGATTTATATACTCCATTGGGTCAGAGATACCTCCTACTGGCTTTGACAAACATTTGTAGAACTTTATTATACCCTTTTTACCCATTTTTAATCAATATGGGATGGATAAAGTCCTGCAGCCTGAGCTGGGCTCAAATTTAACTGTCAATGCCATTCAATGAGCCGTATCGATATTTAAGCACTTTCAACGACTCGCTGACACACACAGACACACACACACACACACACACACGCACACGAACACCATTTATATTAAGCACACACACATTATACTTGCTCGATAAAAATTGGAAAAAGTTGCGTTGACTTTTAAGCACTTAAACGCCTCATCGCCCATTAAGATGTTATGGGCCTGAGAGCAATATGAATAAATGTGTGTTTTCTGATTTTGTTGAGCAAAGAATGACGAGCACGAACTCCCACACACACACACACACACACACACCCACACACACATGTTAGTCACACATATGCAAATCTTGGAGGTATGTGTATTTTAATAAAGGAAACTCTTAAGCCTGCTGGTGGCCATTAGACGGCTTACTGGCTGCCATTCATCATTTGCATGTATCTACTTAGCTGATAAAAAATAAACCACACATCACCAGTCTCCCAAACATATTTCCATAACCCGCCGCCCTGCTGCCCCAACCCCACATGTCAATTGCAGCTAAGAAATTCGCTTTACCCCATGGCAAAGTTAAATTGAATTCTTTTTGCTGGCATCGTTTTAGAGTCCTTTGCAGACAACAGGTCTCTGAAGTTTAATGAAATTAGGCAGCATGACAACAGTAGCAGCTGCTTTTCTAATTTTTGGTTCACATGTACATATGCTTCTACAGGGTTATTTGTAAGTTAACAACACAAAAAAAATTAAATAAACGAATAAAATGAGTCAACAAGTCACTTGAGCTGGAATTCTGAAAAGTTCTGAGAAGTTCGATATATAGATATTTTTTAAAAACAAGATAATGAGATATAATTTTTTTTGATAAACATATTTATTTATTTTTATTTTTTATTTTTTATCCATCGGATAATTGGATTTTTGGGAGAACGCCTGCAGAAAGGTTGCTGAAATCTGGTAAAGGCTTGCCTAAAATTCTACCGAATAATTTAATACACTGTTAGACTCCTGCATCTTTCTGTTATTTGCTCGAGATATTTATGAGATATAATTTAAAATTTCATTTCCATATTACTCAATTATTCATCGAATTTTAAGAATAGGCTTAGTATTAATAGAAATCATTTAAATAACCTCAGCATTCTGCTGAGTATTAATAACTTAATCAGAACAATTGTTATATAATTATTACAATATATGGCATTAATGCCGTGTACTCTGTCTAAATTACCATCCTATTATAATTCAAACTATTTTAAAATATAAATATTCTTTTAATAGTGATTAATTAGTTAATTAACTAATTTACTTTTTAATTTATTTTATTATTATTATTGTTCTCAATATTTTAAAAGTATAAAATATAATTGTATATTTTAAATTAAATGGAATATATTGGACAATACTTAACTTAATAAATTCATAGCGAGTACTAACAACTAGGCCTTCGACTAAAACAAATAATAAAATAAATACATCAACAATTGGCACTCTATTATTCTAAAATAAATTCTTAGTTTATGGCAAAGACCTTGACTAAATTATAAATTGCTGACCTTCCACAATAATATACGGATTCTGTTAATATATGCAAATTTACATAGCTTCCCTAAGCTACGTTGACCACTTGATGTACAATAAAACATATGCGAATATCCTTCAGCTTAGGCAGCATCATCAGTTAAATGAAATTGGACTTATGTTGGCTGCGAGGCACCCTGTATAAACAACGGATTATGCTCGTATGGGTTTTACAATTTTTAGCTGCCTTAATTTTACACAATTTGCATGGCAACAGACATTATTTACGCACACGCACCGCGAACTTCAACACAGCAGCAACAGCTGAAGGATCAGAAGGAGCTGGAGGCGACATAGGTGGCACGGAGCTCAAAGCACACATGTGACCTATCAGTCTGTCTGTTCTGTATGCGTCTGTGCGGTGTGTGTGTGTGTGCGTGTGTGTATTTTGGTTGGAGTTGTGCCAACTTTTATACACAGTACAGTTTAATTTAATTAGAGCCGTCTGTCTGCCCGGCTGCCTCAGCTCCGACAGCATCTAATTTGATTTGAAAAAGAGGTCAGGCCGTATAAACTGACATATGATGCTGTTTGCATAAAGTCTTAACTGGATTAGCCAGCTTACGAGTACCATATCTGCAGCAAGAGTTGCACGCCGCAACATTTGCATAAAGTTGAATGCTACTTTTCATTTATGAGCTGCTCAAGTTTCATTTGATTCAACATTTCCTTTCATCCTGCACTTTATCACATATACCACCCAGCAATTCCTATGGCATTTGTGTAACAGTAGGATTCAATTTCCAAGAAATACGAGAAATGGAATGGAGAATCCCTGAAGCGTGCTTAACTCAGTACAATTAAATTCATTTCTGCAGTTCTTGCACTGTTCCTCAACTACTCACATATCACATGCCTTAAATCTAAAACCAAAAGATTCCAATTACAAATTCGTTTTGTGTTGTTTTTTTCAGTAACATTTTCTGCAGACCGAGACGCTCTTAGCCCACAAAAACTTCAAAAGCAAACTGTCTGATAATGCAGTAGGAACATTTCTAATGAAAAACCACTTAGTCTGAAAGACAAAGAGATTCCACTTGAAAATGCTGCAGTTGAAGACGATAAGTCCAACCCACTTTGGTTGCTTTCCATTCTAATGGTGTAATAAATGCCAGCAAGTCAGCCTTCAAGTCCAGGATCAACTCTGATGGCTGCACATGCATTTTGTAGCTTGTTTAACGAGGGAAAAATAGGTACTATAACGAGACACAGTAGATAGAAAGAAACGTGAGGTCACGTAGCGAGATTTACATTTTGATGAGCCTACTAAGCGTAAACATTGAACATAAACTTCTAAATACAGTTGTACATCGCTTAAGATCAACTAGAGCCGTGATGGCCTCAACTTTAAAACTCTGCAACAGACAGGCACTACTGTACGTGTCATTGGCCCCCCTTTTTGCCTACGTGACATTAGTTTACGATGCCACTTGGCTTGTTCTTTATGTGCCCTGCATGGCTTACACGGCTTACATGGCGTATGCTTAATGCGACTTCCACTGCCCGCAGTCCCCAATCACTTGATGACTCTTTTATACAACTCATGGCCAATTAAATATCAATAATACAACACAATTAAAATTACACACACGCCTTGTTGGTCAACGCTTAAGCCTTTTATAATTTTTGAAAATTACTATATATTATTCTTCGAATATGGCAAACGATTTAAGTGCACAGAAACCACAACTGCGAGTGTCTGTAAGTGGCATGCGGCGTGGGCGTAATTCCCACAGCAACAAGGATATAGTGGTAGGACACACCCTGGAGTTTGTCAGCCATTACAATGTTGGTTAATTGTTAGCAGAGATAGGTTTAATTTTAAATTGACACCATTACTGTAGCAAACATAGCATTATGACAATATTTTGAAGATTATCGTTTCGGTAGAAATAACAGCTCTGCCCCAATTACGGGGTATTACAAAAGCGGCTATATTTTGTCTCGTATAATTAATTGATAATGTTTTCATTTAATTCCGAGAGGTCACATTTTCCGGCCATGAACATGCACATAAACTGTAAATTAATTTATATGCGTCCCTTGCAGGGTTTTAAGTTTAAATGCCAAATTAAATGGAAGCAAACTTTGCAAGCAACACACTTGGAATATCTTAAGAGCGTGCCGCATGTCCTTGTCAAGCTTTTGACTGTCCTGCAGCAGCAACCAGCAGCTGATGCATTTTTTATGTAAAAACATTACAAGCACTTTTCAAGGTATAAACTGTGTGTGTGTGTGTATGTGTGTGTGTGTGTGTGTACAACTTTTATCACTTGCTTGCTTTGCATTTTACGAGCATTTAAATACAATGGAAATTAACGACGAATGAACTGAGGCCAGTGGAAAGCTCATATATCAACCTGGCAGCTAAATTCATAGAAGGACAGTTCAAATTAACTCAATTTTGTTGCAGGTTCCTTCAGTTATTAGTTGCAAGTACCATAAAGTTGAAATATCACTAAATGAATGTATTGATTTTATATGCATACATATTTAAAATATGCTTTTACTGAACGCATTGTCTTATTTATAAAAGTAAACAAAGAAAATTGTAATTGATAATTTTCTAAATTTCGCAAATATGTATATATATATGTTGCTTATGAATTTAGTCGGTACTTACGTAAGCAGCAACTGTTAATGCTCCAACTAAGCTCCAACTAAGCCAACTAACCAGCTTTAATTGCAAATGGATAATGATGCAAGAGGCGATTAGAGACAACGAGTCGTTATACTAATTAGACATCATCGCTACTATGTCATGAAAGGCTCTTTTGACGGATACAATTGTAATGAAATTAATTACAGCTCATCTGCAATGTGATGGGGTCTGCATCTGCACAGCTCGTAGGATAACTCATTAGGCCAAATTGGTCACTTCTATTTGCCCACTTGACCAGTTATTTAGATGGCTGCCGGGGAAAGCAAAGCATGGAAAATGAGAAAATGCCAACGGACCACTCACAGCACATGAAGATATAAAATGAAATAGTATTTGAAAATTTAAAAGCAGTGAGCACATCAGTTCATAGTTCAAACTGCCAACATTGCACAGCACACACACACACACACACACACACTCAAGCGCACCCAAACACACACACACACACATGTGCACAAATACTTGCAGTTTGTCTGTGTAAAGTTTTCCATATTTAAGCTCCAAATGGAATTTAACCATTTACAAAATTTGTTAAAAGTTTATATGAGTGCTTCACATTTTCTAACTATGGAATAGCTGAAATTTAATTGTTTGTATGTAAGGCAATAAAATATAAAGCAGAACATGAAATACTTTGCTGCTAAATTACTCATTGTTGTTCTAGTTGGTTCAAATGCATAACCTGCTAAATGTGCAGAAATATGACCATTGTTCAAATGCCAGATTTATTTGAATACTACAATTTATTTTATATTAATATTTATAATGATTCGAGCTTGAATTTATATATTTTTTTTTAAATTTCAACTTTCCTATTTTACAATTCAAACTATGCAGAATTATTTGATTGTTTGTTCGACACTAATTTTATATGCCTAAAATATAAAAGTAAGAAATCTGATGAAATTAAAATCTCATACAACTCTGGGTATTGTTATTTACCTCAAGTTTAAGTACGCATACCAAAAGAGACATTAGCCTGAATATTCTGAATGTGTCAACCCGTGTAAAACTAAGGGCAAGTGGCATGCAACACTTTCCTCTGACAGACAGCATCCTAAAATGTCAATCCTTCTTATGCACGAGCACATTCCAAAATAAACAACAGTTGGTTCATTAATTTTTGAGTACTTTTCAGTTTCTGACTTGCGGCATGACAATACCCATAAGACGCAGAGAGAATCACAAACTGTTTTGGCATGCCACTTGGCTAATATACTCCAGTATATACTTCAGCTGTACTCCACTTGACTCAACTCAATTTCAGGCTGCTTTCCTGCACTTTATACCCTTTAAGTAGTGCAGCCTAAGCATCGCTGAGTGCGAACCTTTAAATTATTAAAATATTATTACACAAGCTGGGCTTTAATTGTTAAATTCCAACTTATAATTAAATGTAATTTATTGCTGACAGATAAACTATAAATAAGTATAGCCATTGCTGGTACGAACTTATCATATAGTCTAAAACATATGATTAATTTTTAAATAAATTGATTATAAGTATAAGAAACAGAAAATAACATAATGTGCGCTTTTATAGGATTACATTACATTACACATTTTAGAAATTAAATAATAATTAATTTTTAATCAATATCACTTTGAAAACATATTTTCAGATGGTAAAGTTTTGATACAAATTCAAACTCAAAATTGTTTTTAATTATTTAGACTGATTAAGTTCCTAACTAGTAAATACTCATCCTAGATTTCAAACTATTGTTCTATCATTGTTTCATCTAATGATTATATAATATAATCACATGGGAAAATATAATTTTCAACACTTTTTCTGAGTTTTCTGCATAATACATTTTGGAATTTTTGTTTTCATTATTTAAGACTTCAAAAATCGAATTTTTTATCAAAACACAAACATCAATATTAGTAATACGCCATTTTGTTACTTATGCGTAGATAGTTACATTTCGCAGCCTGTTTGCAGAGTATTTTCAAGTCGAGCACTCTCAATAAGAGCATTCTTACTTGTTATTATGCTGCTCTTTTAGTATACTCGTATTTTGTGCATATTACGTATACGACATGCATGCAAACTTCTCCTTGGTTGTAGCCATCTTTCCTCTGGCGCTTTTCCTATATACGAGTATAGTTTGGTTTTGGTTTGTAACTGCCTGTAACCGAAAAAACGAAAACAACTTTAATTCTGATTTTTCTGTACTATTGTGGCTGCTGTAGTCAAACAATTGCGAGGCAGCAACTGCATCTGTTTCTGTGTAGTTTCTGTTCTGTGGAATTCATTTCATTTCAGTTGTTTGCTTATTTAACTGCATGCCGCAGCAGTATGTAAATATTGATTTTGTTGTCAGTTTGCGAAAAAGCCAACATAATGGATCAACAGAGGGGGGAAAATGGTTTGAGTTTGTGTTGGTTTGAGTAAAATGATTAAGCAGAAAAGCGGCAGAGTCTGTAGTTCTGCAATTGCACAGATAAATTCTGTGAAGCCGCGTGCCAATGCCAAGCCGAATGGGATTTGTGGCAGGCCAAGCAGCACAATGTAAAACCAATTCGTTTCCATTTGTCCTCCGCGTCACTTGCATGTGCCACAACCCACATTCAGACACACACACACACACCCACACACACAACAGAACAGAACAGAACACAACACAACACAGGACAATTGAACTTTTGCTGACAATGCGACTGACAGAATGAAAGACGCAATATGCAGTACACGTGCAATGCAGATTGCTGCAGCCGGAAACGGAAGTGGAAGTGGAAGTGAAAGCGGAGATGGAAACGGAATCGGTGAACACTTAACCTGATTGCACTCAACTGAAAAGCCGCTGAGCTTGGATTTGCGGCTGCCCAATGGCTTTTGCATGTGTGAGCCAAATTTCAATATTGCATTCAAGTTTGCCGCGTCCCCAGACTCGGCCAGGCTTTAATTGCCTATTAGCAGCATACATATCACCCGAACTGATGTGGGGGGTCTGGGTCGGCCCCCAAGCTGTGCTTATAATGAATTTCTGTACACAAAGTTATTTATATACATTTAAGCGCAATAGTTACGGGTCACGAATGCCTTTGCTCACCTGTTTGGTCAATACTCAATCACGCAAGCTGCACACCTGCCACAGAAGGTGGCGCCCCTGGGTGTCGAAGGCCAAAGGTTGTACGGCAAATCTGTCACCTGGCGATGGTGTCTGCCTTTGATATTTTATTTTTATTCATTTTATATACATTTCTTTTATTATAATGGCGTTTGCTGGCTTGGAAAAACATTTAATGTTGCGTGAAAAGCGCGCAAAAGCAAATGAATGGCAGAAAAATCAACTGACAGAATGCTTTTCTGGCGATGGCTCTGACAGCATCATTTGCACAACTCACTGGAGAAAGCTCAGTCGATAATTTATTTCACGCTTTCCACTTTCTCATTGGACGACAGAAAATTGGCTTTTAATTTTGACATGACAGCTTTTCCAACTGAATCTACTTTCTTTGCCTTCCTGCCTCACTGAATAAATCAACACTTTGTTGACCAGCTAGCGACAAATTTCAATTAATATGCAAATGCACCAGGAAGTTGTAAGAACTCAGCTCTTAAGTAGAATATGTTTTCTTCTCTAATTTACAGCATTTTTACATGATACTGTTCTTAAATATTTATTGAAATGACTGGCAAAAGTAGCTCTTCGCGTACATAAACTGTGTGTATTTATGCGTAAACCATTTGGGAACTGGAATTGACAGAAGATACGTTGAATAAAGAAAGCTGTCAAAAAGAAACCTACAAACCTTTTGTGACAACTTGCGTCAATTGGAGAGCTATGCCGTCACGTGGATTTGACATTAGTCGATCCCTAAAATTGTCAAATGTGACGTCAGTCAATTGCTACATTCGCATTTAAATGGCGGCACAGTTGCGTAAATAGTCTGCTGTGTAGACAGTGGTTAAGAAAATGGCTAGACTGCAAATTAAACACTCACTGAAAAGCGACTTTTACGTGTTTGCCATGACAATTGCCCTGGGAGATGCTTTGGGTAACCAGGGGTCTATTGAAACCGCATGGAACTCAAGTAAATGAGCTGCAAAGGGTAAAGTAATTCTAATTGATAGTATGGCTAAGTCAAATTGATGCTCAAAGCAGGCACTCTTTGTTAGCAACCAGCCAGAAATGAGCCTAAGTCAAAGCCAGCAATTTTCTTTGATGGCTCACAATTTCAATTACTTGGAGTGCCAGACAGAAAGCCCATGCATACGGGTAAGAAAATCAAAGTCCCCCAAATCGAAGTCGTGACAAATGTTTGCGGCAGCACCGAAATAGATTTACATGGCCGTTTATCAAAGACAAAGGGAGCGCTGAGCTGGCTCCTCGTACCTGAAGGCGACAAGGCGATAAGCTACTTCCCGAGGCGCTCAGTGGCGCCTTTTGTTCCAATTTGATGTTGCCATTTTGTGGGGGTCCTTTGTGACAGCTTTATGCTGACTGTCGAGTTCACATTCACGTACGACATTTTATTGTCGTCCATTTTGGCCTGAAATCTGTGTGCTGTGCATATTTAATGTGTTATGCAAATGCAAAAAGGACCCAAACGGTCCTGTGGCCATGCCAAAGGCTTATTTATTTATTTACCTTTAGGTATAGCATACAACATAAGGATGACAATGCCAAAAAATATTCTTAACTGCGCACTTTGTACGCACATTTCGATATGAAGCAAAGTTGAAAGTTCGCCCTGATTGTGACCAGGCTCTGGGTATTTGTGGGTCCTGTAACGAATATACATATATCAAATGAAAGCCAACCTTTTTGGCCCTGCCATTTATTTCGCATTGATTAGGAACAGGACTCAACTTAAAGACTTGAGGCCTTGAATCGAGTTGCGCTTTTGGGTTGACAGGCGAGACGAAGCCACCCCAAACAACCCAACCTGGCAGGGCTTGTTAGTGGCCTGTTTGATATCAAAGCTGGTCTTATGTTACACCACGGGATAAGTTGGCTGTTGGCCTGGAACCAAGACTGTTTGTCATTTCAAATGCGAAAGCGAATTCCTATTGAATTAGTTGTACATTGCCTGCAGCAGCCAGTTGAAATATATATCAGCGAAATTCGCATTATTCGGTTCACTTGCAATTAAGTCGAGTGTGCAAAACATGTTTCAAACACGCGCACATCCAATCATACCTCAAAGCAGCTCTCTCTCTCTCTCTCTCACACACAATCAATCGATATTCGTCCTTCCTCACAGTTTAAATAGATTAATTGATTTTTCTCTTTGGCACTCTAGCACTCACTGTACTCCCACTTTGAAAGTGCTTCAATCGCAATCAATCAAAAATTTGAGAGCTACTGCAGGTCCTGGCAAAACTAAAAGTTTGCATCCTGAAACGAAACTTGAGTGCCAGAGCAAAGCTGGCAAAACGCAATTTGAGTGCCTCGATGTCTTCGGCTTCCTCTGCTGCACTTGATGCAATAAATTCTATTGATATTGACTCTTGCTTAAAGTGCGCAAAGTTTGCTACTGAGCCAAGCTGTGCACCTGGTAAGTTTCAGCATAAAGTGATTTAAATCTACTTTAAGTTTTACTGCAATAATATTTAAGACAAAGTTGTGCGGCATTTCTTAAAGTCTACAGTTCAATGTATTGCAATGTAGTTACTGGTCTCAGGCTTTTAATTGCACTTTAAATAAACTGTGCTAGTTGAAATTTGATTACCCTTGACGAGCAGGTTACGCGGTGCAATTGGCCCTTTGCAATCCTAATCCATTTGCAGCAGCAAATTGCACTCCCAGTTGAGCTCTTAAGCTGCTTACAGGCAGCGCTAAATCGTAGCATACTTTTCAGCGCACACCATTCTGTGGTAAGAGCTAAAAGCCAAAGTGGAACCATCATTGAGATTTTATTTTCATGTTGTGTTTTTTTTTCTTTGGCAACTAAAATTAAAAAATATTTCATATAAGAAAAGTCTAAGAGCTCTCTGCTCTGAAAGCAAAAACAAATAAAAATGCTTTGAACAAAAAAAAATATCTCACATCTGAACAGAACTTTTACTTTTACTTTTGTTTGTTGTTTTCAATACCATGCTTATGTGTGAAATATTTTATGGCTACAAACGTGCAAAAAGTTTGCATTACTTGAATTCCCAATGCCTAGGTATAAGTGTTCGTTTTCCAGATATTTTGTACGTGCGTCCACAACATGAACTCATAAATATATATTGATTTTCCATTCGCCAATTTCTTTTCATGTTCGATACACTCGTACACACACACACACACACACACACACACACACACTCAGCGTAAGTGCTTTCACGTGCTGGGATACCAGCAAGGAGCACAGGATATTGAACATAGCGTGAATAACCAGACAATGGAAATAATGGAGATGCGGTACGAGAGTTATGATTATGACAAGTTTTTAATGCCGCTGAAATGCTTGAATATGTAAATACAAAAAACAAACACATATAAAGGATTTGCAGCAATTTGCGACGCATTGCAGAGTCAGTGAACTGTATAAATGTTATTTGTAAAATATTTATCAGAATCCTCCAAGCAGTCTCAGATTTTACTGATGTGGCAAATTGCAACAAGACATGCAACTTCAATGCAACAAACTAAGGCTAACTGAAGCAAACTGAGGCAAACTTTCTGCATGGCAAGTAACCAAATGCTGGCGCATTGAGCTCAGATAGATTGCCTCTAATCAAAGTGAGACATGTCTACAACATGAGTTCATTAATTTGCCACACAACATACTATATAATATATAAATCACTTGTTTGTCTACAAAAACATATTCGTATATGTTTCCGCTACATTTGCTATGAGTAATGAGCAGCCAGCGAGTTTTCTGTGTGTGTGTGTTTTGTGTACAATGTGACAAAAATTGTGAAAGCGCTTATAACAAATTTGTTAAATGTGCGGAAATTTGTCAAGCTAAGAAAACAAGCAGCGAGGACTGCGTCTGAGTCCTTCAGCATATTTTTACATTTGACAATATTGTGTTTGTTTCTTCTCATGTGATGAAGCTGTGGTATTCAATAAAGAATTCGATATAATGCTTTCTATTATTATTATATCGTGTTATTCTTTAATATTATTTGTCATTTCGATGCCACAGGATACTCAGCAATTACTCATACTCTATCAATTACCTATGCAAATTATTGTTGCCTTATTCAAATTTCATTTTAAAACAACAATTCCAATTAAAGCCTACTTTTATTCACAATACTAAGCTGTGTAATTCTACACAGTTCCAAGAAGTATGATACATATTTTTCTGTGGAATCGATTTTAAATTGAAATTCCGAACAGGCCTAATTGTTTATGAAGTTGAGTGCGAATTCGCTTGCTAAGCAATATGAGCTTCATTTAAATTAGTTATTAATGAGTTTTTAAAAAATATTATAGACATGATTTTTAGCACACCATTACCATCAGCTTTAAGCTTCGGGTCCATAAAATTAAAAGAGCCCAAAACGAAAACAGCCGCAAAATGCAGCTGCCAATTTGAGGCTGTCATTTGTGGGGCTTACAGGACTACCGCACTCTGCGGCCCATTTCAACAATTTGGCAACGAAATGAACAGACAGACGGTGGCAGAGTCTGGGCAAATACTCTTCACAAACTGGCCCAGGGACCAATTAAAAAGGCAACCATTGATTCAAAGGTTTGGGCGCTGAATTGAAATTTGTAATTTAATGAAAGTGGAACAGCTGCAACGGCTTAAAACGGCTTAAAAACTTTGCGTCCGCTGATCCCATTGTCCTAATTGCAAAATACTCGCCGAGAAACCCTCTTCAAAGGGGATTTTAATGTTTTTAATTTGCAAAGAGACAATAGCAAATTATGATTTTTTGTCGAAGAGCTTATTACGGCGCAATTTTAATTATTTACATGAAACTTTTATATTTCTTCATTAATAAAATCTTTAGTAGCAAATTGAATGTGGTATTAAGTGAAAACTTTGTCAGAGACTGTTGAATATACGATAAACTGTTCCTCAACGGAAGATATATGATATTAAAATCTGGCAAAACTACAAATGAGGAGCATAAACAATAACTTTCAACTACAGTCAGGAATTCTTGTAAACTTCCTTTAAACCTGGCTCAGAATTAATTTCATCTGACCTTTGTATTATTGTTGACAATACAGGCTTATCTACATAATAAATCATCAGCCACGTGATATAAAAGAAAGAGGGAAAGAAAATAATACAAATTAAAAAGAGAAAAATAAATAAACGCAAATGGACCCGCATGGTGTTATTTATGGCCAGCGACTGGGGAATTTAATTTAAATTCTGAAGCAGGTACACGGCAAATAAAAAATGGTGAAACTAAACAGTTGTCGGTTACTTTTAGCCATTTCATTTCAAAATAATTAGGGCTAACAAAAATGAATTTAGGCACGTGCTGCGCTTAAGAAATTGCTTTTCTCATTCCATCCGACACTTAGTCCGTCCCGTCTTTGACCTTTTGTGTTTTTCTGTCCTCTTCTTCAAACTTTTTTTGTTTTACTGTTTAATTTACTCATGCTGTTTTGACTGTTTTTATGTCAACAGCATAAAAGCCGCGCACAGCGACAACATCTGCCCCGAAACATTACTCTTATGTATGTATATGTTGCACAACGACTTTTGAGTACGTGCAAGACAATGGTTGCATGAACTTGTTTCATATCTGCATCGTATTTGGTGCTTAAATGCCGAGAACAAGCAGCCTTTAAAATGCTCAACTCAACTCAACGGGGCTCTTTTGTTAGTCGGACACAATGTGAAGCTGGCGGAAAAGTTTACAATTAGCTTGTCAACAAATGGGGCCAACATACACTGCGTATGCGTAATGTGCGCTATGTAGCCAAGCACAATCCCTATTCTCTCGCTGTCTGGCAATTATTTCAGCTATGCGAAGCAGTTCATAAAAACCGCAAAAGCAAAGCCCTTCTAGATCTCCATCAACGCCACAAGCTCAAACCCCAAAAATAATTACAAAATTATTTTGGTAAACTGTTACCCACTGCACAAGTGGAATTAAAGTAGCTGGAAAAAGCGCCTCAACTCTTTTATGCATATTTTATGTTCTGTGCCCCGCCCCACACCCTTTGCAGGACGCAATGAGTGTGGCAGCTGTGCTGTGGAATGTGTCTAGATGAAAAACAAGGCTGTTGCATACAAAATGAAACCAAAACCAAAATAGTTAAAGGGAGCGCACAACGCAGATTGCTTTGCTTTCTTGTCAGTTACTGCAGAGACAAACCACAAACGCTTAAGTGCCTGGGAAATTGTATTATCTAATGGCATCTCCGGGTATATCTAACCTATTGATGTCAAACATAAAAGTCACTTCAGATGAGAGTTGATATAATTAAAGTACATTTACTTATTTTGACTCTCTCATCTCTTAGATAAGTATCTAAGTTTGCACATTAGTTATGCGCGTTATTTCCCGGTCTAAAATAACTAAAATAGTACTTTTATTAATGCCTCAACTGATTCGTATAATTGCAGTAGCACTTACGGCATATGATGAACTTTAAGTGATATATTTTTTTCTTATACTAGTATTATAGCGAATCGTATATCAATTCCTATTATATGCCTATTTATATCAGCAATAGTTGATTCACGTGCTACAATATTTAATTTGCAGCTATAATATTTCCATAGAAATTGAAAACAGTTGAATAAATTATACTCATACTAGAAATGAGCAATATCGTTGTACCTGTGACTAAGTCGCTGTGACTGGCAAATATCGTGTGACACTGTGACTGTATATCATATTAGCAGTCCTTATATCCTGATACCATGTTATAGTTACTGTTACTATTATCACAATCCCAATAACAGTCAGAGTTTAACCTGCTATTGACAGTCACAGTTTTGATATGGACCTCTGTTAACATGAACAGTGCAATATAGATTTTAACAGTTACCGAACATACTTTGATTGGGAATGTGGTGATGAAAAGACTGGAATTGCTACTTTATTCAAGTCTCTGATATTTGTCACTGATGGTTGAAAGTGACAGTCAATGACTGCATAATAACAATCACGCTCATATCTAACGCGTGTCTGTAATTCACATTTCAAATATTTGATTATTTTAAAAAGATATAATGACTAGCATTTTTCAATGATTGGCAGTAGCGTGCACATATTCAAACGTTAAGCTTCCTATAACTCCAATTTTACTATATAGGTACAGAGATTTATTGGGAACTGCTCATTTCGCATATTCAACTTCAACGAGTTCGTTGACGATCTGTGATCTGTGCCGGTTCCGTGTCGCTTCAGTGAATAATTTAGGGGACATTTTCAGCAACGGAATGTGTTGGTTGAGTTAAATAGCGAGGCTAGAGCACAATTATTTAACTAAACAACTGGGTTGATATAATTATATAAGCGATATATCAAAAACAAACAATTACTGCGGAAATAGACAGCCAAGGTCAACAAACAAATCAAAACTCCAACATAAATTGGAAACAATTATAACTTGATGTGAAATTTATTATCTACCATCAATCAATAAAATGAAATAATAAATTTAATGTTTATGTTTCCCCACGTTTAGTCGAAATACTAAATTAAAGTGCAATGGTTGAGAAAGTCTCCATTCCTTCGGCTCTGGAGAGGCTGAGGAGTCTGCCATGGCGGAAATTATTCTATATGTTTTATATAGAACCAGTTGTATTCACGCTAATATTTTCGCACTTGCTGTCAGGTAAGAGTCACAATTCATACAAAGTATCAGATATATATTACTTTCCATCTGCGTTGCAGCCACTGTAATGCGCAATCAGATTATTTATCAGACATGCAGGGTCATTTTTCATTATAACGAGACCGACTGCCGGCTGTTGGATGATAAAGAAGCCAGTCCGGAAATTCATGTATGGAACCTTACAATAATAACAATTTCTGCGTAAACATGATTTAAAATTCGTTAGGCTTGCAGGCCATTGAAACTGAAATGCAGTCATACGTGGCGGATATGTTCCTCACTCGGACCTTGATGGAGAGCATTGTGCCAGCAATCTGTGGCCTCTTCATTGGTTCATGGTCGGATCACTATGGAAGGAAGCCGTTGCTAGTTGTCTCAATGATTGGTAGGCCAGAAATCAAGTGCTGTCAACCAATGAATTTACATATGTTTCAGGTTTTGCGGGCTCTGCCTTAATAATGTCCATCATATGTGCGCTATCCAGCAGATACGAGATTAATCCCTGGTGGTATACACTGGCTGCAGTGCCCCACTCGCTCCTTGGTGGCATGTGCGTATTTTCAGTGGCCGCCTTCTGCTTTGTATCGGACATAACAGATATTAAAACAAGGCCCTACAGGTGGGCATGGGCTCAACTCATTTAAAGTTGCCATACTTGTATTAAGAACTCGTGCTATCTTACAGAATGATATTCATAGAGTTGCTGATGTTTGTGGCTCTCAGCAGTGGCTCATTGTTGTCCAGTTTTGTGTATGCAGCAACAAGCGCGGCAATCACCCAGGGCATATCCGCTGTCATTGTCCTGCTGGGCACATTATTCACCATTTGCTATCTGCCAGAGAGCTTGCACATTCGACTGGCGCAGGATGCCAAGGACGCGGCTGATAAGGCTGAAAAGGATGTGCCCATTTCGGCCTACGATATGCAGTTAAAAAACGTATCCATTGACTGCCCAAACAGCTTAAAACCTGACGAGACGCAAGACAAGCCTAAAGTTGAGATTGCCACATCCGAACTCCATTTGAATGATAAGAAACTGGCACAACATGTGGACACCTTACATCCTGACTCAAAGCAGAAGCCAGAGCCTGAATCTGAGTCGAAGTCAGATTCCAAAAGCATGGGACTGTTTAGTATGATACATCTGAAGGACATGCTTAGAACTTGCTGCAAGCCCCGTGAAAATCACGCACGTGAAATAATTTGGCTTGTAACCTTAGCCATGTTTATGACCATGTTCGTTGTGGGTAAGTTCTTATTGAGAGAGATATCTTATAATACATATTATATTATATTTATTTAGATGGTGTTATGACAGTCATGTATTTGTTTGTGCGTCAAAAATTCCATTGGTCCGTAAGAGAGTTTACCTTCTTTGAGACTGTCAGCCAACTGGTGCCCATGTTTGGGGCCTTGATTGGTTTTCTTATACTGCGCAAGGTATATTCCGTACATTATTTATTGGCATTATATACACTGTACTATCTGTAGGCCTTTGGGTTATCTGTGGTCACGCTGGCTCTGCTGTCTCTATTCTCGGATGTATTGAGCAATCTGGTCAAAGGATTTGCATCCTTGCCCTGGCACATGTATCTATCGATTGCGTTTGGTATATTCCGATCGATCGGTGGACCCATGTGTCGTACTATTGTATCGAATATAGTGCCTGCCTCTGATTTGGGTAAGCTAAAGTACATTATTCGTTGTCAGTGTTAAAATATTGGAGACTTTTACAGGTAAAATTTTCTCCATTAAAAATGTTCTTCAATCGTTTGCTCCCTTCGGTATGTATATTCTTTTAAAGTTGTCTTGAATATTTAAACAGTATTTTGTGTTTTATTCAACTTAGTTGCCGCACCGCTCTATACTTATATATATCAACGATCCTTGTCTGTATATCCGGGACTGTTCAACTTTCTCAGCGCGGCTCTGTTCTTGGTAGCATTTGTGGCTATTGGGTGAGTCTTTGGTCCGGATAGTTGCAACTTCGGCTAATTGAGTTAACGTTTTTACAGATGTGTCTTGCGCATAAAGTTTATGCACAGGCAACATTATGCCGAGCTACTGAAATAAACTTCCACATACTATTGTAAAGCAATTATGCGATTTGTACATAATGTTAATCAATAGCTGCAAACGGTTTATATATAAAGTACACTGACTGTTTATGTAATTCTTTGAATCGTAAGTAAGTCCAACCGATTGAACTATATTAAGTTAATTACTTGGTTTCTCAACATTCCACTTTCAGATAACTAAAAATCAATCTCACGTTGACAATGTTTGATTCAACCAATATTTGTGATTGTGTCATTTACAAAAAGTCTTTTGGGCTGAAGAATATAAATAATTTTTCATTTTCTACCAAATATAAGCAGTTTTGAATTCCTCTAAATTTTTCTACTATTTCTTAAGCCCCCAATCATATTTTTTGGCATCGACATCAAACAAAAAAGAGTAAGCTCGTTAAGTTAACCAATCTATTTTGTAAATATGCTTGCAAAAATATGTATACGCACCTGATCCTACTGAATTACATGACTATGTGTCGATGAGAATACAATTAAATATATAAATAACTCTATTTAATCAGAGAAAGTGTTACTTGGCAAATAAATGATAATATTTGCTCACACAGAGTAGAAGAAGAGAACAATAACTGGCAGCCATTTCAATTACTTTGTTCGCGCTTCCTAACTACTTTTGTTTTTAAATTTACATAATCATTTAGTACCACACCATCACGGAGGTAGGGGCGAAGAATTTTGATTAAAACTAATTACGTTGAATTTGCCTACTTGTGTGAAAAACACTTACAACAATTTTCCCTCCCGTGCCTAATCATTTTTTGTATATGCTATGAAGAACTTATGCCCATTTCCCGTACGTTGTGAAGAGTCAGGGGTGGATTTAGATCAGGTACCACTACTTCAGACAAGTTTCAAGTTTTCGCCCGTGACAGTAGATTTTTCAAAGTCGGTGAGCTACGTGCCCTGCCCCTTGGGTCACCAAGTACTCAGTCAGTCAGCCAGTTTAAATAGTTTTATACAGATACAGATGTTCTTTATACACTTTGATAACCAAGCAAGTGTTCCGACTAGATCGAACAAGCCAAGTAATTTGTTAGAGATAACAGCCGAACCATATTGAGTTGAAAGATGTATGAATTTCGGTGCTCAAGCAGTGCAAGATTTATTAAAGTGCTTGAATGTGGCTAAACAGAATAATATAAATAAGTATTACATATGAGAATTTGCCTATATTATGATTACTGTATTACGATTGCTCCTGCGACAGTAGAAATGGACGCACTCCAGCATCATAACCACCAGGCTCATCAATAAACACATCCCGTAGAGCACAAAGGCAGTTGAAAAGAACTCCAGTGATAACGGGTACTGGATATGCGGCTCATAGGGAATATAGGTGATCATCCCTGCCAACTGCGACTGTTGCATACCCAATTGCCACCATTTTCTACCTAGGCCGGCCTCGAAAGTAATGTCTATGAAATGTCTTAGCGCATATGTGATGGGGAGCTTCGGACGAATAGGTACCCTCAGATAACGCTTGGTTCCACACAACTGGGTTGGGGCCAGTTTCAGCTTGGGTTGCCGCAGACGGCTTTGCCTGAAGTCCAGTTCTTTCCACTTGTGGGTTTCTATGACATACGCATAGCTGTCATTTAGGGAGTGCAAGTGCTGATTCCGGGTATTCTCGTCCACAAACAGCAATCGTTCTGTCAGCGCAATCGGCAGTTGGTTCGATTGAAAGTGGTTAACCACATTGCGATCATAAACCATGATACGGAGGCCACTGGCCAGAAATGAGTCGGCATCCACAATTTCGGGCTTATGCAAACCAGTGGTTAGAGCCGTTGATAAAGCGCTGCAATAAATGCTAAACATCAGCACAGTGTAGAGCTGCGTGCAGATCTCTATAAACCTTTCTGGTAGACCTAGGCGGCGTAACGCTCTACTAGTTAGGGATTGTCCCATTGAGAGCTGGAAAGTCCTGAGGAGCAACAGACCCAATGGCATTCGCGGATTGGCTATGCGCTTAATTACAGCATTCATGATTAAGTAAAATATCGAAAATAGTAGCATTGTGTGATTTTTGTCGAAAATCGATAAATATTGCCAGTAAGGAATCCAACGTTCATATGGCAAGATGAGACAGGTTGTCGATATCATCAACACCGGACTATACGGGGCCAAGCTAGTGTTGTATACCGGATTTGCGCCGATGTCAATCTTCCGATCCCAATCAACGGGCTCTGTGGTTTTTTGAACATATTCGTCGGGGGTCATTGGCAGAATTTCCATAGTTCCGTTGGCATATCGCATAAATTCACCCAGGAGGGCGCCCATGTAACCGCCCAGACTTACATTGCCCTCGGTTACATTTCGCTGGTCCGTAGAATTCAACTGTAAGTAATAAATACTATATTAGTTAAAGGAATGAGCAGATTTAAGACTAAGGCAAATGTATTTTTTGAAATTAATATTTCTAATTATCTTCTGTATTTAAAGGATCAAATGGAGGGCTAAATGGAACTTCAACGAATTCAAATGAAATAAATTGTCCAATTCAATGGTTTGGACATCTAAGACTTCAATTATTGGACAAGAGCCACGATTGCAATGCGAAACCTCATTACACACATTTGCCTATATGTAGTTTTGTATATACAGAACAGAAAACAAATTTAAAACTGACCAGGAATGTTATATGTATGTATGTATATAACTTACCGCAAAAGCAACCGGTGGATTCTGGTAAACTCCTACCGTAGATTTATTCGAATATCCGAATATACGAACATTTCTTCGATTCAAATTATGAAACATCTGTTTCGTTAACTGAAGTATATTTAAGTGTGGTTCTGATTTCATATGTCCATAACTCGTAGTCTTTGCTGCGTTTAAAAACCAGAAGGACGGATCGAATATCTATTTTCCAGCACCAGCTAAAGAAAGTTTCCATTATTGCACTTGTGGGCGATGAATCATCTTTCGACTTATACAAAAAAATAACCGGCATTGTCTTCAGATTACTCAGCGAACTTTTCACTACACCGAGCATGCGATCATCCATGCCACTAAAGAGAACTATAGCCAGATTTCGACCAGGATCTCGAAAAGGACCCATTTGGGTTCCAGCAACAATCACTGGACGTCCAAACGTCTGCATTAGACGTTGCTGAAGAGATGCGGCAATCAAAGACTTATTTGCTATCTCGCGATTCTCAGAGTAGGTAATAAAGTGTCTGAACTGTAGAAAGTTATCAATCATCGAAATTAAATCAAGAATGTACTGATTTTCCTCGTCGCTCTCCACTACGGGCTTTAACTGGCCGACAACCAGGGCCAGAACGCAGCACCACCAAAAACAGAGGCTGACACACCTCATCGCTGTAGTTAATAAACTGTTGGGCCAGTTTAGCGGACTATCCATTTTAAAGCACAACAATCCTTGTTTACACAGTTATTAGAAGACATTACGGTATTATAACCCATCAAGTTTTATGACTTAGTTCATTGGCTTTGTCAGACCTAGCTCACCGAAGTACTATATAATAAAATATTGTTGCTTCAAATTTAATTCGAGGTCATTCAAGATTTTCTTGATTAGATATTTAACAACTAAGAACATAGCCGATGGAACTACGATTTTGATAAAATTGTGGAAAACTATCTATATATATATATAAAAGAGTTCGTCCTGACTGACTGACTAATTGGCAATCATCGCACTGCCCAAACCGTAATAATTTGATACGTGTCTCACCGATTTTGGAAAATTCACTCACACGGTCCTCAAATTGGTGTCATTCGATATTTTTAATTTTCATGCGATTGGCTTCAAGCTCATTTTCAAGGCTCTACACAAAGATATAGGCGCGGTGCTCAAGTGGGAAAACCTACCCCCAAGATTGAAAAAAATTCGCGGAAAACTGTTGTATGAAACATGTATGATTACCGTTCGATAATATCCCCCCCACCCACACAATTCGATAAGAAGATTTTCTCGTAGTCGGGTATACCCAACTGTAGCATTGTAGGGAAGAGGTGTGATTCGGTAACTCCGCTCTACCCAATACCAACAGACAAATACTTAACGAAGAATGACGGAACCTTTTCCGCTTATGGAAATCTTAAAAAATTCGAATAATTCTTTGGTGCTTAAGTGCAAGATTTATTAAAGTGCTTGAAAGTGTCAAAAATGGATTCAAAATATGTATTGGTCTAAGAATATTATGCCTATATTATGATTACAGTATTACGATTGTTCCTGCGATTGCGCCAGTACACGTAGACGCACTCCAGCATCATAGCCACCAGACTCAGCAATATACCCATCCCGTAGAGCATAAAGCCATCTGTGAAAAACTTCAGTGGTAACCGTTGCTGGACAGGCGGATCGTAGGGTGCCGGGATAATCAGGCCGGCCAACTGCGCCTGCCGCAGACCCAATCGCATCCATTTCTCAATTAAGCCCGTTTCACGTGCTTGGTCTACGAAGTACTTCAGAACGTGGGTAAAGGCCAGATCTAGATTTAGTTGGAGCCTTAAATGGCGTTGAACGTCGCACAAACTTTCTGGGGCCAGCTGCAGCTTTGGTTGCCGCAGGCGACGTTGCATGAACTCCAGTTGCACCCATTTGTGGGTCTCCGTGACATATGCGTAGCTGTCATTTAGGGAGTACAAATGCTGATTCCGGGTATTCTCGTCCACAAATAAAAATCGATCGGCTAGTGCAATCGGTAGTTGATCAGATTGAAAGAGGTAGACCATCTGGATCTCAAATACCATGATACGAAGGCCACTGGCCCGAAACGATTCAACGTCCACAATTTTTGGCTTATACAAACCAGTTGTTAGAGCCATTGTCACAGCGCCGCAAATAATGCTTGCCATCAGCAAAATGTAGAGCTGCGTGCAGATCTCTATAAACCTTTCTGGTAGACCTAGGCGGCGGAACGCTCTACTGGCTAGGGGTTGTCCCATCGAAAGCTGAAAAGTCCTGAAGAGCAGCAGACCCAATGGCATACTCGGATTGGCTATGCGCTTAATTACAGCAATCACGATGAAGTAAAATGTAATGAAAGCTGTCATCGACGAATTGCGGAAATGACACGAATATTCCTCAAGGGAAACCCGACGTTTATAGGGAACAACAAGGCAAGTCCTGGTTGACATCACCATCGGACTAAACGTGGCAATGCTAAAGTTCGGTGTCAGATCTCGCGCCGATGTCAAAATGACTTATCTTTTTACGAATATAGTCGTCTCTTGACAGTGGGAGAATTTTCATAGTTCCGTTTACAAAACGCATATATTCCGCCAATAGAATACCAGTTTGACCCCCCAGGCTTATATTACCTCCGGTAAGATCATGCTGCTCCGACGAATTGAACTGTAAATAAAATGGATTATATTGAATACCATTAGATTTGGGAGCAAATTTAAAAAAATCTGAGCTTTAAACAGACGGACATTTAAAAACCAGAGTATAACTAAATATAATAATATTTCATATTACATCATTATACTAAACTAGTTTCAAGCACCCCAGCGTTGCCCGGCAAAATATTAAAATCACAATGCGTTAGTTGAATTTTGCTAAGAAAAACACAAAAATATCGATCCACAATTTTCCCGCCCGTCGGTGCAGAAATTTCTAAATAGTCGAGCCACATGCTTAATGGTTTGATGTGGCTATAAAAATGTCTTTGAAGCCGATCTAAGTAAACAAATAATCTTACTCATTTGTCTTGACTTCTATATCCCGCCCGCGGCGACGGCTAGGGGTAGATTTTCCAAAATCGGTTAGCACACTTTCAAATTAGTTTTGGTGTAGTTTTGAAAATGAGTTCGTAGCCAATTGCAAGAAGAATACTAAAATTTCACACAAAAGATTTTCACGCCCAAAGCTTTAAGTGTTTAGCTTTGGAAATTAGTAAGAAGCTATTCGCATTAAAAATAATAACGATTTTGGAAAATCTACCACCAAAGTCGAAAATTTCGTGAAAAACTGTTGAATGAAACTTTTTTGATTATCGTCCGATTGGCTTTAAACTTATTTTGAAAGCTCTTTACATAAATAATTCGACACGTGTATCAGCGATTTTGGGAAATCGATCAGGTCGGAAAATCGGTGGAAAATCTGGCATTCGAATTTATATTTCACGATTGGCTTCAAACTCATTTTCAAAGTTCTAGGAAATAATAGCGCGGTGGTCAAAGATTTTGAAAATCTACCCCCAAAGTCGGAAAATTCGTGGAAAACTGTGATGAAACTTTTTTGATTATCATCCGAATGACTTTAAACTCATTTTGAAAGCACTTTACATAAAATAATTCGACACGTGTATCAGCGATTATTGGTAATTCAGCCCTATGCTCGGAAAATTTGTGGAAAATTCTGTCACTCAACATTTTCAAATTTTATGTGATTGGCTTCAAACTCATTTTCAAGGTTCTACCCAAACACATAATAGGCGCGGTGTCCAAAGATTTTGGAACATCTATCCCTAAGGTCGGAAAATACGCGGAAAACTGTTGTATGAAATTTTTTTGATTATCGTCCAATCGTCCAATTGACTGCAAACTCATTTTCAAACTTCTGTTTATCATTCAAGTGGAAGTGGAAGTCAAGGACAAATGAGTAGGACATTTTTTTGTTGTTTTTTTTTTCAAAGACATTTTTACAGCCCTACACTGAAAACATTAGTCACGTGGCTCAACTATTTAGTTGTATTTCTGACGGTTGAGGCAAGTAGTCAAATTCAAGAAAATAATGTATTTTCATCTAAATATTTCCCCGGGCAAGGCTATTACCTGCTAGTATATATATATATAGATCTATACCACTCCTAACGGCTCTGCTTACCACAAATGCATCCGGTAGACTCTCAAAAACTCCAATCGTAAATAGGTGCCGGTCCATATTTCCAACATTATTGCTCAAATACGCTGCAAAATTATCCAGCTTATATATATTCAGTGTAGATTTGAACTGATATGTCCACAACTCGTAGTCATTGTTGCGTTTATAAACCAGTAGGGCATAGCGGATTTTCATTTTCCAGCACCCAGTAAAAAAATCATGTATTATATCAGATGTGGGCGGTAATTCGTCTTCCGATTTGTACACAAATATGGTCATCACTGTGTGTAGATTATTCAGCGTTCTTTCCACCACTTTGAGCATATTATCATTAATGCCGCTAAACAAAACTATCGCCAGATTTCGATCACTAATATAGTCTCGCAGAGGACCCATTTGGGACCCAGCAACAAATACTGGACGGCCAAAGGTCTCCATTAGGCCTTGCTGAAGTGATCTCGAAATTAAAGAGCTCTTTCCTAGATCTCGACTTCCAAAGAAGGTGATGAAGTTTCTGAAGTTTATATACCGATCAAGTTTTGTTATGGTCCGTATTATGTACCGATTTTCTTCGTCGCTTTCCACTACGGACTTTAGCTGGCCGACAACCAGGGCCAGAACGCAGCACCACCAAAAACAGAGGCTGACACACCTCATCGCTGTAGTTACTAAACTGTTGGGCCAGCCCGGCGGGTTATCCATTTTAAAGCACAACAATCCTTGTTTACACAGTTATTAGAAGACATTACGATATTATAACCCATCAAATTTTATTATAATACATACGTATACGTAGTTCACCGGCTTTGTCAGTAGTAGTCCACCGAACTCTATCATAAAAATATTGATGTTAAGTAAACATACACGCTTCAAACGTTATTTGAATATATTCATGATTTTCTTGATAACATATTTAACAGTTCTCGACTGCAGTGTATAATATCCTTTTCAGTCTATTGTACTAGTTGTGAGGCAAAAAATGTATTTTGTATATGAAATGTTGCGAAATTTAGGAAAAATGTTGCTCATCCCATTTATGCAAAATTATGAAGGGGCCGGGTGAAGACGAGAGGAAGAGCATCACATCTTATCAGACGAGAATATATATATATATATATATATATACAGCATTTAGTGTACCAAATTTAGTTGGTTTAGCTTCAAGGATATGAAAAGGCCTATATACGGACGACCGTACTGTACAAACAAAACACTCTTCTTCCAAAAACATAATGCTTGCTGCAAACAGAGTACAATAAATTACTGTAAAATGAGGATGGTTGTTATATCTACATAGGTAGGGTATTATAATGTTTTTAAGGCTCAGGAAAGCATTTTTAAAATTTTTAGAAAATTTCACATTACGAAATCGACGAATGTTCTTTGGTGCTTAAGCAGTGCAAGATTTATTAAAGTGCTTGAAAGTGACAAAATTGGATTCAATATATGTATTGGTCTAAAAATATTATGCCTATATTATGATTACAGTATTCCGATTGTTCCTACAATTGCGCCAGTACACGTAGACGCACTCCAGCATCATAGCCACCAGACTCAGCAATATACCCATCCCATAGAGCATAAAGCCAGATGTGAAGAACTCCAGTGGTAGCGGCTGCTGGGCAGGCGGATCGTAGGGTGCCGGGATAATCAGGCCGGCCAACTGCGCCTGTCGCAGACCCAATCGCATCCATTTCTCAATTAGGCCCGTTTCACGTGCTTGGTCTACAAAGTGCTTCAGAACGTGGGTAAAGGCTAGTTCCAGACTTATGTGGAGCCTTAAAAGGCGTTGAACGTCGCACAAACTTTCTGGGGCCAGCTGCAGCTTAGGTTGCCGCAGGCGACGTTGCATGAACTCCAGGTGCACCCATTTGTGGGTCTCCGTGACATATGCATAGCTGTCATTTAGGGAGTGCAAATGCTGATTCCGGGTATTCTCGTCCACAAATAAAAATCGATCGGCTAGCGCAATCGGTAGTTGGTCAGATTGAAAGAGGTAGACCATCTGTATCTTGTAAGCCATGATACGAAGGCCACTGGCCCGAAACGATTCGACGTCCACAATTTCCGGCTTATGCAAACCAGTGGTTAGAGCCATTGTCACAGCACCGCAAGTAACGCCTAACATTAGCAAAGTGTAGAGCTGCGTGCAGATCTCTATAAACCTTTCTGGTAGACCTAGGCGGCGGAACGCTCTACTGGTTAGGGGTTGCCCCATCGAAAGCTGAAAAGTCCTGAAGAGCAGCAGTCCCAATGGCATTCTCGGATTGGCTATGCGCTTAATTACAGCATTAACGATGAAGTAAAATGTCATAAAACTTATCATTGACAAATTGTTGTAATGAAACAAATATTCCTGAAGGGAAACCCGACGTTTATGGGGAACAACAAGGCATGTTCTCGTTGGTATCACCATTGGGCTAAACGTGGCAAGGCTAAAGTTTGATGTTAGTCTCGAGCCGATGTCAAACCCACTTGACAATCGACTAATATAGTCGTCTCTTGACAGTGAGAGAATTTCCATAGTTCCGTTAACATAACGCATATATTCCGCCAATAGAATACCAGTTTGACCCCCCAGGCTTATATTACCTCCGGTAAGATCATGCTGCTCCGACGAATTGAACTGTAAATAAGAATTATTAGATTGAAGACCATTAGATTTCGTAGCAAATTTCAAGAAATCCAACCTGTAAGCAAGTAAAAGTGCTCTAGGCGATTATATTATACTAGCTGTTACCATCCCAGCTATTCCCGTGAAATATTAAGATTAAAATCCATCATGTGGAATTTGACTACTTTCGTCAATCATTGGAAATACACAAATAAAGCGTATCATAATTTTCCCGCCTTCGGGAGTAGACTTTTCTAAATAGTTGGCCTAATGATTTCTTTTGTAGGACTATGAAAATGTCTTAAGTACGTTATAAAAAAACACATAGTTTCACTCATTTGACCTTGATCTCAGTTTTCCGCCCGAGGCGACGGGTGGGGGTTGAATTTCCAACATCGGTAAGTACTTCCCTAATATATTTTTGGTGTAGTTTTGAAAATGCGTTTAAGGCCAATTGCAAGAATAATTCTAAACGAAAAAATCTTTTCATCTATTTTTCAGCCGTTTTATCGACACCCAAACGAACGAGCTTTTCGCGTTCAGTTTAGGAAATTAGTTCGAAGCTATTCGCATGAAAAACGAAAATGTTGCATTCCATATATTTCCACTACTTTTCCGACCGTGGGCGTGCTTTTCCAAAGTCGGCAATACACGTATCAAATTATTTTATGTGAGGAGCTTTGAAAATGAGTTTGAAGCCAATCGGACGATAATCAAAAAAAGGTTCATACAACAGTTTTCCGCCATTCTTAAGCCCGTAGGGGTATATTTTTTAAAATCTTTGAATACCGTGCGCTGCGCGTATTAAGTCGTTGTGAAGAGCCTCGAAAGTATGAAGCCAACGGCATGAAAATTAAAAATTACAGAGTGTTCCACCAATTTTCCGACACTGCAGGTGCATTTTTTAAAATCGGTGGGACACGTGTCGAATTATTTACTGTGTAGAAAAATGAAAAAGAGTTTGAACCAGATCGGCCTAAAATATATAGGGTGGCCTAAACAGTGTATTCTCTTCTTCCCATTAATTTAATTGTAACAGAATATAAGAATTATAACATTGTTTCATATTAAAAGTATCTCTAACTATGCACTGGACTTATGCCACTATTATCAGTTCAGCTTACCACAAATGCATCCGGTAGGCTCTCGTAAACACCAATTGCAAATCGGTGCCGCAACATATTTCCAATATTATTAAACGCAGTTATATTATCTAACGCCCGTTCTGAAAACCTTTGTATTTTGAGTGTAGATTTGAATTGATATGTCCATCCTTCGAAGTCATTGTTGCTTTTAAAAAGCAGTAGGACGAAACGCATTTCCTTTTGCCAGCACCAGGTAAAAATATCCTTTATTACAGCAGTTGTGGGCGGTAAATCCTCATGCGATTTGTAAACAAAGAGGTACGTCACTGCCTTTATATTACTTAACGATTTTTCCACCACTGCGAGCATGAGATCATTAATGCCACTAAAAAGAACTATCGCCAGATTTCGATCACTAATATAATCTCGCAAAGGACCCATTTGGGTGCCCGCAACAATTACTGGACGGCCAAAGGCCTCCATAAGGCTTTGTTGAAGTGATCTCAAAATTAAAGAGCTCTTTCCTAGCTCTCGACTTCCAAAGAAGGTGATGAAGTTTCTAAAGTTTATATACCGATCAAGTTTTGATATGGTTCGTATTATGTACCGATTTTCTTCGTCGCTTTCCATTACGGGCTTTAGCTGGCCGACAACCAGGGCCAGAACGCAGCACCACCAAAAACAAAGCCTAACACACCTCATGGCTGTAATTTCTCAACTGTTATGCCAGCTCGGCGGGTTATCCGTTTTAAAGCACAGAAATCCTTGTTTGCGTAGTTATTAGAAGACATTATTGTGGAACTTCAACTTCCGCCCAACGTGTCATGAAATATAATAATCCATCAAATTTCATGGCTCTGTGGGGCATAGCCATACTAAACCTAAAACTTTCAAGTAAACATAGGTAGCTCAATCGGTGTTCGATCTAGGATCAGATTATAATGATACGCTTCTCACACTGTTTAAGTTTTCATTTGATAAGATCACAGCTAAAAAAATTTAAATGGAGAAGTTATATAAACTGTTAAGTTAGGGAATGCTATCTGTACTTTTTGATTAAATTGTTTGGATCAATCTAGTATATAAACTGCGAATTGATTGACTCTGAGCTTCTTCAATTCTTTGCACAAGTACTTAAAGTTAGCTTCATATGATCTTAGTGTGTCTATACTTGTCCTTGTCTGTGAAACTAGCAATGAAACAAATCGATTAATAGAATTGAGTCTTAAATTTACTGAAAATATTCCAAGAAACTATTGAACGACAAATAAGTTAGGCTATTTTTAACGGCCTTCAGTTTTATAAATCCTCCACTAATCGGATGCTCAACCTCCCATATATTACTCAATGTATTAGTTGCTGTAGTGCAGCTTGAAATGCCTTTAAGCTGATTGAAATTTAAATGTTTCTAATTACTTAAAATGGCATCGCTTAGTGGTAGTTATAGATTGTCATTGTTGGATGCACCGAATGTGCATGAATTACGAGAATTCAACCATACATAATTTATACGACAAACTTTGTACAGCATTTTGCAAAGTGGAAACGTCTAAATCGAATATATGCTCCACATTTGATATCGATTTCATTTTGTTTGGCCTTTTTGGCTTTTGCCACATAATAAATAAATATTTAATGTATCCCAATGCCAAAAGTTCTGCGCAAGTTATGGCAATTTGAATTGTTAATGGCCAAATCATTGGTTAAATATTTAATGGACGTCTGTTGTGCGTAAATTATTGCGGCCAAATGTTGTCAGAAATGTACATATCAAAATACAGCCCTAACATTTTGTACAAATACTATATGCAACTATTTTTTTTTTTTAAATTTTACAACAAAACAGCTGAATTAACTTGCCACATTTATTTCATATAAATAAATAAACCTTATGATTTTTGTCTAAGTTCGACTGATTGAATTTTCCGCACGGTACGCGTAGTATTTGGTAATTATAAAGTCTTTGATTTGGATATTTAATTATTTTATGAATATTTACATAAATAAATAATTTATTAAAGCGTTTCAACTTAAGAAAGATAGCTTATGATATTGAGCAGAATGATGCCAAAATGAACGTTCTTCATGATACGATTAATGTTAGAAGGTTCGTAAAAATCAATTTACAAGATTTTTTCGCCAAAAATGATAGAAATTGTGATAGAAAAATGTAAATACAAGAAATATTATATTTAAAGCAATAGATCACAATTTCAGACCTGCTTTTAGGATATAACTTAGTTGAAAATTTTGGACTGGAGAAGCGGTTGTCAATATAAGTCACATTTGCCCGTTTGCCCGTTTTCCGCTTACCACAACTTGTTGGCAATAATTTTGGAATACGAATATCAAGTTTCGCTGTGCTATTTGAGAGTGGATGTACAAACAAACCGCGCTGCTCAAACAAAGTCTGGCGCTGGCTTGTAATTTGTCCTGTGACATTAAAGTCGCAAATGCGTAATGCTTTCAGAGCGTAACTAAAAGCGACAATTTGCCGGGCATGAACCCGTACTGCCACTTGTACTTGCTCTTGAACCTAATGGCATATGTGCATGTAAGCGCTAAAGTTTTGCCCTGCTGCATGTGTTGCAGGCAGTTAAGTTTTACGAGGACGCTGCAGCAGAGGACATGTTTGTGGCATGCGGCGACATCTTCGACAAAGTGCACAGGCAAGTTTAAATGCTGTTGACGGCAGTGTTTGCGTTGGGCTTCCGGGCCATGATTGATGGCCATTTTACCGCAGACTGCTCGGTTTAAAGCGCCATTAAGCGACACACTATGAACAAAATCATTTATTAATGCCAAGAAAATACACCAAAAAGGAAAATTCGAAACAACTTTCAGTCCAAAGAACATAAAACTGTTGTCGAAGGTCAAGTTCAGCATTTAGCATACGTTAAAGGGTGCAGCAAGTGGCGGAAGCGTCAAATGAGCAGCCAGCCTGCGATACGTTAACGTATTGAAACGTAAAACGTAAGACGTAAGGCGCTCTCTCCGACTAGCACTCTCTCTTTTACGGTAGCTATAAAATGGCAGTAACATTGCCAGTGACAGTCAGTTTGCTGCAGACGACGCGACGGTACAGAACAAATTGCCAGCAGCTTTTGGGCAACGCTCTTTGTCCTTGTCGCGCGCTCGCGTCGTTCGCGTCGCTCTCGTTATTCGCTGAGTGCTTTGTCTCTCTTGCGCTTCGCCTAGCAGTTATTTGCGTATTTTTGTTGCCTGCTTATCAGCGCTGGCGTTGCGAATGCCGTCGCTGTGCTTCGCATAGTTCGTTGCATACTTTTTAGCGCTTGGTCTCACGGTACGCCACATATCACACATCGGGCGGGCAGCAACAACAACAAAAACAAACGATAAAAATAAATTATAAAAAATATAAACATGTTTTGGATTTTACGCCGCACGGGCGCCGCCAACTTTTTCAATTCCTTGAACAACAATTGCAGCTTCACAAAAAGCAGCGGCAATGGAGGCGCCGGCGGCAGCGGCAACCACAGCAACAGCACCCAGGGTAAGTGGGAGTCACTTGCTCCTCCAGGTGCCAATTATATTATTATATTTCGGCACCAGTCCGTAATTGATTAGCCCGCCTAATTAGTGTAACATGACTCAGCTCCCCTATGCTCAACTTATCGCCAAGCTCTGTAATTACAGAGCACAGTGAACATGATCCTAAGTACTGACCAGACAGCCTGGTCGGACATGTGCTAAAAGGTTCAAATATTGACACAAATATTCAATTTTGAGAAGCCTGGTTATAAATAAATAAATATACAAATATGTAAACCAAAAGAAGGTTACCCAAGGGAAAACAGTTAATAAAAATTGCTTATTTTCCTAATTAATGATATATGTATGTATGCAGGCAGTGCTCTGCCTTAGCATGAATAATCAAGCAGGACATTCAAAAGCCACAACATATGTTGCTTAAAAAGTTGCTTCAAATTAATTCCTCTTTGATAAGAAATTTTCCATGACTTTCTCATCAGCTTAATTAAAATGGTAACCCATTTGTTTATCCCAAAATAAAAAACTTTTGTTAATGTTTCAATGAAATAGTACTTTATTTGTTTAGTCAAAAAACATCCATAGCTTTTAGACTATTTATAATTTTACATTATAAGTAAACTGTGTATAATAATAATAATAATAAAAACCTTTTGTTAATGTTTGAATTGAGTAAACCTCGAATTTCAATATATTTCGAATGAATGTTTAAGTTTTTAGTAAATTAAAAAGCTGAACTATCCCATATTCTAATTTGTTGATCAGGTATATTTTTTGCTGGATTCAAAATGCAGTTAAACTTCGACTGTTGCCGTGTATTTTCTGTGGATTCCTTTCTAGTTGTCGAATTCCGAAAATATCTATACATTTCAAAATCAAAGTGATATGAAAACAATGATATTTAGAAAAGATCTAATTGACCAGCACATATAATATTGATCTTGATCTTATTTTTCTGTGTACGAGTATAAAATACAAAGTTTTCTTTAAATAACAAAAATGCGCACAGACCTTCGAAACGCCTTCTGTTTTTCTGTAAATTATCAATTATATTGTTGGCATGTCATTTGAAAGTAGAGTTTAAATGGTAAAAATTACTATATTATGCTATTAAAAGTGTCAAGAAGATTCAAAAATATAAAACGTCACCTAAGAAGGCGCTAAATACAACAACAAACACTAATATAATAATGTTTTTGCATAAAATGTACGAACTCGGCGATTAAGCTAGACACCATAACACTTTTAACAATATTGAAATGTTGATTGTGATATTACTTTAAAAAAAAAAACAAGTAAGAATGCTATAGTCGAGTATACCCGACAACAAAACTCCTCAATTTCAAGTAGTGGCTGTGCTGCTTCTGAAGCTTCTTTCGTGAATAACTTCCATGTTTATTATCCGATCGACATAAAATTTGAACAGTAGATTAAGAGTGACCAAAGTATTATACATGCCAAGTCCCAAAGCTATATCTTGAAAATTGTTGGTGTAAAAAGTTTTTATCGAATTGCGGGGGAACGGGTGGAGATACTATCTGAAATTGGAAACAAACTTGATCTGCGTATGGTATACAGGAAGCTACATTCCAAACTTGGTAGTCTGTCTCTTATAGTTGCTGAGACAGACGGACGGACATGGCCAAATCGGAATCTCTTTTGATACTGATCAAGAATATATATACTTTATTGGGTTGGAGATGTCTCCTTCAGGCTGTTACATACATTTGCAGAGATTTAGTACCCTTTTTTAAACATTTTATGGGTACAGGGAGTATATAAATTAAAAAGAAAATAGTAATGTCCCCAACGCAGGATAAGCCCAATTCCCCCAAAAGCACACGATCTACAGATTGAGTTCATTTATTTATTTATTTATTACGAGTTCTTATGCTACAGATTGAGTTAGTTGCTTTTGATGAAGGAAAGTAGTTTCTCTAGACAGTTACTGCACACTCTTAAATAAACTAGCAGCTATTTATTCAAATTGTTTTCACGCCAAACCTTATCATTCTAAATAAGAAGCTGTTTAAAAGGAAGAACAGCTGCAAGCTTTATACTCGCATTGGGTATTATCAGGCTATGCTCAGCAGCCAATAAAGTACTTTAAAAAAGTCTCTCTGGTGTCAAAGTACTGCTGTCTGGGCGCTTCCAATCTGGGCGGCATAATCAAAACAAGTTAATTAAAATTCTTGCAATGACTTGTGCAATACATAATCAAGCACACACGCAGACACACATATACACGTCTATACACACATATAGTACTTAAGTACACACTTTTACGCATTGTTTGGCCAAAATCCTCTGGCATATGGCGAGCTGGCGATGTCTGATGGAAAATTGTGAGACCGTTGAAGCAAAGTAAATACGAGCATTCAGCGCCAGGAAGCTCTCCCAATAATAAGCTCGTCCTTATGCTTCAAGTTGCGTGTGCTTGAGTGTGTGTTTGTGTGTGTGTGTGTGTGTGTGTGTGTATAGTATCGCAAACGTGCCACGGATGCGACTGTCGAAAAAAACACTTGAGGCGTTGTCCCAGGACGCTTTTGTCTAAGCGCCAAGGCTCACGCCAGCTCAGACACCCAGAACTTCTGATAAAGCGCTAAGAAAAAGAAGGCCCAAAGCAGCAGTTGCTGTTGTTGTTGGCCAAGATTGCCATACACACTCCATACAAACACGTGTATACATATACATATATGTATACCTATGTCCATATGGCATTTTTAATTGCCATTACGCCCGATGGGATGCATTAAACTCATGAATTTTCATTTCTATAGAAAGTCAAAGCAAACATACAACATTTCAAATGCAAATTAAATAAATTGAAAAAATAAATGTAGAATTCAATAATGTTATGGAATATTTTCATTTGCTTTGTTAATGGAATAATTATCAATTACATTAAATGAATTTCATTGGCATTCCTTCTTGTTATAGTTTGTTTTTTATTATGGGTTAATTAATTCAATAAAGTTACACAGAAAACAACAGATCAAAATCAATTTATTGTGTCTCAAATATCATTATTTTCTAAAATACCATTTTAGTTATGTAAATATACCATTACAATTCCAAACAATATAATGTTTATAACAATAATAATGTCATAATTAAACTTCATCGAAATAAAATGGAAATGTATTCAAATAATCTGGAAAACAGTTGTACTTCGATATGTATTCGATTTTCACAACTTCATAAGCAGAAAGCGAATTTAAGTGTTCATAAAGTAGGCTTCTAAATTACCAAGTATTAGTTTTATCATCTAATAACCTTATAGATTGATATCTATCCTAACATTGCAAGCACTAGAAAACGAACAACTTGTGAAACTCCCATTTTAATGACAATGTGGTTGGATTTTAATTAAAACTATAGGAAACTATTTGAAGTATAGTTAAACTCTCACTTAGTTTGAATGTAATACAAGTTCTTCATTCGAAAACTCATTTTTCACCGATTTTGACAAGATTCAATCAGTTGTATAAACTCTTTAGAGACTAAGTTTGTGTTAGTTTGGTAAAGATACATTCATAAGCAAAAAAGTTGTTCATACAAAAACATAGTTGTCGACCGATCATTCCTCTGGGAGCTATATGTTATAGTGGTCCAATTCGGGTGGTTTCAACATATGTACTGCCTGCAGCAAAACCAAGGATCTGTGCCAAGTTTCATTACTGAGAGACTAGTTCGCATAGACACAGACGGACATCGCTAAATCGACTCGACTATTGATGCTGATTCAGAATATATATACTTTGTTGAGTCGGAAACGTCTCCTTCGGTCCATTACATATTTCGAGACAAAATTATAATACCCTCTGCTAGCATATACAAATAAAAAGAACATTTAAAAATGCTTTTGATAAAATAATATACCATGTTGAAGCCAAAAAATTCTAAGTAATTTGTTTGAAAATATTAATAGGGTATTTTTGATCAGTTTTTCTTGGCCTATCGCTTTGAGTTTATATGAAAAATGTATGTCTAGTTTTCTCTCTGTGATAACGAATAACTTGTCATCATTTAAGCTGTGAATAAAATTGTTCATCACGTTAAATTACACACATTTTTTGTTGCCAACACATTTGGTAATGCTGAATAAACTGTCGACAATATTTTGTATATTTGCAAATAATATTTAAATGTTGTAGTTCGTTTGGTATTCAATCACAGCAGCCATTCGTAATGTGTTTTTATACTCGTTACATTTCGAGTGCCACTTGAATATTCAATAGATCGGAAATATTTTGCTTAACGGATTTTATTTAATATGCACACTTTTAACGCCACTTTCAACATTCGATTATAATTCTGTTTAATTGTGCATCCTTTCAGGCACATATAATAACATATGCAGGACACACACACACACAGACACAGACACACGCAGGCAATTTATTATGCAAATGTTGGTCCACAGATGTCAGCAGTATTAACCGATAATTGTGACAGCCATTTGTCATTGACGATAATGCTGGTAATATGTTTGTGTACTGCATTTCATTTACGATAATTGTAAAACAACAGAAAGGCAATTATGCGCACATGTGTGTGTGTGTGTGTGTGTGTGTGTGTGTATGTGTGTGTGTGTGTGTGTGAGCAGCCAATTAGGTTGCGGCACGCACGAATAACTCGGCAGATTTGAAGGCCATCCGACTTTTTGTTCTCATTGGTATCTAATTTGGAGAACTTTGCTTTGCAGACATCATTAGTTTTACAACAATAAATTATGCTATAGTCAATTTGTATGTAACAGCGCTTTTATACACTTGCAGAGGGTATTCTAATTTTGTCACAAAATGTGCAACACATTGAAAAAGTCCTGGCCCTTCGCCTAAATCTAAAGCGGCGTTAAAGAGGTCTCACCCGCTCGAACTGCCAAGGAGGTCACTGTATTATTATTAATTTTTTTATTATTATTTAAATTTTTTATCTTATTAACCTGACTTAATATCTTCATAATTTTTTTTTTTTCTTTTCTTGAATAAGTTATACTTGTAAATATAGCCTAAGTTTCATTCAAGTTGTTCATCAAATAGCAGAGAGATTAAATGGAAAAAAATATTATATTTATAGAATTAGAGAAAATAATAGAAAATGAATATATATAGTTCACAAACTAGCTTAAGAAAATTTGTATATTGTGGAAATAAGCAATAAATAAATAAAATTAAATAAAACAGTTGAGGCTAAAGCTTGGGTTAAAAAATATTTTAAAGAAGCTTCTGTAGATTTAAAATTATTATTATCTCTTACTAGGGGAATAAAAGATAACAAATTAATTCAAAATCTATTCAAGTTCCTAAGCAAAAATTGGATGTAACTGTAATTAATGTTCTAATAATTATTATTGTTATAAATAAAATTTTTGAAGAGTTCTCAAAAATTAAAAAAACGAAAAAGTTCCCCAAAGGGTGTATATTCTATATCAGCATCAGTAGATCTTGTGTCTCTAGTCCCTCAGGCTGGACAGCCATATTGAGGAAACTGGGCATAGATTCTACTTTTGCAGCTCGCAGGACATACAGCCGAAGAGGATAAATAAAACACAGCATAGCTGCAATACTTACAAACGATTGGTCGCCAACAACTTTCTGGTTTTTCAATGCATCTCAATCACTCTCTGCCCTTCTTAGATGCTGACCAAATTAAATGAATCTGATAACCATTTAACATAGCTGACATAGAAACAATCGGAAAAGGTATAGTTTTTGTATAAGGAACATTGCTGAAAGGGTATTAACACGCCGAGGAAAGCTATCCCTTGCCATTTTTTCTGTTGTTGCAATATGGCGAATTATTGGGCATTTATCGGGCGTATTAGCAAACCCGCCAGGCGAACTTTTGGCCATGATTTATGTAGTTAGCCCAACAAGTTGTCAGCCGGCGGCACATCATTTGTAATAATTTATGTTATAATACGAAATCACATACCGAAAAACTTTATCTTTAAGTCCAACTAGATGTTGCAGAGGTTGCAACCTTAAAGGCCAAGCATGCTCTATGCGCGGCTTCTATCTGTGTCATAAATTTCAATCTGCGCATAGCAAAGGCCAGCGGCAACAGTCTCACCCATTCACAGCCCATCACACACACACACACACACATACATACACACACACACATCCTTAAATGCTTGGGCACCCAACTTGTTGTTGCATACTTTTTGGCGCGCTGCACAAACACATTTTAGCGATAAAATTGAGTTTTATTTTGCTTCACGGGCTGCCGCGTACTTTCACACCAACACACACTTGTTTTTGTGTTAGTGTGTGTGTGTGTGTGTGTGTATGTGTGTGTCTGGCTGTTGTG
Source organism: Hirtodrosophila histrioides (assembly GCA_037075165.1). Lineage (NCBI taxonomy): Eukaryota > Metazoa > Arthropoda > Insecta > Diptera > Drosophilidae > Hirtodrosophila > Hirtodrosophila histrioides. Next base: position 3,685,927 of record JBAMCL010000390.1, on the reverse strand, counting down.
TGTGTTTGCATGCCACGCTTTTAATATTCATGCTCGCCTTTATTTGCTTCGCTTTGCTTTGGCTGCAGCACATACGGAGAAATCCTCGACCCGAGCAATACACGGCAATACCTGCGACCTTTCAATTTTATGTACATAGGCATAGACGTGATTAACTTTATAGTTATTGTTTGCACTTGCACACACAGTTTCAGACAAACAACTTCCTGCATTGCAAATTCGCTTTTACTTGGCCTCAATAAACATTGAATTCGCATCAGTTATGGACAGATATATGTCTATATTGACATTGCTTACATTTGCACAACCATGTTTGCATTTGCATTATTTAATAGTGAGAGGTTTGAAACAATATTTGACATAGTATTGAAATAGTATATTGTGCTCCATAGAGTAGCACCTACAATCTTTGAATATTTAAGTTAAATTGTAACATATTGAGGAGGAAATAATATATATCAGGGATCGTCATCATAAGTTATATTATAAATATTACATAGTAATGATTATAAAATGATTGTAAGGATTTTCTTCAATAATAATGATCAAGTTTAATTTAATAATTAATTTTATAAATATCGAACTGATATTATTATATTTGTATTTTGTTTAGCTATTTTCAACTTGCTTAAGCCTCCACGACAGGTTGCAGAAAACACGCCCAATACAAATATATAAAAACATAAATATAAAAAGACAATGATTTTATGATTTAACAAACATAACAATAATCATTATTTTGTAAAATTTTACAAGCTCAAAAAAAATAAATAAAAAATGATTTACAGTCCCTGATATAAATCATATTTAATACAAACGAAACTGATTATTAAACTCTCAACTAATAGGCAAAACTGACACACTAAACATATAAAAAGCTTAAGCTGAGTTTGAATCTATTCTAAAGCTTGCCTTTTATAAATTTATTTAACAGAAATATTAAATTAAATTAAATTAAAAAAAGAAACTCATAAGCTTATTAGATTATCGGGTCTCCTATTATTATTAAAAGCAAACACGCCTTTAGCCAAGTATCCTTATGAACAACATATATTGCCAGCTTAGATAACTTGAATAAACAATACAAATTAAAAGATTAATAAGAGACTGTAACAAATTAAATGCTAAATAATTTTCGACTTGAGTGCTATAAAATTCTTCAAAATTTCGCTAACTTTGCAGCCAGGCCAGGTTGGCAAGCCGAGCTGCTAATGACCGTTTAAAAGTAAGTTGGCCAAATAAATTGAGGGTAGGCAAACGTAGCGCCATAAATATGGCACATAAATAAAGCCTTATAGAATTTTATAGGCAGGCTACTATTTGTTGTAATGCCCACTCCCAGACGCACTGACAATGGTCACAATAAATCTCATTTTATCACTTTACGGCTCGAGGACAGGCAAAAAACTTTTGTGCGGCTCGGACACAAGACAAAACCTGAGATCGAAACAATGAGCGCAGGGAGGGGACCCGAAGGGGACGTGGCACAAAGGACGGTCATAAATTGTCAGCTACAGGGAAAAAGATTTTTTAATTTCAATGTTGGCAAAAGTTTGCCAAGGCAAACACATTCCATGTGGCAAGTGTGATTGCCCAAGAGCATGGGGGTGCCAAGTTTAAGTTGTGGTGGCAATTATGGCCAAAATGTTGCACAAATTGGTGGCACTAATGAAAATATTTTCGATTGTTATACGCACAGACAAATACGTTAAGAGGCCGCCCCGCAAGGCTTATGGACGTCTCAGTGCCGAGGCCGATGATGTGTCTCTGGGCCATAAAATCGATGATCCGTTCGATGAGCTAGACGACTTTGAAATGCTGGCACCTGGCGGCAGTGGCAGTGGCAGTGGCAGCAACAGCAATGCCAACCACAACAACCACAACAACACCAGCAGCATCAGCAGCAACAACAATCCCAGCAATGGCAATGATGAAGCCAATGGCAATGGAAAGGACCTGGAGCTGCTGCCCTGCACAAACGCTGATTGCCAGGGCAACTTTGTGGTGGAGAACGCTTTATGCGAGCTGGGCCTGTGCCAGAGCAAGGGCAAACCATTAAAGGACCTGTCAACGGGTGCCATGTCCACAACCAAGCAGATTAACGAGAGCACAATAAGTCGCTTGCACGCACTGGCCATGGCCGATGATGATGATGACTATGGTGAGTGTTTCTGTGGGGCAGATTAGACAATTTGTGTGTGGCATATTTGGCTTGTTTCGAACTTACAGATGAATCGCTTACCTGCAATGTGTGCGACCGGTCCTTTCATTGCCATCGTCAGCTGGCCTCGCATCAGCAGAAGAAACGACACTTTGGGTAATGAAATGTGTTTAATGTGACAGCTGCCGCAGCCTGACTCACAATTGTACTTGTTCCTATTCTTGCCACACAGCTGCAGCGGCTGTGACAGCCTGTTCCCCTCGCTGATGCTGCTGGAGCACCACAAGGAGGAGTTTGAGCACTGGAGCGACGAGGAGATTGGCAGGCGGGTTTGCTGCCGTCGCAATCGCTGTGACGATGACTACTTCACGGATACAGACTCCTACATCAGCGATGCGGAGAGCGAGGACCTGGAGAGGCTGTTGTAGACAGTGCACCTGGGGAGCAGCACAGCTGTTGGGAGCTGTCTGAGAAAAGCGTGTGATGGTTCGTATCTGAGCTCTAACACGCCTTCCACACAATACACAAATTTCCATAAAAAATAACCAATGAATTTCCATTGTTGTGCTTTGTGTTTTGCAGCCAAAGGCAAAGCCTTTGGGAGCTGGCATATTTGTGGCATCGTGCGGCGTCAATTGCGAGGACTAACGACTGGAAAATGCCGGAACGGAATTTGCCGGGACTGCTGGGCGAATGTGGCCATAATGAATATAAATTAAACCCGCTGACAAATTAAGTCCGCAAAACAATGAAAAATGAATCGCAAGCAAAACAAAAAAATGATTCCATTCGATTCAGCTTTGAAATTGTACGAATATAAATGAAAAACCCAAGTATATTCTATTTTTAAAGTTTAACTGCAGACCTTTAGCAATGGTCTTAAAACAAATACCTGCATTCATATATGCATATATATAAATATATACATATATATATATATATATACATAATTATATATGAAAGTGTGTAAAGAGCTATATAGAAAAGAAAAACCCAAATAAAATCATATCATAAAATGCATATGTGTCAACAAATTTCAACTATTTATGTACGATAACGTATGTGCAACAAAAAATACATGTATTTTTAAATACCCAAATAAATATATGTGTAACTTGAAATGTGTTGAATTTGTATTTAACATTTGGTAGGCGCATATTTCATTCAAATGCTGCGCAATTAAAAACAAATTAAAATTCCACAGAGCCTTTATTTAAATTACGGCGACCGTCTGCGCTCTTAAGTATGCTACGAAAAACGCGCCTAAACCAATACACAAAGACACACACACACACACACACACACAATCGAGACGAAGAAGTAGAGAGTACAGCAAATACTTAATGCCCCTCCGGACATTTGTTAAATTATTCAGCAGGACGAGCAGTCCCCATCATTAAAACTTGATTGACTTCATAAAGTTCCCGGACGGGGGCAAATCAACGTTGAGCTGTGGGAAAACATTTCGGCCCTCGAGGCTATTTTCTATGTGGCTAAACGCAAATTTGTGTTAACTTCGAAATTATTTTTGCATTGCCAGATTCAAATGGTAAGTTCATTTTCCAGGTACATATATATACAAATGTATACAAAGACAGCAAACTGAAAACCTTAGATAAACAAAAATATTTATCATTTTAATAGGAAAAATTTGGAAGAATGTAGATTTTCTTCTATTTATTTATCTTGTTTCCTGGCAGGTGGACTTATACATACATAGCCAACACACAGATACATTTTTAAGAATTTCTTCTATTTAAAGTTGGTTTTCTTCAAAGTATTTATAAATATTTATAAATATTTTGACTGGTTTTCGTTAGAATAGCACCTACTTATTGCCATATTCTAGGACTAAATACGGCTCGTTTGTAGGTGTTCTCGCTTATAATATATTCAATGTTTTGCAACATATTTTATTTATATTTTTTTATTATTTTATATTGTATTTACATATTTCCTCCCTCGCTCCGTTTGCTTTCCCTTCCTACATAAGACAAAAAAAGAACACAAAAAATAATTAATATTTTTTTTATATTTTTTTTTTTTTATATGTGTATTATTTTTGCTGTAGTTGGCCAGAAGGGAGGGAAGCCACCCAACCAAACATATATATAAAAAAAAACAAGCGATAGCATGCCGTTACGTAAAACGCAAAAGAGTGTTGGTTGGTTTCGCCATGCAATCCAAACAAAGCGAAGTAACCCGAAGTCTTCTTTTTTTTTTTTTTTTTTTTTTGTTTTATTTTGTTTTATTTTTGTTTTTTTTTTTTTATATTTTTTTTTTTTTTTTTTTTTTTTTTTTTTTTTTTTTTAGGGGGGGGTCGCTTTCCCTGCCGGCGCGTCGGTAAATTTTCCTCGGTTTTTTTTTTTTTTATTTTTTGCCAATAAATTTTTTTTTACCCCAAAAAAAAATTTTTTTTGGCCCTTATTTTAAAATTAACTTAATTAAAAACCCTTTCCAACATTTTTGGATGATTTTTAATTTTTCGGTCCCCATGGCCTTTCGATGTTCATGGTGGACCTTTTTGTGGAAATGCCCATATTTATTTTATTGCTTGTAACAACCTCTACAGCATAATTTAATTTCTGCTTCTTTCACTTTAAAATTAAGATATTTTATAATGTTTTGAACCACTCTTTATAAGAAAGTAGGCACAGATTCTGTTTGTAAGTGAAGGTTACAAATTTCCAATATAACTTACATCTACTTTAAATTAATCAAATCAATATTATTGTATGCACACAATATGAATATTTTAATCAAAACAAGAGCTCATATTGTGTTATAGCCCAGAGAATAAGGAAAGTGCACCAGAAATCTACAAAATCTCAAAGGTTTTGTGAAAATCTAACCTAATTGTGATATTTTGAAATGGCATTGGTTTCTGTTGAGCCAAGGGCAAACGTAAATAACATGAAAATGGAGAAAGTAGAGCTAACAAACAAGCTTGAATTGTATTACTTGGCTTTACACAAATACACTGATATAAGCGAATTTCTCTAGAACAATTTTAAATAAAAGCAAACATCCGTCTGGCGTTTGGCTTGACAGGACGAATCCAAAATGCCAACGATACAAACAGCTGCCAAGTTAAGGAAGCTTCTACATGTTGTTGTACGCTTAAAAAAGGACCAAAAAAAGGACTGGTATTCATTTCACGTAACTCATTTCCTGATTGCACAAAGGCACTGGCGACATGTTTTTGATTGATGTGCATAATGCCAGGCAAAGTCCCTTAGCTGGCATGCAAAACTGGCAACGCACATGAGCACTCCCCGCACACCGCACAACGCACCCCGCTGACTGCACTGCACTGGCAACCAAGTGTCCTGGTGCGGACAGCTCATTTGACAATTTGATAGATGCAGGCGCATAAAACCTTTTGCGACATGTGAGATACAACAAACGTGAGCTGACAAGCTGGACAGAGGAGTGAATTTCGCTTGGTTGTAAAATTTTTGATTTGATTTTATTATGACACTCGTAAAAGCAAACATTATTGCATAGATCATACGCACTGTTGGCCAGGCGTATATTTACATAAAACCAAAACTGGACAACGAATTGTTTATGTGGCTCTGCCATGCATCAAAAGCAGCTTTCAGAAAGCAATTCAACACTGAATTTACATAAGCCATAAAATTGCCTTGCCTATTGTGTTGGCCAACAGATGTTTGCTTTAGCCTCAGCTGCAACCGACAATTTAAAGGGCGAGACACAGTTTTATATTTGAAGCCAAGGAGATTGTCAACTAAATTGTCCGACCAAAGTGCAGCAACTAGCAAGGCCCCTGGCATCTTGTGGCAGCAGTACGGAGCTGCAGCTTCCTGCAAAAATATATATTAAATTCGCACAAAGAGCCAGACAGCGCGTAAAATGCTGCATTATTAAAATGCAGGTAAGTGAAGTTGGTATAAAAAAAAAAATAGAAGAAAAAAGAAAAAAAAAGGCGGCTCAAATGGTATTAGCCCGCTGACACGCTGCATGCCAATCAGGCCAATTTCACAGCACGAGGCGGCCAAATTGAGTTTGCCGCTTTGTTGGCACTAGGAGCACACTCTAAGCCACATTTCGTGACTGGCAAGCGCTGGTACATTAGCTAATTAAGCGCCCAAGGTTTCCCACAACAGAAAACCGCAGACAAAAGCCTCGACAGGCGCAAACAGTAGCAGCAAAAAATAAAAAAAAATATATATATATAAGAAAAATATAAACTAAGGATGCAAGACACTTTACAGATTACACCTAACACTTGGCAGGAGTAACGAAAAGACTTGAAAACTATTCTTAAAGCGATGAATGCACATTAAAAATTCATTGTAAAGTAATTTAATAAACTGTAGTTAAGCTTGAACTTACAACAAACTTTTTGGCGTTTTATAAAGTGTACTTTGAGACTTGGGTATTTTGGGTTATTTGAGCACTTAACACAAGCTCAATTAAGGAGCAGTTTATAAAAGCTACATAAATTTTAAGATATACGCTTTGGCACACAATTTACTGAAGAGATGTTATATTTTATTTTTAAATAACATATTTGTGTAAATTCAATCCCACGCTTAGAAAATGGATGGAAAATGAATTGAAAATCATGCTTTCAATTCAATTTTACGTGTATAAGTGGAAATAATCAACAAAATCAAAATTGCGTCCTTGACACTTTATAAACTGATATGTGCACCAAGTTTGGTTGCACTAGCTTCAAGGATGTGGATAAAATTGCATTCATATGGACAGACAGACAGATAGAAAACAGACGGGCATTTCTCAAATCAACAATACACTTTTTTAAACCAAGATTTTGTTTGAAACAGCGTACAATAAAAAGTGAACTAATTTGACAATTCAATATTATACCGAATAGAGTAATTTGCGCTCAACAATTTGATTAGTGTCATTTTCTGACTGATTGATATTTTTATGACAGTTTGACAGTTTCGTCAAACAAATGTCATTTATCAGTTATTCCCAACTTGGTTTTATAATGTATTATATGAAGCCCTCACTCTTGTATCCTTTCAGCGTGTATAATTAACTGCATAATATAAACTAACACCATTCATAACAGCTTCTTTCTGTAGTGTGAAAGTGTCGCAAAGGCATTTCAATTAACTGTCAAGAGCCATAAGGCATAAAGAGTTAATTAAAAACTGCTGACTTGCCTTCCCTGGTCCGCAACATGTTGTCAAGGCCAACCGCAGACTATTATGCGTGTATATAAATGAGAATATTATAGTATAAACAATAAACGTCAACAAAATCCTGAAGCTGCAAAAGGAATAAAAGCGTGCCACACACACGTACAGTTAATTCAAAACAAGTGGTAAGGAACTGAGTAAAGCGTATAATACTAATGAGTAGATGACAAGCTTACAGGCTGTCTTTCAACATGTATTATCTGCAGATTTTGCTTAAGAACCCGTTACATTGACATTGTAAATCTGATGAATCTGAGAAAAGCCTGATTTGGTTGACAAGTGAGTAACTGACAAGCTGTTCTCTGTGTTTTTCCAAACCAATTTTCAAATAACTACATTGTCATGTACGGACTAAGTAGTTCCTATGCTCAGTAACTGGGAGCTAAACGGGTATACTTACAATGGGAAAACAGTGAAAAGTATCAACATTTTAAAATACCACTTGAGTAGAAATTGATGAAACACTTCTAATTATTCTATTGATTAAATGATCTGCAATAGATGGGCGATACGTTTATACGATTTATTAAGACGACAAATAATGCTGTCAACATAAGTACATATAAATACGTTATTAATAAAACCTTAAAACTTATACATATATACAAAACAGAACAAAACTATAATACCCTCTGCAAGGATATGAAAAAGGGTAAGACAAAATACATAAGAATTAATGTGATAATTGTTGTTCAGCTTATAATATTTAGCTTACAGCAAACTTATAAATATACATTTACATTGCAGTAGCATTAAAGTGCAGGGTATCTTATAGTCTTGTCTTTCCGCTGTGTTGTTACTCGCAACTGTCAAATGCAAACGTGCTTCAAAGTTGAGTCGCTTTGGACGCTGGCAGGGGGCACATGGAGGACAAGTTAGCCCGGGCCATTACAAGCAAAAGTTAGTCCATGTTCATTGATGAGCAGACACATACACACACACACACACACACACACACACACACACACACACACACACACACACACACACACACACACACACACACACACACACACACACACACACACACATGTACACAAACACCCATACACCCACAAGTGACGAGCTGTGCGTGCTTCGACGTAGTTGTCGGATAATTGAAAACAAGCTACTAAAAGAAGCTGCAAAATGTCGGTTGAGCAGGTCGCAGGTCGCTTGCAACCTGAAAATGGCCAAAATGGATGACAAAAATGCGTAACCATTAGGGCTAATGAAAGAGTTCGCAACGATAAAGTTGCCATTTCATAGATTTCCATTTAACTGCTTCTTTTGTCTACTTTCAGCTACTTTGGAAACTATAGTTTCGTTTCGTAAAAGTCCCTGCAAGGCTTAAGTTTGGTCGATACTGCAAAGTTAAGTTAAGCCTAAGGAACATCCTTAATATAATCGATATAAAATATGGGATGGGCTTCAAGTTAAAGCGGCTTAATCAATAGGAAGGATGCCCGCAGTTGTCCACAGAAAATCTTTTATTGGCAATTAAAGGATAACTTGAGATTTCAAATAACAACAATATAACAATATTTTATATAGATTTAATTGGAACTTTTAAACAAACACATATATTCAACGGCTGAATTAAATGTAAGCCTGTAAGCCTGATAAATTGAATTTAGACTGAAAATGTAAAGTTGTTGCTGCATGTTTCATGATTAATTACAAATACTTACATCATTTTTTGTTTTGACTAACTAATTAACCGGACTTTTTGCGAATTGTTTATGCAGCTGGCAGCTGGCCTAACCGAAGGACATGCAAACATGCGTATAATGCCCAAGCTGAAAACGAACATTTTCCAGCTCTTAATGTTGCTCTTTGTATTGTATGCGTGCATTTTCCATTAACTATGTCATTTTCAGCGCCGAGGTAAGCCATTTAATTAGCGTGTTCTCATTAAAATTACAACAGCATGTAAAACAATTATGGCTTTTGCTTTACATACTTGTAAGCTTTCCGTTCGATGAATGCGCCAGGGACATTTTCCCAATTTATATCCTATAGCCATTAAAATGGGTGTCGTATGGTTGCGACGGTGTGTGCAACATTTCAGACTATGATTATACTCTGACACCACCACAAGCCGATAAATCCTCAATGACAGCTATCCTCAGAGTGACGAAGAGTATCCTTTCGTACAAAAACAGAGTTTTCGAGCGATCGTTCCTATGGCAGCTATATGTTATAATGATCCAAAGTATAATAAAACACTCGAGTTTGATTAAAAATCTCATCTCAAAATCTCAGTTTTTATTGTTCCTGCAAATAATTCTAACCAGACTCAATTTTTGCAGATAAAGTAGGTCTTGTAAATAAATTTAAGTTTAGTTCAAGTTGTACATAAAATAACAGAAAGATTACATTGAAAAATGTAACAAAAACAAGGCAGATTTTGTTCAAAGTGGGTCAACTTGTATAAACTCCAAACTGGTATTGGTATTTAGTCGAGATATCTTTTTGAACAATAAAGCTTTTTATATCACAATTGAGTTCTCGGCCAATCATTTCTAGATTAGTTATATGTTATAGTAATCCGATCCGGTCGCTATGATGCTACAGAAGCCAGCTTTCAGTGAGAGACTGACGAGCGAGGTTACAGCGATTCTGTTCGTCGTCCTGATCAACAATATATGTATTTTATGGGACCGGAAACGCCACCTTCAATACGTCAATTTTTAAAACAGATGCTACTATATTTGGCAAATCTTTAAAACAGATGGTACTATCAAAAATAATGGCAAAACAGGGTAACCCCAAATCGAATACTCTCGACTACCGCATTCTTACATACTTTACATTTTTGTGGAACATTGTTCAGAGCCGCGCCGCGCCGCTTCGCATATTTTGTCATTTTGCATGGCATTTACCGCATGACAGCCAAAATTATTGACAAATAATATCAATTTGATGCAGGACAGCAGCAACGGTAACATTGTTTTTGGCCATGAGTAATATTATATGATATAAGTAGGGATAAGCAGTGGCTTGACGCTGACTGATGCTGATGGATGACAGCCGGCTGAGCAATAAATTGGCTTAGTTATGGGCAACCAGTCACCTTTCCACATCCCAAAAGCAACACGTCCATAAAATTAAATATTAAGTGTTTGAGTATTTTTTCAAATTTTTTTCCGAATTGGCTTTAAACGTTAAGGCTTTTAAGTTTTTATGGAGTTATTCGTGCATGACTTTCATTCTTTCGGATTTTCTGTTCTTTAAAACTAAGCTAAGGATAGAAGTATAGGAAGCTGACTGAAAGACAAGGTTGTCAAAGTACACTCAGATGGATTTTATATTTTTCGAACGCGTGACTCGAAAAGATATGCAATATTTAAGACATGATATGCTAATCGTTATGGTCACACTCAGACTTTAAATGCGGCCGCCCAGAAGTATGCTGCATTATTTTTCTACCGCAGCGCTATCTGAAATTATTGAGAATATTAGAAATAATACCTTTTAAATCAAATAGCGTTTGTGTTTGTTATTGGATTATAATGATATTCATAGCACATAAAGATGACATGCCAAATTATATATACATGTACAATACACAATTGTCTAGTCTGTTATACATGTCGACGATGTCTCCTTTTGTCGTGCCCAGCATTATTTCATCCTTTTCAGCATTGTTTCGTATTTGTTACGCAATGAATTTAGAACAGGAATAATTTAATAATAAGGTTCGCAATTTTTTGTAAAAGCATACTAAACATTATTTACGCTGCTGCCCAAAATTAAACGAATTTTAAATTGCCCACATCTGGGCCGCCCTTGTTGTTAGCCATTTACTCGAATTTTCGGCTGCTTTGTAGTTTCCTTTTTGAGATATATTAAAAAAATTGTAATATTTATATATCTGAGATTGTGTGCTCAGTTTCAGTCAACATGGCGAGCACAAGTAAAAAGGCAAGAGAAAATTATATGACACGAATTATTTATGCCCTTTAAAAGGCAGTCTAAACCTTGTAAATGTATTTCGTTTTAAATTATTATAGCTGCTGGTAAAAGTCGAAATCTTACTGAACTTTACAGACATGTTGTTCAATATATCATAAATAGATATATTTATATACAGAAATTTAATCATTTTGATATTCCAAAGTTTCTTAAAAATGTAAAAGCAAACCAATTTCTTGATTGGAAACTTAACAGCAAAACATTTCAATTAGAAGTTATTGGGAATGGTAACATTCCTGCACGTAATATTTTTTATTCAATAAAGGCGTCTTCCATCAAAGAAATTTATTGAAATGTAAACAGCCATTCTTGAGCGAAATATATGTATACATATTTACATCCTCTACACTGATGGTCTCTTGGCAGCTACAATAAACGTAAATAAATAGAATGAATACCAGACCCTCACCTTATTACCCTTTTGCATAGAAATGTACAAAGTATTCAAGTTCCATTCAACAATCATCGCAAATGTTTACTTTTATGTGTTTGCCCATGCACTTGTCTAGGCAAGGGTATACAAAAGGCAAACGAATTTTCAATTTACTGTAGACTGTACTATAGCTGCTGTGGCTCTTGCATTACATTTAACTTTTCTCGCCTTATATTTTATTCAAATGTTTTTTTGCCCACAGATAAGTTGCGCTGCTTGAGTGCCTGACTTTTTCACTTTGCTGCCGTAAAAATGCCAAAGGAAAGCGTGAAAACTGGAATGTGCCCATTACCAAACGCCCCAATGCTCCCCATCATTGTCCAAGGACCCCTGGCAGGACTTGACACGCTGTTTGGGCCTCGTCTTCGTTCCAATTTGGATTTTTATGCTTCGCTATTTGTGGGTCAACGACGTGGCCTGGCCCGTGAAATGTACAGCGCAAAAGTTCTCAATGACCATTAGGTTGATCTTCTAGAAACCAATTTGTAAACATTTTTCTTACTGCCCAAGTTCTGGCCAGGTGTTAAGTCTAAGCTGAGGCTCTGCCTAATGAGTGGCTTTAATTCACAACATGCCTTCAGCAAAGGAGCAAGTTTTAAATGAATTTAAAGTGAGCCACATAAAGTTTGGGGCGTTAGCACTGCGGTCATTAATTGAGTTACAAAAGCACAAGGCACACAAAATTTCATTACGCATACGACCCGTTGAACAGCAAAAAGAATGCGACTGCTCTGGGGACGGGGACGAGGATGGGACTGAGGCTGAGGCTGACAGAAAGCCAAGCAAAGTTTGCCGTAAAGTCATTAGTTTTAATAACATTTGCACAACAAACACACACACACACACGCACACCTACATGCAGAGTGACATTGTGTCCTGTGTTTGTTGGAGCATAAATTAATCCTGCCAAAACATTTCGCCTAAATTACTGCATTGCAGCACTTTAACTGAGTTTCAGCACCTCATTATAGGCTTAAAAATGTACCAAATAATCGCATAAAACTTTGGCAAATGTTAAAGTTGTTAAATATCTTAAGTAAATCAATCTGCAGAGTTTTCAAATGCCGCAATTTGTCCAATTATTGAGAAAGCGTCAAGTGGCGCACAAGAAACAGAAAACAAATTATATAAATAAATATTATGCATAAATTATGTGAATAAATAAACAAGGGTCCGAAAATGTGTTAATTTGGCTTAGCAAAACACTTGGCCAATTTGTTTCTCAACTTTCTAAATGTGTATGTAAGTATAGATGTATATCCGTATATATATATATATACTCATACATAAATTAGCTGTTAAATGTAAATTTTTTCTAACCTTTTTAACCTTTTTAAATTTTATGATCAGATCGGAACTGTCAAGAAATATGCTAAACATATTTTGTTTATAGTTTCTTATAAAAAAAACTGAATGTTCATTTGATTTTAAACTATATAATAGTGTAGTCAGATCTTAATAAAATTATATGAAATTTATGAAGTATAATAAATCAAATAAATAAGTTTCTCATACAAAAATCGCATTTTTCTCCCTATTCACTTAATTTGACCAGATTGTATAAACTGTACAGAGACTTAGTTTGGCTGAGTTTGATGAGGATATATTCATAAACAAAAAAGTTTTTCATACAAAAACATAGTTGTTGGCTAATCACTCCTATGGTAGCTATATGTTATAGTGGACCGATCTCTGATTAACTCTCCATCTTTGGACAATATTTGAGTTAAGATTGATTGAATTGTCAGCAAGGGTATTTAAGATTCTCTCTAACCTTTTTTAAGCGCAACTCTCGGCCATTTTGTGCTGCGGCCATTTGCCATTGGTTTGGTTTAGTTTGGTTTTGCTAATTCCCGTTTTCATTTGTTTTCTTGCCCTGTTTGCGCTTCAATTAACAACAACTTGTTACATGCGCAAATTGAGCTAAGCTTTAAAAAAATACAGAAAAATATGAAAATAAATAAATAAACGTGGCGCTAAATGAACAAAATCTGCCGACGTTGCCATGCTCCAAAGCTGCGTAAGGTTTTCATTTTGGGGCTGTGGCAAAAATACAAAATAAAAAAAATACGAAAAAAAACCAACCAAGTAAACTGACCATTTGGTGGGCGGGTGTTAATTCCGTTGGAATTTATTTTTACTTCTACGAAATTTACAGGTGCTGTTGCTGTCACACACACACACACACACACACACACACACACCAATGTGTGCTGCGGGGTGTCGCAAAATGTTGAGAGACAATGGAATACGGACCCTTAAATATACCAAATTTAAGAAGTTGTGTAAAAAATTTGGTATTCAATTTATTATAAAATGAAATGCAGTTTAATTGAAATTGTATTTCACAAAGAATGTTTTTTATTAATTTAATTTAATTGTGTTTAATTTAATATATTATATGCAGACATTCTTTCACATTAATGTATGTACATTCAACAGCTTCTATAACTAATATTTATTATATAATACACATAAGTTTAAGCACTTAAACTTAAGCCATGTCTTTTAAAAGAAAACAAAATGATGCCAGTTATTCAAAGGTCTTTTCTTCATTTTATATTAGTGAAAGGATACTTGTAGATCTTTACACGACTCTTCTGCATAGTTCTATGTTTTCCATGGTATTTATTTAATCTGTCATATTGTTATGCTTAAATAAACTAACTACTTTATATTGGTAACGCTTAAGGTCAGCCAATTATTGTACTAAAAGCCAATACACATCTAAAAATTGGAAACAATTGTATATCATATTAATTCCAATTTAAGCTTTCTAAAGAATAAATTAACAAATTTACGCAGCAACGTAGAAAAGCAAAACAATCGATTCAATAATAAACTCCTGCCATTGACTACCAAATATGATATCATTGCATTTTCAATTCCCCCTCCCTGGCGCCATGGCACAACATTTGCAAGTTGAATACACAATACTCGTTATTTCATATGAGCGTCGAATATCAATAGAGTCCTGACAATGGACCAGTTGGATGCTGCATCGATAAACGAAAATCGCAGCGATTAGCTTAAATTGCACAATATCGACAAGTGACCCTCGGGCCAAAACCACAAACCAGAGCGGGATACATTCTGACAGAGTTGCATTCGTTCATTCACAATAAGTTCAAGCGAAGGACTCACTAAGCTGAGAGTACAAATGTTGGTCCTAAGTCTAGTTCGTTCGTTCGTCCCTTTGGTTCGCTCGCTCGTTTTGATCCTTTGGTTTCTTTGAATTCCGTTTGGAGTACTGGGTTGAATACTAGGTTGAAAATAATATAGGAGTCGGTGAAATATATAACTTATTAGTTTGTAACTATACAATTATCCATAAAAATGGTAACAACTATGAAAGACGACCACTAAAGTTTACTGATAGTTGCTTTTTACGTAGATATGTCCGCTGTAATCGGAAAACTTTTAGCTACATAAGTTTTTCTTATATTTATCATACTTTCCCAATTTTGAAACAAATTTTTAACTAAGAGTTTTAAAACGGTCGTAACTAAATGTATTCCCTTAGCGGATGCTAAACTATTATTCCTTACAAAGATATGCTTAGATATTCCATTTCAGACACTCTATTTTTGGACTCAGTCGAAACGAACGAACTAGAGGAACGATCCGGTTGATTTATTCAATTTTTCAACTGAACAACAAGGTACAACTCTATATGACATTACATGCGATTTGCACAGACAATAAACCAATAAACGAATGCCATTGATTGACCCATAAAGGTCAGCAGAGCAGGGGGAATAGGAATATGAATAGGAAGAGCAAAGGGCCATAAGAACCATGAGGAAAATGCGCAAATTAAGTAGCTTAGGGATTCACATAAGTGCCCCAAAGATGATGATGTTGCTGCTGCTGCTGCTGATGCGACAGCTGCTGCTGTTGCTGTTGTTGCGGCTGCTGCTGAGGATGAGGATGAGAATGAGGATGTGGATGCAGCTCCTGCTGCGGGGAGTCGGGCATGGCTGCAGCCACATTCGCATAGTGTGTGTTGCTGGTTGTGGCATAGCCAGCAACATGCTGGGCCTGCGAGGGATAGCTCATGTGGTCGTAGTAGGCGGTGGGCGAGGCCAGGCAATCAAGAGGCTGGGAGCTGGCACTGGAGCAGGCCGAGGACAGCGAGGCGGAGGAATTGAGGGGCGGCGAGTGGGCGGCCACCGTTGTTATGGCAACTGGGGGCATATGATGCGTTATGGGCAGCATTTGATCCATGAGATACTGGTCGATTTCCTTGGGATCAATGTCGGCCGCCGCCTTGCCCGGCGTGCCCAAGTAATTTAGCGCTCCATTGGCGTGTGACGCAGCCGCAGCAGACGCTGAGGCAGAAGCAGCAGCAGCTGTGAAGTTGCCAGCGCCCAGTCCAGCGGCTCCATTATAGCCATAGCCGGCATAGCTGCCACGCGCTCCACTGCTCACATAGCCGTACCCACTGATGTTCTCCAGAAAGTCCATCTCCTGCACGCCCCCCACCCCGGCCTGCCCGTTATAGTTGAGCTCGCCCAGCGCAATGTACTCCCGGCCAGCGTCGAGCAGCACGCCGTAGTCATTGCCGGCAGGCACCGCCGGCTCGCTCAGCTGGCGCAGCAGCAGGCTGGAGCTGTGGGGCGCTGCCACCGGCTGCTTGGCGTTGCCACTGTAGGGCGTGGCGGGTGGCGTCAGCGAGGACAGTGAGCTGCCCGTGGAGCAGGGCGAGTCGAGCAGCCCGCGCTCCGTCTCGCTGCCCATGGCCAGACCCTGCTCCAACAGGCTGGCCGCGCAGGCGCTGTTCAGCGATTTCATGAACGCCTCATTGCTAAAGACATCGGGACTGGAGCTGCTGGTGGTGCTGGTGTTGCAAAGATTGCCGCTGGAGCTGCTTGAGGCAGTGCTGCCTTTGGCCGTGCGTCGCTGGCGCTGTGTTGCTGCTGTAACTGTGGTCGTTGTTGCTGCTGTTGCAGTTGCAGCGGCAGCTGTTGCTGTTGCTGGCATTGCAGCTGTTGTTGCCGCCGACATTGTTGCCTCCGTTTGTTGCAATATGCGCGCCTTCTTGCGCCTGGGCTGATACTTGTAGTCGGGATGCTCCTGTTTGTGCGTCATGCGGAGCTTCTCCGCAAATTCCATGAACGGCTTCTTATCGCTATCCTTCAGATTTCTGCGAAGCGGAGAAAAGTGCAAAGAGAGACGCAATTAACTCATTTTATTTATGGCCACTTCCAGTCAAATGCCCGCTTATTTATTGCTCTACAAATTGCTCGGCGGCCAAGTGACAAGCCGTGCTGCCTTCTAATTAACTGAGGCGGATGCCTCGACAAGCCCTTCTTATCAGCGCATTCTCAGCTTCAACACATTCAACATTCAACATTCAAGATTCGAGCTCTTATCGCGGCTTTGCTGCGAGGCGCGCGCTGAACTGTGAAATTTTAATTTCAAAACTGACAATATTTTATTACAAACAATATAGAAGCGGCGGCTTTTTCTACGTTTTTAAAAACTTTTGTGTTTAATGACAGAAACTCGCATAACGCGGTTGGAAAACAGACTTACAATTCGATCATTGGGTCAATCGATGACTTGACCATTTTAGTAAAGCAAAATACATAGAAAAACTTCTAAGACACGAAAAAAATAGGTACATATATATGACTAAGCAATCTAAAGGACAAACAAAGCCCGAAAATGCGAACTTGAATATTTATTATTTTGAATATTCATCTTAAGTCTTCAAGTGCTCTAGGGTCTTAATCTACAATGTGAATAACTTGGTATAACAAATGTGAGAAACTGTGAGAGTTTAAATTTCATAAGTTTCTGAATCCTAAATTAAATAAGATTAAATTTCCAATTTGGTCAATCTGCACAAAACATAATAAAAATTCGCATAGGAGAGTTTGGTCCAAATAACATTTTATACTAATTCTGATGTTTGCAATAATTTAAAATATAAGTTTAAAAACTTAGCTTTTTTCACAAATTTTACAAAAAAATCTCAACGATTTTATATGGGAATATTAATCAAATTGAAATGCCAGATAATGTATACTACAAAACACGATTAAAAAGACAATCCGTATGGAAATCGGTTTAAGTTTTCATAAAGCTTTGTAAATTTGAAGTCTAGGACATTTTTAGAATTCATTGCATCGATTTTAGCCAGAAAATGTACTTCACCAGAACAAGTTTTGAAATAGTTTTATATACTAGTTCGCAATCGATTAAATGTAAAATTTCCAAATTGAAATTTTTTCAAAATTGTAATTTTTGAAAACATGTAAATTTTTGAACAAATATCGAACTTTTTTATTTTGGAATTTGATTAATATTGAAATTATATAATTTAGTTAGGTTTTGACAAAGTAATGTAAGTTTGTAATCTAGAAGATACAGCTTTTGTGGTATTTAAAACTTTACAAGTCGAAATTTGTTGAATTTTTAGTATGCATTTTAGCCAGAAAATGAACTTCCTCAGAACAATATTAAAAGTAGCGTTCTTATACTAACTTTGATGCCAGCAATCGATTAAAAGTAAGATTTCAATGTACGAATAACATTCTGCAACAGTATAATAAATAGCTTTTCATAGTTTTCCACATTTCTTAATCACCTCCAACGTTGCCTAGAAACCTTGACAGGACTATCGATAGTTTAAGCTATGGTTTTCCAGATTCAATCTGTACGATTGGTATACTTACTTCCACAGTTTGCCCAGGGACTTGCTCAGCTCGGAGTTCTGCAGGTGCGGATATTGCTTGGACATGACTCGACGGGCAGCCTGTGCCCAGACCATGAAAGCATTCATAGGACGCTTGATGTGCTCCTTTTTGCGATCGGAGGGCGCTCTGTAAAGGCAAGGAATAGGGATTATGATGAGTTTGAGTGGCAAAGTCAATGGCTTTTCCAAATCCGGCGTGGAGTAGCTTTCAGCTGACATTAATTACAAAAAGGCGTTGGAACACTTTTCAGCTCCTGCCAGCCGCTGGCGATGTGAAATTCGCGAATTATGTCAAACTGAAAATTGCAATTAAAACTTTTATTTGTCAAGGGGAAGAAACGGAAGCCACGGAAGCCAGAGGCTAAAAAAAAGTTTCAGATTGCAGGCTGAACTTTATATTGCTTGGATAAAAATGAACAAGGACAACATCAAAGAAAACCACAGGACTGCAGTAAATTGTACCACTTAAAGCCCCTAAATGTCAAAATGCTTTCAAATTTAGTATTTGCTATGAAACCACAAATATTTGTCAAATATTGATTGAATTCGTAGTAGCAAGTACATTATAATTGCTTATTAAAATTTGAAGCCACCTGCAACTGAAATGAAATGCCCTTGTGTGTCCTTATGCTGTAGTTAAGTGTCCTGCCTGTCTCCCAGCTCGCTCGAAAAGCCAAATAAAATAGATGAGGCGTATAATAACTTCATAGTCACAAGAGCGCACAAGAATAAAAGATACACAACTTTTACCAAAGCAAACACAACACACATTGGCTTAGCCATGGACACAGATACAATGTAATAAATACCCTCTACAGGGGTACTTTAAATTTGTCAGGAACTATGGTGTTTACTGAAGCAGAGTCTACCGAATATAAAATTAATAATAATAAGACATATGAAGTGAAATTTAGTATAAGTATACGTATAAGTGTAAGTAAATTAAACTCAGTTAAAATGTTTACATACCTAGAAACAATGTATCGAAAAACGAGTTCTGGTACGAATAGAACCTTTGGGTTACTATTTCTTAAAAACTTCAGTAACTTTAAACATTTTAGTCGCTCTTCAAGTTTGATCCAAGTTTTTATCAGAAAACTATTTTATACATCTGACAAGAGTTTCTATCCTCAGCAGCTTAAATAGGCCTGAACTTTGTTAGGTATTTCAGTACTACATTATTTTATTCTCTCTTATATTATTCATTTATTAACTACAGACTATTTGCAAAAGGTTTTTGGTTCTATCTGTTAATCTATCTCTAATAATTATTATGCACATTTTGCATTATAAGCACATTACTTAATATTAAGTTAGTTATATTCTATTTGATAGCGACTAAAGAGTATCTAATAGTCGAGTGATCTCAAGTGCAGCAAACTCTATTGTGATTTAGCATGCTGAGCAAAAAACACTCAGGCACAAATTCAATCAAATAGATAGGCGTGGCAAATGGGCGTTAGATAAAGGTTGGCTCCATACGGATTACTTTTATATACTCGTTTCATGTATATTGAATTATTTATCCTAAATAAACACGAGCTGGGAACAGATTTGTTAGCTAGGGCAATGAATTTCGATTGAGGTAAGTGTGCAATGAAGTCACTTTAGAGTATATATGTGTGTGTGTGTGTGTGTGTGTGTATCTGTACCTGTACAGGTGCCAATTTGTGCCTAACAACATTCGTTGTCCTTTACAGTTTTTGCTCAGTAAAATCAAAGTGAGTCAATAAACAAACAAACTCTAAGTTGTAGCCTAACCAAAAAATTGAATAAAGAATAGTCTGAACTAAGTGGTAAATAAACATTTGATAAACATTTGAAGCTCTGGTCAATATTGATACTCAATTCAACATATAAATCTGCTTTTGTTGCTGCTTAAATTTAAATCTGAGCTACTACAGGATTACTTAGTTTGCATGAATAGGAGAAAGGACTTCATTTAATGCGAGTAAATTCAAATGTTGCAATTACATTTTCATGCTGTAAAGGCTTAGGGATCTTATTTCTTATTGTTTTCTTTTAATTACGAGTTTAATTCACAGAAATTCATAACAATTAGACTTAAAAGCAACAGTTTGTTGCAAGAATAATTCTTAGAAGCAACTAGACTTACATGACATTGCTCTTAGATATTTTTAGACTACAAGTAGACCTTATACACAACTGCACAAATAATCTATAATTTTGTGAAATCAATCATTGCGTTGAAAAAATAATTCTTTGAATCCAAACAAATGCAACTATAGAATGTAAAGCTTAGGATTTCAACCCAATTTAGGTTAGTTTAAGTGGATCATTAAAATTTAATTTAAATGTCGAAAAGGTCATAATCTCTATGTTGGAGATATATATATATACATATGATATCTTATTATCTATTTGAAGGCAATCAATGTCTTTATTTTAAACCCTTATTAAAATTTTTTTTTGGAAGATACTACATTTGTTTTAGCGAAACTCACTTTAGTCTTGCCTGTATCTAAGTACTTGGTACTTTATTTTAATATAGTTTAAAGCACAAGTTCTGTTTCATTTATTACTTTTGAATAGGATAAGTTAACAACTTTTTGACTATCAATGTATATATAAGTATATATATATAAGGTATATATAAGTTCAGTATCATTTAAGAGCGTGAAAGACAACAAATTAGCTGGATTTTTATTTCGTTCGAAAGGATGTTTCGAAGGACTTTTCCAGAATGTATTTTTGCACGAAATGTGTTGTATCTTCAATTTTAATTTCAATTTATTTATCACCAAAAATTACAAGTATATCTTATGATGTAGTATGACATAATGTAGGGTAGAAGGTCAGGCATCAACGCCTTTTCTACTCTATAGGAATTTTATAATTATAATATACGCCTTTTCTACTCTATAGGAATTTTATAATTATAATATACTGAGTTATACATATGGGGGAAAAATGTACAAAAACCCCTTGTGAAAAAAAAAGAAAAAAGGAAAAGGATAGGAAAGATGGAAAGATGGAAAGACTCACGGCTAAAGGAGTATGTTGTATCTTAGGCAGCTTAAGACCAGGTAAAATAATGGCGGCTACTCGCACACAGAGAGCGGAGGTGGAGCGGAGCGTAGCGGAGGTGGAGCGGAGCGTAACGGAGCTTAGTTTATACTACTATTTGGTAACTGCGTCGACCGCAAGGCTTTCATACTACTTTAGTTCCTTAAAACACCCAAAGTTCTGTACATGCTGGCGGGCTTAGGTGGAGGGGTGTGCACAACCACTTGCCTCCCTCAGCCTGCGTCTAATTACAACCCGAGCTGGAACCCGAGTTTGCGCTTATTAAGCGATTAAAAACGCGACCGGAGGCCAAATGGCGGATCGGTCCGACAACAACTTGGTAAAAAACAAAAACAAAAAAAAGGAAAAGGAAAAGAAATCAAGTTGGTACGTTGCAAGCTTATCTGTCGTTGGTATCGTCGTGGGGCAGACATGACGCACAACAAGTGCATACACACATGTGTGTAATTGTGTGAGTCTGTGTGTGTGTGTGTGTGTGTGTATAGTCAGCTCTCACGCTTGACAGCACGCTAATCAGAATCAAGTGATGTTCGCTTTGCAGCATTCGCTTTAAAGAGGCTGCCCCCAGCGCCAGTTGCCGAGCACTTGGCAACTCGAGCACGTCTTCATTATTTGTTGTTGTGCTTGTTGTTGGCATTGTGTTTGTTGTTGTTATTGTAGCTGTTGCTGTTGTTGCTGTTGTTGTTGCATTGGGAGATGCGCAAATCTCATTAAGTGATATCTTCAAGTGGCCGTTAGCTGCAAGTTGTACTACTATATGAAAAATGAGCACTTTTTGCATTTTTATATACTCTGTTCACATTCGGCAAAGAAAGTATACTTAGTTTGAGTGAAATTCGTGTATGTGTGTGACTTTTCTTCAGTATACTTACCGATCAAGTAGATCAGCAAGATGAGTTCAAACATGTTTCTAGTTTCCACTTTCAGCAAGATTTTGCGGAAATGAATTTCGCTTTACTATTCCCATTTTCACTTTTGACAAGATCTTGCTGATTCATTTTTCAGACATTTTTAATCTAAAATTCACTTCGTTTGCCATAAAATTCACTACCAATAATGAAAACCGGATATTAAGCAAAAAAATTTTCCGCAAATACCGGAAAAAGTTGGTATATCTCCCTCAATTTTAAAACTACAGTTAACAAATTTGGTACAAGGCTTACTAATAGTCTTCTCAAAGGATGAGTTTAATAATATTTTTGACAGCTCCACTGCCGCTTCCGAAAACAAGGAAAATATAGAAATAACAGCAATTTTTGGGTTGCAAAAGAGTTTTTCGTGCAGAGTCAACTTTTGAGCGATCGCTCCTATGGCAGCCTATATTTTATAGTTATCCAGTTAGTTAGTTATCCTACTGGTTGTAACTATATGCGGCATGCGATTGATCAAGAACTATATTTACTGTAATGAGCTACCGTCTGCTTCACATTTCATGACATCATGCCCTCGGCAAACGCATAACAATCCCACAAAAAACAGAGTATGCTGCCGTCGGGACAATGCGTTCGACAATGTTCTCACTTGATATTCGCAAAACCAAAGTTGTTGCTATGGTTGCTGTTGCATCTTTTATCAGTAATGGGCCATTTGTTGCTTTTGTTATTAAACACAGCGCAACAAATTTGAATTTGTAAAGGCGACGGCTGCGCTGCGGCTGCGATACCAAATATTTACAGCCCCACCCAAAAGGCAGTAAACACAAATTTCCATTTTCCATTTTCAATTTGTAAGCGCATGTAAAGTTGACTACAAATGCTGCCAATTAGCAGCGGCAACGACTCAACCATTTTCACAAGTTCACAAAAGTATGAAATGTATCTTACGGATGCGCGTGCAGTCGCTGCGGCGTCAGCTGCAGAGTGCGACAGCGACTGCGACAGCGACTGCGGTCGCGTGTTTGCTTAGGCAGCGCTGCCCACAAAATTTCCCACGCAGCCGCCAATGTCGTTTTTTCAATTTTACGACACTTTTCATGAAATATTTCTCACTTTTTGGTTGCCTTTGCGCCACATTCAAATGGCCAGCGGATGCAGTGTGGCTCCTAACCCTGCCCCTGCCCCTGCCCCTGCCCCTGCCCCTGCCCCTATCCCTACCTGCCCCTT
This sequence comes from Hirtodrosophila histrioides, assembly GCA_037075165.1. Classification (NCBI taxonomy): domain Eukaryota; kingdom Metazoa; phylum Arthropoda; class Insecta; order Diptera; family Drosophilidae; genus Hirtodrosophila; species Hirtodrosophila histrioides. Next base: position 3,662,325 of record JBAMCL010000390.1, on the reverse strand, counting down.
TTCCCCGCTGGCTGTCTATTTGCTTTGTGGGCTGCTCTTTTTTCCTTGCTCGAAAACGAAAAGAGCCCAAAATAAAAATAGTTGGTCAAACATTGCGGGCCACTGATAAGCCGATAAGGCAACAGTTGCACAGTTGCCCAGTGGCTCCCCAACCCCACCCCCACAGACGCACACACACAGTTATATACTCACACACACCTGCAGCTACCGTGAGAGCTGCATACGAGATGTGCTCATTAAAGTTTGCTCAGCTTTTGTTAGGACCGTGGCAAGAGGCAACAAGAAAAACAACAAAGAGGCAACCGCAGACGCTGTCAAAGCCTTTGTTGTTGTTGTGGTTACTTGTGGAAGTGGCATCGCTTGTTATTGACATTGAATAGTATTCTAAGAATATTGTTGACTTCTTGAGGCAGGTTGCGGCAGGAATTGCAGCCGCAACAGCTGAAGTAAACCCGCCAGCAGCCACAAGCTGAAATTCACTTGAAATCGACCAGAATGGGAGGAGAAAAAAAACGACAACAAAAAAAAACTACAATTTCCTCGTGCTATCAGAGACCTCAAGGAAATTAAATTCCATCGCAGTAGCACAATTTTCCAAGGAATATTCAACAATACCGAGCTGAAATATTTATCGAGGTGCTCAAGGACAAACTAAATGCCCAAAGTTGAAAGATGCTACGAATTTAAACGTAAATTTTTAGCCCCTTTTAGTATGAAGTTAACTGGTTGCTGAAATATTGTGTAATGCATTCCAACTGGAGCCTTCTGGATGCCAAAGTTCGTAATAGGATTTGTCCAGGCTAAGCTACTGTTCGGAATTCCGTGGTACAGGCGAACACGCCTATTGAACGCGATCTAAAAGTTCCTTAAGTCGAAAACGCCTTTAAACAACAAACGGAGATATAGAGGGAACATCTGAAGAATCAGAAAAATTATTGGCTGAAACAACACTGACTAGATGTCCTGCAAGAACATGAGTTGCTTAAACAAAGACGACTAAAAAGATTCTATGGCAGGACTTACCGCAACGCAATGTCCTCCAATTAAAGTTTATACATATGTGCTTAAAATATTAAGCAGTCCTTATATTTCTTAGCTTAAATATTATATTAATAGTCTGTATACAAGTAGTGTACATATTTTTAACAAGAAAGGACGCCTATCTTCGGAGTGCCGAGGCTATATACCCTAGCTGGAATGTTTTTTATACAAAACTTAATTTTCGTCTGATTGCTTCCATGGGAGCCATATGGTCCTATATTGATAAAATTATAGGAAATTATTTGAAGTATAATAAAACTCAACTTAGTTTGCATGTAATATTTGTATAAACAATAAGTTTTCATACAAAAACTCATTTTTCACCCGATCCTATGGCCACTATGTGATAGCGTGATACGATTTTGACCAAATTTGATCAGATTGTATAAGCTTTCTAGACTCTCAGTGTGTGTGTGTTTGGTGAGAATACACTCATAAACAAAAAAGTTTGTCATACAAAAACGTAGTTGTCGACCGATCATTCCTATGGCAGCTAGATATTATAGTGGTCCGATCCAACCGGTTCCGGCATATGAACTGCCTGCAGCAAATGGAAGGGTCTGCGCCAAGTTTCATTACGATTGCCTTAAAGCTGAGAGACATCGCCATATCGACTCGGCTATTCATGCTGATTCAGAATATATATACTTTGTTAGGTCGGTCCATTCTGTCCATCTCAAATTTATAATACCCTCTGCTAGGGTATAACAAACATTAACAACTAGTTTAAGCTGCCAAACACCTGTAGCTATTTTTGGTTCATGACATACATTTATATATATGTATATTTATCTACTGACCGCCTCCCGCTGATTTGTATTGATGAATTGCGAAGCAATTGGCCTTTTTTCCAAATAAAAATTAAATTCAATCGATTTCAGCTCAGTCGGAATAAATTAAAATGCGTTAACAGCCGATAGGTGACATATTTAACCGGATTAACCAACTTACTGCAAAAAGGCTGTTTTCGGCCATCAAAGTTAACTTAAATATTCAATTCAATTAGTCCGATTTATCGCTGGCTGAGAATATGTGCATATATGTGTATGTATTTTTGATTCAATTTATAGTTTATAAAATGTATATTCGATTTAAAATTGATAAACCTTTTTAAGTAGCATTTTCATTTATTTGTAATCTGGCAAGTGAAGCTTAAATTTTTCATATCACTGACTCGGGCACTGAGTATTTTGGAGCATTATTCGTATTTTCAACAGCTTTTATTCTTCATATACTGCTATAAGCCCCACTCGGCAGCACTCAACCACCCACTACGCCAACACTTCATACGCACTTCATAGCCCGATTTTTCGCTGCTTGTTATTTTTGTTTTCAATTTCCAAGTCAATTTATTTTTACAGCCAGCCTTCGCCGCATTCAGGCCATAGATAGAGAGGCGGCCAGGAGGAGGCCCAAGAGGATGCGGCCATCAGTGACCAGGCCATGCATAGAGAACCAAATGGGCGTTGTTGAAACCTGGCTGGGGCAATGGCAAGGACAAGGGCCAGGGCAGTTGGGTGGGTGGAGCACTCTCGATGTGCCACTCTCAACCACGCAATGAAGAGCGACACTTTAAGTGCCTGGGTGTAAGCCGAAAGCCGAGCAAACTTGTTAAATGTTGTTGTTGCTTCAATCATTTGAAGGAGTACAATCAATGATATGCGATATGCCTTGATATGTCTCTGACATCGACATCTGCCAGGGCTAGAGTGGCAGAATGTCCTGCTGCAAGGACAACACCAGTCAACAGCAGCCCAGCAAGCTGTTAGAGCTTCATATAATCCCTCAAATGCTCTCTTGTCAGGCTTCGACTGCTTTATTTGCATACACATAGTTCAATAAGTCGAGACTTAATTAAAAAATATAATAAATAGTTTCGTGCGGTTATATAAACAAATAAATATTGTAGATTCTTATAGTAGCATTTGCATTAGGTATATAATAGTGCTGCAAGATATCGATGCTCGAGAACATCGATATTTTTATAATTATTAAAGGCCTATTGAAGCCAGAGCTATATGTAATCTGGTCAGATAAAGTCTTTTAAACTTATCTATCAATATTAATAAAAATAAAAAATACATAAAATAACATTGTCTACAGAAGAACAAGAAGTAAGCCTAAAGCAAAACATAGATATTTTTGATGTTTTGGGAGATACATTCGGCTTTTTTGATTGAGAACATCTATATTAGCATAAAACCCTACTTTAAAACTCACTTTTGATCCAAATTCATGCGGAAGATAACAAAATTTTAACTCTTTAGTGTAATATCAAATGCTTTTTCTTATATGTTCAACTCATAACTTTATCAAGGATTGTTTTTAACAGAATTTTCCCAAGTCTCCTAGCAAATGCTCTTTCTTATTTCTTCAACTCATAACTTAGTCAAAGATTGTTTTCCCTTAGATCTATTTAACAATTGTAATTTTTAGTCATATCAAAAAATGGTCAAAAATAATAAATAAACCCAAAAAGCGAACAGCAGAAAACAAACCAATGTTGAATATAAATCTAAAAACATTGTTGTGCCTGTTAGAACTTCTATGAAGCCTTCCTTATGAGATCTCTCAGCTTTATGAGTTTAAATTTAATACAAAATTTGTAGAACAGTGTAATGTCATATGTGTTGGCTGTCTAATAGCCTTAAATGGCTTAAATTGAACTCTGGCTGGCAGTTTACCCGCCTAAAATGTCAGAACCTGGAATTGCATTCACAAACGAGTATTTGGGTTGTCAGAGAGGCCATCTGACGTGGACCTAAACAGGACATCGTCATGTCATGGGAAACAGTGACGAGGCCAATATTTGTCCTTTTCCTCTACCCCCACCCCCCCCTGCCCTTCTATCACGCACACTCAGATCATTTGGGATGCCCATACTCAATGCCTCTGCACTTTGCCCTTTTCAAATGGAAAATTGTAAGGATTTTGGGGTAATGTGCTTAAGGCAAACCTTATGGCTGACAAAATATGCGCCCCAAATTTTATGCGCAAATTTTGTTAAACATTTTATGAAATGCCAAAAAGAAATAAAAAAGAAAAATATCTGCTTGTCAACTCGATATTCCACTTCATTTCCGGCCGTGCGGCAGCTGGATCTAGTGGAAAATCCTGCCAATACGGATATGTGTGTGTGTGTGTGTGTGTGCGGGCGTGTGTTAAGCCCACAGCTTCAGCCGAGCCCACACACACTCGTGTATGTAGTCAACGCTTATTGCCTGATCCCGGCCATTGTCACGCACCTGTACCAGGTCATAAAATCGCCTTCGTTGCCGCTGGCGGCCATTTTGGCAGGTGGCCCATGGGACGGGGTAAAACCAGCGGTGCGGGTGAGCATTTTGTAAATTTACTGCGACTTGCCAACAGCCTGGATCCCTGAAAGCAGTAGAGGGGGGCAAACTGGGTCCTGTCAGTGCTGATGGTGGGAGGTTGGGCACTTGGGCACTTGGGCGCTTGTACGGCGTCCAGTTCCTGGGTAAAGTATGCAAAATCTAGTCAGACAGGAACGAGAGCTACAAAACTTTGGCTGCCCGTTGCGGTTATGGGCAGAGCAGCGCAATGCCGAGACCCTAAAGCCACCAGCCATCAGCAACACCACCAGCAGGAACAGCAACAACAACAACAACAACAACAACAATAGCAGCTACAAAATCAATATTTGTCTTGTAAGCCGCACGTGTGTCTGTGGGAAAGACAGAGGGGAACAGGGAGTCAGAGCTATGAACATGTTCCCTGGTTTGTCAGCATCACCAGGACCAAACACACTGGACTGAAACCGTTAAGGATATAGATTAAAAATAATGGAGAACATAAATTGTGAAAAAGGAAATTATTAGATGCGAGAACTTTTTAAGTGTAAGCCTCAAAAATCTGAATTTATCTTATGTATTTATTTTGACTCCTTCAATATGCTACACCATTTAGTATCAATGTAGAAATTGTAGTATTGTGTGTGGCTGAAAAGGAATCGTTGACACCCATCGAATCTGTATTCTGTGTATATAAAGGTATGGAGAAAATATTAGACAAGCTTTAAGAAGAGTTCAAGACAATTTGTTGTTCGAATGAGTAAGTGAAATAAAAGAACAGGTAAAAACATGACCAGCACACTAATCCGCATGTAAATCGATGCATTTTTCGCCAAGTTATGCAAGTTCAAAGTCGAAGAGAGATCATATCCTAAGGATACGCACTCAATACAGCCACATATATTAGAGCGTATAGAATTTGACGCTCTTGCTTTTCCCTCTCTCGGCAGCATTGCATTTTTCCATTCCTCTTTGTGTCGCATCCGTTAACTTTTAAGGGCGCAAGCAAGAGTATGCATTTACTCTCCGAGCGCATTTGATTTCTTCATTATCACATCCTTAAACGTTTTGTGTTGCTATGAAATCAGATAAGGCATAAGTTTTCCTTATTATTTTGAGTCATTTTACTGTGAGTTGTATCCAAGGTTCAGTGGATTGATTTGAGTTCTTTTTTAACGTGTTGGTCGCGCCCAAGTTTGGCTCACACACTTGGGTCGAGTGTTGGTTTAGGCGACCAAGATCCCATGTTGTGCATGTAAATTGACTGGGCGGCTAAGCGCACCCCAAGAACTTAGTCCGCCCTCGATGATATCAGAGCTGGCACCCCACCTGGTGGTTGGCTTGATAACCAACAGAGCCAGATAAGCAATAAATTATTTATAACGTCGCCGAAGTCTCAAAGTACTCGTAGTATTCCCGAAGTCGCCAACGTGCGTGTTATCTAATCGTCGAACAAATACTTGGGAGCAGCGCATAAAAAGGGGTTCAAATGCAACATATGAATACGAATGGGGTGTATGGGGTGATATGTTATTCAAAGAGCCAGGAAAGCGACATTCGAGCTAGACAAGCAGGGTAACAATATTGCGCCTTGGCCAACAGAAATGCCAAGACCCAAAGTTGATAACGGCAAGCGCCAATCTACGAGCTCCTCAAGTGGTTGTCGCGTGTGTTGTTCTTGTTTTCGCTATTTTATTATTATTATATGTTTATTTATTATGTTTTCCTTTTTGATGATTCATGCCAAATTCATTTAACTAAATTGAACAAATATTTTTTGACACATTTGCTTTTTGCCTCTTTTTGCCCGAGGTGCAGTAAAAGTTGACGTGTGAGGAAACCAATTTCTCAGACAACAAAGATCAAAGCTTAATCATAATATTGTTTTCTTTAGCTGATTATATTTTAGAACATTTGCATTTCAGTCTGAAAAAAACAATATAATAAGAGATGTTATATAAAATTGTATCAAGTCTAGAAAGTTTTTGAAAGGAATGTTTGGTTTTCCTAGAAATATGAATTCGTGATTTTTTCTTTGCTTATATAAAGCATATTTTAATATTATGTAATAAAGTGTTCGCATATTTTCAGTCTTTCAAATCTATTTTTTTTTATCTTGTTTTATAATATCTTTCAACTCTAAGTCTTAAGGTTTCTAGGCAATACTTGTATAATATTATTTTGAGATAGCTATTATTATTATTATTTGAGATAGAATACTCTTATATTTATAGAGAAGTATAGGTTATCATTGACTATAGATATGGAAAAGATTCCATATAGGCATAGTCTTTATGTGGAGCAATTGAATTACTAAGAAAAATCTGAGTTCTGACTGAAATTTTAACTAAAAATAACTAATAACTAGTTAAACTATTCCTGCTTCTTCTTCTTCTTTTTATTACTTGAAATATTCAAACTTTTTCTCTATTTTGTTTTCTATAAAAACACTTTATTCACTTTAAATTTTTAGCTTAAATTGCAATCCAGTAAACTTGAAAAATATTTACAAAATAATAATGTTTCTCTAAATATTTGATTTGAGCCGGATGTACAGACTGCATATAAAGAACCTCCGACCCGTATGTACCCCTCTTTGAGGGGAGTTTGGTGTGCTAAGTATTTTTAAGCGATTTAACGTAAAAGTAAGCAGGGAGCATAAAGCGCTAGGTAAACAATGTCTAGTGTTTATATACGAGTATATGTATAACGTATGACAGGGGCAGTAGAGGGGCGGCGGGTTGGCGGATAGGCGGTAGGGTTGGCAACATAGACGAGGCAGCCGTTGCGAGGTAGAGATAAAGGAAATGGCACTCATATCCTTGTGCAAACACACACGTGTTCTTGACAGCGATTGCGCTTTTGCAACAATAAACACACATAACTCGGCACAAGGATGTTTGTCTGGGCCCAGCTGAGTGAGAACAGGCGTAATTACAAGATAATCGTGGATCTCCCGCAGCAGAATTGTAACGCATTTACAGGATAAGGTTCCTTCAGGAGCAGCAACAACTCTACCTTGAAGTATTTTCGTATATTTTCCTTGTATCCTTCCGATTGAACGGTTGCATACAAAATAAGTACATATATTGATTATTTGTGTGAACAGCTGAACACAATGTAGACAATGTTTGTCAGCTTTTGATTGTTTTACAATAACAATTAAACAGTTGAATGATTTATATCAGTTGCAAATCAAAACCAGAGCGAAAACAAAAGAGAAAGATATTTGTAATTATCTTGCAGTAATAGGTTTAATATTAAGTTTTACGACTGGCCATAAGTCTGCAGAACTATTGTTAAAGTAAATAAATATGTCTTAAAGTTGCCCATTAATTGAATGAAGTGTAATTCTGAACCATTTCTACGCTTTTTATGCTTGCAGACTCTGTGCAAAATAATAATAAATAACTAATAAATAAATAAACCTTTTCAGCTCAACTGGCGCAGTCTTCATAATTTCCTATACGGCGAGGTTAAGTTCTGTGACACCTGACAATGCCACAGGAGATTATTATTAGACTGACCTAATTAGAATCACAGTTACTTCCATGCGACTGAACAGCATCTTTATCGTGAGTCCTTCCACAATATAAATAAACTTAAAGCCTTTATCTTAATTATCTTTACTTCAAAACTTCTTTCCTGTACATTTTCAACTTCTCATACAGGCCTGTTCCGGTTTCCACTTCCGACAATATTTTGCGGAAGTGAATTACGCCTACATGTTCCAATTAACGCCTTTGAAATGATTTTGCGGATTGAAAAGAGAGTTTCTTTGATCTAAGATTGAAATCATTTGGTATTCAATCATGAAAGTTGCAACATTTGCGGAAAGTGGAAGTCGGATATGCGATATCGCTCTTCTCTGCGATTCTCAAGAATTAATGGTAGTGCAATTGCATATTGCCTAAATTGGAGGTTCACCCTGCTTTGCGAACGGTATTCCAATATAATTGTCTATTTTGGAGGTCTACAGTTGATCGTCCTTCTGCCCGATGCTCAGGAATTAATGGTTATGCTATAGAAATTTCCCATTTTAGAGGTCTACTGCAGTTCGGACTGTTAACAATCACATAACATCTACTATATGTAGGTAAGTACATCTCCTTTTGCTTAATATAACATCTTTAAACTTAAACGTCTTTAAAACGACTTCATGAAGTATCTACGCCCTGCAAATCCAGGCTAAAAGGGCTCAGCCTGCTGCGTTAATCGCTTAGCAAACAGTCCAAAGCTGCTGCTGCTGCTGCTGCCGACCGTTGGTCTAAGGATCACAGGGATCAGAGGGCCTTGCCGCGTGCTTTCTCACGACTTGGATGCCGTTGCAGTGGCGCCAAGTTGCTGTGGGCTGTCAACTGAGGCTGCTTGGCTGCACTTGCCACATTTTTGCCGCTGTCTTTGTGGCATTCAAGTCAAGTGTCGAGCACGCTAAATGTCAACGCAGTCTGCTGACTGATATTTCCACTGGATTTGGCTGTGTTTTTTTTCACACACATCTACACCTGCCGGGGGCCCCCTCCCGCACAGTCTGCTCAGCTTGTTAGCAGTTAACATCTTTATGCTAAAAACATATTTATTCGCTTTTTATGCCTGAATTGATTTGTCGTCTTCATTTTGAACGTGTTTCTCCGCACATTTATTGTAGCTTGTCTCTCGCATTTGTTGTATTTTGTATCTTGTATCTTTTTTCTATACTCCGATTTGTTTGTCCCTCAGCCCGACAATATACATACTTAGCTGCCTATGTGTTAAAATGTGTAAATCCACTTATATTTACATATGCCGCCGTATTCCCAATCGATGTGTTCTACTCTACTCTCTACTCTCGACTCTCGACTCTTCTGATTTTTACTTTTTACTTTTTGCCTGCGCGGTTCGCCGAGTTTGTTTATCCATTTAAACAATACAACAACCGCAAGCACATAAAATTGTGTTAATCAGCGGGGAGGACAGCGCCACACACACACACCCCCACACACTCACACACACACACACACACACACACACACACACACACAGTGAGGCTTAGTCATTCATAAATATGAAGACCCAGCGAAGTCTCTGAGGATAACTACTGGAAATGTATAGCAAAAAGTTGGATATAAACAAAGGGTTTCTTCAAGGAATGCTTTGCTTAGTCGATTAAAAGTTACAAGGAATCCCTAAACTATTCCTTGTAACTTTTAATCGACTAAGCAAAGCATTCCTTGAAGAAACCCTTTGTTTAAAATCCAACTTTTTGCTATACAATTTAATAAAAAATAACTAGGAACCTATTAATATTTTGCTCTCTACACTCAGAAAAAAAATCGCACTATAATTTAGAAATTTGCCCTAAAATAAAAATCGCTCTAAAAATCCGAAATATTTTCTATTTTATAAAAAAATTTTCTAAAATTAAGAAAATTATTACTTCAAAGTAGAAATGAAGGCCCTAACTCGGCAATCCCAAAACATAATTTTTATTTCTAATTTTCAGAAATATTTTCCATATTTAAGAAAGACATATATTTCTTTATTTTAGTAATTCAAACTCTAATATTTAGAAATTTGTTTCTAGCATATAGAATTTCAAATTCAGAAATGATGACTGTAGTTTTTAGAAAAACGAAACGAAGTTATTTAGAAAATCAACTTTCTGAAAATGAAGGCGAGCTGCCCTTGGCTTCAAAGCACTTATGGCGATTTTCTAAAAGCTGGGCATCTTTCTGGAAGCTAAAGCTACCAAACTTGGTACACATATTGGTGTACATCCTCAATTTAAGAAGTATCGAGATCGACAGGACTGGGAACAGATTATTCTGCAGTCGGGTGCGTCCGACTGCAACGTTCCTACTTGTTTTTGTTTTGGAAGTAATATATTATGCTGTCATTGGCAATTAGCAACATTCTACGAGAAAATACCCATATTGCATATACTGACTCTTGACTCTTGACTGACTATTGTTTTAGAAGCTAGCTCTCTACTCTGGTCATACCCTGAAACATAGACATTCTAAGACCACTATAATCAATGTACTATCAATATATTCAGACCTGCTCTCATATCCGACTCTGATCAAATCATTTACAATCAAAAATTTTTAGTTTTTAATAGACCATATTGTTAAGTTTCCAAAATGTGCTTGTGTGGAATTAAAAGTGTATGAAACTATCTACATTTTATCTTTCGACTATGTTTATTTCAATCTTCAATCGCCCTGCTTCCAATAAGTATTTGAAATCGAAAGCTGGCTTTTTTATTTTCGAACTTTTGGTCAGTTGTCTAAGACCAAAAGAATATGCTTATAAGCTCGAATGAAACTAAATGATAACCCAAAAAGTAATCCCATGGCTTAAATTCTCTTAGTTTATATTGAAATAGAATGAGAAAAGCAGTGCAACTATATGGGAACTAGCCCTCTGAAATTCTCTTAGTTTATATTGAAATACAATGAGAAAAGAAGTGCAATTATATGGGAACTATCTACTGAATACTAATTTTGTTGCCTTAAGATTTTAAAAACCCGGCGAATAAGCTGGACATCATATATTGTGATGTTGATTGTATTATTAATTAAAAAATAAATAATAAATAGATTTTAGAAACTAAATAAAACTGAAATTTTTAGTTTCATAATAAAACATTAAAAAATATAAAGTATATATAATTCCGTTTTGGCATCTTTTGACAGGAATCGGAATTGGGAACAGGCCTGATAGATTTTTAATTCAAAAAAATAAACAAAAATAGCTTATTTTTGTAGAAACAAATACAATTCAAATTGGACTTGGACTTATTGGTAAGTTATCATTTCTCGTACTGTTTGTATTACTTACTTGGCGGAAGCCTGCACCAGATTCCAGTCATATCCCTCCAGGACCTTCATGACGGCACTGGTAATACGCTCATCCTCCTTGCGACCTCCTTGGCCGGCGGCTCGCTTTTGCTCCGCCTTAAGCGCATAGTTGGCCAAAACCAAAGTCTCCACGGGCTTGGCTCGCTCCGCATTCGAATTGGCGCTCATTTTGTTGCTCAAACACACAATTTGCTTAGTCTAAACACCGACGGCTGCTCGGCTAAGCAGCGGGCTTAGATACAGATAAAGTTGCAGTTGCAGATGCAGATACAGATATAGATACAGTTGCTGTTGCAGATACAGATACACGATCACAGAACCAAACACACCCACACAGCTGTCGAGGCGACGCGACGCGGCTGACAAGCAAACAGCGACTGATCTTGGCCTGCCACTTGGAGCTGGGCAGTGAGGCAGCGCTCGGCTCGGGTCTGGATTGTGGATCGCTCGGATCGGATCGCCAACGATCGGCAAGATAAGCCCCAAGACGCCGCGCCGTTGGTTGGCTGCTCGGCCGTCCGTCGGTCCGTCGGTCCGTTCGTCTCTCAGTTATGCTGTCTTTCTATCTGGATCTGGGGCTGACGATCCGCGGCGGGGGCGCACATAAAAATCGCGGTACGCGTGTAAACATTAACATGTTCATGTGAAATTAGGTGGCCCCAGCAACGGGGAACGGGGGCACGACCAGCGAGTGACAGTCAGCCAAGGAGCGGGAGAGAGAGAGAGAGATAAAGACGGCGGCAGAGAAATGAAAACAGAAAAAGAAATTAGTAACACTTTACAACCACATGTGGATTTATGACACCTCCACAAACGGGGGTGGAAACTGGAAGACCTGGCTGCAACCACTTGTGGCAGCTGTCTTTCTTGGGGATCGATAAGATTGCGATCGATAACTAACAAGGCTTCGCAAGGATTGCAGGAGATAAAGTGTAAACGAAAGGTTAAGGACTGGTAGCTAATGTGCTGTCACCGTGGTTGAGAAAGGGGCTGAGTTATGGAAGTTTTATCAGGAAAATTTCACCAACTTTATAAACTAGGGGAATCCCTTAAAAGTTCCGCCTTTCAATAGTTACGAGACTAAGTTTCGATCTTATCGATAGTATTGAAAATTTCTTATAGGCTTGAAAGTGTTGTTCTTTATTGACACACTTTTAAAGGCAAGGTTCATGATATTAAAATGAAGATATAAGGCTTCAAATCCATTTATAAAATTGGCAATAACTTATTGATTTATTCCTACCGGTTCAGTAGTTTTATTGGTGAGAAACCCTACATACTAACTGAAAAGTAAACCCATTGAAGTTATCGATATTATCGGTATCAGAAAAGAATGTGGTTTATCTCTTTCTTAAAATACAAAATATGCACAATTAAAGCATGTTTGCTTATATTTTGATAGCATTAGGATTGTTCAGACTATAAATCTCACATGTCGTTAACTCTATACTCTACTCTACTCTTTTTTATAGTCTGTTCCAAAAACAATTAGGAATACGAGTATATTCGGCTTGTGTACATCTGTCTGTGCCGTATTAACGTAATCTTTTCGACACCCTGCAAGGTAGAACATCCAAAATTGGTACAGGTATTGGTATATACACTTAGTTTATAAGAAGTCCAGTTCTAGAGTTATCAAATTCGGCATACAGTCTGCCTTTGACCTTTTTGACAGATCTGCCCTACAAATTTCCTCCCACCCGAATCCCCTCAGTCGCAAATGAGCAAAAAATATACATACCACAACCATACAGGTACAGTCACCAAATTTGACTTACAGACTACTGTTTTATACTCTGTTTTATACACTGTTCCCGAATGGAAAGAGAGTATATTGGGCTTGTCCACACCCTTGAAGCTAGAGCAACCAATCTTGGTACACATGTTGGTGTATATCCTCAATTTGTGAAGTGTCAAGATCTCCCACACCTGTACAGGTAGAGTCACCAAATTTGGCATACAGACTAATGTTCACCCCCTGTACAGGTAGAGTTATGAAATTTTACCTACAGACTACTGTTTTTTTCGCGTCTCTTTCCGAACAGAGTATTCAGCAGTCGAGTGCGTCCGACTGCAACGTTCTTACTTGGTTTTCAATGCCTCTTCCGAACCCACAAAATAAGCAATCTTTAATAGAATGGATAGCAGAGTATTCTGCAGTTAGGACTTAATTCATACACTCAGAAAAAAATCGCCCTCTAATTTAGAAAATCGCCCTAAAACCAGAAGTATTTTCTATTCTATAGAAAAAATGTATAAAATTAAGAACCTTATTTCTTAAAACAAGCAAAGCCGGCCCTAAATGGACAATCCCAAAAATTTCTAATTTTCAGAAATACATTCCATTTTTAAGAAATATGTCTCCTAATTTAGGAACTCATATTTTGAATATTTGTTCTAGTATTTAGAAAACTCTGCTCTTAAACTTAGAAATGTTCTTAGTTTTTAGAAAAACGAAACCATGTTATTTAGAAAATCAACTTACTGAAAAATACGGCGAGCTGCCCTTGGCTTCAAAAGTTTGGCGATTTTCTGAAATTTAGGGCATTTCTTTCTGAGTGTAAGGTTTGCAAATTGGTAGATTGAATCTGTTTTATAAAGTGTTTAGGATTGTAATTGAAGCGTTTCAGATAGTTGGTATTGGATTACAGCTTTAATTATATCACATTCTTTTGCAGTATTGATAGTATTTGATAGCTCACCCCAAAGTTCTTGAAGACACGCTTCAGCAGTCCAACTGGCATTAGCTTCTCCAACTCGGGCCTCGTAAAAACCCGAATATTAAAACCTTAAGAAAAACTCCATCAAAACTAGATGCTATTCATTTCATGGCCATAAAAAGAATCGATGCGTATTTATGTTTAAACTTTTGTTTTGTTTTGTGTTTGTTTTTGTTTTTGTTTTTCAGCTGGTTCCAACTGGATGTAATTGGAAAAACACAAATGTGACTTTTACCATCTTCTTCTTCTTGAATTTCTACCGCTTGTTGATTTTTACAACTTTATAATTTTAACAACTCAATTAACTTTTAACTCAAACGCTGCCGGCGAACGTATAAAAAAACGCCGAAATGACCGAACAAATTTAAACAATAAAACACAAAAATGCATAAACGAAATCATAAATACCTACTAGATACGATCCAAGCGATCCAAGACGCTTGCCAGATGAGCGTTTTATGTGATAAAAAAATAACAAAAATCACAAAAAAAATAAAAACAAAACTGAAGTGTCATAAAAAGCATCAAAATGGAAATTATACTCCCTGCCCGGCCCCTGCCCCGCCCCCCACTCCGCTCAGATCGCTGAACTGCAGCAGCATTGGAAAATTGATTCGTGTCTAGCAATTTAATGGCAGCATCTAACAAGTTGCGCCCCCGTACCCCCGCCCAACCTCTAGAACGCGGCAACACTTCAAAAGGCGCCTTGTTGATAAACAAAACGCGCAATGCAAAAATATGCAAATAAAAAATAAAGAAAAAAATTGAATTAATTAAAAAATATTTTTTCGCGATTTATAGAAAAAAGCCAAAAGCCAAATGAAAATTGTTTTTTGCTTATTTTTTGTTGCCATCAATTTTTTATTTATTTTTTGTTTTTCATCCTTTTTTTTTTGTTTGAGTTTCATAATCAAACTGGAGCAGCGCCGAAAGGTCGCGGAAAAATGCAGCAGCGGCGGATGCGACGACCGCTTGACAATTTGCGACTTGGCATGAAATCAAATTATTTGATCTAAGCCGCCGCCAAAGGGGGTCGCGCCAGGGGACCGCAGCAGCAGCAGCGGCAGCAGCAGCAGAGCTGCCTTTGCTCGCCACTAAACGAAACCAAATGGCGCGTTGCTTGATGGCGACGGCGACGGCGACGTCGGTGGCGATGACGATGCTGCGTTGATGTTAGAAATCGTCTACCCGCTGCCCGCTACCCGCTCCCCGCTTTACTCAGCTTGAAGACAGCGCCAGCCGTGCGACATGTGTTGCGGAAATATTTAGCAAAACAAGCAAGCGTCAGGAAATACTTGATATAGCCATCTCGCTCTGGCGCAACAACAAGCAAAACAACAACAAAAACAAAACAAAAAAACACATTCGCTGCTCCGGCATTTTGTTTTATTGCTTCGCTCACCTGATTGCCGTTCGTGTCTGCCGTTCGTTTGACCATCGGCTCGGGCTGCCATTCGCCGATCGCTAATTGCAGCAGTGTGTCTGCATGTGTGTGTGTGTGTATGTACTGTGTGTGCGTGTAATTTAGCGTAGATCACAACCGTTGCGTGTTTGTTGTTGTTGTTGTTTTAGCGCTCGTTGCTTTGCTTTGTTTTGTCTTAGCCAATCGGCAGCGGCGGGGCGTGGATTCGTTAATTAATAATTCATTTTAAAGCAGTTTGTTGCTCAAATTTTAATTCTTATTTAGTTATAATAAACTACGCTTAAATATTACTTGTATAATTATATTTACTTGTTAATTATTATAAATTTTTATTTGACTGGGTCAGTTTCAAGATTTGTGTTGTTATTTGCAGTTTGTTATCTTATTGATTTTATTCCTTGATCGCTTTGCTTATCTACCCCAAAACTTGATGTATCTTATATACACACATACATATTAATCAGAGATTGAGGCACACAAATGCATTTTTTATATATGTACATATATTTCATTTTCAAACGTCTGCATACACACACACACACATACACACATGGATATATATTTCTATTATGCATTTGGTTCGTGTCTTGGATATTGTTGCCTTCCAAAAGCTAAATGATACAAGTTCGATGTATGTTAAGCCGCTTTGAGTCGACCGACCACCACAATCTATCGACCAGGGTCGTCGCATTTATTGAACACTTGTGACTTAGTTACAAAATTCGTAATTTATTATTATTAAATGTATTCTTATTTATATAGATTTATTATAATAAACCGAAAGCAACCAGTGCTCTATACATATAAGTATAGTTTTAGTATAATTTTTACAAAGGCATCTAACTTTAAATAATAAAAATATGCATCTAAACAGTGAAAAGATGAACTTATCTAACCTTAAATAAATAAATAAATTTATTATTGTTCTGCTTGAAGCACTTATAATAAACGTATGCAAGAAAAAACTGTATAAATGTTTTCTACGTGTCGGAAACACGAGACTTTCAAAAACTCATTTAACATGATGAATAAATATAAACTATTTAATCAAATCCATATGTTTAATAAATATTATGTAGAAAACAATTGAAACTTTTATTTTGTTACAAATTGTGTGCCTTTTTATTATATTTATTATCAGACTGATCTGGATTTTCAGATCTTAACTGATAGATTTCTTTATTTAAATCAGCGTTCATATTATAAAAAAATAAGGTTATAAAGTCTTATCATCAAGTTCTTTACTTGATGGTCTTATGCTTACTTTTATTTGAAGTGTGACTTTTTTGAGACTACAGAAAGCGATTTTATGTTAAGATATTGAGAGATAAAAAACTCGTTGGCATAGCTGCTGAAGATTGCTTTGTAAATACTATTGATTTCAATATAAATTCTGCCTTTGTGGTCAAAACTTGCTACAATTTTATCTTAAACAATCAAAGTCAAAATTAACTCAGCATCGTATAAACGCAACTGTTCACCAATCAGTTCACTTGAACGGAACCAATAGTTCCACTAGCGTTCAAATGGTTCTCAAACGGAACTTCTGGCCGAGCCTGTTGTTGGTGTTGTTGTGTTCCCAAGATTTATTCTAGCAAATAATTTATAAAAGAAATTCAACAATAAATGTGAAATTGCGAAGCGAAACGACTAAAAGCAGTGCAAAAAGTAAGTGGGTGATGGTTGCACATGGTTTAGCAACGTGCGCGTGCCAAAATTTGTGAAAATTGTGCGTAACAAAAGCCAAAGAGACTGCTTTGCCCAGTGCCAGCAGTGGTGGCTACTTTTTTCGTCCCGCTTTTATGTGTGCTTCGTCGTCATATTCGTATTGTCTTCCCGTTTGATTGTATTGGTGTGAAAACGCTGAAACAGTCGGGCTAGCAACGTGCTCGCTGTAAAACCAACAACAGTGTAAGCGAGATAACCATACTTCACATGCATGCGTGTAAGTGTGTGTATTGTGTGTGTGTGCATAAGTGCCAGGGCAAACGACTCGCTTGTATTTTTTTTTTATATGTCGTCGTCTCCGTTGTAGTTTTTGCCTAAACGAAATCTTTAAAAATTTAAAACACATATTTGTTTTTTTGGCGGTACTCAGTAACGTAAATACAAGTTTTTGGTTAGGGTGCCAGCCCCCTACGGCCAAACAAAGCGCGACTGAGAAAAGAAAGAAACGAAAAGCGAAAATAAAAATATTTATACATATGTAATTGCCAAATGGCCAAAATGGGCTCTGGTTAAAGTTATTAACAAATGCAATAATCGTTTGTAACTAGCATTGTGTAAATGTGAGTGTATATGTGTGTGTGTATGTTTTTTCCCAATAACAAAATCAAAGAAAATTTGAAAAAAGTATTTTTTTCTCTTTTTTCTCCTCTTTGTGACGTTGTCTGCGTCATTGTTGTTGCTGTTGTGAAATTGAAATCCAATTAAACGCTGTGCATTTGAAAATTCTATATATGTACGTACATATGTTTCAGCTGGAAAATTAAGCAAAAGTCAAGTGCAAGCAGCAGCAGCGACGCGACGCCAGCAGCGGAGCAGCCTGGCCAAACACAGTGACTCCCAAACCCGCCAAGGTAGGAAATTTCCCTCGCCTCTCTCCACACCACACAGACTAAAGCCAGACAGCCGTTATATCAGTTCGGGTTGAGAAAAAAAACCAACAACAAAAAACATAAAGAAAAACAAAAACAAAACGAATGCAGTTTAACGTTAGGTTGCCTCGTCCTCGACTGCGAGGCCATTGACTGCAGCGTCGACGCTGGCGTTGACTTCAATATTAATTGCATAGATTGTTTTATTAGCCATGCCATTCTTTACGGAAGGTGGGAGGGAGAGTTGGCTGCTGTTTAAACAACTGTTTTTGGTTTCTTCTTGTTTTCTTTTTTGTGGCTGGCTTTGTTTGAGGCGGAAGTCTTTTTAGGCGCCCGCCAACGCAACGTGCCGCTGTTTTGCAATTGTAAAAAGGTCGCACAAATTAACATATTTCACATGCAAACATATATACGCAATACATATGAACATAAGTACATATAACTATATACATATGTATATACATACATACATATATCCATGCCGGAACAAGGAGACCGAATAAGAATAACAATAAGAAGCCGTTGACTGCACTCCCACCACGATCAGCTGTTGCTCTCACCCACACATACATAAGTCCATACACACATATTTATGTATAGCGAGAGAGAGAATATGTCACCGTCTCACTTGCGCACCTGCCAAAAGACTTGAAAGAGCAACAAAACTAGAACGTGCATTAAAACTGCCAGCAAAAAATGAACGGTAAACGTTACTTTTTTTCGGTAAACGAAACTGACGCAGGCGACATGAAATAAATCAGCACAAGCAAAGAAAGCAAACAACAATTACAAGCAACCACATACATATACATATATATAAATGTACATACATAGATATGTATTTATAAAGCTTGACCACATTTGAGGTTAGAATTGGCCCAGCTTCATAGGTCAAACACACATTCACATACATATGCATGAAAAGATATACATATGTATGTATATTTTGTTGTAGGTGCGTGTTGGTTGCCCACTCACACGCACACGCACACGGATGATGGCATCAAAAGAAAGCGCAGCAAGAAACAGCCAAAACATAGAAAACTGCAACAAAAGACATCATAATAGCAACATTAATAATTGTCTTCTATTTGAAGAAAGCAAAACCAACCAACAACAATAACATTACGCATAATTTTATCATTTATTTCGGGAGCGCGCAAGTGAAAACTTCTTTCTGTTGCTGTGCGCTTTTTGCTTGATAGCAGAGTTGTGTGGCTTAAAACAAGTTCATTTGAACGGTTTATTTAAATGAACGATTGCATTACATTTCGTTTTTATCTTGTTGTTAAAAGTTAACTGTAAAACATAGAATTTAAAAAAATTTATGTTGAGCTTTAATTAAAGCTTTATCTATGAAAAACAATATAAACTGCCTTTGAATATTTATTTAGTTCTTAATTTTAATGCGTTCAGTTTTATTTATTTATTATGTTTATTAAAAACAAAATTTACTCTCCTTATTTATAAAATGAAGAAATATGTCTTATAAAATGTGTTCATATAATATTAGAGTTATTAGTTCCGTTGTATAAAAGAACGAACTTGTTTATCAAATTGAACTAGAGATCGCAACTCTAGCTTACAACTATGAGATTTGTATGTTTGCTGGGCCGCGTCTCCATTTTGTGTGTTGTGCTTTTCACCACAGAAAGTGTCATTTAAATGGCGTTGTTTGTTTGTTGCTTCTTTTCTTCCGACTGTTTATCTCTTATTGTTTACCTACACACACACACACACACACACACACACATCGTCTCAAATACGTATCTTTATTGACTCTTTTATTGTCGCTGCTGTCAGCATGGTGTAATTATATTAGGTGGTCTCATCGCTTAAGTTGCCAATTGTCAAACATGAAATGATCTTTAACGAAGCGTATATCTCGCCAGATCTCTATATTTTACGCATCTCTTGTCAACTGGTAATTGGCTAATGGCATGACACCACCTAGCATAATTACACCATTGCAGCAGGTTATTGTAAGGGTTTTTTTCTTCTTCTGTTTTTTGCCGCCATGCAACTTTTTAAGCTGATTCATCGCTTAATGCTAATGCTGTCATGTCTGTATGCGCTGTTATTGTTATTTTTAGCTAGTATTTACGCAGAATTGAAACCGCAAACAGCTAGCAACAAATCGCGGCACGTATCACAGTTCTTCCGGGGTTTTGCTTTCGTTTTGTCGAAAATGACTGTCAACTGCAGCGTTTCGCACATAGAATTATTGTTCTACTCTTTTGTTTTTTAGTGTCGTCTTTCGTTCTTATCTCATATAACGCATCGCACGTCGCCAATCGCCAGTTCGCTTTGCCTTATCCGCTTATCAGTTTATCGCATTGTTTTGGTGCCGTGATTTACAGCTGCAGCACAATCGATAACGGTCAGTCATATGTTTAAGTTATCGATAAAAAATTCAACTTGCCACATTTTGCAATCAGTTTTTCGCTTTGTTTTTGTTAGTCCGCATTTAGACGATGATTTAAGCTCGCGAGTTTTTTCTTGCTCGAAAACTACTGGGAAAACATCACTTGCATTTAGATTGATTTTCTGTTGCATTGCAACTCTGATATAAGTTATCGCTAACTAATTTCATACAAGGCTGGTCATGAGTTTTTGTACGACTCGCTTGCTCCGCTATCCCTCTTCACTACGCGCAAAAAAACTCCAAATAAAATCGCGAGTTTAAATCATCGTCTAAATGCGGACTTACAGCTACTCTACAATCGATAACTTTATTGTAATCGATTAAAACGCATGACAAAGATTGTAAAATGTATTTACAAGTAATCAAGTTTCGGTCATCACAACAAACATCAGAACAATATACATAATAAAATCCTATGCGTAATCAAAGAAGTTGGTACTAGGCGAGTAGTCCAGTTAGCAGTGTATAAAAAGATTGTTTGTTTGACTTTCTCCTTAGTTGATAGGCGAGAAAGAGGGGAAGCGTTCGTTTTACGACGGCACCTTATACAATAACACCTTACGTCAAATCAACAACAATAATAATAATAATAACAATTTGAAATTATATTTTTATTACAGCAGTCGCAGCTCCCGTGACTGGCAGTAAACGCCGACAACGCCTGAGCCTAGCGCCTTGAAACCGAGAAAGGATACCACAGATAAGAAGAAGGATCATCCGCTAAAACGGAAGTTTTGTATACAGACGAAAGGACAGCGCAAGGTTTCTATTTGATATATGGCTGATATATAGTGTTAAATGTATACTGATTTCAAATTGTTTTCCCTTTTATGCAGGCAACGTTGGTCGTCGCCACACACGAACAGACATTTACACACACCAGCCCCCCTCCCCCACACAGATAAACAAATACAGAAAATGGAGCTGCGCGTTGGCAACAAATATCGCCTGGGCAGAAAGATCGGCTCGGGCTCATTTGGCGACATCTATTTGGGCACAACAATCAACACTGGCGAGGAGGTGGCCATCAAATTGGAATGCATTCGCACCAAACATCCACAGCTGCACATTGAGTCCAAGTTTTACAAGACAATGCAGGGCGGTATTGGCATACCGCGTATCATTTGGTGCGGCAGCGAGGGTGACTACAATGTGATGGTTATGGAACTGCTGGGACCATCGCTGGAGGATCTATTTAACTTTTGCTCTCGTCGCTTTTCACTGAAAACGGTGCTCTTGCTGGCCGATCAGATGATATCGCGCATTGACTATATACACTCGCGCGATTTTATACATCGCGACATTAAGCCGGACAACTTCTTGATGGGTCTGGGCAAGAAGGGCAATCTCGTGTACATAATTGACTTTGGGCTGGCCAAAAAGTTTCGAGACGCACGCTCCTTGAAGCACATACCATATCGGGAAAACAAGAATCTGACGGGCACCGCACGCTACGCCTCGATCAATACACATCTTGGCATTGAGCAGTCGCGACGCGACGATCTCGAATCCCTTGGCTATGTGCTCATGTACTTTAATCTTGGGGCGCTGCCCTGGCAAGGCCTTAAGGCTGCCAATAAGCGACAGAAATACGAGCGCATATCCGAAAAGAAACTGTCCACATCGATTGTGGTGCTCTGCAAGGGATTTCCCAGCGAGTTTGTCAATTACTTGAACTTCTGTCGACAGATGCACTTTGACCAGCGCCCCGACTACTGCCACTTGCGTAAACTGTTTCGCAATCTTTTCCATCGCCTGGGCTTCACTTATGACTATGTCTTCGATTGGAATTTGCTCAAGTTTGGGGGACCGCGCAATCCTCAGGCCATACAACAGGCGCAGGACGGCACCGATGGCCAAGGACAGGGACAGGATGCAGCCGCCGCAGCAGCGGCCGTTGCAGCCGCCGCCTCGCATCAGCAACAGCAGCACAAGGTTAACACAACAATGGCCACCGCCGGAGGCAGCACACAACAATTGCTGGGCAACAGCTCGGCCGCTGGACAAACGCTTGCCATGCTGGGCGGCGGCAATGGCGGCGCCAATGCGCAACTAATTGCCAACGGCGGACTCAACATGGACGACTCAATGGCGGCCACCAATTCCTCCAGACAGCCCTACGATACGCCCGAGCGGCGTCCCTCGATACGCATGCGTCAGGGTGGCGGCCTGCAGGCCGGCGGTGTTGTTGGTGATGTACGAAATGCTAAATAAT
This sequence comes from Hirtodrosophila histrioides, assembly GCA_037075165.1. Taxonomy (NCBI): domain Eukaryota; kingdom Metazoa; phylum Arthropoda; class Insecta; order Diptera; family Drosophilidae; genus Hirtodrosophila; species Hirtodrosophila histrioides. Next base: position 3,639,751 of record JBAMCL010000390.1, on the reverse strand, counting down.
ATTTTATTGTTTAGATGTGTGTCGATTGCCCAGCTGAATAATACCCACACACATGCATACACACACACCATACACACAAACACACACACAGAGACCAGCCGCAGCAGCAGCTAGCCACACACACACTTAGTATATAACGCTCTATATATACATAAGCATGTATATTTATATATATGCAGATTGATGTACGCATACATAACTTTATGTAAAGTTTCGTCAGCGACCTGGTCGCTGGCCAACACACACACACACACACACACTGAGACACACACACGCATTGGGAAGCAAACAGCTGCGCTTTATCATTTTGTATATTTTTGTTTTTCTTTTATATATATATATATATTTGCGTTTGAGTTTGCTTTGCTGCCTCTAATGAATATTAGAAGTCAAAGCTTATTATTAACATATGCTAAGTTTAACTTATAATTTTAGTTGATAAACAACTGCAAGTCGGCGGCAAGAAAGAAAAGTTATGCATTATACATAAAGCAAGCCACAAATGCTAAATTGAGAGCCGAGGTAGGCGAAAGATGTAAGAGAGCAAGAATGCTGGCTCAGTATGCAGAAGAGAGCAGTTGAGGCGACCAAATCAAGACCGACAATTACAACAGCAACAAAGCACTCTTACCCCCACGCCCCGCCCCCCTCTCTTTATTATTTTTATGTGCTTTGCATTTATTTAGCTAAACAACAACAACAGCAACAACAATGGGATATATAACAATTTATATAGTTACATGCATTTTTGTTTAACAAATGAGAAGCAAAAACAAAAACAAAAGAAACTTATCAACTCAACTGAACAAAGGGCAAATTTATATTAAATGAAGGGCATACAAATTAATATTTAAATATTAATTAATATAACATTTGAACGTTAATTATAAGCTTGAGTGTAAAGAATAAACAAAGGACACAGCGCGCCAGTGTCCCTAACTTTTAGTCTAGATATTTAGCATTAATACAAATTATATATACAAAATGCATATGTAACTAATGGTTAATAACAAATACAAACAACAAATCCAGACACTGAACATGTTTTGTGCACCAACAAAATCAAATGAGAAACTCCCAAAACACATTTAAATTTAAGTGTAAAATTCATTTTGAAATTAGAGGCGAGAAATTTTGAATGCAGCGTAGATAATGTCCCCAGACCACCAACTCTCTCTCTCTCTACCCCTCCCCACACTTTAGCTTTAAGCATCACTTTAATTTGTAATTGCCTCGATGTTAAAACAGGAACAAAGGATTCCTAAATCCATAAGTTAGCTTCATTTTGCGTTACTAGCAACTTTTGGTTATATTTATATGTATGTGTTCATTATGATTTGCAAACTCTGTTTCAGCGTATTTCTCAATAATATGTAATAATAATAATACAAAAATAATACATAACATTATTATATATATACACTACATAACAATGTGTACTTTGCATTATATACATATATCAAATTATATTTTCAATTAGTTTGTAAAGTCGTTAGGGGGCGTCAGCTGCGAGCGCGCATTAAAATTATAACGCTAGCTAATAAATTGTAGCTATAATATGAAGTTTGTTTATAAGTAATACCAAACCATAAAAATAATAATAATAAAAACACATAAATGCTAAAAAAGAAAATGATAATTCTAATTGTGCAAGTCAAGAAATATTGATTATGGATAGAAACAACAAAAAAAGAAATGTGCAAAAATACAAACAAAACAAGCAAAAAACAAAAAAAAAGCAAAGTTTATCTTATGAACACGTAAAATATGTATGTAAAACTTTACACAACGCGCCGACATGCCGTTTATATAGCATTAAACCCATGATTATAAATATATAACATACAATATGTTTTAAAGCAGGCAAGTAAAAGTAAAAACTTAATTCAGAAAGTTTAAATAAAAATGCATTACGTGATATTTCTTACAAATTGTTTTCATTTTATTTAGTTTATGAGTTGACATTTCATTTAATTTACTCACATTTCTTTTGATAATCATCGATAATCTCATCGGGGTCGAGTTCATTTATAATTTTACATTTTCTGAACAGTATGTTTGCCGCGCATGTCCTTTGTACATATGTTTTTCTATAACTAAACTATACAATGCGTATCAAACGATAATGTGAATTATTTTTCGAACAGGCGGAACTCATATTTTTTTGTGGTTTTTTCTATAAATTGCCATTCCATTTAAGTTCTTTGCATGCTTAATCATAATTGGAACGGATTGTCAGAATATCACAGAATTGGTGTTTTTATTTAAGGATCTCCAAAGAAATCTGTGAGTACTTTTAGTTGAATACTAAAGCGCACGCCTTGTAACTTGACCAAATACAAAACTTTTAAAACACGACAACACAACTATGGAACTTCATCCTTACAGTCTCCCAGATGGAGTTAAAACCATGCTGAATTCTGGGGATGAGGTTCGTAGGTTGCATTATGAATAGTTGGCAAATATAAAAAGAAAACTGAGTGTACATAAAAATATATATATTCAAATAACCTTGTGTGATTTTTTCCTCAAACATGCAACATACAACTAGCAATTTCTTAGCAAACAAACTAATTTGATAATAACTATAGAACGAAACTAAACTACTTAATTAACGGTAAAGATAAAGGTAAATGTATGAGAAGTCCATACGCCATAAGCGATATAGAACACATAACAAATTTAAATAAAAGTAAAAGAACTTTTGAAAATTTTGTAAAATTAAATGTATATGTATATTGAGATTAGAATTTTTGATCTACTCGTAATTAACACTAAATCGAGTATATAACATACTAAAATGTATGTAGTATATTACTTGCGATATATGAACATTAACAAACCACCAACAGTGATATGAGATACAAAACAACCACGACGAAGTTCATCATAATTTCTATATAAATAAATAAATAAATATTTAAAAGAAATCGTAAAAAGCACGTGCAAGTCACACAACAAGAACAATAACAACAATAAGGAACATCAAGAAATTTCCATTGGTTAAAGTAACCTAAATTTCCATAACAACTGACATAATTATTATAAATAGATGTATATTATAACTATTATTATCGTATTGAAAACAAGAAAAACAAAAATACAAAACCAAAAACTAGGAGAACTATAAACCAATTGATTTCCAGCAGAAATTTTAAAAATCAGCTAAGGGAACATACATAAGTACTATATAGTATTTCATTAGCCAACACCAACACATTCACAACGGTTCAATAGGGTTTTAAAACATTTGAACAAACAAATCATAAATAAACAAATTATGAAATTAATGTAAAAGTCATACTAGAAGCAAAAAGGGTAAATGAATAATTAATAAGTAATCCAAGAATTAACAAATTGCAAACAGCATTAGATACACACAAATAACATGAGTAAATTCGCAAACTCGTAATTGTATATGTAATTAATTGTCGACAAGAAAACAAAATGCTAAAATGAATAAAATCTATGATTTTGAAATCACTTTAACCTTACTTTTATTCTGCTCGATCTTAATTGGCATTCTCGTAGTGGGAAAGTCACTTTTAATTGCTTCTTACTTCGCATCCGCAATAGCTTCACGATGAGTACTTATTTTCTATGGATTTTACAGGGTTTTAAACTGACTATAGAATGTTTTCTTTTTGATAGAAATAAAGATTGATCTTGTGGGATAAACAACAGAATTTGGAACCTAATAGCATTAATTACTGAATACATATATATATGTATATTCCCTAATCAATGCTAATAGTAAACATATAACAACAAAATTGTATACAAGTGAAATCATTCGAATTCTTTCTTGCTTATATGTAGGTAAAATGTAGATCTCCAAAAATATCGCTAGTGCAGTATGGATACCTTTGGATTTTTCCTAAATGAAAATCGATATTGTGCTATTATTTAGCGCCACCCAGAACGTATTCCATTTCACCCCCTCCCCAAAGGGGGTTTTTTTGAACGAGGAGGGGCCACCCCCCCCCCCCTAAATATATTTATATTCTCCAAAAATTTCTTTTTTCCCCCCCCCCCTCTCTCCCCCCCCCTCCCCCCCCCTGTCCCCGCCCCCCCCCACCAAAGGCGCCACACACAAATATGGGGTGGGTGGTGGGGGGGGGGGGGCGGGTTGTTTTTTCTCTCCGACCTCCCCCCCCCCCCCCCCCCCCCCACCCATCTTATCCCCCCCCTATGAAAGTGTGGGTGGGCGGCCCCCCCCCCCTCCGCTCCTCCTAATCTCCCCCCCTCTCATCCGCGGGGAGATAAACACGGGGATTACCCCAAATATCTGCCCGCGCGGGGGGGGGAGAAACACCCCCCCCAAATAAACCCCGCGCCCGCGGGGGGCCCCGGGTGTGGGGGGGTTTTTTTTTTTGTGGGGGCTGGGGGGCCAAATGGGGGTTTGGGGCCGGGTTTCGTTCGGGTCCGACTAGAGCATTCTTACTTGTTATTACTACAGATACTTGGCTACACCAATGACAATATTCATGGAGATATCATCAACCAGATCCTGGGAACATATAAGGTTCAAATAAGGACCAGGACCACGCCTAGGACCATGTACCATATATTGTTGCCCTGACCGGGATAGTAAGTTCTAAAGCTATAGGTATATAGTCTTTGCCTGCATGCAGAAGTGTCATCTCCAATCATATAAAGTATATTCTTGATCGTCATCAATGTCAGAAACTCTCAGAGCAAAACCAGATAAAGTTTATTTAAGATTTAAGACATTCGAAACATTAACTTCTGTATTGCTAGGTATATATATGAGTATGAAAATGTGTTACGGAGTATTTGGTAGTCGACGCACCCTCAACTAGATCATTTTTAATTGATCGAAGTTAGATACTCGTCTCAATTTCGTGTATTATATTGAGTTATCCTGCAAATTCAAACAGAATATCGTAGTCTCTTTGTCCGTTAGACCAGTAATAAATCATAAGAAGCGAATCAATTTTAATTATTTTCAAGGATATACTTAGTACGAGAAAAGTTTGAAATAAAAGGAATAACTTATTTGAAGAATAGTCAAAGCTGTATATTTCTTTATCTACATACTAACTCGTACATAAACACAAATGTCTCATACCATTTAGAATTCAGAAACTTTGCTGCTGTTTATACAAAAAGCTAGGGGCTTAGAGAATAAGTTAAGTCTAGTGCAAGTTTTGTGGCAACTGCATTTGTTTGACCATAACATTTATACTTATTAATATCCTATGATGCATAAACGAAAGATAATTAACTGGACACACATATGCCAATATACATATGAATTGTACGACGGTTATAAGAAGGTTGCTCGCATTCAGCAATTACAGTTCTATCGCGGATCCCGAATCATTCAGTTATAGTAGCTATGCGGTACCAACCACGCCTAAGCAACGGGGACCCGGTCAAATTGACTTGGCCAGTGGCCCTGTATCGATGCAATCCTTTGGTTTGGCCTCTGGAGGATAATCCAAGTACAAGGGATATTTGGGTATCGCGCTGTATGGTTTTCTTTGGATTTCTGATATATATCTTGCAGGTTGAAGTGGATCTACAATTTTTGCTGATCAATCTGAATGATATGGAGAATTTGCTTGCTGGCTTACCGGTCTTTCTAGTCCAACTGGAGACACTCATACGCCACTTTCATTTGACTATGAACAAGGATCGCTTGAAGAGTTTACTTAAGCACTTCTTCGCGGATATCTACATGACGCAAAAATCAGATCCCCGTAATTTTGCTAACATTAAAAGGCAAATGGCCGGGATCGAGATTTATAACTGTTTTTTACATTGCGACGGTATTTTCATTCTTCCAAGAACCTTTGAAAACAATGAAGGAGGATCGGCGGGAAATGCTCTTCAAACAAGAATATTTCTTCAATAATTCCAAGCTGCCATTTTATATACCGCTGCTTTGTTTCAACTTTTTGGTGGCTGTATTTATCGACACCCTACTTTTTGGGGAACTCAACGTAATTGGGGAGCTAATTATGCATCTTAATGGACGCTATCTGGAACTGGGCAGGGAGTTGCGTCTGACGGCTGCACATTTGCTGGAATTGGATGATACCAAGAATATTGCAGAAAGTTATCATCGGGAACTCGTCAAAGTACTGCGTCGTAATGTTTTCCTCAATAATTTTGGCAAACAGATCGAGGAGCAGTTCACATTTCGCACCTTTCTTAATTTCAGCTTTAGTGCCTTAATTCTCTGTACTTTAGGATATCTATCCTACACGGTAAGTACATAACATGTCGTAAAGATATATAGCTGTAAAGATTCATTCTTAATTAGCATCAAAAAGCCATGCCCATGTCCTTTTTCGGAAGGTCTAATTTCACAATCTAGATAAAGTTTATTTCAAAATTTGGTTGATTTGATATAATTATGATATGTTTATACTCCAGTTGAAAGTACTTATAATTGACTTATAGTACTTTAAATCTGAGCACAAGGTAACTATTACTCAAACACTTTCAACCAGAACGTTCTCACTTGTATTACACAGGATCCGGCAAATAACATCGTCTGTATAGTTTGGTTTATTGCCAAGTTTGTTGAGCTGCTGGCGATTGGTTATCTTGGCTCGATTCTCTACCAAACGGTGCGTAGATCTTGTCCTATTTGCGAATTTTCTTTCATTTCTCTGAATAATTTGATAGACAAACGAATTGGACCTTATGTACTACTGCGGCGACTGGGAGCAGATCGTTTATCGCTCTGACAATACCTGCGAGAATATCAAACTTATGAAGCTGCTTATTATATCAATTGAGCTAAACTCGCAGCCTTTTTCCCTCACTGGTCTGAAATATTTTCGTGTTACCCTGAATACTGTCTTGAGTGTAAGTTTGTTTGAATATTTCTGTGAGACTTGTGCATTTGATTTATTTATTTTACAATAGATTATAAAAGGAGCCTTTTCGTACTTCACCTTTCTAAATAATATGCATTAGTCGCTGATGAAAACATCCGTTAAATGAGTTTTTAAATACATCGTATATGCATCCACACTTATGTAGCTGAACTTTAACAATATTAGTTTTAGGACTCACAATAAATCAATACTGTGCACTATTATATATTATTATATTATTGTTATGGAACCCAACATGTTATGCTATAAGCTAATATTAGTCAAACTTGGTTAACTATATACTATACACATACTAAATATTCAAAATAGATAAATAAATAGAAAATTCTCTCTCATTCTCTATGCACTGTGCAAAGAAAATATGTATTTTGAAAAACAACGAACTTTTAATTATGAGAATCTCTCATTTATTGTTGTCATAATAATTTAATTGCTTTTGTTGTTTCTACTCCCTGTACCCATAAAATGGCTAAAAGGGGGTATTAGATCTGCGCAAATGTATGTAACAGGCAGAAGGAGACATTTTCGACCATAAAAGTATATATATTCTTGATCTGTATCAAAAGGGATTTCGATTTGGCCATGTCCGTCTGTCCGTCTGTATAAACGCGTCGATTTTAGCAACTATATACCAGATCAAATTTGTTTCCAATTTCAGATATCTCTCCCCGTTCCCCCGCATTTCGATATGAACGTTTTATATCAACAATTTAAGTAAAACAAACAAGATATAGCTTTGGGATTTGGCACGTACAATACTTAAGTCACTCTTAATCTTCTGTCCAAATTTCAAGTCGATCGGATAATAAACACGAAAGCTATTGCCGAAAGTGCTGAAGCGCGGGGGGAGGGGAAAGAAGAAGCACAGCCACCACATAAAATGCCTCGCTTACGCAGTGGCTCGTGTGTGTGCGGCTTTGTGTATGTGTGTGTGTGTGTGTGTATGTGTAAGTGGACTTAGATGTGATTGGAAGTTATAGACACAGGGTACAGGAAGTTTTGAAGTCGGGTATACTCGACTAGAGCAGTCTTACTTGTTTTTATTAGGTTTACAGCCACACTCTAATTAGAAGAAATGTTAACTCTTAAAGGAATAACTAATGTGAATGAATGACACTTAAATGAGTTTTATTATAATTGATTTAATATTTTCAAATGATTTCAAATTTAGAAACTTTGTCTGCTTATACCCTGCAATAGTTTTAGCAAGTACCTCGTGTTTGAGAAGTTGCAGTATATTCGGCCTGAAAACTGACAGTTCACTTATTTCAAAATATCAGTGAGACTAAGAATATATAATATTCAATACAAATACAAATGCTAGCAAGCCTAGCATGATTTGGATTTTAATAACAAAGTATATAAGGTATAGTTTGAAAAGGAAATTTAAAATGTATGCACGTTATATATATAGTTTTTAATGAATTTTTGAGTTATATACTAGATTTTTACTAGTACTGATTACTATTATAAATAAATACATCTAAAAAACTGCAATCAAAAAGACAATACAATAAATAAAAATAAATGACCTTTAAGGAAATACTGCAATTAAATTGTAAATGACAGAAATAACTTATTGAAAGGACATTAAAAGCTGAATTTTGATTTCTGTACACACATTTGTATAATATCATTAAAAATGCAGTAACTTTGTCTGTTCCAGTTTTATACAATGTGCATATCAAAGGTAAGTATGCAAGTAATTAAAAGGGCTGAATACTACATACATATGTAGCTCGGCTCGACCAATATTACGGTGACAAGTGTCTGAATTCAGACTTTTGAGAATTTGCTTTATTTTAACCTTGAGCAAAACTGGTAATCTAATTTCCTTCCATTCCTAGTTTTTACACTACAAAAAAAGACGCCTTCCTTTAATGGAAAGCAATTATTGGTTGTGACAAAAAGTAATGTAGGATTTTAATGATATTGAACTTTAGGCGCCATTTCTACAATATATCGAAGACAAGTGCCATAGTATTTGGTATCATTTGAAAGCTTTAAGTCTCAGCTACTTACTATCGATAAAAAGGTGACCATCAATCGGTTACGTTGTAAGCTTGGCAACAAATTAAACATGAACATAACAAATAAGCTTTTTTGGCATATTTTACTTTTTATTTCCGGCCAGGAAAGAACGATAAGTTAGATCGATTAAAGGCAGTACTTGGTAGATGATGTAATGATGATAATGTCAGCGTTGGCTCACAAAATTCAGCTCCAAAATAGAATTGGTGTCTGTTTGTTGGAATTTCAAAGGAACCGTCCACTTTGAGTCCGATAAGGACCAGAGTTTCTACAAGCGCGGAATTTTGCAGCTTCCCAAAAGATGGGCAAATCTAGTCCAACAAAACGCCCAATACATAATTGATTAATATTTGATATATAAATAAAAAATATTATTTGCATTTTTTAATAAAATCGGACATGACATTTTATGCAACCCAAAATAATTATATTTATGAAGAGTAAATAAAATTACACAAATTCTTACGAGGAAGATCTGTTTTTTGTTGTAGAACCGGTTAACCATTATGAGGTGATCAGAGGTCCTTAGTGTCGCCGTAAGTCAAGCAGGTCCTTAGTGTCGCCGGATGCTGAAGGTTGTCAGAAGTTTGTTGATCCTGTAGAGTTCGTGTATCCTTTCCAAACGCCATTGGCACTTTGGGAGTCTGTGTTGCAAGTGCTGGACAGGTGCAACTTTTGGTTAAATATATTTTCGACAGCCATCCTCAGTAGGCGGTGGCCATGTTAGTACTCCTATAACATATATGCAAACTCTTCCTGGAGGAACTGAGCGAGATTCTAGCTTCGCTTTTTGCGGATAGTTATGGGAATTCTGCAGCTGGTTGTGTTTTGTTTTATGATTTAAATAAACGAAATAAAATTATGGGTGTTTAATCGAAATATGGATATATTGCAATATTAAGAAGTAAGTAATGAATATTAAAATCTATAATGTGCAGGCTATTTTATAATTCAGCTATCAGTCTGTCATCAACTATGGAAAGCTACAGACTTCAAACTTGAAATTTAGGTACCTGTTAGATATTTTGGATATTGGTCCTTCCCACCCGTGTATAGGGTCTCTAAAATTCAGATACTCGCCTAGAAACAAGTAAAATTTCTTATTTATAATTAGAGGATATTACGAACTCAAAATTTAGAATATTGAAGTAATTTTGTAAAGATTATTGTAGAAATAAAAACTATTTTCTGTGATAAAGATACAGGTTCGCAAGCCTGTGGAAATTTGTTCATTTGTAGAACACATCCAGGGATAAATTACACACGTTTTTTTTGAGTGTACCTTCTATGAATAATTCACAAGTACTCGCCACTTATCTAGGCAATTATAGACACACATGTGTCTGATGGGTAAGCCATCTAGAGGATATAAGAAAATAGCACACTTTCTGCAAGTACAGTCGTTCAACGGAGTCCGAATCAATCAGTTATAGTGATGCGGTACCAACCACGCCTAAAAAACGGAGAGCAGGCCAAACTAACCATGGCTGTCTCTATTTATCGCCGATGGAATCCACTGGCGTGGCCACTGGAGGATAATCCAACTGCTATAGATATACATATAGAGCGGGGTATTTTTGTTTTTGGATTTTTGGTGATTTGCCTGTCTATTGAAGCGGATCTACATTATTTGGTTTCCAATTTGCACGACATGGACACTTTGCTGACTGGCGTACCAACGTTCCTACTGCAGGTGGAAATGCTCACACGGACCCTTCAGCTTTCTTTACGCAAGGACCGATTCAAAAGGCTGCTTCAGTGCTTTTACGCGGAGATTTATATGAATCAGGACTCCGATGCTCCTAATAACGCTCACATTGACCGACAAATGCAGGGAGCTCGAGCAATTTCTGCTTTCTATTTTGTGACGCTGACGGGCTTCTTTTATGAACCGCTGAAGAGCGTTTCGAAAGCGCGTCTTCAGCTGATCTTCAAGCAAGAATTCTATTTCGACAGTACTAAACTGCAATATTTTATACCAATTATTTTGCTGAGCTTTTTTGTGGCTGTTTTAGTCAGCACGATACTCTTTGGTGAAATCGACATGATGGCGGAGTTTATGATTCATCTAAACGCACGCTATCTAGAACTGGGCAGCGATATGCAGTTGATGACATGGCGTTTGCTGGCACTGGACGATAATACAAATATTGCAGCAAAGTATAATCGGGAACTCGCCAAAATACTGCGTCGCAATGCATCCCTCAACTATTTTGCCGAGGAGGTCGAGGCAATGTTTACTTATCGCATATTTCTTATTTTCAGCATTAGCGCTATAACTCTCTGTTCCCTTGGATTTGTGTGCTACACGGTAAGTCCGTTAAAATGGGTTAGGTAGGTGTCAAAAGCCGTAAGAAAGAATAATTGATCTACATTTTAATTCCGATAATTGGGACAATGGTACAAATCTGTCAGGAACCCCAAGTATTATTTATGACATTATCTTTCAATCAATTAATCTATATTTATTTGAAATCTGCCCCAAATAAGTATACTTTGTAATTCAAGTTGGCATAGCAAAGCTTAATTGTAGTAATAGTGTTACATTTAAATGGTATTTGTGTCTAAAGAACGATGTGAGCTGAATTGATATGCCTGTCTGTATGTTTGTTTTAAACATATGTTGACCAAAAATACTGAAACTACCCAAATAATAGCCCATTACCACTGAGTACATCAATATCAAATATTCAGTGTTGCCTTCGAAAACTATGGTCTCAGTATCGAAAAGTTACGTGTGGTATAGAAACATTTAAGAAAGATGGTGGAACGGATGGTAAAACTTTGGCACATCCTGACAGATGTAAGAGGATGTTGGATGTCAGTATAAATAGCCTAATAGCTTTGCTTAGTATTTTGTGCTGGAATATAAAAATACTAGTAATAGCATTCTAAAGTGTGTTGAAGATATCTTGAAAATAATAGGGATTTCATACAAAAATCGATTTTCGAGCAATTATTTCATTGTCAGCTATAACATACATATATTGTACATAGTGATAAAAAGTGACTTGGAGTTGGAAAGAGTTACCTTAATATTGATTCTATATGTGCAGGATCCGTCGAATAATGTGGTTCATATCCTTTGGTTAATAGCCAAGTTCCTTGAGCTACTAGCGTTTGGATATCTTGGGTCAGTTGTCTACAAAACGGTACGTATATAGCTCTTATCCTAATTGCGTAATTTGTATTTTATTCATTTGTTTAATTACTTTAATACCTTGATAGACGAACGAATTGGATATTATGTACTATTGTGGTGGCTGGGAGCAGATCGTTTATTGCTCGAACAATACCCACGAGAATATCAAGCTTATGAAGATGATCGTTATATCCATACAGTTAAATTCGCGCCCCTTTGCCCTCACAGGTCTTAAATACTTTCAAGTCACTGTAGACGCTGTCGTAAAGGTAAGTTACTAGATAGATGGAACCTTTTTAAAGACTGTTGCAATTAACTTTGTTTATAGATCTTACAGGGCGCCTTCTCGTATTTCACTTATCTCACTTCGTTCCGCGCTTAAGAGTATTCATTTGGCGGCGGATAATATAAAACTTCAACATAAACGAATATTAAATAAAATTTTAAGCTGTTTTCCCTTAGTTGCGAGAAATAGAAAAATTGAAAAGCTTTTAGATAATACCTTGGTAGCTTTTATTAGTTAGTATTTAAATACCCCAATAGCTTTACCTCCTATATTACAAGCTCCCAAAACTTTGCCTTAAACTTAACCGATTTCCATACGGAATATCTTTTTGATCACGTTTTGTAATCTAAATTGACATAGCAATTTAATATTATTAATTAAAAATAAAAATTCAAAAAGTTTTCAAAAATTAAAATTTTTGGGGGAAAAAGAATTTTCAATGCCAATTTGATTTAAATGGAGCCAAACTTTTTTCATCGCAAATCAAATTTTTCTAGTATCTACTGTAAAAAATGACGTCGATCGGATCGTAAGCATAGTTCATTTGAGTCAAGTGAACCCCCAATTCGTTCACAACAAAAAACAGTGGCGTCTGCCGGAACCAGCCCGCTGCCTGTCGAGTCAAAAATATTGGACCATGTCCAACGGGAAAATTTTACTCGGACGCCAGTGTAAACCAACTATGACGCAAGTCAAAAAACCCACATTTTTGGCGGCAGAGCGACGACGCAGGATAAAATTTGCCCATACATTATTTTCAATTAATTCGCTTTGCTTTCGAAGTAGGGGCGGCGGGCGAGCCCCCATTACATAAAACTTTTATTTCCCGTACTAAATAAAATTCAAAGATTATTTATAAATTTTTAAATATTAGATAAAAACTGTTTTGGTATTCGAAATCAAATTGACGAAAGTGACGAAAAATTACAAAAAAAATAAAATTTTGTTAATTTGGGGATGAAAATGAAGTACCGAAAACGGTGAATTGAACTTAGTAAGTTAAATTGCTTTAGATTAATGCTGTCGGCCCCAAAACCCCAAAACAATCTTGTGTGATTCTGGTTTTTAAGCCCAACATTATTAAGTTGGCTGCGCATTCGAATTTCGAGTATGTTAAATAACAGAAGTGCTCCGTTATGGCTCTGTTATCGCATATTTTAATAAAATTCATTTATTGGTAAAATCCTCTCAAGAATATCATTATTTTTATTGATTTTTGATATACATTTTAAAACAACCGACCCGATATTGTCTACGATGCCATTAATGCGCAGCAAAATACTATGTTAACGCAATGTGATACTTTTTATTCACAATGAATGACGCGGGCGCCGAAAATAATATCGAACTAGGTGAGCGACAATCGAGAACCTTGTTCGTTCGTTCAGTTCTGCAGGTCGTTCGATCGAACTCATTCCGAACAACCAACAAAAACGAATTAGCGAAAAGGTTTTATTTATATTATTATTAATTTCAAAGTCCTCTTACATCGCTTTGCTAAAGATACAAACAAAAGAATCGCATTTTAACTCAATCATTGTCACGCAGGCTTTGTCAACAAGGGAAGAGCCACAGCAAACAGCAGCAACAGCAACATGGGTGCAAAACAGTCGCGTGAGCCACGTTCTGTCTCAATGGAGAATCCAACTCCTGCTTCCAGCGTTCTAGACATATCCGACGATGTGGTGAAGAGGCTGAAACAGGGTATCACACAGCAGGGTAAAGTTGAAAGCTAGACAAACAATTGCCGTGTCAAATGCTGCCAAGGTAGAAAATGGCCTGGCCAAGTGTTATGCAACAATTGTTAAATGGCAATTTATTTATACTTTGAGTATATAAACTAACCAAATCTTTGTCGCCTGCAGCTCGCGAACACGCAGCCGTCGTGGAGGAGTCCAAACCGGCACCAAAGCCCCAACAGCCGGCTAAGAAAGCGCCGGTGAAATCCGCTGACAGCGCCACGGCCCCAACAGTTGTCTATCAGAGTCCCACGCCCATCTATGTCCAGGGAGGCGGACACACAATCAGCGCCGCAGACGTGCAGCGTCAAATGAATGTCGAACTGCAGAAGAACGATGAGCTGTGGAAACAACGCATGACGAAGCTGGAGGAGAACCTTAAGAAGACGAACACCATCATGGAGTCGGAGTATGCGAATGCTGTGGAAGGCGTGCACAAGCGTTTTGTGAGCACGGCTGCAGCGCACAAGACGCCACCATGCCAGGACCTGAAGGCCCAGCTGCTCGCGTGCTATCGTGCGAATCCCGGTGAGACGCTTAAGTGCATTGACGAGGTGGCGCAGTTCAAGCAGTGCGTCGATGTGCATCGCATCAAAAAGCTGGACAGCGAGCCAGAGGCGCCCAAGGCTCCAGCTGCCAGCAAGGCAGCCGTGCCGGTTAAGGCTGGTTAAAGACATGTTGACTTTTGAGTTTGTTTTATTATTTAATTGCTCCTGCAACCACATGCCTTCAGAGATCTGTACGATCGAGGGAGCTCACTATTAATCGAGTGTATAATTGTGAACAATAGTAAATTAATTTGATATATAAAGATGATGCGTTTATCAATTGCCTACATTTATTAAAATGGATTAAACGTAACAATGGATGCCAGCATCGATGGCTTAGGAATACTACCCACTAACTTAGTGATGTTTAAACACCCCTCACGTATGGTTTCAAAAATATCAATGTAGCTTAATATATAAATATACAAATATGTATTTCATTCTGCTGTTTGGATTGGAAATTATAAAAGCTTTATCAAATTTAAGAGATTAACTTATGACCCATCACAAACTTATCCAACTTAAGAGCAAATTATAGTATTTAATCGGGTGAAGATTTAAATGTTTACACAATTTAAAAGTCATTTAACGTTAGACCATGTCGGACCATACTGGCGGTCAGCTCAGGAAATATAAACATTGTTTTAAAATGGTTCGAATTTTGTCGTTTATCCGATTGTAATCTGATTGAAAAGATGCTCAAGAGAACTTTGAATTTCTTGTCACTACCTTAGCCCTACCTTTTTATACCCCAGTAGTGGGTATTATAATTTTGTCTCGAAATGTGTAATGCACTGAAGGATATGTTTCCGATCCCACAAAGTATATATATATTCTGAATTAGCATGAATAGCCGAGTCAACATAGCGATGTCCGTCTGAAACTTGGCACAGATCCTTGTTTTTGCTGCAGGGAGTACATATATCGGAACCGGCTGGATCGGACCACTAAAATATATATATGCCGTAGGAATGATCGGTCGACAACTATGTTTTTGTATGAAAAACTTTTTTGTTTATAAAGATATCCTCACCAATCTTACCCAAGCCGTATTTCTAGAGAGTTTATACAACTGATTAAATTTTGTCAAAATCGAACCACTATATCACATAGCTGCCATAGGATCGGGTGAAAAATGAGTTTTCTTATGAAGATCTTGTATTACAGTCAAACTAAGTGAGAGTTTCATTATACTTCAAATAGTTTCCTATAGTTTTAATTAAAATCGAACCACATTGTCATTAAATTGGGAGCTTCACAAGTAGTTTGTTTTCTAGTGCTTGCAATTAAGTCAAAGTCGGACTACTATATCACATAGCTGCCATTAGATCGGATGAAAAACAAGTTTTTGTATGGAAAACTTTTGGTTTATACAAATATTGCATTATTATACTTGAAAAAGTTTCCTAAAATCTTATGAAAATCAAACCAAAGAGCTCCTATAGGAATAATCAAACGAAAATTGAGTTTTGTATAAAAAAACATAGCGGTATAGGGTATATAGCTTCGTCACTTCGAAGATAGCCGATATTTCTTGATTTTGTTGTGTTTTTGAATCATACACATGGGGGAGGTCAAGTTTTTTTGAGAATCGTTCGGATTCATAACACAAATTGTTCAGAATCGCAAATTATTGTAGTTGATAAATGTTTAAATAGGGTAATTAAGTGCAATTATATTGTGTTTTTTTACTAATTAACTTTAATAGCTCGTGCTAGAATGTTAAGCATGTTAACTACAAACCCGTAAATACTATAATACAACAATACTTATGCATATTACTCGTATACGTACATATGTACATACATATATAAGGAATTTTATAAGTTTAAAGCGTGTATGCAACCAGCCACGCGGCAAGCAAAGGGATGAGGGCGAATCTCAGGGGAGGCGCGCTGTTTTTGGTGACGTTGCCCTGCGCTTGCCCCTTGTGGTGCCGGCAGGATTCGTCAATACTCTTGGCGGGACCCATGCAGCCGGCATAGCTCATCACATAGGCCAGATAATTCTGCTCGAAGACACCGCGCACTAAACTTGAGCCTGGACCGCTGGCAAAGACAATGACATCCTCGCCGCCATGACTCTCATCCTTGAGCGGCAGCGCGGCCATGTGGCGATAGGTGGGCGACTCCAGTTGCTCCTTGCTGTACAGATTGAGTGGCATCCAGACATTGGAGCTGTTCTCAGCTTTCGAATCATTGGCCAGATGATCGAAGTAGCCGGGTCCATTGGCATAGGTAATCGTCTCATACACCATGGGATCGCGGGGCTTGTGGATATTGGCAGCGCCCAATATATCGGCGCCGCGCAGCGGATATCCATTGAACGTCACCGAGTGGGAGTGATCGGCCGTGACAATAATGAGCGTCTCATCCGAATTGGTCTTATTGAGCGCCGCCTGAACGGCCAGATCCAGTTCGTACACTTCATGCAGCGCCGCCCGTGCGTAGTTCTGATGATGGCCCTGATCGATGCGTCCACCCTCCACCAGCAGCACATAGCCCGACGACTGGGTACCGCGCTCCAGCACCCCAATTGCCGCCTCAGTCATCTCCTGCAGCGATGGCTCGCCCTCCTCGCGTGCTATCGAGTAGGTGATGTGATTGTTGCGGAACAGACCCATCAAATGATCCACCTGCTTTAAGTTCACCTTCAGCAGATCCTCCCGCGTATGCACCAGGGTTGCAGATGCACTGTCATTGGCGTGCCGCTGCAGCCACTCTTTGGCCAGATTCCGCTGATCTCCGCGCTGGCAAATGGTCTCTGTGCTGCCCTCGAACTGCACGGTGCGCACTTCGCTCTGGTTAAGCGCACCCATGGGCGAGAGGCCGCCGCCGAGGATCACGTTCAGCTTGTTGCCAGGCGCATTCTCCACCAGCTGTCGCGCAATGTCCGCATGTATGCCAACGGACTCCTTGGGCACCTCCGTGTCGCACTCCCAGTCTCGGTGATAGACCCGTGCAAAGGTGGCCGCTGGCGTGGCATGTGTTATGCGTGTGGTGGTCACCACTCCGGTGCGCTTACCCTCTCGCTGTGCCCAGTCCATGATGGACTCGAGACGTCCTTGGCTGGCATTTAGCTTGGAGCGTGTAATATCCATTCCAATGGCGCCATAGTCGCTCTTAATACCCGTAAATATCGCCGTAGCTGTGCCCGCCGAATCCGGCACCTGTTTGTCCACATTGTAGGTCTGTCAAGTGATTAAAATGGTGAGTTTGTTATATAAGATGTAAAAGTTGTAGAGCTGGAACGCCATCGAAACTAATTTAAGCTATCGATAGTATCGATAGCAAGTATGATAAAAACCATTGTCACTATCGATAGTTCCAGCGTTCCAGCTCTAGCTTAGTACCTACCTTGGCCAAACCAGTATAGGGAAAGTCATCAAAGGACAGCGTCTCCTCCTCGCCTTGTCCATGTTTAAGATACTGGCCCTTGTAGATGCGTCCAGCGCTAATCGTGGACAATCCCATGCCATCGCCTATAAAGATGATAATGTTCTTGGCCTTGCGCTGATATGAGTTCTCCCTGGCCCGCTTCGCCTTGCTTATGATCTTCTCCAGCTGCTGTAGGCCCACTCGACGCCAGAACTTAGCATCTGTGGAATTTGAATTGGAAATGGCAATGGCAATGGCATTGTTGAGTAAGTCACGGCCAGACATAGTGCCTTATAAGTATAGTACTTAGCTACCTAGTTATTCATGACATGTCGATGTCGCTTTTTAATTGTTTCTGGTGATACCCACTTCGCGCTTGCCCGTGCTACCCGATCAGTTCTAGTATAAACCGCTATTGATAATTATTTAGATTTATTTTGCCATTTGGAAGACGATAATATCTGGAAGTCGCTCGTTGAGCACACAAGGCCCATTAGAAGCGTTTCTATAATTCGGTTGGGGCTATTAAGTCCCCTCCCTTCATAGGCCACAAAGCTTCTACGACCCAAGAAAGCTATTTCCAGACTGGGATTTACTTATATAGTTACATCGCTTAAATTAACTTTGTTTATTGGAACCACTTAAAGTGTGGAAATTGTGTAAGTCTGACATAAAAGTATGTATATTTATGAGTAGATTTCTATAAATGTTCTATATGCTATTAGCATCTAAATAATTGTATCTGTCTAGGTATTTATTATAA
Organism: Hirtodrosophila histrioides; assembly: GCA_037075165.1. Classification (NCBI taxonomy): domain Eukaryota; kingdom Metazoa; phylum Arthropoda; class Insecta; order Diptera; family Drosophilidae; genus Hirtodrosophila; species Hirtodrosophila histrioides. Next base: position 3,620,990 of record JBAMCL010000390.1, on the reverse strand, counting down.
ACTTTTTTGTTTTGTAGAATTTAATTAATAATATGAACAACATTTATCTTCTGTATACTAAAAATTTACAATCCTTTCGAATTTATTAATATGGATATACTTGTATTCCATAAAATCCCTTACAAAAAACCAATTACAATACACAATTCCCAAAGTAATGAAATGTTATTAACTTTTCTATGAATCCCAAGACTCTCATAACGAAATTACTAAAATCATAAGTTGTCGAGTGCGTCAGTGTATCTTCTAGTCCAGTTCCCTTGAGAAAAGCAATTTTTCTTTATATCTACCCTGTATTCTACCCTGCCACATCGATCTGTATAAAGAGATATATACACTAAATTTGACTTTGTTTAAATTAAATGGCATGTCTGCTCGAAGATTGTATTCTTTGATTCATTTTCTCATCCTTATTAAAGTACATAAGTTAATTTAAATTAAAAAAAAAAAACAAAATTATAATACCCTCAGCTAGGTTATAAAAATAGAATTAGTTCGAAATGGAATTAAATTAATTTTAGTCCAATTTTTTAAATATAAAAAGTAAGTTGTCATTAAAAACAAATTCTTCAATGACTTCCTATATTAATATATATTATATTAATTAGATTAATATTCACACTATACACTTAAGAACAACAAAGTCTCTCAAACACTGTGTTAGCCCTAGCAGCCAGTGCTAAATTGAACTAGTTAGATATAGTTTTCATATTATCTAGCTTTAAATAAATAATAAAAAAAATATATTAATTTGATATATTCTATACTGAGATCTGTGTGCAGGGTATCTTGTAGTCGACAAGAGAATTCGGAAATGTTTATTTATATTTTATTTACTTAGTTATTTTTTTGCTGATTATAATATTTCATCTTTGGTATTCAGTCTGTGTTGTGTGTGGCACCCGCAACGCCCCTGCCGCCCAAAAGCCTCGACTTTGACGCATGTTACAGTTAAGTTACGTTGACGGACTGTTAATTTGAAATGTCAATGAAATTGAAATGGATAATTAGAGGTTTTGGCCGTATACTACGTATACTATTAGCAGGTAATAACAATGATGATTAACACTCTTGTTGCTGGATTGGTTGTTTCTGCCCGAATTGAACAGTTGTGAAATTGCTTAAGTGTTCTAATTAATAGCTGTTTGTACTATTCGATTGCCAAATGTTTGGCATTTGGTTAACACGAAACTTGGCTCTTTTTATCTTAATTAAAAATGGTTGTTGCAAATCGAAATGATGTACGCACAAATTTTTCACTAGTTGAGTTATGCGTAATCTTTTCCGGTTTCATTAGAATTACAGAATCTATTGGAAAAATTCCAATTTCAAATGAAACTTATTTCAGTTATTCTAATCATATTTTGTGGATACAAATTGCTTGAGCAGTTGGATTATTTATGGAATAAGCTTTTCTTGATTGAAGTTTAAAAGTTTAGAGTATTTTTTAAACCCACAAGCATCCTTTGAACTGTCAATTTGCTGTTTGATTGCATTTTGTCATGTCTGTAGTGTTAATGGAAGATTTAATATATAGCTAATTATATATATTTTTAAAAGCACGGTGTTATATTGCACTTTAATATATTTTAGTATAATAATTGTTAGTACACCCAGAAAAATAAATGTCATGGAATCAGAAAATCGCCATATAATTAAAAACTCAACCTAAAAGCCAGAACAAATTTCTGTTTAAGAGTAAATAATTTCTAAATTTGAGAAATATATTTCTTAAATTCAGAAAAAAGTAAGTTTAACTGGCTTTGACTACAAAAGTATGGCGATTTTCTATACTTAAGGGCATTTATTTTTCTGAGTGTAGGCACTGTACTTTGCTTTAAATATAATATGCAAGTGTCTTTTTATGTAATTGTTTCTCTTATTCAGTTGAAATTATTATGATAGGGCTTTGTGCACGGAAACCCACAAAATGTTCAACACATTTTCTATTTTCCCATTTAATTTGTAGCGCGACTGCAAATCTTTCTATAAAGAACATAGTATATGTTTTATTTGTGCTAATGCTAATCAACTACTAGAATTTAAATCTAACTAATTTGAATTGCACAAGTCTAAAACTGGAATTTCCGAACGTCGCGACGTATTTAATTATTAATTATTTGGTGGATTACTTAGGTGTTTTATTTGTTTGGCAAGAAACGTACCTTTTACTTGAAGACCAGCTGTATCAACAGGTGTGGAAAATTCTTTTTATACAAATAATTACAGATCTGCAGTTAAAACAAGCTTCTCAATATTTAGTGACCTTGAATTATGTAAGAGTATTTAAACTGCGGCTGGAAACATCTATTATATAGATGTATATATATTATTCTTCATTTAATATTTCTAGTATTGCATAATTGAACTTGAGCAGTTCAAGTTGAACTAACACGTACAAACTGTACGATTCAATGCGCCATTAGTTCCAGCTACTCACGTGCAACAAAATTCTATACTTGTGCTATTAATATTGTTAATAGTAGTAAGTAATGTTTTAAACACACCTTCCGGAACGCTGGCCTGTGCCGGCTGGTTGTCCAGCTTAAACTCTGGTCCGATGTCGCCTCCAGCGCTGAGTGTCTGGATGAGCGGGGGAGGCTGCACGGTTGCCGCCCAGGTGCTGATGATCATGCCACAGGCAACAAACCATAGAACGCGTTGCATCTTGACGCTGCTCGTATGTAGTACAATTGAGGAGGCGTTGGTTTATTTATATCACAGCTTTGCTTTGTGGGTTAGTTTAAATCGCTGGACACTTTCAACAGTCCATTTAAAATGTATTTATTTGAGAATGCGCAGAACGGATTCGGGGCACTTATACGACTTATAAGCGGAGCTACCCTCTAAGGTGGATGTCACAAATTAACGGATTTGCGGCGACTGATGTCTCGGTATGCCCTGAAGCGCCGTTATATGGCGGCACGATCTCTAATCGTCGGGTGTGCACGAAGCTGACACGACTACGTCGATCGGGAGTATTACGTATTTCATATTTAGAATTGCAGCTCTGATAAACCCATTAAATAGAGAATATGTAGACTGGCGCTTTGTTGCCTCTGGGAGCCCCCCATTAAAATGTTTATGATTGATTTTTATGATATTTACGAGTACTCTCCTCGTTCACCTGTTTTACGATTCCGGTGTGGCATGTGCCAAACGTTGAATTGTGGCTGCCATGGCACGTGAATCTGTTGCCGTCGGCTGCTGGCCAGTGACTGATTTCCGTATTTTATTAGCCCTGAAAGACGTCGTATCTCATTCGTGTTGCAGATGAATTTGTATCGCATTAGCCCAATTAGTTCTGGGATTGATAAAGTGCTCTATGACGGGCAGGGCACACAGTGCGTATGCGTATTGTTTGCATTATCCAATTTTGGGCAATGTTTGCTTGCCTTCGGCTTATCTGTTTGCAGACAGAACACAGCTCAAATTTAACCTATTTCAATGTCACATAAATCGTAATAGTATTACATGACTTTGGCTCCAATCTCAATCACAATCTCAACAATACAATAAAAGTCGCCGCATGTGGAGCTGCCTGCGAGTGAGTATCTTTAGCAATAATGTAAAATTGGATCTATTGTAATATTTGCAAGCTCGCTGACTTGGTGACACTGTATGCTAATCATACGAACATTATCATCATCATCAGCCTGTGTGTGTGTGTGTGGTGTGTCCGAGTGAACTTTAGTTAAGAATCATTACGGCAATTCCGCTTAACTCTTTTGTATGAAATATCTTGATGGTATTACGTATAAATCGCTCATATGTCACGAAGTTATGTCAGCTGCTATTGTTATGCTGGCATTTTAGATTTCTCTTTGTCTTATCTAAGCTATCGGTACTAAGCATATAAACTACAAGTTTGTATGCTAAAATGGTCATGCTTCAACTTTTCACTTTAGAACAAATATAATAATATACGTAGAACAGCAAGAGCGTTGCAGCAGAAAGATTCTGACTGCACTATACTCTGTTCCTAGTCTGTCTTCTTTTGCTCCGCTTCGCAAAATTATTTGTAATCAAACCTTTTGCATTAAATTTTTCACTGTATAGAGGTGGGAGCTGTACAGTTTTTGCTCATTTTCAGTAAAGGGAGTGGGGATGGCAAATATTTTTTGAGACAAATCTGTCAAGGTTGTCATCAGTAGTCTTCATATCAAATTTAGTGACTTTATCTATAAGAATCTAAAAGATATAAGGTTTTCCGAATTGAGGATGGTGGGATTAGGAAAAATATCTAACCTTTTTCGTCTGTATTAGTATATAGCAACATTTGTGGCAAGTTTTTCCGAATTGAGGATGGTGGGACTAGGAAAAAGATCTAACCTTTTTCTGTGTCTTAGTATATGGAAACATGTGTACCAAGTTTTTCTGAATTGAGGATGGTGGGATTAGGAAAAAGAACTAACCTCTTTCTCAGTCTTAGTAGATAGTCACATGTGTAGCCAGTTTTTCTGAATTGAGCGTGGCAGGTTAGGAAAAAGAACTAACCTCTTTCTCAGTCTTAGTAATACCAAGTTAACCAAGTTGCATTTATACTGATAGGCAGACTTTGCACAAGCCCAATAAACTCTTTTTCCCTTACAGAATAGTGTATAATAGTAAAATATGTAATCATATCAATTAAGTTTTATAATGTATGAGAGAATTGAGGGAACTGCGACGAGTTTGCCAGCGTGCAGTGTATTTTCTAAGGGTTTCGTTTTATTTACTCGAATCTGATTAACTGCGTCAGATTGCGCACGTTTTTAACGGGCACTGTAAAAGTCGAGTAAGAACGAGAAATATAAGAAAAAAAATTGAAGTATAATTTAAAATGACGTTAAATTATGATTGCTATGACGATTGATGTTTGCTCTTGGTTAATTATTAACGTGCATTGTTTTATGATTCGCGTTTTGCTTACTTTTTTTGTTGATCAGCTACGGTTGACTGGAGCTGCGGCTGCGGCTGCTAACCGTTAAGTTGACAGCTGTATTTGACATTGGAGGCCCCCTTGGCTCCCCCTCAGTTCAAATACATAAACATCGCCTCCCCCCGCTTTGGCTAAGAGCTGTGTAAATACTTTTTGCGCTATTTACTGTCAGGTTTATTAAAAATTATTCATGTCACGTATAAATTTTTACTAGTATTCAATCGAGTTTGAGTTGATGCGGCTGGGTGGAGGGGGTGGTACCACAAATAGTAGAAATTCCAGCAAGGTGTGGGGGCAACAGTTTTCACGAATCGCGTATAAAATTGGAGCTAACAAATGAAATGTGCTCGCATTTGGGCATACAAAATATACAGAAAAATAAGTATAATTAAGTAAATGACTAGCATTACAAATCAAATGAATTTAACTAAACTGATAACTAACTAAAAAAGGTTGCGATGACTAAGCTCTTCCTTCCCACCGATCCGCCGACTATGAGAACCTCTTCGATGTGTATCCACTGCGCACGTTGCTGGTGGTTGCCGATCTCACAGTGGTTCTGCTTGTTTTTGTCAGTGTATCATCGCCTCCATTGCTTTCCTGGGCTTTAGTGCTGTTGCTCTTGGCTGCTGTTGTGCTGCTGTTGTTGTTGTTGCTGCTGATGGTTGTGATGCTGCTGCTGCTGGCGCTCATTGTGAGAGGTCGTCGCGGCGGCATTCGCTCATTGACGGCATCCAGGCCCTTCGCCTCGGCAAAGGAGTGAATGTGTGAGGATGCGGTCAGTCCTTGCAGAGCTGTCAAAAAGGATTTCATGTGTTTCAGTAAGTCACTTTAGTGCATCGAATCTTGTTAGTGTTCCTTAATAAACAGTCGAACAATGAATTATACACTATATTATCTGTCTTTCATGTGGCAAGCTTTTCAATATAGACCATAGCAAAAATATTCATGATAAACCAACCCAAGTAGCGAATACAAAGTCAATGATTTCTTTTTTAAACTAATTGATTCTAAAACGTGTCAATAAAATGTACTTCGTTTATGGTTTCTGGTATATTAAATATATTAAAAATGCTAAACTATTGCGATAGTGTCCAAAAATTGTTTAATTTGAATATTCACATGTTAATTCAAGAGTGAAACATTCAGGCCTGTTCTGAATTCCACTTTCGAATGAATTCCACTGAAATATGTGAAGCATGCTTTTGGGTACGTCTATAAAATAAATTAATGTACATGAAAGCAAGGTTTTTAATAATATTCTGCTCTAAAAGGTATGTTACATGATATTCTGTGGAATTGATTCGGAATTGAAGTCAATAGCCTTTTAATACTTTTATACATAAGTTATACATCTTATAGTATATGATCCTAGGTGCAGACATATAAATAAAATTGCAAGTATAATAAAATATGATTAAGAACATGATAGCTCATTGGTAACTACATTTTCTTCAATGCCTTGTGAGTTACTCGAATACCAATAAATATTCTTAAAAGGCAGTAAATAAGCTGATTTTTAAACCTACACTTTCAGAAATAACAACACTTTTTAACTTAGAATAAATTTAAAGTCACCATAAGTAAGAAAATCATAATTAATAATAGTGAGTTTCAGGCAAGCCTGTTCATCATTTATAAATTTAACCCCTCGAAGAGCTTGCCGCATATGTTTATCTATACACACTTTCCCGAAACGATGAATCTCTTAACTTTAATTTTAATTTGTTGTTATTTAAATAAAGATTAGCTTACCCTCTTTAAGCGAATCACGTCCACCAGAAAGAGCGCCCATTGGCAGGGCGCCCGTGGGCGTCAGGCCCTTCAGCTTAAGGACGCTCTCCGACTCTTCCCTGCAAGGTGCTCGACAGTTAAAACGCTTAAATAGGCTGTGATGAATCTTTGCTCACCTCAACACGGAGAAGACTCGCGACATTTTGCCAATGGCGCGTATCTTATTGCGGATTATCTCCTTGCGCAGGGCCGACATCGAGGCTGCGAATTGATGGAGCTCAATTAGTTGGTTCTTATCATTGTAGGCATACCGTCTACTAATTATCTAAATAGTATGTGCATATCTAGGCAATTCTGGCTGGGGCTAGGCAAAGCTTTGGGCGCCAAAGCTGATCAAAGCTGCGCAAAGCACGCTCGTTAAGCTGGAAGCTCTCGTTAAGCTTCAACACTCGTTAAGCTTACCTGGCTTACTGGGCGTATTATTGATATTATTATTCACATTCGCCGGCACGAGCACAATTTTCTTGCGCAGTTCTTTATACGCCCACCAACCCAGCAGGAACAGGGTGTGTTTTGAGTATTGTTGTTGTAGTTGTTGTTGTTTTGTTATTACATATTTTGTGTACAGGCACATTTTGAAAATAGTTCGTTTTAATAGAAGATTAGTTGTAATTTTGTGTGTTGTACTGTTGTTGCACATAGTTACGACATTCATACACACAATATCCACTAGAAAGTCTAGTTATAAATACGTTACAGCTGAAAAACTATCGATAGAGCCGCCTCTCGATTGTTTCATTATTGATTACATTGAAAAAACACATTAATACACGCATTGAATTTAAAAATCGACCATATCTCAAGTAAACTGTTGGCTTATCGACCTATCGGTTGACCTATCGACTGTTTTCCAGCTCTAAAATACATCTATGCATACCTTCCTCCAGCTCATCATCGGGTCCCGCGACCAGCTCATCATCGGAGCAGATGTTGAGCACATTCACCAACATTTCGGTCACCTAGCAGGACGGGGGAGCAAAAACGTAGCTTGAAATGAAGTTGATATTTTGATTAGTTTGGGAGGCAGGTCCTGGGCTCACCTTCTCACCCACAAAGGGCAACGACCAGGTGAACACATCCATAAAGTTGGGCAGCCAGTAAGGATGGGGCGAGCAGTTGAATTGTCTTATGTTCATCACGTTGTTCTCGTACTTGAGCACAGCTGCCTTTTGTCAAATGTTTACGTTGGGTTTTGACACAAAATTCGTATGAAAAATAGCAACAAAATTGTTACGGGAGGAAAACAGAAAATACGCGATGCAGCAAAAGATTTGTATAAATTTTATAAATAGCCAAAGCGTATTAATTCAATATACAAATGCGGCAAGTATAGTTGATCGCATTGGCCAACTCATACCTTGTTGTTGTATACATCCAAATAGTTTGGCGCCGAAAATATGGTAATCAGCGAGGGAAAGCCTGTTACTTGATTCTTCCTATACATGCGATAGCTGCAAACAATACATTAAAATGAAAACACATTACAGCTGTTAGAATATAACTTAGACATGGACACGTTTCGGATTCTATAACTGTCAAACATTTGATCAGGATATGACACGCATGACTAATCCTATGGGATAAGTAATCAGGAAATAGTTTCCAGCATAGTTTCCATAGTATATGATTTTGGGAAGTACTTTCTGAATAATACAGTAACCTGTTTTTTATTTTGATGTTCTAGTAGTATTCATTCCACTTGCTCAAACGGAAACCTTTTAAAATGCATATTCTATCGGTTGTCGGAACTCAGAACATCTAACAATTTCACTACTTCTGATTTGATAGGAATACCATGTTCTTTTTTGGTGTGCCCTATTGAAATCATACTATTCACTATTCTATAAAATACTAAACAAAAATTCTCTACAAGACAATGTTTTTTTCCTACAAAATACTAATCAAGTACTATTAGACCCGGGAAGTTTCTTAGTGTCGTTGACCTAGTGAATGAAATCCAATCTTAATGGTAATTGACTTCTAGATTAAAGTGTTCGTCCAATGACTTTAATATAGGAGTCAATTACCATTAAGATTGGATTCAAATCAACGAAATTAATAAAATTCGTTCATTCATTTGTAAAAGTTGAAAACTGAAGATAGATATAGATGAATATTAATTTCTAATCAAATTTTGTTTTGATATTAGACACTCTAGAACTCCCACCAAATTTATGTTCTAAGGACTGTTTATCTTTGGTTTGAGTTGATGTGATAGCAATCCCGACACGTGTCCATCTCTAGAAAAACTTACCCCGCATCCTGGGCCTCATGCGCTCGCACAATGGACAGAAGATTGTTCTTCTGCAGAAACTCACAGCAGGCCGAATAGCTGAAGAAATAGGAACAGCCACGCACCGAGTTGTGGGAAAAGAAATCGTTGCTCTTCTCATTACCGAAATCCTCCAATGGATCGGACCACAGCAGATCACACATGGGTCCATAGGCGGGTGGCTCCCTGAAGCGATTCAGCTGCCAACAACGAGTTCAAATTCAAATTCAAAACCAAAATCAAAATCAAAACAATATTGACAGCCGATTGTAAACATTTCAACGAGACATTCGCCTGCCAAATTTATTACCGTCTTGATGTCGTCGAGTGTGAAAATCTCGGGCGAAAGTCCACCGTGTATGCACAGAAATTGCTGATTGAGGAGCGCAGCGAGGGGCAGGCAGTCGAATGCATCCATGCAGGCATCGTAAATACTCTCTGAATATTTAATAATGCCTGCAAAATAAGAGCACACAAAACCAAATAAAAACATCACAAATCTTGGTAGAGATTTATGCACTTGTTGTGGCTCTGACAAGTCATTAAATGGATTCATTTTAGGTGTAGAAAAGTGCATTTCGGGCGGGCTTATAGAGATTTTATAATACTTAAATGTTTTTTTTTTAATTGCGCTATTAATCTATTCGTCGTAATTATAATTGAACTTTACTCAAGTTTAAGCAAAACTTTATGCCCTTTAAAGTCATTAATTAACCTTTTGTTTAGGCTCTCAAAAAAACTATTTCAAAGTTAATTAATTAAATTGAAAATTTGTGAAAAATTTATAATATGCTGCTTTGATCCAAAGTTTCCGTTTTTTTTTATTTTTATAGCAGCATTTGCTCTTCAAATTCCCTATATATTCCTCGTCTCAAACTGACATTTAGAGTTACTTGAAAATATAATTATAAATTCTATCTGTTAAGCATTAATATGATCAATATAAACCTTGGAATCTTAAGCCTCAAAACTAAATATACAGTACTAAAAATATCTAAAAGATGTCCATATTTTGTAGCTAATAAGAAATTTGAAGTCTTTTTGAACTGTTCTGGCACTTCGACTAAAAGTTGGAAAGGTCACTTACAGCTTAAATCTAATAAGTAAATAACCTTCTATAAACGATAAGATCTATTAAAATCTACAAAAATTTGAAATTTTCTCAAGTTTCTTCAAGTGCTCTTTAAAGCTCACTTACACTCCTGCTTAAAGGTGAAGTATTCCGTAAGATGACGACATTCGTGATTGCCGCGCAGCAGAGACAACGTGTCCGGATAGGTGATCTTCAGGGACCACAGATAGAGCACACACTAATGTGAGAGGGAATAAGTATATAGCTCGCTTGTCTCGCTACAGGCACTCACTTACCTCGATGCTGAAGTAGCCTCTGTCCACATAGTCGCCCAGGAAGAGATAACGTGTGGTTGCCGGCGGTCCACCCACCTCAAAGAGTTTCACCAGATCAAAGAACTGACCGTGAATGTCACCGCACACCGTGATGGGCGCCTCCACATCGATCATGTTCTTCTCCTCGCGCAGCAGGGCAGCGCCCTCATTGATGATACGCAGGGCGACGCATTCCTCGACGCGTCCTTCGAGCAGGAAATGCTGACGCAGTACATCAAAATTGGGTTTGCCCGTCTTGGGATCATCGTATACCTCGGACATGGTCAGTTTGTGTGTGGGCGGCAGTGGAACATCTGAAGCGAGGATAAAACGAGTTAGTTTATGTTTGAGCTGGACAACCGGCGATAAGACTGCCTTTCGATAGTATCGATAACTTTTAATCGATACTTAGGCCAGCCTACTTGAAAATAATAAAATGAAGATTTGAACTGAATTGCCTATGGTTCGATAGTATCGGATGTTAGGAATCCCCTATGGCGTTGAAAAGTCGATTGGGGTTGAAAATAATCGATAATTTCGCTATCGATAGAGCAATCAATTGTGTTATCTCTAGTTTGTATACAAATTGCGTATACGCAATTCGCAACGTTTGGGCCAAATGGAACTGCATGTGTGTGCGTGCTTGTAATTGTGTGTGATTGTCTCTCTCTCTCTCCCTGTGTGTATGTTTGCGTGTATGGATATAGGTTAACGAGCTGCATCAACTTATCGCCATTATTTGGCTTTGGCTTTGCTGCCAGATTTGTGCCCCATGCACATGAATCTCGTACGCTAATTATGAAAATTGAAAATTTGAATGAGTGAATATAAAAGTCGAAATTTGATTGGCAAACACAAAAACACACACACACAGACGGCCTCCACACATTTGGTTTGTCATAATTTGCTTTCAAATGTTCGAATTTCAGCGCAATGCGTCTATAAAAGAGCAATTTGTAAAGCATCTGCTGTTTTCAATGGGTGCTTAAATATAATATAAATTGCATTTTATCTACCAATTAGCCATCATTATAATAATACATTTTCTGTGGATATCCGGCAATTAAGCTTTCAATTGGGTCAAGGTCATATGTGGCTATAAGTATAAATGAGGGGAGCGAGTTGAGAAGAAAATAAGTTGAAATAGTTGCTGAAATTTAGATTAAATTAGATCTACCGCTAAAGTCTACTTGGGCCAAATAGATACGAGTAGTAAATACTTAGATGAATCTGAGAAAAGATTGAGTTTCATTTTGGGGTATTATGTTCTAAATTATCAAATTAATCTAAGCAGATTCTTAGTTTCAAACATAAAACAATTAAATTTCAGTGTTTAATTTCACACATGAAATTGAGAAAAATGTCGGAATCTTAAGTTTTTTAGTATATAAATAAAATATTTGAATTTCAGAATCTATTTGACATAAAACACATAACAGCTGAGAACATTGTGGTTTCAAGGGAAATTAAAAAAAAAATCACCGAATCTTTGGTTTCAAGCGAGCAAGTGAAAAATGCTAGGAATTCTTAGTTTCGACCATCGTACATATATAAGCACTAATCGCAATAAGTATTGAAATGGATTTTCAGTTGTTATATAGATAGATATCTGACAGTACCATCGACCATGCGCTCCTTAGTTCTTGTATATTGCATTTTCTGTTTGCTCCCGCTCCCCGTCGATGTTGTTGTTGTTGTTGTGGATGCAGCTGTGTTGGACGCCTTTGTTGTTGTTGTTGATGATGATTTTCCTGATGTTTTTTCCGAGCTGCCACTTTTGGCCAGCGACGATTTTCTCGTCAACGAACTTCGCGTTGATGTGGACATTTTGTTGCTTTATATTATTATTTTGCTTTTCTTTTTATTTTTTATTTGTTGTTGTTTTTATTCAATTTTATATGTCTGTATTTTAGTTTTTTATTTGCCTAACTGGCTGCTGAAATTCACAATTTAATTTGTGTATTTTTATTTTTTTCTTTCACTTTGGTGTTTTTGCTTTTCGTATTTTTGCTTATTGTTTTTTATTATGTATATTTTTTTTTGCATAAATTTTATGGGACGAAATTTTGTTTGTGCTTTAGTGCTGAAAAGTTAGTAGCGCTAAAAATTAGAAAATTATTTGCCGTTTGGCTGAGACACAAGCACAAAGTCACAAAAACATGTGTGTTTGTATGTATGTATGTATGTATGTGTGCATATATTGGGCAATAAATAAAATTTGTTGTTATTTGGTATATGTATCGTTTTATTTATTTATTTTTAGAAAGGCACTAGCCATACTTATAGAGACAGCTAACCGACAATGTGTATTAAGACACACAAAATAAATGCCAAGCAATTAAGATTTCAATTTTGTGTAATTATTCACAAATTTATTAACTTGTATTGAAGACGTTGCAGTCGCAGTCGCAGTCTGCTGCCGCAGTCGCTGTCGCAGTCGCCTCGCTTGGCAAAGGACAACTTGGGAGCCGAGCCGTGAAATTGCTCGACACTTTGTGTTAATTAGGCCAACGATAAAATACAAGGCATGTACTACATATACACAAAACACACACACACACAAAACACATAAAACACAATAATTATGCGGTCATATATACTATAGTATATAGATGAATTGATGTATATGTAAGATTGGTCACACTTTTTGCCGTTGCAGCAGCTAATCCTTGTGGGCTTTATTCGACGCGAACACGGACTGGCATTTCCACCAAGTTGGCGCGTCGTGATTTCCCTCGATACTGAAAAACTGAGCGAAAATTATTTCGAACACAAATTTTTCGCAAAAACCGACTCGCCAGACAACATCAAAGACACATTAAAAACAACGATCAACAGTTCGACAAACGGCGAACAGCCACTCGGCTCTCTGCCAGTCCCTCCCCCACCGCCGTCGCTGCCGTACCCCTGGCCCAGCTCTGCCCTTGACTGATCTGTTAAAAATAAAACTCTCTCAAAATCTGTTTGCAGAGCAGCAGATATTCATGTTCTAACTGTTTATTTATTGGGTTAATGTGACACACGCGATTTATGCAGTGTTTTTGTAAATTTTGGCCCTCCGTAAACAGAACCAGCTCCAATCCTCCAAATCAACATCCGTTCCAAACGCTCTGCGCTCTCTTAATGTTTTTCAACTTGACCGTGAGTGAGACGTCGTTGTCCGGCTGTCCGCCGTATACCCCGTCCGGTTGTCCGTTTGTCCGTTGTCCGTGATATTGTGTATGCGTGCTCGGCCAGAAATTGGGCGCCAATAGGTGGGTGTCGCTATAATTATACATAGTATACTATAGTCTTGACTTTGTGCGCGCCTCGTGCAAAAATATACTTATCTAAGTATATCGTAAATACATGCGAGCCAGTTCTATGGTGGTTCTCGTTTATCTCTGCAGCATATCGCTTGGACTACGCTGCTTAATTGCTCTACGAATATCTAGAAGGAGGGGTGAGACCTTCAGAGTCCACTGTAATAGAGCTTGGGAATAGCACAATACAATTTATAGCAGAACTGCTTACGATCCACATTTCACTTGAATTTCTAAGCTTTATTACATGTTTCATATGATAAAGATTACAAAAAACATATACATAAAGGATTGTATAGAAAATATTGAATTCTTAGGGTTAATCTTTGATTTATCCTCTTCGGATTGTGTCCTGCTACCTTAGAGGCAACTCAATCTAATCAGAAGCTATTATATGTTATCATTTAGGTTTAGTGCATACTGAGGAATATTATTTTGAAGCTAATTTTAGGGGATGCTTTCAGGATACTATTATGTATTAATATTTGTGCAGGATCCTATCCGGCAGGTCTTTAGAGTGATGATAGGGGCAATCAAACCTTTACGATTGTGTTCCTTTAAGGATTTTTTGGATGTCGACTTAAGAACTTGTCAAAATCCGTATCTTTTGAAAAGGAGATCCTATCCAGCAGGTCTTTAGGGTGATTAAAGGGGTTATAAATGTGTTCTTTCAAGAATTTGTTAGATGTGGACTTAAGAACTTCTTAAAATTCGTATCTTTTGAAAAGGAGCTTTATTTTTACCTATTTAATGAAAATTTATATTCATAACATCTGATATTATAACGTACTTCTCGCCGTATAATCTAAATAGTAAATTTAGTAGTAGTAGAAGCAGCAGTAGTAGTAGTAGAAGCAGCAGTAGTAGTAGTAGTAGTAGTAGTAGAAGTAGTAGTAGCAGTAGTAGTAGTAGTAGTAGTAGTAGTAGTAGTAGTAGTAGTAGTAGTAGCAGTAGCAGTAGTAGTAGTAGTAGTAGTAGTAGTAGTAGTAGTAGTAGAAGTAGTAGTAGTAGTAGTAGTAGTAGTAGTAGTAGTAGCAGTAGTAGTAGTAGTAGTAGTAGAAGTAGTAGTAGTAGTAGTAGTAGTAGTAGTAGCAGTAGCAGTATTAGTAGTAGTAGTAGTAGTAGTAGTAGTAGTAGTAGTAGTAACAATAGTAGTAACAATAGTAGTAGCAGTAGTACTATACAACGTTTTTAATTTCACAACATATGACAATTGTAGCAACAAAATAAAACATATCCTAAAGAATACATTGAAAATGTAAAGAAAATTCTAAAAATATAAAAACAAAGTATCTGCTTCAATACTTGTAGGGTATTCGAGATGCTTGTATTTGATTTAGTTGTTGGTACAATTTTATACAACTTTTATAAGCAGAGACAACATAAGCTGAGAAAGCGTGGCAATATTTTAATAACAATTTGTGGGTGAAATTGTTGTTGTCGCTGTCGCAGTCATTGATGTTGTATTTGTTGTTGCTGTTGACAGTTCTTGATGGTCAATTAATATGTACATATATTTAGTTTAAACGAATATGTCGCCAGATACGTAGTACTCGTACTACTGTGGGAACACAATGTGCTGACAACTACTACTATAAAACTGGCAACTGCTCAGGTATTAACAGGTTAGGAGTCGCTTCAACTTGGCTCCTGAACCCATGACATTGAAATGTTGGCCCACACAAAACTTGGGGCCCAAAACAAAGGCAAGTCACACGACACAGATAGATATAGAACACAAAGATGGAAAGACTCCAAAAAGAAAATGCATCAGTATTTTCAATTTTTTTTTCTTAATTTTTGTTTCTTTCTGTTGTCCATTTTAGCTTTGTCTACACATCTTAGCACTTATTATGATTCTTTATAATGGTGAAGAGGGGTTGATTTTTGGTAGGTGAGAGGGAACTTTGGCAATGTTCACTGTTTTATATACTTATTTATAAGTATTTATTTTTATAGCCGCAAAAATCGTTGCCAGCAATTCTTAAACGCAATTAGAAGGGGCTCCCAATGCCGTTGCCGTTTCTCGATGTTGTTGTTATTATTATTGTTGCTGTTGTTGCTGTTGTTGTTATTGTTGTTGGGCACTGACCATTGGTCAACGCTGCGCACTTGAAGATTCATCTTGAAGTCATCTGCATGTGATTAATTTGAACACGCGCTAAATTGATTAGAAAAATGTTTTGTTTGGGCTGCTGCCATTTGCCATAGTACTTGTAGATCGTTTTGTTTACATATGCTGTACTCTCTGTACTCGTTGGATGTTTGTGGATGCTGCTCTGCTATGGGGCATTTGTTGCTAATTTTGTTGCCTAATTTTGTGCAAAATGCTGTTGAAATATTTCTAGTCAAATTGAGTCAAGTCGCTCGCATATCAAACTTGACACTTGTACATTCATTTCGGCACATGTTTGCATTTCAATTTGAATTTAAATTCTTACTATTTTATTTTTAAATTTCCGCAAGTTGAATACAATGAGCAGAGCCACACGCTATACTACTAAAGTCTACTTATTTATAAAACAATGTTTTTTACGGCTCGCCGCTGATTCAGTTTGGTTTCCTGGCCTATAAACAAAAACAAAAGCGAGCAGCAGGAAAATAGAAAATAGAATAACAAAATATTGACAAGTAGCAAAAACAATTCATTCATTGTTTGAACTTTTTTTGTTTTGGTTTATATTTTTTCTCTCTTTTCCTTTATTTTGGCATTTGTATTACGTAGCAAACTTGCTTAGTTTCTAGTTAAATAATGCGTCCAGTTTAACATTGCGCAAGTATCTCTTAAGTTTTAATCACATTGGAAGAAGAATTTGTCTTTAAAGATGCAGCAAGAAAGCATTCATAGTTTATACCATATCAACTACAAAGTTAACCAAACTAAAGTTAACTCTATCAAGTAAACTTCCCTAGAGCTGAAAACTTAACAGAAAGCTTTTCGATGAGCTTAGCACGTACAGCAACCACCAACGCAAGCTTTCTGTTATGTTTACAGCCATGTAATGGCTGCGCTCTGTTAACTTAACATTTTCATGAAGGGGTGCCGGCGGGACTGTATTTTTTGTATTTTAACTCTCCTTTCAAAGAAAGAAGTGTATATTTGGTTTGTGAAATGTTCCATTACATTATCTATACCGAATTTCAAAGAGCATAAGATACTTCAATTTTAAATTTGGCCAAAAATGAATTGATCTACAGACGGATATGATTTCTGCAGTAGGTTGACGAAGATATCATCAAAAATGGTTAACTGATTACAGTGGGAACAGAGTAGCTAGCAGCTGGTAACATCCCACAGCAACTGAATTTTTCTCTGACTCGCTTTTTTTTCGCTCGTGTCTGCGGCAGTCATTTTACAAATTGATAAACTTTAAAGTTATCATTGTTTATGTATCTTTTGGGCCATGTGTACAGCAGCCTCTGACTTGGTATCATTGTTAGCCCTGCCAAACGTTTGGCAAATGTTTTCCTTTGCCTTTTGTTTGTTTGGGATTTGCAGAGCATCTAAAACAATAAGAAAATACTTCAAATATAAAAAAGCAACGTAAAATTATGTCGAATTGATTTATTGACTTAGTTATTTAGGCTATGCTCAACCCTCATAGACAGACATTTACGTGGTTTTCTTTCTTTCTTTTTTTTTTTTTTGGCTGTCGGCCCTAGACTGTTTTGGGAAAATAACCTTTTTTGTTTTCCCGTTTCTACTTTGGCCGTTGTCAGTTGTTGGCTATAACAAGGGCCCCAAAAGCCAGTGCAAATATTTAGTTTTCATTTATGCGTTTTCCTTTGAATGTTTTCCTTGTTCAGGCACATTTAAGCTTAACTCGATTTGCACTTGGAGTAAAGAGATATAAAAATGCTCCTAATTGAAAAGAATCCGAGTGCTCAACTCCACAAAGAGTCCATTAGATAATAAAGAGTCACCTACAATAGCATTTGGGGTTTGAATTGCCAGGTTATGCCCACAAAAGTGTGCTTGCCTTTTTACGAGCTACGACAATTAATGGAATGGTCAGAGAGCCTTGTTTGGGCTTGTTTATTTACTGAGGGACTTTGGAACAGTTGCAGCTAATATTTTAGTTTAGTACATAGAGTTACTCAAATGCCAAAAAGATCTGTTAGCAGACAACTTTGTAAACAAGCCTATAAAGGCTGTCCTCGCTGGACACCCATTTACTTAAACTATTAACGATTATCCTGTTCACTCTCTACATTTATTGTTTTGTATAGCTGGGAGAAGAGAAGACGTATCACATTTCATGGCACACTGTTCAATGGCAAAGAGTACTGAAGGGTAGCTCCCTGGCAGCTAAAAAGGACCCCTTGCCGGCTGGATTACCGGCAATGCAAATTTGGCATGAATTTTACAAGGGCATGTCATTGGTGGTAACCAATATATACCCTCTGCAATACCATTCATAGGTGAGTTCACCCATTACCATTCATCCATGAGTTCATAGGTAAATTGTAATGCAGCGTCAAAGTAATTCATGAATGGTAACGCAATGGCAACCCATGAATTCACTTCTAAAAAATACGTATCGTCCCGGTAAAAATTATTTTATGGCAATTTTCATACAAAAACTAATTTTTCACCCGATCCTATGGCAGCTATGTGATATAGCAATCTGATTTTGACCAAATTTAGTCAGATTGTTTTAACTCTCCAGAGATTCGGTTAGGGTGAGTTTGGTGAGGATATCTTCATAAACAAAAAGTTTTTCATATAAAAACATAGTTGTCGACCGATCATTCCTATTGCAGCTATATGTTATAGTGGGCCAATCCAGCCGGTTCCGATATATGTACTGCCTGCAGCAAAACAAGGATCTGTATCAAGTTTCATTGCGATAGCTTTAAAACTGACAGACTAGCTTGCACAGAAACAGGCAGACAGACGGACATCGTTATATAAACTTGGTAATTGATGCTGATTCAGAATATATATACTTTGTAGGGTCGGAAACGTCTCCTTCAGTGCATTACACATTTCGAGACAAAATTATAATATCCTCTAGGATAAATTTAAAGCAAAAACTATTGAGTTACTAATTAGTTGACAATAAAATATCATATAAATTGTGGGTATCATAATAAATAACGCCCAGAGCGTTTTTAAATTTGTTCCGTTCTTAAAGAATTTTTTCGGTTCGTCGGCTTTCACCTCCCCCTCCCATCTATTCTAAAAGAGCTAAGAAATAGAAAATGCTCATATTATTAGCAATATTAACTGACCAGTTCATATAATGGCTGAAAGCATATGGCTCGAGTTCGATTTGATTTGGACTTATTATGCTCTGCACGTTGACACCTTAATTGACACACAGGAATCATTTGGTCGGCTTAGGCTTCCCCCTCCGTCATTGCCAGCAACCTCCTCTCTCTCCTCTTCAGTGCAATCGCCTTCTGGTAATCTTTCTGCTAGATTTGATTTATATGGGCGGCAAATTGACGGTGCGCCATCGACGCACGTAAATGATTTTAATTTTCCAATCATAACATCACGCGTGCCTGCACTGCCAATGCTCACCAGGTGAAAGACTTTCCCTCTCCGTCATCCTGGCAAATCCATATCAAACTTGCCGCTGCTTAGTATATTCAATTTTTGCTGCCTTTTTTTTTATTGCAATCAAGCAAATTGAATTAACATATTGCGTTGGCGGTGCGATATGATGGGTGAAATGAGCAGGCAAACAAGCGCACAGGATGTGGCAGGATATGGCAGGATGTTGATTGTGTGGGCAGGCGTTGTTGCTGTTGCCTGCCGCTTAAAATGTGCGTCATTTCCAATTATTTATGGCCTCATGCGCGACTTGTTTGCCTTTGTTAATGACCGGACCAAAGTAAAAAAGCACCCAGAGCCAACAATTGGCAACTGCAGTCGAGAATTGCAACAGCAGCAGCCGTTCGCAAAAAAAGTTAATTAAAAGTGCAATCAAGCAACGACGAGGGCCACAGCCAGAGCCAAAACCCAGCTAGAGCCAGAGCCCGAGTCAGTGCCTGAGTCAGGACAGCGTCGAGGACATTGTGCCTGCAACGACAAAAAAGGCCATGCAAGGGTGAACTTCAAAAATGGGGCGAAGCTTGTGCAACCGCAACTTGCCTCATGCCACACGTATCAAAAATGGTTTGCCATACGACATAAGCTTTAGCGCAAATACGCTCAAAAGCACACATACACACACCCACACCTATAGCCTCACACACACACAAACTCACATAAATTGCTGCAATTATAGGCGTCATAAATTATAAACGTCGACGGTAAAACGGCGATTGGCAGAGCGGCAAGGACGGGGGGATGAAGACGATCCTTAGATGGGAAATGCTTTTAATTGATTTCCTTCGCTGTTGCCCTTGTCCATTTTGTGTCCTTGCCAGAAGATAGGTATTTCCCTTGCTCTCTTCATCTGCTTCACACTTTCCGCGTGTTTTGCTTTTTTTTTTTATTTCTTGGCAAATTCATCATTGATTGACGTACATTTCTTTTTAATTCAAGATATTTCCTAAGAGCTTGATGAAAGTTTCATTTCCAGCCGGAATAAATTAATTAAAAATGTTTTGATTTGCTTAAACTTTGATTTTGATTGACGCCGTTTTAACTGTGATTACTACAAGGAAAACTTTGCTTGCTGGACAAAAAGATTAATCTACTTGACAAGCTATTAATTAGCACACTAAGTTAGCTTTCCATCATGGATTTTGTGTTAATTAGGTTTATGCTTACAAGGAATTACCATAACGATAATATAATAATCATTTTACAGTATTGTTAAGCTCCGCGTAAATTTTATACTTTGTTCTTTAAGCTTATGCTTTTTGTCTTATTAATTTTTTAATCTATCAGTTTTAGTAACACGTAAAAAAAAATAAATCTATAATTTTCATTGATTAAGTAGTTCTTGTTTATACACTGCCATGCACTTGATAAGGGACAAGCATTTTAAAACGAATATACAAATATTTGACTGAAATAAACAAATTAAATCAATAGACATATATTTTTTACCATTCAGCATTTCATTCTCTATTGAATTAAAAACAAAAAACACTCAAATAAACATAGTCTTTTTAAAAAAGATTTTGTATAAATAAATAAATAAGAAACTCGTAATATATATATAAATCTAACCTTTTCATAGATTCAGTATATATATCTTTTATATCTTGTATATATATTTAAAGTCTAATTTAAGTTGTTCATAAAAAAACCGAAAGACTAAAATAAAATCATTTTTATTGCTGAAATTACTTTTTACTTTTCTGTCCTATGAACTCTTCTTTTCTCCTCTATTCTTAGAAATACTTATTGTTTATAACTTGCTATTATTATTTATATATTCCATTTTAGGAATAAACCATTTATAATTACTGAAATTACTCTTACTATTTTCTGTCTTTCTGTTCTATGAAGGCTTGTTTTCTCATCGATTCTTAAAAATTCATATATCTTGCTATTTATTTATTTGTTTTTATTTATTTATTCTTTTTTAGAAACATGACACCAACAAGTAGCTTTACTTTTCCGCTTTTGACAAACTTATTCACCAAGATAAGTTCGCGGTCTTAATTGGCTTTCCATTTATTATTATTTATTTATTAGCATGAAGTTCGAATGCTTTATTGGTATTGAAATCTATTATTTGCATGCTTAATATTTTGTATAGGGTTCAATTAATGTTCAATTCCCTTGACAGCCCTTTGGAATGAAATTGTATATGTTGCCATTGTAATTATTGTCGGTTTCTGTTCAGCTGTCAAAATATTAATTAATTACAAGCTGAAGTTTTCAACTTGATATATTGTTTCAGTTTCAGTTTCAGTTTAGTTTGACATAAGCAAAGATAATTTGAGCTGCTAATTATCTTTGCCTATGTTCAACAAAATGCTACTCGATTGATGTTCGATGCTTGCGGTTATCAATGTGTCACTGAAACATCACTCAAATTTCTATGAAAATGTTTGACTGTGCAGTCGAAGTGCCACATGATGCCATAATAAGTGAAAATTTGCAGACGCCCACAGCGAAAATATTGAGTAATTAGGAACTATGACCTCGGGCCTTACGACTGTTGCCGCGTGCCCCATGCCACAGCACTCCCGCCTTGCGACCGTGGCCTTTGACGTGGCCGGGCAAACATTTCGCGTCGCGGCGTTGAGTGGTTTTGAAATTTTGATTTAATTTAACCTCCGGATGCTACAAGCCGCTTTGCTCCTGCAGCCAATTAAAATTAACTTAAATGCGCGTTATTTAAATTAAATTTCAAGTTCTTGGCCCGACAAATTAAATAGCCACGTTTTACGGCTCCACACTCCACACTCCACACCCGCCCTCTCCACTTATACCGTTTGCAAGGATACGAATATACCGTTCCTTTTGCTCTGTGCGTTTCTCGGCTTGTGGCTTTCTATTAGTTTACAAATCATATTTATTTATTAATTGTAATTACATTGGACAGCATGAATGTGGGCGGTACACACCAACATTCATAGAGTAATGGATACTTTATACATTGCAATATCGCATTAAGTCTCGTACACGTTTTATGGCATTCTGGGAATAAGGAATGAGGAATGGCTTGGGTTCGAATAGCAGCCCAGCTTAAATGGTAGCTACATTTTCTAGCTTGTACTTCAACATGCTCAGAATATGTTTGCTTTAGATACTCTCACTTAAACACACTTTAGTTGGTTTATTAGGATTTACATCAGCTGAGTATTTGGAACAAAGTAAGCCTAAAAGTATGCTATAGCAAAATTTTAAGAGTATCTTTGCCTATTTATAGTGTATTATCTGAAAATCTATAGCTTTTGTAGTTTATGTTATAGTTGACTATATTTGTCGAAGAATCTTCAACTTGCACCCCTTAAATTTTAACCTGGCTTTTAAAAGTAGTGAGTAAATTTTAGATATTTATATGGATAAAGTTTTTCAACTCATATGTTATACTTGTCTGCTTGAATGAATTAAGTAAATTTTTTAAGAAAGCTGACTAAATTCAAAAATAATAGACAGAATTATTATATTTTCATTTTTATATCTTATCTAAACAAAATGCATTATTTATCATACAAAGAACCAGAACGAAGAAGAAATTGAATCTAATAAAATATATAATTTGAACTCTAAAAGAACTAAGAGAAACTCTAACTTTGAAACACTGTAACTACCATAAGCACTTTCTTCTTATGGCTAAACTTATGTACATATATTCAGAATATTTATTCAATTTCACTAATTAAAGGACAGTCAAAGTGTATCAAGAGTTCGTGGCAATTCAATTAGAAATTCATTATGTTTTTCCAATTCCTTTTTCGTATACTTAAGAATATCTGTGTAAGCTTGAGTGTAAATGTGTGTGTGTGTGTGTGTTCGTGTAACAGCTGCAGATGAAAATTGCAAATGAAACTCAGCTCTGCTTGGCTGGAGTGCAGGGCAAGCATGCAACTGCCAAGGGCTGCTGGGTCGGCTCGGTCTGGTCATGGGGCATAAGGTCCTTCGGCCGTTGCACAAATCAACATTAAGTGCATGTAACTCATGAAACGCACACACACACACACACACACACATACCGGCACACACATATCGCATTAGGGTGCGGCTGGCACTTGCAAGTGTCAAAGTTGCATGTTATTGCTTCAACATTATTTGCTCCATCTCTATCCACACTGTGTGCACCTATCCCCCTATCTTTATTTCTAGCTCAATCTCGAACTCTGCACTGCACTGCTCTCTCTGTGTAACTGTGTGTGTGCGTGTGTGTGTGTGTGTGTTGGCCATAAAAGTGTCAAACTTAAGCTGTGCATATTAGAACTGAATTTTGTAGCTCAAATGAAGAGATAAGCTCAGATGTTCATTTTTACACCCTATGCAAAGGGGGCTAAGCAAATGTGTTAAATATGCAGAAAGAGATAACGTTGACCCTATAAAGTATATATATTCTTGTTCAGGATCAAAAGTCGATTCTGTATGTTTGTCTCTTCAACCGTCTGTATGAACACGTCGATCTCAGGAACTACAAGAGCTAGTGACAACAAATTTGGAAATACCATACGCAGATTAAGTCTTTTTCAGATTTCAGATATTCCCCCCGCACCCCGCAAATCGATAATACCGTCTTAAAAGGACAATTTGAAAGATATTGCTTTGATTTCTGGCAAGCTTTATTCTTGGGTCCTTCTTGATCTATTGCGGAAATTTCAAGTCTATCGGATATTAAACACAGAAAATATGTGATATGTGGGACTTTCAGGCCTGGGTACAGAGTGCCTTGTAGTCGGGAATACTCGACTAAAGGATTCTTGTTTGTTTTAAAAACTAAAGTTTGGCTTTATCAAACACATCTATCATAATAAATTTGTTTTGTTCGTTTTACTCGATCGATCTTAACGTTCATTCGTTCGATTGTTTGGTTCATTCGATTGAGCTCGAGAGGAAACAGAAGTTGGCCATGTTTATTTAAAATTGGGGTCAAATGATTAGAGCAACGGAAATTCCGAGTCAAACGAACAAAATGAACGATGGGAACGAACTATGTGGATGAAAATGTTGAGCCAAACTGAACGATTTGATACAACACTGTATATGTATTGTCAGTGTGTGTGTGAGTGTGTGTGTGAGTGTGTGTGTGTGTGCGTGTGTGCCTTTGCGGTGTATTTTGTTATCGCACTGCAAAAGTGTAGCCTGCAATCTACACTGATTAATTGCATTTCAAATGCTACGGCCTTGGAGTTGGTAGTTGGCAGTTGCCAGCTGGCTGGGCGGTGGGCAGTGGGCGGCGGTTAGATGGGTTTGGCTTTGTGGTTGAACCACAGAATGCAAACAAGCGAATTCATTAGCAAAGCTGGCAACAAAAATGAATTATCGAAAAACTGAGGTCTGTCGTATTAGCCAGCTGAAGAAGTGGAACTCCAAAATCGCATTGCCTGGTAAACTTTTTCAATTTCGCATGCGTTTTTCATCGCAAATAACCTACTGTGGGCCAATTGCACGGAGCAAGCACATTGAAGTGCTCGAAGTGGATTGCTTGGACGGGTAAAGTGTAACTTTTGCCACTGCTGGAAACCACATTGAAACAGTTTTATGCGCTATGCGTGCCCTGGCTACATGAAAGCCAAATCGAAGATGAATCGAAAGACGGGCAGAGTCGGTTCGGGCCGGGGCACAAACAGATGGGGCAGCACAGAAGTTAAGCACTGGCCATAACAAGCCCCAAACAAAAAGTTCAGCTTGTTCGGTGCAAAGTTTGGGACGCTTTCTCTGGCCAACTAACACAAAAACCAATTGGCACAAACTCTGCCACCATTATCCTTCGAGTGGGAATGAAGCGCACAGTCATTGAAACCTGATTTTTATAGATACTCTGGGTGCAGGTTACAATTTTCAAATGAATAGCCGAACATCGACTGCTATTTAAACAGTTTGTCCTTGAAGCGATTTATAAGGAAATCTACGCTTGGCTTGATTGTCCATTTTATTAGCAACGAGCATCAGAATATCCGCCTAGCGGGCTTGATTTTGTGAATCGGTAAACGTTATTTTGCTTACATCTTTGAAAATAAGCTTAAGGCCTATCGGTTGGTAAGCATATAAATTTAATTCAATTTGGAATTGGAATTTTTAAATTTTTCCTTAATACTGTGCATTATTCAACCTTCTCGCTCAAACGATTTGGCAGGACTAGCTCTTGCATACACATATATGTTGTATAAATAATATATAGGTGATTCTAGGTGTTCCGACCACTTTGGTAGTTTTGTGATTACAATCTCACCTCCAGAGTACGGCATCAAGGCTTTAAATCTCCTTAATAATGTAGTTTTTGTAGCTTTTCTCTATTCTCACTGATTATTCAGATTATTTACAAATTTCATATTTTTATTTACAAAATGTTCACTTACAATAAGGGTAATAAGGATAATGTCTTACTAACAAGCCTGATCCTTCGACTCGACTGATTTTCTTCTGCGAGTACATGTTAAATTTATATCAAATCCCAAACTTCTAAAAGAGCTGACAGTAAATGGGAAAGATTGTCTATATTTTCTTTTTAATTATATCCTTTTTCTCGAATATCATTTATTATAATTTATAAATATAAGAACAGCGCATTAAGAGAGATAACTACACGAGTGAGATTTAAAGATGCACAGCAATGTATTAATTAACTTTAGAGGTATTATTAAAAAGTAATTAAATATCTAAGCTTAGCTATAAAATACACATTATTAAATAAAACGCTGTGATATTAGCACATTGCTTTTTATTTCTATTATTAAAGACAACAATTTTAATAGCTTGGCTGTGATATATTATTAACTTTCACAATTCGCCAGTGCTTCCTGCAGTGTTCACTTTGAATTGCTCTATCGCTGATCATAATGGTTGCAAAATCATCACTTTGGCCAAATCCGTGTGCAGGGGCACATTAGAACCTGTATATGAATATATATGGGCTGATAACCTGCTGAAGGTGTGCCTGTGTTGGTGCTGTGCTCTGCTGAGGCAAGTAACCTTAATGCTATACACCTTTTCCATGTGCCACATCCTGCGCTCTTGATGGGAAAAGTTTAATAGCTTTCGACAATAAAACTTCAACTATTATGTAACAAAGCAGCAACATTTGCCCCTCGATCGACTCGGCGAGTAGGCAGCTATGGATAGCTACCAACCAGCATTGTTGAGAATTGGAGAAGCGATTGAAGGTGGGGGCCCAGCCCCATGTGAACTTTATTGGCAGCCACAGAGGCTATACAGCTAGTTGGTAATACTTACTCGTGGACGAGAAGACAGGAAGTAACATTGAGGGGCACATTACCAGGAGGCACATGAGGCAACGGCCTGTGGCACGGCTCTTGCCCTCGCCCTCGACTTCGTCCTTCGTCCTTGCCATCGCCCTCACTTGTGACTTGCCCCAGGGGTTTTGGCTTTTATTGCGGCCCGGCTCATTGCCTTCCAATATTAAATTTCAGCTTAGCTGTTGCTGGGTTAAGGTCTTTGTTTGGGTGTGTTCTATGTGTGTGTGTGTGTGTGTGTGTGTGTGTGTGTGTGTGTGTGTGTGTGTGTGGTTGTGTGTACTGTCTGCTTATCTGACTTTCCATCTGGTTATGTTTATTTTGCGCCTTTTCGATGGCTCTATTTCCCATAATACTGAATGCCCCCATGCATATAATTAAATTTCTGTGCATGTTTATTAAAATTGTTTGGCCAAACTTCTAAGCCAAATACTCATCGTATACGCAATACACCTTAAGTGCTTTTTCTGTTCCTCTGTTGTTTTTAATGAAAAAATATTTCAAATAAAATAGCAAAGATAGTTAGGGAACAACTTTTGCTGCAGCGTCACTCCAGTAACCATTTTTTAATCGTGCTTTTTCGCACATTAAAATACTTTTGTCGTAGTTTTTTTTTCTTGACGGGCGAGAAGGCAACAATTTACATTGCAAAGGCAAAAGGCAGCAGCAAAAAGCAAAATTGATTATAATTGTAAATTGTTGAAAACTGTAATTCACAAATGTTCCTCACAGTTTGTTCTCTTAAATTTCAACAACTTTTTGCAGCTCTGGTCTTAAAATCTATAGGAGTTTTAAGAGAAATTATTTATATATGGTTTAAGCAGTTGGACTTCAATTACCAGCGATGTTATAACACTTGAATTAGAATTATAAAGATCTTTTTATAAAACTAAATTTATAAGTCTTCATTGAATTTTATCAGGCACCGACTAATGGCAGTGATCTATAAAAAATACAACAGTACACTTAAAATTTAACCTTATTAAATAAATTAACCCATTTTAAATAAAGTATATTCGACTTGTATATACTATTTAAATATCTCTAGGATAAACTAAATTTCAAGCTATGGTATTTATAAAATGATGCGTTAATATTTAACTTGAATTTTAACAAGTTAATGTCTGAACAGACTTTTATTAAAAGATTTAAGAATTGAATGTAGTATCTAGTTGAAATATATATTTATGTTTGTATATATTTTTCTTTCTTTCGATATTTGGTTTTATAGAAATGTGTGTTTTAGCGACGTGTAATTTTGTAAATGAAATATTTAACAGGCTCGACGTCAACAATTCAGGGTGAATATAGAAAAGTAGATATGAAAAGTATTGGCTGGTCATATAGCGCTATTTCGGATGCTGCCAAGCATCCTCATCTAGTGACCTTTCAATTGTTTATATTTATATTTATATTTACAATGTGTCCCATCTAGGGATAATAAGTCAATAAATCTTGTCGTTTTACAGTGTGCGTAGAAGAAGTGTGTCAGAATAGAGTTAAGGTGTTTGTAACTGCCTTAAAGGGCAAAATCGAGGGGTGGAATCTCTGAAGACGGTGAATGTGGAGACTATTTTCTGGAAGGCTGCCAGGTGGCTTTTGTAACATTCAAGTCGTTTAAAATACCTGCTGCTGTAATTTCGGATTATGAAATATGTTTAAGATATTATAATTATTTTGGTTTTTTAAGCTTTTGAGAACTTAACCAACTTTTCTTTAATCTGATTGAATTCGAGTATAATAGTGATTTTTGTTGAATTTACAAAATTTTCTAATTATTTGCTTTACTTAGTATTCCCTTAACTAAACACAAAAACTAACAGAGAACTGCTATATTTGAAAGGGTTGCTCAAGTTCATTGTACTCGTATTAATCAAGTTACAGGTAAGAAGTTCTGCTTATAGCCAAAATCCAGGTGAATTGGCTTTTGGGAACACACGTAATTCACTCGAAGAGCATGTTTAAAGGGACTTTTTGCTGTTACATCCTTTGTTTCAGCTTGCATCAGCCACTGTCATTTCAATTTTGCTGTCACTTTGAGTTGAGCATTGTTGTTGACATCAAATATGCAGCGGGCGTAGCGAGAATCCTCGGCAAGCAGCCAGAAAATCGCACAAAGCACTGCAGCAGGATCCTGTGCGGACGTATCCTTTTAACCCATTTAAGTTATCCATGGCTCGCAGCTGTCACAGTCTAGCAATTTGGTGCCTTTGTCTTTGCACCTCCCGACCCCCATGCCTGCTCATGTCGAAGGTCATTTGCTCTCGGACGTGCCCACACCCAACCCACACACACACACACACCCAGAGAAATGGATACGCCCAAAGCAACACACACTCACACACACACACACACACACACACACACACACACACACACAGCACACATTGCTGTAAAATTTATTGTTTCCCAATATATGCAAAATTTTTGGCAGTTTCTTTAGTCCCCAGTTGCGAATGTATTGCGGCAACCGCAATTGAATGTGTGTGTTTTCTAGTGTTGCCACCCTAGCTATTGTTCCGCTAGCTCTGGCTTTCGTATAGTTGTATCTGTTATCAATAAATTATAGATTACTATGTTGCTTTATTCTTATTGTTTGAAACATGGAAACACCATTTCAATTTAATCGATAATTTGTGGACGCGATGCCAAAACGCTTGAAATGAAACTCGATTATCGAAAAGTATCGATAATTGACAATGGCAACCATAGTGTTACCATTTCTAACTTTAGAGCTAGCCTATTGATCGTTTTCTATCTCAAAAGTTAAAGTCAAAAATGTCGAGTGAAAAGGTTTTTAGTAATTTTTCCGAATCGAATCTGGTTTTTGTAAGTAATTCAAATGCTATATGACGTTTTGTATGGTATTACTACATAGTCGAGGATTTTGGATATTTTCTTGAAACTACTACTATAAACTGTGAAAAGTTGAGAGCTTTTTGAGTAGTTATAGCGATTTCTTTTATAAAATGTAGCTATTTCTAAAATGAGTTTTGTTTGCTTCTCAATAGGTGACAACACTGGTGTTTCTGTGTGGTGTTCTTGTTGTTGTTGTTGTTGTTGCTACATTTGTTGGCTGATCGTCTGTCAGTCACTGGGGAAATTTCGCTGGTGTTGTTCTGCTTGAAATAAACAAACACACAAACATACAAACTGGAGCAGCAGCCCCTCAGAGTGGCGCACGTGTGATGCCGATGCTGATGTCAGTGGATACTGTTTGCCGCAATGCTGTTCCTAACAATGACAAAACATATTCAAAACGAGCTGCCTCACACCCCCACACCCCACACACTGAGCACACACACAACCACAGGATTGTGGCCTGGGAGTGAGTAAACTTTACACATTTGCCGCGTTATTTATAGCGTTTGCTTAAGAAACTCTTTCTTTGATTTCAGCTCAGTTTATGCGTAGAAGTTTTAGATAGCTATAAATACTCGTAGTACTTAGGATTTCTTTAATTTGTAAAACTTCAAAATTTCACCTTAGCACAAATACCTTACATTTACTCTTATTTATTTTTGCAAATCTGCGAAATTTGTTTTGTGATATCCTTGCGTCCAATTGCAATGCGGAATGTGATATGTGTGGAGTCGACTGATAATACTTTTGCTCTTTGTTGCTCTGTTGTCCTTCAATTGAACTGCGCTGCTGTTGGTGTTAGTTTCAGCTTATATCTGCTCGATAAAGTGGCAATCGTTTTATGTAAATGACGGTGAAAGGCGAGTGCTTTAATGGCCATCGAGACAGTGCGTGTGTTGGGTATTGGCTTACTAATTGCTGGCGTTGGCCAGGATCAGGCGGCTGATTGGATGTCTGGCCAAGAGCTTTGGCTATCACATGCAGATTTGTTAACCAAAAAGGATATACTCGTTTGCCATGTCAGCTGCTGCAGACAGCCGGACAGTATGGCCAACCTATTGTCTTAGGTTACTTTTAAAGTATTTGTCAGAAATTGGCAAAGCACTGCAGGAACACGAAATCCAATTTATTTTCAGACAATTGTCCCCTGGTCAAAGGGATCAATATCCGTGTGTGGGAGTGTGTGCGTCTGTGAGAGGGCTCACATTTCAGCTGTGCACTATGGAGAAAATGGTAAGATTTCGAATCGGTAAAATTAATCAAGGTTTTCGGACTAAATATATGTGTGTATTGCTGTAGATGGTACAAATGTCGAAACAGGCAGTATCAGAGCACTGTATTATATAGCTGCCATACGAACTTTTGTTCAGATATGGAAAACTTATTTAGTTATGAATATATGCTAAACAAACTTACCAAATCGAACTAACATACTTCTTCAAGCAAGTTGACCAAATTTGGTCAAAATCAGACCACTATGTATAAACAAAATTTAAATTTTGCTGGACAAACCTTCTGCAATTATATATTTAATATATTTTTAATGCAATAAACACAAATTTTTAAAACGAAATGAAAATTGAATTGAAAAGTGTCCATTTTCCCCATAGTGTTCTGTCTTCGGCTTTCAATTGCTGCGATGTTTATTTTAAATGCAGCTGGAGTCCTTTGAGACTGCACTTCATTTTACGCTTTGCCAATTACAATTTGGCCAACAATTTATTTAACCATTCAGTTTCAATTTGGCCAAAAGCTTTTGTTGTTTTGCCATTTTTGTTATTCAATTTAAACGTTCGGCATTTAAAAGTTAAAATCATTTGCTATTATGACACCCATTTTATTATTGTTAGCGCACATTTCACTAAGCGGCTTAAACGAATTTTCCAACACTTTGCACCACTCTCCCTTGGCCAACACACAAAACAAATTTCAAACTATGTGTTTACTTATGGCATCAGGCCTTTGTTGTTTGTTAGCCCGCCCTGACAAAGAAATAAGTTGACACATTTTCTGATTGTTTACAAATTTGGGCAGTCATGCAGGCCTGGCCCATAGCCGGCCCTTGGCCTGTCTGTCCCTTGGTCCTGGCAACGTCCCGTCCTGGCAACGGGAGCGCAAAACTTAATCCAAACTTTGCATAAAAGGCATGTGGCTGGGATTTATGTCCTCCAGTATGTAGGTTTTTGTGCTACCTACGAGCAAACTTGGCCCATGGCCGGGCTTAGTCTTTTTGGCCCCTGCCAAACAAAAACGCCAACATGAAAGCAAAGATTTAGTGCGTGCCGGCATGAACTTGCCTTCTGTATTCAGACTTAGTATTGTTGCATCAGCTAAGGATTTGGCCCTGGATATGTCAAAGAGTTGCCCCAAACCAAATATCTACACTTGTGCTGAAAATTTAAATCAGCGCCAAGGAGTTGAAATGAGATTGCAATCAAAGCTTTATTGAACTTAAGATTTCTTCAAGAATTTTAAATTAAAAACATTGTTTTGTAAATATTTATCCTTGAATATTGTTGGCACTATCTGAAGGTGTTAAACATTTAGATAGCATCACTGCCAGTTACAAGAGTTTTTATAGTTTATGTCTTTGAATATTAGTTTCTAAGTGTCATGATTAAATACTCTATCATTTGTTGGAGATATAAGGGTAAGAGATATATTATGAGATATTTGTTTTATATTTAAACTAACTAGTTCCGTAAGTGGTCTACACCGTCGACCAAAGTCTAGGAATAATACAAGTCATATAATATTTTTCTTAGATTATTAAGTTTTAAAAATATAATGTTAATATAATTTAGCAAAGATTTCTTTAATTAAATCTAGTAATCTCTGTCTCTGTTTATTATGCATCCTTGTATTAGAGTCACATTTAAAATGTAAAATCGGCAATACATCTAAACAATCTAAATTTAATTTTGATATTTTAATAAATACTTAAATAATTTTAATAAACGATGTACAGAGATTATTAAAACACCTTACGAATGGAATGCTGATTACACCATTTTAATATTATTTAATATTGATTAAAGGCGTAAAAGGGACCATAAGATTCTTGTTTGCTTATTAATAAGTATAAAGATTTACTAGTTTTAGTATGTTAGTTGCTCTAGCTGAAGATCTTATAAGTGTTTGTGTATAATTAAATAATAATAACCATTTACTAATGTAGACTCTTAGAGCTGTAAAAGTTTATTTAAATGCTTTTTAGCTTGGCAAAAATGCTTTAGCTGCACTTATACTATTTTGTTCTGTCTAACACTTAACCATAAGTCCGCTAATAAGCATAATAGTTAACAACAAAACATCGTACACAGCCTGACCAAATGTTTTCTATATCCAGGATTATCTGGGCCTGTTTAGGATAAAATTAACCTGTGCAATGCTTGGCCAGCCCAAACCTGTCGTCGCATAATGAAATATCAATTTGTATTTAACTGCAAATTGAGGGCGACCCCAAAAAGTAGGCTACACATTTCCTACGATGGCAACGAACTCATGCGAGAAGGCAATCAAGGCAGCAATTTTCACACCTCCGCTTATGACATTGATTGCCCGCACGCACAAACGATACACACACACCCACGCACTCTCACACACAAACACACTCGGATATACACACAGCACTCGTCTGTGTGTGCTTTGAGTGTGTACAGCCAATAAACCCAAAAAGGGATTAATTAAATAATTTATATGTGCTTTTGTTTAGTCGTAAGTTGATTAAGCAATGCTGCCACACACTCAAAAGCGCATTAAACGCTTGTGTGTGTGTGTGCGTGTATGTGACAGCCTTCGTCCTGGGGATACGCTGAGTGCCTTTTATAGCGTCTCTGGCAGAAATTGTTTAGCTCTTAATGATAGACAAACGTTGACGCGACGCTTGACAGCGGCTTTTGACGGAGCAACAACAAAGCGTTCCACAAGGGCGGGGCACAGGGCAACACTTTGAGCAACTGACAGCTCTTTAGCTGTCAGACAGCAGACACTGTGCTGCACGCTTGATCTGTCGCGATAACACGTGCCAATTAGCTAAAGACAACACCTGTGCAACCAGCTAATTGGGGTAAATTTATCGAAGAGACAACACGAATTAATACAAATCACAGCTTGCACTGCCAACCTGTTTGATTTAAATGAAATGCGTCTAATTAACGGTCGTTGAATGCGTCTTTGATTTCAATGTTATTGGCCCGTCTCTTCACGCATTCACAGCTCAAAATGGCCGCTAATTTATTGGAAAACACTGCGGTAGTCTCTGCCATTACTCGTAGTTTAACTGACTAATCCGGGATGGTATCATCAATAAGCGCTCATTTGGGCTCTCTCTACAGATAGACTGAACTCTTCTATACTTGCGTCATTTATATAGCTTTTAAAATTAGTTTTAAGATTCTTAAAGTATTTATATTGCAGCCAAATGTAACAAACTCATTACCTTGACTAAAGTTCATAGGGATTACTCTCCATTAATTAGTTGCTTATATCTGTTACCTTCATCACGACCTTTAAATGTTTCTTTCTTTCCAAACTCACTAAATAGCATCTCTTACATGGGCTTCTTATACCCTGTAACCATTTAACAAATGCGTAGGGAACTGCCCTTAAAACTTATTCATGTTTTGCAAACACCAAGTCTCAAAGGACACAGCATAAGCTAAAAGTCATTTAATTTCGATTTTCTTTATCCAAAAATGTATGCAAAAAATATCAAGAATTTTGTAAAGCACCCAGCTTCAGAGATACCTTGACTCCTTTGTTACTAACTCACAGATCTTGGTCGAAACTGAAACGGTTTCTGTGTGGAATATTTTTTTAAACCACTGTTTATCTCTAGATTAGTATGGCATTTTATTTGATTCATTTCCAAAAGTGAAAGTAAATCAATTTTAATTATGTTTTCTTGGTCTTAAACATAAATTATACAATTTAGAAAGATGTGCTTGTAATGGAGACTAAGAACCCGAAACAACAAACCTCATTCGCAGATGAATTTATTTCAAATATTTATTTTATTCCTGTTACCCTCATCAGTAAATGGAGTTAATAACCATAAATTTCGAGATATTGTCTGGAAAACATATATTTAACGATAAACGAATCTTGTTTGTTTAAGGGTCCATCTATCTTAAGCACAGGGAATGTCCTAGTCGAGCTTCTGAACCCCAGCTTTCTAGTTTGTTTGAACTTGTTGAGCTCCTATTGTCGGTACATTAGTGAAACTCTGTGCTAATGAAATTTTAATCAATTTGAATGTTGAAACACAGCGGGAATTGCCCAAGGAAGCTCGAGCTTCAGTTGATGCTTGAAGGACCTAATTGAGAGGACAATATGGCATTGAAATGTTAAAAATAGTCTGTGAAGTGCTGAAACAAACGCGACAACGTGACTGCCTGCCTGTAAGTGTGAAAAGCGGATATCCGTTTGCCGTTCAATGGAACAAGGCAAACAAAACAACAAGGCACGGAATATACAGAAGTGGACCGGGAAAAAGCCAGCGAGCACTTGGCTGAGGTACTGAATGGAAATGACAAAACACGATTTGAAATTTGACGCAGCCTCCATTTCATACACTCTCCGTCAACGTCTCCGTCTCTAGGTCCGATTTCCTGGCCAACAAGAATCCGCGCAGCGCCAACATTGTTTTTAATATCCGCTTAAATTGTTGTTTATACAATGTCGTTTGGAATGAGCCGCATAGTTGTCCCCCGCACCCCCATGCTCCCCGTTGCGGCTTTGGTGCTTGTGGTAACTTTGTGCACTGCAGCAGGAGCTTCACTATTTGGTAGCTGTTTTGTTTGTTGTTTAGTTGCAATAATGCAAATTGTTGTTTATTGCCTGGTTTGGACAGCGCCAGCAGATTGTAACTTAAAACATTACATTCATCCCTGTCTTGTGATGCAATTTTGCATATGTCCTCGGCAATATTCACTACCTCAGAAAGTATGCTATATATTTGTGTAGGTAGGATTCATTGGAATAGAAGTTTGCACTTTGTGTGAGAAGTCTCTTTTATTTTTTATGTAAAAAAATTTGTATATTGTATTTAAACAAGCTTTCCGCTACCTTTATTGGGAATATAATTTAGTTTATCATGTAAGGGATAAACAAAAATTGATCAAAGGTTGGATTAATGTTTACATACATATATGAACTAGTATATAATACTTACAATATTAACAAAAGCTGTTTAAATATATTAATGATGGAATCTGGTAGGGAGATCCAATGGATGGCACCTTTTAAGTTGGCTCTTACTTGGCTTTGTATTTAGACGTCTGGCTAGTACGTTAGGGTGTCCACCAAGGCCGGTGCAGGTAGGGTGTGCGTAGTTACATAAAATAGCGCGCTTTAGCAACCCTTAGAACCCTTCCGTTGTCCGATGAACTAGGGTGTATTGCATATTCCACCTTAACATTTTGGATTTGGCAACTCTTATAATATTTAAGTTAGTTTTTGTGTGCAGTTAGTGTCAAAATCATCATGTATACCTTATGCACACATCCCATTTGACTTTTATACAGCTGCAGGACGAGTTTTTGTTTACTTGTCTTAAATATATGGTTTCTTTCTTTTTTCTCTAGACTAAACTTAGCCAGCAAAGTTCAAATATTCCTCTAAATTATTTTTTATTGTTAGTAGTTTTTCTTCAATCAGATTTATTAACAGAATAATTCTCAATCCTTACAATCAACGGGTATCTCAAATTCTACCTCACATACCTCAAATATTTCACTGATTAACTAAAATTCTAAAATATTGGCTAAGTAAGTACTAACTATATATCTGCTCATAAGCTAAATGCCTTTGTAATAATGTCCTTGTAATTTAACTTTAAGGTGCCCATATACTAAAGTCTGCACACTTTTGGGCCAGTAGTAGCTGACTTTTGCCCAGCACTGTAGAACTGTGTTCTCTCTCTTTCTCTCTTTCAGTCGACCCAAATAAGTTCCTTGAACATCTGCTAGTTGTTAAACTTTTGATTTTCGGTTTTCGCTTTTTGCCGCTGTTGAGAGCGGACGGGTCCTGGCAAAAACTCAACTGAGATTTATATGCAAGTTGCTCGGTAATTGAGTATAATGTTGCATTAATTATTTACAGTTGTTTTCAATACAAGACAACAAGAACAACTGTTGTAGAACAACTACAAACAAAAGTTATAAATACTTTGAAGATTAATTAGAAGCTGCGGCATTATAAGAGGCTGCCAATCTCTCAAAAGGGCGGATGCTGGAGGGTGGATGCAGGTGTGGGGGGAGTTTCGACAGCTGACTTTGAAAGTTTCAAAGTTTTCGTGCTAGTAAAGTGATTTTTCACAGCTATAACAAAAGGAGTATTTTGGCCAGAGTTCCTTTCAATTGTAGCGTTAATTTAATAAAACTTTTATGGCGTTAATGAGTTTTATTAAAAACCAATCAACTCTTTATGGCTTGTCAAGGTTTTCAGTTGCTTTATGTAAAATGTCTAACTTTGGAGCAAATTTGCAATGTTATGTTTTATTTAAAACAATTAAGTGTCTATCTACTCATAAATGTACTACATTCATTTTGCACACTTTTGAATATGACAGGAACTCACTTTTCTAAAAACACAGAAAACCTTTAAAACTTTGCCAAATTTATAACATTTATTTACGCAGGCTGAGTTCGGCTTGGGGTATACCCTGTACTTTAAAGGCTTGTGTGAAACAGATTTTGGTATATTATATTGTGTAGATATGGAAGGTTAGAGTCAGGCCAGAATGATATTATGTAGTGGAGTATTTGCGTTAAAATATTTTTATTTTATTTTCATTTTTATTTCAAAAATCTGTATATTTTTCCTAAACAAGTTTTCTGATTTCTTTAGTGGCAACTTAATCTAGTTTTACATATATGGGAGAACAAAAAATTGAACACAGGTCATCACAGGATGAATACTAAATAATATTTATAAAAATTAGATAAATTATTGCAGAAATTAAAATAAAGACATTATTATTTTTATAATAAGTTAAACTTAAATTTAACTGATTACCGATTCTGCAATTAAGTACAGAGTGTGTACTGACTAAGAGCTTATCATACGATCTTAGAAATAATAAATAATTTTAAATGTATAAATGAACCCAATTATACCCGCTTCTGACATTGCGTACAGGGTATTTCTTAGTCGAGTGTGATCGCCTTGGCCACACATATATGTAAATCGAAATACTTTCAAATGTAATTTACATACGCTGGCAACTAACTCATTTTGGCCATTTCGTTAACTGGTATTTAACTTGAAATATTTTATGGCCAACAACTAAGTACAGTTGCAACCGGAGGGAAGCATAAATATGGCAAGCAAAAAGTTAAGGCTGTTGGCAATTTATGCAAAGTCAGCAAAAACTAAACGAGCTGGCAAAATTGGCAGCGAAGCGTGCGGAGGCCTCGGTGCGTATACTTAATTAACTACAAGTTGAAACATGTGTACAAAACCCAGAAACGAGCTACAAAAAGTTCAGTCCGTTCAGCAGGCTACTTTTTGGCAAATATTTAATTAGGTTTTGCAGAACTGATTGAGTATACAGTTTGATGTGGTCGCATACAGTCAAGGTTTTTGTCAAATATTGAAACAGGGTTTCAAATGCAATTTATTCTCAATACAAACACTTTGTTTGCCAGCATTCATCGTAAGTGCAAAAGCGCAATGCATAAATACACAAATAGCAAAACTTGACTGCAAAGAAGGTGAATACAATTGATTTCAGCTGGCCTCTGGGCAAACACACGTCCTGACCACAAAGTAATCAAATTTTCCAGCCAGGCCCAAGCAAACATCGACTGTTCAAGCTTAGTTTGAGACTCCTATTTGTCACTTGTCAGCCCAAAGGCTCTCCGTCTGTATATTTATATCTATCTGTTTGCAGGGCCAACACGGCGCATACGCAATATTGATTTGCAACGCATTTGCATGTAAATATAAATGGCATTCTATAGCCATTCAATGTGCTCTGTTCTACTGTTCTGCGAAAATTTCAATTTATTTAAATTTCAATCTCGTCTTTGGATGCAACTTTTAATTACACTCAGCTTCCCGTAAGGTCCTCTAATTAATATTGATAGTGAAGCTCTTTGATCCTTCCCTTACTTCGTCCCGAATTCATTTTCATTTTGTTGCCTTTCCTCTTTGAGCATTCAATATGCATGCTAATGTATGCACTTTATGGAGATTAATTACAAGTGACACGTTTCGTTAGAGTCCTTGTCTTCCAGGGACCATCAGAAAATTAAGCGGGGATACCATTTTTCAAGCTCACTAAGTAGCTGCTAAGCAAATTTTTTGAACTCGGGACATCATAACGTGTAGTATTTGGTAATTTCTTAATGGTTTTCTCCACAACCAATCAAGACTGAACTGTGTTTAATGCGGAGTTTCTTATTAGCCTCGGTTTGTTCTATAGAGTGATTATAAATATTTTAATTATTAATTTATAATTCTTTCTTTTCTTTATTTACTTACTTATTTCAGTTATATTATTTATTTTATTAATTTCATTTATGTAATTTATTTTATAGTTGTATTTTATTTATGTACCTATTTGATTTTGAATATCAAAATTGGCCACGGCTTGTTCTATAGATTTATTGTAAATATTTTAATTTTAAATTAATAATTCTTTTCTGCTTTATTTAGTTACTTATTTCATTTATTTTATTCATTTTATTTATTTAATTTATATTTTTATACATATAATATTTATTTATTGCATGCATTTTATTTATTTTAATTATTTTATTTCTTTAACTAATTGATTTTGAATATCAAAATTGGAGTTAACCTCTATACATTATGTTTTCTGGAAAGGTAATATGTTTGGAGAAATTCAGGACATTCCACGTGTTAAGTTAATGTTCTATCTAATTTATTACATTTGTTTAAATAAGATTACATTTTTTTCCTTTATACAACAATTTGATCAAGCTGTCAAAATCTAAATATAGCAAAAAGCAAATTTAAATTCAAGTAAATATTTTTTTATAACAAAAATTTTTACATTTGTAAAAATTGAGTAACAACTTAAAATCTTCATAATTCTTAGAATGGAACAGCTTATTCCAATTAAAAATAATAATAAATAGTAAATTGCAACTCAGTACTTAAAATGTATTCTAAGCTGTTTCAATTGATTTGTAGAACTATACTTATATACAATACAAGTATGAATACTTACGTTGTCAGGACATTTTCTCAAAATTAAATTAAATTCAACTACAATTTAAGCTTGCTCTGGTCAATACAATATAGTGCTTGATGCCAATCTTAGAGGTAGCTAACTGAATACGTTGCTTGTTGCATGGTCACTAAACAAACATTATTTGGCTTATTCAGCTGGTAACAACATTCAAAGGGATTATTCAATTTCATTTCTGGCAATCCGTTTGGAATTTCTCGGCTGTTGGACACGAGCTGGCAACATTCAATTTTAAAAAATCCTCGCTCTGCGGAGTAAACCTCAGATACATACAAACACACACATGCACACAGTTGGTTTTTCTTTGTGTGTACTGTTGTGGTATCATGTGGCCGGCCAGCTGTCCAATGACTCATTTTTCATGATTTGCAGCTCTGTCTGAATGGCGTCCCATTTGGCTTTCAGTTTTTATTGGGTTGGCCTTAGCGCAACATTCGATTTTTGAAGAGAAAATCATGTTCCTTAGGCTGTCATTTGTTCAAATAACACACATATTCGTTGTCGACATGTTCGCAATTCAATAAAATGTCCTTTTGCATTTGATTGCCTGCATTTGGAACATGGCTAGCGCCATTTATGAGATTGTACACAGCCACCTGCTGCCATTAAACGAATGGACCGCAATTTGCCACAGGATACAATTTGCATGGGGCTCACAAGCGGCCGGCTAATTAACTTGCTCATTAAAGCCATAAATTGGCAACTCAGCATGACACCTGCATTTTGTGTGTGACTTTAGATTGCCGATCGAAAATGCCAGAAATGTTACCAACAATATTGCCAGACGAGGCAGACACACAAAATATGCCATTAGGCAATCTCGACTCGTCTCGTCCTGCTGCTGGCCATAAATGTGAGCCATTTTGCTGGCTACCAGGTGAAATTTTGTAGTCCTTCTGTTGCTTTATACACCCTATGATTAGTTGATGGCATAAAGAGCACTCTACCTTTGACTGCAAGCAGTCAATTAACTCAAGGATATATTGATTTGAAATTGAGTATACGTCTATTTAGATATAGAAGTCGCACAGTCTGAATTAGAACTTTAAATTGCTTGGCCAGCTTTTGTGTCTTGTTGTTTCTTAGCAGTTACTTTTTATGTCCTGCAGAGCTTGCTTGGTGAAATCCCATAAGCTGATTCGAAGTATTCCAGATTTAACCACGTGGTATCTTTAAGTCGAACAGTCTGGACTAGAACTTTTACTTGTTTGAGCTGCTTTTGTTTAGTTGCGGTTTCCAATGCAGCCAAGTGAAATTTGGTTCGCTTTTATGCAAATTCCTTGGACCAGTCACGAAATGAGTTGAGCAAAGAACACTTCTGTTTTATAAGAAATGCTATCCAAAAATTAAAGCATACTTTTGGGGTAGAAAGAAAACATTTTCTTAAACGCCAACAATTTATGTCAATTCGATTTGCCAGCCGAGTCCTCAATGTGCGTCTGGGCAAAGGAAAAGCAATTCCGTAATATTTTCTGGAATTTCGCTGCTCGTTTTATGAGCTGTTATTATTGTGGTTGTTGTTGTGGTTCTTGTCCTTCTTGTTGTTGTTGTTCTTGTGGCTATTGATGCGTGAAAATTCAATCACTATGCGGCTGTTGCTGCCGCTGCTTTGATGGTTGCTGCAATTTGTGTTTTCTTTTGCTGTTTAGTTACAGTTTTTTATGGCTTGAATATGTATTTTGTATGCCCTATGCTCAGCAATTGCTTAGCGAGGGCTTATTGACTAAACAGCATTTGTTGCAAGTGCTTGAGAAGCAGAGTTAGGCAGGCAAAAGAGAACTCATAATACTTGGATTACTTCTAAATTGAGACTGCTGATTGAGGTTATCTTTTTTACATACAGCAACTTTAACTTTAACAACTTTTCCAGTATTTAATTATGCGGATTTTTGACTATTTTTACAAGTTATATTCGATAAATAAAAATGTATCATTAGTTTTGTCTTTAAAATAACACATTTAATAATTTTTTTGGTATTTTTTATTTAAGTAAATTTATTTATAATATTTGCATGTTTTTGATGTATTAAGATAGGTAAATTCTGTTAATACCAACGTTCGTTTCATTGCAAATAGAGTTGAGAACGATACGCATTAAGGTTTGTTATATTTGAACGATAAGACGTCGAAATACAAAGTTTGGTACCAATCTGATGACAAATACAAAATATGCAAAATTCCGAGCTCTAGTAATCAGCCTTAGGAAAGCTATAATTATATTATTGGTGCTTAAGCTAGGGCTTTATGAATTTTCAACATAGGAATGTATTATAATAATAATAATTATAGGAATAAGCAAGCATTATAATATTTAAAAGAAATAACCATTTAGATACGTGTTTTTGTTCAAACAAGCCTTGTTAGAGTATTGCAAAGTCGTTCTTTTCTCAGTTTAATTCTGAATTTCTGTTTGTGCTTATGTATTTCGATTTGTAGACGATGAATGTCTGTTTCTCTCTGATAGCAAATTACCCTACAAAAGTAGGCCATATTTGTTTCTTTAAGGAGCTGTTAATGCGGCCTAAAATTGAACTTAAATAAGCCTTTTCAAGCGATTCTGCTCTTGAATCATATGTATTATTTTATTTACCTACATAAACAAACATTTGTAATAATAAAAATTACATTTTGCTTGAGTAGCGTATTAAATTTGTTAGTATAGCCTTAGGTAGTTTCATATATTTGCTTAAATTATTTTTTCTTCTTCTATTTTTAGTAGTGTCGCAATTTTCTGCGTTTCATCCAGTGGCCATTGCGGTTGGCCAACGTTATGAATGTTTTTTATTCAATTTGCGCTTTTTTTATATTTATTATTTTTATTTTTATTTATATTTGCTTTGAGGACTGCGTGGGCGTGCA
Organism: Hirtodrosophila histrioides; assembly: GCA_037075165.1. Lineage (NCBI taxonomy): Eukaryota > Metazoa > Arthropoda > Insecta > Diptera > Drosophilidae > Hirtodrosophila > Hirtodrosophila histrioides. The sequence continues at coordinate 3,578,577 of JBAMCL010000390.1, read as the reverse complement.
CACCCGCAACTGGTGTTGGTGTAGGTGGAGTGGTTAGCTTTGGAATTTAAGGCAGTAAATTAACTTGTGCAGTATTCAAGTGACGGCTAGCTAACTAGATACTTCGAAGCCACGTGCCGGCTTAAAATTTACCCCAACTCAAAAGTTTTTAATGGCTGGCGAATAAACGAGTGTTGAGTGTTGAGTGCTGAGTGCTGATAAAAGGCTTCATTCAAATTCAAGTCATTATATTTGTTTGAGAGCACTCAAACGCCCAACGCATCCTTTGGGCGGAATGAAAATGCCAGCTACCTGGCGGCTTTTCTTTTCTTTTCTCCTTTTGGTTTTTGACTTTAATTGTCTGTACTTTGGTTTTCACTCATGTGTGTGTGTGTGCCGTAGTCTATATGAGCTAATGCGATTTTACATTCGGCACTTTAACTTATTTTTTATGCCTCCTATTTATGCAATTCCCCACATTTTCATTTATCGCCGACCTTTTTCGTATGCTAAATGCGCTTGGCATTTGCATTTTGTTGTGCCTCTGTTCGTGCTCTCTGTTCAGTTTGCTGTTTATTGGCGCTGTCACGTTTCCTTTGCATACTTTTAAGCGTTCACACGCGGCGTATACGTAATGTTAAGCATACCCCACATCCGCGCCAAGCAACACCTTTTGGCCTCGAGCCGCATTTGTTTAATTGAATTGGCATGAGTTGGCGGCATTTGCCAGTCACTCTTGCCAAAACAAAATTCTTTAAATTTGAATGTGCTTGGCTTTGATCTCTGAGAGAGCTTGTGCTCGGCTGTGTCCTGTGTCCTGTGTCTGTCAGCGTGTCCATTTTTGTAGTTGCTGCCTGCTTTTTTCTTATCAATTTGCAGCAATCCAGTCGGCAGTGAAAAACATTTCAACATTTGAGACAGCGGGAGAAATTTAATCAAATAAATTAGCTATAAAGTTTTATTTTGTCGCTGTCACCAGCTCGGCTCGGCTCGACTGGAACACGGCGCTCCACATTGCGTATACGCAACGTGTTTTTATTGCCGTCAGCCTCTGGGCTTAGGACTTTATAGGGTTTCTTCTTATTTTTACTTTGCTGCGCATCAATTAACATTGACAGCTTGATGGGTTGCCCTGAACTAAATGAAAGCCAAAGGCGAAAAAACAATTGATTTAAAAAAAAGTAAATAAAAAGGCGTGGCTTGTCCGTCTGTTCATCCGTCTACCAGACCGTCACTCCACCAGTCTACCAGTCTATCAGTCCATCAGTCTGCCAGTCCACACGTGTGTGAGTTTGGCTCAATTAAATTAGGCTCAATTTGATGTGTGACGTGGGTGTTAATTTCGACATTTTTAACTAACAAGATTTATCCTATCGGAGCTATTTCTGTGTGTGAATGTGGCAGTCACAGTTTTGTTAGTTAATTATAAAGCTGCCCTTTAGCACTTCACACATTTCACACACTGTCACTCGAGTTGCAAAACAGAAGTTAATTAAAATTGGTTTTGTTTTACTTTGGGCTTATGCTGCGGGCTTTTCTATGGGAAAGCTTCTGATTGTTGAAACAATCGGCTTAATCTTAATTGAATTTATAATCATTGCTAGTGGTGAATAAATAGTTTCGGTTCTTGGCTGATTTACGGAGGTGCTATAATCAGAGCATATTTAATTCAATAAATTTGTTGGCAACAATTATGGCATTCACCATTCAGTTATAAATCCTTTCCGAGTGCCACAAAAGAATGTTTGCAAATATTCAACGATTATGTATACAATTTGGCAGCTTATCAAACTGGAATTTGTTGAAACTACATGCAACAAGCAGCATATTTATATTTAATATCTGTGAAACTAACATGTGAAAATATGCAAAATAAAAGGTTTATCATATTTGCCGCATAAACACAAAACAACCCAAACAAAAAACAAGTTGGATAAGGGTAGGGAGAGAGAGTGGGCGGGAACAAATCGACAAAAGGCAAACAAAAACGATGAAAACGCGCCCCCAAATGTAGGCAGCAGATTTTAAACTCATGACGCACGGCAATTTATATGCACGAAAGCGAATCGGGTAAAAAAAAAAGAAAACAGAAATTGAATGCTCATACTTTGAAGCCAGCGCTAATATGCCAGCCAGCCCGAAAGTATTTTAGTCAAAATGAAAAATTGAATAATGCCAATGCGATTTTTTCGATTTGCGGTCGCTGATGAGGCCGATCCGCTTAGGGTCCTGGACAGCAGCAGCATACGAGCTACTATGTATGTATGTGCGTTCAAAGGGCATAAATCATTGCGAATTTATCATAAATCAAATTCAATTTTATGAAGCTGCCAATGCTACGCCCCTCCGCCACCCAGTTGGTGTGTTGTGCGTCTATTTGCTTAGCGCATACATATTTTATTTATGATTGTTTCCAATTGACTAGGGAATCGGAATCAGTTTTGTCTCAAGGGCGCCCTCAAATCGGTTGGCATTTCTTAGCCATTTACCAGCATTTCGATATGTGTATACAAAATGCTCACAATTCAGTTCAAAGTATATTTTTAAATACTATTCAAATTAACCATGCTGCGAAAAATTAAGAAATTTATGAAATTAGCTTGGGTCTAGCAAGTGTCCAAGAGCCGAAAGGTTAATAGGCTAATGGCTAATAGGGGAATTGCCTGCATTAGTTTGCTTCGCTTTTCTCAATTGACCCAAATTGCTGTACTCAGCTGTAGACATTTGCTTGATTGGCTTTTTTTTGTTCCTTCTCATCTGTTCGCTGTAACGAACCGTGACATTTTGACCATTGAATGTAGGTACTTATATATAATTTAGAACTTTCTCGCAGCACAGTGAAAGTCATTGGTGGCTAATACAGGTTGAGATGAACCTGTTAAGAAATTGAAAATGTTAACTACTACATAAAGTTCTTTGTGTGTTTGGATTAAGGACACTTGGCCCTTACTCGTTCATCTAGCAGGACTTCCATTACTGGCCATTCGTAGCCCATAAATCAATCTATATTGCTTATTTGTGATATCCACTGTGCGAGCATAATCGCTTATCTTTTTATGAGCCATCACAAGATACGTGCAAATTGGCATTACAGGGGGGGCAGGAGGGAGGTGTGACGATTTGCTTGCCCCTAGTTAGCCCACAATATGTCATCCGTCTAGTGGCCATTTCCATTTCTATTTCCATTTCGTCAGCCAATTGACAGCCTTGCGAATCATAAAAACTTTTATGTGCTGTTCAGTTCGATGTGCATTTTGGCTCTACGTATCTGCTAATTGAATCGCCTTTGAATGTCTCATAAAAAGTACAAGTGCTGGAACATAATTCCCCACATCGAATCCGACTATGCCATGTTCAGTTCATCCATTGGCTACTTTTACAGGTATTGACAGGGTCAGACACACACACACACACGCACACAGTGTGTGTGTGAATGTATTTATATTCGTATATGTTCCTTTGCCGAGCCGCTATTCACAATTTGGCCGATATGTATATCTGTTAATACCTTATGCCAAGTGCCTAAGCGGGCGTATACGAATAATTTGATTGTATTCAAATTGGAAAACCTGCTCAACAAATTTATTAAGTTATAAATTTGGATCAATAAAGCTCATTTATCAATTTAAATTACTTTAGTTAAGAATTACTAGACTTGAAGATACCCTGTGTTAAGTATATTCAGTAAAATGCTTATAAAGATTTGGGTTGACTATTAAGTAACAAGAAAGATCGGAAAGCTGAAGCTATATAGCCTTCTTATACAGAAACTTAAATTTCCACCGCTTGCTGCTGTCAGTTAATGTGTTTCGATGATGTTAAAATTTTAGCGATCCTTAGAAAGTATGATAAAGCTCTCAATTGCTGAGTTTGAATCAGATATATGCATAAAGAAAATGTTTTTTTATACAAATACTCATTTTTCATCCGATTGTTCCTATGGCAGCAATATGTTATATTGGACCGATAAGAAAAATGCCTATAAAAACACTTATCAGATAAACAGTAGGTTCACAAACGATTAATTTTAAAAGTACTTTTGATTTCACTAGTTCAAAGCCTGGACTTTTGATATCTGATGATTCCAAGGTTGTCGGGGTTTATTTAATTTAATTTCATTTCATTTATTCATAGTGCGTGTCCTAATATTGATTACAATAAGGAGTCCAGACTTTAAAGCCTTTCTGCCCTTTTTGATATCCTCTCCAACCCCCTATGATAACGTAATCATTTCAAATTAATTTCTTTCGAAATTTGAAAACAGTACTGGTGAAAAAAGGCTCTTTGATATGGCAAGGGCCCTCCCCCCTTGTATTCAAGAGTAATCTTTTGGCTGATCCTTCCCCACCTCCATGATGATTACGTAATATGTGCACGACCCCTAAGTATAAAGATCTATCGTTTAATCAAAACTATAGCTATTAAATACATAACAATTCAATATTGGATACTAAAAGAGGGTATATAGTAGCCGTTTATAGCCGAATTGCAACATTTTCAGGTGTTTTCGTATTTCCATGAATGTTTTTTTGAACTGGCACTTGCATCGAACACAAACTTGCATTAAAAAAACATATTTTATCGCACCAAGTGCTCTTGTTTCGAGTTGTTTCTGTTTCTGTTGTTGTTGTTGCTGTTGTTGCTGTTGTTGTTGTTGTCTCTGATGCTTTTTTCGAAAATAAACATTTGTTTAAACTCGTACTACATGTGTGTATGTAGCTACATGTGTGGAGGTATCCGCGGATGGATTGCATTCTGTCTGGCCATCCGGCAAGTTGGTTTATGAATGTGTTTCTGATTGTTCCTCTATTCAATGAAATTGTTTTTATTTTTTATTTTTAATGAATGAACAACACTTTACCGTTGGGCTCTGTTCATTTTACTATTTTTGCGCGGTATGAGCTTTTATTAGTTTCTGTTGCCAATTGATTGGAAATATTTCTTTTCATGTTTTTTTCCAATTTGAAAAGCCACAAATAAAAACAAAGAAAGAAAAAATTCTCTATAAATACACCGTGCACAATACAAGTCTACTCGGTACACCAATACGATTGCAGCTCTATAAGTAAGCGCTCTTGAGCGATAGCATATGAAATGTTTAGATAATAATAATTCCGGGCATTTTATTTGAGTCCGGCGCGCGTGTACTTTAGCCTGAAGATTTATGTATGTGCTCCTTGGCCCCTGACAGCTGATGTTTAGCTTATAAAGCTCTAATTTATTTTGTTTTGATTATTGGTTATTATGATTATGCGCAAATCCATATGGGATATAAGAAACACTTTGAAAATACGATTATTTGAGAATTGTTTGTGTATTGCCATATAATAAATTACAAGTTAAGTGAAAATATTCATTTATTCTCACTGATTGAATAGAAAAACAATATATAAGTATTCGGGCCAGCTTACTTGAGTTACAAATATGTTAAAGCCTGCCTAAAATATAATATTAAATGTTATGGTTGTAGTTTAGCTGGAATGGCTTAAAGCACATTTGTTTTTAATGTTTGTTAATAAGTCTCCATGATCATTGTTTTCAAGTTCTGTTTTCACTTAAAGTGTATGTGCATCTAAGCGACGACAACCATTTAGAGTTAGGGTTTCCTTTTTATACGTGCCTGTGGCCATGATTTCCACCCATTTATTTCATTCATTTTTAGTATCGTGTTTTATTTGAATTTCCTTGTTCTGTTAAGTGATATCATTGCACTGTTAGGCTCTCTCAGCTTAGCACTGTTAACTCTGTGCACTTAACATACCTGTACATACTCAGTGGCCATTTGCTCTCATCAGTTAACAGCACTCGGCGCTCGCAGCGTTTACATATTGGGCGCCATTTTCAATTTCAGCTTCTGACTTGCGAAATATTTATGTTAATGTTAAAATTGTGTGATAAGCCTTTTAAGACTACATGAAATATATTAGGCAGATAGTTCGGTTGATTGCGTTTAAGTAATGAATGTTGGAAATTGGGAAAGTTTCAAAATTTGCAGCATCAAAATCATTCGATAATTAAAAAAATGAATAACAAATTTTTTTAAATTTGTTTATTTTATTTGTAAATGAATTTGTTTCGCACATAAAACTAATATAACTTGATAAATAGTTCCATTAGTATTTTGTAATTAATTAAGTTTTTTTCTTATTTTTGTTGTTTTGAATTTGAATTTATTTAAGTGCGAAAAAAATACAATATCCGTTCTAATTTAATTGAGTAAAATATGGGATTACGCAGGATGGATGATATATATGAATATCATAAGCATATTAACAAGTTTTTTCTAATTCAAAAATGTGTTTTTAATTTTTATTCGAAATCTAATGTTCGTAATAGTATCTTACATACTACCTGCTAGTCAGATATTGAAATTTGAGTTCAAAAACCCACAAACTAAACAACCAACAATTTAAAAGAGGAATATTCAAACTTGGAGAGATAAGCACATATTACAAAAATCTAGCGATAACTTAGTTCAATTATGGTGATGGAATCAAATTTTAAAAATATAATCGATTCATTAATAATTAAAAAAAAATCAATAATTCCGATTGTAACACTAATATATTCCCAACTCTAACGAGTGTTGATTGGATTATAAAATGAAAATGCTTTTAATGCAGTTGTTAAGGATTTTGCTGCCATAGTTAGTTCGTTTCGAAAGTACCATTGCGCCTCTCGCATGCGATAAATGTATTGCATAGTTACAAGCAGGCGCTCTGCTGAATAGTCAGTGTGAGACAGAGGGAGATAGCTAGAGAGGGAGAGTAAAGAAACACGAAGCTCGCTCTCTTTGAGTTTAACAGCATAAGTGGGGGCCCGAACTGACACACTGACACACTGATACTGTTCTGCCGTCGGCAGCTGATAACAGCGCGCAACTGTGTGAGTGAGAGCAGGCGCCTCTGTAGGCGCTGCTGTTAATGTTATGCCGCTGTTGCTGGCACTGTTACGCAGCGACAGGTACGAGGCGTGCTGGCGCCTCTGCCGCTGCCAGCTGCCCATCTTTGCTTTGCCTGCTGCTCGCCTGCTGTTGGCTACCGACGTCGTTGTCGCCTGCTATCTGCTGCTGCTGGCGCTGTCGCTGTCGCTGCTGCTGCTATTCGCTCGGCTAGTCGGTCGCTCGGTCGGCGGGTCGCTGGCGTTTCGAGTTTACAGTTAAACTTTCAGCGTGCGCGCATCAGGGCAGCGACAAGTGAATAGGCGGACGGAAACTGCGACGCGTCCGCAATTTTCCACGCGTTTTCAAATTTCAGCTGCGCGTAACTGTAACCAAACAAGAAATAAATAAATTAAATTAAATAAACAGCAGCAAAGTGCGTGGGAATTTCAAATTGCCAAATTAAATAAATAAAAGTGAAAAAAAAAATAGATTTCGAAAAAACGGAAATGATTGAAATCAAAACAATTTTGCTGTCTACAAAAATTGTTTGTGCGCTGCAAATGAAGAAAGAAAATTGAATTCTTGTTGTTGTTGGTGCGCGTCACAATTTCAAAAATATCGAAAATTGAAAAATGTTTTAAGAAAAGTGCTCGGCGCAAATACTAAATGAATTTACCAAAAAACAAAACACACAAGTAAATAGAATTTCAAAAATTTCATTTCTTGCCGTTGCTCAACTCGTAATAAACATTTGATAAATAAACTAAAACAACAACTTAATATAGATACTTTATATGGTATATATAACTAAAGTTTGTTAATTAAACGTGTGTGGCATGCAGCTAAAAGTGACTTTGAAAGTATTTTGAAGCACTCTTAAATTTAGTTATTTTAGTTTTCCTTATTTTTTTTTTTCAACATTTTCCGGTGTCTGTTTTATTATTTGTGCGTTAAGCGCGGCGCAACATTTGGCACCTGTTCAGCAACTTTTTGAAAAGTGTTTAAAGAATCATTTCAAGTTATTTATGCAAACGACGCTGAGCAGATAAGAGCTTCAGAGCGGGAGAGAGAGAGAGAGAGAGAGTGGAAAGAGAGAGGGGAGGAGGTTTCCCTAAGCAGCCGTTGACCTAACGTAAGTTTCAGTATATTTATTATTAGATTAAGATCTTGCTTGTTTAGCACTTAAGAGATTCCAGTTCGTAATCATTGTTGAAATACACCCAAAGAAAATAACTGTTTGACAAGCTGCGATTTAGAAAACTACCGTGACACTCGTCAAATGTCAACACCTCTTAACTATTCGTATCTCACTCAACAATACTTAAATGCTAGTTCCACAAAGTACTTGATAATCGCTCATATTTCACGTAGCTCTTAAATAATGACGCAGTGTTTGCATTTGACCTACCCGAAGGCAGCCAAAGTCAAGTAAAGTCCCCCTGGCGACTCTTGAGCATTCTAGAATGCCCTTTATAAACTGCAATTTATAAGATTCTTTAACCTACATCAACTGCAGCATGAAGTCCCAATACGTGATTCCATAAAACACAATTTATATGCAGCATCAACAAGTTCTTGAGTTACGCTTCACTCTCAATCCATTGAAATGCATTAAATTGTAAAGTGAGTTTGCGGGGGAATCAAACTTGCTGCAGTTCTTATAGTCCTTGAGATCGACACGTTCGCACAGACGGACAGACGAACAGGACCAGATCGACTCGGCTATAGATACTGGCCAGTAATAAATATACTTTATAGGGCCGCAAATGTTTCCTGCTGCCTGTTACATATGTACATACATTTCCATTGATTGAATACCCTTTTTTTTTAACAATTTACAGTAAGCAAAAGATTCAAAAAGCATCTGATTCCCAGCAGCAGATAAAGTAGTTGAAATAGGTTTCATTTATGGATTTTGTTTAGATTTCTAGTGCATCGCAAAGTGTTCACAAAGTATCAACCAATATGGTGAGTTCTTACTAAATCAATCTAAAATTTCCTGTTGACTCTAATTTAGTTCTATAAATAGTCTAAAGGCTATAAATTCCACCAAACTATCGATATTATCGTCCTTAACCCTACTTTACTTTTATAGGATGAAAGTTCTAATCAATTTTCGAAAGTATGGATGATGACATGTTAATGTCTTACATATGTTATCTATTTCGATATTACATTCATTGAAACCCTTGAAGCTCATTAATTTATGTTTTTCAATAAAGCTTTCCAATAAAGATGGTTTAAATATTTTAATTATTGTGAAATTTCAATCACCGAATCCCTTAAAGCTTACCAATTTATGCGCAAACTGTAATTAAGCTGAAAAACAAAAGCGAATTCCTTTGTTTTTCAAAATCTAATCCCTTTCTTAGTTTACTTGTGAAAGACTTTACTATCGAATATAGAATTTATAAAGTAAAGCTTTGGTAAAGTTATGTATAGCAATATCCACAAAGTGGAGCGGGATTCGAACCAGTAACTTTGTAATTAACGCATGAAATGGGGCCATTTCTCAGGCATTCGCAACGCTTCAATTGTCCGACAATTGCACCCACAATTTTGTGTACTTTTATATCTTTGAAGCTGCACAAATTACCAACACATCTTAACACACCTGTGCGTGTGCGTGTGTGTGTGTGTGTGTGTGTGGGTGTAAATTTACACTTAACAGCAAAACAACAAAACTTAATTGCCCAAAAAACCAAATTAAACTCAACATGCGGCAACTGCGCCTCATTCGCCGCCCGTCTGCCTGGCTCATTGACTGAATGATTGACTGCGAGAATGACTGCATGGCTGACTGACTGGCAGACAGACTGACTGACTGACTGAGTTGTTCAGGCCCAGCCAAGTGCTGTAGTGCTGAAATGATGCCAACAACAACAACAACAACAACAGCAACAGCCTTGAACATGAAAAGTGAAAAGAACGTTGCCAAGAGATGTAAAACAATTCATGTGCGCACTTAAACTAATTGCAGCTGATGGGCAGATTATAATGCCTGGGAGTGCCAAGTTACAGCTGCAACTCTTTTTAATACCCTACGTCCATTAAGTGCATCAAAAAAGGGTGTAATATTCATGTGCACACGCATGTAGCAGTCAGGATGAACTCATCTTGGTGTCAGTTAGTTCGTTTGTGTGAATGTATTGATCTGGGAAACAATGAGAGATAGGGAGAGAAAATTTGGTATGTGGGTTCCGATACGGGCATACTTTATGCAGGTCAGTTTTGCTTACTATTTTGAAGAGTGTTGCCAACGATTAAGACTATTTAAAAGCACAATTTGAGTCCTGCTAACAGGGTAGCTCAGAGTCGAGCAATTTTCTATTAATTATGTTTTTTGGTTTTGAGAGGTGCTTAGGTGGTGCAACACCTCAAAACGACTACTTTAAGTGGTCAAGCAAGCTAGATTCCAAGCTGCAAAGAAAACGATTTGGTTTAGGAAAATATATACATTTTATTTTCTTTGATTGCACGCAAAAAGCAAATGAATTACAAGAATTTGTTGTTGTAGGAATTAAATATAAAGTTTGCTTAAATCAAATAGAATAAAAACATAGTTTTCATAGTTAAAAATAATTGTTTTCTCGTTTCTTTTTTTATTCATCTCAAATGGGCGTCAAATGTACTAATAAAATTCTTGTCAAATTTCTCTACAGTTGCTTGCATGTTTTGTAAGCTTGAAAGTGGCTTAAAAGTGATTTAAAAATATTTATGAGTTATATGAATATAGCAGAATGTAGCCTTTGAAACCAGCAGTTGTTAAATAATTGTAAATTGCAACTAAGGTAAAGGCAAATAAAATGTCAATAAATATGAGCAAAAATAAAATAATATTTTTGGAGTGACGAAGATTGAATATGCTTGCTTTTGTTTTAATTGGTCTTATGACAACTATACAAAACAAAAGTGAATGCTCACCTGAACATACATACGGAAAGAAGGAACCATAAATATGTCCCAAGTTTCATTATTATATCTTTAAAACTGAATGACTATTTTGCATAGCAGCAATCAATAATATATCCCCAGATGCTTTAAGAGGTCGGAAAGGTCTGCTTCAATTTGCTGACAAAACTATAATGCCCTCTGATAGTGTATGAAAATGTGTATTTCATCATGTATGGATTAAATGAAAATTTTGCTTTGCATTGTCCCATTTCATTGTTCAACTGGAATCTTGCGGCATTGTCTTTTGATACGGCGTACTATTACATCCAATTTGTTTCCAAGGAAATGCATGTGAACTCTTGGTTACGGCATGGAAATAGCCTTTGGCAGATTCTTAATTGAACGCACATGCGAGAGTCAAAGGGCAAAATAACAACGGGGCGTATGCGTAATAAAGCTAACAAACACCTAAAACGCATACACACAAACTTCAGTGTCGCATTGTTTTCTTTGTACAGCGATTTTATAGTGCAACCAACCCCGCCCTACCTGTCCCAACTTGGCCCTAACTCAATGCTAAGGGAATGAAGAACAATATAAAAACAAAAGCACTGCGTGAAGTGCCAACAGTTTGACAGGAAATGGAATTGAAGCGTGGGCCTGGCTCATTGTTTGGCCAACTTGGCAAATATTGCGCATACGCCAGCGAGCACAGAGGCTCCAGCTTAACGCTTGCCATTTGAAAACAAAAAGAAAAACAGAACAGAACTGAAGAGAACAGTACAGAACAGCAACAAATGACAGCTAAGCGGTAAAAAGCTTTTAATTAATTAATAATTAATCACAGAAAAGCCGGCGTGCCAAGCCAACGCAATAGATATCGAAATCGCCTCAAATTCAACTTCAAATTCGACGCTACGAATACTACAACAGCCGGGGGGTAGAGCTGAGCGAGGTAGTGATCGCTTAAGTTTTATCGATAGTTAATTACATTTGTAAGGCAGAAAGGAAATTGGATTTATATGACACAGGCATCTCCTGTCTATACTTATCAGTTCAAGTAATTGGCAATAGACATACCGATAGTATCGATTGTGGAAGAAAACTCGATAAAATCTAACTTAAAATTATCGATAAGCAGAAAGAAAGTGAACTAAGGAAATGTGTTACACTATAAACAATTCATTCAATGAATGGTAAAAGTTAAAACATAAATACGCCTTTAAAACAGTGCATAGAATTCGCAATTACCATGCTGCTTTGATAGTATCGATTGTGATTGACATACTATCGACAGTTGCATCGATTATTTCCCATCTTTAACTTGTCTTTATTCAGGTTGCTTCACATTCCCATTCATTTTCATTCACATGGTCATACTCATGCACAATCCCAAACCCATTCTCAAACTCATTCTCATTGTCATTGTCAATGTCCAGGCGAGCAGCCCCTGTTGGCCATGCCATGCTTATCATAATGACCGAAATGCTCTAATCGGGGCAATTAACGTGACCAAATTTAATTTCCGCCCAGGTCGCTATCGTTGTCAGTGACGTTGACTGCGACGGCGACTGCGCAGTTGCTGCTGGCAGAGCGTCGCTTTATTATTTACAAAATATCATTTGCTGGATGGCATCTAATGCCATTGGAAATCCATCATGTAAGCCAGCGGTTCTTATTCTATTTCGCTTTCTTTTTTTTTGGTTTTTCGTGTCGTTTGCGGCTTGCCTTTGTGTTTATTCGCGTGCAAAGATAAATGAGCGAGCAACCCGCCCACTCTGCCACCCACTGTGCCACCCACCCACTCGACTGTGATTAGCTGTCTGCCAGGTACATATTGTGGTGTCCTGCGTGGAGATTCATGTTTCAGTCTTTAAACTGTTGGCATCTGTGTCCGCCGCCGGGTCGCGCCTCCATTTGTATTTGAGCTCGTGAAATGTGTGTCTTGGGTGTAATTTTGCTTTGCCGGAAAGTCTCCCCGAATAACAGCAGGAGTACGGGGCGGCTCTTAAGCGCACATCAGGCAAATTACTTATGTTAATTAGTTGGCGCTGCTAATGAGAAATTGCAGATCTGCGTCCATTCAAATGTTGTTTGCCTGCAGTCATAAATTCAGTTTAAAGTCTATCCGGTTTCTTGATTACACATTTATTTGCCTTTTGTTGCTGCCCTTTGACCTCAAGCATTATTTGCACTCGACTCAAACGTGTTTTGGTATCCCTTGCTTAACTCATAAACATAATTTAATGTTGCAGCTCGAACAGACACTGGCTTTCCTCAATTCAAATTACGATTATTTGCTGGAGCTGGAAGGTTCAATAAAGATACTTGATTCTGGCTCATCACATTGCCTGAATCTATACGATATACCAATCGATTTAATTAAATTGTAACCAAAATTGTGGAGCCAACTGTAAACTGTAATTATTATCAATCGATAAGCATGTTAAAAATGAAATTAATATTCTTCGTAAACAAGTTGTTGGCATTTGTGCATTTGCTTTGCCTTTAATTATAGAAAATTACCAATTACTTATTTGATAGAAGTTTAATTCGCCCTTTCATTAAATATTGGCGATAACACATACTATGCAGCGTTTAAAAACATACAACTAATTTATTAGCGATGTATTTTGAAGACAATGAAGAAATTTCGATTTGAAATTCTGGTTCAAAACAAGGATTCAACTAGTGTTCTACGCCAAGCCAAACCTTCAACCAAACCAGAAAAAGTAGTCGCACCTAGACCCGAAACATTTATTTATAAAAATAGGCTCGTACAGAGAGAATTGTTGTCACAATTTAGTCATTTTAAAGACAGCTTGTTCAAAAATTAGTCGTAAAATCGAGCTTAGATAAACTAATCATAGATCTTACCATAAGGACAATTCAACCATTGCTAAGGGACTATTTATCCTCTAAGTAAATCACAGATTGCACTTTACTTATCACTGTTTGTGCTTTCATAATGACTGATTGTGCTCTATTAAGGTTCAATTTGTGCTTTAAAATGTACAATTATTGTCATAAAGCCCTTGGCTGATATCCAACTGTTAAAATTCAAATTTATGATTAGTATATCACAAGTTGTGCTCAAAAATTGTGGCTTGTGCGGTTGAAGAGTAAGTAATGGACAGTTAAATTCATGTTGGTTATTTAAAAACTAATGAATGTCTCCTCAGAATCTCTCCCAGACTGACTGATTCAAAATCAATGTACAATAGAACCCTACGAGCTAGCAGTTTCAATTTTTCACAGTAGCTTTCCCAGTTAAGTCGAAATTGCACAATAAAGCGGGAATTTAGATCTTGAGCACTTGTAAATGGGGAGTATATAACAACATGTGTAGTTTGATTGGGAGCTGAGCATAATGATTCGACACAAATTTCACTGAATTCAGAGAATCCAACTGCCTGGGCGGAAAATGGGGCCTCAAAGTTATGAAGGCGGAAGTCTAGTAGTTCTATAAATAGTATAATAATGATTATAGTAATGCCCAAAGTGCTGGTCATTAAAGGGTGGGGCAAGGCGGTATGTTAATTAGCTTTGCATTAGTTTCGCATTAGTTTCGCTTTGCGGTTTTCTGCTTTGAACAACAAATCTTAAAAATGGGTGCAACTGCCAATTAAATGCAAGGTTTCTAAGTAGACGATATATAGGTAATCGCAAGGGTTATTTATCATGGTGGAAGGCTCTTCTAAGTCTGCCAGCCAAATTGACATTCAAACTCAATTATAAAACCGCAAATTTCAAATTGCTACAAAGAAAACCGAAGGCGTGCAAGGGAATTGAAAAGATACTCAGTTGTTGTGAGGTTTAAATACAGTTTAATCACATTAAGCCCACAAGAGAGGGTTATCTGGCAGTGAAGTTCTTAAATATAAGTGTGGTGATTATCTACATTTTAGAATTGATTGGTTAATTGAGCTGAGCAATTAATCGGCTTACTCGTAAGTTTACTCAACTGATTGCAGAACACTTGAGTTAATCGTCTGTAAACACTAAGTTATTTTAATAATCATTTGAGTTAATTGATTTTACATCAACCCCATTGAAAGTTATGATATTTCAGATGAATTGCAATCAATGCAACTGCGCTCATATGAATGCCTCATTTGATTTGGCACTTTGGGCCATCAAATAATTAAATTTTAATACGCTTTATGCAAATTTCCACAATTAATAAGTAAAAAGAATATAATGCATGCATTCATATGCATAACCAGGAAGCAGGATAAAACAATTTCAATGAAATTAAGTTAAATTGGTTTGTGGCAGCCTGCCAGGGACTGCCGCGGGGGCGTGGCCTTTAAAGCCAGATTAATGATGAACCGATCCGAAGAATGAGCGGACTATACAGAAATTGCAATGGCTTAATTGCAACTGCGGTGAATTATAATTGAATATTGACATAACGGAATGAGAGATAAAATGGCCTTAATACACATATTATGAAAAACTAATTAGGCGAGCAATTTTTTAGTTACAGTTTCCATTGATTAATTCAAATTGCAGCGCCTGATGAGTCACTGTGGCTGCCGGCGTAATAAACTTTGCAGCTTGCATAATATATCTTAATTTTGTGCATAATTAATGCCTGCCATTAAGCTTCATTTCGCTAGCCTGGCAAGGACTCTTGGCTGTTTGGCTCTTTGGCTAACTTTGCGGCTCGTAGACAGCGCCCACATTGGGCATAATTAAAACACCACACGGACACGCACACCCACACAAACACACACACACACACACGCACACACAGTAGCACAACAAGGACACGTAAACAGTCCACTTAACATGCTGCGATATACCATTTGATCCAGCTATCAATCTCAAAGCTCGAGCCAGTCTACAGTGGGAAAGGCCAGAAATCTAGCTACTTTCAGAATGATCATCAATTAGATTTTGTTTATTATACTCCTAATTATTTATAATTATTATAACAACAGTGGCGTCTTGAAAAGGATAATAAAGGATACGCAGATAAAATTTTGAGACGCTGATTAATTTGACAGCAATTAAGATCTTTTTAATTAACCTCTTAAGTACTTTGAGCCCTTTTTTATTTTATTTTATTATTTATTTTTGTTTGAACTGTAAATACATTCTTTTACTGTAATAAATAAAATGACTAATCCGGCAATAATAAATAAATAAATAATTTATATTAACATTTCTTTAATACTTGAGTGTTTTTTATTTTATTTTATAATCTATTTTTGTTTGAACTATAAATACATATTCTAAATCAAAAAAAAAACATGAAAATAAATAAAATAATTTTATAATTTATTTTTGTTTGAACTATAAAAACATATTTTTAAAAAATAATAAAAGTAAATAAAATAATTATAACAAATAAAATAAATAAGTAAATGAGGAATTGGTCATTGGTAAATAACAACATAACATATATAATATAATTATTTAAATATTATTTACGACTTGAACAAAATCTCGTTATCTATTTTCCTACTCTAAAAATTATTTGAGATTGAAAGCAGATTACCAAGAGGGCCAAATGCTGATATTAATTTTGACATACTTCAATATAACTGCAAAAACATTTATTTTATTCATTGTCGACTGCATCAATCAATGATCTAACCTTTATTCAAATCTTAAACAAATGCTCAATTTAATAGTTCTACTGTGCAGCTCATATATTCAGTATACGCAGCGTTCGCGCTATCTCAAATATTGCGTATACGCATGCCTTTGGTAATGTGTCACGCAGCCAAACACACACACTCACGCACACACACATACACACACACACACACTGCCAGCCATTATTGATGATGGCCTGCCGCAATTTGGAAATCCAGCAGGCAACTGGGAACTGCAGCTTCAGGATTGCCAATTAGGCCTCGGCAGTGTATTAAAATGCCATAATTGCGAATTTAAGCGTTGTTCGCTGCGGTTGTCCTGACAGCAGCCTTGACAGCTGACACAGTTGATCATTGGCTGTTGCGGTAGTCCTAGAGCCTTTGACTCCCTTTCGTTGCTAAAGAGTTAAGTGCTTCGCAAAAGTTTGTTTCCAGGCATACTGCAAATTCAGCTTTAAAAGTTTCGCCATCTGAGCTAGCGCTTGTGACAGAGGCTGGGAATGTGACCAGCTCTTGGCCATAATCTGTGGTCAATTGAGCTAACTGACACTTGTCGGTTAAATGAAATCACAGTCGACTCAAAAGCGTTGGCCGTAACTTTGCAATCAATTATGTTTACTTAGCCCGCAATTAAAGACACTTGAGTTGGACACGTGTTTCTGACTGTGAATTCCCTTAGCTGTGACTTTCACATTTTCTGTAATTTATAAGATTGTTTTCGTTAATACCTGCCAATTCAAATGCCATTACTGTGATCAGCTTATCATTGTTAAGGCATTTGTTGCATGATTTTACAATAGATTTATTTGTTAAACATTGTAATCTGAGCAACACAAAATTAACACATACTTATGTAGGAATGTATCGTGTGCAAATTCGATTTCTCAATTTCAACGATTCAAATTAATTGCAGCTTAAATTTTCTTAATATAAACCTGATATACTGTACACAAGTGATGAAGCGCAATGCTGAAAGTTTTTAAATTTAATGAAGTTAATTCTGTAATGCTAAGGAGCAGATAAGCTTGGGTAATCTGCTAATCGAACAGTCTCGACTCAATATGAATATTTTACGCGAATGGCAATATTCAAAGTTTGTCAATAGCATCATTCAAAGTAATATCAGATATATATTTCAAGGTTTCATTGAACTCGTAAAAAACATCAGGCATTCACTTTAAGGACGTCTTCTAGTCACAGACACATTATCTTTTATTACACTATTCTGCTTGAAGCTGATATGAGTTTCATAAAGGAACATATACGTGTTTATATTTTGTGAATCTTACCAGCAGTATGTTGAATTAGTTGCTTATTATTCAAGTTGGTCAAGTGTTTTAGCTGTTCATTAATTAAATTGCAAATTGGTAGAACATAATCTTAACTTGTCCATTGTGTGGGGGCTTGGCCATGTTTTGATTAGGCATTAGGCACAGACCAAAACCAAACCGAAACATGTCGAAATTAAGTGCTCTGGAATCCCTCCCTTGCTGCACTCACTTCCTCACTCCGATCCCTCAGGCTTTTCTTGGATGCCTTGGCCAAGTCTCAAGGGTGCATTATGTATGTAGAATGCTCCAGTGTGTGTGAGTCCGTGTGTGTGTGTGTGAGCTTTTAATGTGCGCCTGACTGCTTGAGTGGCCATTGTATAGGTTCTAATGTGTGTGTGTGTATGTGTGTGTATCCTGCTCAGCTCCTGCTGCCATTAATCAAAGCCAATGTCTGGCCAGACAGCCGCGAGTGCCTTTACTCCACTTTGCGGGCTAATTGCATATAAGGCTGGAAGCGCTGAACGGTGGGCGGTAGGCGGTGGGCGGGGCCACACTAATTGTATACATCTCTTACCTGATTGTATAATTGCTGGCCTATTGCAAAGTTGGTAGCGCCTGCTAATTGAAATGTAATCAGCTTTCGCTATTAATTAGCAGGTTTGTAAATAAAATGTGCACCTGAACACAATAATAGGTTTATTCTATGGTATATAGTTGCAAAAATAATGTGGTTTAGTTTGTAATAATTGCGCTGGCAGTAAAAGCCATAATTGAGTTAAAAGTGTACACATTAATTATAATTTTAGAGCACGCCATAAAAGAGTTTTGTAGCACAATAAAATATCAATTTATATCACTACAGTTCAGCGGATATAACTATTTATTTACTATATTTATTGTAGACAATAGAAATTTATAAAGCAAAAAACATTTTTGATTGTTGCTTCTAAATTATTTAGTTAACAAAAATATTTATTTATTTATATTGTGGATAATCTAAAAGACACTTTAATTACAAATAACGCTTCTAATTTTGTATGCTTAATAATTTAGCGGATAAAACTATTTATTTATATTTATTTTAGCCAATCTAACAGACACTTTTAATACAAGCAACATTTATAATATTATTGTTTAAATTAATTAGTATATAAAACTATTTATTTATATTTATCGGACACAATCAAAGAGACACTATTAATAGAAGGAACAATTTTAATTTTTTATTCTAAATTATTTAGAGGCTAAAACTATTTATTTATAGTTTTTGCTCACAATTTAAAAGACACTTAAATACAAGTAATATACTCTTCAAAATAATCTATTTGTTTACATTTATAGTCGACAATCTAAAAGACATTTTTGATACAAGAAACATTTCTAATATCTCATTCTTCATAATTTTTAATTTTTTTTGCTTCCTCTTTTAAGTTTTCAATGGGTTCTCAGGGTTAAGTTAGGATTGCAACACTCTATAGGCATAGGAACGCCAATATATCATCTGAATTGTTGCATTGCAGCTTTGTAAATATTCATTAATCATATTTATTGTTATGCAAACAACAAAGTAATCAAACGCAGCATGGCAATTAAAAGCTTTTCCGTTATTACTACTATGATTAGCAATATTTGTTTTAGTTTTAATTGTTGTTGTTATTATATTTATTATTGTTGCTGTTGCTGTAACACTGGCCAGTTGTGCACACAAACTGCCCGGAGGGATCAGAAGCTGGCTAAAACCTATCGGATGCTATTAGAGGCGAACAATTGTTGCATGAAAACAATTGCAGCTGCTGCTCAATTGCATATGGATTCGCATTCGAATGAGAATGCGAATGCGAACTCGAATGTTGAATGCGAAATATTGAATGTGCAACTGCAACAAACAACAACAACAACATCAATAATTAAGTGCCAAGAGCTGAATTCCATTAGGCAGCCTCGGTGTGTGGCAGCTTGGACAGGGAATTGCCTGGAGCGCACGGAGAGGGTCAGATACGGATACTACAATACTTACATGACAACCTTCCATTTCCCTTTAATTGGTTTAAGTTCTCATATTAAAACACTGAGAGGAAAATGTCATTTTAAAATCTTAAGTCAACTCAATGGAATTTACATAATTACAAAAATAATTCGGTTTAGGTTTCTTTGAAATAAAGTTTGTATCATTCTTTAATTTAATAATGTTTTTAGACTTTTGGTTTATTTTATTTTATTTTAAACAACAATTAAAACTTCCTGAATAAGAATTTGTTTGAAATGAGTTATGTCTACAATAAATACTCGTAAATATATCGAATAAACCTCAGAAGTTTGCAATTTTAAACTTAATATTGTAGTAAGTTCTGGAAATATGTGTTCTGTACACAGATAAATATATCTTAACCTATTCTATGTTTTCACCGCCGTTTTTTCTTCGAGTGTACTGTGGCACACAGGGCGTATGCGTAATCCGCACTTAAGACCTCTGACGAAGCGCTTTTAATTAAGCAGCTTTACTAATGCAGCAAATACTCGTTATGCAAATAAGCCACGTCAAAGTGTTGGTTTATATATTGCAGTCTGTGTTTTTCTTTTTTCTTGACTGGAAGCCTTAATGGTATGTGGGTGTCTTTTATCTTATCGAGCGACTTCTGTTTGTCAGGGTTTGCCGTTTGATCGATTCGTTGTTGCATTTTGTGCTGATGGATTTACAAAGCTCCAAGGTTTGTTCGTCATTCTCAGGTTACTGCTTAAACAAATGCAATTAGGGTGAGCTAAAAGCAGTTTACTTACACTTCATCATTTGTTCGATTATCCAGCTTTTTTTCTTGGCAGCACAAAACCCTTAAAAGAAAGTATACATTAAATTTATTTAAGTAAAACTTATGCCAGGAAATTTTAACTTTCCTTAATTAATATTTTAATAACCTACGATAGGTAATTCCTTCGTAACGAACTTTTCTATAAAACATACACTTTTCGTAGTACTTTTTAAGCGCACTTTAGTTCAGCTCAGCGAACTTTCTGGAGTTTTTTTTTTTGTTTTACTTTATAAGTTTTTTTTTTTTAAGAATATGCTCAAAGGAAATGTGTTGTGCTTTCCCAAAGTTCACTAAAACCTTATGGGCACATAAGTTTTCTTTTCAAGAGCTCTATTGAATATTCTCTGTCACAAGCTATTTAGAACGAACTTTCCAACATCACTTTAACTAAACTTGACAGCATATATGTATTAAAAAAAACAATAATTAAGCAAGATACGCTTAACCATTAAAAGAGAATCTATTGATTATTTTTTCTATCAATTATTTTTCATTGACTACTGAATCTAGAATCTGAATGTTCCTTCCTATATATTGTATTTTCAAAGGAATATACCTATACTTCATGGGTTATCAATCTTTTCCCTACCCATTAATGTCTTTAGTAGCTATAATTTTGATTAAAATAGCTATATACCTAGGCAGAAAAGACTATGAAGTCTGAACTCCTTTTCGTAATTAATATAAGGGACACACACACTTGCACATAATTATTTTACTGTGAATAAATGAATTGAAAAAGAATATACTCAGGAGTATGCATGCCTTAGTTTTCAACTATTTTAAAAATGCAGCTAATGAGGATTTCAGGACCTTGTTAAAAAATGCTCAAAGTTCTCTCCATCTTGAATTTTAGGGACTAGCTCTGAGCTGTCAGGGACCCTCCCTACTGCTCTAGTTTGTTTTTCCGCTTAACAAAGAAGTGTCAAATTATTCAGGAATGCTGAATACATTTGTGGGGCCCCATCATATCAATTCGAAGGTGTTGAATGCAACAGCTGTTTGTTCACCTGCTGAATGACTGAATCATTTTGATTTTGTTCACTGACACGCCGCCTTAAATAAACATTCGGCCGTCTCTTGTACTTAAGTATTTGGCAGTGTAAATAAATTAAATTCAAATCTAAATTGATACTACCAGCGGACAGTATGTGTGTGTGTGTGTGTTTGTGTGCACACACACGTACGTGCGTAAGGAAGGCTTCTGCTTATCAGTTGGCTCACAAATACAACGACAATACAGCGGCGCCGTTTGCCGGTCAGCGGTGTGCTCGCTGCAGAGGTGGGCGAGGGGGTGTGGGTGTGTGGGTGTGGTTGTGACTTTATCACTGCTTAATTACGTTGCTGATAAGCCGAACTCGCTTTTTCTTTCGTTTGGCCGTTTCTTGATATCAGAAGTTAATGGTTTTTTTTCTGTTCTTTTTTTGGTATATATATTTTTTGTATTTGTTTTTTTTTTTTTTTGGTTCTGTAGAGCGAACATTTTGTGGTGCTCTTGAAGTGCACAGTTGAGATTTAGTTAATAAAAATTAATAGGCATGTGATTTGTTTGGCCTTTAGTGGCAAAACAACATTTCGCTGTGTTTTATGAGCCTCGGGAAGAGATTGTGTTTATATGCGGCTGGGCTGGTTGTTAATTGTAAATTCATGTTTTATTCTGTGTACAATAGTCGAGTACATGCTCTGTGTGCTGCAAGAGGTGTTCACACACAACAAACACACCATACACAACACCACACACCACACACAACGCCAACGGAATGTTTGCCTAATTATTTATTTGACGCTTTAATTACGCATTTATTGCCTGGGGCCAGCAGTGCGTATACGTAATATCAACAACGCCTGCCACACACAGTAAAAGCGCTGGCCTGCTCGACCGCAATTCATAAAGTCATTGACACGGCAACAGGGTGATAAAAATAAATGGCATAAGTATTTATTTGACTATGCTACTATTTTATTAATAATATTATACTTTGTGCTATGCTTTGAAGCTGGAAATGTATCTTTCATAGAGTTTTCCTGACCTAGGTAGAGCCACATTCAATACGACCTGTAATCTCTGGATATTCGACTTGTCGGTACTGATAAAAGTATTGGTCGTTTTAATGCCTTCAAGGCCGTCATTCATTTGCTGCCTATAGATACATAGATCGATAAGCAAAAGATATATCAGCTGAAATGGCAATATCAAATTCAACAATTTATAGCTTTGTTTGTATACAATTTTAATACTTTACTTGCTCTTCTCTTATATATATTTCTATTTGTTTAGACAAGAAGCCCAAACATTGATCTAAACTATTAAGTTTGGATGGCCTTATTACATTCAGACAGATATTAGCTGATTTTCATACAAAATACTCTCTACAACAAACTTTCTTGCACATTCGAGGGTAGTTTATTGATCTAGCACCCCATTTGCTTCAAAATTATATGGTATTGAATAGATAGACACACATGAAATGTTTATTTGCATATGCATACTAAATGCTGATGGTGCTTTTATTAGTATTATAAGCTAACACATATGTACATTCATTTTCATGTGCATTTTCCAACGTTTCCTGGGCTTTGGAGAAAATTGATTGGCCAGTTTTTCATTTACAATTATTGCAAAATTATTAACGTAAATGCAGCTATCAATATTTCGTTGTGGTTTTATAAATAAATCTAGTTTTATCATCGTTTTGTATACACATATATACTGGAATATTTATTGCAACTTGTGAAAACATATAGCAAGTAAGATTTAGTAGTTCTATATAGCTGGTTCAGTATTGGTCGTGCTTTTCAATGGCCGGCCTTATTTTAATTGTTCTAAATACTTTTTTATCGCTAGTTATTAATAGACTTTAAAACAATATATCGTTGTGTGTGTAGTTGTACTTCATTCTTCAATTAATTTAAGCGCCAATGCAAAAGTAGTTAAACTATTTTTACACAGCGCGATAAAGAAATCATGAATAAACCAAAACTATGGCAACGAGTATGGAAATATTTAGTTATATTTATATGCAAATCAAATGTGGCTATTCTCATGCATAATTCATCAAAAGGACAAACTGCATACGAGCATGCCAAACAGTTTTTCAAAAATGCTAATTGACTAAAATATTTAGTGTTAGATGAGATTTGTGCGCACACTATTATTTAAAATTTATGTATATTGAATGGATCTATGAATAGACATATTCATGTCATAGCTTAAATTTTCTACGAATGTGTTTTTTTTATCTTACAATACCTAATGGAAAACACTTTAAGACCGATTTCCGCTTGTTTCTGTCACAGCTAAAGACTCTCTTAACATGTCAAATTCGATAAAATGTGTAAAAAGGGGGTATTAAATCTGTGATAATGTATGTAACAGGCAGAAGAGGACATTTTCGACTCTAAAAAGTGTATATATTCTTGATTAGCATGAACAGCCCTGTCTGTCTGTCTGTCTGTCCTGTGTACTAAACGCAGATCAAGTTATTTTCAGAGTTCAGTTATTTCGTTTTACAGCAGCAATTTTGCAGATATAGCCTTGGGATTTTGCATATATCATACTTGGACGGCTCTTAATATACTGTCCGAATTTCAAATCGCTCGGATAAAATACCTCACAGTTATTCAACAAACAAGATTCAGTTCTGCAGTTATAGCAGAAAACGCCTCGCTTGCTCTGTAGTGCGCTGTCCATTGTGTGCGAGCGTATTTGTGTCTGTGGCGTGTTAATGTGTAAGTGTACGAAGATGTGTTCCACAAATTTTAGACCTGGGTACAGGGAGTCTCGTAGTCGGATATGCTCGAGTAGATCCGTCCGTCAGAACTCAGTTGACAGTTTATTCCACTGATAAACTTTAAACAAGTTATGGAATTGCTGTAATGTATTCAATATTGAGCAGCACAGAAGAGCGTTTATAAATAAAAAAGCCTTGCGATTGACAATCAAAATATGAATCTTAGAACTTCTTGCCAACTTGACACATTTCTAAGATGTTAACCAAAAGGTTAGAAAACTAAACGAATTTTAACAGCTTGCCAACTTATTATACTGTCGACACAAACATGAAAAGCAGACCTAAATTTGGTTACAGGGTTATTCAAACTATTTTTAACTTTGTAGGTAATTTCTTTAGACGACTTTGTTCCAGTAAAAAGATGTTGGTCTCTTTGTTGTCTAACTCAAAGTCTGCTAATTGCAATTTGCGCTGCTGCATAAAGAAAACTACGAGAGATGTCTACAGTGCCACCTTTAAGAATGAAACGCAGCTGGAGATGCACTTCTGGGCAGTGCAAGCACACCAGCTTTCCCCTTCCACACCCCCGTACAGCCCGCGCACCCACAGACACGCACAGCTTCTGGCACACACGCTGGGTAATATGAGTGGAAATGTTTTGGGTGCCGCCAACGCCTGTCACATAAATCTCGGCCATTTTAGTATCAGATTTGCATTTATGTGTGGGTTGCACCACAGCACCACAGCACCACCCCAGCACAAGAGCCCCACCAGGCGGGGAGGCAACCGCTTCTATTGTCGCCCCGTTGCTTGCCATAAATTTGGCTTTATTCGTAGCGCCATTTGTCCTCGACCTTGTTAAATGGCACGCGTTGCGTTTTGGCATCGATTAGGAAGCCAAATAACGATTTCACAAGTCCCAATTTAGCCCTGGGTTCTATTTATGACAGTGGGTGCAACTGCAGGGCCTACAGAGAACCTGAGTCCTGCACGCAATCCGCCTGTGAAAGGTCCTTTCAGCTTGCTCTATAACCTTGCTGCTTGAACTTAACATTCCCTGGCACCACAGCCTTCGATGCAAGCAACGCTTAATACAGCATTTTTGCTAGTTGTTGTTATTAAGCTGAGCTGCATTTTAATGGTCTTTATTGATTTTTAGTCTTTGTCCCACGTTGCTGGCGTTGCGACCCCTCACAACCTTTCGCGACCTCATCCCCTGGGCTATTACCTCACATGCTTCCTGCTGGTTATGAGCAGTTCGCATCAATTGAGCCGTGCTAATGGCTTCAGACCATGGCATTGCACCTGGCCAGGTCCACAACTCTGTGTTTCGCCCCTGCTGACATTCTACTCGCGGCATCATCGTTACTCCGAAGTGCCCCTTTGACGTGAACTCATTTTGCGAATTTGCAATTGCGCAGTTTTCTGTGCACTTCATTTTGATGGTCTTGGCAATTTAAGAGCCTAATTAATGTTGGAAAGGTCGCTATTTCTTGGTAAAATTCATTCGACAGCCAGTTCTCGAATTATTTACAGTAAATTGGAAAACTGTGGAGAATTATTTTTGCACTTGCACGAAAAAGAGCTAAATAAAAATAATGATGAAATTATAAATCAGATTTTAGTAATACAACGTATTCAATGCCAATTTACGCTCTATTTCATTGAAGGCACTTAAAACTTTCGATAGATTTTATTGTGCATTTTTCTATATACAAAACCCAATTACATACCTAACATTGTTGTTGATACTAGTTTGATACCAACATTGTTTTCTACTGATACTGGTATTGAGGAAGCTTAAATATTTTAGTTCCACTTGCTCTTTAATATCTGCGATAATTAGAAATGTGGTATTCTAAATAAGTTGGTATTTCTTAAAAACCCTTCTTTTAAGTAAGTAAAAGGTATTTTATAATAATAATATATATTTAAATGTATTATATCATAATAGTTCATGAGAATAATAATAATTATAATCTAACTTTGTAAATTGTTTGTGCAGGGACGCTGGGAAAACTGTTCAATTGGTGGATATATAAAATTTCTCAGTTTTCAGAAAAATAAAATATTTTCGTTAATTCGAAACAGTGATTAATTTTAGTAACATTTGCATGTTAAAACAATTAATCCATTTAATCAGTTAATACTACAAATATAAGTTACAGCTTTAATAACTCGAAAATTTAAAATATTGTTCAGCTCATTCCAGGGTACAAAGCAGTCGAGTATTTTGGACTAGACTAGCGCACTCAGATTTTTCTCAGTTTCTATATCTATTGTGGCACACTTCCCCTCCCTTGGGAAGGGTTTTTGCTTCCGGTGTGCACGCCTCGCTTATCGGCGCATTTTCAGTTGTTGTTCGGGCTGCTCAACTTGTCTCAGTCTAAGACTGAGACTGCGACAGGATAGGGACTAAGAAGAGACAGAGAAGATACTGGGACTGAGACTGAGACTTGGCTTATGCCTCGTCCTTGGCTTGGCAGGTTGTTTGCCTGTTCCTGCATGTCAGGCGCTTGTTTGTTTTGTGTTTCCTTCCGTTTTCAATTTCTTGTTAGTTGCTGACGTAGTGCACTTATTTTTGTTACTTTTATTCTTATGCTTGCATATTTTGTGCATATTTTTCATGTGACATTCTTACCGTGTGTTGGGTGTTGTGTGGTGTGTGTTGGATGTACTGTGTTCGTAGCGCCTCCAAGCCACTTGCAACATTTTCAGCTTGTTGCTGTTGTTGTCACAGAGGGTGGGAGTGAGGAGTGCTTACCAAGCAAGGGTGCAGCCGGATTCTGTGACATGGACAACTAAAGGCAGATGGCGTCGCTTTCCTTTCGGTCCTTCAGCCTTTTTAATATGTGCCAAGGCTTTGTCTTTGCTCTTCTCAATTACTTTCCACTGGCACAAGAAATTAATTTCTTAGTGAACTTCTTTGTAGCAGCTATTTGTCAGATTGCAGCCTCTGCTGCAAATTGCTCGATGTGGCCTTAAATTTCAAGCCGCAAGTCTCCTGCCTTAATGCCATTGTTTATTTGCGGTAGAGTCGTTATGCGTTGGCTTAATTGAAATCTAATTTAATTTATGGCTATTAAACCAACACAACAAATACGACACAGCCGAAGACACAATCCAAATATTTGCACATTGCTCATATACAATATACTCTGTGCCATATATTCATATATGGCATTTTAATTGAAATACCAGAGCGCAATGTCTACTTAAGGCCAGAGGCCGAGCCAAGTCAGTCAGCACAAGTCACGCGGAAATAACCTGCATTAATTTAGGTACATCTATTAAATACATTAATTTATTGATTTTCCATATAAATATGCTTTACGTATACACAATGTTCCCCCTCCCCACACCCCATATACTACGAAAAACTTTCATATAAATGTCTCTGTGACTTTCGCTTTGTTTGCGCACTGCTTGCTCAGATCCTATCAATGGAAATACTGAAGGGACCTTTGTGCTGGCTCTGTTGCCAGACATGGGACATCCCGAGGCATAACACAACAAATTCATAATAATTGGATCGACCATCATGAAACAGAACACACGCAGCGAGCGACCACAGGAAATAGAAATGAACGCGTGATTTGGTTGAAAAATAAGTTTCGCGCAAGATTAAATACGATATAAATATAACCGCAACGTTTGTTTTCAATTTCAATTTCGATGCAGGAATTTGGAAAAAATCGAAAATTCAATGAATCAACAAAAATTTATGTTGGTCATATTAAATATAAAAAATATTCAATTTAAATTCAATTGGAAACTTTGTGAATGAAAAACGAACGTTTATTTTATTTTAAAGAAGTTGAGTATGTATTTAAATAAAAATTGAATTTAAATGAAATATTTTTATCAATTTATAAAGAACTTTAAAATCTTAAAAACCCATATTTTTATTGAAAAACGAACGTTTTAGTTTTAATTTAAATAAACATTTGCAATCAATTTGTAATGCATTTAAATAAGAATTAAATTTTTCAATCAATCTTTAATGTGTTTAAGGAAAAATTTAATGAAAATTAAATATTTTAATCAATTTATAAACTCTTTTAAATTCCTCTAAATCTCATATAATAATTTAGACGTTTTTTGGTATATATTAAAGAGCGCTACTCTCCGTTTTCATGATGTTATCAGGATTTAACCGGGATACATTCAGCACTGTCTCTCGACATAGTCTTTTTAACAAACCAAAAATCAATAAAATATGTTTTATTTAACACTTTTTACCCGTACTGAACTGCTTTCCCTTCCTGTATATAGATAGATTCTAGTTATGCCCTTGACAGACATTAATAATTAAAAATTTGGGCATTCTTAGCGAATATGCACAATTTATTAATAAATATATTAAAGAGAGTTTCAGCTCTCTCGTGTTGTCACGTGGTCATCTCAGGCAGGACAACAGCTGTGGGCCGGGTCAAGTGATTGACACAGCCAGAGGCGGAGGCGACAGACCATCTTGGGGTCAGAGGCAAAGGGCAGCAAACGTCTACTTAATGGACCATTGACAATTATAAGGCTACTAAATCGTGTGAACAGGATATAATAATAATAGAGCGAGAGCGAAAAACAAACACGAGAATGTCATGTGCACAATTCATGTTCATCCAGTAAAGTTGTTGTTGCTAGGGGACGTTGGGACAAGGGGGATAGTGCCAGTTGGGGCTATAACGATTGCATATTATTCAATTAAAATCGCACTAGCATTACGAGTATTAAACTCATAGCGACAACTGTCAGGCACACGCACACGCAATCAATGTCAACACAAACACCCACACCCTCGCAACTCACACACTCACACACATGCAGCTGAGGGCAAAGGAATTTGCACATTTATTCACTGCAGATCTCGGTGGATGGGGGGACTACGGGGACTACTGTGGGAGACCGTCCCTTGCTAGGACATTAATACTTGGATGCCGTAGACGTAGTAAGACACACATAAATGTCAGCTACAAGATTTGATAGCCTCCGGGTTAAGACTAAGCACTAAGCGTATGCGTGTCAAAGTTGTGCAAGAGGGGTGTAAGGGACGTCAGTGTATGTGTTTGTTTATGTAGGTTAGTGTACGTACAGTTAGTTGCCTGACATCTGCTTTGGGCCTGTGCCCAGCCCAGCTCTCACAGTTCTTTGTTTCGTTTGTGTAGCCAAAAAGTATGCTACAAAATGTGTCGAAGCTTAACCCTATACAGAGCACGTTCTCTTAAATTGCCAATCAGAAATTCGATATCATTGCTGAACGGCTATCGACTAAAACCTGTCGACTTCTTTGATGGTCAGTGCTCGACTTCAGAGTTACTCTCGTTCGTTTTAAAAAGTATACTCAAAATTAGTATTTTCGGGTTTAATTATTGATTTAAGTGAAATTTTCTTTCGCTAATTAGCAATATAAATCGCAGTTTTTGATGAAGCGGCAGACTTTTCAGGTGTTTATTAATAATTTATTTATTAACTTATTACATGTTCCTATCTATTGCAAACATTATATACGAACAAGGTCCAAAGTTATATTGTAGGTTTATTCACAAACATTTACAACTTAAGTTTATTATTTTTGTTAATTAAATGATAATGGTGTAGATATTGTTGGTGTGTGATAAATTATTAATAAATCTAAGGTATAACTGGTATGACTGGAATTCGATACCGATTTGTGACACAAGGGATTTTCTTCGGTAATTCATATAACCCACATTTTTTATCAAAAGTCAAATTATTATAACTTACAGAAAAATCATTTAATACATAATAATTATAGCAAAATAAAAAAGCATGGGTTAAAACTATTGATTCTAGTGATAGTCTTGTAGTTGTAGTTTATTGTGCAGCAAAAAGCATTACTTAACACTATAAAGGCAACCATTGTACGAAACGATGTGCACAGTTTTTCTTTATGCATTTTATGTTCTCTGCCTTTGCTGTAGGACATTTTATTATTTTAAGCATAGTTGCCTCTCTGTACATTTTACAGTAGCAACAAAATTGCCTTGCCTTAATGTCCTCTACAAATTAGGCACTCTGCTACAAAAACATGAGATATAACTGCCGGAGAGTATGATAGCTGCAACCAGGCTGGGGCAACTGCTGCTGCTGTGGCTGCCCCATCTGGTGCTGGTTGTAAGAGGTTCGCATGTGATGGCAAAGTTGCTGGCACACAAAAGTTGCCAGATCCAAAAAACTGTTGCCCCCAAATGAACCTTTTGGAGGATGTGAAACTTCCGTTGTTGGCGCTGCAGCTGTGCGCCGGTGGCGCTAAGTGGCACCCAGCTAGGAGACAGCATCAGCAGCTCGGTGTCCACCTATCGCCCCTCCAGAGTCCTCTGCTATCCTGGCTGCCTGCTGAGTGCTGATTGTCTGTGTGTGTGGGTGATGCCTGCCTGTAGCTATGTTCTTATGGCAATCGTTTCAAATTTTATGGCTGCTTCAAGTCCTGGATCCTTATACACAGTTTGCAGTTTTTGCTGAATGCCTGTCGCGTGTCCTGTAATCGATATTTGTGGCGATGTACCTGTCCAGCTGCGTGACTGTCTGTTGTTTATTAGCTTAGCATTGCCCATCTAGCAGAAATTTAATATCGTTTATTTTGCGCTATTTTCCAGCTGCCAACAGCAGCTGCTTCTTGCTTATTATCCTTGTTGGTACTCCCTTTAAAGTTACAAAATGTTTCCATCAATAGTTCTAGATTGTGTCTCTAACTTTCTCCCTCTTTCTATTTATATCTCTCTCCGGGCTTGCGGTGGCTAAAGCCACAGATACGCAGGGAGCATCCATAATGCCATTCACACTTTACTGGGCGGTGTGAAAAATACGGCTTAACAGTACATTTACTTGAGAATTTATGTGTTTATAAAAAGAGTGCGTGTGTATGCGTGTGTGAGTGTTTGTTGGCCAGAAGGCATCTGAATGTAGGTCCAATGCCTTGCCATGTGCTGAGTGCGTCTCTAGAATGCCTAGAATGCGATTAGACGTCCCATATATTATTCAATTTGCACAGCAGGCTACAGAAATTGTTGCTTAACCCAGCAGAGACTGACTTACAAACAGATATACAGCTGTATATATTATCTTAATAACATATAAATACTGTAGATTTAAGATGTACATAGTATATAAATAAATGTGTATATAATTTACAATATAACATTTATTGAGTATTACTTTATTATATTTATGTGTTGCATTAACTTGTACCTAAACACCCAACTATATGCATACTGAAACAGCGTTGCCAGATCGCCAATTTTGTTTAATTTTACAGAGTCTTGTAACACTAATCTTCGCTTACTAAGTGTGGTTTTATATCGTCAGTCTGGCTACGCTGGTCATTTCACGGTGTTTCCAAACACTGAAAACGATCGAATTTCGTCTCGATATAGACTATATTAGTCTACTTTTATTTTCATTTATTTCATTATTTCTGCAATAAAGTCTACCTCCGCCACCTGAAATCGAATCCTTAACAATTTCCGCGTTTTCTTTCTATTTATACCCAGTATATATTTTGTCAAAACGATAACTTATACACAAGTTTCTTAAAACATATTTAAACAATAGATTGAGAAACAGTAT
Organism: Hirtodrosophila histrioides; assembly: GCA_037075165.1. NCBI lineage: Eukaryota > Metazoa > Arthropoda > Insecta > Diptera > Drosophilidae > Hirtodrosophila > Hirtodrosophila histrioides. The sequence continues at coordinate 3,546,819 of JBAMCL010000390.1, read as the reverse complement.
TGAAAATTCTGAAAATCTGTTCATCTCTTCGAGTTAAATGTGAATTTATTCCATGCAAGCAAGTCTCGGGGCGAAGCACACAAGTTAGTGAAAGCAATTCGATTAGGGTTCTCTAATTCATTTATGTTCTGAATGTGCCCCTTTAGCACTCAGGGGTTAAGAGCTACGACCTGAGTAAATGTTTTCAAATATTTATGATCGACTATCGGACTCGTTACATCTCGCTACATTTGCTCGGGCAATTTTATCTATCGGAATTTGGCTTAGGCATCAATTATTCAAAGACTACATTGTATCGTTTGAGGCTCCGCCTCGATGCCACCCATTTAGTTTGCACTTTTTGTGAGTGCACAAAAAAAGCAGATTTTAAATGAAAGAACCAACTAAACTCAGCGCTTTTGGAGAAGAGGGTGATGAGTGGGTGGCTGGGGCCTCCATGTGGAAAAAGCAATTTATGCAAAATCACGTATGCCATGACATAAAAAACTATAAATAATTCAACAGCCGAAATGCATTGGGTGTTGTCAGTGAGTGGGTGTGTGTGTGTGTGTATGTGTTTGTGAGATGCACTGCACGTTGTGCAATAGGTAAAAGCAAATAGTCAGTTTGAATGGGGGTTGGGAGACTTTTCAGGCTGATTTTAAAATATATATTAAAAGACATCAAATAGAAAGTCAAGACAGAGTCCAGCTCAAGACGAATGTGTTGTGTGTGATGTGTCTGTGACTGTGACTGCCTTTTTTGTGAACTGTGGCTCAATGTCATTGACTGCTGTCACTCCGAGCACAAACATACAGCCTCACACACTTTGACCCATTACTGAAGCGTGTGCTAATCTATTTTATGCTTGCTCCCGCCCAAAAACCCAAAGCCCCCAAAGCGAGTTATTCGACATTGGGTTACTGAGATTCAATAAAAGATATTTTTGAATTGCTGCCTACGTCGGCAACGGCTGTGGGCTACAAATGTATTTGGTACTTCAATTTTATTTAACATTTTGACTGGCAGCAGCCCCGAGTGGCACTTCGTTCCCAATTTATTGGGTTCATCAAAAGCTGTCAATAGACAACATATGCCGGCTTTATTTGGGTCGTGTTCGTGGTAACCAAGTAACCGAGCAACCCTTTGGGATTTGAGGTAGTTCAGTGAGTAAAATTGCATAGAATTTCAAATGGGGTAAGCCAAATAAATGCAATAGAAAGTGATTTAAGCAATCTCCTTGGATAAATGCAGCCTTATATATATTTTTCAGTGAAATGTTAGCTCTTGGTAAAAAAAATTGCATAAATTTGATGAATATTGCATTTCAATTTCTATGGATTCTATTAAATAAAGTTTAAATGAACATTTGAAAATATTCATTAAAAATAAAAATGGTATATAGACAAATATAATACTTGGACAAATGAAATTTTAGTTTGACCCAGTTTCAATAAGAGAATCAAATCAGAAAATATTCAATGCCAAAAACGTTACGTTTTTCATTTCAATGCAGTTAAGGATTGAGGGTTTTTTTTATAGAAAAATGCATAAATAAATAAAGCTAACAGCTAAATAAATTATTAGCACATCATTACTAAATTTAATATCACACAATATCAATTTAAAATTAATTTATTGTATCCTTATTGAAATCTCTTTCACAGCCCGTGCAACTCAACTGAGCCAAAAAGGAACACTTCAGGGACTTGGGGTAAGTCTATGAATTCAGCTGTAAAACATTTGATACTCATATTTTTGGCAATTGAGATTTCAAAAATTTCGCTTGACTGCAAGCTGAAGGAAAAATATGAACATTTGACTCTAGATTAGGCGATAAAAATGCGCATTAAGCTGTCTGGAAGAGATAACTTCATATGAATTTATTGACATTTGTGGGCTGAAGAGTGTGGGGTGAACAATGGTCAGTTCTCCAAGGGTTCCACTTGTTTGCTTGAATTTCTATTACTATTGTATTTGCATACCCTAGCCGAGGGTACTTCAGCTTTGTCACAAAGTACGTAACATATTGATAGATGCGTTTCTGAAACCTTGACTCAATATAGTCATGTCTCTTTTCAGCTTGGCACTCAGTTCATAAGTCTCAACTGAATGGATCGGATCACTATATAGCTGGATTAAATTCAGTTGTTGTATGCAAAACTCTTTTGTCTTTGCCAAAACGAATTTACAGTTTATATAATATATATTTTTGTGTGTTTTGTAACCAGACCTTTGGAAGTGTCTGCTGTGATTGTACTCTGCGTATTGATCTATATATAGATTGCCATCTGTTTATTAGATCTGCTCAGTGTCGACTCTCCGTGACTCACCAGACTGATCTGTACTTTCAGATTTCTATTTTTTACTTTTAACAATTTGCTCAAATTTAATCGAAATCGGAGTATATATCTTATAGCTGTCAAGGGAACAATAGAACTGTTTTACATAGAAGGTTCTGGTAGAAGTTTTTTTTTACCATCTCTGATAGGGTATCAAATCTGCGACAACCCAAAATTAGGTTTTCTTTGTTGCCTTTCTTTTGGTCAAGTGGGCGAGCAGTCAGCCATAAAAAGGCCAACATCCGCTGCGGCTAATGTGCTGTCATTTGTATTGGCTGCCGAGATGGGGGGAAGTGGAGGAGGAGATGGAGCAGCAGGAGTGGATTTGATACCTTTGTGTGCGAATGTGGCATGAAAAAATACATAAATAAATGAGGTACGTGCAGGGGATTTGCAATTCTTTGTCATAATCAATCGTTGGCCATGATTTATGCAAACAAATTTCTGCCTTTCAGCAAAAAACTGTTCTGAATTTAAATCAAAGTCAGGGCGGGCAGAAGGGCGCTTAAACCTGCGGTGGCGCTTCATAAATTTGTTTATTCATTTGGCTTTTGTTTTGTTGTCCTTTTGCTGCCGCTTTGCTGTGGTCAGATCCTCTTTTTTTCTTTCCTTTTGGTCAATTATTCAAACTGAAGCGAGTGCTCTGCTATGGTTGCTGCACAGTCCCCACACCCCGTTTCCCATTTAACTGGCTTACAGAATGTGCCACTGACCATGTCCTTGCAAATTGTGTAAAAAGTGTTCGCTTTTCAGAAAGCTACTCATCAACAGGTCTGGCCAGTCTCTGGAATACTCTGCGAGTTCATTATACGCCTGGATTTGTTTACAATGTGTGTCCTTTTGTGTGCGTGTGTGTGTGTTTGTGTGTGCTGTGGCTGCTTACAAAAGGTGTCTGTCATTCAGACGGTCGTTGCTACGGTCACTGGCCAACCGACGACTGCAGCCAGCACTAGACAAGCTATTCGTATCCTGTGACCACATCCTGTCGCCGGCAGTCCGCCTGCTTGGCTGCCTCCTGCCCGCCGTCCTCACTGACAAACGTACTTTACAGCCTCCTTAGAGCCTGTCTATACTCCCTCACTCCCACCCACCTTCTCCTTTCCGTTCTAGCTCCGATTCCATTGTGCGCTTATGGCGCGCCTGTGCATTCATATGACTGCTCATGGCCAGGCTCTCAGACAAGGCATTTTGACGCCAGGACGAAGCCGTGTCAGCCGTCCACGCTGCCTAACGAAGCATAAACTAAGCGCTCTTTTAATCTAGCTCTATGTGTATGTGTGTGTGTGTGTCGGCGTGTGTGTGTGAATGTGTCTGCGCCAGTTCACAAGAAATCAAGCGTAATGAAGCCCACGAGCAGCCCAAGCCGCACTTACTCAGCAAAATTGCAAAGCTGGCACAAGTTCAAGTTTAGATTCATACACTGGCTCTTTCTATACCCTGTACCCATTCACTGACTTCATGAGGCTATAATAACATATCTAACAGACAATTGGAGCACTTTCCGAGTCTACCAAGTATAAAGATACGAGTATACTTATCAAGTGAGTAAGTCTGTCTAACTTTCGAAAGTCTATCACTTTAAATACGTTTATCTCAAAGACTTTAGGTGCTAGAGATACAAAAGTTGGTATGCAGCTTCTCCTATGTATACCAAACGTTCATCGAGTTAAAATTTTAAATTTTGTATACTCCATTATCCGAACCTTGAAAAACCAATATTAAAGCCATACTTTTTACTCTTTTTTTTTAATTTTTCTATTTAATCTCTTTGTTATTTCATACTTTTACTGGAGGACGACTGTGTATAGGGTATCTCCTAGTCGACCTGTCGCCTAGACTAGACGGCTTTCTTATTTGTTTGTTGCTGTTAGAGCTGTTGCTGCTGTTGTTGTTTTTGTTGTGCCCATTCAAAACTCAAGCGCATGATAATAGATACGCATGTAGACAACGCCCTGTCAGGACACTCAAAGGAGTTTGACTTGCCGATTGGGTCCTCAAAACGGGTAAATGAGCAACGCAAAGTAATCCACTTGAGGTTTAATTAGCGCCTCGAAGCTCTTTAAGAGCTTAAGGAACCTTTATTTCTGAATAGCACACGGTTTAAATAAATGTTGCGTCTATATATCTAATTGATTTTTGAATTGGCTGCTAAGTGGCTTGGCGAGGGGGTTAGGGATCTTCGCTAAGCCTATATCAAATTTCAATTGAATCGGAAAGGTATCAATATCAAATAGGACGACAATTGAAAACACTTTTATTCGAGCTTATAAATTGTTTAGCGTTGTAGCGATAAAAAGATAATTGTTAATATTAATTACACTTGCTTTTGAATTGCTGTGATATGCTTTTTGATATTTGATATTTGTGCAGATGTTCAATTTAGCTTGAAGTCTTGTTTATCTCTCTGTGAAAAGTCACTTTATTGTTATTAACAGAAGCTATATATTAAATTTCCAAGCAATAAGATTCAATTTTAATTGGCTACTGTGCTTAAGTTAGGATAAGTACAGTAATTATTAAATTTTGTCGAGGTTATGTCTTAGCTTCACTGCTTGGAAGCATTCTACTTAATTGATATATATTGCTTTGATTCTGGGGATCAACAGCTTACACTCCATAACAGTATCAAATAAAATATAAACGATGTAAAAATATCCTCAACATTTCTCAGGTCTGTTCTCATTTCCGAACTCTTGTCATTCCGAATCTTTAATTATATTTTAGAATTTATTCGCCGGGCTTCTACCATATTTCATTCCGAATCGCTTGCAATTGCAAAATGAAAAGCAAACGTTATCCCTTACCAAGATCATTCCATTTTTTTAACAAAATATTTAACAATCTCTTGAATACAGAAAACCTTAAACATTTCGAATGATTTGATCCGAATTCGGAATGTATTATATGCTTCTCTGCATTTCACAATTTCTACTTAAATAGTCATAATGTTTACATTCGCTTCGCATGAATTACACACTTGAGTCCTTAAATTCAAGTACCACGGGGCAAATGTGTATTATTATTATTATTGTTTTTATTATTATGATGTGCATTATTGGTGTACGGGAACAACAACAATAACAAGAACAACAGACTCGAAAATAAACGCCTAATTGCCATAAGAAAATACAGCACGTTTTTAAAGCGTCTGTCTGACGAAAATTACCATTAGAGATACAGAACGAGAACCAGAAACAGATTCGGATCCAGAACAAGAATAAAAACAAGAAAATCAAAGGCAACTCATAAAATGGCTGCAGGAAATGACGTGACGTGATGCGGGGCTTTTGTTTATTTTTGCTGCTGTTTTTGCCCTTTGCTGTCCACAGCAACAACAATAACAGCAACAACAACAACAGCAATAACCACAATAACAACAGCCTTAATAGCAATAACAACATAACTTTTACAACAAATATCAACAAAGGGCAGCAGTCGCAACGTCTTTGAAATTGACTTCATTATTATTTTATAACCTTCAGAACTTACCCTGCCTCCCGCGCTCTGGCTTTAGTTTTTGCTCCTGCCTTTTGCTTTTTCAATGTCCTTTATCAAATCTCACAATGTGGTGCTTCTGGCACGTTCTCAAAGGCTTTTCCAGCTGAGGCTTTGGCTTCGTCTTCGGCTTCGGCTTCGTCTTCGCTTACTGTCCGCATCGTGTGACTGACTGCTTATTAAAAGCAGGCTTGAGGCTGTTTCACTATCTATATGGCTTGATGCACGCGAGTATATACTCGAACAGCAGAGTCATATATAGTACATACTTTGAGTATGCAAATGCGGGGATACGGCAGCATCAAGATAGTGCAGCGAAGGACACTGACTGACGGCTGAGTGGACGGCAGGAAAGAAAAATACGAATAGTTGCCTTCACTGTCCAACAGCAGATATTGCATTTCGAGGCAAAAATTTCTTCAAAAGTTTAGCATAATGCAATTTTTATAGTCCATAATAGTTTGTGATTGTTTTAGAGGCAGAAAAGTAGACATAGAAACAGGAATGTTCCCATTTTCGTTTACTTTTCATTCCGAAGCGTTTTAGATTTGACCGAAAAATGAATTTACTGCTACGCATAAAATTTAAATGCAATATTGATATGGGAGTCAAAACACGACCAATGAGGTATTGCTTGTAAAAATTGGTTAAGTTTTGACAAAGTTATCGTAGGTTGAAGTGTAGAAAGAACATTTTCTATAAGGTTATGATCTCTGAAAGACTTGTAAAATGACCGAAATATGAACTTTAAGAAATGAATAAAATTGAAATGCCAAATCAATCTAAATGTCAAAAATGCATTCTGATAAATGCATTCCGTATAGAATTTGGTTCTGTTTTGACAAAGTTACAAAATTTTGAATTTTAAGGAGGTCATATACCAAGAATCTAAGATCTTTACAGCTCAATTTGGCAAATAAAATTTATCCAAAAATTAAATGAATAAAATGTCTTCACATCAGAAAACTCTATGTCGCATGCATCTCTTAAGCTAAGGGTACCAAAATTGGTAAAATAACTGCAGTTGACCTACTTGACAGATTTGATATTAACAAGTAAGAACGTTGCAGTCGGACACCTTGACATCTCATAAATTGAGGATATTTACCAACATGTGTACCAAGTTTGGTTGTTCTAGCTTCAAGGGTGTGGAAAGAAATTGCGTTCATACGGACAGACGGACCTTTCGCAAGCCCAATATACTCTTTTTCACTTATGGAACAGAGTATAAAAATAATTGTTTATTTTGTTGTGAAACGCTCTGACTCAATTGAATTTACCCAAGAATATAAAGTCATATGATTGTATATTCTTTGATTATATTTATGCAACAACTGAGATTATGAGTCAAGCAGTTCTTTGAATTCAACTATATGTATAATCTTAAGCATTAAACTTATCGTATTAAATGTTATCAACACATTAGGGGGAATGGGTAATAAACAAAATCAGGTTTTAGACTTGTGAACTCTAATTTGTTTTGATTGCAATGCAGTGGCTTACTTCATGTAGCAATGAAAGTACTTTCACAATATTACAAAGCTATCCTTGTGCTTGCATGCACTTCAATCTCAAAAACTTGTACTCGAGTGTCCCTTGAGAATATTGGCACACATTTTTGTACCTTTGTGGCATTAGTTGTATCACTTGATCGTTTTGTTTGTGGCATTAACTTTACAAGTAGACAGCTTAAATCTATTTGTATATTTGCAACATGCAACGCATTTGTTTTTTTGGGTCAATTTTGCAGGCACTCGACAAATTTAAGTGGTTTTTAATACACACTCGAAAAAAATGTGGAATTTGTTGTGCGTTATCAAAGCGATTGAAAAACAATTACACTTCTGACATTAATGGCGCATGCTCTTGATGGCGACAGCAAAAACAACAACAACGGCAACAACAACAACAGCAATAACAAATACAAGCAATTTTATGTAAAAACTTTTGCACTTTTCACACACTCACACATTCCGGCAGGAGGGGGTGGCTGGGCTGGCATCTGCTGGTGGCAGACGCGTAAAACTTTCATTTGTTTACACGGGGCGTTGCCGGCTGCCCGGATAACCACATCAAAAATAAACAACAACAAAAAGCGAAATGCAAAAAATTGTAAATTGATTTTTCAAAAAAAATTATAAATAAACAAAATGATTCGCAGCGCGTATTTACCAAGCGAACAATAAGTTTGTTATACTTTTTTTTGCAATTTAGAAATTTGTTTAAAGGCAATGCCTTTAAAGGCAGCCAAGGCCTGGGCCTGGGCCTGGGCCAGGCTAATGGTGGGCTTTATTAACATGATTGCCACGCCCACACGTCAGCAGTGAGTGGGAGTAAGCTTATCAATGAATCACCAAAGCATGTGATTGATGATTGCCCCTGATGAGTGTGAGTGTGTGTGGGTGTATGTGTGTGTGTGTGTGGCAGTAAGTAAGCATATACTTAACTGAGTATCTGCCTGTGTGCCACACTCCAAATGTGGCTTCCGTGGCAGGGATTAGGCGCCAGGAGCAGCCTAACAGCCTGACAGCATCCATATGTGAATTGTGTGCGTGTGCTAGTGTGAGTATGCGTCTGCCCTCATCAGCTGGCACAAGACAGATTAAAAGTGAAGAGCTGGCAGAAACGCTGCCAGGCGCAGCCTTAACTTGCCTCACGTACAAATTTGTGATACCCTAACTTCGAAAGTTACCTTAGCACTGATATTTAGCTGGAATATATATACGAGCACATAAAGTGCATAAGTTCAGCGATTTGATCTTCTGAAATTTCATATTTTTTACATGCTTTTATCATGGCATCTATATGGCATCTGCAAAGTGTATTTGAACAATTTATATACATTTTATTAAATCTGGTATCTGTTAACATTTTGTGGTTAACAATTTATAATATGGTGCTTCACTCTTATCTCAAAAATATATAAATACATTAAATCAATTGTAATTCCGGCTAACAAGAGAGTTTCCGTAACGTTGCCCAGGCGGCTGGTTGTCCTTGTTGTTGCTGCTGTTGTTTGTTGTACCTGTTTGCAAACAAGCCGCGTTAGGCATCATCAACAGCAGCTGCCCCGCTTGCCGCTTGCCGCCCATTTTCGCCCTGTTTTTCCGCCACCTATTTCCCCTTCTCGTGGCCCTATACCCCGCATAGACCAAATGTTTACACATACGCGCGATTTTCTTTTAACAATTCATCAAATGCGCTAAGCGCGCACAAAAACTTTGACACTCGACGTTTGTGTTTGGCTATGTGTGTGAAATGTGAGGGGAGTGCGGTGTGCTGGGACGTAGTTGGGTATGGAAGGCATGTGCAAAGCTTGGCAACGTTCCCCGCCTCCCCACTGCCTCAAAGAACGTGCCCACCAATGGCATATCAATCATCGACAAAACTGCGTGAGTTTTACCCACGTTTTCTACTCCCAAGTGTGTGTCGCTGTGTCTGACTGTGTGTGTGTGTGTATTTAGCTTTAAAATATTTATTTTACTTTGCGCTTTGGCCGGGCCATATTGAAGGCTAAATACAATAACTCAAATTGATTTTGCAGGTAGCAGGAGCACAATATATTATTTGCATGCCTTCATGTGAAATATTCATGTGCCAGTTGGTACTCTGACTGGAATAAGATGGTAGTTAGTTAAAGCTGATGTGCTCCAATATACCTTGAAATATGTTCCATATGCATCCGTACAAAGGCACTCGTACGGCCTCAAATTCTCAACTTGGTTATGTCAAATGTAATTAATTTCTGATTGAATATTGAATATTTTCGAATTCTTAGTATGCAATCTAGTCAATGGGCGTATTTCATTCAATTATACTTAACTGGAAATACATCGAAGCTGTTATAGACACAGCTTATTAAAATTCATAATCAATAACCACAGTTTGTGTGTTGCACATTGCGTATACGCAATGTACGCACTGATAACTAACCGCATCGCCCAAAGCACGTACATTTAATTATAATTATATGCATATATTGTAATTATATAAGCAATATTACATAACCAATATCAATTTATCTCGTTTGACATCGTAAACATTATGCTGCCTGTCGGTAAAATCCTTTGGTCGTGTGGAAAATTATTATCTTATCGAAATGCCAATCGACAGGCAAACAAATTTCGATATGCCACTTAAAAGGCTTATGCTCCGTCCTTGCTTATTTATGCAAATTAATTAAGTGAACACCTGTGGGCTGTTACCTGTTGCGATGATACCAACAATACATACACTAAATATATTAGCTGACATGTAACCAAAAGCTGACCTGGTTAAGTTTATACCTGCATATCCTAGGTAAGCCCTTACTACGCTAATTGAACTCACTGTAACTGCAGCTGAAGTGTTGGGAAGTTCTGATTTATATAGTATTAGGGTTCTATAAATTTTCACTGATTCAGTGGGCAATATACATCCGAGCTGGGTCTTTCCCTCTCTCTATCCACTCAGAGTTCTCGTCGGCCTCAGTAGGCAAGTCAAGAGTGTGCATGATTTATTTTCATTCGAAACTTCTTCTTCAGTGGGGGGGGACTGTTAAACACACAATTTGCGAGCAGGCGCCGCAAAAGTTTCACGCACACTTTATAAAGAAATCACCGAGGAGAAGGCAGGGGCAGAAATGTAGCAAACTCAGCGCAAAAATTTTAATCTGCACATTACAAAGTTTCCACAAAATGAGAAGCTGAAGACCAAACAAAGAGACTGATGCTGCTGCTACTGCTGGTTGCCTGAGTCAAGGAGTTGCCTGCATCCTTTTGGCACCCCACTCGAAAATGCAGTCATTAATTTGCAGCTTAGAGCAGAAGCAGAAGCAGCAGCAGCAGCATCAGGAGCAGCCGCCTGAGAGGCGTGGCCCGAACGTAATATGCAAAAAATGTAAATATAATTAAGACGCCTTTCTAATGGCTACGAACAGCGCTGAACCGGCCAGAGTTGAGCTTAAAAAATGACTCGGCTCGCAGACAAGCCAGCCCTGCTGTTGGCTCTTGCTTTTGGTTCTGGCCATTTTTTATCCCGGCCGCTGAAATCCCCAATTTCATTTGTTTGCCTGTCCCGTGACAGTTACGGATACTGGCCCGCTCCCAAGTTGCCAGTACTCGCTGATTGTCCAAGTGGCAGTTTGCCATTGCATTGGCACGCGATCATTAGTCAGGGCAACTGCAAATGCAATTGCTGCAACAGCAGCGGCAGCTGAGGCAACAGAAACGGGTGTAAGGAGCAGGAGCAGAAACAGAAGCACAGCAGGGAGCAATCGCAGTTACAACTCGGCTTGTCACTTGATGAAAGCTCAGCGTGGCAAATGAAATCGCCACCTGCAACCCAATGGACACTCACCGAGCAACTTTTTGTTGCACACGCTTTTCAAATGCGCTTTATGCCGGTCTAAAAGTCTCTCGAGAATTGAGAGTATTAATAAAATGTAGTATATTGTGGCGATATTGCATAAACCATTTCTTTTATAGTTTTTTTATTTAAGTTACAAATAAGAAACACATTAAAATATAATAAAGTTTAGCGGCTCCTGATAATAAGTATAAGTATATGTTATTCCCCAGAAACATCACTTATCGTTTAAGCTCCAATAAAAAAGCAAATAAAGTTTACTTGAGTGTTCTCAATTTATATGATTATTATTTGATTGTTAACAAATTATGGGCATATATATAAAGAATTCTTCAATCAAGGCAATCCTAAAAATATAACTGCTACCCTAATGATGAAAACATATTTATTTTTAAAATTCCTTTAATAATCTCAGATATACAACGATAAATAAATATAGAAAACTTGGCAAACAATCTAAAATGTAAATACAACTTAAAAATTTAAATAAATATTAGTTAGAAATATTAGAATTATAATTAACTCTAGATTTAAGTACCTAATAAAATTTTATAGAGCTGAATTCCCTGGTTGTAACATTATGATAAGTTTAAAAAAAAAAAAAATAGAGAAAATATGCAACAATTTATTCGAATGCTATGAAAGTATCTTTCAGAATTCTTGATTATGAATTATTAAAATTAATTTTAATTTTTAAAGACAAAACTACTAAAAATTAACTATAGGAATTATGCCAAAATGGTTTCGAATGCTGAGAAAGTATCTTTATCATCAATAATTTTTCTTAAACTAAATTACATTTTTAAAGTTATCAATTCATTTTCTAAATATTTTAAACATATGCTCAAGTGTTTCTAGCCTATAGTTCCAGTTAGCACTTACAGCATAAATATATATTTTTTATTATTTCTGTTTTCAATACGTTTTTGTGCACTTGTAGTTTGTTGGTTGCGTGTTTTGTCATGGCGTTAGCAAATTAAAAGTTTTTCGATTCTACTTTATTGTCACGATAAAATGAATTTTATATAAATTTGCTGTTCGAGTGACAGGTTTTGCTAATTAGACAGGTAAAAGTTTTTAGCACCGGCCATGGACAACTTCTGGCCAATGCAAAGGAAAACCAAAAGCCAAAAGCAAAAGTTTGCTTGTCCAACTGCCGGTTACTGCCATGATGTTATGGTAATCCCATTCAAGTTCCATTCTATTCTATTATACTCGTACTGTACTAGTACTCCTCCCAGCGACATAATTATGTGCCAGCAATTTGCATTGCGCCCACAACACAGTGCCCATAAAAGGCCATAACAATTGAAGTACACGGCAAAGCTAGAGAAACTCGAAGCTACAGCTAGGATGAATATTTAATACCCTTGCAGAAACTTTTTTTATGACAGCCAGAAAGGAAATAAACATATATTAAGGCCTGTTCTGAATTCCATTACGAATCAATTCCATAGAATAGCGTGTAGTGTCCATTTTAGAGCAGAATATCATTAAAAACCTTCCTTTCTTGTGTATTAATTTATTTCCGTGGAATTGATTCGAAAGTGGAATTCAGAACAGGCCTGACAAGATCACAATCAAATAATCTTTTTAAATAAAATATATTGAGTAATTTTTCTAACTTTGTCAATTCAATAAGGTTTAGCAAAAGGAAGTGCCATTAGTTAACAATATATGAGCATATTAAAAGTAGAAAACTCTGGAAGTGACTGCTTCCAAGGGTTACAAAATTCGTATATAAATAGAAACACCCTCTGCCAGGTTATATAAAAGAACTGTGCAGCAGTTATTTCAACACCTTTATGGTGCTGCAACATTTGTGGGACACCAGAACGCACACACAGGTGTACTGACCACAATGGCTTTGGCCAATGACCAACTGGCTGGCTTGGCACGCGGAAGGTGGCAGGTGGCAGGGGGAAAGGTTGCACGGAGGTGCCAGTGTGGCATGCAAAACAAACCGAGGCAAACGCCGACGCCGCATTTACAAAGCCCATAGATAGAAATCTAAAGATAAAGCAAATTGCTGTGCTACAAAATCGTTAACTGTAATTTACCGCATTTCGAATGTGGCCCATTCTTTCCATTTTAGCCATTCTGGCCATTGCATGAGGTTATGAATGAAGCAGGTCTCAGTCTCGTCCTGGCTGCGGGGCGCAATGTAAATTTAATTGCGTTTTCGCTCTTCGTTTGCTTTTGCCGCCAGTTTAACATGTTTACAATTCCTGCAACCGCAGAACTCAGCTCAAATTGCACATAAGTATAATTGAGGAATTGAATTATGGATAATGTTGGCCCAAGGAAGTGTGTAATCTGTTTGAATTTGATTACCTGGCAGTTGGCCAATTCAAGTGTCTAACGATTGATATTGATTTAGTTTTAGATTTAGCGTACCATATACTGAATGTGATTTGATAATTTAATGATTACTAGGAGCATAGAGAATTCTGACAACACTTTAATGTGATTTTAAGCAGCGTTTCTTAAAGCAAATTAGCATTAATCATACGCACTGTAGCTCAACCAAACAGAAGTGCACTCTTCCGACTACACACAAGTGCTAAACTTAATTGAAATAATTAAACATACACAGTTGCATATTACACACCCACTCGGCAACAGTCTGTTCTAAATTCAATGCTGCTTAAATGGCTGTCAAAAGTTGTCCCAATGCGCCAAAGTCCTCGTTAAAGGATGCAAGATGAAAGCAGCTGGAAACATTTTCAGCCGCAATATTCAAGTGTGACACAGTTTTTTAAGTAGTTGTAGTGAGACAAGTGTACAAGTAAGAAGTTTGCAGTTGAGTATAACCGACTACGAGAAACCCTATACTCATAAAACGGACAAAAGGTGGTAATATAGCTAACAAGCAGAATAAACACTCGCCGAGTTCATAAAGTATAATATTTATATTTTTAATCAGGGTTAACAGCCAAGTCCTTGTAGCTCAGTACGTTTGCCTGTATATCTTTGTGTCCTTATGAGTGCACAGATCTCTGAGACTATAAGAACTAGGGACACCAAATTTGGTACGTCGGCTCCTGTATGCCATACGCCGTTTTTAAATAATTATTAAAATTTCGGATATATGTTCCTACAATCATCGATATGTCCGACTTCTAGAAAAAATTTTAAGAATATGAATCTGATCTACAAATTTAAAGTCGACCGGATAATAATCGCGGTATTTATTTAAGAATTGATTGTTTTATACTTTTGGGCAGAAGAGAGGAGTAGCTGCTGATCTGATTGATGGGTGCCTCGTAGTCGGTTATAGTCACCTATACCCTTATAGTCCCTTACCTCATTTATTAGCGTCCTCTATCATAGAGCAGCTAAGGGCGGTCAAAATTATATTCATTATGTATTAAATAACTTTAAGTATAAACATTTCTAAGCATTTACTGTACAAACATTGCACAAGATACTCGCATAAATTTAGGGCGATCTAAAATCGCTGTGTTGTCGCTTTGGTAGGTAGGCGTATTTGATGCCAATGCTAACAACACTAACGAATAATTATTATAGACAGTTGTGGTAGTCGAGTTTATTTTAAGTGGAACATTCTCGCACATATTAAACACCTAAAATCTATGTTTATACTCCGGCGTATTTTGCGATTTGTTTGCGATTCAATTGTCTGTGGGTAACAACAAAGCATTCCCAAGTATTCATCATACGCAGCGTGGGCCCAGGCAAATCACTTTAAATTAATGTACGAGCACTTAAGAGATCCACAATAGCTCAAGTCTATCCATCTTAGTACAGGGCCAGCATTTCAAAAAGGTTTCGCGCCGTTATTGATGTTGATTGATTTATAAACATTTCAACGCCGCAGACAGGCAAATTAAGTTGTAGCCAAAATAATAAACAAAATGAAATTAGCATTTGAGCCCCAGTTCGTTATTTTCTGGATACCCAACGGCAGCTGCTGTCATAGCCATTCACATTGCAGCTGCAGACAGCCCGAAAATATAATTTACTCAAATATTCATAACAAAGTGGGTGAAAATTGTACTCGTGCACCGCTGATTGACTGGCTGAAAAGTGGGGAATACTGAGGGTAGGGTTTCTAGCTCTGCTTTCCCCCCTTTGGTTGGGGCTGCAGCATCAATCAAGCGGCATTTGCAGTCCCTCATTGCGGTTGAGAGCAGGCAATAATGTAATGAAATATTCTGTTTGCCACATAAGCTCATATGTCACTCTCATAGGGGCTGCTCCTGCGTGTCTATGTCAAATAAGCAATCCTCTAATTTGAATTATAATTCACATTTTTGGCTGGCAGTCTGGCTTATTTCAGCCATGTACTCGTATTTTTAGTTCTCGCAAACCACTTTTGCATGTACTGCGGCAATTAAAGCGTTTCCGCGGCAATTCAAAGTACGGCTTAATTTCCGAGAATGCATTTTGAAGCCCTATTGATAGGCATACTAGATTTGCGAATGCCCTGTAATCAGCTGCTTTGGGATATTCAAGGATGCTTTACAGCTGCAGAACTAAACTATAATCAATATAAGTAAAATTAAACCGCTCTCTGCTGTATAATAAACAGCAGAGAATTATATTTTGCAACATTATTTTGTAGAAACAGGGCTTATTGTATCTTTTTATATTAACACTTCTTCTAGATATGAAAGAGTTTAAGAGCCTACCTAGCAATTAAACTTAAATCTTACTATATATCTTATTGTTTTTTAGAAGCTCTTCCTAACGATATAATTATATAAATAAAGTATAACAATTTAGTTAAATGGGATAAATTAGCATTTATCATTTGTTAGCTCTCTTTTTTGCTACTTTTTCAAGAAAACTAATATGCACTAATGCTAGGACTTTTGGGTACAGGATGCCAGGTACAAATAGCTGTCGTGCTCTGTGGCTAATGGAAATTCATGAAGGACGTAGAGAGCATGTTTTTCATCTTTTATTTGACTTTAGACGACAAAATTCATTATTTGGACTGTGTACTCATAATTAGTGCGGAAAATAAAAAAATAAAGCTACGAGTATGAATTCTATTTCGTTCCTTGCCAAATCGCCAAGGACTTAACAAAAGCTACCGCTAGCGACCGCCAGGTGGCGCTTGGGGCGTGCACATTGGCAATTAAGCGCTTTGGGCTTCATCCACTTGGTGCCCTGCCAATGTTATATAAATTAGCTGGCTGGCTAAAAAGCTGACTCAAAGGCCAAACGGTGGGGTCCTTGGGGAGATCTACCCTTGCGTATATGTGTGTGTGTGTGCATTTTAAAATGCCAGAGTGCAGCTACACAGAGAAAATTCTTAGATTAAATTATTATTATTAAATTAGTTTCATTCACAATATCATATTAATTTGGATATGGCAAATTCAGTTTTTAAAATGAATATGACAATGAAAAAAATGGTATATTCATTGAATTATTTCTTTATGTAGTAACAAAGCTGGCATAGGCTTCAAATTCAGTTTGTGCTACCTCAGTTAGTCCGATTTCATAAGTATTCAAAATTATGCTCTCCAACTGAGATCGGCACAAAAATATTTGCTATAATTTGTTCGCTTGTATAGACATTTCACATAACTGAGTCTGGACGAAGATGCCGCGTCAACGCTCAGGCAGCGCATCTCCCAAGCCCGGATCAGGACGATATGCCAGCTCCAGAGGCAGCGGCTACACTCCATTTACCCAACATTCTCGTAACTCCCGGAGCAACGTGCCCGCTGTGCAGCAGAAGGCGGAGACAAAACCGGCTACGGTTCCTGCTGCTCCAGCTGCCAGCTCTGGGCGTAGCACAAAGGATGTGATGAAGGACATGGCAGCTACTGCAGCCGGTGTCGCCGTGGGTTCGGCCGTGGGTCATGCCGTCGGCGCGGGAATCACAGGCGCATTTAGTGGACGTGGCCAGGCAGCTGAGCAGCCAGCAGCACAGCCAGCAGAGCGGCGACAGCGCACTGAGCTGATCGAGGAGGGTCCTTGCGCCTTTGAAATACGCCAGTTCCTTAAATGCAGCGAGGAAAACAGCGATTTGACCGTCTGTCAGGACTTCAATGAGGCTATGAAGAGATGTCGTCGGCACTATAATCTTTAAAGCGGCGAAGGACAAGAGAGAGAGAGAGGGCTCAAGAATGAAGACACATTTCAATAAAGAATAATTGGCATTCGAAATTTGCAGATATTTTACTAGTTGCCAACTAAAATAAAACTTTCGGCATAACACATTGATTAGTTTTATTCCAAACAACAATCGAATTGACATGCATTTCCTCGTTTTATCCTTCACAAAAGACGATACCCAAACTCCTCACTTCCTTTTAATTATCTTAGAATTGAATTCTTAAATTGTAGCCTGAAGCGATATCTAGTTAAATTGTGGCACACAAAAGCCGACGCTTGGCAATTAAAATATTTTATGTGTCGCACACGCAGTGCCCTCTTTACTGTCACTCTACCCTTCAGCCCCTCCACATGCCCAATTTATTTTTGACACTTTCGTACTGACTGCTGCACATCCTTGACGTCCTTTGTTTCGTTTGTACATTTGAAAAGGGGTAGTATAGTATTTCTATGAAATGTGCAACACATTCAAGTGGAACTCTGCAATTCTATAGGGTATATTCTTGGTCAGCTGACTTTTAGATATAATCTGTTTCCCTGAAAACATCTATACAGATATACTGCTGAAATTTTTTACGGTTGCTTCCAATTTCTATATATACCAGTCGAAAGCAGCCAGGTCGAATTTTTGTATCATTTAGTGGCCATAGGAAGCATTTTTCAATTAGTTATAGTAAAGTTGTTCTAAGGACAACTTTGAGCAATTTATAATAAACTTTCATACTTATAATATAAGTAAGTTCTTAATAATCTTCTTTTAGCACAGTCCATTGGACAGATATTCAATAGGATTGGTTAGCTTAGTATATATTTTATTGAATTCTTCGTGTCATAAAGTCTGTAGACCGCCCGCCTAACAGCTCTTCCCAATCAGGCCCAATCAGGTACTTCACAGGCGATCTACCCGAATATTTTAAATAATTGAAATATTGGAAATATCATTTTGTCTTCTGTCCAAATAGCAAGATAGCAAAAAGCAAATTTATATTTTTATATATATAAAAAAAAGAGTCTGTAAGGGCGTTTAAACTTCGGCATAAAATAGATAATAATACTCTAGAGTTCTCTCTTTTTTTGTCATTCTCAGTTAATTGTGATTTTGTTTACAGCCATCCCTGACGCTTACCTCTGCTCTCTCTCCCCTTGCCCGTGGTTGGGGGGTCCTTGTTTGTGTTTTTACTTTGTCTGCGCTTTGGCGCATATTTACTTAAATTTTCGTTTTGTTTCGTTTTTCCAACGGTTTTCGCGTTCAACGCGCTTTTCATAGCTCTTCATGTTGTTGGTCTTTCTTCGGCGGAGCAAAACTTTTTCATTAGATTTTTTATTTTATATATTTTTTGTATTTTTATCTGCCTGGCTTGCGCGCAATTAAGCTTGTGAAATGTTTTGGCAGTGGCGCCCCCCAGAGACGACACCCTTTTTAATTTTGAGCACATTTTCGCGTATGCTTAAAAAAGTACAAAAGAGGACACCGGAGAAATGTTTTAGGAGTATATTTGCTTGTTGTCCTAAACGCTTTGTCTGGCTTAATGAAAACAAATTAAATTGTTGGCAACAGCGGCGCAGCAAATAAATATTTATTAAGTATTTTCCCGAAAACTCACAGCACGTGGATCATTCACAAGTTTAAAAGCTGTCCAAAGGAGCGGGCACTGCAGCTGACAGCAGTATCCATTGGGGTCATGCAGGACATCACAAAATTACGACAGATTTATTTGAAATATTCTCATAAAAATTAAATTTATACGAGAATATTAAAGTCAGATTGGCTATTACCTTTCTCAATAATTTTGAAATTTATCAAAAATAAAATTGATTGAAAAGTTATCGGGAAAGTCCTTGTTAAACATTTCGAATTATTCGACCACAACATTTGTCCACAACTTTAGGGCAATATCTACTTCATGAGCTGATAATAACGCGAGTGGGAATCCAACATGAGAACTCTCAGCTCTTCAGCTGCACTATATCTCCATTGGGAGCCATTATTAAAGGACGATGAACGATATCAGGTGAAACGTCGCTGAAATTTTCAACTGGCTGTCCACGCACATGAAGAGAAATAAATGCAGTGCTGGAAACTGGGGGGATGTTAAAATATGGCATCCAAAAAAGATAAATAAATATATAAAAATAAGAAGAAAATAAAAACGGCAATCAGGCGAGAGCTTTTTGTTCTGCACACGTGCAGAGTGTGAAATACGAGTTGACAAACATGGCACAATCAAAGGACGATGCGGAGTCCGGAGCGAGCAGTCCTTTTATTTTTTTTATTGTGGCTGCTGCCTGGTGTGGGGTAAATAGTGGGCCTGGCAAACAAAGAAAACGCGCAGCAGGCAGACCGTCCAACAGTCTGCAGATGTGGCTGGGTATGAGACACTTTAAAGTGAAACTAATTTCAGCATTTAATTCAATTGAAATCAAGCGAATGTTAAATCATTTTATTATTGCATTTTTTTATATTGTTCGTTATGGGCTGCCACAGATAACAGGCAGACCACTTTATAATCAATCAGCCTGAATATGCTAATGAAAATCAAATCAAATGAAATCAAATCAATTTCCAAGTGGGCAGCCAATTGAGGCATGCAATGCAATAAATTGCATCAAAATTGTGTAACCAAATTGGTTGAATGGCCAATAAGTGCATTTGACGTAGACGGATATTGTGTGTGTGTGTGTGTGTGTGTGTATGTGTGTGTATTGCTCGATAAGCGTATGTGTGTATGTAGTGTTGGGCGTGTCACTTTGGCATTTTGGTCAAACTGAAATTTATGTGCCGCAAAGTTTGCAGTTGCAAAACTTTGTCAGCGCCGGCGGAAGCGGAAATGCATTTCCGAAAACCGGAAATGTACTTGCAATACGAATTGCAAATGGCGTTGCCGCCCACATTCCAAAAGAAGACGCAAAAAAAATATACTGTAAACTTTACCACCTCAAACATTTATGCCCTGTTGTCCAGCTCAGAGCAGGGCAATCTTCATGGGCAGCGTGTGTAATCGCCTGAGGCAGAGAAAGAGAATTGTAGAGTTGAGATGCGGGGAATACTTAATAAAGATATATGTGCATGCATATGCAGCAGTCCAAGCAACTGGCGGACATTTCATAATTTCTGCTGCTTTCACTGTCAGTTGGCCTGTCCGTCAGCAAAAGCAAATGTGGAAAATGAATATGGAAATATGAAAAAGTCCTTTGCCTTGGTCTCTCTGTGTGTGTCTGACCACAGGATACAGCAAAGACGGCAAAGAGCAAAGTTAAATATTCAATAAATATTTGAAAGTCGCAAAAACTTAAATGGCTTGGGTCACTTGCTAAATAAAACTCTATATTTATGGCGAAGCTGGTATTTTAATTTGTGGCCATCACGCATACGCAGTGTTGGCTCGGTTAGTTCGTCTTAATTAAACAACTACGGGTAGCCTCCTCCATCTGCCGTGTGCACAAGCATTTGCATATTAATTAAACCTTTTAGCCAAAAGAACACAAACGCCAAGCCCCGCAGCCAAAGGTCAACTACACTAGCCAACAAAATTGGACATTTCTGTGATGCCCAAAATAAAACGATTTTAATTATGTTATAAATGAGTGTTGGCAATCAAAAAGATAAATTGAAATTTGTCGTTAGCTTACACGCTAATGGAATAACAATTTTTAATAGTAATAATAATTGAAAACTGCAGCGCTAAAAGCTATTTTTCTTGTTGAAAATTTTCAATATTTTCGTTTTTGGTTACT
Organism: Hirtodrosophila histrioides; assembly: GCA_037075165.1. Lineage (NCBI taxonomy): Eukaryota > Metazoa > Arthropoda > Insecta > Diptera > Drosophilidae > Hirtodrosophila > Hirtodrosophila histrioides. The sequence continues at coordinate 3,525,826 of JBAMCL010000390.1, read as the reverse complement.
TAACATTTTGATTTTCTGGAACTTTGAAATTAAAAATAAAAATGTTTGAGAGTTTTTTATTTTTATAAACAAATTTGTATATGTTTTTATTAAACAAGTTTTATTCCGCATATCGTGGCAGCTTAATAAAGTATTAAAAATGTTTATCATCGGAAAAGTTTTTAATAGAGTTTTTCACAAAAACTTATTTATTTATCTGGCATATGTGTGGTTTTGGCTTAAATATGCTGTTGCCCAGTGTAACCAGCGTCGCAGCTTAACCACAGGGATTAGCTGACCAAACACCCTCCCACACACACGCACACACACACACACACACACGCACACACACACAGACTATGAGAGAAAGGTTTTAATTCGACGCTAGACACCTCATTAGATTGTGTAGCACACTTTTGGGTGCGGCCAAAACAATGCAACTTCGGGCTTTGTGCCTGGCCACGTGGCAGAGAGAAAACTTTTTCATCGGTCCATAAAGCAGCTAAGCAGCCAAGTAGCCTTTGAGCTCATCAAATTTTCAATAGAACTGCGAGCAAACAATTTGCCGTCATCATTGTCGTGGCCTGAAATTTATCCGTGTCACTTAAATATCAATTTAATTTCCATAATAGGCCCCTAAACGCACCCACACAATAGGCGAACCAATTTATTGTTATCGGCCAACTGACGGCGCATTCTCCAGGGATATTCCTCGTGATTGACACTTGCCTAAAAATAGCATAGCACACTTTCTGGGGTCGGGCCAAAAAGTTTTCGTTTCAGCTCAAATATTGTAATAACAGCAAAGCAAATTCGACACTGACAACAATCAAGCCGAAGAAGACTTGTGCTAAGTGCAACTATTGTTAATTTTATTTGCCCAGCACTTGGCGCATGAAACTTGGAACAAAAGTGCTGCTAAAACAAACCAAATACTAAACAAATAGGGTATGGACACTCTTTTCGCAGACACCGTTCTTTTATTACCCTTAAACTCACATGTTATACTGGTGATTGGGGCCAGTTTAATAAAAATAGAAGTCTATACACAGATTTTGAAATTGAACTTACGATGAGACCTAATTACCAATAGTTGGAAGAGTTATATTATATAATTATTTATAAATGAGCAGATTAACAATGCTATAATTAAATAACACTAGCTACAAGGCTTTCAGCTCAGAGTTGAATTGAACTTAATTGAATTTATTATATCTTAATTCTTTCATTGTTTAAGCCAACAGCATACAAATAGCTGGGGACTCTTTAAATGTTTGTAAGTCGCAGAAACTATATTAATTGTTTTTTACGCGTATCTTTAAATGTTCAAAGAATTTCCAAATGTCACCTGGCAGATATTCATGTCCTGCCAGACGTCTCATATTTGGGCGACTATATCCATATAATCTATACTACGTAAGCATTAACCGATTAACTATTAAAGATAAAGATATCAGGATATCTTATGATCGAGCTACTTTTTTAATATATTTCAAAATGCTGTTGCTCGTTGCTTGTATGAGCTGAGATACCCTTGGCAAGTGTAGCAGCTAGTCCTAAATAGCGTGAAAATGTATACAGATGAATATAGTATTGCGATGACAACAACTAAGCCCAAGCTCTTCTCCATATGTAGTGTGCAAACAAATAACAATAAAAGCAAACTAAAAAGTCCATTAAAAATGCTTGAGCGACATTGTAAAATTGGCAGACCGCGTCGAGCTAGTCACGTACCCCTTCGCGTTATCCTGTTACCCCGCGCATACCTCCGCAACCCGTACTGGCGGCTGGAACGTCAGATATTTGATCCAACAATGGGCTGTGCCTCCCTCCTAATGCCCCTGCCGTGCCGCATAGTCACCGCATCACCAAAGTTGCTGACAATAAATAGAAATCTCAATTTACGACGCGTTAGTCGTACGCCCCATGGCGCTAGGCACCAGGCACCAGGCAGCAAGCGACGGGCACCAGGACCTAGTCACTAATACCAGGACATTGTTGTGGAGTCACAGTGCACTATGGGAAAGTTAACACTTTTATGCGATAATTTAATAAAGCGCGTAGCTTTTTCACGACTGCCACTTTTTGTGCCCTTAACAGGCAAACAATGGGTAAAAAGGGTTTAAAGGAATGTAAAATGAATATATATTCTTGAGCAGCATCAGCAGCCGAACTAACGTAGATTTCAAAGCAGGCCTTAGGGTATCGCTCGACTAGACCATTGCTTCTTGTTTAATATATAAATATCCTTTTTTAATTAGATAATATCCATAATAGATCATCACCAGTCCCTAACAATCTTTAAGAGCTGTTAACTGAAAATCTTCTGTATGATACGGGTATCGCTCCACTAGACTATTTTGTCATGTTTAATAAATAAATAGCCTTCTGTTTATAAAATATATCCATAATAGATCATCACCAATCCCTACCAATCTTTATGCACAGCTTCTGTTGATGTGCGTAATATTTTAGCTTGATGTATTTGTATGCACAAATACTTTATGCTACAAAAAGGATCAGTTTTGCCCATTGTGCATTAACCAGAACCTAGTCACTAACACCACTAACATTGCTGCGGAGGCTGCCTGTGGCTGCCGGCTGGCCGGGCTCGACTGCCGCTCTAATGGCATTTGTGATGGCTGCGGTTATAGTCATTGCCATTGGCATTGGCATTGGCGTCGCATTTGACGATGATGTTGATGTTGATTGGCGATTCGCTGGCGCTTGCAAGGATGTCTCCCCCCCACTTGTTCCATGAGTGCTTTTTTGTTTGCCCAATGACAACAACAGCAGCGGGAAGGAAAACAGCAGTTGAAGTGCAAAGTGTGTCTATATTGACAATCGCAACTTTTTTCCATTCGGTCGATCAACCAACCAAACAAAAACCAAAACCAAACTAACCCAGACCTGACCAAACGGAACCTTTCGCCCCAGTACTAAAATGCGTTATAAGTTAAGACCTTTAAAAGTTTCTGGCTAACTTGGTACGTGACATAATTTGTGCTAATGCCAAATGAGTGACAGTCAGCATGTGTACGTGTGTGTGTGTATGTGTGTTTGTGTGGGTGAGGATGAGGAACATTTGGACCTGTATGAAACAGCTGTGGTCATGCATAGAAAAATGGAGTGAGAATAATAATGATTTTCAAACTATTAAGAAATCTTGATACTATGGATATAAGTATATCGAATATTCCGAAATAATAAACACATAAAATATGTTTGTGGAACGTTTTCTTTAATAACTAAATTTAATATTCCGTGTTTTGTTTATTTTCCAAAGCTTAAATATACTTATTCAAGTCTGAGGACATCGCTGCTTTTCGTAGGTTAACAGGAAAATGTTCTCATACCATTTAAAACGTTAAAATTAGTTCAGAATCGAAATTAGAACTAATAAGTGGTTAAAACAAGGCGCTCTTTTATGCCCTTAACTTTATATTCTTTGTTTTACACTAAACAACATAATAAAAGCGAGAAAGGAGGGGGCATGTGTATTTCATCTACATATAGAGCCCCTATAGAACTACTTCAACGAGACTTGAATTAAAAGTTGAAACTCGAAAAAAGGCAAAACCACAATCTTGTTGAGCAGTGCTCAACAGGTCAGCAGGGATTGTTTTACTGCAGGGGAGCACTCTAAACAAATTGAGTTTCAAGCCAAATAAAACCAATTGCAGGTGTTTCAATTAGTGAGCGTTAGCACACACTTCCGCACATTGAGCTCAGCATATTTACCAGGCCAACGCACACCAGATCCAGTGAAGGTACAGATACAGATACAGATGCAGGTACAGATACACTTACAGATACAGATACACATGAAAATGCAGTTGTACATAGAGCTTGTTGCGGTTTATGTTATGAGAGGCGGAAATTGCATGAGTAGATTAGCTTGGGGGCGAAAACTGCAGGGATTGCACTTTTGGGTGGGGCGAGGGTCGATGGGTCAGTTGATGGCTTGAGTGGGTCAATTGCTAGGATTAACTGAGCTGAATTCATGCTGGCATTGTTTGGCAAAGATGAGTCCTTTGTGCCGGTTAGTCAGCCAACCGTTCAGGGGGAGCTTGAGGCGTACGGCGCAGGACGTGCCCCGCTCCACTGACGTGCTTTCGGGTAAAACAAAACGCAGCACCACTCACCACTCAGCCAAGCTCTAAATGAAACCTCAGCTAATTGGCACTTGAATGCAAATAGTAACTCAATTGGACTGCCGCTCAGTGGGTGGATTGTGGCCAAGGGAGTTGCTTGCCTTTCATTTGGGTTCAATTTGGCTTTTCACTATTTACGCAGACATTGTAATTTTGGAGCGCCCCCAACCACACACCACCCACCCTTTGCGGTTGCCTCTACTATTGCTGCTGCTGTGCCATTTCAAGTGCTTCGTCTCTCAAGTCCTTGCTTGCCTATTAACCTTTATTGTGCTGCTCTTGTCAATAGGTTTGAGGCAGCTTCGTCAGCGTCTTGTGGCATCAGCAGCAGCGCTGCCGCAGTTGCCGCATTTCTTATGAGCTTTGCTGTGGGGCAACGTGGCGTATGCGCATACAAATTTGTGTGTTTGCTCAATATTTCATGAGGCTTCTGCCCACGCAGTTTATGCAAAGACCCAGTCCTGTTGCCAGCAACAATGTGCAATTTTTCCAGTGCTTGTCGTAAAACTTTTATAAATTGCAACGTCACTGCGTTACGGATTTGGGCAAACTTGTAATACGTATTCCGTATACCGTACTCCGTGTTTTTCCTAAGCAGGCATGACGAAATTTACATGCCACTAAAAAGAGGCAGTCTACGAGTACAGCCAACTTTTGCTGCAACAAAGTTTCATTCACAAACACAACGGCGACATAGGCACACAGTATATAGTATGTATATATATATATATAGAGAGAGAGAGAAATTGCTGTTGTAGCTGCTGCTACTGTTGTGGTTACCATTGCCGTTGGTGAAACGTAAAAACTTTTTAATTAAATTCCCGCACCAGAACCAGCCAGCACTTGTTTTATTTTATGAACTCTCTTTCCTGCGGCCTTTGCAAAAGTATTTGGCTGACAAGTTTGCATAAAGTAGTAAAAGTCTATTTTTAAGTTGTTAAGAGGTTGCCCAAATAGCCGCACTGGGAATACAAATAGAGCTATATATACTTCATTGGGCTCCAATTAAGAAATAACACCTTTTTGTTTTTTAAGATGAAGAGTTTGATTTCATGGCTACCCTAACTGACGAGTCTCAGTCATGTCAATTAGAATGTTTGTTTCTTTATCCTATTATTACAATTTGGTCACGAAATGTGAACCGTATTGAAGGAGACTTTTCCGTACACACAAGGATATATTTTTGATCGGAATCTATTTCTTGATACAGGCAGTACTAATGTAGGAACCGTCCGGCTGGCATCATTACAACAGTCGCCAAAGAAACAATCGGTCATAAGTTGAGTTCTGGGATGTAAAACTATATAGTATATTTTCCAAGATATCACAATTAAATAACCAAAGCAAATTGGCGCTAAAGTCTTCAGATGTTGACTTAATTTAATCATAATCGTATCAAGACCTATTCAATGAAAATGTATACATTAGGTACTTCTTAAGGTATGTGTATGGGTGCGGAAAGTCTCCTAATCGACTATGACTGTACCTTAATTCGAAAAAAGAAATGAAATTATGAACTTTAGTGGATAAAAGCGTTTTGCATATTTGCTGCAGTGCGAGAAATCAACAGTTGCCGTGACTCTTTGTTGTTTGGCTTCAATGTAAATTTTGCACAGCATCCTTCAGCCTTTTTAAGACCAGGGCTTCCACCGGATGCGAGCAATCGGTAGCAACAGGCAGCCTTTAAGGATAACAAGGAACCAGCAAGCAGCAAGCAGCAACCAGCAACAGGTGCCTGTTTGCACCCGAGCCCGCTGGCTGTGTGCCTGGCCAGCTGCAGTTCTTGGGGTTGCCAGGCAGCTGAGTGGCAGCTGGCAAGCTCAACATCCTTTGAATGCCTTCGCGCTGAGAACTTTTGATGCTGTTTGCATTTTTATGGTATTCGTATATATATATAGCCCGGCGTGTGCCAAGGAGCCGCTTGGCAGGGCTCTGTGCTTGTGGGCGTCACAAAAGGTGCAAAGAAATCAATTAAAAAGGTAAATGGAAAAAGAAAATATTTTAAAAACATTCTACATAATTATAGCTTTAGACAAGGATTATTTTCACTTTAAGCTGCATCTTATCCAATAACTTAGTAATCAAGCAGAAACAGTTGCAGCTCTGTTTACTCTCAATCTTATGTTCTATAGCTGAAAGATTCAATAACAAGTTGAAAAGTTTGCGCCTTCAGGCAATAGGAAAGTGGCCAAAACGTACACACAACTTACTAAACTTTTCCGGCAAATTGCGTGACCCGACAATGACATTTGCACCTGTCACCGATTGTACGTAGTACATTAGTTCTCCTCTCAGCGAACACGGCATACATAAATGAATGGAACACGCAATTTGAGGTACCAGCCAAATGTTTATTCAGAAAACAAAGATTATCTTTCAAGTTTTTTTTGCTTTAAGCTCAAGGCGGAGAATACTTTAACTTTGTCAGTCAGTTTGATGCGTATCTGAAAAGATAAGCTTAAATATAAATTGATTATTGATTGAAACATTTCTTTAAGTGGGTTTTAAGTCCTTTATCGACAGGAAGTATGTTAGTACGGATCTCAGATGGCATCGTTGATTATGGCCCGAATGTCTTAGAAAACTTGTCACAGTTACTTATTTGTATTAAGAAAATAGATATAAAATCTACCAAATTAATGAAATACCATATATTGGCCGTTTTATTAAAATACCAGATAGTGTATACACGATTCTTCACAAGAAATATAGTTTACTTTGATGCTTGTTTCTAGTTTTTCATTCATTTCAAGTCTTGGACAGAATGTTTGCTTTGAATTCAAATTGAATTTTTTTTTATTTTCCCCTCATGCTTTCTACTATTTAAAGATAATTTCTTTGTCATGGCACAAAGTAAAATTTTGAACGTAGAATTTGGAACGGCAAAAATGAAATAAACATGCTAAAATCCAAATTCAATTTAAACGTCACATTCGCGCGTCATAAAAAAAATCATAATTTTTGCTCAAATCGCTTTTCCAGAGTGTGTGCGTGAGTGTGCGTGCGTGCCTGTGTGTGTGTGTGTGTGTGTGTGTGTGTGCAGGTTGTCTGATATTCAATGCAAGAAACGTGTCTGCTAGCTTTTGGGAAATTTGGCAAATGTCAGACGTCTTGTCAGAGTGCCAAAATAAAGCATTATGAATGTGAATCTTATGAATGAAATAGCAACCAACTCAGCAGTTTAGTCCCCCTGCCAACCTCAAGTAACTCAAACAGGATAACAAATGCATCACGAATATGTGGCATTTGGCAGCTGTCATTGATTGTATACCTTTTGATTGCAGTAAAATGTCAGGGTCCTATGTAGTTGGCTATAAAAATAGGTTAGCCGTCCCACAATTGCTCGTGCTTTAAAAAGAATGTCAACTGATTGCTTTCAATAAAGCCTTTACAAGTTCTAAGGACAGCCAACTATGCGTTTTTCAATTGCCTTTTCTGCCATTACAATTTCTTTATTAAACCCCCCCCCCCCCCCCCCCACCACCCCCACCCCCCCCCCCCCCCCCCCCCCCCCCCCCCCCCTAAATATATTAAATGTGTCTTTCTCTCTTGCCCTGCGAAGTACTTGGACAGCAGAAAATGCCACTTCTGACGGATATTTAACCAATTTGTTACAAATTTCATTACTTTGAGCTTTCCGTATCCAAATGATCCGGTTTCACTCTACTTGGCTCAAATGCAGTTCTCAAATTTCAATCAAAAACCAATATTTACACTATTCACTTAGGACGAAAGGAAATTTTCACAAAAAAAAGAAAAACCAAATCCTACTCGTTCGTTGTCATAACAATAAAGCAAGTCGAAATAAATCGACGAAAAAGCATAACTCAAGAGTTTGTTTAGCAAATACCCTGTAATAGTTCTATTGTATCTTCAACTGTGCCTTAAAAAAGAAATAAAAAACTAATTTATACAAATAGGTTATACAAAATAATAATAATAATAAAATAATTTTTCGAATTTGGGTTTGGACTATGCTACAAGACTGAGAGGAAATGGAAAATCTATTTATTGTGAAACTTTTTTAGCACGAATTTTTATGCAAAGATTAAAGCAATTCGGAATTTTACTTAACAATCTAAGATAAATGTTTCCTTGTATACTCTTTAGGGTAGTTCATGTATATCTTGTCCAATTTTATGGGTTGGTATAAGAACTGCAGAAACAAATGCAATATAAAATGAAACAACTCAAAAGGAGTAGGACACTCGACCTTGGAACGGTTACTTCGGGCTCCGTCCGTCAGCAAAAAAGGAATTAAACTAATATTTATCAAAGAGATGAGCGAGACGTGCTTCAACTGAACTTCAGCTGAACAAAAGCGTTGGCGGCGCCAAGGCTAAGTGGCCGGAAAGAATGAAGAATGAAAGCCAGAAATATGAAACTGCCAAGTAGATGGAGACAAAATGCGGAAATGGAAGTGGAAATGAGTACCAAAACCTGAACTGCAGCGTCATGGAATCAGACTAAAAAACGTGATGCTCTCAAGTTCGCAAAAGCTGCCAAACCAAATGAATGGACACGTCCTTGCTCCGAACTTGAATACACTCGTATAGCCCATTCACACAGCCAGCAAGTAGCTGGTGCTAAGGTTGGACCAACTTTACACTAATTAGCAGCTGCTAACGAGTGTGAGACGCGTAACTTTGTATCGTTATGCGTCTGTCTCATTTGCAGCACGCAGAGATTTGCGTACTCAGAGATACACGTACTCATAGATACTTGTACGGGGCGAGTATCTTCTAACGCAGCTGCTCGCATAGACGCATAGATAAGCTGCATAAGTGCGCCAATTCTTGACATCTGAGACCCACTTGTGTCTCAGCCCCACTCCCCACCACTTAATACACACAAACACACACACACACAATCTGGCAGCCATTTTTCTAGCATTCGTCGCCATATTTTTGGGGTATAAGCTTTTGTGCTCTGCTTAATGCTGGGTCCTGAATGCATTTCGAGCTGGCGCAGCTGTTTGTTGGCTTAGCGACGTCTGAATTTATAATAAACGATATATAACGCTTCGCTTTGTACTATATCGCACTCGGACTCGCCTAGTAAATGCGAAATTGTGTTGAAATGGCAAAATAAAACGACTATAAATATGGCCATTGTGCAGTTTGGGCGACTGCGGCTTCAATGCCGAACAATGCGCGCCCATAAATTACCTAAATTGAAATCCATTCTGTTTCCCATTTTTGTGCAGCGTTTCTACGTTTATCAGCCCCCAACGCCCATCACCCACCACCCTTCAGCTCAACTCCCTCCGACAAACGCGCGCCGCACTTTTATATTCATTACGTTTCATATAAATAGAACGCCAGTTTCGTAATACACTGCATTAATGGAATATGAAAGTAGAGTATATTAGCTGTGGCAACAGATCGAGTCATTCAAAAGACCAGAAGTCCAGGAATGATTTACTTTCACCATAAAACTTGATGCTTAAATTGACTGAAAATGCATTAAAATATAAATGTTTATAAAGTTCCGGAAGAGGCCTTATTGAATTCCGCTTTCAAAAAGTAGGCCTGCTAAGATTGTTTAGAAAAATATAAAAAAATTCGGGTGAACATTCGTGATATAGTATCGATTTGTGGGTTATATGTCAAGTGCGCTAGATTAGATTAGATTTGTTGAATAACGGCTACAGCATTTCTTTTCTATTTCAATACTTTAAATAAGCTTAAAGAAAATAATTTTTTTTTAAATGGGGAAACAGATTCGCTACTCAGACTAAATGCAATTCACATACAATTGTTGTATTTGTTTCTCAACTCCCTAAGAATCTAGTATTTTAATAAAGAAAGATTCCTGCAAGTTATTGCAGTGTATTTGATAGTCTATCAAGATTTCTAAGCCAATAGTTTATTATTTTCTATTTTTTAGCAGCGCATTCCATAGAGCGAGCGCATAAATATGCAATAGAAACTTTTCTCACGCTTTTGATTGCATTTTTTTGTGCAACGTCATAAATATTTAATGTTTACTTTCACCAGCAACAACAGCAGCCGCACTTACGCTTTCTTCAGCTGAGATCCGTGCTCATTTAGTTTTGCAATATTTGGCAAGAGAGTCGCTTTATTGCTTTTGCATTTATTGCCAGTGAAAAGTGGCCAAACAACGGCGGAGTTTTAGCCAAGAGCTCGACCCGTTTGAATGGCAGTCTTCTCGGGCTGTCGTAACAGTTAGTTAACGGCAGCAGTTTTCAATAAAGCAATAGCTTGAGCAGCTGCCGCTCAGCAAATTGACGACATTATAAGTGAGATGATGATTGCTTCGTGCTTGCACGGTGACCAAAAACCACAGGATGCACTTCATTAACTTAATTAAAAATCCTTGTGGCATGCATCAGCTCGGCAGCAAATACTCATAGTCAACATCAACATCATCATCATCATCATCATCATCAGCAGCGCTCTCAGTGTCGCGGTTGACTCGAGTCAAGTATGGGAATTGTAAGGGCAGAAACCACAAAGCGAGTCACTTCCAGCTGAGTTCATACAGGAATATGTATGCGTAATAAGTGAGTCCTGGCAGCAGTTGCCAGTCTTATGAGTGGGCATCCTGGGATCCCACATATATAACGCTCATGTTGCTCATCTCCCAACCGCAGGGCTGTCTTCCACCAAGCGTAAACTCAATTAAAAACTGTCGAGTAGTTTTTAGTACGCGGCATTCGCCTGTTGACAGAGCTTGATTATCCTTATCCAGAGCCCGGCTCCGTTACACATCCTGGCACACTTTTCTCATAGTACGCTGCTGCGTATAAAATGCATTTGTTTGCTCATTGCCATTCTTTTTTTGTTCTCTTGTATTTTCGTATCTTAACACCAGCATTCAACTATTTTTTTTCCCCCCCGTAGGTTTTTATCAACTTGAGCTCCTGCATTTTTATGCTAAGCTCATGAGCGCACCATGATAACACGTAATATAAATTATTTATTTTTTGCTGCTTGGTTCAGGTATTTTTAAGGAATTTACAAAAAAAAAGCTGCAATTTCAAATTAAGGGAATATTATTACTATTTTTCCATCTGCATTCAAGTAGTTTGCAATGCAATTTCCTTCAAGTTATTTAACAATTTCCTCTTTATTTCCACGTGCACATAAATTGTGAGAAAATGTTATAGAAAATGTTCTTCCTACCCTTCAACCTACCATAACATTTCTCAATACCGAACCGATTATAAGGTATACTTTTTCAGTGATTGTTTGACCTCCAGATTGATTTGGCAATTTCATTTTATTAATTCCTTGGAGTTCACATTTCGGTCATTTTGCAAGTCTTGTAGATATCGTAACTCTATACAAAATCATCTTTCTTACTACCATAACTTTGTGAAAACTTAAACGATTTTCATACGGAATGTATTTTTGATCATGTATTGTGGTCTTAATTGACTTGACATTTCAATATTATTAATATAACAACAAATTTCAATTTATTTATGCGAAAAGTAAAATTTTGAAATTAGAATTTTAAATATAAATATATATGAAACGTATAAAGTATCGTGTTTACAGGGTATCTACTAGTCGAGTAGGACATTGTAGCTTGTTAATGGTATAGAGCGGTTAATGATATTCTATGTAGGCTATTGGCTTAACTTACTAAAGACATGTAAATCATAGATTATTGCTTTATAATGTTGTTGCAACTGGGACACTATCAATGTTGCCTCCGTGCCGCAACTGTAGGGTACATTAAGAGGCACTGTAAATTGAGAGGTTGTTTATTGGTGCGGCTGTAATGCGATCGAGTGGAACAAGTTGACGTGCTGCTGACAGTTGTTGTTGTTTCAATTGCTTCAGTTGTTGCAGTTGTTGACAGTCAGTGCGCGGGCGCTTTTTGTTGTTGTGTACAGCGTGCCGCTAGGTATATACTGCATGCAACACCCTCTGCACACCCCCTTACCGAGCTGCCGAGCTGGCTGCCTGCTTCCATGCATATCCTGTGCCTACAAAGTCTCGAATGCGGCTAAGCGTGACGTTGATGAAGCGCATGCAACAGCTCAACTTGTGACTGTGTGGACGGGGTGGGGGTTGCTGGTTGGTGGGGCAAGGGTGGGAAAAGGGAAGCTTGGGGCACATTGGACGTTGACATGGCGGTTAGACATACTTGCAGTGCAGTTGCTCTTGTTGTTCTTGTTACTTGCAAATTTGCTGCTGACAATTTCTTGTTAGCGCTGCTCATGTTGTGGTTGTTGTGTGTGTGTGTGTGTGTGTGTGCGTGCGTTCTAGTCAATAAATTTTCAATTTTGCAACTTACACAATTCCATGTCTACATATACACATGTGCGAGTGCGTGTGCGTGTGCGTGTGCATGTTGCCTTTAACGTTTCCGCATTTTAGCCACACTTCAGCGCAGCACAACATGGCGTATGATTGATGCCGTCTACAGTTTTTGCCTGTCTACACACAACAGCACGCACACAGTAACAAGCACACACACACACACATGGACAGCAAACAACTTATTATATTTAAATAAAAAGCAAAATCTTTTCGGGGCTGAAGCAGAAAGTTAGGAATTGAAGTAGAAACTGGGCGGGAGGATTTTCGCTTGAATTTTCTCAAGGTAGACATCGTATACTTAGCATTGTTGGAGCGTGTGCTTGTGTGTATGTGTGAGCGTAAATTACATTATGCGTTCAGTTTCTTTAATTACATATGACTTTTTCTTTTTCTTTTGTTCCAGCTGCCGCAGCAATAAAGAAGTCGCAATAAACCAGACAAGGCGTCTTAAGTAAAGGTGAGCTTGCGCTTGGAACTGCCACTGAGCATTAGAAACTTAAGACTTTAATTTTATTAATTACGAAATAATGAACTCAACTGGAATATTGCTATGACACTTTCTTAAACATACATAGTATGTGAGCTAAATTAATACAAAGTGTACCCAAATATTTAGGAGATACTTGTCGTTATAAGAGTGCTCATTTACTCATTCATTTTATATCTGTTTAATTTAATAGTTTAGAAAAGAATTTGGGAAAGATTGTAATAAAATGTCAAGTAAATGTCTTCAAATATACTGAATGTTTGAGAACATTCGAATTCTCTAGAATTTTGATAGTCTTTAGCCAAACCAAATACTAAAGATGTATTATATCGTTAGTCTTTAGGGAAACCAAATGAAGTGAACGTGAGGAAAGCATCGATTTTGAAACAAGAATTAAATGTCAATATAGGCAATGGATCCGGTCAGTGCACAGATTGGAATAACTCCATCAGCCGCAACAAAATTGACGATTATTTTTTGGCTATTCTATCTTATTATTTTGTATATAGTATACAAACCTTTTCCGTATTAATGGCTTCTAGAAATTTGAAATAAGGGAATTTTCAAAACATTATTTCATCGCATTTCTTAACTTTTTGTTGAATGAAGTTAATCAATCTGTGCACTGAACGGCTCAAATACTGGATACCAATTTAAAACATCATAATTACCCTGCCTTTGGAAATTACTGTAATATTAATTTTTATTTTAAAATTTAAAATACATTTAACATATTTGCTAACATTTAAGAGCAAAAAGTGAACATTAGTTTGTATGCCAAATAAGGTGACACTTCCTAAATTGGGGATATACACCAACATGTGGACCAAGTTTGGTTGCTATAGCTTCAAGGGTGTGGAAAATAATTGCGTTCATACGGACATTTCGCAAATCCAATATACTCTTTCCCTTCGGGAACAGAGTATAAGAAGGTTATTATATTATTGATAGAATAGTCAGAAAGGAAAGAAACATAAATGAAAACGGCAGTCGGACTCCAATGAACAAAACGAACAATAATTGGACTCTAATGAGTAGAACAAACCAGATGAACGCTGTTCAGTCAGGGATTTAGTTCGTTCACTAAGTTTAGTGAGTACTGAACGCTGAAAGAGAACTTTAGCAAACCGCATAAATTCGAAAACATTTGCAAGTGCAAGCTATAAACTTATTCATTTCTCTAAGTTTGGCACTTAAAGTTATGGAGCTTCAGCCAGAGAATAACAATTCAATTAGCACTGTGAATTTAACTTGGCAACCACATAAAAAGATTTTATGACTCACTCTCCGCCTCTGAGCCAGGACCAACATTTGGCTGGGGACACTCTCATAAAATTCTCCGAGTTTATCGAGTGAAAAATTGTTGGCAACAAAAAATGCAATACTTGTACAGCTGCAGCTGCAACTGCAACTGCAACTGCAGATATTGTAGATATAATTTAAGATGGAATAAGTGGAAGCAGCAGCTTAGCCTTGGAGTGGAATTCCTGCACAATATGACAGCACAGCAAGGACACTGCAATATTTCAATGAGTAAAAGTATAAATGTCAATGCTCAAAAACACAAGAAGATTTTCATCTCTGCTTTACTGTTACTTGGCTGATTGTAAATTAAATTAAATAAAATTGAATGATATTGCTATTCAATATCCGAAGATTAATTGAGCGAAACATGTTTGCAACATACCAAATATCAGACAAAAAGCATTCAATATATTTGAAGCATACATTTTGGAATTAATTCACATTTTTCTACATTTCTGATGATGATGTCATGGCACCCCGTAGCCATAACTTCAAAGAAAATAAGTATCATTTTGTTAAATACAATTTGGCCACAAAAACAAAACGGAATCTCACTGTCTTGCCTTTGTAAAATTAACATTTATGCCGCTAGCTATCAGCAGAGCAACAAACATAAATTGCCAATGAGAAGGACAAGTGGAAATCATCATCATAGTCGCGATTTTTGGCTTTTCCACAAAGTCGCCATCATAAATAATCACATAAAATGTACAAAATATAAAAAGAGAACAACAACAACATACTCGTACAAGTCATGCTCCAGCTACTGTTATCCTGACAAAGGAAACGACAATGTGTATACATAAATACAATTTTTCTTATGATTTTTTTTTTATTTTTTTTATTTTGACGCAGGAAGCTACCAAACTGTACCCGCAATTTATGTAAAATTTAATGCTTTATTACGACACACACACACGCACGCATAACTGAGATACACACGCCCAGACACACCCATACACTCACAAACACACACACACACACACACTCACAGCTGTATGTATTGTGTATACATATGCAAATCATATCAGTCATACGGCAGCGCGGGGCATTATCAAACATGAAACACCAATGAAAATGTCAGGCAGAAACAAACACAGCAACAAAGATAACAGTAAAGATAAGCAATTTCCCCGTTTCCAAATGTTTTCACCGTTAGGCGTAGTCTCTACACATGTTTTCTGTACAAATTTTATTATGCACACAAACTCAGAACACACCGCACACACACACACACACACACGCACAACACAAATGCTCACATATGTCACTCTGTTCAGACATTTTATGCCAAAAATTGTGTTACACTGCACCACAAAAGTGAGGCATGATTGACAAGTTATGTCTTTGAATTTAATAGTTTAAGCTCGAATGTAAAAGCTACATAAATTGAAGTATAAAAGGATAGGAACATACATATATCAATATCATATCATATTATGAACTCATTAGTCTTTTATTCCTTCCTAAAGCAGAGCCTTTTGTTCGCTAAAATAAAATATAAAATATTTAAATTAATTGGGAAATACTAGCTGTAAATGATAGAAATTCTTAAATATCCAAGCTTAAATGATAACGAAATCATAATCGTAAAACTCCTTCATTATTTTCCCTTCTGATTAACCTCTGTGATCCTTCCATACTTTAAAAAAATATTTTAATTATTCTCGTAATTCCTCTATTATGCTTCCCTAAATACCTTCTATAAATTTTACAATTTCTATGAGTAGTATTCGTTATTTTTACCTCAGGTGGGACCTATAGCTCTTTCAATATCTGTAATAACCTATTGTTATCCTGGAATGTATATTTGCTGGAGAACTCATAGTACTACCTTTGTAAATGGGTTTATTTCAAGTAGCAAACTTGCTATTATCTATCAATTTACCACATCACCGGTAGCTGCAGTGCCGGAAGTTATCAAAATATACTATACTCTCTTAAAAGTTCTCCATTTAACCTATTTGACAGTAGCGTAGTGAGTTTAACACCTGGTTGCTTGGTGTAAGTGCGCTGGCATTAATATATGATTCAAAATCAACGCATTCATTATTTAAAGGCATGCCAGCAAGAAAACAAAATAAACCAGCAGCTGCTTGACACATAAACATCAAGTGCGCAACACGCCCTCAACCAAAAATAAAATAAAGATAAATAAATAAAATACAACAAAAAAAAAAAAGAAAATAAGATTCGACGGCAGCATTTGCCAGTAAAAAGGGCGCCAACGTTGGCAGCGGCAATTTAAAATTGCTGGCTTTTTAACTCGCATCCATTTACAGCAATTTTGTGTGCACCCCAAGCTCAGCCCCCCCTCTGCACCATACACACTCCTCCCTCAGTGTGTGTGTGTGTGTCGTCCCTCATGTGACGTGTCAGATTGAAATTACATCAGGCACTTGGTGAATGGCAAAAATGCTCCGAGGATAACGAATTACATAAATAAGCATCATTTCAAAAAAATTGAAAAAGGTTGCCAACATGTGAAAGAAATCAAATTTGATGACTCTATAATTGAAATACGCGCACGAGCATACGCAATGAGCTCCAAGTGGCTTCAAGCCAGGCGCATTGCGTATACGCCGCCTTGCCCCCACGGATTTTTCGTGTGAGTTTTTGGGGGCGCCCGCGTAATTGACACGATTGCTGTGCTATTAGACAGGTGGCTGGCAGTTTTAAGAGGGCTATTGAATGATCTGGCGGCACTTAACGTGGCCAGCTGCATTGTGGCGCATTCTCTGCGTAGTTTAAAACTTTGTATTCTTATCGCTCTTTCCGCTAAGCTTCAGTCACTTATTTCATGCATTTTGCGCAGCAGCCACAAATCCGCGGGGATTTTAAAATGCTTTCTACCACAAAACAACAAAAAGCAGTTTAATGCGCTGTCTTAAAAGAAGATATGCTGCGCAATTCGCAGCAGACCATGAACCCAGCAGCCAACTGCACTGCATTCTTCTTTAAATGCCTTTTGTGGTATCGCTACACTGTAAACAATTGTGGCTTAAGTGTACAGAGCTTAAAAAAGAAATTATTGTTGAATTCAAAGTATTCACACTTAACTATTTCGGAATTCATTTTAAATTCAATCCCATAGATGCTTTTATACTTTTACTCATTACCATTAGCAGTGAAAAATGAATTGTTATTTTTCTTTGTGTACTGGACCCTAGCTTTCTAGCTGGGGGACTTTAGGGTATTGCTGCAACAATGGCAGGGCATATCGAGAAAAATTAAGTTAACGCTAGCTGATTTTAAATGCACTTGATGGTTTTTCTTTTGCTTAATCAAAAGCCATTTGCAAACACCATGAGATATGCTAGGCATTAAGTCAAGTCAGCTTGAAGTGCAAGCAGTGAAGTCTTAAGAAATTACCAGACAAAAAGATATTTGAAAAAGGATAAGCTTGGTAATTGGCTGCGAAGTCATTTGGAATGATAAGCTATGTATCTATTACACCTAATTTAGTTGCAAATTAGCGTACTTAGAATATCAACTGGAGCATTTATTTATTTTATTTATTTATTTATTAACGAAGGCAAAACAGTGCTGCCCCGAACCAAAAAATATAATATAATACATAGATATACAGAAAAAAATTTAAAAAGCCTACACGAAATTACAATTGAAAACTAATAACGACACCAGCACGTTGGGGGAAGTTTATTTGCCAGTCCGGCTAGCTATGCCCCTATTCACAGCAAAGAATTGCCGGTGTCATTATTAGAGCCTATAGCAAGATAGAGTAGAGTTAGTTATGAAGAAAAAACTTATAGAATTTAAGGTTAATTAAGGCATAAGACTATAAAAATAAAGAAAGACAATAGGAATGAAATCTCCAACCCGGTGGGGGAAGTTTTAGTAGCCAGTCCGGCAAGCTGTGCCCCAACTCACAGCGAAGTTGGTTAGAGATTACATTAAGGAGGGAAGGATCTAGAAAAGGAAGGGATGGGAAAGAATATAATAGTTGTAGAGTAGAAAATAGGAAATAGAGTGGGACATAGAGTGGGCAATCTCCAACCCGATGGGGGAAGATTATTTGCCACGCCGGCAAGCTGTGCCCCTGCTCACAGCTGGGATCGGCCAGAGATTACCCGTAGGTGATTTAGAAGAGAAAGTTTAATAGAGGGAAGAGAGAGTTCAGAGGAGAAAACATGAAAAACAGAATTATACTGTGTGCATAGAACACGAAAAGGATTGTGTAAAGCATAATCAGTAGTGCATGTAGGAAGAGATAAGGGAATATAGTTTCTAGTAGGTCTACAAGGGACAGTGAAATTAAGACGACTTAAAAGAAAAGGAGAATCTATGTCGCCACTAATCAACTTATGTATAAAAACCACACCAAGAATTATTCTACGGTTAGCTAAAGTCGGAAGATTTAGAAGTAAGAGTCTACTGGGATAAGAAGGCAGACGAATATTGGGATCCCAATTTAAGCTACGTAGGGCAAATAAAAGAAATTGCTTCTGGACTGACTCAATACGGACCTCACTATTTTTGTATTGGGGAGACCATATACATGAGCAGTATTCCAGAATAGGGCGTACAAGCGACACATAAAGCAGTTTTGTGGTGAAAGGATCATTAAATTCCTTCGACCAACGCTTGATGAATCCAAGTACACCCTTGGCAGCATTAACAATAGAGGAAACATGCAAGTTAAAGTTAAGTTTAGAATCAAAAGTGACACCCAAGTCCTTAACAGAGGTAATACGTTTTAAGGGAAAGTTATCAATAGAATAGTTACCAAGAAAGGGCTTAGATCGACTGAATGTCATAAACATGCATTTACAACAATTTAGAGGAAGATGATTAGCCAAGCACCAAAGTTGCATAGAGTTTAGGTCAAGTTGAAGTAGTTTAGTTTGGAGAGGATTATTAAATGATAGAATAAGTTTTACATCATCTGCATACATGAGTATACGAGAGTGTAATAAAATAGATGGAAGATCATTAATAAAAAGTGTGAAGAATAAAGGACCAAGGTGACTTCCTTGGGGTACACCAGAAGTTACGAAAACAGGTTTAGAAATTGTAGATCTAAGTAGTACTTTTTGGGTTCTATTTTTTAAATAAGAAGAAATCCAAGACAGAAAAGAGATAGGAAAACCAATACTGTTAAGTTTAAAAATCAAGAGATCATGGTTTACAGAGTCAAATGCTTTACTGAAGTCAGTGTAAATGACGTCAGTTTGCATTTTCTTTTGGAATGCATCATTTATTATATATGAAAACTCTAGCAAATTGGTCGTAGTAGACCGACTCTTTATAAATCCATGTTGGGATGAAGAAATTATAGATTTACAGAGGTGCTGCAAAGTTTCTGTAATAATTTTCTCAAATAATTTTGGGATAGCAGACAACTTTGCAATACCTCTATAATTAGAAATGTCAGACTTGCCACCTTTTTTATGAAGAGGTATGATAAATGAGTCTTTCCAAAGAGATGGAAAGACTCCAGTAGTTAGGGAAAGATTAAAAAGTTTAAGTAAGGGAAGAGTTAAAGAAGAGCTACACTCCTTTAACACACAACTTGGAATATGATCAGGCCCAGGAGAGTAAGAAAGTTTTACGGACTTAATAGCAGATAGAAGGGATGACGCGGAAATAGAGGGAGCGAAAATATTATTAGAAGAAGAAATACTGTAGGGATATGGTGTGTTAGAAATAGGAATAGATGAATAGGTGGATTGGAAAAATTTGGCAAATAAATTCACAGCAGTTGAGTCACTGCATGCTTTTTCATTGCCAAGGAAGAAAGAAGAAGGAAGACGTGAAGATTTACGTTTAGAGTTAACAAAAGAATAGAAAAGTTTAGGATTGAATGCAAATTGACTTTTGCACCGGGCGATATATTCCATGTAACATTGTGAGTTAAGAAGAGAGAAGTTAGATTTAGCAATAGAGTATTTGGATAAGTCAAGACTAGAACCAGACATCTTAAACTTTTTAAAATATTTAGATTTAATATTTTTCAAGTTGGAGAGTCTGGGTGTAAACCAAGGGGGCTTAGCACAACTAGATTTGCGAGAAGAGTTAGGAATACATATGTCTAATAGAGAGTTAAGTGTTGCATAGAATGAGATAAGAGCGTTATCAACGTCAACTGCGTTATCAAGCGAGGACCAATCAGTTGCAGCGATCAGTTGATTAAGCAAAGTGAAATTGCCTTTGCGAAAGCAACGATATGTCTCAGATGAAATGGAAGAAGGTGAGCAAAAAGGCTTAGAGAAATAGAGAGCAATCTCTAATGTAGGATGGTATAAATCTTCAGGCATAGATAAGGGAGTAGACCTGGAGATGGAAGCATTTAGATAGTCGTTAGTAAAAACAAGATCTAATATTCTATTTAAGTTATTAGTGATAGAGTTAATTTGGAAAAGAGGAAAGTCTAGTAGGCAGTCTAAGAAGTCATGCTGAGAGGAGGGAGTAAGATAATTTGCGCAGTTGACAAATGACCATGCTACGGCAGGCAAGTTGAAATCACCCAGCACAACAATTGCGTCAATGTCACGCGCTTGGGAACATACTTCGTTAATACAGCCTATATGTTGCATATAAACATGTAAATCAGAAGCAGGAGGAATATAAGAGCAGGTAATATAGAGAACTGATGATGGAAGAGTAACTTTAACAGCAACTATTTCAACATCAGCAGAAGAACTTAGGGATAACAATTCCGACTGTAGTCTGGTATTGACGGCAATAAGAACGCCACCACCTCGTTTAGTCGGTCGGTCATGCCTAAAAATTATAAAATTATTTGACAATATTTCGCAGTCAGAAATGGTAGAGTTTAACCAAGTCTCAGAAAAGGCGATAATGTCAGATTCAAAGGCAGTACTACTCAAATACAAGTGTTGGAGTTTAGAAAGGAGGCCCCTAACATTCTGGTATTGAATAGTAACACAATCGGACGAAAAGTTTAGTTTTTTGGAGCTGTGTTAATAGGAATAGTTATGGAAGTATTAGGAAGAGACAGGGTTACAGGTGGTGGTTGCGTTCGTTTTTTTGGCTTAAACTCATGAACAATCATGTGAGGAGGCCAGAAATTAGAATCGCAAATAATTGCAAAAGCATCATCGGGAACACTAATTTTAAAAGAGGAAATTTCGCGAGGCGCGGAAAAGTTAAATTTTGTGACTAATATATTAGCAGAAGTTCTACTGGTAATATAGGAAGCTACAGATTCACAAGTCGTGTCAGAAGAAAGTCTAGACACAAATACTTGTCTACGGGGCGCTACAACAGAAAGCGTAGGAAGTGTAGGAGAAGTCGATGGAACTACATTACTAATAGTTGGAGAGAGAGCAAGGGTACGGGAGGGTTTACTTTTACGACTAGAGGGCTTAGCCGCAACTCCAATAGTCGATAAAGGATCAAGTAAAGGAGCAGCGGGTGCAGCCACAGAAGGTGGAGAATGAGAGTTATTAATAAAATTATTTGGTGAAGGCGAAAGAGAAAGTAGTGGAGAAACATCAAGTAAAGGTGGAGTAGATACGTTATTAGGTGAAGGTAAAGTAGAAGAAGAGGGTAGTGGTGAGGGGACAGATAAAAATTGATTTTCTATCCGGCAATTAGGTGGAGACTCAAACTTGAATTGACTAAGCAACTCAGTGCTTGAGTCAAAATCACCGGAAAGAGTCTTGACTACTTTACTCAATTTAAGGAATTGAGTGCGAATAGAATTATACATTTTAGAAAAATCACACTGCATGCCATAGCACGACGGGCAAGACCATTTCAAGCCACCCATGCGCTTCTTAGCAGCAATGTTGATTTTGTCGCATTCGCGACCAGTAAGACCAGCACATTTGGCATGCATCATGTTCTCACACAGCCAGCAATCAACAAATTGAGGCTGAGGGGAATCAGCTGCCGACTTAAATGAGCAGGACTTACTGCAGCACGACATGTCTACTGGGTTAAACAAAAATACTACTTTAGAAAAAAGAGCAAATTAAAAGCACTCAAAATGAGTTAAATGAAAGAATTAGGAAGTAAACAAACAACGTATACAAAGCAATAGGGAGAGTATTCGATTTGAGCGCAAAGCACCAAAGAAGAATACGCAGGCAAAGCACAAAAGAAGAAATTACGAAAAGCACAACAACAAACCACAGCACAGCCGCCGCGGGCAAAAACTAAAATGCACAACAACAAACACAGCACAGACGCCGCGAAAGAAATTAAAATGCAAATAAACTTACAATGCACAACTGATAACACTTGACACAATAGTAAGGCACTTCAAAAGGAAAAGATAAAGAGATTTAACACTTTATAAGAGTAAAAGAATAGACAGGTTTGTAAATATTTGAATTTAAATAGGAGCGCAAAAAAAAACACAGCTGATCGCAAGTATCGATATATCGATGATAATATGAAAAAGAAAACTAAATTTAGCAACCCCATTTCTCATGACAATCCATTCTTAAATCTCACACTTAAATATAATGAAATTACTGTTGCTTTTGCTGATTGTTATTAAAGTTGTTTTAAGAAGCTTTATGACTACTTTTGTTGTTGCTGATTGCTTATATTATTTAAGATATAAGAGATTTGATTATACCCAGCTCTAAGCCAATTTCTTGATTTCCGAAGCATATTTACAGTAGAATCCATAATTTAAGAAATTTACATTCTAAATGACTTAAATATCTTGAATAGTACTTATTTATTTTCTCGAAAACAGTTATTGATTTCACAATATTTATTTTGTTTGTCTTATACAGTTTTCCAAACAAACCACAGAGTCATCTAAGTTGAAATCATTTCAGTGACTTGTATTTCTACCTTTTGCTGCCAACAAGTTATAGTTGTGAGGCAAAAACAAGGTCCCTAAATGTCAGAGACATTACTCTGGCATCGAAAGTTGTGAAGCTTAAAATAATAAATATAAAAGTTTTTGGCCATATCGTCCTTGAGCTCATCCCAAGCAATGCAGGTTGCTTAATCAAAGTTTAAGGCCACTTTGCACTTAGCTGCAGCAAATAGTTTACAAACCAATAACAGAACTCGTCTGTAAGGCGTAGCTAAAACTATACTACTTATTTAGCAACATTTATACCCGACACCCCGAATCATCCTCTGCCCCCTGCTAGCCCAGAAACTTGCGCATTTTGTCTGCCTGCTGCGTGTTTTCCAGCCGTAAAGCAACGCAGACAGACACGAAAACTTCGAAGCGACTGCGGCAAACCCCAGGACGATGCCACCTTGTGGGTTTTAGTGAAAAGCAGGAAAACTGTTAAATATTTGAGAAGTTGTGCGGTGCTGAGGTTGCGAACGAAATGTCAAATAGTGCAAAAACTTGAGCCAAATTGCCCTGGGCGTGGTCGCAAAGCCTGAATGTTTATACGTGCAGGTAAAAAAATTGCTCATACGCCGCGTTGTCACCGCGCTGATGTAAAAATCCAAATTATTTATGGCCTGCTGCGGCTTAGAAGCTTGAAGACTTACAATGCGAACGAATAATATGAATAATGGAAATAATTTGAAATAGGCAATTCCTGGACATGCTTCGCTTTGCAGCAGCTCTGAAAAGCATAATTAAATTCAATAATTTATGTGCAGATCCCAAAATGAAAGTCAACATTTGGGCCAGGACTTACGAGCTGCAAATGTCCACAAATGCTTAAAGCGGCTTACAGTTTGTTTGTTGACCAAATAATTGCGCCATTTTCTGGCTTGTCGGCCACTCGTCCTCCACCGCCCCCTCAGCCTGTCCGCCCCGCTAACTGACTGGCAGTTGTCAGTTGATTAGCATAATCAACCAACAAAATTAGTCGAGCGCATTTTACATACTGTATGCAAAATAGTTCCACTTATGCATAAACATATGAACACATTTCCACATTTCTGTTCAACTAATTCCAATTGAAAATAATTTTCAGACATAATCTTGAATAGATTCCGTCTAAAAATAATAATCAGCAGCACACAAACAAAATAAGTGAATGGATATTTGTGTACATTTTATTATCATGTCAAAACACACGCACAATTTGTTTGGCTTGTGCCAATTTTCCTGCATAGTTTTCCAGTTTAATAAATACACTGCCTCAATATTCCATTTCCATTTTGTAATTCAATTTGGGCTGCGAAAATTTTAAAATAAATAAATAAATGTTATAAAATGTGTTCAAGTTAATGTGCGCCCCTATTAAAGGATTTTAAGGACCTCTAACTACTCGTATTTGTATTTTTTATTTATTTTTTGTTGTGTGTATCTTCATTTTTGTCAATATTCTCATAAAAAATTCAATTTGAATTAAATTTTATTTAATGTTTTTTAAAAATATAAAGCTTTTATTTAACTTGTTACTTTTTATACTTAGTTCATAATTAGATTTTACCTTTTAGAGCATTTTTATAAGTCGACCAGGCGTTAATATAATATAATTGGTTGCGTATGTGAATTTTGTAGTTGTTTTTAGTTGCTTTGAATTTTTTTTTTTGATTTTAAACAAATATTTGAACAGCTTAATTGAAATTTGTTCTCAACATTCTTAGTTGCCCTTCAGTTGGTTTTATTTCACTAGAAATGGATGGTAGCCATCTTGAAGCACTTTATAAAGCTGCCGTTGCCAATTGGCGGCGCATTTGCCTAATGTGAATTTAAAAATCCTGGCACAAGGACATGCTCAAGTTCGCCTTCACTTAAACGCACAGTTAGTTTGCCGTGGGGGGGATT
Organism: Hirtodrosophila histrioides; assembly: GCA_037075165.1. NCBI lineage: Eukaryota > Metazoa > Arthropoda > Insecta > Diptera > Drosophilidae > Hirtodrosophila > Hirtodrosophila histrioides. Next base: position 3,500,911 of record JBAMCL010000390.1, on the reverse strand, counting down.
GGGAAGGGGGTCTGATGTGCTGAGGCAGGTGCTGGCCGTCTAGACGCGTCGTCATGTTGCACAGTTCACAGTTGCGACTTGCCACATGCCACTTGCAGACTTCAATAAATTTGCAGGAGACACGTGAGGCCAAAATTCTTGCAACCGCCATTTGCCGCAATTGGTGGCAACGTCGACGCTTTTCAATTCGCCCCAACCACACGGCAATTGTAATGGAATTCAATTAAGAGCAAAATGTATAAATTACATTTTGGCTCGCGGTTTGCCTCCGCGGCCTCCCTCAACGGGCATTGACCACAAAAAGCGCCGGAGCCAAGTAAAAAATGACAAACGGAAGTTGCAAACCAACAATAACAGCAATTACAACAATAACAAAGCCAAGTTGGCTGCCATTTTGGCTGCCTTTTGTTTATTTGTTACGCATTTTAAAGTGCTTCGTGGGCGACGGCGAGGGCGACGGCGGGGGCACGGCTGTAGGCCGCAGAGAGAAAAACAATTCAATAATGAGAAGAAGCATAAAAATTAATACAAAAGGACGCAAAGGCGACGCGGGCTGCCTTCTGCTTCACTTGTTTTATATGCGGCACATCATGCCAGGCCCAGGCAGCTGATGCTGCTGAATGCTGATAATTATGATGATGATGAGCAGATCCTTCATACAATGCGTCTGTGGCTGTGTGTGGCCGAGGGGCCGCTCCCATATTACTATATATTATTCTCGTGTATTGTTTGAAATTGCTTGGAAACTGTAACATCTGTGACCAGCAACAAGAAATACTCAAATTTATGTGTGTGAGAGACAAAGAAACTGTTATCTTAATATTTTTTAAAAGAAGTCACTGAAGCCAATGAAGAACAAATACAAGATTTTTTAAATAATTATTTAAATATACAGGGTCAAGATTCTGTACAACGAACTACAAGGTCGCACATATAGACAGAAAATACTTAATTTAAAATAGAGTAATCTATAAATAGTATAAGACATTCTGTTTTTGCTTTGTCTATATCGGGGGAACCACAATATATGCCTAAGCTGACGCTGCTGACATTTTCTTGGAAAAAGATTACATAAAATCAGATTACACAATAATATGACTTTTTTTGTAATTAGAGGAAATGCGTCAGGCTTTGAGGTATTTCTTGAATAAGTAAGATAAGTAAGTATTCGCCTAAATATGATATATTTCTAAGTAGACAAAGTACTTAATTCTTGGTGAATATAAGGAGGAATGGACAAGCGAACGTTATTAAGACATTCGTTTTATTTAATTAATGTATTAAAAACCTACCATTATGTAAAAACAAAAAAACCATTAGGAAAATGTATAAAGACTAGTTGATATAACGCCAGCGTTACCCGGCGAAATATTGGCGCCATCTACCGTAGATCGATAGCTAGACATAAACTAAAGGCCGAGAGACATAAGCAATATGGTGATTTCAGTCGAACTTATAAGTTTTAAAGCCGAGAGAGCGATTTAAGGGAGAGATGTTTCATCTCTTTTGCACTTTCACGTAGTTATGCAGCAGCTGAGGCATACCGAGATTTTCATACAATTTTCACATACTTCCCGATATACATTTAACCAATATTTTTTCGACAGTTTCCACTTACGGTAGAATATTAGGGTTTTGTAAACATTGCTGGCTTCTAGCGTCTACCTTTTTGGCTGCTCAAAAGTCGCCAGTCAGTCAATCAGTTAGGTCAAAGAGTTTTAAATGTATAGATCATAGGATATTACCTAAATTGTGCTGAATTATACCGATTTAAATGTTGTTTTTTTTGTCAATATTTGGTTTTACGTTTAAAATCTACCCCATCCAAGATTAATCAATAAACTTGCTCTGTTTTGAATTCGAGTTAAAGTCGCTTAACTTGACGTTTGCATTTATTAGTCTTACATTTATTTATATTGCTATAAATGAAATTAATATAACTGTCGACTAAAATGTGGTTTCTTTCTTTGCAGCAGCGCGACAATCAGCGCGTAGGAAGGCGGTTTCAAAACGGATTCAGCACACATCTATCAATCTATCTATCTACCTATCTACCTATACAAAGCTTTTTTAAATTCATAAAAAACAGAATCTTAAAGTTCAGCAGCACTAACGAGAACAGCAGCAACAACAAAAACAGCAAGAACAAGAACAAATCATTTATTAGGCAGACCGCAAATAGCGCTTTATTAAGCATACGCTCCGTTAGCCAGAGCCAGAGGCAACGGCAGAGGCGGACGGACGTACATCAAATTTGTAATCAAGCAGCACAAAAGCAGAGGACGAGGGTGAGGCTGAGGGGTCAGAGAGTGCACAGTTCACGCCGTAAGCCGCAGCTGAGCCGGAGCTGAACCCGGGCCTGGGCGGAGAGGCGGACAAACTAATAAGACGACTTTATTTTTATTGAAATTATGATTAATGACAGGAATATTGGACGACAGCGATGAGGAATCAACGCGCGAATTAAGGGCAAAGCCCATGATGAGCATCAAGCGACTGACAATATGATGATGATCATTGAGATAATGATGATCAAGTTTATTCAGCTGGGGCGCAATTTCTGATGCGATTGTCATACCATGCACGGTGATGACGACGACGATGATGAAGTTCATTAACGGCAGGTCAGTCGTGGGTGTTGTCGTTGTCGCCGCTGTTGATTGCCGGTGTGCGAGCAAATGCAGCAGCAACAGCAACAGCAACAAAAACAGCAATTGAAAGTGAACAAAAAAGCAAAAAAAAAAACCAACCAACACAGAAGAGAAACGATAAGGAATAGGGTATAAGAATAGAAAGATATAGAGTGAGAGAAACCTTAAACAAGAATTATTAATTGATGGCTTCGCCCGGGCAGCATTGCGCAGCAGCCGCACCCGCAGCCCAAAGACGACGCCATCAACAACCACAAGCCAAACCCAACAACAACAACAAACTGATCTCGACGGCAACACTGACGCTGCTCATACTCTTCCTGAGCAGCTGGATAGCCTATGCAACGGCCGCGATTACCCAAGGCACAGACCCACCAGGGGTGACCAGGGGCAGTGGGGACCTGGCCGAGGAGTACAACAGCAGCAGCGCCTTTCTGAGTGCCCTTGCTGCAGCCGGGTCGGTGAACAGCAGTCCCATTGCCATTGTCGGGCAGCAGGGGATTACCAGCAGCACTCCCAATGGCAGCAGCAGCAGCGGCAGCACGGTGCTGTCCATGTCGGACATGCCTCTGCTGCTGGAGGACCTGGCCGAGGGCGAGGAGGAGTTCGAGCTGCCGCCGCTGCAGTCCGTGATTATTAGCATTGTCCTGCTGATTGTCATACTGGGCACCGTGGTGGGCAATGTCCTGGTCTGCATTGCCGTCTGCATGGTGCGCAAGCTGCGTAGACCCTGCAATTATCTGCTGGTATCGCTGGCGTTATCCGATCTCTGCGTGGCACTCCTCGTCATGCCCATGGCTCTGCTTTACGAGGTGCTGGAACGCTGGAACTTCGGCACCCTGCTCTGCGACATTTGGGTGTCCTTTGACGTGCTTTGCTGCACCGCCTCTATACTGAATCTGTGCGCCATCTCCGTGGACCGCTACCTGGCCATTACCAAGCCCCTCGAGTACGGAGTGAAGCGCACACCGCGTCGCATGATGCTCTGTGTGGGCATCGTTTGGCTGGCGGCTGCCTGCATCTCGCTGCCGCCGCTGCTAATACTGGGCAACGAGCATGAGGACGAGGATGGACAGCCCATATGCACAGTCTGTCAGAATTTTGCATATCAGATCTATGCCACGCTGGGCTCCTTCTACATACCGCTCTCCGTGATGCTCTTTGTCTACTACCAGATCTTCAGAGCCGCGCGGCGCATTGTGCTGGAGGAGAAGCGCGCCCAGACGCATCTCCAGCAGGCGCTGAATGGCACCGGCTCACCGCAGACAGCCACAGCACCAGCGCTGGGTCACACGGAGCTGGACAGCGGCAATAGTGCGGGACATGGACATCGGCACAGCAGCGTGGGCAACACATCGCTCACCTATTCCACCTGCGGAGCACTCAGCACCAGCGGTGGCGGTGGCGGTGGGCCAGTGAGCATACCGCATGGCCATCATGGCAGTGGCTCCACTGGACTGCTCGGCTCGCCGCACCACAAGAAGCTGCGCTTTCAGCTGGCCAAGGAGAAGAAGGCATCCACCACGCTGGGTATTATCATGTCAGCCTTTACCATCTGCTGGTTGCCCTTCTTCATATTAGCCCTGATCCGGCCGTTCGAGACGATGCATGTGCCGGCATCGCTCTCCTCGCTCTTCCTGTGGCTGGGCTATGCCAACTCGCTGCTGAATCCCATCATTTACGCCACACTTAATCGCGACTTTCGCAAGCCCTTCCAGGAGATACTCTACTTCAGATGCTCCAGCCTCAACACCATGATGCGGGAGAACTACTACCAGGATCAGTACGGGGAACCACCCTCCCAGCGCGTCATGCTTGGGGATGAGCGCCACGGCGCCCGGGAGAGCTTCTTGTGAAGTCCAGGAGTGCAAGATTCAGTATCCTGTTTATGTTGAAAAGCCAATTTCAACGTAGTGCCTAGTGCTGCAAAGTTATCGATAGTGAACCCCACTCGATTATTGGAACAAATGATAATCGGTACGATCGATACTATCGATGTTATTGTATGGGTATTTAAATCTTTATTTTGGAGCTTGAAATCATAAAAAACAAACAGGCATAGTTAAAAAATATATATTAATATTTAATATATTATTTATAATATATTGATATATAATACATTTTATGTGTACTAGCAAAAAAATACAGAACAATTATAAACTATCGATAGTGGTTAAAGAATCTCTGGTGACTACCGAGAGCGCTTCATCGATACTATCGATAGTGCTGGCGATAGTTTTGCAGCATTAGTGTCTACTTCTTCACAAAAATGGATAGTTCTTACACATCCCTACAGGCACACACACACACACATATGTATATGTAACTGTTTACCTATGAGTATTTCTTGTATCTAGTAGTACTGCAAGCCCACAAGTACTCCACGATATGATATGATATATGATATATGCTATATGTAGACGACTCCTCTAAATGTAACTAAACGTTGTAATTTTTAAATGTAGTGCTAAGAAATGAAGTGGGCTGAAACTAAAACCACACACACACCCACCCACAACCACAAACACACACACATACACACACACACAAACACACACACAGACGGTTGTAATACTGTAAACCAAGGACAGGTTTTCACGGTTCCTTTTTAAATGTTGTTCCCCAAAAAATCAGATGAAAAGAACCGATCACAATCACAATCGATATCGAATCTATTGAGCCCACAGCGAGCGTAGTTCATTTGCGATACTCAAAACTGAGCCAAAAATTAAATTTAATAAAAACACTTAAGATATTGTGTCATTTAATTATACTTACTACAAAATATGTTCGATATATATATATATATATATACATGACATGTGCAAGGGGTCTGTAACAGCATCGGGATGTAAATAAGTAAAAAGCAAGGACATGTTGTATACAGCTCCCAATAAAATGTCTCAAAACGTATATTTATTATACTCGTATAGCTAAAGCTACAGCTCAAGTCTAATACTATGATGAAGTATGATGTATTTATTGAAAAAATCAAATGAATATGAAACTTTCTGCATTAATTATTTTGTATTGTTTTTGTATTTGTATAAAAGTCACGCCTCTCTGTGATACCAAACATTAAGCATTAATTTTATGTTTAGATCAACAAACTGCATATATATAAAACCTACTAATAACTATGTTTAGTATATACGAGTACTAACTATGAATATGAATATATATTAAAAAAAATATATATATATAGTCTGATAAGTCTATTGAATGTGCGTGTTTTTATTGTACGTATGTCTAAGCACATGATATTCAAACTGAGTTACATATGTCTGTGTAATTAAATGTTGAACAAATCGGGAGATAAATAACCAAAAGTAATCCCCTCTAACACACATACCCGCAAAAAATAATAAAAAAATAAAAAAACAAAACAAAGTAAAGAATAAAACATGACAAACTAAGCGCATCTAATGCTATGCAACATAGAACTAAAGTTCAGTAAAAATATACAAAAAAAAAAAACAAAAAACTACAAATAAATAAAAGAACTCTTCAGAGTGAAGCTTACCAACTGTAAACTGCATTTGAATTCTGTTTTCCACAGCTGCAAGTGCAAAATATACTAAATACAAACAGAAAGAGCAGAAATTAAAGCATCAAATAAAAGGCAACCATATAAATGTAATTGTAACACATTGTGTTGTTTATTTACTTTGGAATTTACCCCCTTTGACTCCCTGTTTCCCAAAAAAGTCATGCCAAAACAACGTCAATGTGCAACAAATTATGGCATCATCGTCATGTGCAACTTTTCAGAAACTTTTGAAATTGAGCACTTTGTGCAGAATTTGTCACTTCAGGCAAAACACTTATATAGTAAATATCTCTGGCAAGTTTCCAAAGCATTTTGCTTCTTGGAATCTATGGGACACATGGATCCATGGAATCCATTCCTAAAAACACATAATCCTGCTAAATATGAAACAGTTAAGTACTCCCTTTTACTCTGTTTCCTTTGAATAAATAATCCGACTTAATACCTGCCAAATTAGCAAATGATTTGGATACTTTGTGCTGGCTGAAAGAGTTGCAATCATCTGCATATTTTGCAGTGAATATTGCAACATAATGAGACATTTGCATATCCTTCAAATTCATATTACGATTTAGGCTTTTGCTGTTTATTTTTTGAAATCCATCAAGAACATCCTTTTCTACTATAAGCCAAAGATTGGGTTCCCTATGAAACCTAGTTAATAAATTGTTAATCTAAGTTAGTATGCAATCCAATAGTAAAATGCAAAGTATTCAAGGTGAGTATAGAAAAGTTTATAAGAAAAATGGTTTATTTTAATAAAAATTACATTTCTATCCGATCTTATGTTGTCAGTCAGCTATGTGTGCTACAAAGCAGATGCAGACATACTTTTTCAATAAAATCCTTAATGTTTAAAAAAATTTAAATAAGGTTAGCTCCACAGCAGTTGCTTAGGAAACTATCTCTGAAATACCTGCCCCATTGCGTTATGTCAAAAATAATGTATACTCTGCAAGGATATAAAACGAATAATGCTGTTTTTTGTGCTGAAAGGCAAATGCGTAATATGAAATGCAGCAGCTGCCAAGTGTCACAAACTATGCAGCCAAATGTCAACTCAATGCACAGTGGAGCATACTGTGAGGCTTAACAAATATACATATACAGAGTATATGTATACTCTATATATATATATGTAGATATATAGCGCATATTTGTTAGTGAAACTGACAAGTTGAGCAAACGTGCAAAATGCGCGGAAACGGATGTAAAACCAAGTGTAACATGGTGAAAAATATCAAATAGCAAACAGAAAAACAAGAATAACAAACAGCTGGGACGGAAAAAGGACGAATCGTGTGCCATGCAAATACATATACATACATACGTATATGTATGTGTATGTAGGGATGTATGTATGGATGCATCTGTGTGAGATTTCAGCAAAGTTTCGGGTGGAAATAACTAAAAACTAAACCAAAAGCGAGCAGCCACTTGGCTGAATTTCGAGTGTGTGTGTTATATGTATTGTAGGTGGAGCCGCACTCTCAAACGGGTATGACAATGACAAAGTGATCTTCCGGCGCCAGTTCCTAGCTCCTTGCTCTTGGCTGCCTCTCCCGCTTATCCTGCTGCTGCTGCTACTGCTCCTGGCTGCTGCTTGCTGATAAATGATGATTTTACGCCCCAGCCATGTTACAATGCCACTTTATGAGCTCTGCCGGCTGGCAGACTGAATGGCGGCGATGCCAAGGACAAACAGCGCATCGCAACACACCACACCTCGCCGCACCACCACATCCTTGTAGTCCTGTGCACCGCATAGTAGCCAGCACAGCCACAGCATCCACGGCGTATGTGTGTTTTTTCGGCACCATACCCTGCACCTAAGCGGATTTTATATTCAAGTAGCTATCCACACAAAAAAGCAGCTATCTTTGGGGTGTCGAAACTTAAATACTCTTGCATATACGAGTATGTTACCTAAAATACTCCAATGGCAGCTCTATTCTAGCCAAAATCTCAGCAGCTAGAAGAGGCTGAGCTAAACGGGATCATAGGCAATTAGCATTTCCTTCAACTCAGCTATAGCTTCCTTTCAAGAAAGCTTTGTATAATGATCAGTTAAGTCCCATTTTGTGCAAGAAAGTATCCTCAGCATATCATCAAGACATAATTTCCAATCTTAACACATATAACACAATTGGTTAAAAAGTCTTCCTTGTGTGAAAAAACTATAATACCCTCTGCAAGGGTATAAAATAATGGGCTGACGATTGCAGCGAAAATGTCGCTGGTATTCTGTTCTATCGTATCGCATCGTATCGTAAGCAGTAAAGTCTGCAGTTTTATGAGCACTTTTTTTTCATTTGACACTAATGCGACGTTTATGAAACATCGCAACAGCGCATCGTCATCGGAGGATTGTAAAAAACTGCTCGCCAGTTTAGAGAAATGCGCTTATGAAAATGTCTGCAGTTGTCAGCGGTTCCATGGACACAAAGTGCTAACAAGTATTGAACCATAAATCAGCAGATAGAACCCTTCTCTGCACAACAACACAACACATACACACATATGTAGCACTTGATATAGGCAAACTGTCAGAGCTGGCAAGAACAACAATAAGTAAGAAAATTGCAGTCAGAAGTTCCAGACTGTGGTATTCTCTATTTCCTGTTTGATATGTTTTGCTTATTTGTGGGCACGGCAAAATTAGTTTTCAAATAGAGATTTCAACCCGACATCTTGCCACAAGTGAACAATTGAGGAGATGAATTTTCGCAGCATTTTCAGAAGTTTACGTGTTTATTTGCTTGTCAAATCTGTCAAGGAGATCATCAGTAGTCATCATATCAAATTTGTTGAGTTTTGCTATAAACTGTGAAATATATTGGATTTTGGCTGAATTACGATGGCAGAGGTTGGCTAGGAGCGAAAATCTTAATATCTGAATTGCCTATGAAATATACATTTTTATATATTAAATTTCGTTGCTTTAGCTTCAACAGTGCCAAGGAAATTGTATTTATACGTACAAACATGCAGACTTTTTGGATTTCAGAACAATATACTAAATATTTCTTACCATTTTGGGAATAGAATAGTATAAAGTTACTGAATGTATATAATCTTATAAATTCTGCATCTCTTGAATATCACAGCAGAGAAATATTTCTGAAACCATATACTGAATTTACCGAGATACATTATAGAATATTATGACTACTCTCACTTCTTGAAGCATGGCTTGTGGTTGTAAATTTTAATAATTAAATTCAAGTAAGCCTGCATTTAGTATACGAAAACCTTCAAGCCAAATAATCTATCCCAGCTCGTGAAGTTTTTGAGAGCAACATATTCAGTCGGACGAAGGGCGAGAGCGTATTTGATGGTGTCGAGGATGCCTTCTCCTTCCTGTGATCCATTCTCTAATGCTTAGGGAATTGAAAGGCGAGCGTCACGTAACGAAAACACATTTGAGCTAAACTTTCTTTTAGTGCCACGTCCATTTTAGCTGTTGTGCTTTCAAGGTCCGAGTGTGCCAATTTAGTTGCCGATTGCTACATGATAAGGGGACGCTTAAGTGAATGATAACACATTCGATAATCGATAGACGAGTGCTGTTAAAAGTGGCAACTGTGTTGATTTATATCGCTCGGTGTTGGAGCACTTTGAAGTGAAATGCCACAAAACGAGATGAGCTCAAATTACGGCTTTGGGGCTGGGGACACTCAATTATATTTTTGGAGCAAAGCTCTCAGGTTTCATCTTAAATTCAATAAATATAAGAGCAGCCGGTCAGCTCAGCTGCAATTTGATATTTACTGAAATTTCATAACTCACTGGAAAGTAATTTATTTAGTATTTTGAGCTTAGACACAAAAGCTAATATAATACAATATAATAGCTTGAGTACTCATATAAAAATAAATTTATTTGAGTAATATTTAATATAATAAATTACTGCAGATTTTAATGGATTTACTTTAGTAAACTATTTAAGCTTCGAAACTGTTTTGGAAAAGATTAAAAATTTGTTTTTATAATATTTTCGTAAATAGTTTTTCGTTTATTTTTAGCAACAATAATTCTAACAAATGCAAAATTAATTCTGATGCGGCCACATTTATGTACAAAGTGCTTAAGCTGCCACAATATTGTGCAGAAAACTCGTTTAATAAATATGTATACTAATTTGGAAAATAAAGAAAAAAATAATGAGGCCACATTGAAAATGCTGCAACTTATCAGCCAAGGACTTTTTATTCCTTTAGAATATTTCTAAAATATTCAAGTCAGTAAGTAATAGTTATTAATTAGAATACATTGAATTTTGAATTTATTTATTTGGTTCATAGCTGCTTTAATCAGTGCCTTATTACAAACAACTTTTCACACTTTTCTGTTTGCCCGAATTGGAGATATTTTTGGTAATAATTACAGAACCCGTCAATGTGTAATTCTATATCGTTAGCATGTGAAAACCTAACAAAATATTGTGTATACGCCACGCGTGCCACAACAAAGCCCCACATTTTATGCAGCATTGAAATGGTAAACCTAGTAACACGCACACACGCACACACACACACACACACAAGCACACGCACACACGCACACGCACACACACAAGCACACGCACACGCAGTGTCCAAAATGTATTCAAAACAAATTATGCAAAATATTTGAAGCGCCAACAACTTTATTTCAACAGCGATTCAAATCTACAGCAGCTACCTGTCATAAAGCCCCCCCTGCAGCCCGCCCGCGCCTCTAATTGTGATAATATTTTATTAAATACATCGTCAGCCCACGGGGCTTACGTCACCGACCAAAAAAATGAAGAAAAAGAAAAAACGTGAGACTAAGTGAAATATCTGAGAATTTGTACAAAATTAAGTTGATTAAATGGACTTAGCAGCGCGATTACACGCAAGGAAGGCCGGAGCAGAAGGAGGTGGGGTGGGGTGGGGTGGGCGGTTGGTCTAACTCGGTCTGAAACGCTATGCGTGTCGTGTTGTCTGACAAAAGTCCCAGCAGCAGAACAAAACAAGAAAGAAGAAAACATATTTCATTTAATTCCCTTTTCATCGCTCTGCCCATTGACAGACGCCCAAATGAACAACATCAACATCAACGAAATGAAACGAAACCAAACGAAACCAAACGAATCCAAACGAAACGAAACTAAACTTTGACCATTGAAATCTCAGTCTCAAGGGATCACAGCTCCTTGGAGCCATTAAATGCCCCATGATTAACGCTTTGCTCTACAAGACAATTGATAAGGAATAGAACAGCAGCTGCTGGCCAAAAGACAGGCTTCAACATGAAACGGAGCTGCCTCAAGCCCACCTCTTGGGCAGCTTCCTTGGGCCACTGGCAACAAAGGTCAATGCAGCTCTTAAAATACTTTTAAATCAAAAGGCAAATACATTCTGTGATTAAATTTGTAACGCAAAGTTCAATAAATGTTATTGCTGTATCATTTCTTTTAGATCTATCAGGTTTTGCTAGAAGTCGAATATATTCAAAAAATGAATCATTTCTTCATTCATTACATTAATCAAACAAATTTAATTAACCTAAATTACGTAAAATTGAATTGTGAAGAACATCTCTTACCTTAAAGTAAACCATCTAAAAACGCTTTCGATAAGTTGCGACATCAAGGATCTGCCCCAAAAACATATTATGCAAACTTATGTCTGAGACAGGAACCTCTGGAAGTTCTGTGAGACAGATGAATGGTTAATTTAAAATTATAGATTTCATAAAGCAAACTGTATCTCAGGGCACTTGAAATTGAGCCAAATTCAAGTGAAAAGTGGTAAAAGGCAAAAATAAATTTGCGATCCAATTTGCATCAAGCCATAAGATTAATATTTCCTTATAAATCTGTATAAACTACGCCAAGTGTTTTCATGAAAGTTTATGTAAAACTGAATAATTATATTCAAGAAAAACTTTAATGAACAATCCTCCTGGAACACACTTGACTGAGGGTATTTAAAATTCCGCTAGCATATTATGGCTTAGCTTGTTCTTTTTCTTGACAATTAAGCGGTGACGGAAACGGAAACTCTCGAGCAGCCATAGAAAAAGAGCATTTAATGCAGCGTTTTACATTGTTTGTGTGCTTCTGTTTTTTGTGTTTTTTTTTGTTGGTTGGTCGTTTTGTTGGTAGCAGCTTTGGCATTGTTTTAGCCAAGTTCAAAAATATGCTGCGGCGTCTGGTAAGGCAGCAGATCTCACTCTTTCCCCGGCTGGTGCAGGCGTGCAGAATGATTAATGTGGACCGGCACAAAGCAGCGGCATTAATGGGCGGTCAGCAGAAGGGGCGCCATTTGGCCAGTTGGGGAATAGCCCGTTCCCAGCCCAATTTTTTTACGTGCTGCTTTTTTGGCCAGAACTACGAAAACTCTAGCAAATTGCGGCACTTAGCGCGTACACCGAAAAATAAGATGCCTGCACGTAGTCGTCAAAGTATTCAACAATCAGCGAGACGGCGACACATAAATTAACGTAGAGTACGAGTACAACACGGCGTATGATTAATCTGTTGTATTACACAATCTAATGGCCAGCTCGTGCGGCATTTGAAGTGAGCTGTCAGTGCTGCAGCTTGCCGCCCGGTCAACTTAATTTTAAGGCAACATTCAGCTTGCTTCTTGCTTAAATCTTTATTAATATGCATGGAGCCGTAGCTCGTCCTGTGCGTCAGCGATCACCATGAAAAATGGCAGCCATTAGGGCCAGTAAATTTGCTGGCTTGTACTACAGCAGCAGCAGCAGCAGCAACGGCAACGGCAACGGCAACTGCATTGATTTTGCAGCACGTGTCTGTGGCCATAAGACCCCAACCCCAGTCGCTGCCTCCAACCACAATTCCAGCCCCAACCACATTCCATTTATGTTAATGATTTGCCAGGCATTTGGCCAATGCTATCCGCATTAGATTTTCATGTTGCCAACAAATTGGGGCGAGTCTCGTGGATGAGAAACCATAAATTGTGCACTGATTGGCACCACAAAACTTGGCAAACCCAAAGTAACACTGATTGCATTTCTCTGGATATTATGATAAGTAGATATGCAAGTTCGAGAACTCATATTAGGGAGTAAGCCAATATAATATTTTTAACTCAATTCCACTAAAATATCCATTTGTCCAAATTTAAATGCAATATTTCTATTCAAATCATATTAAATGCAAAGAATTCAACGATATCAGGATAATTTAAATGAAAACATTTCAATATCATGTTTAGCATAAGCTTTGTTTCTATATTAGAGTACGATATTGAGGATTAAATTAATAAAAAGAAGTTGAATACGTTGACCTAGTTCCGGTTCCTTATTACCACACACATATAATTAGCAACTATTACATATCGTCCTATTATTATGATAAATGTAAGTAGCAGCCCCTGCATAGAAACAAAAACTTCAAGTCATGTTTATTAACAACTAGTAGGACAGCTCTAGTCACGATTGATGGACTAGTACATACTCTTTAACTATAGAAATATGGATATTCTCATTTTCATTATTTTCGATACCACATCATTCCATGTGCTATCGTTTTCTATCTTGTATACTTCCAATACTTTGATACTTCGAAAAACAACCAATACCAGCAATCTAAGCTATTAATTTATTGCTTTTCAAAAATTACAAATCATTTTTGGAACTGGAATACTAATACAATTTGGAAGCTTTCACCCTTACTAAGTATATGAATTTAAATAAATGGATAATATAGAAGCTGATTTCAATATGTGCCCAACTTTAACTCTGCGCTCAGGTCGAATCAATATATAATTTATTGAATAGCTTATGTTCTTATTTTTATGGCCATGAAATTGTCGATTCCAAATGATACTCTCAGTAAGTAAATGAGAAACTAGATACCCAATTTTGTGTCCACCACTTATATTCCATCTATAACCAGTTTCTGAAGAGTACAGGGTACTCAATCATTTCAATTGCGATAGCCCAATTACATAATTGGACACAATGCAAAAATATAAAAACTTATTGGACAACTATCCAACGTACTTGGGACGCAAACTAAATGTTACTCAAATTGCTTATGGAAATTGTATGTGAATATTGGCAGAAGTGTGGGGTAAGTTTGGAAACAGAAAAGGATTTAAATAAATGCTATTGAGTAACAACTTGAATAATAAATACAATAATTCTGCCTTCAAGTTTCGATTGATGTCAACTTGTTACAAACTTCAAAATATATAGGACAGTCCCAGGAATTTTAAATGTGTTAACAAATAGCTCAGGTTTAGTTGCTTGTATGGAACCTTAACTCGGAAGTAGCATGGCTATGCGTTACAGTGTGGATCAATATGTCACACATCCCCGCGACCCACGGGCTGATCATCACCATCATCATCACGAAGATCACCATGAGTCAGCGAGCCCTACATCCAGCAGCACGAAGTCCTTGGAAAGTGTCGATCATGCTGGCCACGCCATGACAATGGCGTTTCATTTCGGAGATCGGGAGACAATACTCTTTGAGAGCTGGCGCACGGAGTCCACACTAGGGCTGGTCTTAGCCTGTCTGGCTGTCTTCCTAGTAGCCGTGCTCTACGAGGCGCTCAAGTTCTCTCGGCAACGGCTTCTGAACTGCCGCAGGCTTCACCGCCTCGAGGGTGGCGGAAGCCGTCAAAGCCCACGTTTAACAGGTTCACGATCCTCCCGCACTAATCGGCCTTCGGGATCCCAGTTTTCTCCGGTAACGCCGCAGCAGATACGTGTGGTCCTGCCCGCAGCTCCCATGGAACTGGAAAGTCCCCGATCTGAAAACAAGAAACGGAAGACCTGGTTGTCACCGATGCACTGGTGTCAAACCTTGTTACATATGCTCCAGGTGACCATTTCCTTCATACTGATGCTCATCTTCATGACCTTCAATGTGTGGCTCTGCATTGCCGTCGTACTTGGGGCTGGAGTTGGCTATTTCATATTCTTTGTGCGCTCCAAAAATGTAGCCGAGCACTGCAATTGAAGCCCTCGAGGCTCTTGAGGCACTCACTGGTATTATTTAGAAACCCTCTGCTTGTGCGTTGTGCTAATGTATTTTTCTAATTAAACCAAGTTATAAAAATCCTAAGAACAGCCTGCCTGTCTGCCTAATTGTTCATGTTTATGGGTCGTAAAACAATGACTGCATATACCAATTCCGAAAACATCTGCAAATTGTGCCAAAAGGCTGGCCAACGTGGCGTATGCGCAATATTCACAAAACAACAGCAGCCTGCAAAACATTTCATTTGCTAAAACCCGCCCGAGCTTCTATCTCTTTATAAAGGCATAACTCAAGAAGCTTGTTCCTGTGAAATATTTTCAGTAACACTATCAAAAGTATCGATACCTGGTCAATATAAATGCTTGTATCGAAGGTATCGTTGGTTATTTCTTGTTTTCGCTGTCAGTGCAATCAAAGCAGCATTAATATGATAATGCAAGCTTCATTATTATTCAATGAATAAATTGTCTTCTTTTAATGAGCATGCCATATTCATTGCGATTTATAATTTTCAACTATCTTAAATATTAATGTTAATGTTAACGTTTGTGGCCGATACTACCTAGAATAATACAATATCAAATGAGGCAGCTTCATTTGCAGTGTATGCCACATTCGTTAAACTTATCCTTATCATATCCGCACATTATCTCTGTTGTTGTTTTGTATCTGTGGGTTTATGGCCATTTTACGAGCACGCCCACATATTTGCCTCTGTGTGTACCTGGACAAACAGGTAGGGAACGGAAGCATTGTCGTTTATTTGTTTGTTGTTGTGTATCTGCCATTTTCATTATGGCACAATTATGAGGGTGATAAACCTTGGAGCAGGTTTACTTTCGCCCGCGATTCCATTGGCATTCGCCAGTTGCTATCAGCGCTTGGCCAACATTCAATTAATATTTTAATAAGCTGCCTTTATGCCGTTTGCCAAGCGGATAACGCAATTTGGCTTTAATACGCCACGTTGCACCTGAAAACATGAAGCGCAGTCGCACTCGCAATCACGGCCCAAACCACCCGCACTCCGCCCCTCAACCAAGCATATTCAGCTTTAATAATTCACACACATGGGCATGTGTGTAAGCCCCGTTTGTGAAGCTTGACCCATGGGAGCAGGGGCTTGCAGTGCCCCCGAGCCAGAGCGGAAGCGGAAACGCCTTCATGCATAGCAATTTTCGCCGTCATCGAGGCCGTCTCGAATTCAGCAGGCATCGTCCTCATCGAGGCTGACTAATGAGCATACGCATACATAACTCCATAAGACTATTATGTACACACAGTAATGAATTATGAACACTTAATGAATGTCGAACATGAATCAATCAGTGGAGAAACACCGTATATACAGACCGAGGCTGAGACTGTTAACAAATGAGTGCATTCATACTGAATGCTGCTTTTAAATAACACATACTACAGCATACTTAACATTTAAGCCTATGAAGACATACACAAACAATTCTGCATTTATTTTTGATGATATCTTCAACCAACGATTCATTGTCAGCTTTTATATCTTCTCCACATAATGTAACGTTAGACTGACATCTAAGCTAATGAATGTAATCGCATTGAGTCCCATTCGCTCTCAAAATAAATCCTCCTTAAGCCAATTTATATGCTCATATTGAATTTAATTAGCTTTTAAAATGTAAACACATCAATATAGATACAACCAGGCTGACATAAGGCTCTGGATTGTATTTATTTTGTATATTGTGATTTTTAAAAAGAATGTCTGATTTAAATTGGCTTTTAAAAAATATAATATATAATTAGGCTGATATGAATTTAATCACATGGATGCAAAGCAGCTTGTTATACACTAGAAGAAGGTATTAAAATTTTGTCACCAAATGTGTAAAGCACTGAAGGACATGTTTAAAATTAAAGTATATATATTCGGAACCGGCATATATCAGCAATGGCCGAGTCGATATAGCGCTGTCCGCCAGTTTCTGTTCAGTCTGAGTCAGTCAAATAGTCTCTCAGTTTTAAAGCTACCGAAATTACTCTTCGCACATATCCTTCTGTTTGCTGCATACAGCACATATGTTGGAACCGACCGGATCGAACCACTATAACATATAGCTGCCATAGGAATGATCGGTCGACAACTATGTTTTTGTATGAAAAACTTTTTGGCTTTTAAAGATATCCTCACAAAAATCAGCGAAACCCAGTTTCTGGAGAGGATTTACAATCTCATCAAATTTGGTCAAAATCAAACCAGCTAAGTGGCCATAGGAATAGGATAGGATATATCAAATACCCCAAATTACCCATACTTTCCTATAATTTTTATCAAAATCGAACCGAATAGCTCTCATAAAAAACAGTGCTGGGAGGGTACATAGCTTCGGCACGCCGAAGATGAATTTACATAGAATTCCGTTCTTTCAAGAATGTCCTCATAACATTAGCTGATTATAAGTTTTATTAACACATCTAAGCCAACTCAAGTACATATAATTTAAATATAAGTTCCATTTCGATTAGCTTTACTTTCTGCGCCTTCGACGATGGTCACTTGGAGTGATAACGCTGAAATGGACATCTTGAAAATGGGCTGGCATATAGGCATAGTAAGTGGATACGGTCTTGTGGCTCTGGTGGGCCTGCATGGCGGAATGGAACATGCGGCCCATCTCCAGAATAGATAATATGAAGTGTTTTTTAATCGTCGCCTTGTACTGCTTCATAATGCGATGCAACTCATTCTGGGCATGTATGGTCGAGGTGTAGCTTGAGGAGTTAACCTCTTTGCGGCATGGAGGCCGCACAATGCCATACCTTAGGACCATGGCTATATGCTCCAAGAGAACCCTGGCTTTGCTGAAGCTACGCTCGTAATCCGCTTGGGAGTAACGTTTGCCATACCGGGCACTGATCCAGTCGATGAGCAGGGGAACACAATGTACATCCGGCAGGGTGGGCAGTATATAGCGGTGATCTTGGCTCACACGCTCCAGTCCCTGACGCAGCATTTCCTTCATTAAGTCGGTATCATTGGCATCGTAGTATTTCTGACCAAAGTCTAAACGCTTTTCTGCTTCCCTTGATGCTGCTGCTAATTCTGCTTTCCTGTGTTCCTCCTCGAATATCTGTCTGCCTTCATTGAAGCTACTCTTGACCGAGTGATCCACAAGCTCCTCCACTGAGCCACTCTCATCGCTGTTCAGCACCGCATTGAGGTACTCCACATCATCGTCCAGTGCTTTTATAAACTCTGCCTTCAGTCGCATCTGTTCGTTGTCCAGGAGCTTCTCCTTGGAGGGAGCAAAGAGCTTTCGATAGTTGAACCTGTAAAAGTATGAACATATCAAATACTATATATAGACAAAGGTTTGTTAATAATTGGTTGGCAATATAAGGTATTAAAATAGTATATCATACTCTTCACTTGTGTATTAGTTTTCCTAAAGAACAATAATCGATATATCAATATATCGTACTTTGCAGGCGATAGATTTTGCAATTTTCGAAAATCGATAAATAGTAGAGATTCATTAAGTCTCTCACCTGTAATCAAAAGCTTCTCCGCCCACGTCAAAATACTTGCTGCTTTTCCTGCAGCAGGTGCACTGAGATTGAGAAGGCGTCTGATTTGACGCCTCCTCCTTCTCAGTGCCGCCCACCAGCAGGAACTGCATCATTTGGCTTGGGCGATGCCAAAACGGTTTCTTCTCGGCCTCCACCAGAGGCAGAGCTGCATCCCCATCGTAAACGTTGAGGCTTTGTGGCTTTTTATCTCTCGAAAGTTCTGTTTGCTTAGGTGATTTATGCAAACAGGTTTGGGGCAAGGATTCCTTAGCCTGGGGCCAGCTCTCTGCGGCCTCATCCGTCGAAGCGTCCCCGCAACTGCCCAGGTATATAAAGTCCGGATCATGCATATTCATACAGAGCTGTTTTCTGGTGGATGCGATGCGCGTCTTGACGGCCAACTCATGGAACTGTGCTTGATAGAACTCCGTCAAGCGATCTAGTTCAGCCAGGGTTCGTCGGAGGCGCAGCTGTCTTTTGCGATAGCCGACATCCAGGAGCTGCTGGCGCTGCTCTAGCTTAATCCTTTCCAGATTGAGTCGCAGCGACTGCTCCATGGCACTTATCTGCCTGTGGTGCGTGCACATGGACTCCACTTGGCCCGTGTTCAGCTTGGCCGCCTGCAGCGAGGAAAAAATGTTGCCAATTTCCTTGTGAATCACGGACTTAACAATACGATGACCATCGCTGAATGTGTGACCACCAAACCAGCGTGTCCAGAGCGGGGAGTTCGCCGGCGCTGGCTCCGGTGGCAGCTTGGGCAGCGGCACCGTGCGCATCGGATAATCGGCAAGTAGCTTCTTCCGTCGTAGCTTGATCAGCAGAGGCTTCTGGAAATAGGGCGACCTGGCGGACTGTGGCCGTGTCTGCGCCTGTTCGTATGCCTGTCCAGGTCCAGATCCCAGTCGCCATGTCTTTGCCTTTCGGCTCTCTAGTCGCTCAGCCAGCCTCTGGCGACGCGCCTGCTTCTGAGCCTGTTCCTGCATCACAGCTGCCGAGGCATGTGGCAGTGGCAGCACACGGTCCAGCTCGTAGAGCGTCGGATGGAGGTCCATCCAGAAGATAAGCGACATTATGATTTGTTCGTTTAGTTCGTAGATCTTGTCGTGGTTATTTGACCTGTAAAACATTTCCATTAGGAACCACAGAAAGGCCATATCGTTGCCACGGCTCATGTGCATCACTTCTTGCAGAAGTTTTTTTGGCGGCCTGGGATACACGCCCAAACG
Organism: Hirtodrosophila histrioides; assembly: GCA_037075165.1. Classification (NCBI taxonomy): domain Eukaryota; kingdom Metazoa; phylum Arthropoda; class Insecta; order Diptera; family Drosophilidae; genus Hirtodrosophila; species Hirtodrosophila histrioides. The sequence continues at coordinate 3,480,940 of JBAMCL010000390.1, read as the reverse complement.
TTCCAGCTGCCGATATACCCGATATGTGGTGCCCTGCAGGATATCACCGTCCAGAGCATGGCTTAGATCTTTTGCAGCGGCCAATTGAAGATCAGAGAGTCCACGATACCACAGTGGTTCCAGGCTGCTCTTTGTGGCACTGTATCCGACGCGATTCCTAATAAGTTGATGAATGTGCAACAATTGCTGCAGTGTTTCCGGATCGTCAGTTAAAGGCATTTCGTTGAGCCAAAAGATAATTTCGTTCAAATTCAAATCACATAAATTTAAGGTATTGTCAAATTTAATGAAATTGAAAAAAAATACTAAATTTGTAAACCAACTTGAGGGAAAGAGTTCAAGAAAAATCGCTGGGAAAGTATATGATTATAGTTGAGATTAAAATTTATAAAGGACTTGAATATTACTCATTCAATAGTGCCAATCTAGAACGCTCTCAGTTCTTACGCTCTCGCGTTTACGCTCAAGTTCTTACGCTCCCGCTCTTACGCTCTCGAGAGCTGTTCATTTTTTAATTCTTTTTTGTGTCGCTTCCTTAAACGTTTTGCTTGCAGTATTGCTTACTTTTAATCATACTTATTTGCTTTCTTATATTATTATAATGTAACACACACAACTCATTCTTAAAAGCCAAAAAACCAATAGATATAAAAATTGAAATATCTTTCTATAGAATGCAAATTAATGTATACATATCAAAACCCCAAGTTAGTACAACTTTTGCAAGCTATTTAAAAATACGTATGTCCTTTTAATAGCTGGCATATGAACGCTCTTTATAAAGTTGAGCGGTTAGCCTCAAATACGAGCATTTGGTTAGTTGAGTTAACTACGATGGCCATTTGGCAGCCAGTCCCATTGACGCCCTTCTGACAAATTCCTTGTTGTGGCGATTGGACTTTTAATGGACTTCCCCTTATGTCAGCCATCAGTCCTATGTGTGTGTGTTTGTGAGTGGGTGTGTGCTTGTGTGTGTGAGATAAAAGCTGTCTGTGTGTGCGGCTGCTGGCAAGTGTTTGTGACAATTTGTTGGTCCTTTGCATGGGTGCTGCCACTGCCACTGCCACTGCCCGCAGAAGTACATCATTAATTTATTAGCAAACCAAATAGGCGACAACAATCGGGCTCAGGACTCAGACTCAGACTCACTCAGCAGTTTGTGTGCAGGACACGCAGGATACACGTGTCGTTGTCCTTTGTATGTTTTGTGGCTGTTTTGTTTAGTCTGTGGTTTCTTGATTTTCTTTTTTTTTTTTGTTTGCGCTGTTTGTGATTTGGCAAGTTGCCGTGGCCAGGGCGAAAGTTTACAATTAACTTGGCTTAAGCCGTAGCAGAATCGTTGCCTATGCCGTGCCAATAATTTATGACTTTCGACTGTCAATTAAATTCTTTAGAAAATGACAGCTATGCCTTTTGCTGACATCACTAGAAGGCTCATCGGGGGGCCCAAATGATTTATGCGCTGCCTGGTTGACACTTTTTGGCCACCATTCATATGCCGCTCCCCTGTTCGCCGGTTCCCCTGTTACAACCCATTTGCCGCCACTGTCTGTTGTGCGTGAAGTGCTTTTGCTAGTTTCCTTTTTCCTGTCACTTTCTGTGCTCGACACGTGCCTGACGCCTGCAGACCTGTTTATGTTAATGACCCGCACCCGAACCCGTACCCGTACCCGTACCCGAACGTTAACCCGGATCCGCATCCGGACCCGGCCTAGACCGGCCCAACTACTACTCTCTGGATGTGCTGCCAATAGGACAATTGGCATGTGTTTTTGGCCATTTTCATTCCTTTGCATGTGTCACGGATCCGGGTGTTAGATCTTAATAATAGATACCTGTCTGTTCGCATTGTCAGGTAAACTTATCGCAGCTCCCATATATTAAGGAAATTAAATTGGAGCTCACAGTTGTGGCGGGGAATGCCTCGGGCCAGGTATATTTTTTGTTGGCAGAAGAACGAGTTGAAAGCTTTTTGCCGCTTATACGGTTTTCACGGCATCAGCACAGAGCTCCATATAAATACCGCAGTTTTTACGCCAGTTTATCGGTTATTAATGTCGTCCAAAAAATCAACCAAACCAGCCACTTTTTATATGCCACAGATGACTACAGCCCAAGGATAAAGGAATACTCTTTCGAGTTGTGTAAAAAAGAATTCATGGCACGATAACCCTTTTGAATCTATCAATTGATAGCACTTTCGGTAGATTTTCAAGTCTTTCCATTACTACCACACAGATTTTAAAGCTTAAAATATTTTCGAATTTTGCTACTTACCTTTCTAATCAATGGACCTTTCCAGTAGGAGGATTCTTTCATAATGTACATACTATTTTTTTATTTTTTTGTTAGTAAAAGTTTGCATATTTATTTAACTTGTTGCACTGCTACATTTTTGACAGTCTAAATTTGTTGTAAATCAGTCTAAAGAATATAGTGTTGATAGCATTACGAAATACATAGATACAAAAATGTTTTCGAATTAGAATTATTTCTTGTCTTAAATTAAGCAACATCTAACACTTACAAATAAATATAAATATATCTTTTCACTCCAACTCAATTGAAATTTAAATGACACTTTATATTAATATCCTTATCCTTATCCTTATCATACCACCTACACATCTTGAAGACTCCTTAATATAACCAAAGGTCTAAGCAGACAGTGCTATTTAAACTTAGGTTTGCCATGGTTTGAACTAAGCCAATATGCTATTAAATAAATATAATAAAATATAAGTGTCTTTTTACTCAACTTTCAAAATTTCAACATTTAACAATTCATTTAAAATGCTTAAAATATTTATATGCTCCATTACTTTATTCACTCTGTAGTGTTTTATATAAAGGACCTCCTGTTGATCTGTGGAGTATTTATTAAATACCGAATATTTCAAAACAATTTGTAAGCATCGTATATATAATATATTTTACTTAAATTATTGAAAGACGCAGCAATTGTTTCCATTTTTATTCACTTGTAGTATTGTTTTCTCAATTTTAAACAGCTTCTTTAATATTTTCAAAACACCCTTGGATTCTGTAGTGTAGTGTGGAGTAATCCACATGTTGCGCAATTTTAATTAAAAATACCGTTGATAAAAAGTGTTTGAAAGTGAACATCATATCATATAAATATATATTTTTAAATGCCTGACCGCACAGACAAATGCGATTGCATTGCAAAGGACAGCAATGAAAATGAAAGTAGTATGGGTAGTGAGCAGGACCAAGGACTGTCAGTAATAGTGACTGATCCCTACACCTACTTAGACCATGACGACCATGACGACCCTGTGCCAAACTGTGCGCCTGTTCAAGTTATCCTTTTTTTTTTTTTGCTTTTGCGCCTGAACGCGTTCGTTTGTTTTCCTTGTTTCCCTTGTCTTCCTTGTTTGCTCCTTAACGATTTGCGCTCCAATGAGTCAGCAAGATGAGTACATCTTGGGCCCCCGTGCTTGGTAGTATATGCTTTATATATACCACGTGGCAATAGGCGCTCCTGCTCGGATTTTCATTGACTTTCCGGCAACTGGGAAATGGCCGCAAGCCAAGCTTATGCCCAGGCAGCCGCTACTAAGTCCTTTTGTGGGAGCTTCTCTGGCTTTATGGCATCACGTGCGCTCACGCAGCGAGTCGGGATTATAAAGTTCACGTATCTATAGATACGAGAGCTATTATTTGTTTGGCATAGGCCAAAACCAAAAGCCTTAACGAGAAACTGTTGCTTGACAAGTTTAAATTGCGTTAGCATAAATACGCATACATATTTCAGTGAATGTTAAAAGTGAAAGCATGTTCATATGCTGCTCCTCTTCATATTATTATTTAGCTGTATCTTTGCCTCACCTTTACCCCTTGGCGATATTAAACGAGCTTCTAACTTTATGTTTGCTTGTCATGTACACATTTTGTTTTTATTGGAGGCCCAGTAAGTCCCCCCAAACCCCAACTGGAAAGTATTCCGCCCCCACAAGTGTGCTGTTTAAGTGAAACATTTTTAAAGCATACTTGGAGGCGTTGTAGGTCGCATACACGCGCCATTCAACAGTTTTCGTTTAATATAAATGCAAAAAATAACAAACCCCAAATACTTGTACATATAAGGAAACGACTGACATGTGCTCTCCACATCCCAGTTGTTGTTGTTGTTATTGTTGTTGTTTTTGTCCTTGTACAAGGCCCGGGGGGAACCCCAGGCAAGGGCGGAGTTAACTTTTCAGCTGGCTTGCTGTTTGCAGAGCGCCATTTGTTTATAAATTTAATTTGTCTTAGGCAAAAAGTCAGTTGACTTGACGACTTGTTGACTTGCCAAATATATTTTGCATATTTGGTTAATCCTTCGAGCCTGGCAAGCCAACAGATAAGCCGAGCATCGGCACGCCCAAATCCGAGATTAGCCTGAAAACCAATTAAAGGATTAAAAACTTCCGCATCAGCTGCAATATTTTTCAACGCACATGAATTAAGTACAAACCAATTTGTATTTTAAACGAACTTTTATAAAAACTCATGCATTATGCCAAGAGTCTTTAATTTAGCAACTTTAAATTGGTAACAAAAATTTCTGAGGCGCTTTACAACTTACAAATTGTGGCCATACTTTCTGGCATAATAATAATTTGAAATATGTATGTGAAGGCTCACATATTCGCTTAGGCTTTTAGGTACAGACATATATTACAATGTATAAGTATATGAAACTTACTTACTCAGCTTCCTCTGTCCCTGCCCTGCCTGTCCCCGCCTTAGGTTTTGTGACTTGCTATTTTATGCGTTATTGAATTTCACTTAACAGCAACTGGGACCAGTTCTCTCTGTGTGTGTGTGTGTGTGTGTGTGTGTGTGTGTGTGAATATGAGTGTGTGTTATTGTTCTGTGTGGGTGTGTGTGTGTTAGTGTTTTTACCCACACTTGAGTGCCCAGCACTGTAAAATACCACTTGAGTTAAGCTCCGAGCTTTGGCTGTTTTGTGGCTTAGTTTTTGCCAGCTCCCTTTTTGTTTTTGTATACCCTGTAACAGAATGACAAAGGGGTCATTTATTATAGCCCTATGTATCAACTATCTGTCGCCGGCTGGATTTATGATATATATGAATTTTGACTCAGGGCGCGTACACAGACCGCGAAGCGGAGCGGAGTTGATCAGCACAAAAAAAAAAACAAACACACCGAAGGCAATGAGAGTGCGCACACTGTCAGCTTAGCTGAGCAGAGCGGAGCTGAGCTGAAACGTCGAAGCAGATATGTTTGTTTTTTTCCGCTCGTCACCGCGCTGATTCATTGAACAAAATTACACTTTTTATTAGCTTGCAACCAATTTTATTTATAGATTTGAGGTTCCAGATGGAGAATATAATTTTTTTAAATTTTATACTAAAATTTATATTATTTTTTTTTAATTTTCAAAGTTTTGGATTTCAGAAAAGAAAAATATTTAGGTTAGTTTTTATATTTTACTTTATCTTGCCGATAGTAAGTGTATAAAATAAGAAATATATATATATTTTCTGCAATGCACTGTCACTTAAATTGCAGGACCTAACTTAGCACAATGTTTGTCTGAGACACAATATGATAAATTTGATTTGGCATATAATTGCGTGATGTTCCATAGCTTGAAATTAACAGTTGATCCTTTCTTTTGACTCTCTCAAATTAGAGAACCCAAACTATATTTGGAAATTGACATAGCTCAATGAAAATCATGCCTTCTCACTTCATTTTTAATGATGGCCAGCGGTTACAAAGTGATCCGCTCCACGCTTACAATACGCTCTCTGTATGCGCATCCTGCTGAACAAGCTGAGTTGATCAGCTTGTGGCGGATAAACACGCGCTAACTCCGCTCCGCTCTGCTCTGCTCTCTGTGTGCGCTTTTTCGTATTTTGCAATTCCATTTTTATAGCATACTTTTAGGCTTTCGTCAACATAAACAGGGTATTTCGAGGCAATGGACTGCTCGACTATAGAAGACAATCTGTTTTGGTATCGCACAAAAAATTGTGAGCAAATATTATTGCACATGTTTTTATGCAGAAACAGCACAAAAGGCTAAAATAAATGTCATGCAGAAATAAAAAGTTGCCAAACAAAATGGTTAAGGGCTACAGATAAACTCAGTAAAAGCGAACAAAAGAAAGTAATATGCCTCAAAATTTAAGTAACTTCTCTTTGTTTATCTGCCCTTTCGTGTGTATAAACATATTTAAATCTAAATAAATAAATAAATATTGTTTTAGTTTAACCTATCTAGGCAAGCAATCTATGTAATTGATTGAATATATTGGCAACCAATTTGTCTTATAGACAAGTTCTGTTACACAAAACTCCAATTTATTACCTTACTACAACTACAAAGTTGTACTTTTAGCTTTGATATTTCAAAACGCTTTGTAAAGTTTTCCGAACTGACAGCTGTAAAACCAACAGATGGAAACGCTCTAGAGATTTCTTTCGACTAGCACACTTCTTTGCTACCCATGCATGCCTCCAACAACAAGTTGCAACTTCATCAGGGCAGCTCCCAGCAACACCTGTGCATCAACAAACAGCAACAAATAGCAACAGAGTTGCTTATTGTAGTTCAATTGCACATTTACGTTCACTGGTTTAATTTGATGAACGAATGAATCGCTCAAATAGTTCCTTCGTTCGTTGTGTTCATTTGTTCTCTTTTCTTCGATCGTTCTTCCAGCTGATTCGCTAGCATTGTTCGTTCTTTCTTTGTTTGTTCATTTGTTCGCTCATTTGTATTGTTCTATTTGTTTATTTGAGTTATCTTTTCGTTCAATTTGTTCATTTCAAATGCATTTTCGCTTACTATAGTTAAAATATATTCTCTGGTCGAATTTCAGCAGAAAAGTGGCAAAAAAATGAAAAACTATTTCCAATTACAGTTCTTTGAGCTTTCATTTTTATACTCTTAAAGGCAACTCCCAACTCTCATAAGAACTCTGAGTGCCTGTTCACACTCACAAGTAAGAATTTGAACAATTTCCGCTGCAAATCATAAGAAAACGTTCGTTAAATTTATTGCACTGGATGGAAATTACACGTAAATATTAGACAGTGCAAACAGACCTTAACGAGCGAATGAAATCAAAACTCGGACTCAAAAAGAAAGGACTAAAACGAAAACATTTCTTTCACTCAATTTGGTGAGTCGGTCGATTGAACTTAATCTGAACGATTAGGCATAACTCTACTCGGCACTAACCGGCACGAAACGTTGGCCCAATTGACAAAAGCAGCAACAACTGACACAACCCGTCCTGGGGGCAGCTATGGATGTCTAACAAGTGCCACTCGGTTTGGTTATCTCTCACACCTATAGACTCACACACACACATGCACCCACATCACACACGCATACACACACACACACACACAAGCACATTAATGCACACATTGAACTGGCGCCCAAAGTTATGCCCAGAGCACTTCCTGCAGCGACAGGAGGCGCGCACTAACTGAAATTAAACATGAAAAATGCAGCAGCAGCTGGCACTAGTTTTTGTTGTTGTTGCTGTGGCAGTTGCACTGCCAATTGGCAGCCTGCAACGGCAACTGGCCAACATCTAAACATGCGAACAGCATAGAAAATTTGGCTAGTTCAGCAGCTCTGTGTTCTGTGCTCGTGGGCGCAGATGAAATTCTTAAATATGCAACGAGCCAGATTTGCAATGCAAACACAGCTGAAAGATTCAGCTGGGCCAGTTGGCCAATGCAGCTGGCTGGGGATGGTAATTCCATGGACCTGGCCTGCTCATGTGTTCCAGCTAGCTGCAATTTGCCTAATACTGAAATCAACATTTGAGGCCTTGTTTTTTGGCAAATGATAGAGCTTAAAGTCAGCCCATTATAGCCTAATAAAAATATACACAATTAAAACGTTTTTATGGCCTAAGAGCCAGGGTGATAAGTAGAATATATAAATTCCAATTTAATCTTTTTTGAGCTCAATAAATTTGTCCGTAATCGTACTCAGATATTTCCTGTAAGTTAATGTATGGTTTGAGCATTAAATCAATTATATTATCCGCTTGTTAGGATACCATTTAATTCTGACAAGCTGTAGAATTGGAATCTACTTAAATTTTGAAGATTCATCAAAAAACATGTTTAAAGAAAAAAGGTGCGTTTTAACTAAAATCGCAGGGGCTTCAACTTCAACTCAAAATTAAATTTTAGAATATATATTTTGATCAAGATTTAAGTGATATAATAACGTTTGATATTTGTAAAAAAAGAAAATACTTTATCAACGATGTTGATTTTAAAACTACGAAACTAGAGTGAATAGTTTTAACCAAGTTTTAAGAAAACTGTCAGGAATCAACATTTGGAAATGACTTTGAAACTATAAATTCATTGAATACATTTGTATAACCGAGTAGGTGGCTCCCAAAATACAGCAGCCAGAAGAGGGTAAAAAGGTGTCATTCTGTAGATAAAAAACAGCCTGTCTGTATGGCATATTCTCACCTGTCGACAGGTATACGAGTACCAGATACGAATAGCTGCTTCATTTACATTTTGCCACTGCCAATTGCATTAATGCTCTTTTACTCTATCTCCTGGGGCATGCTATCCCCCCCACTATTATCGCAGTGTGTGTCTGTGTGCGGATGTGTGCCTGTGTGTGCAGTTTGGTTGCTTTTGTCTCATTTCCGCTGCACAATGTTGTATTTGACTCGACAATGTTGGCCACATTGTTGCAGTTGTTATTACGACGGAATCAACTGTGGCTGAATTAGCATTATAAATGGGAAAGAGTTAGATAAGCTTCGTTGGGGGTCGCCAAGTGGCTCATTAGTGTCAATTGGGTCGCTTGATTAGCTCTAGGGGTTTGTTGTTGCCACTGCAGAAGCGTTTCATTATTGAGAACCAAATCAGCTTTAGAGTTGGTTTAAGTTATGATTAGCTGGTAGCAGCTGCCTTTGTCTTCGTACGAGTCGCATAAATGTTGTCAACGAGCACAAATCCAAAGTCTATAAAAACTAAAAATAAAAACTTCAAGTACTGAGCAACTGCAGCAGGAAGCATAGAAAAGGCACCAGCTGCCGCCAGAAACTATAATAGAAACTAAAGAGGAAAAACTTCGTTGAAGACCGTGCAACAATGTGCAGCAGAAGTTGCAGTGAAACATGGACTAAGTTTATATACACATAGTATACAGAGAGGCGGAACGCAAATGTGAAATTATAACCATTACATAGTATTATGTATAAGAGCTTTTCGGTCAGCTAAGTCATTCAATACGCTTAAAGTGGTCAATAAATAAGTACCTCTAATACCTGCAAGCCTCTTCGGACAAAAGGTACAATTATGGTAACAGCAAAGGGCAACATGATACGGTGGCAGGTGTAAGGTGCAAGGCGTAAGGTGCATGCTCTCACGCCCAGGCTTCAATATATCAAAGAATAAAGAAAATGAAGACAAGAAAGCAAATGTATACTTCAGATGTCAAAGCTTAAATACCCTTGAACGTATGAGACGAGTACAATTCACATATTTAGTAATATGATATTAAAAAAAAGCTTGTCAGTACTATTTCTGTAAATTTTGAATATAAAATGTCAACTTTCGAACGATTGATACGTTATTTATTCGGAATTTACTTACTAATGAATACGATATTCGTTTGGTTAGGATAAAGGTTATCGTTCTGATCCATATAAGTATATGAAGCTATTTGACCCGACGGACTTACAGACTGACGATCAACACACAATCCATGCCAAAAGAGTTAAAGGTTTGACATTTTAAGTAGGTTCTTCAATGTAGAAAGTGGGCAATAAAACTCCACACAAAATACAAGAAAATATGATTAAATCTCTTGTATGGAGCTTTGTTCTTCAACCAATCGGTTTTAATTTCATTTTCAAGTATATACTGGGCGGAATATGGCGCTTGAACCTCTGCTTTGATAAACTTCAACTGTACCAAAAGCCTTGAATGCGTTGCACACACTGGGACAAAATAAAAGGACCTTCTGCAAGGGTATAAAAATGCCATTAGATGACAGAACGCCGGGCTTACTGAGGCAAAGCGTCAAAGAGGCTGGAAATTGCTAAGGGAACATACACACCAACGCACACACACTCAACTGCTCTTGACTCGCTTGTTGTGCGTCAGCCATTGGCGCTTGCAACTGCAACTTAAAGAGAAGCGAAGCTGGAGAGGAATGTATTGGTCGGAAGTAGTTGTAAAAAGGTATTGAGTTAGTTAGCGGCTGCTTGGCGACAGTTGACAGCTGCAGTTGGCAGCAGCACACACGAAGCATGAAGCACTAGAGGCGTTACCGTCGCCCACTTGGCGTATACGCAATGTGCGTGCTTTCTAAGCATAGCAATGCCACATTGCGGCACACTGATATTCAGTAAAGCACAAGTATTTTAAGTTTTTTTAAGGCATAAGCACAGTGAATGTCGATCAACAACAGAACTCCAATATAGGCAATTATACTGGACTACCATTAAGTTCTCAAGAGCGATCAACTGCAGTTCTCAAAAATAAGGAATTATTTCGGACAACAACTCCAAAACAGGCAGCTTTAGTAGAGTATCATTAATTCTTGAGAATTGCAATGAAGGGCGAATATCAAGAGACCTACAAAACAGGCAGTTATTCTTGTAGTTGACTACCATTAATACTTGAGAATCGCAGAGAAGGGCGATCGACTGTAGACTTCAAAAATAAGGAATTACTGAGAATCGCAGAGAAGGGCGATCAACTATAGACCTCAAAAATAAGGAAATACATTGGATTACCATTAGTTCGTGAGAATCGCATTGAAGGGTGATGAACAGGAGACCTTCCTTCTGAGGCTCAGCTGTGGCACCAAAGCATGGTGCCAGCTGAGAAATGTGTTTTAATGCATTTCACTTTAAGTTATTTCTGGCTGTTGCAAAAATATTCAACACACACCCGCCAGGCGCCGCAAACTTTTGTGGCACGCAGCGGCAAAGTGGCAGGCAGCAAAAGTAGCCCGGGCAACGGCAACAATAAAAGCAACAATGTTGGCACAATGAAATGTCCTGTCACAGTCACTCTCTCACACTCTCACACTCTCGGCAAAAGTGGCAAACTCGAGAGAATGCTGACCGCCTCCTGCGTTGTCCAAGTGTAAACAAGTTGCAGCCCCCTCTTCACTTCCTTTCCGCTTGCTTTGCCTACCCTGGCCACCTCTTTTATTTGCTTTGTCGGCGCTTCTTGAAATTCAAGTAAGACCGAGAGTAGCTAGTCCTGCACATAAAAGGACACATGTCCTTTGGCAAAATGTTTCGCTTTTAAAAGCATTTGTCTGCCAGCTGAAACAGAAAATCTAAAAATAAAAGACAAAAAAATGTCAAGTTAATTTTTAAAAGTGCCGCCTGCAAATTTATTGTTGAGCTCTTAAAATGAGCAGATTATTGGATGGCAAACTCTAAAAACCAGATGATGTTAAAACCCCTCAATGAAAATGCTGTTAAATTAAAGCAATCAACAAATGATTGTATTAAAAGATTCCATTATTTTTAATGAATTATTCATATCTGTTTGCTTGACATTAATTCGGTTGATTGAAAACGTTAACTAATTAATAATAATGAAATGCGTGGAATTCCAATTGCATTAATTGTGAATTTCAAATAAAATGTTCTATACATTTTAAATGAAACTTTCCTCTACCTAATATACATAAAATATGACATGAATTGTGTGCGATAATAAGATTTTGATAAATACCCTAAATTATACAATACTTAATGAGTTATATTTTCAATTATTCAGTATCTAAGCAAAGCAGCCACTAACAATTAAAGTATTCAGTATCAAAGCAAAGCATCCCCTCACAATTAAAGTATTTATTGAATATAACATTAGCAGCTTTAATCTTGGAAAGCTATACCTTTAATTTCTTTTTTTTCGAGTGTCTACTGTATTTATAAAAAATATAAAATTACATTTTCATAATGCTAAAACCGACACACAAAATGTTAAATGATAGCTGCATATAACTTTTAATTAAGTACTAAATTCCTTTTTTTTAAATTCTTGGCAGATCGTCGCATAAATCCAAAGGTATCTATAAAAAATACAAGTATAATTCCGATTATATATATTTGAATATATTAAGTACGTGGCGTACTAAGTAAGTACTACAACGGTTGAGCAAAAGTTTGAAAACTAGGCTAGAAAAATTACAAAAGGTTCTTCAAAAGAAATAAAATTAGTCAGTCATATTTTCAAAATTTTGGAGTCCTCTACAGTACACTCTTCACAGAATTCTATACTGATAACTCTATCCAGTATTTACTTAAATAACGAACCATAAAAACAACATAAAGTTGATCAAAACTCAGCATCTTTTTAGATATGTCTCTTGCTGACTGTTACAAATTATCATACCCTTCATTAGATTCGCTCACATAGGATATAGTGCTTTACTTATACTCATTGAATTGTGAAATGCAATTATGAATTTTTCAATGCAACAATTTATAATTATTTATTTTATGCAGTCAGAATGCTCATTAATTATGGGTAAACTATACATGGATTATTGACTTTGCAGGTGAACTTCCTGCCAGGCTACAGGATGGCAGGATGGCAGCTGCCGTTCAACCCGAGCCTGAGTCCTGAGTCCTGCGTCCTGACTTCCGAGGTACCCAGGTGTGCTAACTACAAGCTGCAGCCAGGAAACACCAAAACAAACTGAATTTTAATGAGGGAGAAGGTGTGGGTGAGCGGAAAGTAAGTGTTTGTAATCGTCAGTGATGCCTTACTCGATTTTCCCGCCAGATCTGACTATAAATATAAACAACAAAAAAACAAAAATTAAATTTAAATAAGTAAAGAGACAGAACCCACAAATTATTACGCATGTAAATCAAATCAGTTTTGACGAATTCGTGAAAGTTGGAAGTCTGGTAAGATCATTCTCTAGGGATTTAGGAACTTGACAAATCAACATATTTTAATTGTAACATGAATTTGAAGACTTAGAAAACAGTAAACATTTATATTGCATTCTTTATATTGCTTGTTTTTAGCATTTTTGTTGCCTCAAAGTTGGCAACGCTGGTACTGCGGTTTTGGCTTGGTGTGTTGCACAGACAATGCCATCAATTCAATGGATCTCCGTCAAGTGTTGTACTCCCTCCCTGCCCCCTTTACTCAGCAGGCTGTGTGCTCCTTGTGGCTTTTAATGCGTTGAGAGGGCCAACAAAACAAAAGTCCAGCGTTAAAAATTGCTATAAATGCGGAAGTGCGCGCCTTGCTCTGAAACTTTTACCACACACACATACAGCATACAGCCACATGCACACACACACACAGATACAGATACAGATACACACGCACGCACACACAACCACACACCCACACACCCACTCGTGTTTGCTGTTTTGTTGCAAAAGTTTTGGCTTTTAAATGGCTTTTACTTTTTTGCCGTATGGCTCCCAGTGGCATCATAAAAAACAAAGGTAAATCGAAGTAGAAACAACACCCGCAACAACAACAAAAGCACAACAACAACAATAACAACAACAACATGAGAAGTCTGTGCAGTTATAAAACATTAAATTTCATGGCTTACAGAGGCAGGCAAGGGGGAGGCGACCGTGCCCAAGCGTCATAAGCATCTGGTCTCAGTTGCTGAAGAGCGCATTACATGAAGACTTTCTATAAGTAGAAGAAACTTTTGTTGCCAAATTGTTATTAATTGAGCTTCATAGTTTTTCGAACTGCTAGCCAGAAAACTTCATTAAACACTGTATCCCTCGGTGTAAAGCCAAGTTATGCATTTTGCGGGCAGCAGATACAACGAGGGTGGGATGAAAGGCTGCTATGCAGGGAAGAACACAAAATTCTCTCGAATTTTTATGGGCTGTTCCCGAAAGAGAAAACCAATCCTTTGGGGCTGTGCAGTCAACTTCTGTCATCCTAATTGTTCGTCCCTAACTTCCAAGTATTACAAAACTTAACCTCAGTTTATAAAGTGTCAAATGTTCCTTCTAGTCTTCAATCTCCCATAACTTTATTAAAAACAAAGCGATTGCTTGAAATTGAATTACTGTGGAATGCATTTTTGATCAAGAATTGACCTATGGGATGATTTGGCATTTAAATTAAGTTTTCAGTTGCCTATCGTGACAGTGGCAACTTGTGTACTCTATTTCAAAAATCGCCTGCCTCAGACCCAGTACTTTTCAAGCTACGCTTGTATGATCACATCAGAATGACTATCTGCGTTCTTGATAATGCAAGTGATGGCATTCTGAATCGAAATTTAACTGAAGGAACAAACATTGCTTCTAATTCAAGACATTAGGGCAATCTACTACAGGCTTTAGCACCCTTCAAATGCTGCTACCATTTAGACCAAAAATCCATCAAGGCGTTTTTAAGGTGCGTGTTTCTGGCCGGGTTTGGAATTGCGGGCAATCTTAGGTTGCTTTGTGACACTTAACAATGGACGCGGGCTACAAAAGCCGGGCTAGATGAAGATTATTTCATTTGGTTTTAATGGAGTCCTGGCAGGCAGGCAGGCAGCCCGCAAACAAGCAATCAGTAACCGGCTAAGGTCCTTCGAGGGTCCGGTTGTGGGCGACCTGTTGCTGCAGGTTGTTGGCTTTGAACATAATCCTTTTTGATTTCTTAAGACCTGCACACACACACACACACACACACACTAATTTTTTAATACGCCAACATGCGGCAAGGTACGCACACAAAGGCAACAAATTGTGTTTCGTCTTTGTCCTGTGCAGGAATCTTTTGAACTGGCGCCCTGCAATTGGCTTTGAGGGTGTGCCAAATTGTGCACAACTCATTAGTCGAAATGTGAGCACAATAGGAAACTTACAAAGCTGCTTAGAAATGTTACAATGAAGCCAACATTGCGACTTCCTCGAAGCAGTCTAATTAGCCGCACTAAAGGAAGTTCTAGGACATCCGGCAAGTTCGGCTCATACAATGCAATGTGAAACTACATTGTGACGTTAATTGTGCTATAAATATAATTACGGAATACGAGTAAATTAATCATTCGAAGTTTTGGCACACTAATAGAAACTAATATAATTTGATTTGCTTTCGTTAGACGAAATAGACAACAAATCAAACTTATATGGACATATATGTAAGCAGACGTCATCGGAGTCTCTGTTCGTCGATAAACGCATGTTGTGACAAATTTATAACAACCTCTAGAGGGGAAAAAAACATCGAAGTTACAGTTTGAACTTTATTGGCACTTTCAGCCTCAATTTGTGGCAAGTTTGTCTGGTTGTTGAGAAAGAAGAGATCAGGCCAACTTTCTGGCGCTGTGTGAATAGCTCTGGATAATCCCGGCCTTACTCTTTATTGCAATTACTGTCAGGTGCAACAGGTACAACTTATAATCAGTTGTGTCAGCAGTTCTGGTTATCCTGCCGCAGAAGATACACTCGTATCTCAGTAAGGAAGGACACAGTTTCAAAGAATCTGAAGGCTGCAGCGCACTCAAAAGGATGCCTTAACATAATCTGGCAATCATTCGACAGCAATAAAAACCTCCTGAGAATGGGATTCCTGTTCGATTCGATATGTTTGGAGCCATGGCAATTGCCGTTGGCATAATCCAAACTCCAATCAGATCCCATTACTCAGGCATTGAGCAACCCATTCACTAGCCGGAGGTCCAACATTATTCAAAGCCCAAACTTTTAAGCATTTTGAGTGTCAAACAGTGTTCTCAATCAATCTTTGGCCATGTCCTCGTTTCTACCGCATTCATTGGCAGTATTCGCCCCCTTTTAGCCCTCGTCCTGTCACAGTCGATTTGTAGGGCCCTCTTGGATTGTAAGGAAGGCTTTCCACTTGTCGATTACATTTTTCAGTATTTTAGTAAATTTTCATAGCCCTGCAAAGACACAGCCCATTGTATCCTTGGAAGTCTTATAACTTGATGAGAACTATAAGCAAATTCCATTTTAATATGAGGAATTAAGCTGCATATTTAAAACTTAACGCGAAACTTATTTTCTGCATTTAATTATAGATACAATTTAAGAGAATAATAATCTCATAAACAGTAATGTTGACGCCGCATAAATCTTAAATGAAACACATTAAGCACACGTACCTTTTGCGGGATTATAAACATAGTTGCAGCCACACAATCCGGTCACAATGTTGCCACAAAAACAAACTTACAATTCAGCACTTGAGATATTAACTTTGCCGCCTGGATCCTGACTGTTACCCGAAGCTGGGGACCTCTCCGCCAGGAGCTGCAATCAATGGCCAAACAGTGTTGCATTCCTGGGGACTCTGGCCTCATAAAACATTTTAGCGAAATGTGCACACGGCCAAGTGGACAAAGAAATTGGCTACTAAATGCAGGCCAAAACCAGCTCCAACTTTGGTACCAGGATACAGTAAGAGAACTGGCAGCCGCAATTTATTATGATCATTTCGAATAATTCATGAAATCTAACAAAGGCAGTCAGTTACCTGTAAACAGTAACCAGTTACTGTAACTGTAACTGTGAGTGTGAGTGTAGTTGAGAGCTGAGCAGAAATGCAAAAAGGGTTTGCACACGTTGTCGTCCTTTGTCGGCATTCGCATGACAAGTTAAGCCACCAAGGACCAATATAACGTTGCCAGCAGGAGCAGCAGTGGAAGCTGCAGGAGCACAAAAAAACAAAATATGTAACTAAATTTCTGCCAAGCCAGCACAGTTCATAACTGTATACACTACATGTGTGGTGTATGTGTGTGCTATGTGTGTGTGTGTGTAAGGCTATTTGTATTTGCGGCAGCTTCGTTTTAATACCCTGTACCCAAAACACAGAGGGGTAATAGGCTACAAGTCGTCTTATGCTAATGCCAAAGTTCTTGTTAGTTGACATACAGTTAAGTTGCCTTTCACTTTCTTAGCCAGCTATCAACATTTTCAAATTGTGTGCAAGTTTCAAGTGTGGCAACGCTTAGTTAATAAGTTGGCAGCACCTTAGCAGCGAGTGGACAGTCTGGGCAATAAATTATGCAATTTATGATTATATGCCATTCAGAAGAGGTTTATTTGGAATAAATAAACAGAATATTTTGGTATTTATATTTTTAACTTTAAATATTTAACAAATGGATAAAGTGCCTGTTAACATTTGACATGAAACTTTGTTCACTTTGACTGGAAAATGGGAAAACAAATCTTACTATATCGTTTTCGAATCTAGAATGTTTTAAAGGATCATACCTTGATCAGCATTAATAGCTGAAAATTATTTAAAGAAATCCATAAATGATATCAAGCAATCGAGGGCAAGAAACAGAATTAGAGAGAGGTTTCGTAAATCAATGCAGTTTTGGCCAAGTTCTGAGAGTGAAAGTCTCAGAAGATCCATGCTCCTTGGATTGGGATGTGCTCTTTTTAGTGAATTGCACTTAATACTCACAATATTGAATACTTAAAGTTCAAATATATTATAACTAAGCAACAGCTCGAGTTTTCAGTCTTCTCTAGGACAAATGTCAGGAGCTCCCTTTGTCTATTTCCGTTGATCTCAAACTACTTAAGAGCTGACATGATGGGTGTTATACAATTATAGCGTATTAGGTTAGGAACAATTCAGATACAACTTTAAATAGATCTTCGTTGTTGACGACCTTTTTAATCACTAATTGTAAACTTTGGCCAGTTCCACGCGCCTAAATCATCCATTTACTCTTGAGTACCCTCCATAACTGCAGACAGGGTATCTCCTGGTTGATCACACACCTGCGGAGTACTCCTACTGTGTCATTTTGCGGATTTATGATGAAGATGCTTTTAAAATGTTTCGACTGCTGTTGCGTTGCGTTTGGTGCGTTGCGTTGGGTCTGCCGATGTCACCTTGGATTTGGGGGAAAGGGCTTCCTTTTTGTCGGGCTACTCGACGGTAGCCACAAAGCCCATACTGAAAACAACGCTGAAATCTAATTTGTTGCTCTTGCCTTTGGTGCCACATTCCATGTCTGCAGTCTCAGGAGCGTGCCGAGAGCAGGACTGAAGTCAAAATGGGTTTTAGCGAACGATTTGTGGCCAGGACGAACCCAAAGCTAAAGCCAAGCCAAAGCTGGGAGCCAAGAGCAAATACAAACTACTCGCATCGGCTGTCACATTCCCAGTTGCCTAACCTCTAAGTCCTAAGCCACACCCCAATTCCCATTCCCATTTCTATTCCCCTACCCTTCCCCTTCTCCTTTTCCCCATACTCCTAAGGCACTCATTCGCTGCCAGTTTTACGGAGCGTTGCTACAGTCGAAGTTGATTGTCCGGTGGTTGTTGTTTGCGGTGTTGTTCCTCTTGTTGTTTGTGTTGTTGTTGTTGTTGTTGTTTGTGTTGTTGGTATTTTGGCAAGCGGATTATGACCCTGATCTGGTCAGGTGCCGCCCACGTGTGCAGCTGCGTGTGTACGTTAGGTTAGTATACGTCCTCTAGCTTAAGTTTCACTTTACCAACTGCATGCCAATGCGTCCTGTCTCTCCCGTCCCGTCCAGTCCCGTCCCGTCCCGTTCCGTCCCTCGTGCCTCCTGCCAACGTTGTGTGTGTGCGTGTGTGTTTGCTAACTTTCTGGTTACTCTTGTTATTGGTTTACGGGTCGCATGTGGCTGTCGACTCGGTATGTCATTAATTTCAGGTTTTTTGCATTTCTGCAATGAAGAAAGTTTCTTTGGCATAGCTTTTAGCCCGGTCTGTGCCCGATTACCCACCCCACTAGCCACCCTTGAGGTTGAATATGAGGCGACTCTAACATTGGCTTTGACACTGCCTCGCTTTAGAGCAGCACATAATGAAAACCCTGATTTAATAGCATACATAAATAATACCCACATAAATCCAATTGTTATCTATACACACGAGTATCCTTTCCAGATTCCCTCGATGGCTGCTCTAGAGAAGTACTTAGACTAGATTTTATGCCCAGGCTTACTTCCTAGATTTTGTTCTTAGACTATTTGAAGGAGATTTCATTACAAACAAGGATGAACAAGTAACAAGTTACCTTGAACTCCCCAAAAACACTTCCCTTCGTACTCGTGAGCCCCTCTGCTTTCATAACTAACAAGTATGAATGCTATAGTCCAGAATACCCGACTACCCTGTAACCTGATTATACATTTCCAATCGCATCTTCGTGCACACACACAAGCACAAAGACGCACACACACAAATTTGGTGTCTCTAGCTCTTATAATTGCTGAGATCGACGCGTTCATACAGACGGACAGACGGACAGACGGACAGACAGACGGGCATGGCCAAATCGAAATCTCTTTTGATACCGATCAAGAATATATATACTTTATCAGGTCGGATGTCCTTCTGCTTATTACATACATTTGCACAGATTTAGTTCCCCCTTTTCCACACTTTTTATGGGTACAAGGAGTAAAAACATTTTCCGTAGTTCAAGAACAATATAAGAATCTTGAGTGCCAAAGATCAAGTAAAGGCGGAGAATGTAAAAGGTTCCCTAAACTGGACTAAACTGGAACCTACATGCCAATTAGGGCGTCTCTCTAGCTCTAATACTGAAAATTTCTTCATGACCATATATACTTCATCGTCTGACGGCTTCAAACCCAGCCGATATTCGCTTTTCATATCTAATCAATATTTAAATATAATTATGCACATGTGTTCAGTGACCTTTAAAAATAAATATACTTTAAATGGTCGAATTTCTCCTATTCTTACATATTTTCAATGGAGTCGAGGACTCGAGTTCGTCAGTTCCTACACAAAGTTTCTTCGATAAGATTTTGTTTGTTGGAAAGGATTAGAATAAGGCGATCCCTCTATTCATAATACTTACGGTTTTAGTCGAAGTGTAGACAATTGTCTAAAAGCGAATAATATAGAAAAGCCATCCTAACGGAAAGTCTTTAACCAAGGATGTTTCTGTTTTATCAAATTCGCTTGCTTTTCGCATGTGCCTGTCAAAATTTGCTCTGCGAGTTAAATATTTGATATACAAATGGAATTGCAGTGTTTCCATCAGCACACAGCCTGCAAATGACAGTTAAATATGAATTGCACATTCAACTAGCACTCTGCAAACTCATCGCTGTGGAGTTGCTAGAATTTCACGCCATTTGAACGTCTCAGGCAACTGGAGGGAGAAAAATTGAACCAGCAGCAGCAGCTTAAATTGATGTCAAAATCAAGTTGAGAGCAACTAACATGAACTTTAACATGAACATGAGCCGACTGGCCTCAAGTTATTTTTGCTGTTCTTGTCTGCTCCTTTCTTTCCAGGACAAGTCGGGGCGAGCCGCCCACACATCGCAACGAGGTGGGCGTGGCCGAGCTCTCAGCGACTCCACTCGCCTTATCTGATATAAGAGCGGCTCAGGGGCAACAAAGGCGACGACAGCACAAAGTGAGAGGGGCTGGCGAGCAGGGGGCGCACGTGAAAGAGCAAGAGAGGGGCAGACAAAGGGGGAGGCTTGCTCCTCGGGTGCATGCAAAAATGTTTACCTTGTCTTCGGTCGTAATTGTGTTGAAGAGCTTGTAGCAAGTGTGTGTTATATAAGTTTATATGTTTATATGTTTATGTGGAAGGCGCCCTGCGAAAGCTAATTAAGAATTCATTACAGACAGTGTTGGAAAGCGCCGGGGCCTCGTGAACAAATAATAACAAGGCCCAGCAACAGCAAAACAACAACAACAATTACAAAGAAAATTAAAAACGAATGAAGTTGTCTGCACTATTTCATATCATTATGCTTATTACATTGTGTACTCATTGTAATAATAATAACAGGGTATACTCAATTCGTTCAAACGTATGCATATCCATTGGTAACAGGCAGAAAGCATTTTCTACTCCATAAACTCTATATATTCTAGTTCCATGTGTGTCTGTATAAACCACGGATCGTAAGTAATGATTATTTTGTTTTTTCTTTAATAGAAAAATCATTCATTTATAGTAATTTTGAGAGGGCGGCAAATAGACTAATATACTCCTTTAAGGATAATCTATGCATTTTCACTATGATTACAAAATTAATACCTTTTATAGATACTCTCACCAAAAAATAATCAATTTTGAGTTATACCTCAACCAATAATCTTAATTTTTCCTAAAAAAATAAAACTCAAGGAATAATCCTTATTATTTTGGAGCAATAAAATGAAACTCAAGGAATAATCATTATTTTATGATTTTATGAGCTTTATTGCTCAAAAATAATGATTACTGGTTGAGTTAAAAGATATTACTCAAAATTATTCATTAAATGGTAAGAAAATTTCTTTAAAAAATAAAAGTAAACATTATTTTGGAGTTTTTAAAGTAAAACTTATAATGATTACAGTCCCTGGTATAAACGCGTCGATCTCAGAGTCCATAAGACCAAGAGATACCTAATTTGGCATTACAAGCGCATTTGACGTTCTAACGATAATATCGAAGGATTTGCAAGTAAGTCATAAACTATCGTTTAATTTTAAAACGTTCCCTTAATTCTTTTATACTATTTTTGTACTTAGTTCAATTTTAATTATTCTTATTAAACTGGTTTTTATTTTAAGCTATCTATCATTTTTTTATATATTTCTAAATGGTTTAATCTTAATACTTCCTGGCATTGTTATATAAACACACCAAATCTCTTTTAGATGGAGTCTATTTTTTTAACTGTTTACTTTATGACATAAGTATTTCTTATAACTTACAAAAACAAGTAAGAACGTTGCAGTCGGACACACCCGACTGCAGAATACTATGTTCCAGTCCTATATAATTTGGTTATTTGGAAAGATTATTTCGGAAAGAGACGCGAAAAAAACACTAGTCTGTGTGTCAAATTTTGCCTTCGGGAAAAAAGTATAAAAATTCAGTTTATCTTATTTCAGAAGATACTATCGCAATAGTATTCGTTCGATACTATCGAGCATTGGCACTAATGGTATTCTTGCAGCTCTTGCATTACAGAGCTGGTTACAGGGTATTTCCTAGTCGAGCATACTCGTGTGGCCATCTATCTATCTTGTTAACTGTACATAAATGCGGGCATTGTACAAATTTTCGTTTGTCGGCTTTCCATCGCATTGTTTTAGTTTGTTGTTATTGTTGCTTCATTCATTGTAGTTTTTGCAAGTGCTGAAAGCTTTTGTTGTTGTTGTTGTTGTTGTCACTTTTTCTGTTGCAGTTGTTCCTTTGAAAATGCCGCCTCTTTAATGATGTGCCTTGAGCCCTTGCCTAGAATTTTGGAAAAACTAAGCTGCATATTGGCAGTACCATGTATAGTTTCCCAGGTTACGTACAGGGTATCTGCAAGCGAGCATTATTAGAGTTTTCCTATTATAATAATTTTTATATTTCATCACGTATAGATGGCGCTGTCAACAAATTTGAACACTAAAATTAAAGACTAGCGCTCATTTTTTAACCACAACTCTACACTTATAAAACTGCTCCACATTTAACGAAAGTTACAGCTTGACGAGAGCTGATACTCAACGAAAGAATTAAATTGCTGCTCCACACTTAACAGAATTGGGTCATTTACACATAAATTCGTATTAATTACTAAGCATTATGGTTGATTTAAACGCAATGCTGGCTATTGCTTTTTCTTCTTATTAACTTTAATTAGAAATTATGATACATTATAAGGTTTTGTGTGAATTGTTAGCTATTAACAGTGCACTTTTAGCGTGCCATTTTGAGTCTTACAGCAAGTTAACAGTTCAATTGAGCACAGTGTTAAGTTAACATGGCAATTTGAGGCTACATGCTGCTGCCAAAGAGTTGCTATGCACAATGTTGGACAACATCAATTTTGTTATTGTTGAACTTGTTGTTGAAGCGTGCGGTCGGTTGTGCGGTTAATGAAACTGAGAAATTTTTTATAACCAAGAAGAAATCGAAGCAAAATAGATGCAGTATTTCGTAAATGTGTCGTCTACAAGATCAAAATTGAAAGAAACACAAGAAATTACATGTTTGCAGTTCGTATACATACATCGGTTCGGTTGTTGGCGCGTTTCGAACTCGATAAACCAAACGCTGAATTATTTTTTTAATTAGTTTTAATTAAGCATTAAAAAAAAGCAAGCGAATAAACAGGCATTTCAATTGCACTCATTTTTGTGTGTGACTTTTGAGTGAAGAAGAAGAAGCAGCAGCAGCAGAAACACCAGCAGCAGCAACATCAGCAGCAGCAGCGGCAACAACAACAACAACGGCAATAAGTGATCGTATGGCGCGTCGTGCGCGAGAGTTTTTGCCTGCGTGTGTGTGCGACTTGTGAGTGAGTGTGTGTGTGTTGGAATGGAATGCAGTTATGAAAAAATAAATAAATAATTGAGAGCGCGCGCCCGCGCCTTGGCAGCTGCCTCTCTCTCTCGCTCTCGCTCTATCTCTCTCCCGCTCTCTTATCGTACATCGCGTTCGTGGAAATATGTATGTTGTTGCATGTAGTACATTGCACAAGGCAATAGCATAAACAAGAGAAACCGAAAATATACAAAAATTAAAATAAACGCGCGCCAAGTGACTGACAAGTTTTTTTTTTGTTGTTGCCAAAATGTCGAATCAACAGCAGCAGCAGCAACAGCAGCAACAACAACAACAGCAGCGACAGCATCCACATCCATATCAACATCATCATCATCATCAACAGCATCATCATCATCAGCATGGGCAGCACAGCGAGTTCCCACTGCCGGATGGCTGGGACATTGCCAGGGATTTTGATGGCAAGACCTACTACATAGATCATATCAACAAAAAGACCACATGGCTGGATCCCAGAGATCGGTAAGTGTAGAAATATGTGTATATAATGTATGTACATATGTATGTATGTATGTATGTAACTGAATAAGCCGGCGAGTTACAAAAACGAATTTAAACTTATCAAATTCCAACTCTAATTGCGATCAATTGATTGATAATTAGACTTACATAATTGATAAATATGAACTTAGTTCAGGCGTTCGTTCATTTGAACTAAATCTAAACGATTCAAGTCTATGCTGCTACGAATTGTGGTTCATAGCGAGGAAGCCTCAAAAGAAGAGAAGAAAAAACCCATATAAATTCCAGCTGAAGCGATCCAACTCCAACCGGAAAGAAAAGGTGCGTCGTGCATCTGCCTGCTCATGTGTATGCCTGTGTGTGTGTGTGTGTGTGTGTGTGTGACTATGTGCGTGTGCACTGGAATGCGGGAAGAAGCAGAGGCAGCTGCAGCCACAACAGCGCAGCGACGAACAATAAAAGCAAAATAAATTACATATTTTAACAGGGCAGCAAAACAAAATACAAAAAGTACAAAACAAAAAAAAACTTTAAGTATGTAAACATTCCAATGCGATGATTAAGACTCCAAGTATAACTGAACTGAGCGGCGGCAACGGCAACAGCAACAGCAACAAACAAAAACTCAAATGTAAAACAACAACAACAACAAAAAGAGCAACAACAAAAATGTACAGCAAAGCGAACGGCACAGCAAGCGACACAGACAACAAGGCGCAACAGGGTTGGGAAGAGGGCAAGAGTAAGGGGGGAGGGGGCACTAAAATGGTGGGGGCCAAGCTGAGAGAGAGCAAAAGTTAAATAAAGCTCAGCGAATGATCTGCAAAAAACGTACAACACGAAATAAAAGGCGAGCAAACTAAAAATCCCTCATACGTAATGTGTACACTTGTGAGAGTGTATGTCACACACACACACACAATCACACATGCATACAGCGAGAGGCGCGTACATAGAAGAGAGACAGCGCGAGAGAGCGAGAACGCGCTGCAATAGGCATAGTAGTGCGATCGGGCAAGGGAGGTGGTGTGGGGCTTGTGGGGGGGAGGGCGGCCCAAAGCAACAGCGAAGGCAACGGCGACGTCCACATCAGGCCATGTATCGCATAGATACATTTTAGTTGGCCTCACGAGCGTTTTGCCGTTTGCCGTTTCGCCTCATCGCGACGTTCGCTCAAAATTTTTGTCTTGTGCGCTCTCTCGCTCAGTCGCTCAGTCGCTCTCTCATCGTCTCCCTCCCTTCCTCCCTCTCGTTCGCTGGCTGTCTGTCTTTTTACCATAAACAATTGCAAATGTATGTAGGAATTTTGCAGTTTCGAAATAATTGATTTCTCAAATTCTTCTGTTCGTATGTATATATGTATTTATGTGTAACTAAATGGGTATGTGTATGTGTGTGTGCGTGTGGCTGTGGCTGTGTGCGCTTCACGCTTTCAATTAACACAAACATTCCCTTTGTTTGTTTCAAATTGCATGGACATTGTTCAAAATGTTTCACTGAATTCAACTGAAAGACTGAAAAGACCATAAGCGTTGAGGAATTTCTTCGTTTCGTTTCGTTTCGATTCGTTTTTGCCTCAAAATCAAATCAGATGAAATGAAATGAAACATCTGCGCATTTTGTTAGGGTTATGCATCAAGTACATTTTGTATATATACATCAATATAGTCATACATACACACACATATCAAGTGGGAGAAGGCCAAGACTTAATGGGAAATATGGGCTAGCACGATGATTATTGAATGTGTTGCGATATTTCACGCAATAGACGCGTTAAATAACAACTAAGAATGCTATAGTCACGCATACCCGACTACGAAACTCCCTGTACCCAGGTCGAAAACTTTCAAACACATCTTCGTCCACTTACACACACATACAACACCAATCGAGTTGAAATTTGGACAGCAGATGAAGAGTGACCCACTCATTATACATACCATATCCCAAGGCTATATCTTTAAAATTGTGGCCGTAAAACGTTTTTTATTAAATTGCGGGGGTGCGGAGGGAGATATCTGCAATCGGAAGAAAACTTGATCTGCGTATGATATACTGGAACCTACATTCCAAATTTGGTGTCTCTAGCTCTTCTAGTTGCTGAGATCGACGCGTTCATCCGGACATGGCCAAATCGAAATCTCTTTTGATACTGATCAACAATATATATACTATATATGTAGGGTCGGAGATATCTCCTTCTGCCTGTTACATACATTTGCACAGTTTTAGTTCCCCCTTTTTACTCATTTTATGGTATCAGGGAGTAATAAAAGGGCTTACAAATTTCAGCATTGTATATCTTGATATATGAGTTCTTCAAAGTATCCATAAGAAAGATCATACTCTTTTTCCTTAATTTATATTACATCAAGTCTATTCCCTTTAGAAAATAACTTCAGTACACGAAATGAGGTTATAAATATTGAAAAACAAATATAAGTATTTTTGAAATGAGTTTAAAGACAATCGGATAATAAACAAAATCCTTTTATATAATAATTCTCGAAACATTTCCTTGAGAATAAACCGATTTATATGTAGTATATGTGTGTGACCCTGGAACGGTTCCAAGCTATAAAATTTGGATTATAGATGTTTTCCTCTACATGATATATGTATGTATGTAGGTCCGTGAATTTAATCAAGATCCCTGAATTCCATTTGATTTCTTTAAACTGATCTTTCATGCTTAGCTAAATTGGCAGTGGGGCACACAGATACACGGATAGTTCTACCTTCAGCTGTGTTGGAGTATTTATTACACGCTTTTATTTCAATTTATTGGCATTTTGCACGTTTCGCATATTTTCGCCACAATTATTTAGCCCCATCTCTCTATCTATCTATCTCTCTCTCTCCCATATATATATTGTACTATTGCCTTCTCGCTCGCACCGGCATGCGAGCTCTTATTGAAATTTAAAAATTGCTGCCGGTAGCGCGCAAAAATTCCAATAAGCCATAAATAAATTTCTACCATGAGGCGAAGCGAGCCACGCCTCGGGGCCTTTGGGGGTCTCGCCACATTTGGAGGCGAGCAAAAATCCCAAAAGATACGCATCGAAAAATCGAAAATCCAAGGCCGAAGCCTGCATACCCTTGCTAACAAACAAGTACTAAGTAGATTGATTATAAATAAATGTGCATGTAAATATTGTTAGTAAATGTATTCAGCTTTCAATCTCATCATTTCTTCTATTAACAATTTACAAAAATACATTTTTCATTTATAAATGTTGTTTACTTGCCTTGATTAGGGGAAACTTACATATATATGGCCTTATCCGAAAAACGATCCAATGGAAAACATTTGAAAACTGCTCCAAGTCTTATTTAATCGAAAAATAAACCATTTTTGTAGAAATATCAACAGGAAATATTATTAAAGTAAATGATATTACCAAAATAAGGATTATACAATCCTAAGATATTTGATTTTGGGACAAAGTGATGAATGATCGAAACATCAATGATATTACCAAAATTGGGACTATAGAAACCTAAGAGATTTGATGTTGGGACAAAGTATTCATTCAAACCTAAGATATTTGGTTTTGGGACAAAGCAATGATCGAAATTCCAATGATATTACCAAAATTGGGACTATACATACACAAGATATTTCACTTTGGGACAAAGTATTCATTTGTATCCACAATGATCGGAACTCCAATTATATTACCAAAATTGGGACTATTCATACACAAGATATTTCACTTTGGGACAAAGTATTCATTTGTATCCACAATGATCGAAATTCCAATGATATTACCAAAATTAGGATTATAGAAACCTAAGATATTGGGTTTTGGGACACAGTAATCATTCGTGTCCGCAATGATCGAAATTCTAAAAAAAATTGATTCAAGATAATGCCATTTTGATTTTCATAAACCGATGTAGAATCTATATACAATTAATGTTGTAACAACTATGAGACATTCTTTCTCTTTCGCTTTCTAAGCGTTACCAAGTTCATTAGGAACTCAAAGGACTTTTGCAAAAAGTTTTGAATACTTATGTATTTCACTTGTCTGTACAAGTTTTGGACGGGCGTTATTTTGTTGATTTTTTTTTTTTTTTTGAGTGTGCTTTTTGTGTTTTGGTTTTTTCTCTTTTTTTATAAACAAAGACAGCGGCAGCGAGCCATGCTAATCGCTCTTTTGGCCAGTTTTGGCCAATTGTTTTGCCATAACCTAGCGACACAGTGGAATTTTTTCATCTTTGTTTAGCCTGAGGTTTCATATATATGTATAAATACATATAGTATATGGTTAAAACTGTTAGTTGGATGATCTTTGTGTTTGGTGACAGTTGCTCGATTCATCGATCATTGTGAAAAGCTCAACTAATTATGCGTAGCTTCAACAGAGATGCTTCGCTTGAGCTGCCTATCGATCATACTCGATCTGCTAATAACCCAGCTGAGATTCGCTGATTGATTTCACATATTACAATCGGATGCATTGTAACTACAGCTAACTCTGAGCTGAGATACAACAGCTACCGGTTATGATAGTCAGCCCGGGCTCGAGCTCGAACCCAAACACACAAACTTCAATCTCAAACTCAAGCTCAAACTCAAACTCGAACTCGTTTGATTTACATAAAAATCGTTGTTGACTGAGCCGCCAAAATGGGCCTAGCGAAAGCGGCCATTGCTATGATAAGTCGAACGCAGTGGCGCCAGCGGCGGGGGCCGCACCGGGATCTAAGACGGAGATGGAGATGGAGACGGAGACGTAGACGGAGACGAAGCCGGAGCTTCGTCAATTATCTGACCGATATGCGTAGTATCTGTATCTCAAATGGGCAAACTTCATAGAGCCAGGCGTTCTAATTCTTAGACGCTGCTCTCAACCCGTGGCATTTTCCAACGTATCCGTTGCCAATTGCATAAAACCCGCTAAATGCCAACGATGTATCGATGTGTGTGTTGTTGTGAGTGTGTGTGTATGTGTGTGTGTGTGCGCGTGTAGAGCATGCGTGCCATTATGCATTAGATGTGGCGACTTTTTTCTAGTCAGAGCAAAAACAGTAAAATTTGCATAAAATTCAATTTGGTTGCTGTGCAAGATGCCAGCCAATCCACACACACACTAACACACACACACACACACTGAGTAATACACAGTCAATGCAACTTGGAAAGCTGTTAAACGGCATTTTTCATTTAATAAATTGCACAAGGCAAATGCAACAAGAAGAAAAAGTAAAACTATCTACGCAGAGTCGAAGCTGAGATATACTTGTAGATCAACGAAGTAAAAACTCTGTTAGAAGTAAGAAAGAAAGACAAATAATAATATTTGATTTGTACTTATATAAT
The DNA here is from genome assembly GCA_037075165.1 of Hirtodrosophila histrioides. NCBI lineage: Eukaryota > Metazoa > Arthropoda > Insecta > Diptera > Drosophilidae > Hirtodrosophila > Hirtodrosophila histrioides. Next base: position 3,451,812 of record JBAMCL010000390.1, on the reverse strand, counting down.
AATACTATTAGTAAAATGGGATATGATTTATAGAATGGAATGAGAAGACAACAAGATTATAATAATATTAATATAATTGCTTGATTTAAGTGTAAGTTTCACATTTGAATTCAAATCAATATTTATATGTTTAAAAAGATATATAAATATATAAAAGAATACATCAAAAAACAAAATCAAGTTTCAAAGTGTTGCAAGCTGCTTGGCATAGCTGTAAAACACTCTGTAAGCGTATTTAATGAGGCAGCAACATTCAGTTGCATTAGCTTATACAGCTAATATCCATATATTCTTATTTTGAAACTTGAATGTCGCTTGAATTTCATTTATGTCTAAATATCAAATAATGATTGCTAAGATAACAAACTTAAAACTGAGATGTCTGAAACTTTCAAATGAATAGAATGACACAATACACTCCAAAACTGCAGTATCGATAGCTCTGTTAAGAGCTGCTCCTAACAACTTGAGAGTTGATAGCATTTTTGATAAGATCCTCGATGAATTATCGCTGTCCCTATAGCCTCTAAAGCCCAGGGAATTCATTGAATTCAAGGATCGCTAACAAGACTATGCAAACTCTTTCCTATCTCAGCTAGGATTGCATCAATCAAGCTTTTCAATATGTTCAATTAGTTTAAGCTGCACTAGTTAATAAAAAAAGGAATACTTATAAAAAAAATAGAAAAGCTTTTCAATCAGTTTAATTATTTTATTGACCATTTAAAATATATTGATGAATGTTGTTTATTTTCTATTAAATATATTTTAGGGCCATATAAATCAGCTTCTTCTAAATTTGATAAATATTGTAATAAAATTAATTATTTACAAAAGAAAACTCAAACATTTTCTTTAACTGAATTTAAACTGAAGTTGCACTTAACAAGGCTGCACTGTACAGCTGCAGATACTCGGCGGCAGCAGCAGCAGCAGTCGCAGCAACAGGCTGCATTGCATTTGTGCAACAAGTATTTCCACTTAACAACATCAACAACAACAAGAAAAAGCTGCTGTTGTAGTTGCAGTTGCAGTTGCTGTTGTTGTTGTTGCTGGTGCTGCTGCTGCTGCTGTCGTCCAGGCCGTGATTACAATTTGATTACGCGCATGAATGCAACGTTGCGACGTTGCCAGCAGCAACATTTTCTAGTTTGTTGCGGCCCAAAGCGTCAAAAAATATTTTCTTTTGCACTTGCTGGCAGCGGCAGCGGCAGCGGCGACGGCGACACTGCACTGCACTAAAGATACATAGATACATGTATCTGGCGGATACATAGGCGCTGCTGCTTGCGCTGCATGTTTTGCCCATTTTAGCGGCTGTTTTTCCACATTGCCAAGTTGCAAGTTGCAAGCTGCCAACTGCCGACTGCCAACTGCGATCTGAGTTTTTCGATCTGTGAGTTTTTCCTGTCAACTCTCTCGCACTTGTTGCTGACTTGTCGCCGTTTCTGGCCCCCTTCTGCACCTCCTGCACCTCCTCCCTCGGACGTTGCTTCAGTCAGCAATCAACACTTGTGATATTTATCAAGCATAATGATTTCCTTTTCAACAAGTGCTAATTAAGAGCAACTCGCAGGACGGCGTTACCCTTGAAAGCCTGGCTGGTCCAGCTGCCTAGCTTTGGCCCGATCCCGATCTGGCCGAGAACTGCATAGTGGATACCCCTACCCATATCGATTTATAATAATTCAGCTGTCATTCCCGCAGCTGGGCAATTTTTCACTCGCCCAACTGCAAACTGCAAACGTGAGCAGAAAATTAAGTTGCCCCTTTCTGTGCCCATGGGGCAGCATATGGGGCCGTCTCCTCTATCTATGGCTCCAACTGAAGCTCTGGCTCCGATTCTGTCTCTGTCTCCGTCTCCGTCTCAGTCTCAGTCTCTGGCTGTGGACTTGGATTTGGATTTCGAGCTGCCTGAATGCGCGTTCCGCAGGCGTTTTCTTGCCTCGTCTGCATTGCTGATCGTCGTCTTTTGGGTCGCCATGTGCTGAGCTGGCTCTTGAGTGATCGTGATATATGCGTTTGTGTGCCCGCAGCTTGGCCTGCCTGCAAAGGTAGCAATTTTCCATGCATGCAATGAAAAATAATAAAGCAAAGAAACAGACAAACCAAAATGAACAAGTAACAATGCGCTCGACTAGGGAATATCCTGTAGGCAAGTCTGCGGTAGGAAAACATTCCATGTAAGTATTATATTTAACTCGTCTTATGTGATTTTCGAGTAGGTTGAGAGAGTTATGCACAATATGAAACATTCACAAGCTGCGCTTGATATACGAGAGTCCACATCCTAAATTTGCTAACTCAAACTCTTGGGATCCTTGAGCTAGGACGAACAAAGCTGGATCGACTTGGCTATTGATGCTGCTCAAGAATGGAATTGAAGCTGCCTGCTTTTGTCTTTAACATGCATTTGCACAACTCTATTACAGCCCTCTTACACATTTTATGGCTACAGGGTATACAAAATAAAAATAAAAAACCCAAGTGAAATGAAATGAAACAAACGCAGGAATGTGCATACTCAAGATAAATTGCTGTGAGATACTTTTGCATTGTTTATGCTTGTTGCAGTTGCTATGCCATTTGTTTAAGCGGAAGGAGACGGACAGACCCAAAAATGAAACCATAGACTTTAAATTACATACGTACATACTCATATGTATACATACATACATATGTGCCCAAGCATTTCCTCATTTATGTATGTATTCTGTGTGGTTGAAAGCCATTACATAATCAATGCTAACTTGGGCCTAACTTGCTGACCAAGTGATCTTTTAACATATGATCGCTTAGAAATACGGTTTCCACATGTTTCCCATATTATCTTCAATACGGAAAACTTCTCGGAGAGTTTCAGCTTTTTCAAATCAATCAATATTTTAAGCAATGATTAGAAACTTGAATTGAAACATTTGAAAGTGACTAAAACAAAATATTATTATTATAATAGTTAGCTTGTTTAGTCTGATTTATCGATTGCTTAAATTCGACTATTTTGTAAAAGTTAAATGTTAAAAAGTTATATTTAGCAGTTGAACAGATGGTAGAGGTCTTAAACGAGTTTATTTCCTAGTACAATCCAATACAAGTATAAATAAAATGCATATTTTACTTCGTTCAGATCCAGATCGATCTAGAATTTCTGACCTTAACTGTGTAGTTTTCTTTCTTGGGACGCTTTTCTTATAACGATAATTAAAAGTATATAAGTTTATAATAATTGATTTCTGAAATATCGAAGGAATGCAAGCCTGAAATTCGAAATTCCAGGATTTCCGAAATAGAACCTTTCTCACCCTCAGGACTTATAAATATTATGTAGTCTACATATATAAAAGAGTTCGTCCTGACTGCCTGATTGGCAATCATCGCACAGCCCAAACCATAAGAGCTAGGATGCTAAAATTTGCACAGTAGATTCCATCTATGATGAAAGTGCACACTAAGACGGGATTTTGAAAAATTCCACCCACAAGAGTGGAAAATCGCGGAAAACTGTTGAATGAAACTTATTTGTTTACCATCCAATCGGCTTCAAACTCATTTTCAACGATCTACACAAGTATTATTTTGACACGTATTTCATTGATTTTGGAAATCTACCCCCATGGGCGGAAAATGGGGGTCTTGTTTATAGTATATATAAAAAAAAACAAATACTTTCTCAAATCAAACTAAGACGGTTCATTAAAATCCCAGATCCGTCTCTAGTGTCTAGTATCTTAATCCAGCGAGCATGCAGATTATGCTAAGGGCTCTTTTCCGAGTCACTATGACCGCTGCTAACCTAACCCCATACCACACCATACCATACTATACCATACCATACCATACCATACGATACCATAGCATAGCATACAATACCATTGCCAGAATTGGCATGTGTGCCATGTGTTGCAGCTGGTTGGCATGCAATTGCCTTGTTGGTCTCTTGCCACTGGCCACTGTAAGTGAGGAGAGGGGTGTGGTGTGTTGGAGTGGGACAGGGGAGGGCCTGTTGTGGCATCTGCATTCCAATCGCTGGCAATTAATTGCCCTAATCAGGCTCTGGCCACAATGCGATGTTCGCTGTAATCAGCTGTTCCAAGAGTCGATGCCCAAACACTTTACGAGCTAACCAAAGGCAGACGGAGACGGAGATGGAAGTGGAGATGGAGATGGAGATGGAAGTGGAAGTGGAGGCTGGCAGTGGCTTAAAGGCATTCCAAAAGATACAGTCTGCGCTGCTGGTGCTGTCTGCCCCCTCCCTTCAGCGCTCCTCGGCTGACGCCCTCGTTTGTCTCGTTGTCGTTTCTTTTGTTGGACGCACGAAACTTTTGTATTTTGTATTATTTTTCAGTAGCACTTTTCGAATGCCATTTGAGTGCGCATAACATATTCTTAAGTCGAAGCTGAAGATCAAGACGATGGAGCAGAAGAGGTGCAGGCTAAGGCTAAGGCGAAGGCGGAGGTGAAGAGGAGGCTTATGGCTCTGCGCACGCGTGTTTGTATACGTATACGTATTTGTATCTGTATCTTTTGGATGCATGGACCGCATGCTGCATAATTAACGTGGCTGGATCGAAGGCGGCGGTGCTGGAGAGCAGCTTGCCACAAAGTATCTGCATCTGTAACTGTGTATCTGTATCGGTATCCGTATCTGTATCTGTATCTGTTGGGTGCTTGAGTTGTGTGCTGGCTGGCTGCTACTCAATAAAAAGCGCTGTGGAATTTTCATGTTGCTTTTTGTGCTCATGTTTTGTTGTCGAATTTATGGCCTAATGAAGTGATAAGACCAACCAGACAGAGGTCGCCTCTCTTGCCTGCATTCCTTGGATGCCACAGAATGTATCTGTAGCTGTTGCTGTAGCTGTATCTTTAGCTTTAGCAATGTATCTGCTGCGTGTGCTGTCCAAATGTTTAGCACAGAGCGCATAATTCATTTTGTGGCCGATCTTCTTGCAGCATGTTGTTGTTGTTGTCTTTTTGTTGTTTTCTTTACTTGGCTGCGCATTCCACAGATGCTTGAGCTGGAATTTATTGGTTTGTGGGTCAGCATCGCAACACTTTCAGCCCCAACTCATGTTTTTGGTGCAAAGTTGCAAAGTTGAGAAAAGTGCAATCACATTTGAACGTTGCATATAATTCGCGACGTGCCACAGCCGACAACGACGACAGATACACACACACACACACACACACACACACATGCATAGAGACATATATAGCTGCATAGATACATAGATACTCTCGGCTGCAGATACAGATACATGCATGCACTCAAGTGCTGCACATAGAATGAATGCTATGCTACGATCGGCAGGAGTGGAGGACGGGAGGGGGGTTAGGGAGCCAAGAGGGGCAGCAGAGGCATGCATGAAATGGCCAAGAAACCGGCTCCGGTTCTCTTCTCTGGCAGCCGCGTCTTAGAAGACAGCAAAAAGAAGGAATAAAAAAATGTTGATTAAACTGCTTAAATGCGCAAAGCTGACATTCATGTCAAAGCAACTCTGCTGCGATCCCCCCGTTGCCCCGTAGCCCCTGCTGCTGCTGCAGCGGCTGCATCCCTGCCACAGTCTCAGCCTCAGTCTCAAACTCCGTCTCAGTCTCAGTCTGAGTCGTGTGCAGCTTGCAACATTGAAAGATACAAAGATACAAACATGCAGCAGCATACATACATAAATAAGAACATTTTATGGCCGTTTGGAATGTTTGCCAAATACAAAAGGCAGCAACAACAACAATTACAACAACAACAACAATAAAGAGGCTGGGCGTAGCGTCGTATGGCAACAGCAGCAGCAGCAGCAGCAGCAGCAGGAATAGTAGTAACTTGGCATTTAAGGCAATGCGCGCATTGCTTCAATAAATGCATCCACACACAGATACACACACACACACACACACACACACACACACACACACACACACACACACACACACAAATTGCATTCAATTGGTGCCGCGTTTGCAGCGAGTTCACTGCAACTTTGAAATATTTTCCAACAGCAACAACAATATTGGCAGCAACTGTTGTTGCTGTTGTTGGGCTTGCCTCAAGCAGCGCGCTCCGCACACACCCCGTCCCCGTCCCCTTCGCCATCTGCTCAACTCATGCTGGCAGCCGTTCCCGCTCCCACTGCGTCCGCTTGCTTGTTTTAATACCCTGTACTCGTAGCAAGCTGTTGGGTATTCATCAAATTATAGCATTGTTGAAGTCTAGGCGTAAACTCCTGAATATCTATGCAAATATACTATTACAGATAGTCAGTCAGGACTGACTTAAGGCAAGTTCAAAGTCAACTCTATTATATAATGATCAGGCGCAGCCAACTTAACTAAACATCAAAATAAGTATCAGAATTTCAAAGGGTCTATTAGAGAATAAAGAAATCGGTAAAACCATAGTTAGTACATGTGTATATAGTTCTCTTGAGATTTGATGAAACCCAGCTACTTCAAATTACATACTTCTACTGCTAAACATGCGCAAAACATGATCTAACCGATCTTTGCCTGAGTTCCAAGTCAATCAAGACTGTTTTTAATGTCTTTTTGTTTTCGATTGTAATTAATTCCTTAATTCCTGTCCGTAATTAAATAGTTTCCCTATTAAAGTTCAGTTTTTTAAGATAATCGAAACTTTTTTGATTGTGTTTCTGCTTTATGGACAGTAATTAATTCCTTAATTCCTTTTGTTATGTTCGAAAAATCTTTAATCCAAAGGCGAAATTATACTTTTCGATCGGTTTTTGGTATAGTGTTCGCTCCTTAAAATCAATACTTATCCTATTAAATATTAGCAATGCTTAACTGAATCTTGGCATTGATTTAAGTTAATCGATTATGTTTCTGTTTTCGATTGTAATTAGTTCCCTAACAACTTTTCGTAATTCCTTTTTTAAGTTATGTTTGAAAGCACTTTAATCAAAACAATTCTCTTCGATCGGTTTTCGGAATTGAGAACAGCTACAGCTTAAACTCCAAATGTTTTAAGCGAAATCGGAGATGGGAAAGTCTTAAATTCCTTAAATCGATTATTATATTTTGATACACAGCTGTCTACAGGGTATAGCAGTCAGTGAGCCCACCCGATTGCTGCATTCTTGCTTGTTCTGCTTTCCGCGCTCCTTCTCATCCCTTCCCGTCCCGTCCCGTTCCGACTCGGCTCCGCTCCGCTCGGCTCGGCTCGCACTCTTCGTTGTCGTTGTTGTCGTTGTCGTTTCATAGCGTAAATAGCAAAGTTGCTCGTACAATTTTAGAAGAACTTGTCAAAACCGCATTCCTGAGCCGCTGCTGCTGCGCAGTCGGCTGCCTGCGCGACGTCGCTGCTGCTGTTCGTGTGTGTCTGCTTGTGTGTGTGTATCTGTGTGAGTTGCTTTGCTGGAGGCAACAGCTACAGCAGCAGCGACTGTTGCTGTTGCATTTTTGTTGTGTTGCTGCAACTGCAACTGCAACAAGTTATAGTTATTTATGCATGTTTGTGCGTTTGTTTATTTGTTTGCTTTGGAGTAAATGATCGCGTACACACGCACACCCATACACACACACACACACACATACATATATTAGTATATGGCGTATGTACTGAATACATCTGCTGCTGCTTAGAAATATTTTGTCTCGCTTTGCCCCAATCAAAAACTGTTGCCATGTACAGCACAAACAACAACAACAACAACAACAGAGTTAGCTCAATTGGTCTATCGATAATGTGTATCGATAAACGAGTTACATACCTACCATATAATTGAATGGAATGCCTGATCATACTTATGGATAATACTATACTAAATTGCTATATCATGGCTTATACTTAATAATATATGTATCCAACGAATATATACATACATATATAGCTAGATAGTTGAATACCCTAGCTTTTACCATGGTTTATATAATGTGTTGCGATAATAAATCAGTTCATTTTATTTATCTGTTTTTAGATTTCTATCCATATATTATGTGTATCGAAAGGAATGATCAATTTTTGAATGAATCTGCGAATCATTCAGACATTGACTTTCAAAATTTTCAATTCATTCATTTGAGCAAAAAAGTGAATTGAATTAAAATTTGATTTCATTCAAACTACTTATGTAAATGATTTGAATTCGAATTGAGTTCATTCTTGATGAATTAGGAAGAAAAAAGAAATGAATTTGAATTTGATTTCTTTCGCAATTCCTAACACAAAAAAAAAAGAAAAAGAAAAAATATCGTGGTGAGTTAAAGATAATAAAGAATTAACCTGATTAGTTCTTAGATCATATCTAGGAAACTTTTCGCATATCAAGTAAAAACCCCTATAACATGTACTTTATATCACTGCTCCCTAAGCTTATATAAACTGTCTATAAACTAAACAATGAATCTGCATCTCAATTCGATACCCAATATAATACAGTTATCTTCTGGGATGGTCACGATGGATATCATATCAATTTGAAGATGTTAAATCCAGTGAATGGCGCTGAAATCAATACAAAGTGCAGAGCAATGAACCGATTTATGATAGGGGGAAGTAAGACAATTATACTTTGAAATACCAATGTTTCAGTTGTTTCAACAGTACATTGTGGATATGTTTGCAAAAATTGAAACGGAACGTTTCTTATTACTCCGTCTAAATCAAACCAAGCTCCGTTAATTAGAATACTTTCATTTGCGAGTTGCAGTTGTGATTATCATTCACTAAATGACGATAATACTACCAACCTTGGCAAGCTAACTATTTAGCCATTCTCAGAGAACTGTAATGTTGAAAACAATCATACAACATGGAAGACTTAAATTGATTTTCTTCTTTTTTTATGGTGGTTGTGATCTGCACTTTGCGATCTTACCCAACCATGTATTGGGTTTAATAATCCAGGATCTACATATACTAATTGGTGTAACTATATATTCATATTTTTTTCCTTTTTCTATACTCTTAAACATTTTAAAACTTGCTGTCCTACCGAAGAGGAACTTGGAACATCCATGTTTTTCCCAAGGACGGTTGTATGTGGGCTACTTAGTGTAACACAGATAATGTCTCAACTACAACTTTAAGATCAAATTTAATAAAGAAAGAAGAGTAAGACCTATATTTGACTTGGTTGAGGCAAACAAAGTTTGCCGGAACGGCTAGTTTCTTATATAATACAAATACCGCTAGAGCAACAGCAACAGTTCCCATTGTGATCAGAGTGTTTCCCAGCTATAGCTACTATAGCTACTGTATTTGGCGCATTTATCTTTATACTCGATTGGCATTGGAACGCAAAAAAATGTATTCAAATCAATTGGATATGGCCACAACAACAGCAACAACAGCAACAACAGCAACAACAACAACGGTTTACTGTAAATTCCTTAGAATGCCACGAGCGTTGACCATAAAATTGGAAATCTTTCACGTTCTCTGCTCCTGCATGTGTATGTATCTGTGTGTGTATCTGTGTGTGCGTGTGTAAACAAACAACAGCAAATATGGAATACAATAATCTTGGAATTCTTTTGGGTTTTCGTTGCGGCCAGATTTATATAGAAATTATTGATATTAGGGGGAACGGATAGAACAGGCATGCAGACTGGGGAGACAGGAGAGTGAGGGGGAAACAAGCGAAATAAGCAAAGTAAGCAAATAGCTGCGAGAGCTATCAAAATGCATGCATAATTTATTTATTTATGAGCTGGCGTTAAAAATAACAGCGCACACATATTTAGCATACATCGAAATTTAAACAAAACATTTTTGGTTATTTATAAACAAAAGACACGAGAAATTCAAAACAAAAGCTGCCAAATAACAGAAATGTTAATTGGGCCCATTTGACATGCGGCATTTTATTTTATAAAAAACATACAAAAATATATAAACGAATGAAATTCATTTATTTGTATTTTTATATTTATTTTTGGTCAGCTTTCATTCTTTTTTTACTCCCTGTACCCATAAAATGGCCAAAAAGGGGGTATTGGATCTGTGCAAATGTATGTAACAGGCAGAAGGAGACATCTCCGAACCTATAAAGCATATATATTCTTGATCGGTATCAAAAGAGATTTCGATTTGGCCATGTCCGTCTGTCTGTCCGGATGAACGCGTCGATCTCAGCAACTAGAAGAGCTAGAGACACCTAATTTGGAATGTAGGTTCGTGAATAGCGGGGGCAGAGATATTCCCCCCCCATTCCCCCTCTTTTCGAAAAAAACCGTTTTGCAGTAACAATTTTCAAGATATAGCTTTGGAATTTGGCATGTACAATACTTTAGTCACTCTTGATCTACTGTCCAAATTTCAAGTCGATCGGATAATAAACACGGAAGTTATTCAACAGACAAGATTCAGTACTGCAGCGCGGGGAGAAGAAGCAGCACAACCGCCACTTAAAATGCCTTGCTTGCGCTGTCGCTTGTGCTGTGTATGTATGTGTCTTTGTGTATGTGTAAGTATAGGATGATGCTATCGGAAATTTTTGGCCTGGGTACAGGGAATTTCATAGTCGGATATGCTCAACGATAGCATGCTTACTTGTTGCCCTTGTTGTAGTTGTCGAAAAGTATTTTCATGCCCCCAGTGAGATTGTTGTTGCTGTTGTTGTTGGCTTGTAAAGCGAAATGACAAGATGCATATGAAATCAAAATTAATGAATACATTTTTGAAATAATTTTGGCCGTGATGCGAATAGCCAAACAGTCTACAAAGTGTGCGAAAAGCAAAAAATTAGAAAGAAATATTTTTGAAATCATTTTGGCCGTGCCGAGAATTTCCAAACAGATCAACGTTTATAAATAAATTCAATATTCTATGCACATGCGAGTAAATATCGTGTGCTCTCTGTTCAAAAATATATACACTATTTGTATGGGTATTTTCTAAAATATGCACTTTTATTTCAGCTTTAGTCAAATATATTACAAATAATATGCAATCAAGCGATTTTCTGAATTCAAAATTCTTGTACTACAGAAATTCTTCAAGCGTATACAAAACTCAAGAATAAATTAATAAATAAACGAAATATTTTGAATGTATGTAAGCGTGTGTGTGTGTGTGTGTGTGTGTGTGTGTATGCTGCATTAAATAGCAAATGGAAAATTTATTAAAATGGATTCCATGGAAATTTTTCACTCGTTTCCTTTGGAATTTTGCTGTGAATTTTTGCTAAGAAATGTTTGTCAGACGTGAAAACATGGCCGGATTCCCAGCAAAAGGTAACGCTTGCTTGCAGCTAACTCTGTGTATGTGTGTGTGTGTGTGTGTATGATTATAGTAGCTCCCCTTTCCACTTCCCGTTTCCCAGCCCAGCCTCTCAACCCCTCCCTAGTTATACGCTCGACCTTATGCGAGGAATGCGCCCCCAGCAAAACTTAAAGCGTTCGTCATATTCACAATGCAACTTCCCTTTTCAGCGCACTCGCAGCGCATTATTGCGAGCATATTCTATCAGATACAGATACAAGTATGTAGTATATATGTTTATATATGTATGTATGTATGTATGTATGTATGTAGTACATGCATATGTATGTTTGCATGTACAACTTATAACAAATTTTCTGCTGTCGACTGCTGTCTGAGACTTTGACGTCGTCGTCATTTCGCGTTTCGCATTCGCATTCACGTTTTCAGTTGGATTTTTCGCCTTATTATTATTTCAATATGCGCTATACACACATATATACACCCATACATACATACATACATACATACATTCATATATTCATATGTATGTAAGTATGTAAGTATCTGAGTATCTACGTATGTGCACATGCGCGCTGCTCGCTGCTCGCTGCTCAGTTGGCGCACAGTCGCTTGGTTGCTCTGGTATGTGAAGGTCGCAACAGTTGTTTTGTTAATGACAGAGTACAACAACAACAACAACAACAACAGAAACAGCAAAAACTATGGATGATGGCAACTATAGAGACAGCAGGGAGGCGAATTACGAAGGGGGTAGGCTATTTCAGCCGTATTGTAAAGGTTGCGATAGAACCACGATCTATATTTTTGATAATTTAAAAAAAACTATTAAGCACACATTGATAGACTCCAAAACAAACAAAACGAAAACGATCGATTCTGTTGAGGTTATAAAATTAACTGTAAATATTCATACAAGCACAGAAACAAATTATCGATACAATAGAAAGGGTTATCGATAGTTTAACATCACAACTGCAGAGGTTACAAAATGCTCTAAACTAACTAAATAAATACTGATTGATCGTCATTACAAAACGACTATCCTTAGCTTGACCACTACAGAAATTAACGAACTTATAATACTTAATAGTCGTCAGAAAACCAAACAATCGATACTATCGATTGACTGCCAGCTCTAATCTAGAGACTTGAAACTATACCATAGATAAACCACAATCGATGCTATCTTTAGTTTGACTAATCTTTCACAGATATTGTAAAATAAAAAACTATAAATAGTCTTCGATACTTTGATACTATCGAGTCTTCCATCGATAGACTGAAAGCAGACATTCGTGTCCAGCAAAAAAAAAAAACAATCGATATTATCTTTAGTTTGACTAATCTTTCACAGATATTGAAAAATAGAAAACTTTAAATTGTACCTATAGACAGTCTTGAGGAAACTAAATCATCGATACTATCGAGTCTCCCATCGATAGACTGACAGCACTAATCTAGAGACCTTAAACCATACTCGTGTCCAGCTAAAATGAACCATCGATACTATCGACTATCGATTATCGATAGTTTGACTTTACCACTTCACTGGCTTGCATTTCAGTTTTGTGCTGCAACTGCAACTGACTAGAAAAGTATCTATTGCTTGGTAATTCAGCCCCACCATACCACGGCGTCTTTTAAGCTACTTTAGGAATTCCGGGAATCAGCTAATGCCAGCCCCAAAATGAGAGAAGAACAAGAAGAAGAAACTGCACAGGTGGACACTTTGCAGTCCAAGAAGTTCAAAGCAAACTTTGCACTTGTTTGCTTTTTTGGCTTTGTTTTTTATGTTTTTGTTTTGTTTTCTTTCATTTTTGGTGTGTTTGTATTTGCTCTTGACGTTGTCAAGGTTTCTTTGTGTGTTTTTTTTTATAGAGCAGATACACGTATAGTATTTAGCAGGAATTTTGTGTGAAACACTTATAGTATACGAGTGTGTATGCATATGTATCTGTATCTGTATCTGTGGCTGTATCTGTGGCTGTGTATCTTTGCATCTCTGCCTTGGCGTGTTCCATGTGGGCGTCTCGAACGACACGAGAAATGTTTCCGAGTTGTCGTGTCGAATTTAAAGCTTTATAATGCGCATACCACGAATTTTTGTTGACGTACCGAATACCGTTTGCATATTTTCCCAAAATCGACCAACAAAATACAAAATACAAAAAAAAATAAATGGAAATACAAAAATAATAGACGGAACGAGAAATTTCAAAACCAATTTCGTATGCTTGTTACAGAGAAATATTGGCATACTCGTAGATACATTCCTTCACCCGATGATCACCCATTAGAATGCGAGTATATGCGAGAGTATGGGGGCATTCACACATACATATATACATATTGCCATATCTGTATATAAATCGAAAGACGTCAAACGCTCATCGATCAATGGCAGACAACGATGAAGGTATGAAAGTTCGCCCTGTCCATTGGCCCGCATTGCTTGGCAGCCGTCTAAGGTCAACATACCCTGTAGACAATGCCCAAGAGGGCAGTCTGGGGAGACTATAAGAGGTGGGGATGTTCATCTGTCGTTTTATAGTTAACAAAAACTATCAGACAGTATTAAAGGATTTCAGATAAGCCAAAATATAGTTGCAACAAAATCTAAACAGTTGAAAACTTGTTGATTTACATTAAAAGCAAACAATGGAATATGTGGTGTCAAACTCCGATAGTTAATAAATAAAGTTATCAAAATATCGATAAAACCAGTATCGATAGGTTAATAAAACTATAAATGAGTATTGATAGTTTTCAAAACAATAAACCATCGATACTATCGAACGTTCTATCAATATATTTGGCAACTATCGATAGAATTGGAACTATTATAGATACTAACGATAATACCGAGCTGGTATGCATGGGCTGAAAAGAAATAGTTTGTATGTATCTGATTGGAAGGGTTGCTTTATATAACTATCGATAGTTTAACTCTTACTAGCTTTTTTTCCATAACTATCGATAGTTAAGCTATTACCATCTAGAGTCTAGACTATCGGGTGTTGGCTATATTGATATGTTTTTTATCCGATTGTCAGATCCTTTTTAATTAGTTCTTAGCATATTCTGCGCCCGTCTTCAATTTCTTTGGAATTTTCTGAGCAATTCACATAGATCTTTATTTCTTTTATTTTTGCCATTTGTTCTGCAAACTTTTGGGTATTCGAACAGTGCCTGCTGAAAGTAAACAAACGCTTTTCAGAAACTAAGCGCATAACAACAAAAAAAAAGAAAAAGAAAGAGAAATACCCGTCAACAAGTCATAAAATATCATAAATTTCAATTTAAGTTTATTTTGCTGCGGGAGGAGGGGAACGGGATCTCTTCAAGTGGGCGCTTTTGTTGTGTTTGCTGCCTAGGCATATTGATGTGTGTGTGTGTGTGTGCGATTGTGTATAAATTCTATGAATTTTTTAATAGTTCATTTGTATGCAGTTGGCATTGCGCATGGCGCAAAAATTTATTTCAATTGTTCGCTTTGGAATTTATGGTAGACATTTTGTGATTTCGAAATGAGCGCTAAAACGGCTGATGAAGAGCCACCACAAGCGGCAAGCGGCAAGCGACAAGCGACAAGCGACAAGCTGGCTCTTATGCTGATGTCTTGGCCCTAAGTGGGTCTTCCACACAGTTCAGTTCCCAGCCAGCCAGCAGCACTGTGACTAATGTCATCGGCCCACGGCATTTGCCCATTTCGTCCAATATTTGAACTGAGGTCGCGCACACTGCCCACAAATATGTTTCTCCGCGCCGTAATTGACACCCACTTACGAAACTAAGATATCCGAGACGAGACGAGACGTGGGTGGGGGTGGAAGGGAGAGAAATGTGACTCGTAGACTTTGACACACAAAATGAAAGATTGTGAAATACCTTATAGATAAGGAACAGCCAGAAAATGCCAGGGGCTTATCTCGCACCACGTCTGGAGACATGAAAACAATAAAGAAATGAACGAGAAAATGGCCCCAAGGGAAATAACAACAATAACATTTGACTTGACTTGACGCATGCGCAGTTCATTGACTTGGCCTGTGAAATTATTTAAAACACACACACACACACAGCCACACACACAATGCATTTGATAAGCTCCACACCAAATTGGTTGTGTGCGGCGTTTCCGTTTTTATCAGGCAATGCCACCCCTTCTCCTTTCACTAGTCGGGAAATTATGAAAAGTGCGCCGGAAGGAAGTTAAAGTGTGAGATAGACTTGGGGACAGGAAATGCAGTTAATATCTTTTTAATTTGCCACAGGCCCGAGGCAAGCCCCGCAACAACAGCGAGAAATACTTCAATGTGAACGACACTTGAAACAAGTTAAGGAATTCATAGCGTAAAATAGTAACACATCAACATCCACATCAACATCAACATCAACACAAAGTCAACAACAACATCAACGACAACGAACCGAACAGCGATAAGATAAAACGACGTACGACCTTTAAAGCTTAATTTGATTAAGCTCTTAAATATTTCTCTACGGCTGTCTGATAAGGCTAACCAAACCAAAACCAACCCAACCCAACCTAAACCAACCCACCAGCGAGCTACAATGAGCGACATTCTACAGCAAAATAACATGTGATAAGAATACAAAGCATTTCTTAGTCTTAGTCTAGTTTAGTAGCTAAATATTGTTTCTAGTTACGCGATAACTAAGTATCTACAAGTCTGTGTAACTAAATATGCTCAAATGGATTGCTTTTAAACACCAAATCTAGGAAGATGTAATAGGCTTTTGAGGAAATTACAGAAGAAGAAGTTTGCAAACTTTATATAATCGTTGAAATTGTAAAGATCATAAGATCACAAGGCGGCATTCAATAACTCTGCTTATAAAACTCGGTTAGATCATTTGCAATCGGATTTATACAGGATTATGTAATAGGTTCTTTGAGGAAATTTCGGAAAAACTAAAGAAATTTTATATAATCTTTGAAATTGTAAAGATCATATGATCACAAGGCGGCATTCAATAGCAACACTTATAAAACTCGGTAGGATCATTAGGAATCGGATCCGCATATATACATATATGTTTTTGAGGAAAATGTAGGAATTTTACATTATCTTTGAAATTGTGAAGATCATACGATCACAAGGCTGCATTCAATAACTCATACTTATATACTCGGTTAGATCATTAGGAATCGGATTTATACTTTCATAAAAAAAACTTCAACTGGCTGCCCGTATTACCTATCCACAGGTTTCATCCTAACCAAACTCATTTGACAGTCAATCTTTATAACTTGTTAAGCTTTTAACACTCATGTAGATTGTATAGATATTATATCTAACGAGTATATACTGCCGTGTGATAGATAGAACTATCTGATCATAAAGAAACGCTTTTCTTATCTTTTTATAGTCAGATTTCTAGCTTATAATCTTGCATCAAGTAACTGCAGGTTGAGCTACCCAAGTAGCACTTATGCAAAGGTTACCCAAGTGGCCTTAAGTCTTGCCAACTCCGTGACGATCATCTGATCTTAAATGACGATCCTAACGTAACACTCGAGCCGGACAATTGCGTCAACTGATTGTTTATTTATACGCAAGTTATAAATACATGTACCCGTACTCATACCCGTACCCGTACCCGTACCCGTAGGTATGTCAAGGTGATATTCGATTGCCCGATAAATTGGCTCTAATGTTTATGTAGATATGTGGTGTGATTTTTGCATAAATCTGTCCGTCTCTTGTTATTCTGAGCTTTGAGCCGCGGCCAAGTGGGCCATGCGATTGGCGCATATAAATACTATATAAATATATATATATATATAAACCGGAAATTGTTGTCTTTGTCGCGTTCTAAGTATAAAAGCGTGTGTTTATTATCTGAGTTCCGTTAAAAACAAAACAAGCGTAGAAATAGAGTAAACAATTAGAGCAGAACTTGACAGTGACTACGTGATTTGACTGAACTGAACTCAGGCCAACATAGTTGATAGACAAACGAATCCCCCCTGGCCGGAGTACCAAAGGCTTATGAGTTTGTTAAAACCGGCTTGGACTATTTTGATTCTTGATTGAATTTGAATTGCTAAATGATCTTCGAGACCGGCCCGGCCCGTCCCGGCCCGGCCCCGTTCAAATTGAAATTCTTCAACAGAATTAATGATCGAACATTAAAGTAGATGAAAGAAAACAGAATTTCGACGCGTCTTTAATTTGTTATTGTCACAAGGTTGCCGAAAACCAAAAGTTAACAAGGAATGTAGTAAGCTTGGGGCAGAAACCTATTTATTTATACCTAAAAATAAAATAAAAATATGCCCAAAGTCACATTTGAGCTATCAAAATAAATACGCAAAGATTCTACACACACAAAAGATAGATTTTATGAACGGCAATTAGCATAAAACGCGTCGTCAACAGTTAAATAATGTTGTTTATACAAATGTATCTATGCTGCCTGCAGACTGTATCTGTATCTGTATCTGTATCTACCTGTGTGTCTATATACAAATGTATCTAGAGGTATGTCTGTGTGCATTTCATTTAAGTGCTGCCTAATGACAACTTCGCCGTTGTCGTCATCATCAATGGCCACTTTTATGGTTGTTGTTGTTGTTTTCATTGTTGTTGTTGTTGTCGTCGCTATTGTGACAACGAAATTCATGCTGAAATATTTTTGTGTTAGCCCAAAACTGGTTTTTGGGCCTTTTTATTTGATTAAAGCGCGAATTTATTACAGCGGCTTCGGCGCGCCATAAATATTTTGTTTACAATTATTTAATTTATGCAGATTTCTTGAGCGCTCTTACAGTATTGTCTGCATATAAAATACGAGCAAAACGCCACGTTTAATGTGGGCTATTGCCCAGTTAGTAGTCAGTTAGCCAGTTAGCCAGTTGGCCAGTTAACCAGTTCAACAACAACTAGTTGCGAGAGGAGGCAGAGCAGGAGGCGTAGGAAGCCCTATACCTTGATGTCAACCCACCCACCATCCATTGGCCATTCATTGATTTTTGATTTGCTGAGGTCTCCTTGAGGTCAAAGTGAGTCAAGTCAAGCGCCAATGGAAAACGAAAACGAAATCCATTCAAATTTGCATACGATTTTTCTTGACTGGGCTGATTAAAGACGGCGCCGGGCACATTTATAGCCAGCTGCGATTGCCATAACTTGACACCTGTGCAAACTTCCGTCTCAGGTGAATTTATGAAAGCAATTTCAAGCTGCAAAAATATCTGTACACATATTCAAATTTCAATCTCGCAGTCAGAATAAAACCCGATACTCTGAAAAACAGCACAAATTTCTAATATAATGCGAGTGTTTTAGTTAGTTTGAAAATGAATTAGTGCCAGCCCAATGCGGTTCAGTTATGATTAATGTCTCAGTTGGTCTGCTCGATCGTTGTTATTTTTATTATTATTATTTACTCGATAAGTTCGAATTCAAATAAACAAAGGCGTTTCAAGCAGTTGGCAACTGTGTCATTACCCAACGTGAAAAACGTCAATGAAAATAAATACTAAACTCGGCGATATCAAATTATGAAAGCCCCCGTTTTCATACCCTTACAGAGGGTATTTTCGGTTTGTCATCAAATGTGTAACGCATTTGATGTTTCATTTTAATATAAATATAATTCTTACTTTCCTAGTCTCGCAGTTCTTAAGTAATGCTGTTGAAACTTGGGATGTGTCAAAAGCGATCGATTCGAATAATAGTCCAGTATTAACCCATTATGGAAAATCAACTGAAAATTGAGTTTTTTAATGAACAACTTTTGAATTTGATAGTATAATAAAAGTCTTAAACAAGTCCAAGTTGCAAGATTTATTATTTTACAATCTGTTTAAAACCAGCGATAATAATAATGTTGAAAAATCTAAGTTTAATTTGAGCGAAAAAGTAAAAATCATTAATAATCATTAATCTTAATCAAAAGTAATAATTCTGGTCTAAGTTTTATTAAATTACTCAAAACTAATGATTATTATTGAAGAAAAACGTAAAAAATATAATAAATAAATATAAAATATAATGATAAGCGTGTTAAATAGTCGGTAGACCAAACATAACTGCTTTTCTCATGTTTTTCTCCGCTTTGTGTACATCAAAGTCATGTACTGTGCCCCGTCCCCTGCTCAGTGTCGATCGCCAGATCGGTTTGTGTGTCAGATGTAGAACTCGGACTATAGACTGAGATTGGGACATGTCTTTAGCTACATTTTGTATATCAGTTTGTGTTTATTTTGAATGCGGCTGCACTTTTTGCTGTTTGCACAACACGATACCCCATCACACACACACACACCACTCCCCCTAAGACTGATTTGTTGTGTGCCATTTTCCGCTGTCTTTATTTCACTAAACCCAATTTCAGTGTCTAAACAAAGCAGTATTACAAGTGCAAACTGTTCCTTTGTTCCGCTCAAATCGAACGTCATCCGAACAGCACAGAACATATGCTACTATTTTAATGATTGCCTATCGCAAAAGATTCCGTAATCATTTGCGTCCCTGACCAAGTGCACGTCGCGTCGGTACCCAGCAACGTCATAACTAACTTCTGTGGGCTGGAACTGGAATTTGCTTAGTCAGCGAATAGCTAAAAGGCGATCTTCAGTTCGACTAGTCGATAAACAAGATATAGGTACATATATACCAAAGAGCGATCGCCGAAATCGAGTGCAAAAAGAGCTGATCAACGAGTAATGCCCAAACTTACTTATATGTATGTATATGTATATTCTAGAAGGCGAACCATAAATTCTCAGTTTTAATTGCTTGATCAGCGAACGATCGGTAAATGATATTGAGATTCAAATTGAAATATGTCGATGCTTAGTCAGCAAACGATATTTGTACACAAGAAAGCCAATCAATATCAAGAAACTCGAATGCCTTTGATTTTGTTTGTCGAGTTGTTTGTGTTTCAACTGTATAATAAACAATATCGGCTAAATCCCGCTTACTTTGATGGTAACCAACAATTTCTTTGATATTGAATTGATTTTAAAACACTCGAACCTGTTTGTATTTTCAAAAACTTTTCAATTCGTATCTTTTTTTGATTTTGTGTTCACTTTTTCGATTGAAATTTCAACTGTTCTCGTTTTTAAAACATCTATTTCTTTTTAACCAAAATATTCCATCGCTTACCAGAATTCAGAATAGTTTTCCATTCCGATTTCAAATGTAATGAAAATTGACACATAAATAATGACACACATAAATAATAATAATGTAATACTATATAACTTTTATTTTAGCAAGTATTAAATAAATAAAATAAAATCATAATTTTATATATAAAATATGAATTGATATTGCAATATTGAAACAGGCCATAACTATAAAGATTATTATTATTATTTTTTTTTTTTTTTTTTGGAAAAATATAATAAAAATTTCATATTACAATATTCGTTATTAGTTCAAAAATGCCATTTGTATCCTTTTGAAAATGAAAAATAATAAAAATAAAATTGTTAATTGATGAGCATTTCATATCATAACTTTAGCTTAGACTGCTTACTTAAGTAGCTGCAATCATGTGCCATAAAATGTAAAAGTTAGTTGCTGTTGCCGTCTTATTTTCAGTGACTGCCACAGTAATATTCCAGCTAAATGGCTGCGCACTCAAATTTAAGCAGAAGAGATACGCAAACTCATAGATACTATGCTTGGATTGTATCTACAGCGTGGCTGCAGCTTCGGCGGCAACAAGTTTATTCTTGGAAACTGCCCAATGAGTGCGCAACTGTCCGCCAGTTGAGCCACAAGAGAGTCGTGTATATTATATACATACACATGCATATATAGCATATATATATATATATATATATATATATATATCTATGCGATATCTGGCGCATATGGCGCACTGTTTTATTAGCGCGGCGCGCTGCCTTTTGCGCTGCTTTAATGGCCGCGCGAATTCCACAGCAATGATTAATTAACAAATCATATAAATATGCCAGCCTTAAAGAAAACAAAAATATTTGTTCAATTGAACGCGAATGCGGCACATTATCAATTCATGTGTGTGTGAGTGTGTGTGTGCGAGCAATTAATTTATGAAGATTAGCAATTATCATTGGAATGCGAAAATGTGGTTGTTGTCTGGGCTGATATTGAAATTGAATTTCGCAAACAAATAACAGGACATAACAAGAGCCAGGCATTGGAAATACTTGAGTAGAAAGTGCTTAACTCATAGATACCCTGTGCGCAATTCAAATCTGCATTTTGTTCTCAAATATTCAGATTTTAAACATGCTCCGTGACTCTATATCGCTCAAAGCATAGATCTGCGATCTGTCTGCCTCAGGTCGATCCTCAATCATATAGGATATTTTATTAATTTAATTCGCTAACTTATAATGTAAAATTGCGTTCATAAGGACATTTCGCAAACCCAACATACTCTTTTTCCCCTCGGGATCAGAGTATAATTATAAGCTAACATCATTTAAGGAGCATCAGCTCCGGACAGTAAATTTGTATTCACAATTTACTACTTACTAATATTATTTACATTTCTTGGCTATTTAATAGTTTTTTGTAATTTTTTAATATAATTTTTGGTTTAGATAATAATTTAAGTTAGTGGCTTAAGTGAGCTGGAAAATATTGAATTTTTAAAGCAATTCTGTAGTGATTTTAAGGTTGTTGGTTGTGGGAATCTATGGAAAGGATCTAAGATTAGCAGATCGAAAGGTCTGTTGTCTTTGAGATGGTAGACTGAGGCATGGAGATAATATGTGGCTTATTGTGAGTGAAGAGTTGGTGTTGCAGTTGGGGCAGATAATCAATAATGTTCTGTCCTAGAGGGGACTGTGTGTAAGTTTGCTATGGCCAAGTCTAACTTGAGTAAGAGTAATGCCTAAGCGCGAAAAGTAGTTTAAATTGAATTCGTTAGCATAATTACTAATTGTTAATTTATTGGAATTCGATTTTTGATTATTGCAACATAGCTAAAATGTTGCTGCCGCTGTAATTTGCTGTGCCACAGATCGATGCTCAGTCATATAGGATATTGTATTATAGAGTTATACCTCTCTTTAGCCATTAAATGTCTGCAGGGTATGGAAAGCGCAGCCGAAGCGACGACATTGCCAGTAGCAACAACAACAACAACAGCAACAATAGGCAGCAGCAACATATGAACAGAAAGAACAACAACAATGCCAACGTCATCGTCATTAGCTTTTTTTTGCCGCACCGGGAAAATGCGACCTCGATAAGATTAGACATATGGCAAACATCATATGGCGTATTGGGGAATGGGGTATGTCGTATGTCGTATGTCGTATGTCGTATGTCGTATGGCAACAGACATTCCATTAGCCGCGAGAGCTGCACGGCAAATATTTGTGAGTCTAAGAAATTTTGCCCACTTTTACCAAAAAATGCACACAGGAAATACCAGACAAAGCTGTCGCTAATCTTATCGAATGGGCCCAGAGAAACGCTTCCAATTAACTGGCGTGGGAACAGTTGGAACAGTTACCAGAGACGGTAAACAGGTTGGGTTACAACTAAGATAGGGAGCCAAAAACCGAAAAAATTAAAACAACAAAACTGAAACTTCTCGACGGAAATTCATTAGCGATTTGTTGTCTCTATGCAAACAAGCCGATAAGCTTAACACAGGCCAACAAGCCAGCCAGCCAGCCAAGTTAGTGGTATATAACAATCCTAACTTCTCATATTTTCTATGCTTTCTTACAGCTACACAAAGCCGCAATCATTTGAGGACTGTGTGGGCGATGAGCTGCCCGTGGGCTGGGAGGAGGCGTACGACTCGAATATTGGACGCTACTATATCAACCACATAGCACAGAGCACACAGCTGGAGGATCCGCGCCAGGAGTGGAAGAGCGTACAGGAGCAAATGCTCAGCGACTATTTGTCGGCGGCCCAGGATCAGCTGGAGAACAAGCGCGAGATGTTCGATGTGAAGCAGCAGCGTCTGCTTCTCGCCCAGGAGGAATACAATCACCTGAACAAACTGGCGGACAGTCGCAGCAGCTGTAAGTACTTGAATAACCCCAAAAGATATCTTCAGTTTGGTAACCTTATCACGTGGCTTGACCGATTTCCCAGTTCTGATAATAGGAATGTTTTCTATCGCACAGCGCTGATAACTGTTTTCTCAGTTACTACTCTTTGGTCAGTTTAGGAATTTATGCTGTCTGATTCGGTCACTAATCCAAAACAACTCCAAAATACCTATCGTTATAGGGAGATTATAAGAAATCAAAACGTCCTAAACCTTAAGCTGATGAGTTGAAAACAAATTTCGAAGAAATCAATTTCTAATCTAATCCAAAACCAGTCGAAAGTTCCAATAAACCGTTTAATTTAAATCCAGTTTACTAATGTTGCATTGCAAGATGTCAAATATCAAACGATTATAAGAATTTATTAAGTATTTCAATTATTCCGTGTCAGCTAAGACTGGTTGTTAACAAAGAGGGGCTCGTAAGGTTTAACGCGAACATGAGATTGATGGAAATCAATAGAGCATTACTAAACCCGCTTCTCTTCATCTTCATCTACTTTCAGTATGCTCCTCGTCTAGCTCCATGAGCAGACACGATCCAGAACTGCTGCGCGCCGATCTGATGCTGGCCCGCGAACGGGTGCGCCAGCTGAAACAGGAGCTGAACCACATTACCAATGATATATCCTACACGGAGCGGGGCATGAACACGCTCTACTCGGTGGGCGAGAAGATCAACGCACGCCAGAATGGCTGCTATGATATTGCCGAGGTCCAGGCGATACGCGAGGAGATGCTCAAGGTGCACAAGTCCCTGGTCTCCGGCGAGAAGGTACGCGAGGAGCTGATGCGCAGCCTGGTGCAGATCAAGAACGAGCTGAGTCGCCAGCAGATCAACGAGGAGAACGCTGACCTGCTGAATGCCGCCTCGCCCTTCGATCGTGTCTGCGTTGCCAGCCAGACGGATCTGTGCGGTGCGGGGGAGCATCTGAATGGCGGTGCTCGCTTTGCAGAGATGGCCAAGACGAAGCTGCAGTACGCGGAGTGGCGTAAGCATATCAAGAAGCTGCAGCAGCAGCTGGCGGATCATGTGGAGCGCATTGAGCCCGGCCAGCTGGAGTCGGACAAGGATCGCATACTGCTGATACAGGAGAAGGAGAAGCTGCTCAACGACTTGAATAGCATTTCGCTGAAGTCGCGCAGCCAGGAGGAGAAGCAGGTCATCGAACAGACGCGGCACAAGCTGGAGGAGGACCTCAAGGAGGCCTACGAGGCGACCAATACCTGTATTGCCAATCGCCTGCGCTTCCACGAGGAGAAACAGCTGCTGCTGGACAAGCTCCAAGAAGCGCTCAAGTCCACCAAGCTGCTGGAGGAGCGGCTCAAGTCATTCTCCTCGGAGAGTACCTTCTCCATTAGCAGCGGCAGCAGCCTGGGCTCCCTGTCCACTGCCAGCAGCAAGAGCGCGCTCAGCTTTACGGACATTTACATAGATCCATTTGCCGTGGACTCGCCCATCGATGTGGTCGATCTGCAGCGACGCTCGCAGCGCCTATTCCAGCAGCATCAGCGGCTGCCGCCTGTGCATCCAGTCCTGCAACAGCAGCAGCATCAGCAGCACCACCAACAGCTGCAGCAGCAGCCATCCTCAGAGGTGTCACTGTCGCCGCGCAGCAGCCTCTCCATGGAAACTCCGCCTGCCTCGCCCATGAAATACAACGCGATTGCCGATCAGCCGCAGGCAGCGGCACATGCGCTCAAGGAGGAACCCACCTATGCCAATGCACCACCCGCTCTACCACCACTACCCGCGCCACCAGCCTACACAGCTCCACCAGCCGTCCCTCTAGCTGGCGTGCGTGCGCATCCCTATGACCTGGACTCCACCGTGCTGGACTGCATGATGCTGGAGGCAAAGCTGCAGAAGCTGAACATGAGCTCGCCGCTCAACCTGAATGCGCCGCTGTCACCCATCTCGGAGAAGCCCTCGCTGCTGGATCTACCCCAGGAGATGCTCAGCCGCTCCTCCTCCACCTCCAATACACGCTCCGTTTCAGCAGCCGTGAGCAATGAGTCCGTTGCCGGCGATTCAGGTGTCTTTGAGGCATCGCGAGCTCATCTGCCGCGCAAGGAACTGGCCCAGGTGCAGATCGGACTCAAGTATCTGAAGCAGGAAGGCGTGCTGGTTGTCTCCCTGGAACGTGCCAACAATTTGTCCACCCTGTGGACCGCCACCACGGACAATTCGCAAGTGTAAGTGTGCCTAAGACGTCCTATTGCAAGAAAGCAGCTGACTGTTCTATATTTTCCCTTGTAGTTATCTGCGCGCCGCTTTGCTGCCCAATTCGCTGACATCCATACGCACCAAGGCGCTGGGTGACTTCCAGAAGCCCGTCTTCAACGACACCTTCGCGGTGCCCATTTCGCTGGACAAGCTGCTGACCAAAAGCCTGCAGGTGACCGTGGTCAGCATGACCGGACAGAAGGAGGAGATCATTGTGAGTAGAAGTTTCTTTTAAGGAATTGCTGATAAGCATTCGATGACACTCTCTTTGGAGTTTATTTCTCTATATATAAGATAATAAGCTGTGTCGATAATATCGATTGTTTTGACTGTAAAACCTATCGAGTTTGCCCATTGATGTTTTCGAGTTCTAGTTTACAGCAGCGGTCTTCTAATCGATCTAATTTCATTTCCAGGGCACCGTGCAAATCAGCATGGCTGAGTTCAATCCGGAAGACTCCACGCTCAAGTGGTACAACGTGCTCAGTTCCAAGTTCATGCCTAGCTTTGAGTCGCTGGAACTGCCATCGACAAGCGCAGCGGCTGCGGCTGCCGCCGTCGCAGCGAGCAACTGCAACAACAACAGAGAGGAATCCTCGGACGAATCAACCATTACATCCTCGCAAACATCGACGCTAACACGCAACCAGGCACCGCCCTTGGAGCTGCAGGCGCAAATAGCCGAAGAGCTGCCGGAGCATGTTCGTCTCAATGAGCAACAACAGTGCAGCGACGATGACGACGACGACGATGAGGAGGAGGACGAGCAGCAGCTCGTGAGCACCATTGGTCTAACGCACTGTAAGTAGAAGCTAACTCCCATTAATTGGATCTTAAACTAACTGTTTGCACTTGTTATCCACAGCGAGCTGCATGCTGGATGCCTACCTGGAGAATATGAAGCAAGAGTACGCCGACAAGGAAACTAACACCGACTGCGCTTTTCCACCAGAGAAACTGCGCAGTCAGTCGCAGCTGCTGGACGACAGGCCCGTGAAGCGTTCTCAGACCTTTACGCCCTCGGCGGCGGTCAGCAAGAACCGCTACAATTGCCGTCTCAACCGCAGCGACTCCGACTCCGCCATGCATTTCGGCGTCACCCCTCACACCTTCCATCGCGGCGCAGTAGAGCGACGCTCGCTACGCTTCCTTCCCAAGGCGACCAAGTCAGCCACAAGTAAGTGAACTAAACCTCTCTCTGATACCTGAATGGATCTTATTGAAACTGTTTACCTCATGACAGAACTGCATCATACTCACATACCGCGCACTAGCTTGGACCTGGAGTTGGATCTGCAGGCGCAGCACAGCAAGCTCTTCTTTCTCAACGATCAAATTTCGAAGCTGAAGAACCTCAAGGAAGTGTAAGTACTCAGAAATACAGCCAACTCGCAAGACAGCTAGCTAATTTATATTATATATCTTATAGACTGCAGAAGGCTTGCGAGAACAAGGATCCGCTGATTGCGGCCTGGGCCATTGAGAATGAGGAGTTCCAGCGTTTGGTGGCACGCGCCGATCCCGCCAAGTGCCCCGAAGAGCGTCAGCTGCAGAAGCTGCTAATGAAGACCGCCAAAGAAATACACAAGCTACGCAAGACAAAGGTGCCCAAGGGCTGCCCAGATTTGGTGTCCTTCAAGTGAGTTAAAGATGCGCCAAAAAACATACAGATTCTTTATATAACTTTTTATCTTACAGAGAGAAAATCTCGTTCTTTACGCGCAAGGGTCTCTCAGTGCCCGAGCTGCCCAGCGAATTCATGCTAGCTGATGCGGATGCCATCGAGGAGGAGGAAGAGGAGGACGATGATGATGAGGACAACGTGGCCGAGACAGCCATTGCCATTAACACGGCTCTGGTGGCCAGCAGCAATAGAAATAAGAATCTCAGTGAGCATCACCATCGAGCAGCCGCCAAGCTGTCTGGCACGCCCAGTCCTGCAGCTATCACCCCAGCTCCAGGCCCAGCAGCAGCAGCACCATCAACAACCCCTGTCCCAACGCCATCCCCACAGACTGACGCCAAGCCAGAGCAGCAACGTTACGACTACGTCGTCGATCGCAACTATGGCGTCGAGGTGTAGTCCTTGCTCCGGTTTCGGTTCGACTATGGCGACGCCTGCCCACCTACGCTGTACATTTTTGTAATTATTAACTTGGTATTTATTTTCATTAAGCGGAAAGTATTGATGTGTATAAAGAAACTAGATGAAACTGATGTAACAAATATCTGTGCCTTATAGAGAAAGAGTTGAAGTTGGAGCAGCCAACAACAAACATGCAAGAAATGATATAATTATTTGTAGTTAGAACTATAGAACTACCTAGCCTTACATAGCATAGTATTAGCGATGTAATTAGACCCATAGTCAGTTTGTACTAATTGACCCCATTTCCCTCACAAGTGACCCTGTATGAAAAGAGCAAAGGAAAATCTTCAAAGTTCGCCCAATCCCCCCAATAAACGCGCACATTGCGCGTTCGAAACTGTCTAAATTCATATTGAAACCAACTGTATTCTTAAGACTTGAGCAAATTATACGAATGTAGAGGAATATTTTTTATATATATGTATAGTGATAAACTTTACATTAGTTTAGTTAAAAAATCAGCAAAACATACAAAAAATTATAACAGAAAATATTTATTATAATATATACGTATACTGTAGGTTGAGTGCATATTACTCCAATCTGTTTAATTAGTTTAATTAGCTTGCGTTTTTGTTAAGCTCAAAACGAATTCTATTAATTTTTTTTATAAAAAAAACCTATGAAAAAAAAAAACAAAAAAGTGCATGTACCATATTAGTTGATCGTCATTTGCCGAATAGGTATATGATATTGCTAAGAACGCTCCCAAAACAACATTGTTATGTTGAGAGAGCCTGTTGAAATTGTTAAACTATTGCCCTGGAGCTATGAATTTGAAGTAAACACAAAACAAAACATAAACTTTTAAGATACAACTCTAGATTAGTTTTAGTTTCTGCTTTCTCAGCTCTTTGTAAGCATCGCTGTTGTTTTGTTAACACTAACCGCGCCCCCGCCCCTCAACTCAGTAATAGAAATAACAGAAAGAGAGAAACCCAATATTTTTTATATATATATGGTAGTAATTTAGCTGTAATAAATTATATGAATGAGAACATGTATATTGTAATTGTGCAATAAACAACAAAAAAATGCTACTGACATAACTGAACATGAAGATGGATTATTATTTGTATTTGTTTTAAATAACCCCTTTTGAAAATATTCAATAGATTCCCGTGGTTCATCATTCAACAAACAACAAAGAAGAAAAACAAGAAATACTACTAATTTTTAAAGATTGAAGACTTAATAAATAAAATAATAGTTTATCCAAATATGGTAATATCTGCCATTGTGTTCCGTTTAACCACCGAGATTTTAACCACAAACTAGCAGGTGTGGCGAACATTCGACTATTTTTACTGTCAGACACGTGTAAACAAACAAACAGAATATTATGCCAGGAAGAAACTCGAATCTGGTCTAGCGACTACTGGCATTTAAAATTTTCCAATATCTAACCAACCGAAATTACCAATTCATTGGCAACACTTGCTAATCTCGGAAGTTTCAATTTGTAATCGTCAAAATGCCTCAAATATACCAGGCGAACAGAAATCATCAGATGATCGCTAAATAGTATAACAGTTTCTGATTAGTATAACAGTTTTGGATTCGTATAACAGTCTCTTAATTTAACATTGATATGTTAATAACAGAAAGTTAACAGTAGGTTAACAGAATTTGAATAGTATGTTAAGGCCAATTTGTCTGTATCATTATGATAACTTGATGTTAACTTTATGTTGTTATTCTATTAACTGTTATACTAATCAGAACTGGCTCGTTCGCCTTGTTTTTTGGCATTTTCCAAATATATTTGAAACAAATTTGTTTATATTGCATACTTTAATGCTGCTTACTTAATTAAACAACTTCAATAGCGTGGCACCAGATGGCGCTGGCGCACCAATACGTGGAATAAAAAACATTGCATATTTACGCGGTAATGTATCTTAAAATACACAATTTTTTGGCCGTTAAAGTTCAAAAAAAGGAATCACACAGGTGGCTGTTTGAAAAACATGATCTAAATGATCTAAACTCGACTCACAAGTTTAAAAAAAAAACTAACAAAAACCAAAATTAAACAATTTTAATCTGTAATTTTGATTTTATTTTAAATATTTTATTTTTCCCCCGCACCCCGCTAGTCAATAAAAACAGAAATTCGTTCATTTGGGGACTTTTTTTTACTCAAACTGATTTTTTTAAACCATTTTTAATGAATTTGTTAGCCAGCCATCTTACAAAAAGCAATAATGCCCGGTCTCGTTATACCCTATCTGATAGTCAGCTCGTTTCGACGTGTCCTGGCAGAAAAAATGGTCGGAACATTCGCCACACTGCCAGAAAAAGGATTGACAGCTAGTTCCAAATTCAAATCAAAGTTGCTAGCAGCCCTCCTTCCTGATGTTCAAATTATCAGCGGACTTCGATTGGTTTCTTCCACAAAAAGCCACGACGACATATTTGTCGTTATATTTAACGGAACAGGGATGGATGGATGGATGGAGCAGGACCCCAAAGACCGGACATTATGACAATGTTCGATGAAATTCTACCAAGTTTGCAGAAAAAGTTGAATTGTAATATTGTCAGTCGATTTTGGAATACATGTCGCTGTTAGTTAGTTTATAAGCCCTATCCGGCATATCTATAAGAGTTTTGCAATACTCTCAAATTAATGGTTCTTTAAAAATGTAATTAATGTGATTGATTGTTGGTTGTACTTTATCATAAACTTTATTCACATAAAAATAAATAATTATTACATTTCGACAGTTAGCTTTGCCGCACTGCATAAGCTCGTCATGGTCGCCCACATCCTGTTCAGATTCTCCTTCTGCTACGGTAGTCCTTGTTGCGTATTCATTATTATAATGCTTATGCTTTAAAGTGCGTATTTACAAAGATGTTGCAAGAAAAACTTAATTAACTGGTAGGTATGGAACGGCAGACATCCGGCTGGGGAATCGAGGATTGGTAGTGCTGGTGTTTTGGTGTTGGATGTGCATTGTGGGGGATGTTGTTGGTTGGTACTGGCTCAGAACACGGAGTTGGTGCTTGGTGTTGGGTGCAGTTGCTGGCGCTCAAAAGGCGCCATTGTAGTGCAGATTTTGTGATGCAAATTGCGGTATGCCATGGTTGAGAGCTAAAACTTTACTAATTACTTTTAATTCATCAAGATTTCTTAAGCTGCTAAGTTGACTTAATTGATTAATGGGCCTATTTAATCTATGATTTGGATTACCTGAGCTTACGCTGGGTGTGCCCGTGCCAGCTGCTGCCGCCGTGGACGTTGCCTGTTGATGCTGCAACAGTTGCTGCTGCTGCTGCTGTTGCTGGAGGTACTGCTGAGCATTTTGCTCCAACTGGGTGCTAAGCTGTGGCGTTAAGTGCTGCCGATAGAAGTTTTGATTGTCCAGATTGCTCTGCTGGCTAACAATTGTGGTGGCAAAGGAGTTACTCGGCTGGATCTCAATATTGGCATTATTCAGGCCAAAGTTGCCGGTGCCCGATTCCTGGCGAAACAGGCGCGCCCGATGCTGCTGTTGTTGCTGTTGCTGTTGTTGCTGCTGCTGTTGTTGGTAGAGCGCATTGCTAACATAGCTGGGGACCAGCAACTGTTGCTGCTGCTGCTGTGACTGTTGCTGAAATGGCTGGTAATTATTCTGGGGCAGGGCTTGCAACAGCGACGCCTCCGCAGGCGCAAAGTTAAACTGATTTGTGGCTTGCAACTGCAACTGATTGTTGTTGTTGTTGCTGTTGCTATTGGCAATGCTATTAGGGTTTTGAGTATTGCCGACATCATGTTCCGCTGTTTTTTGCAGATTTTGTTGCAAATTTTGGAAAATTTGTTGAACTGCATTCGTTGGTGCTGGCAGTTTCTGATAGTTGTTGTTGTTGTTACTTCCGCTGCTGCTGCTGCTGCTGCCGTGCAGGGCAAATTTATGAGCCGCAACGGCATCGCGCTGCGGCAATTGCTGCTCAATTGGATATTGTGGATAGATAATGGTCTTGGTATGTGTACTGGGTATAAATTCCACCGAAGGTCTGATGGAGTAACCTAGCGATGGCGGGTGTAGCGTACGTATTGTCTCCAGTGAGGCATGTTGCTGCTGTTGTAGCTGTTGCTGCTGTTGTTGTCGCTGCTGCTGCTGCTGCTGTTGCTGCTGCAGCGGCTGCAATGTGCTTGATTGCGCAAGCGGCACGGTTTGGAAGCGGCTTTGGCTCTGCTCCTCCAGCAGCTTCAGTTGGTGCAAGATCAACGCCTGTTGCTGCTGCGCCTGCAGCTTCAGCTGATAGATCTGCTGCTCCAGAGCGCGCTGCCGCTCAATGATGTAGTTATTGACGCTGGGTGGCGGCGGCGGTGGCACGGCCAGACTAGGGCTGTTCAGTGTCTCCTACGGTCAAACAAAGGTTCCAGATTAGGGCGTTGTCATGTGGTCAATTGTTGCTTACCTTTATGTAGTTATTGTTGGAGCTGCTGCCGCTGAGAAACGCGGGCGTTGTGGAGAATGCGGCATGATTGGGGCCTGACTGTGTGGTGGTGCTGCTGGTGGTGACAGTGGGACTCTGAGTGGCAAGCGGCGCCCCTGCGGGTAGCTCCGACTCCAGCACGCTCAGCTTGGTTATGGTGGGCCCTACGTGTGGCAGTGGGTGAGGCAACTGCAGCTGCGGCTGCTGCTGATAGCTGTGCAATGGCCGCACCTTGCGGGCGGTGCCCCGCTCATCCAGATCAACGGTGAAGGCGGTCACCAGCGGTGCCTCCTGTATGCGAATGTCCTGCTTGTCCACCAGCTCAATGTTCTCGCCGTCCTCGTTGTGTGTGGGGCGAGGAGTTGTTGTCGTTGTGGTTGTTGTTGTGGTCGTGGTGCGACGCCTTGTGGTGCGTGGGCGCGGCGTTGTTGTAGTCGACGTGGTCGTGGATGTTGTCGTGGTCGTATCCTTTTTCACATTGCGTATCTCGAACTTGATCTCATTGCTGCCATCGTGCGCTATCTCATTGCTGCCCACTGAGCTGTCCACGCTGCGCGTCAGCTGACGCGAGTCTGGACCCACATCCGCATCCGCAACCGCATCCGCATTGGACTCGATGGACAGCGAGGTGGTGGGGGCACTCTGCTTGCGCAGGGAGGACTTCTTCCACAGCTGAGAGCGATCGATGAAGGAGGAGAGCAGCTGCTCCTGGGCATTACGCTCGTCAAAGGTCGCCGTATAGAATTGCACGGTGGGCACAACCACAGCGTCCGCGGAACTGGTGCTCTCCTCCAGGATCTCCTCGCGCTCGCGGGGAGAGGGCAGTGTAGTAGGCGCCTCCTTAGGATGCAGCGGTGCCACAGTGGCAATGCTGGAGGCACTTGCCTCCTCCCGCTCCAACTTGTCTATGGCACGCAGCAACGCCTGCCGCACCGAGAAGTCCAGTTTTTGTATGGCCTCTCGCGGAATTATCTCATTGCTCTCGGTGCTGACATTCTCGCCCTCTGCCGACGCCTCCTCCTCCTCCGTCTGGGCTCCACTGACACTTGCCAACTGGAGCATGAGCGCAGCCAGCAGCAGCGCCAGCAGCAGAGCCCAGGGCAGCGTGTTGAAATGTCTCTGCGGGGGGAAAGAGTCAAAGAACTGGGTTAGATCCAAAGTTTCTGTCTTATAATTATGCAAATTAGCAATTGAGGCATTTAGTTGATAGCTTAATGAGCTTGGATATGCAATCCACAGACTTCCCCACGCCTCATATCATATTTAGGGAACGGCACGGAAGAGTGCGCAGTTCAAGCCTCATTTGCGATAATGGCAATAGATGCTTAGCTGCTTTTTCAGCAGCCTTGAAGGCCAGTTAATAGACCGAGAGATAAATGATCTCAAAGCCTTTGCAACTTGAAAACAAAAACTGCCAAGTAATTGTTGCATGTTGTAATGTACAATATCATAATTAAGTCTGGGATCTATTAGTTAAAAACTCAAATGAAAGCTAACTATTTTAAATAGTATTGCATCGATATTTCAATTTTGATATGCAGCTGTGTAATATTGTTTTATTGGCTGGTTTCTTTGGTAAATTAACCAGTCTAACAATAGTAACAATAACCATGAAAACCTACTGATCATAACTCTAATGAACTTCGGGAAAGTTTTATAGAAGTATCCAATAGAGTAGAGCAAATAAAATATTGCAGAAGAACTACGAGTAGAAATAAAGTAGTAAGGATCAAATTATAATTCCAATTGATTCCGATTTTATTGATTGTTTTTCCATATAATCTTTCTATTATTTTGTGAACGACTTAAATTCAACTTCAACTCTATTTCCAAGAACTAATATATCTATAAACTGATAGTTGAAAAGCAAATTATAAATATTACAAAGTAAGGAAGAATGTTTGGCGAGGGAATATTTTTAAAATTTGAATAAGAAAGTTATGAAAAATTAAAACAAAGTTACTTTATAAACCACATTATATTAAACAGACAATCCTTTATAAATATAAAAATAGATACAGTGTTCCTTTTATAACCAATGACTGTGCTTCTTGAGGAAATGGATCAGGAGTTAATTAGTGTCCAAGAAAACTAAGGAAGAGTTATCAGATCTCAATTCAAAAGAACAGAATACAATCAAGATTAACATATGATGTTTTTAAATCGTTTATAAATATACTGATCAACATGCACATTTGTTACTTTGCTTCCCTATTCATGCCCCATCCATGGTTTGTGTGTGCCACACAAGCAACGTTTCAGTTGCTGCAACACGCTTATTGCTGAATTCAAAGCTGAGTTGCAAGCCACACCCATTCGGGTAGTCGGACACTCCGGCGATGGATCAGCCGCTAATCTGTGCCTGTTCATCTTTCCGGCATTTGCAAAGACTGCAAATCATAACGCATTATGGAACATAACCTGCCACAGAGATTGTCGAGTCAGTGGAGGCAGCTCTGAGGAATGTTGAATGTTGCGTTGCTTTTACACAATTTGCGATTTTCAACAGCTTGGCGATTGATTCCTGGCCCTGGCGCTGCCTGCAACAACTCTGCCTCCCACTCTGACTCGGACTTGGAGCCTGAGTCTGGCTCGGAAATGTTTTGCAAATTGGCTTGCAACGCTTGTTTGGTTGGCTGTTGCTGAAAGTTTAGTCTAATTGTTGCATCAACAAGTGGTGCAGCAATCCACGGCAATCATGCCTAGCCAAAGTAAACTTATCTGACCACCTGTTGCTCTCGACGTGAGTCTCTAATTTGAACCGAGTTTGGCTTCGGTTTTCAGCATAGGATTTGGCAGTCACGTTTCTGCCACTTGGCACTCTGCTTATTTTTATTTTTCTCCCCCAAATTTTACAATTTTACAATTGTAGACCGCATTGATTTCGTTTTGGGAGCACTTAAGTTATTTAATCAATAATGCGCAATGCAATTTGAAAATTTACTTGTAATGCTTGGGTCAGCCAATTGCCAGAGACTATCCTAATTAATAGTCATTCTTCCACTTAGCTCAGCATCTCTCTCTTGAACTATGACTCTGTGGAAAATTATCTATAGCTCCTTTAAATCCATCAACTCATCAGCAACTTTGACTCCCGCTTGATTTGTGGCAACTTTCTATACATTGTGTTGCCTTTAAATAGCCGACAGCAACTACTACAATATCAATCAAAACTCAACATGACTTGGCTATTTTCACACAAAAGCTGATATAATAATAATCAAAGTTTTTCCACATTTAACCGAAAGTGTTGGAGCGCTCCTCCCCATCGCAGGGTTAAGGTTCAAGTTCTGCAATAGGCCAAAGTGGAGAAAACTCAAGATTCAATTGCAGTTTGATGGCCAATAAACAACAACAACAGCAACAGCAACAACAACTGCTGGAGGCGATAGTTGATCAACAAAAAAACGCCAACATTTGATGGGAAATAATTGCAATCAAACAAATATTTTACGTTGCTTTTTTTTGTGTTGTTGCTCTACCACAAATCGAATTCCAAACCCGAATTTTTGCCAGTTGTATGATTCGCTATTTTCTACTTTTTTTTTTTGGGGTTTTTTCTCAGTTAAATAAAAAGCCACAACATCAATAGTTGTTGTCTGCCTCGCTTCTCATTTGCGTCAATTTCACTATGGAAATCATCCGAGAGTCAGTCAGTTGCCTCTTTTGCGGCCTTTGAGCCAACCAAGTTGCCTCTGGTCGGGACCCAGCCTAGGTAATACACATGTCAGGCCTTCGACAACGGTAATCATCATAAATCGTAATGCTCAAGTCAAGGCAGTGGGAAATCTAACGTCTATATTACCAGTCAAACGAAAGCTAAACGTGGCTATCCAAAGTAAACAGTTTGTTTTTGTTTTGTTTTATTTTTATTGGGTTTTTCAACATGAAATGAAAAACACTTGGATTTGCGGATGTGTAAAATCTACAAAAGTTGAGCATATTTCCTCATCGTTAACGCAAATCATTATAAGCAACGATTGTGTGTGCTTTTTAATTCATTTAGTATCAAAAGTACCTAGAAAAACGCTGTAAAACACTGAAGATTACACTGAAGCTTACAATCAACATTAAAGTTAGTTCACAGCAATTTACTTTTTTTATTAATGATTTTCAATTACAGCTGTAAAAATGCGCCAAACTTTCCCTAAGTCAAACCACTTTATGCTAAAAACAAATCTTCGTATTACATCTTTATATTTGGAATGTCTGCAAATTTGATTGCCATTTGCGTGCTGCACTTACATTTAACCAGTGAATAAATTGTTTAATGAATTTATTTCAATTACTTTCATTTATAGGATGGGCCGCGGAGTTCCGCAAAAACAAAAAAAAAAAAAAATGGTAACGATCGGGCAGCGTTAATAAATTAGCAATAAATCAATGCACAAAGGCACAGCTGTCTATATTTATTATACATGTTCACAATGTTTCATTGTTTAATGTGTGGGCCACAATTGCTGTTGTTGCTGTTAACTTGTTATTTATTTGATGCCCAAAACGCCAGAGGCGAAAGAAGCCAACATTAAAATCAAAAGCGAGTGAAAAGTACCACTTATATAATAACTTGGCCAAATTGAAACTTCACTTTCGGTTGGTACCCCGCAGCCCCGAACACCGTACCACGTGCGTGTGTAAGACTGGGTAACCCAGTTCCATTGAAAAATGGCACATCATATACGACTAAAGTCCAGTAATTTGAACTGACAGCCGCGGGGGGTTTGGGCAGAGAGTCTTACGTCTGGGTCTGTCATTAATTTCACGCCTGCTGAACGCCGCTCGACCATCTCGTACCATCTCGTTGTATCTTGCAACTGCGAATGCATTTCGCATTTTGCATTTTGCATTTGGGCACTGCGATTGCTCAGGCCTGGACACCGTCCAGTGGCATCCACAATCCACGCACTATTAAACAGCTGCCACCAAGTCACATTGGATATAAAAAAAATACAAAAATATTTAATAAACCTGCCCGACTGCTGTGTAAGTTGTTTATCTGGCAAGAGGTAACGCAATCCTCAACCAATTGGCAGATGGGTGTGCAAATTGATGTTTATGCTTTATGTAGGCCAGCATAAATATTAATATTGTTTTGTAAGCCCTATCGAATCAGTGTCAAATGCAGCAATATCATAAATTGTAATAAAAAATAATAATAACTATAACTGGCAATAAAATCTATTTCAAGATAGAGCTAGCTTACGCCCAATCATGGTATCTAATTTCAGATATGGTAATACCTATTTTATCACAC
Source organism: Hirtodrosophila histrioides (assembly GCA_037075165.1). Lineage (NCBI taxonomy): Eukaryota > Metazoa > Arthropoda > Insecta > Diptera > Drosophilidae > Hirtodrosophila > Hirtodrosophila histrioides. Next base: position 3,414,521 of record JBAMCL010000390.1, on the reverse strand, counting down.
TTTAGCAGAAGGTTAATTAGATTCCAAGCCGATATATAGTACAGTTTAGTAAAGATCTTGCAGTCTCCTTGATTGCCACAGGTATTCGTCCGTCAGCGATTTAAATTAAGAATATTATTGCTTTGATTTTATTCTTATTTAAGCAATCAATCATTTGATTCATTCAACTTAATCTTAAGATTTTCTTGGCTTACTATAATTTAAGTTAGATATGTTCAAAAATATCTTCGTTTTTTGTTTTAGGGCTGGTCTCATTTCCGATACTGATCAAATCATTCGAAATTCCAGAGAAATTCAAACTATTCTAACATAACTTCAAACGGTTCCTAATGAAAAGTGCCTCTGAAAATAGGAACAGGGCTGAGTAACTATTTTGTGCATGATATGTCAGCAATGTCTAGGAAGATGAATACCATAAAAATAAATAATTTTCGTTATTCCATATTTTTAATTTACTAAAAATCGATAAAAACTCTTTCAGTTTATTTTTAAATTAATGTTAACAATCCATGTATGTAATCAACATATAACAAACTTGATAAATTTTATTAAAGATAGAAAAAAAATAATTTTCTAAAAAAAATATCAAGATCTTGTAATTTAATATTTTACTTAAGACTCCTCACATTCAATATGTTTACTTTAACAAAAATGTTGCTCATATTATATTCTAGTGCTATTTAGTATTTCTGAAAGCGTATGCAAAAGTCGGTAAATGCTGCTTGGCTACTGCCAGTTGCCCAATAAATTTGTTACAGTATTTTATGAGCTTTTAACTGCCTTTGTTGCTACCAAAGTTTATTGTCAAACCAAAGCGCAGCCCAATAAAACGTCATGTAATTGTTGTGCGTGTGTGTCGCTGTGTGTGAGCGTATCTTGTGCACCTGTCCACTCGTATCTATAACGAGGCACAATCATTTGCATAATTTCACACTAAAAAGCGAAGCTGAGCCGAGGTTCCTCAGTTAGTTCGATCAGATGGGTCCAAAGCTTTGCTGTTTGGAATTGGGCCTAAGATCAGCTTTGTTTTGACGTGGATGCGCGATCTTTTGATTGGCGTTGACGGAAGGTGAATGTGTGTATATTGGGTAATATCTCTATCGGTATGGGATCTATTCATATTCATTGCTTGTTACAATTCATTTAGTATCCATTTGGCTGATGCCATTTGCATATTTATGTGCATTTAATTGAGTTTTGGTTTCGTTTTGCTCGCTTGGCCACAAATGTGGCAGATACGCAGATATGCCATATCATTTTGCCACTCCTGGTGTATTGTTTTTATGCTAAGCATGGGGCTGTGAACAGGCAGAGAAACAAAAGTTGTCTTTGTTAATTGGACAGAGGTCAAGCTGGTCGATTGGAGCGATAACGAGCTGAAGTTCAAGTTGAACCTTGTCACATTTGACAGGTTTTCTATTGATGGCTTTGATTCAAATTGAATATGAATATTAACAACAGATTAGACAATGATTTGAGCACATTTGCTCAACGAGAAAACTAGGCATAAACTGGCCGCCGAATGGAGAAAATCCTAATCTTAAGCTGGCTCAACGATTGGCCAAGCCAAATTTTATGCCATTTGTTTATTCACACAGCATTTCATAATAATAATAAAAATAAAAATAATACAAAATTACCAATGGGCGCGTATTACAATAAATTTACAAAGAGAGAGAGAGAGAGAGAAATACACACAAAAATAAATGTTGTGTGCCTCTTTTTGTTGCTGCTATTTTTTTGTTTTTGCGGGCGCATTCGCGTAATGCTCTGCCCATTGTTTGCAATCTTCGAGAAGCAGTTGGATGCCAGTTGGATGGGCATCTGGCGGAGGAGGAGGAGGCACATCTTGAAGTTTTCCTCTGTTTTGCTGGTTTTTGTTGGGTTGAAAATGCAATGTCAATGGCACTAGGCACTAGGCACTAGGCACTCGGCACATGGGCAATTTTGGTTTCACTTTTATCGACGACAGAGCATCTGGTTTTTAAGGTGGATAAAGATGATCGAGTCATCGTCATCAGTTGCCCACCTGAAGTGGTAACTGCTTTGCTGTTGTTGTTGTTGTTGTTGTTGTTGTTAGTTGGGTGCTGCTGCTATATTGTTGCATATTGTTATGTATTATGTAAAATCGCTTACATTGTGTGCAGCGTCGTGTGCCACTTAAGTTTTACGTGTACTTTTGTGGGGGGAAGGCTTTCTGGGCATCTTAGTCTGCTGTTGACCTTTCAGCATAATAATGGCTCGAAAAGCCATCAAAAACGTTTAATGTTATATGAAAGGGTCATACAAAACAAAAGACTTAGGCAACGAACTTGCCACCAAAATCCCCCCACACAAAAGCAAAGTTATTGCGTGCTCACAATTATGCACCGCACTTATTCAAGATTTATTTTTATTTACGCGCACTGTCAAATACATTTCAACAAGTTCAATTCATGCCACACAAAAAGAGCTGAAGCTGGAGCACAATATGGATATGGATGACTCCATGGGACACAGCTTTGTGGCAGGTGTCGGTGTCGGTGCTGGTGCTGGTGCTGGTGCTGTTGCTGGTGTCGCTGTCTTGTGGCAGTCTCTGATTTATGTGCCCGACGTGGTGTGGAAAAGCAACCTTTTTAGTATGGTAAATTGTTATTTTGACAGTTGCACAATATCGTGCAGTGCCTGTAGATGGATACAGATCTATGGACACGATAATCCCAACAATGTATCTCAGCAGGCCCGCTGGCTGTGCGGGCGTTTTGAGCTCATGAATTGAATACCTTGTGAATGAACCGATCGTGAGTGAGTGCGTGTTTTGCTTTTACTTTCGTTTAATTATAGAAAAACATATTTTCGGATGACTTAAAAGAAGATAACTATTTGCTCCTAAATAATATGACTTGCTAAACTATCTGATGTGTATAACTTTCTGGTCGCAGTGATAACTCCTTCGTTCTCTTCAAGTGGGACCCCCTTTTATTTAATATTATTATAATACATATAAAGGGATTTAGATGATATCTGGCAGAGTGAGCAACTCCGACCTAATGTAACTAGTTTTGATCAGAAAGAACAGCCCAGTCCGATGTATCCTTGTCTGTCTGTATAGATGTCTCGATCTATAAAAGCGGCAGGACTTTGGCAGCTAGACATTCCAAACTTTCAATATATAGGACTTTGGAAGTTAGAGTCTCAAATTTTAAATATATTGCTAGTTCCCAAAGCTATCTTACTTGTCCATTAATCAATTTTCCTTTAGCTTGACTGATATCTATCATAAATTGTCAGGCATATAGCCTGTAAGTTTTATGTACAACAATATTTGCTTACAAAAATGTTACAGGTATTTGTTAAATGAACTGTCAACATTTTGGCTTTTGTTTATTATTAAAGGTCTTGGCTTTGACTAAGTTACCGACAAATCGCTGGACACTTGTGGTGTGTCCGTACATGATTTACGAGGCTGTTTGCTAATTTTGGCTGGAGAAATCAGCAGCCTGGCAAGGAAGTTGGCTGCAGGCGAACAGAAAACAGAAAACTGAAAACAGACACATAATCAATTTTAAGCATTGTCAAAGTGCAATTATGCAATGGTGAAAAGTGAAATTTTATTGCATGTCAACAACAGCCGACAGATGCACACATCTCTTTCTTGTGTGTGTTTGGGGACGTCTTCAGTGATGACTTGCCGCCTGGCTAACTGAAATGGCCAACTAAATGGCCAACAACTGGTGAGAGTCCAGTCGAGAGCTCATTGCCAACAACAGCAGGTCGCAGCAGCATCATTTTATATTATTTATACATATTTTCAGTTGATTGCATAAGATGAAATCGGATATGAAAGGGTATGCGCTTAATACGGGCTTGTCTCTTGGCATTGTAGCTTTAATGAAAGTGGCGAATCAAAGAACCAGAAAACAACCTTCAACCTTCATTGCTTAATTCGACAAACTTGATTGGAGTGTAAACTGCTTAATTTAGTTAAAGCTTAACAAATTGCGCTACAGCAACAACAACATTCCATCATTAATCAGACATACTTAAAGTGTTACCCTCTTATGGGAGGGTCGTTCTCCAATTACCTTAAATGTAACACTCACAATTAGCCCTGACTTGAAATGCTATCCAATAACGTTTTACGATTATTGTGGTTTCCAGCTGAGTGTCAATCTTAAGATTCATCTGTGAACCAAATGAGCCTCACATGTCAATAATTAAATTATTTTACTATCCGCTGGACATACTATCTTCGAAATGGAATCATTAAATGGCATTAAAAAGCCATTACCGAAATGACTTGGCATGCAAATCAAATGACCATCCATAATTTGATTTGCTAAAAACAAAAATGTGTAAATATGCATATTATATACTCGATTGATCGATTCATTTTGATCGGCCAAGACTCCCACACTTCGGGCAATGACTTTCAGAGTGCCAAACTTGGGCGTTGCTGGCCAGTAGACTCCGCTAATTGATGATGGCACTCGTGTGTCTTCCTTAATTGGATTAGCAAACATCGCATAGACACGCCCCTGACAAATGTCCAACTTTCCTCTCAGCTTTCTATGCAATATCCATTAGAGAATTTTGATGCAACCGAACGGAGCTGCGAAGTTGCATCATTTCATATGTATTTTGGACATGGTTTGCCCAACAGATATATATGTTAGTTTTATTTCAATATATACAAATTTTTTAGTTTTTTTTAATGATTGTTTACATTACTCGTACATCTGGGAAAAAATATAGTGTACAAATCCCTAATCTTAAGTTTTAATTTTTAATCGATTGGGGTTCATAAAATTAGTAAACCACGGATGCAGCCGGTTCTGATTCGGAATTCCAGCTATTTGCAAACTCTGTAGCGAACAAGTATTCCAAAAAATTGCCAAGCCCGAATAAAATTTTGTTATTTTCCAAAAAAAAAGTTCAGTTCAGGAAAATCCAGTCTTTCCTAAATTTATTACGTACCGGATAAATATGTCTGTGTAGTTTACTATATACAAACATGTATATGAATGTACTCGTATTACATACATAAATATATAATATTTCTGTCTGACCTTAAAATCAGAATAAATGCTTATAAATGCTTGCTGAAAGACATCCTATCTAATATGTATATCTAAAATTTAATGATTTAACACAATAATTATTAACAACACTTAAATACTAAATTGGGGAAAGAAGCTAGGGAGCCAAGGTTCGAACCTGGGTACAGAGATATCTAAGATCAATTTTACGTAAACGAACCCAGAGATTAGATATTGGTTCGGACCGTAAACCGAACTTCTAACAACATTTTTTTGGTTTTCAGCTATGAGTATAACACTTATTCTGGGGTAGTTCATTAATTGGTCAAAATGCATAACAAAAATTCACAAATTCCTTCCAAGGATATAACTTTTAAGGAATTCTTATTATTATTAAAGAACTATTCTAGCTAGTATGACCTTATGATCTTAAGCAGTACTTACCACAAACATATTTCTTGGAGTATATGTGTATATAAGTAATCCAATTTGTTGCCAGATATTTTGTTAAGTGTAATACAATTTCAATCAAAACTAATCAATCGCGAATTAGTTGTTAACGTTTTCGGTATTGTTATTTCTTGCCGCACAGTTTCTTTGATGAGCGGAGGTATTCATTCATTTCATTTGTTAGCAGATTATAACGAGTGTTCCTCGTTGCACTTTGTTTACGGCGTGTTAATTCCGTTTAATTGCAAAATTTCGAATCGTTTTTTTCAAATTAGCGGACAGTTCGCACCAAGAGCCACATCAACCGGTCGATAGGTCGATTGTTGGCTGTAACTCTCGCGTGTCTTTTGGTGGTTTCTTGATGGGGAAGGCTCCGTGCGGATGGCCGCTTGTAAACAACAACTGAACCGTCTGAACGCTCGCTGCAGACTGAAACTGAAGCGCCAGCGTTGGAGCTCGAGGTTTCCCTCGGCTGCCCCAACGGACCAAGCTGAGGCTGAAGATGCTGCCGCAATGTTGCCAGCACGCTGCAGCGTTGGCGTCAACGCACAGTGGTCAAATGGAATATATAGAGGTTTACCTTTTAGAATTTAAAACTTAAAGATAACTATAAATCTTTACATATTATAATATATTATCATTTAAAAGAAGCTCACATGGGGACCATCGGTCAAAAATAATTTTGTATACAACCACAAGAACTAGCTAGAATTCCCTAAAACACACACTTAAGACGATACTAGAGTTCAATTATCACATTTCACAATATCTACTTCGTTTTATCATTAGTATAATTCACAGACACTTAATTTTTATTTTCTTGATATTTACTAACCATATTACTAAGTCTGATCTGGATTCCACTTTCCCCAAAATATTTAAAAATAAATTTTTTTTTGTTTTATATATTTTTTATTAAATTGTTAAATGTTTAGATTTTTATTATTGCCGATGATTTACTGAATATAATCCCCATTTTAATGGTAATTAAATTCAATCCGTAACATCATTTCAAGAGTGAAAATAAGAACATAGTTGGGAAATTCAATTCCGCAAAATTTCACCGCCAAATGGAAACCGGAAAAGGCACATTCATTTTTAAAAAATTTAGTAAATAGATACACAAAATAAAATAAAATAATAGACGATTAAAATGTAGTAATGATTTTAGTTATAAACTTTTTTATAAACTAATATTTATTTATTATGCTGAGTGTTATTTAAAACACTTTCATAAATATAGGAATACAGGAATCTTACAGAGTGTATTAAAGAGGTTAATATGTTAGGCAAGCCTCTACCAGATTGAACAAAGCTTACCAAAATTCCAATAACCTTCCTGCAGGAATCTTCCCAAAAATCGAATTATCCAAAGGATGGTGTCGGACAAGCCTTCTGCTTATATAATGCCTTGCTAGGCAAGTCACCAAGGAGGAGTTGGTGTGGGCCAGAAGCCTGCCCCTGAACCTATCAGCGAAATTGCTGATTGTAGCGCATACTGGCAATACTCCAAGGTCATTCTATATAGTGTTGTTGCGCACGTAATAGGGAGCGTCCATAATTCTCAGGAGAGTTTTGATTTTGACTCGATCCGTTGGATTGAAGGGTTACACCATTTCCAACTGAAAATTTGAATGAAATTGAAGTTAGCCCACTGTGCGGCGTCAGCGTCGCAGTCGGCGTTGGCATCAATGTGGCCAACTGTTGATCACGGCTGAAACTGTGGCTGGCGGCGGCCTAATGAATGAAAGCTGTGTTGTAGTTGCTTGTTTTTGTTTACGGTTGGTTATTGTTGTTAGTTGTTGCTGTTGTTGTTGGTTGGTGTCTGCCTGCTTATAACACAAGTGGGCCCTTATGGGCTTTTTGAACTTGGCTTTGGAGTGCAACTATTGCGAATTAAATGCGAGCTACCCATGTGATGCAATTTCAATTCTACCGAGAGATGAACTGTTATTATAATTAAGCTCTTCATTTGGGCCTTATGCATGTCTCATTTTGATAACTTGGCAGACGTCGTGTCATTGGCCACTTTCCAATTCAACTTGGCTCAGTTTTATGAGGCTGTGAAGTTATTTAACAATGCTGAGCATCTTCGGCTTCGCAACTGGTTTTGGCCACATCAAAATCCTTGCCCGCAGCGCTGGCCATAACTTAATGAGCCACAGCCAGCCAAAAGGCCAGCGGGAACACGCGCCACAGATCAGACTTGTATCGCGCTGTCCAGCCTTCGGATGCGGATTTGCACTTGGATTCGGCTTGGCTTACGGCTTCCGCCTGGCGTGTTGGCCATGCATTTTTGGATGAGCATTTCTGGGTAAAATTTCTCTCAAATTAACGCCATTTGTGCATGCAAATTAGCCTGGCTCTTGAGTACGCACTGTCCACGCAGCTGATTTCCGTTTGTTACCCACTTCCTCTACACCCGAAGCTATGCTCCCGATTTCAGCAAAAAGTGTGTAAGCAAAGTCAGCTAAAAGTCCGCAATTATTTGCCTGTACATCTTCGCTTTGGCCACTTCAACTGTTGACCAAGTCTTCGTCTTCGTCTACTGCTACCAAATGCCCAATGAAAAGATGAAGTTTTGACGAGTACCAAACAGCAGCTCCATCCATGGCACCTGGAAGTGACGCGTCTCTTGGCCATGAATGATCGACCTCAACGCACTTTGAAAACAATGGGAAGCCCGGAGACACGCTGATTTATTTATGCCCTACCATAAAAATAACTTCAATTCATTTCACTATTTAATACATATTTACAGCCGCAATATAGTAATAAGTAAAGTAAATAAAGTAAATTGTCATAAAGACTATTTTAATAGTTATTAAACTACTTTATAGTATACATATATAACACGCAAAAATAGGCCAATCATAAAAATATTGCTTTTAGGAATATTTATTAATATTAAAACTCTAGCTTATAATACTGTCAACATCTTTCGGGAATACTCAGAAAAAAAAGGTTTGAATATAATTTAACAATCCACATATACTTGCTAACCCTAATGAAGAAAACATATGCATAATCTTAACATTCCTAAAAAAATATCAGATATACAACGATATATAAACCAACAGAGTTTATCAAACAATCCAAAATGTAAATACAACAATTTAAGATTTTATTAAGTTTAAGTTTATTAGTTTTTTAAATCAAAAAATATAATTGAATAATTATTTTATTCAAATTATAATTTTTAATTTTTTTAGGGAATTCATCCAAGAGATCAAATCAATAATTGAAAGATATTGGGCAACAATTGAACTATAAAAATTTCGAATAAATAATAATAAAATGTTTGACAAATTAAACGACTCATCGTAAATGAATAGGTTTAACTTTTGAATGAAATCATTAAACTTAATATTTATTATTTCAGTATGATTTTTATCAAACACTCGATTGGTTTATAAATGAAGTAGCTGCCATAACTAATAAAAGAGAAATAATAAATGATATTATAGAAATTGAGCTATCAGACCTACAGAGCGTTACAAAGGTGATCAGAAATCCTTCATGGCCAATAGAGTTGTATTCAGCCAACCGCAGAGCTGTGAAGTGTTTGTTGGCCTGACATGTGCAGCTCTTCCGCTGCCGACCCCCGCCAGGCAGAGACAGTGGCAGAGACAGAGCCAGAGGCGGAGGCGGTGTGGAGAGAAAAACGATGCATGGCAAGTTACCACATGGCCACAATTGGAGCCGGCGTGGTTACAGGCTTCGGCTGCACATCATTTACCGCATAATATTATTCGAATTTGCGAACTGTATTGTAAGGCGCAGGCTGCGCCCAAAACCAAGCATTGAAATCGAGGCACCAAAAATACCATTCCATACCACACCATACCATACTGTACCCATGGAGACTATACCAACTCGATACCAAACCTGCTTTCTTCGGCGTGACTTTTGGTATTTGAGCATGGCCAAGCCGGCTCATCGCCTTGTGCGCTTTTGAACCCGTTTGCACCCTTTTCCGTTCGGCATCGTGTCGTATACGTATCGTATATGCGTTTCTCTCCGGCTCCAAACAAATTTTCAATTTGACTTTTAACCAAGCTGGCTGGCAACCAGGCTCTTGGCATTTTGTACGTTGAACAAATTTTGATTGTGGTAAGGCCTGACCAGAATCCCCAATACATGGTAGCAGTGGTGGCAGTAACAGCAGCAGTGGCAGCGGCAGCGGCAGCGGCAGCCCAAGCTGCCACATGACTCCAACTGCGGGCCGAACGTGAGCAACTGGCGGCTAAATTTGAAATAATTTTGGCTACTTGTTTTGGCAGCAGTCGAAATCGAAAATGGTTTTTGTCATTTTCTAATGAAGTTTTGTGGTTGGCCTTTTAATACATACACAGATTGAAGGAGGTTTTCTTTATTATCTGAATGAAATTATATCAATTCAGAAAACAAATTATCAGGTTTTGTGGGCAGTTACTTAGTACAGCAACTATATTGCTAATTTACTTTATTATATCAAAGCTAATGAACTCCTTCAAAATGTTAATCAAAGTATTGTATATACTGAAAACAAATTATTATAGCTGTCATTATTTTTATCTCAAAGTTATTGAATCCCTCTAATTATACAAAAATGTATATTTTTTTGTGCCAGCTAAATATTTTTAATAACTATTTTATATATGTAGTTGCTAGGCTTTGTTTAGCAATCAACTCCTTGGTTTATTAAACATTGTATGAAAGTTGTTAACATTTTTAAGGTGTTTAACCAATCGCCGCTTATTTTACAATATATTTGTATATTTTTGTGCCACTTGCCACGCCCCTTAATAACCTCCTACCTACTACTGTTTAGGCCGTTTCCCTTGAAATTGGACTCGTGTGTGCATAATCGACTCATCAGCGATCTCTGGGGGTCCGCAGATCTATTATGACATGCGGCTGTCCAAATGCCTCAACGAGTCACTCAGTCACAAAATCAGGCAGTCAAACATTTATGTTTATTGGTGCCAAATTAAACGAGAGATCAGCCAGCCGGCTGGGTCTGGGTCTGGGTCTGGGTCTTGGGCTCAATAAATGGCAAAAACATATACGCAAAACAATTGAGAAATTTGTTCAACAAAAATATGATATGCAGGTTCATATTAAGTGTGCATAAAAAATAGTAGTAAGTAAGACAAAGGCCTTTGTCTGATACGAGCATAAAATAAACATGTCAATAAGAGCAGCAAGCAATAATTTAAAATGCAAATATAGAAAGAAATAGCAATGGATCCATTGATCCACCCGTTTAAGGTGTGAAATATGATTATAACTGCAGAGGGGGGGGACACACAACATTTGCCAACGCATCTTGGGCCTCATTTGCATGCGAGTTTTTGGATTTGGGTTTGAGTTCGGGTTTGGTTTCAGTTTTGGAGGTCACACTGCTATTATAGATACGCATTTGATACGGATCTTCAGCTACGGTTTGGAAGCTATCGCTGGCCGAGGTGTCCGATTCGCTTTCAGTTTCTTCTACCATTCCGGATTATACGAAATGTGTTTTTAAGTAAGCTAAATCAATCATTTGGCAGCCGCTTAATTGTGTGGTCACACCCGCAAGGGCAGTTCCAGTTCCAGTCCCAATTTGAGTTTCAGATTGAGACTTTGATGCCCATATTGTCCGCTTGTTAGGCTACTGACATGGTAGGCCTTTATAGGCAGCACTTTGATCTCCTGAACCCATCTGTTGCCATTTGCTGGCTATTGTCTGCAGCTTAATGTCTCGACTCTCATTTCTCAAAACGCCTCAGCGAACTTTGACATGTTTAATAGAAATTGTTGAAATACTCAATGTGGATTGGTATTTGCCTGAACAGCTTTGATTGACAGGCTTATAAGGAGGGCTAACAAACACACTCTGTCTAGCACCCACTGCCAATCAAATTATTACAACTGAAACTGACGGGAAACAGCTTTGCTTCATTTATATATTTCTAAGTACCCAAACTTTCTACAACTGACGACTTGATACATAATTTCTCGCATCCATTTATTATCTTATCTAGCTAATGATGGATTGAACATAAAGGATGGAATACCTAACATCTCTTAAGAAACTTGTCTGTAGTGAAAAATTATCAAAATTAATTGGAAAAATTGAATGCTATTTTCTTGAATACAATTTTCTTTAATTAAAATATCAGCTATAGAACTTTCTTTCACCAATTTTTCAACAAATTTTTTACCTCAGCAGATTCAATATTGAATGGTTTTTGATGCTAAAATTATTAAATATTAGAAATAAAACTTCATTTTAAATTTCCGGCTAGACATCTTATAACAATACTAAAATGTTGATTAACTAAAAAAAAAATATATATAAAGAAAATTTAAAAAAAACATCCCAATTGAAGTAACTGGAAATTTAACTATAGAAATATAGCCTACTAACTATTATAACTCAATTTATTGGTAACTTTTTGTTCAGCCCACTTAATTGGTTTTGCGTTTAACTTAATTTTTGCCCAAACCGAAACATTTTATATTTATGTGAATAACACCTAGCTAATAAACAACAAAATGCCAAATGGTATCCATTAATTTTATGTGACCCAGCCCTGCCCCGAAATTGACCTGTTTGGTTTTATATAACAAAGTGTCGATACAGCTAATAAACACATAAATCTTGTCGATAATTTCGTTGTTTTATGTTGCATCAACTTAGCGCACTTTGCCTGATGTTATATTTAAAAAGCAGAAAATAAATTTGCCTTTTTGCGTTTGGGTGATTAACATTTTGTTGCCCCCAAACTGTGGGTGGGTGGGGCATCCAGGGGCGCAGAAGCACGCCCACATGTGCCGACTGCGTGTGAAAAGAGTTGTGGCCAAAAGCAAAGATTTCAAATTACGTTTACGTTTCCTCAATATGTTTGTGTTAAGCCGATCTATTGTTATGCTGGCTCATCATTTGTCATCTGGCTAAGTTGCGGACTGATGGCTGATAGACAAGGTCTTATTAGATGACAGCTTTGTTTCAACACATCTATTTACGGTTTGCCTTTATTAGCTTTGAAAATACAATATGAAAACTCTCTACGCATACACACATATACAATTTAGACAATTACCAGTACACTACAATAAGTATTTAAAATAATCGCATTCTGAGACAAACACATACAGCTAAAACACATTGACTTAGCCCATCATTTGCTTGGCCTGGCTCTAAGCTCAGAGCTGGCTGTTGGCCAGATGATTGTCGATAACCACTTGAATAATTCTCAGGCAGTCCCGCTGCCTGGCGATGGTATTATCAATGAGCTGCTCTATAAACTGGCTGGCCTTAATATTCGTATTGGGCGGTATGTCCTGTGTGCAGCTGATGTATTTGTTAAATATCTCCGTATTCAAGGATGTGGCCAAATATCTTTCACTTTCGTCCTGTTGCAGCAGCTTGTTCAGCACCTGGGCGGCGGCCAGCAGTTGGTCCTTGTTTTTCTGATAGGCACGCAGCTCCTGCAAACTGCCATAATCCGCGCTATTTAGCTGCACGGACCTGTCCCCATCCCCACCTCCATCTGCCTCGCCGCCTCCGTTCTTAATTGCCTTTCTTGTGAGCATTTGGCGTATATGATATTTGCGTTCAGTTACAAAATTACCCAGCAAGTAGCCTGTAAGACAAACAAGCGACTCATTAGTACATCCTCTAGCACATCCTTCTTCTCTTCCCCTCACCTGAGATGAGCATGAAGAAGGCAATCGTCAGCAGGAGCGAGGCGCAGGTGCGCTTTGAAACATATTCGCGATATTCACGGGAGCTGCTGTTGGCCCTCACAGCCGTCTCATAGCTGAGCACCTGATGCATTCTGACTTAGCTTAAGTTCTGCTTTTAATAATTAGTTTAAAGATACTCTTGGAATTTGCGTAGCTCGTCTATGGCATCGTTTGTTGTGGAACATTATGTTGTATGAATTGTACTTTCTATCAAGTCGCCCTTTACATTGAATCTATTCTAGGCAACTGCAAAGGCAAAGAGAGAATGTATTGCATTAATTTAATTAAAAGACAATTTAAACAGAATTGGAATTTATACTTAAAGCAAGCCTTTTTTCAAACTCTTCCCTATATATTAACTTTTTACCACACCCTTAACTCTGCACTTTATTATACGAAACTTCAACCAACTATTTAATTGCTTTTATCATAATTAATATTTAATTTATGCCGTGGTCTATGCATATCCATTAGCCGTGACCACAGTGCATGCAAATTCATTTCATGATATATTTATGCGCTGAAATTCACAAGACAAGTCCCCCAGGCCAACAGGTGAAATTCGACGCTGAATTTTAATAATAATTCTGACAACATGGAAATATTTTTGGTGAAATATTTCACGATGAATTTATGCAAAATGCGGTCCCCTCAATTGGAATTTAGTTTGACTTGTGTGGAAAATATATTTTAGTTGTGTAGGGTACACCCACACACAGCCATGGAAATTTGTTAAGCTGCGGCCTCAGGCCTGGCGAAAAAAGCAATAAATAATAGCACGTAGTTTTCGGATTAATGGCAGAAGATTAAAGTGTGGGTGATGTAATATATTGGGGAGATTTCGGATAAATGCCTACAAATATTACATTGCGTATGCGTAATATTTGCATCAGCACTTGCTGGGAGTTCCTAAAGTTTTTAATATCTTTTACACTCAATCATTAATTATCTTAAACAACATATGGCACAATATGAGGCAAAAACAGTTTAATATTCAACAATAATTGTGACTCACACTAAAATGATAGTCAATGAACTCTGACAGCTGGATATGCCATAAAAACTTGTACAATATCCTTACCAAACTTGCTTGGCTGTCAGTTCAGAGCCTGTGAATATCCTTCAAGCTGCAATTGTTGTCACTGTTTATTTGTTTGTACTTTATAGCTCGATGCTCGTCTAGTTAATTATATTACAGTTTATTAATAGAGATTATTATGTATTTTTCACTAAAACTGAAATTGATTTCTATAAAACTCATAAAAAATAATTCTAAAAATATTCCTATGTTTCAAAAGTTCAAATTCTAAATCCGGCGGCTTTGCCGTGCGCGTATTATCCTTTGGCTTGGTAGGTGTGTTCGCGTGTCCACCAAGTTGTGCACTGAGCACCGCTCTTAGCCTGGCATCGGCTTTAATAGCCGGGCTATGCACGGTGGTGGATTTCCGTGAATGAGCTCCTGTTAAGAGCGCTGTGGGTGGCTTTTTCCCCCCAGTGTGTGCGTTTGGGTCAAGTTGAGATGCGGCTATGTAAAAGTAGAATAAATAGAATAGCCGCAATAGATTCATGATTAACGGGCTTTTTTACTTGAACTGGTGTGTGTTTGAAGTCGTTTCAATTTTCAAACATATGGACAATACCCTGGCGGTGCTCTCTCCTTACAGAGCTGCCTCCTGCACACACTTCCATTGCGTTAATCTCATCGTTTGTACTCTTCAGTTTGTGTCCGGTATTTTGCCTTTTACTTCAAGAATATCGCATGCAACTCGTCACTTGGTAGACTATTGGTCAGATTAGTTAACATTTTTGCTTTGATGTTGTCGCCTTCCGCTTATTTCAGTTACTTAAAGCACCTGAGTGTGATATTATGTCCAAGCGAATGGGTTTCAATAGTGCAGCAGTAAATTAAGTAACTATCCTAATTTTTATTTGTGTTTTAATTGGAAATATATATTGGAGGTTTGTATATATTAATATTAAGCCTGAATTTCTTTATTTTCATTGGTGTCTTAATTGATAATGTATATTGGAGCTTATTGTTTATTAATCGAAAGTCTGAACGTAATAAATTAGACATTTGTAAGTTTTAAACTTAAACTTAAATCAATGTATTTAAATTTACTGGTTAATTTAATAAATTTATAAAAAAAAACTTTTTAAGTAGGTCCTTAATTAACAGTATGTAGTATGTTTATCTAAGCTCAATGCCAACAAATCAAATGTTCTTTCAATTCTGTCAGCACCTTCGGCTGGCAACTGTTGCCATTTATTAAGAATGGACAAACATTGCTTTCAACGGATTAGCTCACATTGTACTATATCATTTGATTGACAGCTGTGCTTGGGCTACAACATTGTAACAGGCAAGTGGGCTATTATTGTTGTTATTGTTGTCTGGTCTTCTAGACAAGCAAACTTACACAAGAAGCAAATATTTATATAACTTTATTTTATAACATTGTATCTCTTTTAATTTTTACTCCCTGCACCCATAAAACGGGTAAAAGGGGAGTATTAAGTCTGTGCAAGTGTATGCATGACAGGCAGAAGGAGAGTTCTCCGACCCTATAAAGTTCTTGTTCAGTAGAAATAGCCGAGTTGATTTGGCACTGTCCGTCTGTCTATCTGTATGTCTGACCGTATGTATGAATATATCGATCCCAGCAACTATATGAGCTAGAGACACCAAATTTGGAACGTTAGTTTGTGTATAGCAGGCGCACGTCAATTTTATTTTGGATTTCAAGTATTTCCCCGCACACCCCCGAAATTCGATAAAATCATTTTACAGCACCAATTTTAAAGATATAACTTTGGTGCTAGGCATGTATAATACTAGAGTGACTCTTAATCTACTGTCTTAGTTTTAAGTAGATCGGATAATAAAGAAGATTCAATACTGCAGAGCGGGGGGAAGCAGCAGCGCAGCCGTCTCATAGAATGCCGTGCGTGTGTATATGTGTAACTGTACGAAGATGTGCTTGGACATGGGTACAGGTAGTCTCGTAGTCATGTATACTCGACTAGAGCATTCTTACTTGGTATATTTAAAATTGTAAAATTGCATAAAATTTAAACTAAGCAAGCAAAAGTTGTTCCGCTGCTAAAGTTGCCACAAGTTGTTATTGTTGGTTTTGTTGTAGCTGTTGCTGTTCTGTTCTCTGGAGTCAGTGAAAGTGCAACTTGCGCTAACAAGCAGCAAAATGTCCTCTCCATCTCAAGGGCTGCCAGATACATTTCGCTCGCCCACAAGGGCCTGCTGAAGCGAAAGCCATGGCAAGCCGCGAGGGGGCAAGCGTGATAGGGGTATTCTTCTGGAGGCCAATGTTTCATTAAGTGTAACGGCTTTTACCACGCTCAATGCGCGCTGCACACGCAAATGGCCACCTAAGGGGGAAACTGGATACAAGTGAGGACTACTTGAATGCGAGGTCATGCGAGCTTCTCTAGTGCAAATTCTGTTCATGCCGGATTTTCAAGGCATGGCTACCCAAAGCAAAGGGAACTAGTTCATATGTATATTAAAAGAAATAAACTTTACGTATTTTCTTTATTTATTAAATTCAATTCAATTGGAATAACCTTTTTAGCGGAATCATAGACATTTCGAGCAGTCTTAAAAATACATATACGATTATTGGATTGCAAATAGAAACTATCGATTGGGATACGAACAATCGATAACGATTGGAGAGTGAACCATTGATATCGATAGCAACTATAGTGTCATCGCTATTTGACAGTAAATATTACTTCTGTACAAAACTATAAAGCTTTCATCTATAAATGTTTATAATAACTATTTATTTCGACTATAAATGTTTATCAGATTGTTACAAATATTATTATATGTTGCTTCAGGTTTTTAACAGTCAACCTTAATTTATAAATTGTAGTTAAGTTGTTCTTCCTAATTAATCTAGTTCCCCTTACTAGTTCCGTTGCTAATATAAACAGGCATTTAATTCGCATTTAATTAATTTCCACAACCTCTCCGCCCACACCCGCTCACTCGCATTCGTAACTTTAATTTCAAAATTCCTTTCGAGCTCCACAGAGAGAGAAATGTCAGCGAAGTGCATTGCACTCTGCACTCCACAACTTGAACACGTACGTCGCCATTTCTGCTGCCACCCAGTAAAACCTGTGTGCGCCTCTCCTTTGCCAGGTCCATATCAAAGGACCCTCCTTCCGTGCCTTCGCTCGTAACCTCGTCCACATCCCATTGCCAAGCTGTGCATTAATTTCCAAGTGCATTGACATAGAAACACGCACAGCAAACGCACAAAAGTAGGCAACGTGCAACGTTCATCGCGCAATGTGCAACGTGCAACTCAAAATGCTTTGAAGGATTGGCAATGTGCGGCCTGAGTGACAGTTGTTGCAGCTTTTCTTCCCTATTTCCAATTGTTGCCATTTATGCCAACAAATGCTATGTAACTGCATATTATTTATATCCTTAGAATTCTGATTGATAAACCATTCATAGTTACAGATGTTCAGTACAATAACCCTTTTTTCAATTACGGTTACAGCTTCTTCTTATTAAAAGTGTCACTTTGCAAAGGAGACGACTTGTTGCTGACTGGCATTAAAGTAATTCACTCAACGTTATTGTTACTGTGGCAGCTGCTCTCTTTAGTGCTCTTATTTAAGAGAAAGAGAGAGCTGCAAGCTTTAAAGTTATGTGCGTTCATGCTTTAGAGTTGTATAAGAGCTTTGTCCAAAGCTTTAGCGTGGCAAGCTGTTATACAAGAAAGTTTGATAGCGAACTTTGCTAAGCTTCTTCTAACATATATTTAAGGAAAATATTTATAAAGCTTTCTTTAAGCAGCCGCAAATCTTAAAAGAACTGCTTAATCTCAGCTTATTCGAAATGGCTTTGTTACCAATATTTCTCTACCATTTTTACAACCAACTTGTATGCATCACTTTCTTTTCAACCAAGTTCGTTTACCCCCTACTGCAACATTTCTGCGTTTCATGAAACCATACAACATTTTCTCGCACACTTTCAGGCTGCGCTTTTATTCATTAATCAAAGCTTAATTAGCTAAAATAGCTTGTAATAAATACTACAAATTAATAATTAATTGATATATCCAAGAGCATATTACAACGGTAAGGAATACTATTTAAAGTCCGCAATCTTTTAATTTACTTATTAAGCAAATCTTTCTATAATCCCAAAAATCTAATTCTTTATGAAAGTTTTTCAACTTATGAAATTTATTGTCTGCCTATTTTATAATATTAAATCCAAGTTGGTTTAAGGTAAACCTCTTTTTCTCTGATTCCCAAACTATAAACGCATGTAAATACATATGACATTTTACCAACCAAGTGGGACCCGCTTCTACGGCTTCTCAAATCGAAAAATCGAACATAATTTGTCTCACATTGTGCATTATTTGCCTGCATTTTTCAACTGTGGTGCTTGTCAGCCCGTCTAATAGATATGTTCTCTTTTCCTTTCCTTTGAAATCAGAGAGCTGAAGTCAATTGGCGATTAGCATAGGGCCCTGGCGGGTCTGTTGACTTGTTTTGCATACGCATTGACCGAGTTTTGCCAAGCGCTAATGTAATTAGCGGCATATACCAAGTCGTACTGCCCATTTGTGAGCAGTTGAACGCGGCTAATTGGAGACTCAACATCGAAACTCGTGGAATACAAAGGGATACGGTGGTAGAAACAAAAAAAGGATTAAGGCTACCGCGTTGGCCAATGGTGCAAGGATAATCCGTGTAGTGCCGTGAAAACTGAAAGAAATGTGAAGAGAAAATAAATCTGCCTTTGATTGCTTTAATTTTGTATTAACAAAAGCCTCACCATGACTGAGTCTGATGCCGAGAAGGCGGCTGGTTCGCGCCTGGATTACGATCTCATGATGGCCGAGGAGTATGTACTCAGCGATGTGGAGAAGAACTTCATCCTATCCTGCGAGCGTGGTGATTTGCCAGGTGTCAAGAAGTCAGTATTGTTTGGTGTCCTTGTGATATCCTTGCAATTAAATGAATGCTTGCAGAATTCTCGAGGAGTATAATGAAACTCCCTCCGATAAGTTCAACATCAACTGCACGGATCCCATGAATCGCTCGGCGCTCATTTCGGCAATTGAGAATGAGAATTTTGATCTAATGGTTATACTGCTGGAGAACAATATTGAAGTGGGCGATGCGCTATTGCATGCCATATCCGAGGAGTATGTGGAGGCTGTTGAGGAGCTGCTGCAGTGGGAGGAAACCCATCACAAGGAGGGGCAGCCCTATGTGAGTTTAAACAGGCATACCCGATAACGACGACTAAATGTTTCTCCGATTTGAACAGAGCTGGGAGTCAGTGGATCGTTCTAAGTCTACTTTCACCACGGATATAACGCCGTTGATTCTGGCTGCCCATCGCAACAATTATGAGATACTTAAGATCCTGCTCGATCGTGGTGCAACACTGCCCATGCCGCACGACGTCAAGTGAGTGAGCCCTCCACACTCAGAGTGCCCCCTCTCCCACTAAACCCTATATCCATAGGTGCGGTTGTGATGAGTGTGTGACGTCCCAGACCACCGATTCACTGCGTCACTCACAGGCCCGTATCAATGCCTATCGGGCACTCTCGGCCAGCTCGCTTATAGCCCTCAGTTCAAGGGATCCCGTGCTGACTGCCTTTCAATTGTCCTGGGAACTGAAGCGCTTGCAGGCCATGGAATCGGAATTTCGTGCGGAATATACGGTATAACCGGCAGTATATATAGATACAGAAATATAAATTGAATCACATCTTCTTCGATCAGGAAATGCGTCAAGCAGTGCAGGATTTTGTGACGGCACTGCTGGACCACGCACGCACCTCCATGGAACTGGAGGTGATGCTCAACTTCAATCACGAGCCATCTCATGAAATCTGGTGTATAGGCCAGCGACAGACCCTGGATCGCCTAAAACTGGCCATACGCTACAAGCAGAAGACGGTGGGTATACAATATCAATCCTTTAGACCTATCTAAAATAACATTCCTTTAGTTTGTGGCGCATCCGAACGTGCAACAACTCCTGGCTGCCATTTGGTATGAGGGCTTGCCTGGCTTTAGACGCAAACAAGCCTCCCAGCAGCTCCTGGATGTCCTCAAACTGGGCTGCAGTTTCCCCATATATAGTTTAAAGTATATTCTGGCGCCGGATTCGGATGGTGCCAAGTTCATGCGCAAGCCGTTCGTCAAGTTCATTACACACTCCTGCTCCTACATGTTCTTCTTGAGTGAGTTGCGCAATTCCTAAGGTTTTAGCTTTTCTATATAATCTTCCGAATCCTTAGTGCTCTTGGGCGCTGCTTCACTGCGAGTGGTGCAAATTACCTTCGAGTTATTGGCCTTTCCCTGGATGCTGACCATGTTGGAGGATTGGCGCAAACACGAACGAGGATCGCTGCCAGGACCCATTGAGCTAGCCATTATAATGTACATAGCAGCTCTCATATTTGAGGAACTCAAGAGTTTATATTCCGATGGCTTATTCGAGTATATTATGGACCTTTGGAACATTGTGGACTACATATCAAACATGTTTTATGTGACTTGGATACTTTGTAGAGCCACAGCTTGGGTCATAGTGCATGTAAGCTGAATTCTCAGAGCAATTAGATTTTAAGTATGAAAATTATCGATTACTTTCAGCGCGATTTGTGGTTCAGAGGCATCGATCCCTACTTTCCAAGGGAGCATTGGCACCCCTTCGATCCGATGCTGCTCTCAGAGGGCGCCTTTGCCGCTGGCATGGTCTTCTCTTATTTGAAGCTGGTGCACATTTTCTCCATTAATCCTCATTTGGGACCGCTGCAAGTTTCACTGGGACGCATGATTATAGACATTATAAAGTTTTTCTTTATCTATACATTGGTACTGTTTGCCTTTGGCTGCGGCCTAAATCAGCTGCTCTGGTATTATGCGGAGCTGGAAAAGAACAAATGCTATCACCTGCATCCGGATGTGGCGGACTTTGATGACCAGGAAAAGGCCTGTACTATCTGGCGTCGCTTCTCCAAGTAAGTAGGCATACTCATGGACCTTATAAGTGATTAAGGGTCCAATGTCTTGCAGTTTGTTCGAGACCTCACAGTCGCTTTTCTGGGCCTCCTTTGGTCTTGTGGACCTGGTCTCCTTCGATCTGGCTGGCATCAAGAGTTTCACGCGATTCTGGGCACTTCTAATGTTCGGCTCGTATTCAGTTATCAATATAATTGTATTGCTCAACATGCTTATTGCCATGATGTCCAATTCGTATCAAATCATTTCGGAGCGCGCCGACACCGAGTGGAAATTTGCCCGCTCACAGCTGTGGATGAGCTACTTTGAGGATGGGGGCACTATCCCACCCCCCTTCAATCTCTGCCCCAACATGAAAATGCTTCGCAAGACACTTGGACGCAAGCGACCGTCCCGCACCAAGAGTTTCATGGTAGGTGAACAGCCCCAACCCTAAGCCTAACCCTATATCTCATGCCGAGCACTTACAGGCTCAGTCAATCAAAACAAATCCTTTTTGAAATCAGTTTCAATAAAGCTCCTGTGGCTTGCCGTACGTCAATGCAAATACTCACTACTTCTCATTGAGTTGTATCGAATCGTTCAGAATCAGTTCAGAACGAACGACTCAGTGAACTGAACATACGAACTTTGTTTTCTTGATAATCGTTCCCTTACTTGATTCCTTCGGGTATTTTGTTCGCTCTTGTTCGTTTTTGTTCGCCTTAAGCTTAATGAATTTCCTATTCAACTTAAAAAAATTATTTTTCCTTGGAATTCGCAATAAGCACATTTTTGCTTAGTTATAAATTAATATATTAACTGATTAATTTAGCATAAATAAAGAATTTATTTATGGTGAAGCTTATTCAAAATCCAAGTCAAATTCACATTTATTAGTTTATTTAAAAAGTAAATATTATAAAATTTAAATATAACTATGAAAACTAGAAATTAAATAAGCAAATAACAAGAAATGAGCGCTAGTGAACAAATCAAACGATGAATTGGTACTTTAACGAACAAAAAAATCAACTTACAAACAAAGGATGTTCAATTGAACAACTGAACTTACATCCTTAATCGACAACTCTACTCACTTTCAACTTTGCCCTTTTCCCCTTGCCCATCAGCGCAAGTCCATGGAAAAGGCGCAGACGTTACATGACAAAGTGATGAAGCTGCTGGTGCGCCGCTATATTACGGCGGAGCAGAGACGCCGTGACGATTACGGCATCACGGAGGATGATATCATTGAGGTGCGCCAGGATATTAGCTCCCTGCGATTCGAGCTGCTGGAGATTTTTACCAATAATAGTTGGGATGTGCCGGACATTGAGAAGAAGACGCACGGTAAGAAGTCCTGTTGCTAGCCCGCCCACCCTCTAAAGTCCCACTAAAACAATTACAGCTGCTGCCCGCACCACGAAGGGCAAGGTAATGGAACGTCGTATCCTAAAGGACTTCCAGATTGGCTTTGTGGAGAACCTGAAGCAGGAAATGAATGAGGCCGAAGGCGGACGCGATATCTTTGCCTCGCTGGCCAAGGTCATAGGCAGAAAGAAGACGCAAAAGGGGTAAAGTTCTCAAAATCCCTTGAATGATTAAGCTGCTAAACATGTGAATCTTTTAACTGTAGCGATAAGGACTGGAATGCCATTGCCAGGAAGAACACATTCACTTCCGATCCCATTGGCTCCAAACGCTCCTCCATGCAGCGTCATAGCCAGCGCAGCTTGAGACGCAAGATTATTGAACAGGCGAACGCGGGTCTCCAGATGGACCAGAGCCAATTGATCGGTAAGTTAAGGGTTATAACCATCAGGCTGTAGTTTCGTTACCTATAAATCTTCAAATCCACAGAATTCAATCCAAACTTGGGCGAGGTAACGCGTGCCACGCGAGTTGCCTATGTGAAGTTCATGCGCAAGAAGATGGCTGCCGATGAGGTCTCCATTGGCGAGGGCGACGGGCCGAATGGAGACGATGAGAAGAAGCCAGATACCCACAACGTAAGCACTGATAAATTGTTTGGCTGGGTATATTTTTTTTCAAAAATCGGTTTTATTCTATTATAGCAGTCCAGAAAATCGACATCTAGCGGAGGGGGCGGTGCTTCCATATTGGCTGCAGCTGCACTGCGCGCATCCGTCAAGAACGTGGATGAGAAGAGTTCTGTAGAGGATGATAAGAAGCCCGGTAATGATAAGGATAAGAAATCCAATGATGCTAAGAAACCGTCAGACGACAAGAAATCAGATACCAAGCCACAAGCCGCATCTAATGGTGCCAAGCCAGGCGAACAGAAGCCAATGCCACCCGGCACCAAGCCTTCAGCTGGTTCAAATGCCGCCAAGACCAACGAGCAAGCAAAACCCAGCGATTCTGCCAAGCCCAATGCACCAGCACCACCCTCCAAGCCCACTGATGCCAAGCCAGCGGCGCCCAAGCCAAATGAAACAACGAAACCGGAAGCGGCCGCCAAGAAGGAGGAGGCGGCTAAGAGCGAGGCGGCTAAGCCGCCAGCTGCAGCTGGAGCAGCTGCCAAGAGTGCAGCACCTTCGGCACCCGCAGATGCTAAGCCGGATACCACCTCGAAAACTTCGGCAGCCTCAGCGCCCGGCGGCACTAAGGCGGCCAATGAAACCAGCGGAGGGTCTACTCAGGCCGGCAAGCCTGATGAGAAGAAGAATGGACAGGATCAGAAGGGCGATGATAAGAAGGATGACAAAAAGGATGCAAGCAAGGATGGCAAGCCGGGCGAGTCCAAGTCAACGGATAAGGACGCCAAGCCTGGCGAAGCGAAACCAAGTGATGCCAAAACCGATGACAAAACCGATACCAAAAAGCCCGAGGATGCTAAGAAACCGGGAGATGAAAAGAAACCTGCTCCTGCTCCGCTCAAGCCGGCCATCAAGGTGGGTCAAAGCAGCGCGGCGGCGGGTGGCGAGAGGGGCAAATCCACAGTCACAGGCCGCATGATCTCCGGCTGGCTCTAAGCCAATCCAAAGATACTTTATGAAGAGATTTTTTAGCAAAAATAAGTACATAAAATGTGTGTGACCAATAAACGAAATTTAAAGAATGCGTTTAATCTAATTATTGAGCAACATTCACCATGCTTGGAGCAATAAAAAAGGTTTAGGAGGCCTGGAGAGAGTTCTTAATCTGATAATCTCATAATCTCCGTTCTTCTCCGCCCTCCGTGTTCACATTATTCTGCTTCCTTTAAGACAACTTAACAATCATGGGAGTCTTAGTAGTAGTATGTTTATACACTATTCCACATCATTTCTATCTATTGCATGTTACTTTTACCTTTGAAATTTGCTGCTATCTTCTCTGCTGGTGCAGATTTTGATAATATATCCGCAAACAATCACCATATGTTTAGAAGTACGAGTATATATATAAAATAGCACTTACAATTCTCGACTATATTAGTTAGTTACACAAACATTTTGAATTTTTCATTGTTCTCACCCATTAAATCTATTCTACAGAAATAAATTTAATTTTTTATCTAAAAGACCCGGTGGATAGATAAGCTTTTGCTTTAATTATTGCAACAAGTGCTTAGCTCTTCTTGCAACATTTTTCCATTTTTTAGCCCACAGGTGGTTGCTTGCCAAGTACACACACAGCCACACACACATATACACACACACAGCAGCAGGCACAATGGTTGACTGACTCTCTTAGCCTCTCCGCCCACTATTGCCTGCCATTGACGTTATTCCATTGGCTGTCTTGGCCAGATGCCTGTCTTGGTGTATAAAAGGACAACAGTTTGTACCAGCATCAGGCACAACACCATTGGACGTGAACAGGGAAACATCAAGCTTCAAACTAAAATATAAAATCAGTTTTTACGTGTTTTTTTAGACAATGAAGTCGTTTATGGGTCTGCTTCATATTTTTTACACAGTTTTGTTTTTCATTTTGCTAACAAAGTTCAGTTCAGCAGGTGAGTTTAACCTTGGTGAAGATTGAATACATTTAAGACAGCAATAAATTTAGCTTAACGCAAAAAAAAAAAAAATAGCACTCCGGGCCAAGTGTGCTGACTTTCTCAATTTGTTTCCATTACAATTGCTAAGCCAAGTAAATTGCATGAAATTTGTGAAAAATGTAAATTTCTATATATATTCACCAGAGACTTTAAGAGCTGGCACATTAAAATGTTATTACTTCGTGGATATAGGAAATTCTCATTCATTAGCTTTGCCTTAAAGTAATATGATAATATTGGTAAAATTAGTCTACTACGATATTTCCTCATCTTGTCAAGCGAATACTGATTTAATATACTCTGGATAGACTTGATGTCTAGTGATTTATTGCTCTAATCATTTCTCTCAGAACCGGAACATGATAAAATCCGTCGTGGAGCTAACATGGGACTGTACACTTTTCCACGCATCGGACGCAGCGATCCGAGTCTGGTGAACAAGCTACAGGATGCTAGCGATGCTGGTGCACTTGAAAGCATCCTTGGATTTGGCGATGTCTCCGCAGAGGATTCCGAAGGTGTGTGGGCATATACGTGCCATAGTTGGTTTCCAATTTTGAAAGTGATTCCCTTGTGGTTTTGTAGATTTTCTAAAAAGAGGCAGTCTGATGCAATTTCCAGATTTGGGTCACAGCGTTGCCGAACTTAAGAAATGGGCCCGTTTGCTGGCCTTGAAGCAGGCGCTGGACAAGCGCACGGGACCCAGTGCATCTTCTGGCTTGTGGTTTGGACCTCGACTAGGCAAGCGTAGCGTTAATGCCAAGGACTATCCAACTGCCACTAAGGGACAAAAGGAACTATACTAAACCCATACCAAATACCACGGCTGACTCCACTGAAAGGTTACAACACACACTCGATATAACAAAACGCACTTGTACATGATAAATTGCCTTTAAAAGCTTTAAAATTATTACTAAAATACTTACAATCCCATGATTATACTAGTTTCAAAGAGATCAACATTGCAACGGAATATTTTAATGTAAAATAATCGATAAATAATAATTGTGTGCTAAATATGGGCTGTTGAGGGCTTAGATTGTAAAAGTTAGTTTTTAAAGCCTCCGAAACGTTTTAAAAATGTAAATACCATAATTATGTATACGAAGTGGAATTATTATATTATATTACATGCTTAATAAAGCTTAACTGCAAATAATATTGGAATTCATATTTAAAATGTATTTATTTGTATTTCTCTATTAATGAACCTTTAAAATTGAGTTAAAAGTTGTGTCCAGCAGACAAAAGGAAGCACACTAAAAAATATGCTCCGTTTACCCATACAGAGACCTTATTTAAAATTGAATTTTAGATGGATTCAGGATATTTCCAAGTTGAATACTCTTTGGGAAAAGTTGACTTTCTTTAAGAAAATAAAATAGCATTCATCGCTGAACCCCAGAAAAAAATTACTCAAAAATTTTGTGAAAAGTTTATTCTAATGAATTTGAAAAATGCTTATATTATCGTAGTGTTAGGTTGTTATTATGAAATTAAAAATGTGATAGTTATGATAAACATATGTATCTCCCAGTCCACTCTTCTCCGCTGACTGTTTAATCCTGCTGCTGCTTGAACTTGCGGAGTTCGCTTTGAATGGCCTCAATGAGCGGTGCTGCCGATGCCGCCTGAGGATTTCGCTCACGTCCTGGTGTATTTGCAGCGGAGCTGGAGGCAGCGAGTGCTCCTCTAGATATCTCCAATATGGTTTCCGGGCGATGAAAGGGACCCGCGCTCAGGGGCCGCACCAGCGGCGAATGGGAGCCGTACATGCTGCTGCCCCAAGCGCTGTAGGTTGGCGAAGGCGGCTGCGTGGACTGCGCTGATTTCGGTGTCTTCTCCGGCTGTGCCGTGGCAGGACGCTCGGCAGTGTTGTACGCCTTTGGAGGATAGCTGTAAAGAAAAGAGAAAGAAAGAAAGAAATGTTTGTAGAAGAAGCTTCAGTCTAGCTGTAAACGCTGTAAAGTGCGAGAGATATTTGGATAGGACTGTACAGGTCGGATAATTCCAATCTACAAAACTAATAGTCATTCAAAGTAAACCAAAATAAAGGCTATAAAAATAAAACTTGGTATTTAGGATCCGGAACCAGAACCGGGCGGTATCAGGAAGGAAAGCTTTTTCCGAGACGCGCGGATTTGTTCGAATTTCCATCCCGTTCAACGTTGTAATAGGGGAAACTTTTGGGAAATAAACGGAAAAATCGTAGGAACTCGAGCTTGTGCAACGATTGTGTGAACACGTCTCGGGTGGCGCAATACGGATATTATGTTAAGACGACATTAAGTCTTTTACTGTGTTTTTGGAGGCTACGCTTACAGAGTTAACTTGGTAACGAATTTTAACTGGTTGCACACCAACATACTCGTACCTGGGCAGTCCGGCGGAAGAGCCGCGATGCTCGCGTTTCGTGGTGCGTCGTTTGTTGGTAAAGTCGCGCGAAGGCAATGGCATTGGCAGATCATCCTGGCTGGCATACATCTGCATGGCGCCCTCCAGCAGGCCCTCGTAGTGGTTGCGTATGGCTGAAGCATCGTGCATGGGACTGGGGTTAAAGTCAGCATAGCTGCGGGCCTCTGCGGAAGATTGTTTGAGGAAGTTGAGAGTTGAGTTCAGATGTGGATTTCGGATGTATGGTCTCTATCTGGTCTTCTAATTACAGAACAACGACTACAGGATTGCCAGAGTTAGTAACGTGATCGTGCCCCAATTTGCACATCATCATCATCATCATCATTGTCTCCACCCGCCTCACCCTGGTTGTCAGCGCTGCTCAGACGTTTCTTGTGCCGCTCCCAGACGACGGGACCCACAATGCCCGGATCAGGATTGTCACTGTGCGAGGCGGAACGAACATTCCGTATAGCAGGCGGTGCCTTCGGACTAGGAAAGCTGGCGATTGTCGCTATTGTGCTATCCCTGCTGCCCAGTGACTTGTGACTTGACTTGAGTGATCTGGTGGAGCTCTGCGGCGCTGTTGCTTGAGGGGCCACAGTATTCACATTGTCGTAGTAGGTGACAAATACGGGATCCAGCACACGATTCAGTGGCTCTGGCAGCGTGCTCTTGGGAAAGGCGCGCACCGAGGCCATGGAGAGAAAAGAGCCCACACTGGCCGTATCCGAGGATTTCTCCGACGGCTGAGCTCCTCGCGAGCGTATGATCTCCTTGTTGATGGCTTGCGGAGATCCAACAGTGCCATCTTCGGGGTACTCCTTATCTGTAAAGACGGTTTGTTGCTGAAGCAACTTATTGCGATGGTAATTGTTGTGGGGATTGTAGGCCTCATTGCGCTGAAAGTTCTCATAGCTGCGTCGCATTGCCGCTGGTGAGTTGCCCTCCTCCGTGGAGGAGTTGCTTTGAGCTAGAGACTGTACCGGACTGGTTTCCAGCGAACCCACACGATTCTCGTTTAAGTAACGACGCTTGGATTTGTGTCGGGACTTGTCGCTCTTCTTTTCCGAAACCACAGAGGCATAAATTGTGTCCTCGCGACCCCCCTCAGCGCGGTCGTACTGATGACGTCGTCGCTTGTGCCCATCAAAGAGACGTGCAGCCTTTTCGTCCAGAATACGCTGCACATCGGCACTGGGCGGATTGATGGGACAGTAAACGGAAGAATCTGAGGTATTGTCTGTTGAGGAAATCGAATCGCGTCGAGAGCGACCTTGTGCCTCGACTGGTGGTCCTGGAAAGCTGATGCGTGGTTCACGCTCATACGAAATGTTTTGTACGCCCACGTCACGGGAGCGCGCGGTGCTCCGTTCTCTACCATTGGGGGCAGAACCACCCACAGCACTATCCAGCAAAGTGCCACGTGAACTAGGTCGCATAGATTGACCCTCGGACAAAAGCTCGTTTCGCGATGAGGTTCTGCAAGAGTCAAGCCATTATTGATAATCCTGCTCCATATTTATGAACCTACCTGTTGACTGCACTGAGCTCCCGCTGACGGGCACGTGTGCGTCCCAGCAGCAAAATCGCCACCAGCAGAAGCATCAAGAGCAGAATGGCCAGTGAACTGATAACCACAAGGACCACGTTGTTCTTGACCGAGTTGAAGAAACCCGCATGACTGCTGCGTGGAACAGGCGCCAAGGCAGTTGCCGTAGGCTCCCTGATATAAGCTGTAAATAGAAAAGGTATCAGATCGGCTTGTGTATTATAATGTTCAAGTCCAAGGACTTACGTTCCGATTTCATGTAGATGGCCTTGCCCAATGTGTTGACCGCCTCAGCCTCGGTAACCAGTTCCATGTCCTTCGCAGCTGTTGTGGCCAAAACGGCTCGTCCATTCACGAGGACTGTGTAGATGAGCTCCGTTTGGTTGGCCACAGGTCGCTCATTGCTGTGAGGGTTAGAGATTGGAGTGAGTATACCATAGTACAGTTATGCGACGTGTTAGTCCTACAATTTCAGGTTAACATACGCGTCAGGACCTGCGACATCGTTTCCAGTGCTGTTCCACTTTTGCACATCAGACTCGCTGATTTGCGTGATGTTGTGTATGACAACCCTAACTCGCTCCTCCTTATAGAGTGGTTGTTGTTGTTGTTGTTGCTGTTGTACTTGTTCCTGTTGTTGTTGACTCAGGAGGGCTTCGCGCATTTCCTGCAACTTCTCCGACTTTCCATTCTGCTGTATGAGCTCCCAGGGGATAAGCGTTACATATGCGCTATAGTCTATGGACTCGCTGCTGGTTGTTGTGGGCAGGGTGGAGCTACTAGGCCACTCAACCGACTCTTCTGAGTCACCTTCCCACTCGGGTCTACCTGCTGCCCAGGCAGTTTTGATTTGGTGCGCACCATCCACCTCCATATCCAGAATTTCTACATCGTCCCCTGGCCAAGAGGTGGCTGTGACTGGATTGGACGTAGACGTGGATGTGGATGGAGCTGGTGCTGGCGCTGGCGCAGGATAAGGCTGTCGCCGCTCACGTGGCACGTTTATTGAAACACCCGCTATTTGCTGTGCTCCATTTATGCCCAGGTGGCGTGTTTGTTGTCTGTGTGAAAGCCAATTGTTAGTTGAACAAGTCGACTGTACCTTGAATATTGCTCACCTGGTAAAAGCTAAGCGATACAGTCGCGCCAGCTTCTCCTCAAGCATGGGGTTATCCTTGGCCGAATAGAAGCCAGACATAACAGTCAATAGCCAATAGCGACGATCTGTCGAGGAATAATTCAGTGGAGGCATCACTGGTCCACCCAAATCCCAATTCCCACCACCATCGTCGGGTCTGCAGTCCAAGCAAATCGGAATCTCAATTTCCTGTTGAGAAAAACCTCCTTACTTATCTGTGGCTATCATTGGCAGAGAGCTCAGAGCTTACATTGTTACCGTCCACATAAACGGTGGCCACCACAGTCTCCGTCTTGACTATCACATCCTTGCCCTTGCTTATGCCCGTGTGGACCTTCTTCAGATAGTCGGGCGGCCCATCACCCGAACCCGTCCAAAAGAAATCCTCCAAATGCACCTCATCCTTTATTTCCGGATAATTCTCATCCAAATCGTCATCTGAAAGTTGCGTGTCAAGTGTTATGCGTCAAATTGTTGCATACTTTGCGGTGTCTTTTAAACAGTTCTATTTTGTTTATTTGCGAATTCGCGGTTTGTTATTTACGGGTTTCTTGAACCTTTTTGACGTTACTATAGCAATTGACATGCTGATGGGTGCAAAAAACCTATAGACTGTACGGGACTTACCTTACGCCTACCCAGGCAGTTGTTAGCTATCGCAAAATCAGATTTATTTAGGCTACCACGACAGTTCAGTCAGTACGCTAGAGATAGTTATTCAATTGAGTTTGTTTTATTTGAAGAGGCAGTTTGCATGCATCTATCTCAAACCTCTCAATTCAATGAAAAGATACCTTTTTAGTCTATACAACGAATTAAACGTTGATCTGGTATAGTCATCATAAAAAATGTAAACAAGTCAAATCTTTTGTATTTATTTATCAACTAATCATAGAGTTAAAACTAAATCATAAGTGTATATCAGCAATTGCTATCTTCAGTCTTCAGTCTTTAATTATTATGAAATGGGATAGTAGGTTCTTTCTATTTGGTGTTTTGTGGTACACATTGTGTGTATTGATAATCAATAATGTGAGTTAAATTAAAATTCATTGGATACTTATTGTTCCTAACCACTGCAGAAATTTAACTAAGACTGAAATCGGTTGGACATAATGCAGATATAACGTATTTATATTGACACAAGCACTGCGCCAGAGATATAGCACTTAATATAATTTGATAAACAGAAGTATATAGAGTATCCAAACAACGTTTCAGCCGAAGTATGTCACACTTTGCCGTTCAATTTATCGACAAATCATGAAAATTGGTTACCTACCCAACGTAGTCTCGGCACTTGTAGCAACTTCTTTCGGGTAAGTTGAATGAATTTCATTTGTTGGCATTATGTTTATGTGGCTTATTTTAATGCCGCATTTCGAGTTTGTTTGATCAATTGCCAGAGACTGCAACAGCTGCTGACAAATTATGCTGTGCACTGAGAGGGGTTGCAACCTGCACCCCTCTAGGGGTCTCTTCTATGGCTTAGAGTAGCCTAGTCATTACGATGATGGCCTGGCCTCAATGATGATGACCGCGCACCTACCATGTCCAGTTAGACAATAACAAATTTATCGATTAGCACTACCAAAACTTCTTGGCAGCACCCAATTCATAGTTGACCAATTTGTGTGCGTGTTGGCCACACAATTAACTTAAACGCATATTTGTGCACCTGTGTGGATTTTGGCAGCAATTGTTTTCTTGCAATTACTCTCACTCATAAACTACCATATTGATTGTCCTAAATTTTGGTTGCCACAGTTTTAGTGTGATTTCTGTTGGTCAAATTATTTTTGAACGCACTGAGGCATGACGCTAAAGGTCAAATTGCTTGTGCCAGCAACACCAACAACAACAGTTGAAGGGTCAGTTCAAGCGTTGACCACAACTGAAAATATTTTCATTTTCAGGCATGACATATCTCCGGATTCCGATTCTGATTCTCTGAACAATATGACATGTAATTTCACTGGCTTGTTGCTCAACTTACCGTGACTTAGTTGAATTAACGCTTGTCCAACTTGCGCATCCCCTCGCCCCTTGCACTTGTGTAGTATGGCCAGAAACAATAAGAATGACACAGAATGTGGTGTAAGTTTTGCTTTCATTTTTCGAATTTTCAATTATTTCTCAGCTTTTGGGCACCATACACTGACGTTAATTTTAAGGCACTTTGACATTATTTTAATTAGCATAATTTATAAACTGAAATTATGTTTTAATACTGTATTATGCACCAATAATTTGAATGAAAATTCCTTTAAGCGCTGCGCTGCGTTCTCGCATCGCTGAAAGCTGCCCGGGAACTGAGCGTTACGTTCTAATCCAAACTTAGGGGCCCCGAACTGGTGGTTGTTTGTTGGTTGTTGTTGCGAGTATATGTGTGTATGTAATTACACACAATATATGCCCCATTCACGTTTGTTTGGTTACTCACTACTCTCTGTTTGGGCCGCTTTGTGCCTGGTCAGTTACCTGTGGCAACAATCAAACAATCAAATTGCGCGCCATCCAAACTAGCAGCTTCGAATGAATTCAAAGCTTTAATTTCCACTGCTTTGTTGCCACTTTACACACAGAAATGCCGCTAGCTTTGGCTTTGTTTGTACCTCATTGTTTTGGGCCATGTTTACTTAGCTTTTTGGATCAGCCAATTTTCTATGCTTTATCAAATGTATGACATGTTTTGAGCATAACGCATACCGACATATGTATGAGTAACATTGGCTTTTCGTAAGCTTTTAATGCTCTTAACATTATGTTAACGAACAGAAAGCTTTGTATGTTAGCAAACAATTTCTGAGGAGTAGGTAAGAGCATTAATTACTGAATACACGAAGGGGTTCTGTCGAGTTCGGCTTTTGTGCCGAACTGCTTGGGGTTCCAATGACACCAAAGCATCTGGCCTCAGAAAAATGCTTGTTTGACGTATCTATGTATTCAGTAATTAATGGTAAGAGTATCATATTACACTATGAGTAAGAGTATGTATTACTCTCTAGCTATGCAAAGCTGGCCAAAAGATAATCTTTAATTTATGTATTACCTTAAGGAGATTATCAGTATTTCCCATATCAAATTTTATAACTCTTGGAAAACCAAAATATTCAAATATTTTATCGTAGCAAATAGCTAGTTATGCAAAATAATAATAATTCACTGAATTTTTCACGAAATTTGGTTACTCTTGAAGCGTTCTAAAATGTTCAAGGTTGTTCACTTCTTGATTTAAACTAGCATAGCAGAAATGTGCTAATTTTTACTGAAACTTATAATCACTATAACTGGTTATGTAAGCACACGTGGCAGATTTTGTGGCAGATAAGTTCGGCCAATAGTTATTTATGATACCAATGACAATCCTAGCTTCCATTGAAAAAATTAATGCAAATTATGCGGACAGCTAACAGCTGCATAGAGAAATATATTGTTTAGATAAAAACATTACAACTTTTGTTTTGTAATATTATTAGCAAAATATTTAACCAACAAGAGTTTCCTTCAGATTCGGCTTGAGTGTTGGGGTCTTGGCCGCCGTAGCGCCACTCTTGTTGGCAGTGGTTGTGGTAATGGCAGCGGTATTTGTTTTCTTCTCTGGATTCGAAATTGCACCAACAGCCTCACGTTTGCTGCGATAAATTAATCTGCAATGTGACATCAGATAAGTTGGGAATTCTGGGTTGGTTTGAATTGATGCTTACTCAGAGCCGTCCTTGGTCTGCACCACGCCAGCTGAGCAGCAGGCGGCCACAACGGCCACGAGGGCAGTGATAAGTAGCTATAAGTACGACAAAGTGATACATTAAGATACAGTTTCAATTGCACTTGATTAAGCTTGATTAATAAAGTATAGCCCTATTCCGTTTAGTCGAAAATCGAAAAAATAAATTACTATTACTCATTTGTTTATTATCCTGCATACTTACTAGTTTTGTAGCGATCATGTTGCTTCGAGTTAAAGTTTCTAGTCAAGACTGATTTGATATCGTGTCGTGATCGAACAGCAAAGGTCGGATAAGGCGTCATACGATGAAGATGACGCTTTCAAGCCCACTAAATAATACGCCGCATAATTAACATACATTTATATACCCTCAACCCATTGAAATTTGACCAAAGGGGATAATAAAGTTAACTATAGTATGTAACAGGCAATTGGTGACTGCTCCGACCCCATAAGGTGCCGATTCTTAATCTTTATTAACTGCCGAATCAGACTCTGTCGTTCTATCTATCCGTAGAGCCTATTAAAGCTACACACACCAAAGTTGGTGCGATATGTAGAATCCTGTATACCATATGCAGCTATGCAAAATATGTGTGCCTGAGTGTGTATGTGGGTGTGCACATTTATATATGGTTTGGAACTTCACAACTGGGTTCAGGGTATCTCCAAGTCGAGTACTAGAGCACTTTTCCTTGTATTAACTCAAGATAGCTTCTATTATTTCAAACTGGTCTCAAATCAATGCTGCAAAGCCATGCAAATTTAATCATTAGGCGCTTCACATTATTTACTGTATATTTTGTACAAAACAACATCCAAGACAAAAGTTACGTTTCCACGCGCAAAATATTTCAGGAAATAAAAAAAATTTATATTGCTTTTATTAACCCTTTCACCAATTTTTGATCGATTTGGGCTTGAAACTTTGATTCTAACACCAAAATATAATATTTAAATTTCTTTATAAGGAGCAATCCTAAAATCACAAGAATTAAATAAAATTTATTTTTGGAACAGAGTTATATTTAAATATTAAATCAATATAATTTGAGGTAAAACCATTCCGGATGCCCATCAAATCAGTTTTCCAAAATGCTTAGTTGTGCGGAATGCATTCACAATGATCCTGGAAACTTTTCAAGTCAATCTTTTCATACAGTAGATATTCACCCGTAAGTATGTACAGTAACGATTAATATCCTAAACAAACAAAAAACGGCTAACTTGGGAGTGCCGAAGCTATATTCCCTAGCAAAAATTAATTTGTATACAAAACTTAATTTTGTATCCTATGGGAGCCATGTTGTCCGATTTTGATGCAATTATAGAAAACTATTTGAAGTATAATAAAACTCTCACTTAGTTTGAATGAAATATTTGTATAAACAAAAAGTTTGATATGGCGATGTAGGGGTCTGATGTTGACCAAATTTGGTCAGATTGTATAAACTCTTTAGAGACTCTGTTTGGGTAAGTTTGGTGACGATACATTTATAAACAAATAAGTTTTTCATACAAAAACATAGTTGTCGACCGTTCATTCCCATAGCAGCTATATGTTATAGTGGTCCGATCCGGCCGGTTCCGACAAACATATGTGCTGCCTGCAGCAAAAAGAAAGGTCTGTGCCAAGTATCATTACGATAGCTTTAAGACTGAAAGACTAGTTTGAATAGAAACTCGGCTATTCATGCTGATTCAGAATATATATACTTTGTTGGGTCGGAACCGTCTCGTTCGGTCCATTACACATTTCGAGACAAAATTATAATACCCTCTGCTAAGGTATAAAAAAACATTAGTATATACATATACTATTATACATGTAATCGAAAATTTAAAGTTCGCATTTTAAATTGTCGTCAGCTTTCTGTTGTGTTAACATCATAAAGTCATAAATACTTTACGTGTTAACATGAAGCGCAACTTAACAGAAAGCTTTTTTGCTAACAAACAATTTCTGATTGCTATGCAAAATTTCCCCAAAGCTTGTTTAGCAAGAATTGGCAAAATTGCTAACTTAAATTCCGGATTTAGGCTTAAACAGATATTCCCCAATTGGTTTTAACTCATGACCTTTAAGAAGCTCAATACTAGGCACAAGTCCACTGATAATGACTTCGTCTTCCGTTTTAATGCTTCAGGGAATGATTAATGCAAAAAAGTCCATTAGTTATTTATGATACCAATGACAAGCCTAACTCCCTTTGAAGAAATTAATGCAAATTATGCGGACAGCTGACAGCTGCATAGATAATTATATTGTATATATAAAAACAGTGTCATTACAACTTTTGTTTTTAATATTCTTATCTACATGTTTTACCCTAATAAGGGTTTAATTGCGCTCGGCGAGAGTTTTCGGATCTTGATTTCAGTGGGCGCTGCAGAGACATCCTTGACGGCAGTGGCATCGGTATTTATGTTTTTCTCTGGTGTCCCCAGATTCGAAATAACACCAACTGCCTCGCGTTTGCTGCGATAAATTAATCTGCAATGTGACAATAGATAAGGTGGGAATTCTGGATTGGTTTGAATTGATGCTTACTCAGAGCCGTCCTTGGTCTGCACCACGCCAGCTGAGCAGCAGGCGGCCATAACGGCCACGAGGGCAGTGATAAGTAGCTATAAGTATGATAAAGTGATACGTTAAGATACAATTCTAATTTAATTTGATTTAGCAATACGTCTAGCCCAATTGCGTTTAGTTTTCACATCGAAAATTTAAATTACGATTATCCATTCGTTTATTATCCACCCCAATATTGGCTAGCGCATCCTTTAGACTCGGATACTTACTAGTTTTGTAGCTATCATGTTGCTTCAAGCTGAAGTTCCTAGTCAAGACTGAAGTGGTAATATGTCGTGATCGACCAGCAAAGGTGGCATCCGATGAAGATGACGTTTTCAAGCCCCATGCGCCGCTAAATAAAATAAATTGATATACCCCGAACCCATTGAAATTTCGACAAAGGGGGATAATAAAGATAGGAAGAGTATGTAACAGGCAATAGGGGACTGCTCCCACCCTGTAAGGTGCAGATTCTTAATCATTATTAACTGCCGAATCAGACTTTGTCGTTCTATCTATCCGTAGCGCCTATAAAAGCTATAGACACTTAAGTTGGTACGATATGTAGGATCCTATATACCATAAGCAGCTTGCTGTATATGGGTGAGTGTGTATAAATGTGAAAATGAATACAGTGGCCTGGAATTTCACAACTGGGTTCAGGGTATCTCCAAGTCGAGTACTATAGACAATCACTTTTCCTTGTATTTACTCAATATAGCTTCTATTAGCCCAAACTGGTCTTAAAACAGCATTGCTGCGAAGCTATGCAAATTTAAACTTTCTGCGATTCACATTATTTGCTGCATATTTTGGACGAAAAAACACCCAAGACAAAAGATTATTTCCACATGCAAAATATTCCAGAAAGTACAAAAAATGAATATTTTTTTAATAAGCCTCTTCACCAATTTATGATCAATTTGGTGGACTTGAAACTTATAATCCTATTCTAAGACTTAAATATAATATTTTAATTTCTTCCAATAAGGAGCAAGCCTAAAATCGCAAGCAATTAAACAAAATTTATTTTTAGACCGAGCTATATATAAATATTAAATCAATATAATTAGAGGTAAAACCATTCCGGATGCCCATCAAATCAGTTTTCCAAAATGCTTAGTTGTGCGGAATGCATTCACAATGATCCTGGAAACTTTTCAAGTCAATCTTTTTATACATTAGATATATATGTACATATTTACTCGTAAGTATGTACAGTAACTAAAAAATCACAGACTATTCAAACTTGAATTGTGAATTATTTAGAATTTCTATTAGTTCTTAATAATGAACCAAAAAAACATTAGTATATAATGCATGTAATCGAGAATTGAAAGTTCGCTTTTTAAAATGTCGTAAGCTTTCTGTTGTATGTATTAACATGAAGCGTAACTTAACAGTAAGCTTTTTTGCAACCAAACAATTTCTGATTGCTATGCAAAGTTTCTCTAAAGCTTGATTAGCAAGCATTGGCAAAATTGCTAATTTAAAATCCGGATTTAGGCTTGAAAACATATACCCCAAGTTGCTTCGATTCGTGACCTTTAAGAAGCTGCCGTCAGAAGTATCATAATAATTATGATATCAGGTCTTACATAACATATTTCAGCAAGCCCAATGACATTATCTATCTAATAACCCTTGGGATATTTTCAAAAATATGACAAAATGAGCAAACGTACAGAAGTTATTGCAGCATCTAATAAAATATTTGATCCAAACTTCAACATTTTATTATATACATATACATATTATGTACATATAGTATCCTGCACAACGAGGTTCCGTATCCAAATCTCATGCTATAGTCCTAATCCTACTGCGATGTCTCAGCCAAAGTTCGCAGTTCTACAGATAAGTTGGGTTCATAGTTTAAGGCTGCAACTTAAACCTGATAATAATATATTGAATATTTACAAATGTTGTAGTTGTTTTACTTTAGAAGCGTTTCTGTTATCTATAGTTATTAAGTTTGCATAAAAATACAAACTAATAGTTTGCAAATTGCATTTATAAATGGAAAAACGCAACAGGTTTCTTGAAATGTCGTCTCACATATTGTTATTCACAACAGAGATATTCATTCATAGTTTTTAAATAATGTTTCCATATTGTTTGTACTATTAATGATCATCTATTATGTGAATCCTAGGTCTATTGCATTTTGATGGACTTAGTTCTGGCCAATTATGTATTGTATTGTATTGTATGTTCAGATTGCCAAGAGCTAAATATTTAAAAATGCATTAGCTTCAATTCGATTCGTGTGTATAGCCAATCCGTCATCTTAATAATGTGTGGGCATCAATTAGCGTGACTAAAAATTAATTATATTCGTCAAGATTGTCAAAGATGCTAAATATTATGCAAATGATGCGGACAACTGAGAGTTGCATTTGGAATAGCTAATACTATGAGTCGGTGAAGATTCTCGTCTTTTAATGGATTGTATGTGGCTAAGACAAATGTATAATTAAGAACTACAACAAGATTAGTTAGTTTCAAGCAGTTAAAATGTCACGTAATAATCGTAAACTTGTCTTTCCAGATGATAACCTGATAAAGTAGCACCTTAACTTGATCTTGACCAAACACCAAACTGAGCTGGTGCCAAGGTTCCATTTTCAAACCAGTTATAAACGCAAAATATTATCGGCAACAATAAATGTATTCTTCAGATGAAAACAATATCATTATCACTTCTGTTTTTATATATTATTAACTGTACTTGAACAATGTTTAACCAGCAGCAGATTTCAAGGCGCCGGGGCTGAGTTTACGGTTCTTGATCTCATAACGTGGCTTGTAACCATCCTTATCGGCAGTGTACATGGTTATGGTTTCAGTATCTGTTTTCTCATCGTAGGTGGAGTAGGTACCCATAACAACCAGATGCTCCTCTGGTGTTCCCGGATTCATAATAACACCAATTTCCTCGCGCTTGCTGCCGTTGGGATCTGATACTCTGTAATTTGAAAATAGATAGGTTGAGAATTCTGGACTGGTTTGACTGCCATATATGCTTACTGATAACGATAGCCCTCCTTGGTGGGCTCCTGGTTAAAATACTCCGTCATGATTCTGGGGAAAAAAACATTGTCCAGGTAGCCAGCAGAGCAGCTGGCGGCCATAACAGCCACCAAGGCAGTGAAAAGTAGCTAAAAGTGCGACAAAGTTATATATTAAGATACAATTTCAATTGGATTTGATTATGCAATTATCATAGTAAGATTGCGTTTTGTTAGTGTAAGACAGCAGCTGCAGCAATTTAATCACAGTACATTTTAATTACTATTCATTCGGAATGTGAACACTTTGAATGCCATTGAAATTACTGGCTCTTAGTCGCAAAGTCTCCACCCGTACATTGGCTAGAGCGGGCTCAGATACTCACCAATTTAGCAGCTGTCATGTTGATGTTAGCTCAAGTTCCCAATCGAGACTGAGATGGAATCGTGTGGCGATTCACCAGCAAAGATCTGCATAGAATTTCAAGCAAGGCGTCAACCAACGTCGGCGTCCAAGTCTAGCAGATGATACGCCGTATACTTAATATTATATTTTTTTAATTTGATGTAGCTACTATTAAGCCAAACCGGTCTAAGACAGAAAAACATTCAATGTTGCTAGTTGCCATACAAAGTTATGCATTAGGTGGTTCGTATTGTTTTCAATTTTTTGGAAAAGCACTTGACAGCTCCTCCATAATTAAACATACAAATTAATGATAAATAGGCTGACATTTCTAAGCAATTGTCTATTCGAGGGTGGCATTAAGCCTAAGTAGCCTAATTGCTGAGGGGTAATATTACCGCACACAAAAGAATTTAAAGTGATTAAAGTTAAGAATTTATATGGTTAGTGGAATGCCTTGGATAGTCACTTCTTACTACGCAAACAAAACATTTCCGACTAATATTTAAAGTAGCATTTAATAGTTAAGTCTTAAAAAATCTTTTTAATTTTAAAATAAGTAGAGGAAGTAAGTCATTATCATCTGCTAAAGACAAAAGAATAAGAGTATTTATGCTTTCAACGATGCACGTAA
The DNA here is from genome assembly GCA_037075165.1 of Hirtodrosophila histrioides. NCBI lineage: Eukaryota > Metazoa > Arthropoda > Insecta > Diptera > Drosophilidae > Hirtodrosophila > Hirtodrosophila histrioides. The sequence continues at coordinate 3,373,863 of JBAMCL010000390.1, read as the reverse complement.
AAATGAAGTAGAAATTAAGTATGGGATAAATTGATCAAATTAAAGAAAAACTTAACTTTACAATCAAGTGTAATTTTAAAACTAGGTCAAGATGAAAATATCCTTGTACCAAAAGTAATCTCCGTTTTTGGAAAGTTTAAAAAATCTAATTATTGATTTTGTTACTATGCAAAATATCTAATGCCTCAAATTGAACAACTGATTTGTTGTTTTTACCCAAAACCTAGACCAGAACTAGTGATATTTATAAAAAATCCTTCCAGAAACTAGAACCAGATAATCTAAATGTCAACAACATTCTTTCCACGCCACCCTCGTAAAATTATTGATCGCGCTAAACTAGTATTCGGCTTTGCATATTGATTTGTATTAAATTAGTTGTATCTTGTGCTATTTCTCAACATATTTGGACTTTGCTTTAACTTAAATCATCGCAAATAAAATTTGCACTTTCGCTTATTTTTGACGTTCTCAAGGCCATAAGAAATTTATTAAGCTTCATATACCAACCTGTTATTTTTTGGCATGAGCAAATTAATCTAATATCGTTTATAATTATTAACCAATTGTTAATGTGGTAGCGGGTTGTTCAGGTTGACCTTCTCGTTCTTACACATAACAGGATTCTGGAAATGCCCGATGCTCTCATAGTAAACTTTTACAAACACTATTTAAAGGGGTTCCCATGTTAATGATTCATTTTATTTGCAATATATTTATTACACGTCATAATTGAATAGAACTCAAAATTGAAAATGACGACATCAAAAAGTTTTATTAGGAACTTTCCTAAAATTCATTTACGTTAAGAATCTGAAATTAAAAAATTACATAAGCACACCCTTTTCAATAGACATTTTGTACATCCCCAGAAATCTTGGAAAACAATTACCTATAATATATATGTATTGCATATACAATAATATTTATTCTACTTATTCTACAAAATTAAATTAAATTCAATAATCTTGTTTGTTGAATAACTTCCGTGTTTATTATACAATCGACTTGAAATTTGGGCAGTAGATTAAGAGTAAATTAAGCAATATACATGCTAAGTCCCAGCTATATATTTATTGTTAGTATTGTTAGTATAAAATGGTTGTATCGATTTGCGGGGAAACGGGGGGAGTTATCTGAGATCGAATCTGCGTATGATATACAGGAACCTACATTCCAAATTTGGTGTCTCTTGCTCTTCTAGTTGCTGAGATCGACGCGTTCATCCGGACAGACGGACAGACAGACGGACATGGCCAAATCAAAATCTCTTTTGATACTGATCAAAAGAATATATATACTTTATTTTTTTTTTATTAAAAAAAAGAGAAATTTATTTTACAAAGGATGAGTGTTCTGCTACCTTACAGGCAACTTAAACTAATCAGAAATTAAACTAAAAATTACAAAATTATTTATGATAGAACATAAAAATGAATTAATTATAACTTTTAAAGGGGAAGTTAAGGGGTGATACTCGGGAGATCGTCTAAATTTTGGTAAGAGATCATCATGTCAAGACCCGGTTCAGGAGGTCTTGAGGGTGGTATCGCTTGAGTCTGCTCCGTACTCTTCTACGGTGGCAGACAGTATTTAGGCGTCTAGCTAGACTGTTTGGGTGAGCTCCTAGCCTCTCCGTGTATTATATATTTTATAGGGTCGAAGATGTCTCCTTCTACCTGTTACATACTTTTGCACAGATCCCAATACCCCCTTTTTACACATTTTATGAGTACAGGGAGAAAAAATCAAACTTGATTCAATAGTTTACTCCGAAATTGTAAAAAAGTATGCTATATTTTTCTAAATTGCTTTATATAATCGCTGTGATCTTTGCATACTTGAGGGAACTGCTATACGGAACTCCATTCCGCTTTTCATTGCATACTTTTAGGTGCAATCACTGCTAATTGTGCGCCTTAAAAAAGTTAGAAAAATAGTTGAGCAATTTGTAAAAAAAAAAAAAAAGTTTATTTATTTCGCTAGCCTACCCTTGAACCCGTGTACGATTCTGGGAATTAAATGATCCATTTTATGGCATTAGATTTAATTTTCCAAACATTAATTGCTTCATATTTGCTTAAACGGTAAAGCGTGCAAACTCCGTTAACAAAAAGAGTTAACTTGGCGGATTATCTGTTAGTTTTGTGGTTCGTGCCGCAGTTGCCTTACCGAGTTGAATTGGAATTCTGAAAATACTATGGCTGATCCAGCCGTAAGCCCTGGAGTGCATTGGCATTTGCTGACTCTAGTTTTGGGTGCTCTTATTTTCCTTGACAGTTCGACCATAGTGCAGGCCGCATCCGCTTCTAACAATACGGGTGTCATCTCATTGGTATCTCAGTGCAACTGCTCCTTGTCCTTGGCCTGCACCTGCTGCCAGGGTGCGACGATAAACCCTATGAATTTGACCAAGTCGCGTATGTGAAAACCAAGGCACAGAACTAATAACTAATTTATAATTATATGTATTACTCCTGTACTTTTCCAGCAAAGCTAAATGTTGTGTTCATTGAGCTTCGATTGAAAATTACATTTTAACATTATTATTATTAATGACATTTTCCTTCTTAAAGTGTGCATGACATTCAAAATCAACATACTCAAGCTCACGGTGGATGTGACCATAACATTGGACGGGGAGACGTTGACCAAGTTCACCCTAGATCCCAAAACCACGCCCACCTTCTGCGTGCCCTTGATATCGGACTTTACGCCCATGGCTGTGTGCATCAAGGTCAAGAGCAAGATGTCGGGCCTGACAGCTATGAATGTCTGCCCAAGTTTCTTCAGCAGTGTGCAGGACAATCAGGTCGTGGCCTTCGATTTCCCATGCCTCAAACTGGGCATGGATGGCATAAGTATCGTCTGAAAGCCCGATTGAATAAATACAGATACAGTTGATCGTTTAGATTGTTTATTTTCGCATCTCGTTAGACATATTGTTGAAGAGTTGCAGCAAAGCCAAAAGATAGTTATAGCGCAGGTTAGTTAGTGACAGCTCTATATACAAGTAGTGCAGTTCTTAGCTTAAGCCTAGAGCAACTTTATAGTTTATAATTATAGTTAGGGTAATATGTTGTGGTCTGAGAGAGTTCTGATACAAATTGTTGATAATTTAAATGGTAGTTTAATGATAAAAACAAAACGTTGTATATTACGAGTAAAAACGAAAAGGATAAATGTATATTATAGCTGAGCCCGTGATGCCTGAAAACCCCAAAGTAGCCCCACAACATAGCAGTAGCAGGGCCAACAAAAGAAAAAAACAATTTACAATAAACTTACAATTGAAGATCACACAAAGGACTGCTAAACTTAAAAGCTACACAGCTTACGACTAAGTAGCGCTCTAATCGCTCACATATGCATAGTTATAAAGATAGATTAACCCTTATTGATGATCGATTATCGATTATCGTATATCGTTTATCGTTTATGTAAACTATCTACGGATGGTGCATGCCACACTTCGAGTAAGTAACCAAAAACAACATTCGTGATCCGACTAACTTCCAACGCCCTTGCCAAGTGCTCCCGCTTCGCTTCAACTTTAGCTCCAGCTCCACATACTCCAAATGCTCAAATGCTGCCCAACGTTGACGACAACGTTGGCGTCGGTGGGGCCGATGCCGGCGCCGGCGGCGGTCCTTCGCTCACAATCGCCTTGCACATGACCATCCTGACTCCGGCGAGGAAGTCGGTTAGGTAACATCATGTGGGTCGTGGCGGTGCCGCCGCCTTGCGCGCTGGGCACATTAATGCGGTGGGTGGTGGGGGCGGTGGTGCACTGCGCATCCTTGGCACCGGCTTTATGTCGGACTTCAGCTGATGCTGCTGCTTCGGCTGCGTCGTGATGACCTTTGGTATGGTGCCCAGGCGCTTTGCCTTGGCCTGCATTACAAGATCCGCTTCGGCACCGCCCTCGGAGCTGACCGAATCATAGGACGAGGGCGTTGGCGAATGCCTGCGATTGCCCTGCTCATCCAAATCGCCATCCTCGTCATCCTCCTCGTCATCCTGCTCCTCGATCATCGTGCGGAACTCCTGTATAGAGTCATTCAGCGCCCACAGTTGAGATAGCAATGAGAGATCCAATTGACGCAGTCCGTACTGAAACAAAAGCAATAGAAACATAAAATTAGCCAAAGATACAACGTCAGATACTATTAATATATGCAGCATGTACAAGTTCTTGACGTGGCCCACCAACGCGCTAAGTCGCTCTATGCAACTTTCAAAAACCAAGGCAAGCCAACAAAACCTTAGCCAAGAGCTCCAACTAACTGGCTGACTGGCTGACTGACTGACTGACTGACTGCTTGAATGAATGATAGACGGACTGTTGTTGTTGCAGCGCTTTGCATGGCATTGATTGACAGCGCCACACAGCAACTATAACTGACGGGGACCGTCTATCGAGGCACACCCACTAAGCTATAGAAAGGTTTGGCGTTGGCTCTCGTAGAGATAGAATCCTAACTCAGCACGGAGAGCTGCGACTTCTCCATGAAGTTTGTCACCAATAGAACACATACAAATTGTTGTTTCAGTGCTTTGTAAAAGAATCCTTTTAAAAATGCTCTTAGCTGTTTTCTACAATCACTGAAAAGTTGGGTAATACGTTAGGTGTTACGAACCAGAGCCTGAGATCATAGGATCAATGATAAACATATAGTTTTCAATACAATTAACAGCTATCAGGAGAGCTTACAATCTATTGTAGATTCTTGAGCTTCCTCACGATATATTTCGAGCGTTCCTTGTAGTATATTAAAACAATTAGAAATTAGTTTTAGTTCAATTATTCATCTAGAATATACATGCTTGTAAGGTAGAGTATGATATATTTGAGAAGCTATTATTTAGAACTCTTTCATCAATCCGATAATTGGGGACAAACATCAAAACATCGTTTCTAGAAACGCACTCTTCACATTAATCGAAATGGATATTTTTATTTATTGATATAATAATTATTGAATTATGCATTATTTTAATTAATATTGAGCCGAAATTAGCAAGATAAAGCAACTGATATTTATTATAAATATCTAACTTTAGTCAGGCACCTAAGGCATATATATCGATATAGGAATTATGCCTGATTTAAAATACATATAAAGATGATTAAAACAATTATTAAGCTTCAAACGTTTTGGGTACAAGTTTAAGATTTGTTGCAATGAAATAAAAACTGAATGTCAGAAGAAAAAAATGCATTATCTTTTAAATGGAAGAAGTAAAGCTATTTTTACATTTCATTAAAACAAAAATCATGAAATGACGAACAAATTTAAAAATAAATAATTTGTAATATGAATAAAAAACAATAAAATACTGATAGTAAGCATATTTCGATTAGTCAGCTTAAGTTTGTTTTAAAACTTAAGGCATATTCGTAATAAATACGTATATCTCAGTTGATTTCAATCACAAATTGATAGAGTATCTCAGAAACGATTAATAAGCAATCTATATATTTGCAATTTCCATTCTTCTTGCTTTTTGCATTTTGCTTTTGCATATTTATGCCATGACAGTGTTCATCAATCTACCGGCTGCTATCTTGGCCTGACATTTAACAGTTCAGCGGCCCGTCAAGAAGACGTGGCATGGCAAGAGGTAGGGGCTCGGGCTGGGGCTCAGGCTTAACCTAGCTTGTCTCCTGGCCACATAAAGCAGCCGCCGTGCGTTGCAAACCGCATTTATGGCATTAAGTAACTTGACAAGAGTTCGCGGCAACTTTGATAGCGCCAGACAGTTGGCGTTAACCCAAACCCAGACCCAAACCGAAAACCCAAACAGCAGCCATTGGAGACCCGGCTCCGGCGCCGGCTCTGGAGCAGGCAGACCATTCATCTAAGCATATAGCCAGGTAGGAATACGAGTACGTATGCATATTGCCTTGGCCTGCATTTGTGGGCTTGAGCTTGAGCTTGAGTTTAAGTTTGAGTTTGAGCCAAGCTGACAACAAGACGCCTTGTGGTCAAAATGAAAGTTCCCCTGTCGCTGTCGAGTAGGAAGGAAAAATCTCATTTGTCAATTAATATCGCCGCATAATATCTCGCGCAAAAAGAAAAGCAGCACAACTTTCTGCATTGCTGCCACATCGCTGCGGCATTAAACAAATCCGCTCAAACCTGCAACGCCTGCCCCCTCCAAACCTCCCCATATCCGAAACCAACCGCCGGCCCGCCAGGCCTACTCCCACTCCAGCTGGGCTGCTAATACGCCAGACGCCAGCAGCATTGGGGGATCTGGCGTTGTCTGTGGCGGCGTCTCTGGCAATCTGATATCCATGAACCGAAGCTGCTGCAGCTGCCAACTGGTCAACTGTTTGACTGTCACATTGCATGTAATCCTGACATATGTATCCACGGCACACTCAAGGCAACCTCCCAAGTGTTAGCCATTGATGATCAAAAGCCACTTTAAAAGAAGCTAACCAGAATCAAGCAAATCATTGGGCTCGTTCACCAGAACTAATCGCTGACTGATTTCCGCTGACTGGAATATGCTGACCTAAGCAGCACAATTTGATTGATTTTGTTCATCAGTAAATCTTGAGCGAAATTCTTAAAAATTTTTACAATAGTTAAGGATAAATCAGTCAGCGATTAATACTGCTGAACAAGCCTACAGTTCCCTACGAAAAATCATAAATTTTTATTAAGCTAATACATTTTCAGAATAAATAAATAATCTGTTAAAATATACAAAGTTATTCCGAATATTAAATATCTTTAAAAACATGTAATATGTTGTATTACCAATTTTCTAGCAATAAGAAAATGTTAAGTAAAACTTTACGTTTGGTATGAAGAAATCTACTCTCAGAACAAATTTGGTTATTTAAGGCAGGCTTCAATGCGGCCCCTTCACGACGATCATGATCAAGCTGAAAAAACTGACTCAGACAAATAATAATAATATATGACAAATTTTACGCATATATACAGTTCAGTGAATCGTCGCGATCCGAGCTTGATCAAGCTGGTTGTTTATATAGCTATTTTTATTTATTATATATTTACATATACCCGATGCAGCTATTTTTATAGGTATAACGCTCAAAAACTGGGTTAAAATATATCCCACAAGAGAGCTTGTTGACTTTGTTATTTTGATTAGTCTAGTTTGCAAATTTGCACGGGTCAGCCAATGCATTAGCACAGTTTCAATTGGCACACACCCCCGCAGAGACACATACATACAATACACACTTTGAAGTCATGTATGTTAATTAGAGCTTAATTGGCATTAGACTATGAGGCGACAAGTGCAGCAGGTTTTACAATTACCACCCACAGTCAAAGCACCTTGCAGGCAGCTGGCACAGTTTACACACCCACCAGAGACGAGTATGGATATTCCATAGAAGCCGATAGATATTTCCGCATTACTTTGGCTACGTGCCCACACAGGGCACAACTACGAGTACGAGTACGAGTACGAGTACAAGTATTGAAGGCAAATCCATGGCAAATAAGCAATCAAAGACAGGGGAAAATGTTGAGATATGTTATGTATATTGGAAATGGTGCAGACAACGCCTCGACTCGAGAACAAATGGAATTTATGGCCAGTGTTCGACTGTAAAATCTGTTTGCGGAAGACAAACAGTCGCCGCCTTTACCGACTTGAAATGAAGTTTTGCGGCTTCGCAGCGTTCTATGAAAAATATTGCAAATTCGCAACCGCAATAAGAACAACATGCCGAAGAAGCGCCACAAGAGGCAAACAGCAAAAATAGCGAAACTTAACCGCACTCAAAGTTCTGTTATATAAGTCCAACTTCAAGATGAACTTTGTGACCACTCGGCGTATGCGTAATACTCGATCTTGCATCATTTTGCATGCTGAGCGGCCAAAGACACGTCAACTGCGAGTACTCGCTCAATGTCAGCCAGGCAGCGCAATGCAGTTTTATTATTATTTTGTAATTAGCCAAACACTAACTCGTTTGCTTTTCAGTTTACCTAATTAGCGGCATCATTGTTTGACATTGAAAAAACGGTGACAGGGTGACAAACATGCAACATTAAAGACAAAAAATGCTGATGACCAGCACTGGATGAAGTTTAACAATGCAGATTTTAGATAAGTGGAGCAATTGTTTGGAGTAAACGAGCAAAAACTTTGCCAAAGCCTTGATCAAAGAAATTCATACTATAATTCCAGAAGGTTCAAAAGGTTTCTGAAGGTTTCACAATATTATAAAATGAAAACTGAATGAATAATGAATTTAGGAATACATCAAGTGTGCATCAATACTTCACATTAACTATTTTATTTACTACAAATTAAATTATTTTAAAATTAAATTTAAAGTTATGCATATCTGATTGAAAGATGGAAGAACTTTTAATACGATTTAAATTTTTGTTAAGCTCTAAAGTGAAAACTGAAATATCAATTTAAAAAATATGAATCAACGGGTAGGTATAGAAATGAAGTTGACAACAATCAGCTAACAAAATAATCGATAAATCGATATACAATATCATTAAGCTAGAATACAAAAAGACCTTTATCGGTTTTGTAGATCTTAAATTTGAATATAGTATTATTCTAAAAATTGCTGACCTTACTTGTTCTTAATTCACATTCATTATGCATTTTTTCTTATATATAATTGAAATTTGCCTAAGTTTGTTTTATTGCTATTGTATTTCGTACTTTCAGTTTTCAAATTATGAATTTTTTTATAAGTATATAGTTCAAATATGCCTGTGTTTATTTTATAGCTATTATATTTCGTATTTAAAATTCTTTGCAATTATTTGCATACAATGTGCATTTTTTGTATCGTTTTAACGACTTGAAGCTTTGACCTTCTACTGCTTTGAACACAGTAAAAATTGCGTGACTAAGACTGGGATTGTATACTAATTTACAACACATTTATGTATGAAAAGAAATGAAAATAAAAATAATTAAGTGCATTCTTACAACACTGAATCTAAAGAAATAAAAGTGGGCGCTACAGTAAGCAAAATTTAAATCATAATAATACAAAATTTTATAGCTATTGTAGTATCTCGAATTTCAACAATGATTTACCGTTCAATGAGCTATTGTTGGCATATATGTCACGGTTATTTATGTACTAGTATATAAGCACTATGAACTTCACGGATGAACATAAGTAAGTATCGTAAGATCGTAAATTGCAAGTCATTTGGCAGAGAGACATCAGACTGTGCCACAAAATAAGCATTAATGAGTTTTTTAAGGCGGTTATTCTTGAAGTTTTTTATGCAACCGCGAGGCAGGTGGCACGCGGCAGCTAGATGCGACAGGGCTGGGTGTAGAGCACTCGTAATTAAGCCCAACACATGGCGCCATTAGCCTCCAAAGAACAACTTTCGCTCGAGTGTCATAAAACGCAATCGATAATGTTGAAAATTTAATTAGCCCCAAGCGCTTGGAAATGTTTAAAATAATACAGCGAGTATTATATTTTTGTTATGTACATAAGCCCGACGGAAGCCCTTAAAGTACGACTGTAGTATCTCATGGATGCAGTGGCAATAAACTAGCGACAGAGGGCACAACATGCGGCACAAGTTGTTGCATGCATGCATTATGCATGCGTGTATCTTGTTCTTGTCGCCTGGCAGCTTATATCTATCTTTAGCTACAAACACAACAGGAGAGAGAGACGCAGAGAGAGACAGGACTGAGTAAGGGAAGGGAATAGGGTGTGCCTTAGGGGCGTCGCACTATGGAACATGTGCCTGAAATGCAATTTTAAAAAGGACAAGGTTATAATAGGGATCGGAAAATGAATTATATCTTAAAATCCAAAATAAATATTTCCGAAATAGAAATAAAAAATATTCTTTGACTTTTTGATTTTAATTAATCTTCGTTTAATAACTTAAAAATTAAACTTATTTTGTTTTAATTAAAATGTCCAATTTGTAAAGACAATAACCAAATATTGATTAAAATCTTTCGTAAGTTTTCAAATATATGATTTATTATTGCTTACAGATTAATAACTTCGGATTGCTTGCAAAATATGGTTATTATAGTTGTGTATCTATAAGTGACTTAAGCGTAAGTTGTAGTTATGCAGGAAGAACTGACATTGGAAGGAAAGTGTATGAAAAGTAAAAAGAAAACTTGACTGGTATTCAAGCCTGGAACTTATGTATTTGGCCAACGCCTCAAAGTAGGCCCATATGATTCACAGACTTATCGATCCCAAAGATCGAAGCACAATCTACTGTTATAAGATTTGCCACAAATTCAGACAGTATGCGCCACTGTGCGTCGGCAGCACTTCAAACAGTTGTGCGTTGTTGCAACATGAACTTTGGTGACCGCTGCGCTGAGAATGCTGCTGCAAATGCGGAAGCGCCTCCCCAGAGATAAGCTGGCCAAATGTTTTAGCCATTGTCACAGTTCTAGCAGCTATTGTTGTTGTTATTGTTGCTGTGTAACTTAATTTAGCCAACTTTGTTGCTGTTGTCGATTTTAAAGCCAAAGGCAAACAACAACAACGGCGACGACGACGACAACTTTTTGGCATTTGCATTGCAAGCTGACGACAACGGCAGTCACGCCTTTCAACTTTAGCGCCAACTGCACAGATACAAAGATACGCAGATACACAGATACACAGATACGTACAAAAAGATACAGATATATAGAGACGCCAGGCCGCCAAGCCGCTGGCGACATTTTGACGTGCCCAGAACATTGTCAACTGTGGAATTTTTGCACTTGCATTCGCAACTTGGCGCCCACCCTCTCTATAAGACCGAATATATATATATTTAGACACGTTGCTTATTTATTGCCTGTTACACGCTTTGCATTTCGCGCCATTCATTGGCCATTCATTCCAAGCCAATCCACTCAAATCCACTCGATTCCACTCCAATCCACTCCACTCCTTTCGCAAAAGAACTCGGCACGTACAAGCTGATCAAATGTCAACGATACCCTCCTACTTACATCCTATAAACCGTTCATCTAACGGGCTCTTAGGCTCGTATATAGTACATATTTGTGCATCCATATGTTTATACCGGTACGTAGGTACGTAGGTGCCCAAAGGCGCCGCGACGTGCTGGCATGTCAAAGCCAAACCAAACCAAATCAAATCGAATCTGTTCGCGCCATAAACAATATACTTTATATGCAAGGCGTCAACCGCCGATTGAAACTTGAAGCTGCCCTTTGTCGCAGCGCCACACAGGCGCTATAGACTCAACTATCGATAACAGCGATAGTTTTATTATTCCCACCACCCATTAATTGGCTGAGAGAGGGGCTAATAAAGTTATGCAAAAGTATGTAACAGCTGTATCCGTTACCATAAAGTACGGATGTATGCGAACATTACCAATCAGCACCACAGTCATGTTTGTCTGTATGATTATCATTGTAAATGACAGGAGCATGCTCTTTAATACACTTCAATTTTTAGCATACCATTTATGTATCCTAAGTATTTCAGAAGTACTGATCAAAAGAAGAAACTTTTGTCTGTTTTGTGGTGCATTTTAGTGACCACACTCAGCTCGATAGTATATAAATGTCAGCACCATCTATATTTGCGCATCTCTAATATATAAAGCAGGAGTCACACAATATGGCATTTTGCCACATATCGTTATCGAAATCCACCCTACAAAATTATATATAGTGAGTGAGATACTTGCTCACAGGATGTTTCAAATCACAGATTTCTTTGACCATCACAAAATCTTAATTCATTTTTAGGCCATCGCAAAAGTTGGCAATACATCATATTTCTTTGGAATTGATTCAAAAGTGAATTTGGAATACATATGCCTGAGTTGATTACAATTGCAGTTTCTAAACACCACTTATTAAAGGTATTTAATAAATGTAATACAACAATATGTTTGTAATAATAAAGAACAGTATGATAGAAAGCTAACAAGAATATCAAAACCAATCGATATAAGAAACGTAGAGCGCAATATCGATACTATCGACAGCTCCATCGATTGTTTGCAACAGCGGTAAATTCAAATGTCTGTTGGGTTACTTCAGACCTCAATTCAGTTTGTCTTCTAGCCTAGCACTTTCGACTATATCATTCTCGTTATATCGTCCCAATTAATTAACTGGTAACACGGGAACATCTCTGGGCCCGTTTGGAGTTAACAAAACGGTTGCCTAGTGGCATTAAGACACACATATGTAGCCCCAATGCATGCATCCCCAACGAGTTTCAATTGCACACGCAGCTGCCACAACAACAACAACAACAACAAGTATTACAACAACAAATGCAGCTACAACATAAAAGTTGCCAGGCCAAAACGGTAGCCAAAAAACTGCTACAGAGCCATAAATAAAACGGTGTGTACAACTTTTTTGTTTGTTTAGTTTTTATTTTTATATTTTTGTTTTTGTTTTTGTTGTTGTTTTTCTTGTTGACTGCAATGCAAAATTACGCAACATTTTTGTGGCTGATTCCGCACTGATTGATAAGCCAAACAAACAAACAAATAAACACAGCAGCCGCACAACTACCAAAATCGAACCGAAACCCATTTCCCCAGTCTATGGGAATGCTGCAGTTTTTGGAGCTATTTAGAGGCTGCAACAGCGGCCCCAACTCGGCGAGCAGCTCATTAAAATATCTGCCTGGCCAAAGGTGTTGATGTTTTTCCAGTAGTAAACAGATTTTAAAAGAGTGCGAACATTTCCGAACTCGAATATCATTATAAATGTCATTAAGAGCGCTGCATATAAGTGGAAGTGATGAAATACACAAAAATTCTGTTTAAATAAGGCACATGTGTCACACAAAGTAACCAGGGAGAATTAACATTGCACGAGATCTTTAAAAGATCTTTGAAGTCTACAGCGAATATTGAAAAGTTGGACTTATAAGTAGTAGTACACAAGTTATTTATACATATCACAAGAATAGGATTAATACCAAATGGGCATGAAGGATCAGAGGTTGTAGAAAGCAACATACACTAATGATGTTCTAGTACAAACATTCTTCATTTTCGTACGATGTTGATAACTTTCTGAAGTTCCTTAACACTCTACACTTTAGTCACATAGTATGCATGTGAACCAAAGGACCACAGAGGACAGATGCCTGTAGCAAACAATGAATACGAATTAAGACCAATGCATAAGGTTCTCAGTTTCTTCAGATACCAAAGACTTCTTGGCTTCATATATATCTCCCACAAAGTGACCATTGAGGATGAGTTTTTGTAGGAAACAAAGCGAGAGTTTACTGAACCTACTCATACTATGATTTTGAAGCTTTGCCAAGATCTTTTTCTCAGGGTGTTGACCACAGCAAAAAGTTCTGATTTGCAAGACTTGCTGTAGATCTTTAACAAGCTCGTTGAAAAAGAGAAAGATCATCCAATTGGTGCAGCGGGCACAAGTAAATAATATCTGAACATATTTGTCACAGTGTGATTTATCTAATGCAGCTCTGTGTTGCATTTGCAGCCGCTTGGGGCAGCTGTAAATTTCCATTGCAAAACATTGCCAAACAGATTGCTCCCCACTCGCCGAGTGGCCCTGGGCAAATTAAGTGCGGTGCTGTGGGTATGTTAATCTATAGACTCGTGTACGAGTACCAGTACGAGTACGAGTATGTTAGCCCCCATCGTGTAAGCTGTTGTTGCATGCCCCCATTTGGCATTTGCCATTTTCTAATTGCACAAATGCGCGACCCAAGCCAACAACTTGGCCCAAAGACAATCGCACCGTATGCGGACGGGGGTGCTGCCGGGGTAGATTGCCAAGATTAAGGAGCCATCGCTGCCATCGACTGCGTTGCATGTGAGCGCTAATTTTTGTAATTTGTGTGCAACTGTCAACGCAAGCCAAGCCACGGGGCTGGAACCGCAGCTGGGGCTGGAGCTAAAACTAAAGCTGGAGCCGGAACTTTCACTCGCAGGTAATGGCTCCAATGGATGCACACCGCATGCAGCTCCAACTCCAGCTCCAGATCCAATGAGTTGACGCTGTTTTGATTGCCAAGCTCAGCGAATGTTTATTTGTTTGTTTATTGGCCTGGGCCCCATTTAATTTCAGTCGATTGAAACCGTAATACCCCCCCTCCGCCCTCGCCACCTACCAGCCGCTCCTGCCCCCGCGGCCCGATCTTGAATCTGCTGCATTGTATCCACTTTGCATGTCATGGCGCTGTTTGGCTCAGTGCATTTGTCAGCTTCCCATTGCAGAGAGTACATTGCTATAAATTTTTATTAATTTTTTATGTTAGTTTTACGTGCCGCGACACTTTCATCTCCTGCCGCAATCAGCAGGCACACAAATCGTTTAATAAATATTAAAATATAATATATAATATACACATGCATGCTAGCTACAGTAGAACTTCCCCAAAACAAACTTGATTTCGTTTAACTTTAAATATAAAATACAAAATATTTAGTTTAAAAAGAAACTACATTTTTTGTTATAACAAGTAAGAATGCTCTAGTCGAGTATACCCGACTACGAAACTCCCTGTACCCAGGTCTAAAACTTCCAATCATATGTTCGTCTCTTACACATGCACGCACACATACATACACAAAGCCGCACACACGCGAGCCACAGCCTACGCAAGGCATTTTAAGTCGTGGCTGTGCTTCTTCTTCCCCCCTCGCTCCAGTACTGAATCTTGTTCGTTGAATAACTTCCGTGTTTATTATCCGATCGACTTAAAATTTTGACAGTAGATCAAGAGTGACCGATGTAATGTACATGCCAAATCCCAAAGCTATATCTTTAAAAGTGTGTCTGTAAAACGTTTTGATCGAATTGCGGGGGAACGGGGAGAGATATCTGAGATCAGAAACAAACTTGACCTGCTCCTGCTATACACGAACCTACATTCCAAATTTGGTGTCTCTAGCTCTTATAGTTGCTGAGATCCTTGCGTTCATACATACGGACAGACAGACGGACAGACAGACGGACATGGCCAAATCGAAATCTCTTTTGATACTGATCAAATATATATATACTTTATAGGGTCGGAGATGTCTCCTTCTGCCTGTTACATACTTTTGCACAAATCCAATACTCCCTTTTTACCCATTTTATGGGTACAGGGAGTAAAAATAAATATATATATATTTAAGTTTCTTTTTTGGTGTAAGACGATTTTCGCTCGCATTTTTAGTATTTGGTTAAAAGTTAAACCAAAACGGAAATATTCCAAAATATGCCAGTTTAATTTTAAAACTTCCCAGAAAGTTTAAGGTATAATATTTTTCTGGTATAATATGTTAGAACTACTCTCTTTAAGTATGTCGCCATCTTTGTTATCTCTCTCACTGTTTATATACCTAGATGGTTTCATTTTAAAATTTTTTGGATTTTATATATACACTCTACCCTGCTTTAAAATTTAGACTACTTTTTTTATTTAGAGTGCACATACTTAACTTCAAAATGATTTTTGTTATTTTTGCCTTGATGTGCAATATTAAAATTATTTTAATTCACTTTATTATCTTATTTTCAGACCCGAATGACATATTTGATTTTTTCCGCAATATATCACCTATATAGTACCTGAGTTGTACTAATCTCTATTTGAAATTGAGTTCGCTTTAAAGCAGTTCTACAGTATTTCTGTTTATGCCTGTGTTTACTGCTTTGACTGTGACACACCTCGTAAACGGAGCGTTCCAGCAATTGTCCAAAACTTGCCCCCCACAATTTGCATATTATAACCATAATACAATATATTATAAGCTCATTGCGCCATGACGTTTATTTCGATATGCAGGTAAGTATATATGTGTACGAGTATATATACATATATATATGTTTTGCCCCCAACGGATCTTGGCTTCAGTGACTCGCACATAATTGGCCACGGAGCCGTGTCCGTGTCAAGTGGAGCCGTTAGGTGGGGAGCTAACTGGACTATTGTTGGCTCCCCGCACTTTGTATGGTTTTCAATTAGCCAGCTTAACCTTCGTTGCTCCATTCTTTCACCCAAAACAAGGTTTAAACTTTAAATACAACTCAGTAAAACTCAAAGGCCACAATTTTATAGAATCGGCGTCGGCATTGCTGACATTTAGCCAAAAGTAATAATAGCCAAAAAGGCACTGATATATCTGGCAATACAATAAATAACATTTAAAGAAATAAATACTCAAATAACCATCGCAAATCGCAGCAGGTTGCCGGCTTATTGTTTACATTGCGCTGAATTAAAACTGTAATATAAAAGCGCCAAGCAATATTTGGCTAAAACCAGTGGCGTGGCAACAATCTGAGGGGGCTAAGCAAATAGATGGTATATTCATGAGCGGTAATATCGACTTCATGAAATATTATGCATATTTTATACTTTACTTACTAATTATTATTTTTTTTATTTATATAATTATGTTTATTATTATTATCATTGCTAATATAAATAATATGATGATTATAATTATAAATTTTATTATTATATTTATTTTTATTTTATATTTAATTTTTTTACATTTTATTATATTAAATTTGTAATAGTTTTAATAATATAATTATTTTTTTATATTATTCTATGCGTATTTAATTTTATAGATTTTACTAATTAAAAGTCAAATTAATGATATTTTACTTATATAAATACATTTCTTTAACTTGAAATTTAACTAGGAATTGTAAGAAGCGGGACATGCAGATTCTGTGAAATGGAGGCTGAAACCTCATCACACATACTAGCAGACTGCACTACCCTTGCCAGAAGAAGAAACAGGTACCTGGGTGGGTTTTTCCTTCAGACAAACGATATAGGTACTCTAGATCCGACCAAGATCCTTGCATTCATGCAGGAGATAGGGTTGATGAGTGAGCTTTAGGCTTAGAAGGGGGCACAATAGATCTCATAGGTCGCAGTGCAACGCTCCCATCACTAATAATAATAATAATAATAACTTGATCCCTTAACAAAACAAACAAAAAGTCATGAAACTTTTAAGTATTGAAGCTAAAACAGCGTCCTTTATATTCTGACCTTCATATTTAACCATTCAGGAATCTATTTATTAAAAAGTTACTTTTAACCATAACTTATTATATTTCATATGTATTCTATTCTATTTTATAAATTCTATTTTTATTTTTTATACTTTTTGCAAACTTAATAATCAATTCTCAGGATTTAGTTTCCCTCCCTTCTGAAATCTTCCATTGTCAAAAGTTATTGTAGCGTTTCGAATGGCGGCAAATAAAATGAAAATCATGTTTTAAATTGTTTATTTGTTTTTATTTTACAGTGTTAGCTCGTCTTTTACAGCTGCCACACGGTGTAGAAAAAAAGAGCAAATTTAAAAGTGAATTTTACACTCAGCTGCACAAGAAGTTGGCTAAGTTGCGAGGCATTAGCCACAAATTACGAGTGGTATGTATAAGCAAAACAACAATAACAACAATAACAACAACAACAACAACAACAGCACACAAATTACTGATGAATGTAAGCCAGGCCAAGATATCAGCAATCAGCCGGCTGTCTTGTAACCTGTTTCCTGGCCAACATTTTTGGTTGTTGCCACAATTAGCGTCGCCTCCAACGCGCCAGTCTCGTCGCACAATTATTAAGAGACTTATTGGGCGTAAAATGATATAATAACAATCCAGCGACAATTTATTGTTGCACATCTCTCAAAGCCATTTACAGCAGACTTTCGCTTTCCTCATTTTCTTATTTCTTATTTTGATTATTTCTGTCTGCAGTTTCCTGTGTGAAAGGTTAACTAGGGCCAGAGGAATGCCACATGCAAAAATTCTACACACATCAGACACAACATGTCTGTGTGTGTGTAGATTGTCTGAGTGTGGCTAATTCTGCACAGCTGAGGGAATGAAAGAACTTCCCCATTCGCCAATCCTCGGCAATTCCTCATTCCCAAAAGGGCATTTACATTAATCCGATTTATTTATAGACCACAACATCCATAGTTTATTTTTGCAGGTGCCTGGCAGCCAGTCCGCGCCTGGGCGCCCCCATAGATCATTAGTGGGCTCCGAGACAGGCGCAACTGCAACCGAATATGGCAAGAGGCAGCAAACAACGACAGCTGGAAAAGCTGAATCAATCTATTTGCACTCAAAAAAAGTATGCATCCGATGTCAGATAAGTGCCATTAGATCACAGAAAAGGGTATAGATTATAGGAAATTATTTCATAAAATGGGATAGAAAATACTTGCAGAATAAACAAAATGTGATTGAGGAAACTAATAAGCATTTTCTATCTACGCTTATAATTATTTATTTATAAAATGAGAAATGCAAAAAATATTATCTTATTTATATTTATATGAAACACTTTATTCTATAATACAGCAGAAATTTAAACACTTTTCTACAATGAGCCTACAATTATTTAAATATTTCGATTGAATACACTTTTCTGCAATCTTCAATAGAAATTTCTGTTAATCAGTAAACATTTTCAGCACATTTTAGCAACAAATATGTTGTTGATTGTCATTATATTGTAGAAAACTCTTTATTCAAATTTAAGGCTTCAAAAACTTTTCATTTTATTCAAATCATAAAATCTCTTTACAGTTTATTTATATATATTTTGCCTTTTTCAACATTATAAAGAAATGTTTTTAATGATTTATTTAACATTTTTCTGAGTGTGCAAAGCTCCCGCTGTGGCCTGTGGCCTGTGGACTGTGATGAGGTATCCAAATCCAACGCCAGCTGTAGCTCGATGCGGACTCCTCTGTTCCAATGTCAGTGTCCAAATCATTTCATTATTAATTATGCATGCCGCCGGCGCGACTGCACTCCCCTTTCTCCCCGCCAAAAACGGAGCTGGACACTTGCCGTTTGTGATATAATCGGAGCCGGACTTGAACCGAGACTGACATTGGTTCCACTCACTGATTTTAGCATGATGCATGCAAAGGTTGCCATTTGCCACACACAACAGCACACATGCAACAATACTTGCCACGCTGAGGCAACGTTGGCTCTTGGGTGACGTTGACCCCAGCTCAGAAGAATCGCCAAGGCAGTGAGTAAAGCCACCGGAAGGTGAATTTCAAAATCGAAAGAAAGGTGCACAGCAAGTACCCAAAATGACGGCATCGTCAGAAATAAAGAAACGAACCGTAGAAAGGAAGGGGAACGTAGCAAGAACAACAACGGAAGCGGAAAAGAATAAAATATGAAAAAGTACTATCATATGAACGCTTACAAAACTAATTGAAGTTTCTTTTATGGTCACTAAACACCATAGTATTTTTCATAGTGATGATAGACGATAAAATAAAAAGTACTGAGCCAACTAATCGAATAGCCTGCACTTACTTATTTATATGTACATTTATACTTAGGAGAAAAAAAATAAAAAAGAATATAATTAAAATCAAAAATATAATCATGTTTAAAAGATGATCATATTGTAGCAATACAGAGTATCAGCATGTGCAATATTAGTATATAATCAACGTTAGTTATAAAGTATTCTATAAGTATTCAAATGTTATCGACAAATATCATAAAGTTATTTGACAAGTAATGAAGTGTGAAATGTATCGTAATGTATTTAAAAAGTACTCGATAGTTAACATAAATATCTGTTATCGTTTGAAAAGAAGTATCGATGTTGATCTTCAATAAAGGCAGTCGAAAATACACGCTGAACAAACAAGACGACTAAGACTATAATATATTGATGGACTTGATTCTCTTATAGAAAATTGTCAATATATCTATCATGTATCATATCTATCATATCTACATCAGTTATAAAATCCAAAAAAAAAGTATCAATTAATATTCAAAACAACTGCAGAAATCCAAAACCTACATCCTTCTCAAAACTGTAATCTACGAGTACAGATACCCTTGAAGATTGTTCTAAACATATCAGAAACTTTGCACATTTGCAAACTTTCTAAAATCTATAAGAAATTAAAAAAATATATATTATTTTTAATCAGGCCTTTGAAGATTTGAAAACCTACATCTTTTCAAATCTATAGTCTTACGCGTACAGCGAGAATTTTGAAAATCGTATTATAAAGATCCAGAAGACGAAAAACTTATTAATTAATATTCAAAACAATCTAGCCATTAATTGATCACGCATTTAACGAGTTGAAAAATCTACATCTTTTCAAAACTGTAGTTCTGCGAATACAGAGTTCTTTGAAGAACGTTCAGAACATATAATGGTACTTTTAAAATAAACTTTCTGGATTTTCGAGGAAATTCCTATGGGACTAGCCGAAACAACTTTTACTAAGCTCATTACCACGTGTGCGCCAATCAATTTCAATCAAAGAACATCTTGGCAAGAGTTCATTAAACCCCAAGCGACAAATAGAAATTACTTGGAAAATGGCGGATGCAAATCATCAAACGTGACCATCTAAGCAAATGAATCTTTTACGGCAGGTAGAACCATTTTATGGCCCAGGCTGCGATTTGGTTGGCTTTGGCTTCAGATTCAGCTTCAGCTTGTGGCTTGTGGCTTGTGCCAAATAAAGTGAAACAATCAAGAAGGCAAAAAACTGTCCGCCAAAGACTTGGCCAACAGAGAGAAAACTGAAGACGGCAAAAAAGAAATGAAGTAAAAAAGCAAAGAATGGCAAACGCCAATCGCGTTCAAGGCCGTTTTATGAAAGCCATAAAAAGTCATTTCATGCCTTGATGCATTTCTTCTCTACTCACAAAGCTGGCCCCTGGGCTGCGATGTTGTTCGCTTTTTGTACATGAATTTAATTTGCAGCTAGTAAAAGAAAAAGGCAGAAGAAACAAAAAGATATAAACAAGTAAGAACAGCTATCTTTGGGATGCAAAAGATAATATACTCGTATACCCTTGCAGTAAGGTTTTTCATACAGAAACTCTAATTGAGATCTATCGTTTATATGGCAGACACGTTATATAGTCATGGAATTTTGATCAAAATGATCACAGCTATTTAAAATATATTAAAACTCGAATTCGCTCAGTTTGGCTAAGATAGCTTGAAAATCCAAAACGCTTTTCAGAAAACAGCTTAATTTTCAGTCGATTGTTCCAGTGGCTATAAGTTATAGTCCGATTTTCATAAGACTTGCTCAACTTGCATGAATATTATCTAAATTTAGATTGATTGAGTTTAATCAGGACATATTGGAAATTATAAGAGATTATCCCACATCAACTGAATTTTCTGCCGAAGGTTCCTATAACAGCTATATATTATAAGGATCTGATCTGTTCTGCACTTTATTTTTTTAATTCTTTGTAAGTATTTGGTGGTTATGATCGGCCACTTGGGATCTTATCCAACCATATAACATATTTATAAAGATCATAAATGTAAACAAAAAACCTACTTAAAAAAAAAATAAATAAACAGTAGAAAAAAATAAAAATAAAAATATTATGTACAATATTAGAGGATTCTCCTACTGGGTAGGTACCTTGGGTGTTCTGCAATGTATGCATCTATAAATATTTCTGCTTAGTTTAAAAACTGAAAGATACAGACAAACTAGATCGACTTGGTTTCCAACGCTAATCAAATATATTTATACATCTGCTGTACCTGCCTTCAATGCGTTACACAGTTTGTGGCAAAGTTATAGTACCTTCTGTGAGGGTATAAATAAGAAAAAGACAAAGAAGCAACGCACTGCAAAAAAGCCAAGTTATAAATTAGTTGGCTCAATTCAAGCGACTGGGGCTTAATGGCTGCGCATGCGCTGATTAGTTTTTACCCCTAGTTTTCTCCTATTGTTGCTGGTCGTGTTTTTATGCGTTTTCTTGCATTACAACAAAGTTTATTACTTAATCTACAACGCAGCTCACATTAGGAGGCAACAAAAGCCCAGCAGCAACAACAATTGTGCGCAATTTGGCTTCGGATAATTGTGCTGAGGAGAGTCTCTACTCTATATGGCTGCTCATTAATATGGAATGTATGCGGCTTTGTCTAGGGCCTAATTCTATGGGCCTTTAGCCGCTCGCTTCCAAACTGGCCAGAGATATGCCCAGGCCCAGGGGAAAGCTGTCCAGTCAACTGCCCAGACTTGACAGCAAATCTCGCAGACAAGCAGAGATCGCCTAGAAATCAATCGGAGCTCAAAAAAAGAGCAGAAAATATTAAATGAAAATTGAGTTGTGGCCCATGGAAGCAGAAAATTATCACGTCATAACTATTAGAGCTGTCTAGCATCTAGATTAGCATCTCAATCAATTTGCATGCCAAGCAGCTTGCCTCACTCTCAGTTTCTCCTTATGGAACCCCTAAATCAAATGCTTCCCTCAGGCAGAACGAAACACACACACAAGACGCCAAGATCAATTTATATAAATTGAGCACTTATAGTTCTCAACTAGTTTAAGTCTAGACTAAGATTAGCCCTGAGAATAAAAAGTTATGTTTGGGTTTATTCAATCTTATACTTTTACTCGCTGAGAACTTCCGGCTATTTCATGTCTCATAATCAACAATTTTATTTTGTATTTATTTGTTCAATTTACCATTTATCATTTTGGCCAATTGACATAAATTGAAGCTTGCATAATAATTCATCTATGGCATTTTTTGAAAGCTGATCTAATAACTTTAACGGCCTCACTGACCTTCACCAAATGTTTACTTTCAGTTTCCATAATTGAACTGACATAAGTAATAAAACAACAGCGACAGATTGCAAAAAATATAATAGTAATAATAAGAAAATGGCTATAAATAAATACGAGTGTGTTGTCTGTAGTAGAGTATCAATTTCTTTGGTTTTATCTGTGCCGCTTGCTAAACAATTGAACAATTGAAAGCAAAAGCGACCAACTAACATAATTGCAGCACACACACACACACACACAACACACACTTGCTCCCATGTGTGTGCTACACACCCACAAACAGTTCACAGCTTGAATCGTTAATCATTCAACCGCAGCATTTGCAAAAACAAAGGAATACTAAACCAGGCCCAAACCCCCAGAGCCCCCGCCCATGCCCCGCTGCACCCCCAACTCGAGGTCCGGCGACAGGCCGCGCGTAATTGTAAACGAGTAAATTTAAATGTTTATCCATTGGCAATAACAACAAGCTAAAAAAAGCAATTCAACATTTATATACACTTTCTAATTTCATTGCAGATGATTTCAATATATTATATATAATTTTTTATAGTACTATATTACCATAACACCATAATACATAATACAATACAATAATGAAATTTATTATTATGGTTTTCGTTTTATGACATTCATGTAGTTATTTATTAATTTCATTGTGAGAGTATGCAGAATTTATGTTTTTATATATTTTCCTTGATAAAAACGAACATTTTAATAATACATATTAATAAATATATATATTCGTTCCATTTCTTTTGTAATATACAAGTAAGTATAGACCATTTTTTTAAAGGTTAATTATTATTATTATTAGGTATTTTAATGGGACAATGTATGACAGCGGCCTATGCGAAGAAACTTGGCATCATAAATGCACTTGCCCAGCGCTCATAAGAAGCAGACTCAACCATCTGGGATCCCATAAATTCACTTCACTGGGAAATGTATCGAGGACACCACTAAACCAACTCTTCTAGAAAACGATCTTCAAAGAATCCTAGACGTCGCAAGTTTCATATATGCGAAACCACTAAAGACCTGCCATCTCAACCTGACATAACCTATTATATTATTTTACTTTAAGAACTAGCAATAACATTTCCTATATAAAATCCACCATAATGAATTTTATTTAAATTTACAACCCTTTAAAACTATCATATAACATTTATTATATATTGTTTTTCTCGATTATTGATTTGATAAATTTGCATTTAATTTATTAATATATATTTTGTAAAATTTATTTATTTTGTTCTTGATTTCCGTTCTGAGTTCTCTGATACAATTTTCCAAGCCTTCACTTTGCTAACTGTTGGAAATAACAGCTCCTCCTATCCCTCTCACACTTATGTTAATACAAAACTTAACATTATAGGATTATATTTTTAAGAACCTACGGGCACACTCATTTTTATAACTTCCTCTTCCTATTGAATCTTGTAAGTGGCTGGTTGTGTTGTGCTAAAATAAATAATGAAATCTAAAGAAATATAAATAATCATCAATCATAAACTAAACAAAAGTGTATTATTGTGTGTATTAGGATTTGCACTAGTCAAATTCCAATACTGACAGTGACTACAAAATATTGTATTCAAAAGATTTTGCTGACTCTGCGAACTGAGTGTTGCATATGTTGCATGCGAAACTTATAGTACTCATTTGAGTGCAGGGTATCATAAAATGGTTGGGCAAAAACAATGACCAATTACTATGTCATTGGGCGCGCGTTGGCGTTGGCGTTGCCGTTGTTGTCCGGCGTTTGCCTTTAACTTCGAGCCGACTTTGAGCGCGTGAAATTAGTTGAAGCTGCAACAGCAACAACAACGAGAGCAACTGGAGCGTAATTGGTAACAAGACACATAGCAGCAATTGTAATTTAATTGTATCGGGGCAACAGGTAATAGATAATAGATAATAGCCAACAGTAATGGATGGAAGGCGGCTGCTTGGAATCTCCCAAATGGCAGCCCAGCCCACAGATGACGCCTGACCCAAAAAAGGAGTGCAAAATAAAATCACAAAATCACAAAATCACAAAATACAAAATACTCGTAAATGGCCAAAGTGAGCCGCAGAAATGTGCAGAAAATATTGCACAACTGGCATGCAAATTGCCAAATGGCTTAAATGTTTAATGTGCTCGTACTTGCCACAAAAATTGGCGCTTAAAACGGAGCACAACAAAAAAGGCCAAAAACTGTTGCAGCTAAACACAGCAACACAATGCTTCTAGATGTATTTCTAGGAGGGGGCTAGGAGGGGACTTACAAATAGAGTCGAATCGTGGCCGCTCCTAGTTACAGCACCACCGTCAGCAGCACAATTGTAGTTTTGTTTTAGTTTCGGTTTTACACCTACGCCTAGTTGAACATTAAACAGGTTCTTATAAAAGGTCGCCACAGCCAGGCATAAAATGTGAAAGGTTTTGGCCAGCTTAGACTTTAGACCTGGCTAAGTCAAAGATTGGCAAGCCTCTGTTGGCTGCAGTCAACAGCTGGCTCCAACCCACAAAATCCAAAATCCAATTGGCTTGCAATTAAAAACAAGTCGCCGTTGCGTTACAAATGTGAAATTATTACGCAAACAGCAGCAGACAAATTTTAATTTATTTAATTGCAATAAAAAGAAACCAAAACAAAAACTAAATTACAAATCAACTGTCAACGACTACGATGACTGACGATGACGATGACGATGAGGCTTGGTCAAGAGCAAGACATCAACGGCGAGTTGGCCTGCACTTTGTGGGCCTGGCTAACATACCAATAGACAAACCGTCAGCTGGCAGCCTCAAAACGTGTCACAATTCACAAGCCAGCGTCATGTGCGGATCGTGATCACTGTATCAGCTGAAAACTGGAAACTGGAAAAGTATTGGCCAAATACTACAAATCTCACATAAATATGCGCATGTGAAAAACTTTAACTTGTTTGGATCCGCATAGCAAACGCATACATTAAGATACAGATACATAAAGTTCCTTGAGCTGTGACCTGTTCATTTACAACATATTCTATTGATATTTTATGGCTTCGTAACAAGTTTCTGACATCACCCACAGTCAAGCTAACTGCGACTACCCAATGTTTTATTTTAGAGAGTCCTAACAAGTTTCACTTCATTATTTATACATTATTTAAATGCAAAGATATAGCTCGTTTCGATTTGAAATTATTATTTTATATTCATAAATAAATGTGTCAAATTCAAAATGATTTCTTCAAAAGACTTAAATCGAACTTTGAATCAAGTTCTTTTGAAGTTTATAAAATCGAGTTCATTCAGCAATCTGGACATTTTTCTGATCTTCCTCAAATTTATGTATTTTATATGATAACTACAATTTAATTTAATAATAATCTTTATAAAAGCTGATATAATATCAAGTATTTTTCTTAAGTATAAGTATATAGTATAAGTATAAGTAAATGGAATTTAGAATTCATTTTTAAAGAATATACTTATCATATTAGAAAGTACGATTAAAAAATGACAAAAACAGACTGAAACTGACAATCGAGAGCGCCACATCAGTACTATCGAGTTTTTCAACTTTTTAATCTTCAAAGATCAAAACGAGCAGCAAATAATCGATAAATTCAAAAGATTTATCGCCTTACAGCTGGAAATATATGTCTGAGAGAGCATCTTACAATCGACTTGTCAGCTTCTATTTATACACGCTTAGATTTCCATTTGGTTGTTGATGCATCGCAATTATAAAAGTGACTTAAAGCGACATTTGCTCATCAGGCTGCCGCCCCTTGGCTATCCCCCTGATGATGGCAAAGCCAAATGAATACATTTCTTATAGAGCCTATCGCCAAATTGAGCGTTGCGCCTGCGCTTTCAACTTTGACAAAGTGTTTGGCAGCGTGGCTAAATGTCAGCTCCCCCTCTTGCCACACCGGAGAGCCAGATAACTTTAAAGCCAAAGGCCGCCGCATTGCTTTGGGCCAGGTCTGGGGAGCTCTCTCTGTGTCGCACAATGTTGGCTTTTGAAATGCTAAGATAATTGCTTTGCCAATTTGACTTAATGAATTAAAGCTGCATTTACATTTCGCTTTGTTGACCCAACGCGTTGGCCATTTGAATGCTTTATGGCCATTTATATCAGCTTACGAGTAGATGCGCGACAATGTCAAAGTTTAGAGCCGGGTGAGCTTATTTAATGCTCTGAAATATTCATGAACTCTGCCCCAAACCGAAAGTTGTTTCCTCCAATGGGTTATACTTTCTATTCGCTGTTATAGAAGTGCTTGCCCCGCTTCCGCACCCTAGCTGCAGCTGTCCGGCTAGACAATCACGTGCAAAAAGAATCGTATCAAAGGTGTGTACCATATGCCATACGAGTCGACGATCATCAGTCAAATCGTAGCCAGGAATTCGTAGAAAGCTGCGCCCAAAATGCAATTTGTTGTTTGGTAAAAATGTGAAAAATGAACTAACAAAAGATACGCCGAGTACTCCGCACACTTATGAAAAATGTGCAACCGAAAACTGAAGAATTTTCAACAGTCAATTTTATTTTTTATTATTTCTTTTTTTTCGTTTTTTCTAGTGTGTTTTGGCTCCGCACAATGTGAAATTGCTGTTGCTTGGAATTCAAGTGCTGACAGGCAGCACATACAAATATATCATCGAATGTGAACCTCAAATCATTTCCGTTGTTCAAGCATTTTCACTTTGGCTTTTAGCTCCGAACAGGCAGCTAACAGAATTTCTGGCTTCGTTTCATATGCAAATGACGCGCCCCAAAAGTGTGATCAAAAGAAGAGTGATAAATCACTTTCATTGGGTCGAAACTCAAATACCCTATCATAAGAGCAAACAATTGACTTATTAGAACTATAATGAGTTATTATTTCAACAAGTGAGAGGTAGGGAGACAGATTGGATAGCGCCTCCGAAGAACTGAATCTCTTTATTATTACTACTTTGTAGGTTTGCTAAAAATTAAAACTGTTTTTCCTTTGGCATAATAATGAATGTAACTATTTATAAGATTCTTATAAAGATTGCGATCCCAATAAATATTATAAGTAAATAATAAAAATATTACATATATTTATTTCTTCATTCGCACTAACTCTTTTCTTAAGGCAAATAATAAGTAAAAACCGACTCAAAAAATTAGTTGCATCATTGGAAAACACATATGTATCCATCTATCATATATATCTATCTATCATACAACAATATAGAAGTAACCATAGTAGTTGAAAAATAATAGAAAGTACATAAAAATCTTCGTAGTAATTATTGAAACTATCGATAATATCACACAATTCGTAAACAAAATAAAGGCTGTTTACGATATCTTGGAAAACAAAACGACATTATTTACTTACATAATTGTATATAAGAATGCAATTCTTTTGCTAACTGGTTAGATTATGATAGAGTTAGAATTGAAATTACCCTACGGTTCGAAAGAATCGACGATGTACACGTTAATATCTATAATAATCTATCAGTAATATCGATAAGGCCATCAATTGTCTTTCAAATTTACTAAAACGACCCAGATAATTGTAGTATTCTCATGTTATAGAAAAGATCAGTTAGGAACCCAAAATTTCCTGTTTTAGATTCCCAAAATCCAATAAATGCTGTTTAATTCACCACTTTACCCTTTTTAAGAACTGTGGCTTAAGATCGTAATAAAATGTGGCTACTAGCTGGCTGCCTAGTTCATGCTGCCCCACCTATTATAGTGTATACTTAGATATTATCCCCCCCTCCCAAGTTGGCTAATCAACTTACCATTTCCTTTCGCAGCGTCGCTATCTGCGCATCCAAAGTGCTGCCCGTTACATTAATTTTTGCAGGTGAGCTTGTTGCGGTTGTTGTTGTTGTTGTTATTATTGTTGTTGTAGTTGTATTGTTTTCGTTTTCATTTGCATTGGAAGTCGCTGTTGTTGTTGCTGCTGCTGCTGTTGCCGCTGTTTTTGTTGTTGTTGTTGCTGCTGCTGCTGAGTCCGCTGGAGCCGGCGCTGATTTATCGTTTGCATTATCTTTGCTGTTGTCTTTAGTTGGCTGCTTATCGTTGTTGTTGATGTTGTTGTTGCTTTTGTTATCACTAACTTTTTGGCTTGCTAATTTGTTGCCGCTTTCGGTTCCCTTATTATTGTTATTGTTGTTGCTCTCGAGCTCCTGCTGCGCCTCCACATCACTCAAGAGCCCCGAGTCGGAGCCGAGCAACTTGTTGAAGCCACTCAGAGATTTTGGCAATGGCGGCAAGCCGCTTAACGACATTCCGCTGTTGAGGAAGAGAAGAGTAAATGAATTGGAAATTAGTTAGGATACTTAAGATTGGAATTAGAGATGGGCGCAGCATACATAAGACAATCCCAATTCCACCTCGACCCGAAGGACTTAAGTCAAACTATTCCGCAGTTCCCGAAATTCAAGCAAGGCCTTTCGAAAGGTTACCAAATTAAAAAGTCGATAAATTAATATGATACAAAATATATCGATAAACAAATAACGCAAATTTCATATTACTATAGTTATGTGGACTTAAGAGCATTAAAATTTTCGGGGCCTGGCAAGAACTTCGGGATCGGTGGGATTTTCGGAACTATCAAGGGATTCCCACATTTAAAAAAAAAAGATATCATAATTCTGCCCACTCCGAAGATCTCATCCCTCGCCCATCTCTAGTAGAAATCACTTTAGAACAAATCGTTGCCTACCTGCGCTTGCCACCCAAATAGCCATAGCCTTGCCAATAACTAATAACGTGCTCATCGTCAAAATCATCATCATCATTATAACAATCATCATCGCTATATCTATGCTTATCACTATGCCCCAGATCATTCAAGACAAGTGGCAATGTGTCAATGTCATTGTCAAACTCATTCTCATCCTCATTGTAATCACTGCATGTGGTGGGCGTCTGGCCACGCCCCGTGCCCGCACACCATTCCTCATCGTGCTCGTCAATGGTAAATAAGCCATCTTGAAATTTCTGATACCATCTGGCCACATACTGTGCACTCGGCGCAAATGGCCCAAACGCGCTGCGGCACTCGTCGAGTATCTGGGCGGGATAGAGGCGCCTCCGGAAGCCAAACAAGATGCACTGCTGCAGCTCGACGGGCGTTGGGGCCGGTATGGGCGATAGGAACAGCTCGTCCAGATCTTCGGACATTCGATTTGTTGTTGTTAGCTTGCGTTTGAAACGACCTAAGACATTAGCTGTGAATTGGCAGTGTACGATAAAAGAGACTTTGATATACATATTTTTACAAGGAGAGAGAACTTTGAGGTAGTTTTCAAAGCACAGTAACAAGTAACAGCAACAACAAACAAAGAAACAAACAACAAAAAAAGAAAACAGAGCATAGAACAATTTGAAGTGTTAGCAAAATGTATAAATGTGGCCAAGCAGCGAATTTGTGGCTATAGCTTTAGCTGCTCTTGCCGGGGCATTAATTCAAACGATAAGCTGACAACAATGACATTTCAATCTTTGCCACATAGATACACACACACACACGCATACAGACACACGCACACACATTCTTATATACAATACATAGGCTCAAGCAGCGAGACACTTAACCCGGCTTAGAAACCAGTAACCAAGGCCAACAGCTATTGCTGAAGTAGACTCGCCACTGGCTTTGGTAACATATCTCAGCCAGTGCTGACAATAAGCCACTTGCATTTGGCCAGTTTTGGTCAGATTGTTAGAGGCTGCCAGAGTAATATGATATATTCAAATGATTTGATATGAAACACAAAGAAGTTTACGATACATATGTTATTTATGCATGTTTTTTCATGTTCCTGTTTAATTAAACAAGCAAGTTAATGCATTCATTCAAACATTCATGATGACTAATATATACATATAAATATATGCAGCCAGCTCATCTATAATATTTAACAATGAATTTAACTGAAATTCAGTAAAAGTTAAAGGTAAAGTTAAGAAATTATCATAGCCTTCTTCTCTCATGCTCATTTTCACTAACAAACCAGGCAAAACCTAGCAGTGAGTTCAATTCAGCTTATATTATAGGAAACGCGTTGCCACCTTTCAATACATTCCACATATGGCAACACCGAACACGCTGCCAACTTGTCGATGAAGCCCTGTCAACTTATTGCACACAATTTTAATACTTCGTCAATAAAGAGTTTCTTGTCAAAATCATAGATCAATTTGGAAAAATGGAGAGCACCTAAAAATCCTAAATTTAATCTGAATTTATAATTATTACCCTAACTAGTAGCCTTTCAACAAGAACTATTTATACATCTATCTAGAGGCTAGATTCATCAGTAAATGTTCTGTACTCAATAACCCAAAATACAAGATCGTGTCGACCATTAGTTTCAGTATTGTATTTACAATTATTATTATAAATACTACTGTGGCGACTTTGAATGCATACATATATCGTTGCAGAATGCTGAAATCTTAACGCTCCATTGTCGCCAGTCGCATTGACTTCAGAATGCCAACAAACGAGTCCACAACAGGTTGCATCAAAGGCCATAAAGTCAGTCATAGATACATATACATAAACGTAGATACTTGAGGTGGCTGAGAACATTGTCAATGCATGAAACGTTTCATTTGAGATACTTCTGTTGTTGCCATGCAGCTCACAACTGACCCAAATGCTGGGCGAATGAAAAATGCCTATATAACGATTAGCGGCGATTAAACTCTTAAGCAGATAATACAATCTCGTTTAACGGTAATCGCAGCCTTAACTTGCATAGATCAGCTGCAAATTTGCGCTACCAAAAGCGGCACTTAAAGTTCAGACCATATTTTATTGGCATCCAAGCCAACCACAATCTACTGGCAAGGCAATCATTTTTCGCCATCGTTTCCAGATTTATCGGTCACGGTGTGGCTCAAAATACTTGCGAGTATATTTTCTGTGGTTGCTCCGCTGACTAACTGAACGCTCCGCTGCACCGAGAGCTTCATTTTGTGGCCAAGTTAAGACGTAGACAGTGACAGCCACGAGGCCGGATTGGACTCTACCGGACAGCAGTAGCTATGGAGCCTATAAAGCGTGAGGCGTGAGCCGTGAGGCCCAGACAAATGCATTATGTATTTAACTTGGCTAATTGCTTGCCTCGCTCCGCTGTGTAATCAGTAAGCAGGTACGCTTTACCAATCGCTAATTTGTGTGAACAGCAGAGTATCTCTATTTGCGAAAGATACTTTGTATCTGTGGGCAGCAAGTTTCTTGGCTGGTTGAATGGCCGATTTCACCTCAAATACGCCACTCAGCCAACTAAAACAATCTAAGCTCTCTCAGCTCACAATGCGATATTTATGTTAACAATTCTGCAATTCAGGAAGCAATAGACACAAAACAGTTAACAGCTGCGAGCCTTAGCAATTCATTTATTTTCTTAGCATATTCTCTTCTAAATACTCTTACATATCATTTGGGCATAAATATAAGTATCTATAATATTTATAAATGTATTCATATTTATGAACAGCTGCCAGCGATTGCTAAAAGCGGACATTGCTATCCAACAATAACAATCTTGGCCGAGACTGGGAAACCTGAAGACCTTTTTTGCAACTCGTTGCCATTAACTTCAATAATAATCACCAAAAAACATTAAGTGCAAAATACATATTTAGCACGTTCGAAGCGTTTTAAAGACAAAACAATAAACACACCAAAAGACAACGTATTGTTAAGAAGAAAAAAAGTAATATAAATAAAAACCGAAGAAAAAACACAAACAAAATGGTAGCCAAGTCAATTAAGTGTTTAACTTTTTGTTAGCGATGCACTAGAGAGTGATTGATCACAGTGATTTAGTATGTGTATAAAATATGCCTCGTAAGATATGTTTAGTGGATAAAGCGTTGATTTATGCAGATTTAAAAGCTACTAGAAGTAAGCCCATTGATGGCACTTGAGCACACATTAGACGATCGACGATAAACGATGAAAATAATCGGTTCTATATGAGTGCTAAAGATGGCAATTATTTATCGTTTTCAGATTTACAATTCGTATATTGCTTTGGAGCTATCGAATCTCACAAAATAGTATTTTCGAGTACTTGATTAATGAAAATGAAAATCAACGCGTCTTCAAAGTAGCTAAAGTTTTTCCTGTTCTGAGCTATGTTCGAATATATTACAAAGAATCAAAGCCAATACTTTTCAAACCGCTTTTCGGAAATCAGAACAGCTAATATTGTAGTTTCTGATTGATTGTTCGGAAGTGGGAACAGTTCTGAAGATATACGATATGGGTAATGAAATAGCTAAGTTAAACAAATCAATAAGCTCTTGATAAAAGTTATCGATTTGATAGAGATGGCACTAAAAACTATTGTAAGCCTTATATCCATCAATGTTTCTATCAAATTAGAGATGAGTTATCAAATTTTTAATGAGATATGAAATACACGTAAGATATAGATAGCTGGTAATATAATGAAAGTACGACAGTGAAATGCAGTGTGGGTTAATTAAACGTTTTTTATTTCTATTTATAGTTTATGACTCTGCCTGCAGAGCCAACTTGTCAGCAAACAATATATTTAAAGTTTTTTTTATGTACGATACTCGTATAATATGATATTGCTGCCCTACTCAGTTTGATTAGCAAAAACCTGCTGTGTGCTCGGCATGAGCCATAAACAATATGCAGTTAATTTGGCAGCTGCTGGCGCCGGTTGCTCAGCAAGTACCTGAAATTTCACCTGACTGTAGCTGCATCATCGTCTGAACCATAGGTAAAGTGCAGGTAATTATGGTAAAAGCATTTTTTCAGATACAATATACATTTGCATTTGCTTAGCGCTCTGGCAACCAAAAAAACACACATGCCAGGCTCCAGTGCACTGTTATTAATTAAGCCAAAAATATATAAAAAAAAAAAAAAATTAAAAAACCTACCTTAAATATGTAAGTACGACTATAATTTGTATGTTGTTGTTGTCTTGAATGGCTTGTCCAACTGCCTGATTGCTTCATATTCATATGCCAAGTTCATTAGCCCCAATGCTGGCGACTTTGGGCTCTTACATACGATCATATTCCGCAGCTACATAATAATCTTGATTTATAAGTATCTGATCGCTCGATATGGCAATTGTTGGTTTCTAAATGAAGATTTCTGTATTGATAGCACTTTGTTGCCGCCGCTTTTATGGCAGTGGCGACGCCTTTTTGCAGTTCTCGACCTACGCGCCGAGTTTTTTAAATATTTTAATTAATTAGCACAAGTATTCAAAAATGGTCTGGACTGGACTGGACTGGACTGTCTGATGAGTGCTTGTTGGAGCTAGTTTGGCGTGGGTGTGGCAAAAGGGTAAACAAAGACGACCATTTAATAAAAATATCAAATGTATATTTAAGAAAGTAGCTATAAAGCACACACAGCAGACAATAGAGTCAGAATTGTTAATAATTCCAATAATATGCTTTCCCTACATCCTGTTATAAAAAAAAACTAGTATAAATATGAAGTAAGCACATATACAAGTTATTTTCAAGTATCTAAAGCTTTATTTTCAGCAGTAAATGTTTAGAAATATTATATACAGGACTGAGAATTCCAAAAAGTTATGGCCATACAGAGGGCTTGAGTTTTTCTAAAAAATTTCCTTAACACTGGAAAATTCATTTTGGGAAAGATTTTTCGATAAAAAACAAAACTAACAGGTATATTATAACCATAGCAACATATAGTTTTTTGGACTGTCAAGAATGAGTAGAAAAATATGCTTTCCTAAATACTTTGCAAACTTTCCTCACAAAAGTTCTTTAGATAAGATTTTCACGAGTATAAACAAAAAATAATACGTAAGAAGAAGAGGATAAGTAAGAACAATATATAAAGAAAATACATCTCTATTTTCAGCAGCCAATAAACTTGCATGTGTATTACAGTGTTTTTCATAATTTCAAGAACTGTTTAAGGCATATGTTTTCCGAAGCACTACGAATATTGTTTATATTATATATTTATATGTATTATAGTCACTCTCTCTCTCTCTCTCCACTCTTAGGATGTTTTTTTGAACAAAGCTGAAGCAAAGCCATAAAGCTCAGGCACCAAATGATTTTTTATGTGGGATTACATGCATATGTAAGATTTCCACGTGCATGAAGTCAAATGTATAAGGTCAACACAAATAACTTTGGATCTATATATATATACCGTACATATGCTCTATGTATATATATAGGAATTTCTATACGTGGAAGCACATTCGGAAATAAACGTATGTACATTTATAAGTAGGCACAGCTTTCAATTGTTGCAAATGCTTTTGTTATTAATTAAGAAAAACACACACATATGGAAACTAAATAGAGCTATAATTTTACAGGTCTCTATTCAAAACTTGCACAGAACTGTTTGCTAAGTTCTTTGCCGCACTGGGAGGCATAGCAACATTTTTTAAATATTTTTTATTTTTTTTTTTTTGTTATATACAACGCAATTATTTTTAATTGTTATGCAGCCTCGTTTTGTTTTTAGAACACAGACACGCACAAAAATTAGACAATTAGAAGACACAACAAAAGCTGCGTAAATATTTAGAATCGTCAGACAGCGGCTTCTGACGCGTACTCACTAATTATGATTTTTACAAACAATATGGGAATTATAAACATATAATTTAGTTTCTGTGATTCCGACTGGCACACTGTATATATTTGATTTGGCTGAGAATTTCGTGGTTCGCTTTGATAGCGCTGAGAAATTCGCGTGCTACTAAAAGTCAAACGTTGGCGACTTTTTGCCACGTAGAATATATCTCGAGTCAGTCAGTCTCTAAGAGAGGAAGAGATACAAAGATACAAAGGCGCACAGTTCTGTCTATTGCATGCATATAGTATTGTGGATGCAGAGCACAGTGAAAGAGCCGAGAAAATTAGGAATCAAGACAAAGATAAAAATATATAAGAAATGCGTGTATTGATTTAATAAAAATAAAATAACAAACAGGGTGTGTCGCCTCACGATGATATTTGAAGCAATAAATTAAGCAAAATGGGCAATTAAAAGTTTGATTAAAAATTCGAAGAAAATGAGGGGAATGTAGTTCAGAGGGCTGCAAAAGCATAGGGGGACAAAATGTCTCTAAGCGAGAACATTTTGTCACAGAAAAACCTAATGAGAGATTCATTGAGCACCACTGACTAAGATACAATGAGTGAACCACCCTGTACGGCTCATCCACAGCCGCTAGAGTGTCTATTTTTAGAGATAATAACAAAATAACACGTTGTTCTCTATGTAGTACATCATATTTAGCCTCCGCCTGCTGCTCAATGAGCCAAAGGGTAAAACCTCAAACCGACACTGGGCGAGAAATTCTAGCACAACGCGTTGCTCATTCAGAAAAATTTCGAACATGATGACGAGGATGCCATCAAAT
The DNA here is from genome assembly GCA_037075165.1 of Hirtodrosophila histrioides. Lineage (NCBI taxonomy): Eukaryota > Metazoa > Arthropoda > Insecta > Diptera > Drosophilidae > Hirtodrosophila > Hirtodrosophila histrioides. The sequence continues at coordinate 3,337,859 of JBAMCL010000390.1, read as the reverse complement.
TTGTTTTGGGACCCCGACAGCGTCGTTGACAATCTAAAAAACATACGATCATTACCCTTGCCCCGTGCGAGAACAAACCGAATTGGGAGCGCGTCGACGTGCCGCACTTATTAAAAATAAACTCGGAAAAGCGCTCCACGCACCGTCAGAGATCCGTACATGCTCATACTTATGCACTAGAAATGAGCAATTTTATCGTAACTGTGACTAAGTCACATTATGACTGAATATCGAGAGTAACAGTTCTGCAGTTACAGTACTCGATTTAACAGTCAGAGTACTGATATTAACATGCACGGTCCCTATTTCAACAGTCTTGGTGACAGTCAGTGTAAGGATATTAGCAGTAACAGTCCCAATATTAACAGTGCCAGTAACTGTCATGGCTCTGAAATTAACAGTTCAGTCCCAAAATTAACAGTCCGGGTAACAGCCAGAGCACTAACATTAACAGTCACGGTCCCTATATTTACAGGCCCAGTAACAGCCAGAGTACTGTTATTAACAGTTTCCTTAGCTTTATTACCAGCTGTTAATACTCATATTCGCTTTAACAGTGCAAAATGCGATATTTACTGTCACATAAGTATATTATCATATCAAATCTTTTCTACCTTTCTGCCCCTTATGACAGGATAATTTCGATGTCTGGCTAAGTGTTTTCATATCACACACAGCAACGTAAAGAAAAGAAAAAATTCAAATATTTCCATTTTAAAATGCTTATTCAAAACACATACATAAATTTGTAAGCAGAATGATTTTGTCAAAAATTTGTCACTGTGACAGCAACCTATAAATATCACCCATCTCTAGTATGCAGCAAAGCAGCGCACCACCGAAAATAGTGCAGGCAATCGCGCAGGTGGCAAATGGGAGCACGAACGGGATGCATTGCGACTCGAAAGAATGCAACAACGACAACAACGGCGCCATTTTGCTGGCAACGTCAGCGTCATCCTCAATGTTGTCATAAATCTTGAAATGCCTTTTGAGCCACCAGCGAGCTACTTGGGGCGATTTCTCGCAAAACAAACTACGTGATCATAATATCAATAGTTGACCCAGAAATTTTAGCCAAAACCAAAGCCGTAGCCAAAGCCTTTATGAAGTTTGTTCAACAAAGACTTTATTTTTTTAAACCCACTGCGAGTTTATTGTGTGATCAACTTAAAGAACTGTGCGCATTGTTTAGATTTAAATAAGAACGAAAAGTTTAAAAAGAAAGAGCTGATTTCCATTTGTACTAAGTTCACAGTGCTAATAAGGTCACAGTAGGTGAGAATTAGACATAATAGACTGTCCGACTAAGGCACGTTTCCCATGTTCATGTCAAAGTTAACAATCACTTTTAATTCTTGTTAAACTCAGTTTCATATTCTTTCAGGTTTATGAAGCTATTTAACAGCCAGCTCATCTACTAGTTAAATATTTGACCAGAAGATGGGGTGTCAGTGTTGCCACATTTCCAAACATTGCACATATGGCAGCACTGCAACTAGTTTTAAGAAATTCTTGATCCCGCTCGTTGACGAAGTGCAGCCAACTTAACAATATGATGGCGTTGCCACAATATACAAAAGGTTAATAAATGAACACAAATTTAACTTTCTGTCGAATAACAAAAAGTTATATAAAACTTGCAGATTAACTCCCCGCTGATAACGCTTATAACTAGCCTTTAAAAACTGATTACCCACAGGGTATATATTGTAAATTGAACAATAACTCTCGAAGCTTAAGTCTTTCAGTGTCAAATGCTTGGGGCACTCTAATGGGTCATAATTTTCCCATTGTATTCTAAGAGATCTCAGCTATGCAGAGCGCTAATTAACTGAGAAGTCGCCTAATAATTGTTGGCCACAACAAACAAACAGTTGGTTGGTAATTTTCAAAAACCTTGCTCATAACAAAAGCCAAATGACGAGTGCGTTAAGGGAAGTAACAATAGATACAAAACATTTAACGAGCGGACAGAAAGAGGGTCAAGCTCAGTCGGTGTCTTGAATTGAATGCGCTTTCATAGCCATAAATGAAATGATATCGGTAGCTCTTTATATGCAGGCCTCTCACGTAGTCGTACAACGCCCCCACCTTTCCAGACATTTCAAGTCATTTTCGCTTTCATTTGAATGGGAACTGCGAACTGTTTGAATGTTTGGATATACCCGAACCTAGGTTTCTGGGCCGGTTTCTAAGCTGCGACGATCATTTTGTGAAATTTCTAAATAAATAACTAAGTAATCATATGCAAATAAGTCAAGAAGAAGTGGATTGCCGAGAGCCAAGGCGATCCATGATGATTTCACGTAGCCAGTCGCAGGTTGGTTCGGTTTAGTTCGGTACGGTTCGGTTACCCAAATAAATTTCGTTTAGTCTTGTGAACTGCGTTCCATACGATTAGTCTCGGGTTTCTCTTTCGAGTCGAGTCAACGAAAAGCGAAATTTGATTTTTATTTTCTGATTAGTAGAACCCACCAACAAGACTGGCCTCCAAATGTGTCTCTATTTCAACTGGTCTCTGTGGACAACACCTTTGCAAATAGCATTTCTGGGCTTTCTTAATTTATGCAGCTTGTCATCGCCAAGTTTTAACGATGGGTCGATGGGTTTTGGCTTAGAAACTGCCTCGCATTGGCTATGAGAGTTACCACTTGTTGTTGTTTTCTGTTTGTGTTTTTTATTTTTTTTATTTTTTGCCGGTGCTTTGAGTAGACAAAAGCGAAAGTCGTCTGGTAATATATCAAATTTGTAAGGTGAATTATTTACGTATATTATGCACAGCATTTTGGACAAAAAATGTATACAAAACAAACAGTTATGCATGTGCTTAGAAAAAAGGTAACGCCAATCCAAAATGTTTCATTTTTTGAAAAGTAAGCCAACAATCGATAGTGCCAATTAGAGCTGGAATACTTTCGATAGTGCCTCCAATAGATTGTAGAAACTTTAATTATCGATAACCAAAGTAAAGTATGTAAAGTTGTAAAGTTTCATAAAGTATACAGCACCATACAAAATTAGAAACATTTAACATACATGTTTTCCAAAAAAAAAAAATAAATTAAAAACCAAATTAAATAGAAAAAAAGTGCTTATTCGTATTGAGAAATAAAAGCAATTTATTTATTGAATATTAAAACTATGATGTGAGGATTCAAAACAATTCATGAAATTGGCCTTTATTAAATATGTTTCAAAATATATTTCTAGACCTTATTGTCAATGTATTTGTTTGTATATCATATATAAAATGTTTTGTAAAATAGAGTTTCTCAATTCTAGCTGAGTTCTTAAGGTTTCCAGTGAATATAACCAAACACTAAGCGTTCTTTATGCGTATTGGCAAATCTGAAGTACATTAGTTTCATCAGATCCTTGTACAAATTTGAGTAATAACAACAGATTTCAGAGACAAATATTAAGCAAGTGAAATCCCGCATTGGCACTGAGCAAACAAGAAGACAAAAGTCAAACCAGCCAGTGGAGAATGGCGAATGGAGCAGGAAACTTAAGCAATGCGCGCACTTGACTGCATAGTTTCGTTTTGTATCTGAGAGATACAAATCAGCAGCAGCTGCTATTTTGGGCAATACACAACAAACTCATAAAGTTCAATTGCGCCAAACACTTGAGGCACAACAAAAGCAAGAAAAAAAGACTGTATGTATCAAAGCAAAGCAAAAAGAAGGTGAAACAAGTGCGCAAGATACAAAAACTTCGTTTTGGGAGACTCTTTGGGCCAACTGGCAGCTGTAAATTTTGATTTGATTGCACAGGTGCGTAGATTTGTATCTATAAACCGGGATCAGTACGTGGTCAATGCGTAAATTTGCTGCTAGGAATGTGCTGGACAGCAACTGGCCTGCTCCAGGCCCCAAACCGGCTGACTGGCTGGCTGGCTGGCTGGCAAGTGGAGCAGCTGGACCCAAGCCGGAATCTAACTTGGCCAAAACAAAAATCGAAAATTTGAAATTTAAATTTGGTTAGTGCAAAACTCTGCTCAAGTGCATTAAGTGGCGAATTGCTTCCGGTAGCTGGTCCAACTTCAGCAACAGATTCGACTACGACTCGTGATTGTTGCAGCTCCACTGGGCCACACTTGGAGCCACCAAGTGGTGCTATGGTGGCGTGGTGGCTCGTCACAAGTCTGCGCATTTCGTAAGCGGCTTCAGTTTTCTTACAATTTTCTTTTCGCTTCATTTTTGGGGGCTGCCTAACACGGCTAACAGCTAATGTTATAAATTAACGCAACATACAACAAACAAAATTGTACCAAAAAAAAACGACAACAACAACAAAATACAACACAAATTGTATCGTCATGTGGGTTTATATAAGCCAGCCGGCCAGCCGGGCAGCCAGATACTTGTATGCTATAGACAGACTGGCAGCCTACGCGCATGTGCGTCCAGATCCACATCCACTTCCAGGTCGCCTCAGTCAGCAGTCACCAGTCGCCGCCACAGTTACCGTCAGCAGTCACTGGACCTGGCCAAGACAGTTGGCCAATTTTTCCGCATCTCTTGGCATTCGGTTTTTTACAATTTTAAAGTTTTTATTACGAGTTTTATATTTTTGGTATATTTTTTCTCACGTCAATGACTTTGCATGAAATTAGCACAGTTCGTTTGAAAAATCAGTTAATTAGCTAATGCCAACATTATAATAGAAAACTGGGAAGTGATGTGCCAAAAATTAATTATACGCCTGTCCACATCAATTTAAAGTGCGTTTGTTTTCACATTGTGGGAATGGGAATGGGAATGGAAATCGAATCGATGACCGTTAAGCAGACGCAGAATTCTCAAAGGTGTTCAGAAAAAAACATATCATGAATACAGAACTGTTTAGAAACTCTTGAAAACTAAACAATCAATTTGGAATACAGCCTGTAAAACAATAGGAAATTAAGAGCGCAGAATGATTGAACGACCACAATAATGAAATAAATATTGATCTAAATTGAGACTTGAATTGATTGAATTGGGAATCAAATGAATCTCCGTTAAGCCGACGAATAATTAACGAACATCTTCTATGAATGAAGAATTCATTTAACAACTATGCTGTCAATGAAAACTGAACAATAAAATTGAAATGAAAGCAAAACAATAAGAAATTAAAAACGCCGAATTATGATAAACAATAATAGAAATTTTATAAGAATTTCTTCATTCAGATCCATTTCATATTTTCGGGAAGTCTTCATTCTGAATCGTTTTGGATGTTGTTTTCTCTTTTCCGAATGAGATTTTTGAGCCCAAAAGTGCTAAGAGTTTCAGAATCGATGGGAGAGAATAAATACTATACTTTCCTTGCTCTAAATAGTAAATTGTACATTCCAACTAGAATATATAGGTAAAATATATACATACATATTATTTGAGTACCATTCTAGTCCAAATGATTTGAAGTACTGGCTAGTAAACATTTGAAATGTGCAACAAAACTAAAGCTCCGTTTAAAGGTAACAGAAACTCGCATAGAAAGTTGCATCGCCTCACACTTGACCCAGAGCTAATACAAAGCCAAATATTTGTACAGCTGAAAAAGAAAAATCTTTATACGCGTAGAACAGGCCCGAGAAAGAGCAAAGTACCGTTGCGAGCTGAAATCTTGAAGAATCTGAAATCTGTTGTGTTGTGACGGCTCACACAATTCTCAGCCAATCCACGAGACAGCCAGGCCCGGCCAGGTCTGTAAGCCGCAACCTCTGTCTCCCCCCTCAACAACCAACGGCCATAAAACAGATCAACGAATCCGGCAGTTGCTGTCACTGTAAGCGCTCCATCTTAAAGTTACAATCAGTTACAGCAAAGTGTCAAGAAGCTTCGCAATTATGATGATTATGAGGGACTCGCAACTCGGCGCGTTACTTACATTTCTCAAACACTTCGGTCAAGAAGTGTCGACTTCTGTTTAAAGCACTCTGCTCTAGACTGACTGCCTATAGACCACATAGCCCATAACCGTAACCACAATTTGACTTGGCCACTACGCGCACTTTGTGCGACTTACTTATTATGCCCTGTAATCATCAAATAGGAACGCTATGATGGAACTTGAGATACCAAATTTGAAATGAGACTCTCGAGTCTTATTTATTTGTTAATAATCACATTTTTGATAAGCTTTGGCTTTTGGAACAGGTTTATATGTAAAGCACTGTAATATATCCTGAAAAAATGCTTTTTCAGTCATATAAACTTAATTATAAATATTAAATTATATTAAAAGGTATACATTTTCTATAACTTGATCAAAGGAAAACAAATTATAGTTTACAATCTACAATACAAAGCACTAGAAATAGAAATTCTATGAAAGAGGTAATAATTTCTGAAATGTGTTGAATATTTTCAATATTTTACGAACATATAATTCTACACAATCAGAGAGTAAGGCAATAAATCTATTTATAATTGATTTTATTATGATGTAAATACTACATTTTAAGTCATTTCCTTTAATATCCTTTAATATCCCTTCCCTTTCATATAGATGTTCTTCAGAAATCTGGAGTTTGTGTCGTTTTGTATGACTTTATTTAAAAGCAACTTTATAAATCGTATTATATGAAGATATACTCAGAAAATTTGAGGAATGTTGGATTAAGGGTAGGGGAGTGAAAGTGAGATTATGTGGAGAAATAATGTTCCGATAGAGTAAGGTTGCCCTCTATATATGCATACTTTGGTAAGTATATAGTACATGTATAAGTAAACTTAGAACTGGTTACAGCGTAACTGCTAGTCGAGCAGTCTCGTTTAGAAGATTCTTATTTGTTGTGAGTGCTTCTGGCTTTCGGTACTCTGGTTTCGGGAGCGTTCAACCTGCATTTCTGTCACATCATCTAAAACTATTTGCTGCCTGGGCCTAGCACTTGGCAGGCAGACATAGAGACAGATAGACAGACAGTCGGTCGGTAAGTTGTTCAGTCAGTCAGTTGTTCAGTTGTTCAGTTAGAGTCGCTTTGCCATACTTTAACGGTTCTCACACTCTCTGCAACCGAATCTGGCGTGTGTATCTTTGGCAGCGAGTGGCACTCATCATAATTACAACGCCGCGGCCCAGCAACAACAACTGCCTGACTGACTGAGTGACTGACTGACAGCCACATGAGGCAATGTCTTGAGGTTGGACTTGGATTCAGATACGAGCTCGGTTTCGGATTCGGATTTGGTAGGTTTCTGCCAGCCAGCAGTTCCATACTATACACAGTTTGTGTGTCTTTGCTACGACTCCAGTGTTTATAATTTATGATTGCTTTGCGTGATTTTACATTTCTGTGTTATTAGTCTAAACTTGGATCGGCTTTGGGTCTACGTGGCTTTCTGTATCTGTGTGTAGAAAACCACCTACGATCGCACCATTGGCCCGGCTTTAAGCTCTGTACCTGACGAGGCCAGCCCACACATTGGAAAGGGGGCGGCTGGGAATTGCAGGTTACTGCCAAATTGTATTTGTAATTTTGAATGCTGCTCATATGATCAAAATGGTCATTAAAATCAATTCTGATTCATTAGCTTCAATTGATGCTCTCCCAGTTCATCCGGGGTTCAGGTGCATAGTGTGGGATTCCAAGAAATCCACACATTTATCTCAGAATCTGATTGTAAGCTTGGCATCTTACACGTATTTCAGATCAGGCTTCAAAAGGGTTATTGCTATGTATAGTATATTCCCAAACACATATACGTCTGTCTGTTGGTACTTGGCACAGATGTTTATACTACCTGTTTCAGGAGGAATCGGATGTCATGTCTATATCATATAGCCGGTTCAAGATTTACTTGTTAGATGAGACTTTCTTTTGTTTCCAAGTTAAGTCTAGGAAATTCACCAATTCCAAGTTTTATTATGCTATATTAAAATCTGATCAAAATAGAACAATTCTATCTTATCTTATCAATCAACCGGAAATTATGGCAATTTTGAGGTCTCGTAAGAGAGGGAAGTCTTTAACAGAGATTTTTTGTTAACAAGGGCACTAGAACAGGAAATACCCCACCGATCCTCTAATTGCTATCATAATTTATTTGTTTGTTTAGGTTTTAAAGGGCAAACTAAATCTATATTAATGAACATGTAAGATCTCGTGGAGTTCATCAATAGACAACAAATCTTTCAATTATGCACCAGAAGATCTCTAAAACATTTATAGTTTTATAAGCTTTGGTTAATTTGCAACAGTTAGTTTCACATTTAAATACCATATGTCAGGAAATCTTAAGGTCGCTCTCATTAGTACTCGAAGAATATTTATTTCGAAACCTAGTCAAAACCTGACCTTGGAAGTAGCTTATTTAAAGCAAACAAAATAAACAAATACATTCGGTGCGTAAATATATCATGGTAATTATATTCAGCTGTTCATCAATCATGTTGCCCAAAAGTAAATAAACAAACGATCAACGATCATGGAAGGAATCCTCAGTAGAAAAACCAACTGCTGACCAGCTGACCCCTCGGTTTGTTGATTGTCACAGTTTGCTTAGGATGTGATGGAAGTTGTTGTTTTAGCTGCATATTCCAAGGCAAGGAAGGGGCAGACACATTTCCGGTGAACACTGGGTGAACTCAGAGCGTAATATTTGAAATTGTTACAGTTATGATCTAAGAATTTCCATGTAAATCTGTTAAGATATGCAAATGGTATCAGCATAAACATTGAGAAGCAAACAAACCAACTGAAACTGCGACTGCATTTGGCTGCAGGCATTTTCGATTGTTGTATTTGTTGTTGTATTTGTTGTTGTTACTTTTGCTGTTGCAATTCCCAGAAAATGATGCTTGGAAATTGAGAGTCTCTAGAGGCGCTGCATAGAGTTGGAGTTGCAGTTGCAGTTGGAGCTGGAGCTGGAGTTGAATTTGCCTTTCGCGTCGTCGACGCTATTACGACACAGTTTTCGTTTCGTTTTTAATAATCATTTGCAAATGTCTATTAGGCCGCCTCCTCCCTCCCTCCAAGCAAGCACCCCCGTCCACTCCTTGCTGTTGCGCATGCGCAGCGCATTTCAAAGGAAACAAGTCGCAAACCCAAACAAAACTGAAAATCCACAGAAATGAAAAGAAAAACAAACTTTTCGAATACCAAGGCAATGGCGATGAAAATGTTTGAAGCATGTAAATTAAGACTTTTAGCTAAAAATTATAGCAAACAACTCGGGCATGGTATGAGGGGGCGGGCGAGGGGCACTGTTTTTAGCTATGGGGCGCAGTATCAACTTTAATTTCTTGTAAATTTGAAAATATTTGTCTTTATGCAGCTGCCCCCTACCAGAGAGAGACGCCCATGTTTGCTGTTTGTTTTGGATTATAGTCATCTGATGAAAAGTAAAAGTTGGTTAACAGTCAAGGAGTGTTACAATGTTTACATTTTGTGGCTCATTCAAGCTGGCGACAAATCAGTGCAAACTTTCCGCAGCCTCGAGCTTGAATTTTGATCAACAAATTACACAGATCATTAATTTAAACCAAATTTCTTTTGCAAAATAAAATTCATTAAAAATGTTCACAAATTTAATAAGGTTTCAAATGAAAATCTTTGGATTTTGTCATATAAATTTTACTAAAAAAAATGAACCACATTAAAATTGATTTTAATAAACTATAAAAAAAATTGTATTAACAGAAATTAATAAAATTTAAAAAAGTCACTCTAAGGCTCTAACGATAACCAAAAAGACATTCCGCATGCAAATCGATTGAGTTTTGACAAAGTTATGATATTATGTATTGAAATACAGAAAGATCATTTTGGAATCCTAACAAGTCAATTGTACAAGTATTGGCATGAATTTTCACCGAAAATCGAACTACCTCAGAATTACTTTTAAAATAGTGTTGTATACTAATGTCCGCAATTAATTAGAAGTAAAATTTCGAGATTTTAAACATAACAAAACGAATTTCTTAGAATGTGTAAGGGGGGACCCTTGACAATTTTCATAAAAAGTGAACAAAAATGTATTTTGGAATATGAATAAAATTCAAATGCCAAACCAATATAGAAGATAAATTATAATCAAAAAGATATTCTGCCTGGAAATCGATTGAGATTTGGCAAAGTTGTGTGAGTTGGAGATCTAGTTAGATCATTTACTAATTTACTTTGGTGTTCGCAATCAAATAAGTATTTCCCAATTTACACAACATATAACACACATTTTCACCCTAACATTGGAAAGCTATAAATATCAAAGACATCTTAATAAATTGTGTAAGCAAAATTCTATGAATTTAGATGACAACTTCACCAAGAATGTAGAAAACGTTAGAAAATATAGAATAAACCCTAACCACTTGTCATAATCAACAGTCCAGAATATACATAAATATAGTAAGTGTTTATTATGAGAGTGTGATATATGTATATATATTTCTCTAGAAAATAGTAAAAGCTGTGAAATAGAATCTTCATTCACAGTTTTTACTCTGCTTGGGGGCAGTCTGTGAGCGGTACGGAAATGAAGTGTAATTCTTGACAGCGGACAACTGTTACACAGTTATGCAATTAAATTAAAATAAAGTTGCAACAAATGACGACAAAAAGCAGCAACAATAACAGCAGGCAGTCGGGTGACCGCATTGCAGTTGCATTTATTGTTGTTGTCGTTGTTGTTGGCTGTTGCGAGTGTTGCAATTGCTTTCGCTTTGATTGAATTTATTTTATAATCCACGATGCCAACTGCTTAGCCATATGCATGGGTCTACAGTACGGGTATATAACTGCGCTTGTGACTGTGCACACTCGCACACTCGCACAGTCGGCATAAGAAAACTGCATCTGTAAGATGCAATTTACAATTTGCATTTTACCCACTGAGCCAACATAGGAAACGACGCGTCCGACAGCGTTCAGAGTACGAGATGTGATAAATTATATTATATTATTGGCATAATAATATAATATTTAAAAGTCGATTCAAGTCGAAGCGAGTCGAGTCGAGTCGAGTTATGTTGCCCCAAGTTTAGTCGACTCTTGTGTATGACTTTAATACATTGATTTCATATTTTAAAATGCACATTAGTGGCTTCCTTCCACAAACAAGGCAACAAATAAAAATAAACAATATTTAAAAGCAGGATAGAAAAGCCAGCTTCATAGTGCCGAAGACTTAATACCCTGGCAGAGATTAAGGACGCTATAAGTACTGATCCGATCTATCCGATTCCACCATTTCGACTGCTTGCAACAAAAAGAAGCAACTGTGCTACTGAGAAAGAAGTTCAAAACAGAGAGACTGCTAATCCTACTATATGGCTGATCAAGAATAAATATATATAGTACTGCTTAGGTTCGGAAATGCCTTTCGCCAAGCGTTGCCCTAACCAAGGGTATTAAGACAACAAAAAGGAAAATGGCAAATTGCAATAAATAAATAGAAAACCTTGCTCTCTCTGCAAGTTTGCAAGTTTCTTGGTTATGGATTTGCTTTGCAAATTGGATTATGCCTTATTGTGTTATTGTTATTGTTGCTGATGTTGCTGTTGCTGTTTCTGTTGTTGTTGTGCCACATCCTCATGCAGCAGCAGCAGCAGCAGCAATAAAAATGTCGGCGCATGCCCGCTTGTAATTACAGTACCACGGTGCACAGTGGTTGCCACTGAATTTATCCGCACTCAACAAATGGCAGCGGGCAGCCCCTTTAATTATTTGCACGAATTCAGTTTGTTAATCGCCCATTGACGTGCCGCATCGATCGGCCATATACATATGTATGTATACATAAGATACTATACTATAAGATACATAAGTATCTATCTGTCTGCCTAGCTATCTGTAACTCTGCGGTAAAAGTGCAATGAAAGCCACAAAAAGGCACTTCAATTAAAGGGGCCGGTTCGTAGCGTTTGTCGACATCGGATTGCATTGAGTTAGTTAGATAAACAAACTGCTCGCTAAATTACAGCATTGTTATCGGGGGCACACTGAAATTTATGATTGAATTCAGCATTTTCACGTTTGTTTTTGTTTGTGTTTGAGTTTTGTTTCTCTTTAATGGGCAAGTGAAAAGCCGCAGAGCAACAACAAAAACCACAGCAGCAAATGGGCCCATCAATTGCCAAATGAAATGAATTCAAGAAGAAAACTCAATGTGTGCGAGTTTAAATGCCAATGACCGACATGAGTTGCACTTTGTGAAGAGCCCCAACCGACTCCGATTCCGACTCCGACACCGACTCCAACGTGAAATGAAAAGAGAAAACTAATGATAGATAGAATTGGTCTAATGTGAACTCAGTAAAAGTAACATATGGGAAAATTTCTGTACACGAAATGAAGCAACAACCCAAGAGATCTCATCTATATGATCTACAAAGTGTAAGTATAACCAACTAAAAGTCTAGGACAATAATCTGGAAATCACTTGATTCTCAATTACAATCCGTTAACTGACAATTTAGATAAACTCAGTAAAAGCAAGATATGGGAATTCCAAAAGATCTATATGATCTACAAAGTGTAAGTATAACCAACTTAAAGTCTAGGACAATAATCTGGAAATTACTTGATTCTCAGTTACAATGCCTTAACTGAGTATTTAGAACTCAATATATGTAACATATGGGAAAATTCCAAGAGATCTCATCTATATGATCTACAAAGTGTAAGAATGAACAACTAATAGTTTAGGACAATAAGCTGGAAATAACTTAATGCTCAGTTCTGAGATTTAAGATCATAGATAACATCAAAAAGCGTGCAAAAGATAAACAATATTAGGAAAATATATCACCAAAAATCATAGATTGTAGTGCTTAACCCACTTAAAGACCTTGAAATGTCCAAAAACTATTAGATAGCCCTAAGAGTAAATTGAAATAATCAAACCTTGGTTTAAATTGTACTTCAACTATATGAAACCAGTTTACTCATCAGCTGAAACATTCAGACCTGAAATTACTCTGTAACTTTTTAAATGCAATGTACATTAAAGCATGGCTTCCTAAAAAACAAAAAAGAAATACAAAAGCTTTGGGCAGCATATCATTTAATCAAAAGCTCGTTAGTCTGCGCACACACAGTTTGCGCTTGAATTTTTAATGGCTTAATCAGTTTTGGCTCTTTTTTGGGCAGGGGAAGTTGGCCACAAGGAAATTGCATCGGAAAGCCATACAAAAGAAGCACATCAAGAGTTTTTCCTAAGCATGTCTGTGTATATATATATATTTTCTTGCACCGCACAAATTGATTTGGTATGTGAAGATGGATAATTGGATTTGAAGCGGGTTGCGGGTTGCGGGCTACGGACTGCAATAGGAAAGTTTTCACGGCATTCGCTGAGCGCATCAATAAGTAAGTTTCATTAACAAGTCAATTAGAGCACGCTGTTGGAACCCAATCGGCATTTTTTATTAACTACGCTGTACTTTACACTATTAAAGTAAAGGAAAATGATCAAGAACTGACAAATGTGGCCGTGTGACAGATAATTAGATAAAGCCTTCAACATGATACAAATGAAGTAGATACTGAAGATATAGCAAGACTGATACCTATTAAAAATTGCATATTCTTTCAAAAAATCAAGCAGTAGAATCCCAAAACTCTGAAGGATTTGTAATTAGGTCGCAGTAATCAAACCCTCCATTTTAATATAATGTTGCATATCTTATTTGCACAATAAATATCTACAACATTCCTTAAAAGATTATGTGAACTGTTGCGGAAGTTTATCCAATATTATACCGAATTTCCAATCACTATATAAATACCACAATCTTTTAGATAATCGCACAATAAATAGAGCGTGTCTCTACGCCTTATCAATGACGATATTCATAACAAATTGAAAACGTGCTGAAAGATATTTGAGGTCACATTCGCCAACTCTTGACTTGCGCTATACAAAGTAACAGTTCTGTCTACAAAGAGAATACTACGCATAAAGAAGACCAATCTTAAGTCGTAATTTTCTTCGAGTATGCGTGCAAATTGATCAGCTGATTCATTGGCATGTTCTATAGAGATTTTCGCAGCTTTCACCAGATGTCAATTTTTATGAGCACGCTAATAACTTTGATGCAACATAATTGCAAATACGTCTAATCTCTGGGTCTGTGTGTGTTCTTGGGAAGAAACTTTGTATCTAAAAGCATTTGGCTCATTGCGGGCCACGTAAAACGTATGACTAATCAATATGAAGAGCAAGACACAGACCGACAAACCGACAGACCGCCAGACCGACAGAAAGACAGTAAGATGGGCTGGAAACTCTCTGGGAGACGCTACGCTTCGACGAGTTTCACAAGTCTCCAGACCCGCATATGAGAGCTCTACGTATGACTCTTTACGACTATACGAATTGTATTTGCATTTATATTGAATCTCATATACGTACGTATGTGTGTGTGTGTGCATCGTAGTTATATGTGCGATCGCACAAATGCCAAACAATGTGAGTCACGATAATCAGCATTGAGCACACCGCAAACACGTCCCGCAATATGCACAGTGCTTATAAACGCGAGGGTGGAACGGGGAGTACGCCTGTAGATCCAAATTGATTAAAAGGTGTAAAACTATGTGAAATGAGTGTCCTATAAGTTAAAAGACCGAACCTCAGTATAACTTTTGACTGAAAACCAAGATTGAACAGTTCATATATGTTCCAAGTTTCCCTTTGTAGAATAGGCATTGTAGGCCAAATGTTACCAGCAAAGCAGGATAAAACACAAAAAAAGACTAATTATAACCGGTTTCTTAGAAATTTTGAGCGTATTCAGGTTTAATATCATTATTATGTGTACTAAGCGAAACGTTGGCCCCTTTTTCGTGTTTAGGGCAAATTGTCTTACAAATCAATTTGTCATGCGAATGAGAGTGGTTTTTATTCGCAACCTCTTGGTAACGACATGAAAAAACTATGTGGCAACGCCCCATCTGTGGTAAGTGGCTTTCATCGATGAGTTCATAAAAATCAGCGCACTGATATTTATTATAATCAGTCAATAAGATAAGGAGCCTGCAACCAACTAGGGCAAACATTAAAAAATGCAATCATGTTTCACCAGAAGTTAAAGTGTTAAGTAATTTGATTGGTTATGTGAAAGAAGGGGTCTTCAAGCGAGAATTTAAATCTAAAATAAGAATCCTATATTTAATATCCAGTGCAAAACCTACCTATCTTAAAAAAGTCTATTTTTTACGTTTAATTTTCTCATTCCTACTAAAATGATCTTAGGAAGACTAGCGGAGAATTTTAATTTAAAAATAGGCTTTTGCATTTGCAACGAGATAAGTTTATAAACAATGTCTGCAAGTCATTGTATATGAAATACTCGTCGAATATCTTAGTTTATTTATGTAAAAATTCGCATTGCAGCTGCTTTTGTTTACAAACTTTGTTTAGTCCACATAAAAGGGTGGCAACGCTGTGAGGATAGACCCTGCTATAAAAACCAGCGAGTTGCAAGGCTGAGAACAAATTACAGCCACATGAAATTGCAAAAACGGGAAGATGAGAAAACGGCCCTTATTTGGAAATATGAAAGTAGAGCGGGTTACAAACGAACTAACAGTTCTATAAGCACTAGTTTGGTTTGAGATCAAGTTTCAAAAGTCGTAAGTGAAATATGAATATTTAAATTGAAAGTTAAAAACCATTTAACTGCATTGATTAGCCCTTAAGCGGCCCTCGTGCATTAAAAATACTCACATATTCATATGCGCAGTAATAATAAAAACGCTTTGAATATCGTACAAGCGGCTGAAAACGAGTTTTGATTTGTTGAAATAAGCATTTACTTATAAAAAATGCACACAACAAAATTGTTTAAGCATGTGCTTATGTGTGTGTGTGTGTGTGTGTGTGTGTGTAGTTATATATGAGACATAAGTAGACGTTAACTCAATAAAAGTTGTTGTAAATATTGCAAGATGTTGCAGTTGCTGTTGCTGTTGCAGCAACTGCAATGGAGCGTAATGCGCACACATGCAACGTGCCACAGCAGCAGCAATAGCAACAGCAACAACAGCAGCAACAACAACAACAAAAACAATAACAGCAACACCTTAGAAATGGTGTCAGCCATAATTTATCAAAAAACAAAAAACATAAGAAAAAAGTCATAAATAAACCAGGCAGGCTGTTCAAACCGCATCTAAGTCTGAAGAGAACCCGAGTTGGCAGCAATTTGCATGAGCTGCCAAAGACAAAACAATGGGCCAAAGATACACACACTCGTGTATCTGTGAGATACGAGATACAAGCTCTTGCCCAGGGCATGTAAAGCGTGTCAGCAAAGCTCAGTGAAACTCGGTGAAATAATTGCGGTAAGCGCATAAATAAAATTACACATGTTGGGAATTTGCAAGCAGTTTTCGCCCCGGCGACAGAAGCGAGCTCAGTGGGAGACAATCCAAGTCCCCGTGTACCCGTGTACCCGTGTCCCCAAGCCCCTGTTGCAGGTAGGCACGCGGGCAACAGTTACCTGTATTTGTATCTGTATCTGCTGGTAGCATCTTTGTATCTGTCAGATAGCTGACTTATCTTATCGCTCGCCACCCTTGCCATAATGTTTATGGCCCAGACATTTATTGATTTTTCCAGCATGTGCTGATAATGCAAGTGGCAAAACATTTTTACGACTATAAAAGGGAAGGGAGGGAAGGAAGGGCCTGTCAATAACGCTGACAGCAGCCGCAACTAATTAAGGAAAATGACGATGACAATGAGGATTACTCAGTGCTCAGGACACGCGTGCCGTTTACCCGGAAAGGTCCAAAGGGCAATCACATTTTTCCGCCACATTTGTCTGTCAACATTTTCATGGCATTTGACAGGATTTCCAGGAACTATACAATGAAATTAAAGGGACATTTCTAAGGGTAGCCGCTGCCGTACAGAAAGAAACATTCAGGAATTCAAGTTTTTATTTTCTTTCTTCCACAAAACACATGAGTTTACCAAACGTCACGTTATGTGTAATCGAAAAATAGCAATCAAATATTTTTCTAAATAAAGGCCAACAAAGTCACGACTACCATTCACTTAAATGTATATATAATATTTAAAATAAGGCACTTGGAAGTTATAAGAAACGAAATTAACTTTTAAATATTTAATTGTTTTAATTTTTACCAAAATTTGATGGATTTTTGTACGACGAATACTTAAAACGGACTTGCTTCGAAGCTGATTCTTTTGGTACTACCCGTACTTGGTAGGTCCAGTTTCTATTCCTGAATATATAATTCCTGAGTAATACATATATGTAAAACTGTGTGAGTCACAAAAGGTTTTATAAACAAATGCAGTTCTGACTAATAAAATCTATAAAAACCAGTCAGAAAGCTAAAGACTGAAGCTCCCGACTGTTATATACTCCATACCCCAACTCAGGAATGTGGTAAACATAATATTGGTCAAATTTTTAAGGAGCTCATTAGTGATTAAAGCTGCAGAAATATTGAAAATGCGCCCAATCAAAAGTTTTTATTGTAAAGCGATCACAATATCGTTTCAAAACTAAAAAGAGTTGAGAACTTTTAAGAACATATGAAAAATATATAATAAATCTGTTTCTTTTTTGCAACGTTTGTTTTGCAGCTTTATTAGACAGTTTAGATGATGAATCTTATTCGTTAAGTTTTGGTTTGTAAGGAAGCAGTTTACTGAAGTCGCCCACTCTGCTTCACCCTTGACCCTACAAAATAAATTAAGTAAAGAACTTTAGGTAGAACTTCATCGTCTAAATCCAGCATTAGTGATGCTCTACCTTCAAAATTGTGGCCTAAGCCCAGCTCTTATAGATCCAATAGACCCTTCTGCGCTTTGTGAGCCGAGTATGTCAATAAAAATACCTTAACAAAGGTAATTATATTTATATTTATAATGCAGAAATGGAAAAGCCCAATAGAAATTAAAAAATCATTTATAGTCAGCTATTTATGGTTTAGATTTTAAGTTGCCACCTCAAAGCGAAACCTGAAATTCTATTACAAACCCCCCCTGAGTGTATTAATATTGTGGAACCTTCCGTTTTATAGCCCGCCCATTAAGTCGCGCATATTTTGTGAACTGACTCACCGTTTGACGTTGCGACAACGCTTCTCGTTCTCGGCCTCCTTGACGCTATCCCAACTGTCGCCCACGCCCGACGATGACATATCGTCGAGCCGCTCCTCGTCCTCCATGCCGGAGTCCTCGAGACTGATGTGGCAACTGGTGAGCGTCACCTGCTTGCCATTGTCGCCCACCTCGATCCAATCCGAGGTGCGAATGCGCTGCGAACGCTCAGTGCCGTAGGGCGATGAGTCCGAGGAGCAGCCGGAGGGGCAGCGTTTGCGGGGCGTGGAGCTGCCATTCAGGGTGCCGTTGTCCTTGAGAGACTTGTTGATTGCATAGGTCAGCGTGTCCTCCTCATCGCCATCAGCGTCCTCCACATTATCGGCATCCACATCCTCCGTGTCGGCATCATCGATGGAGTTGTAGCGTGGACGCGACACAGATTTGCTGGGCGTTGTTTTGGCCAGCGAGAGGGACTTGGTGGGCAGCTGTTCCAAGGAGCAGGATCTATTCCTCATGGCTGCCAGCTCCGAAATGAGCAGTTCATGGAAGGCGTGCTTCTTTTCAGGCGTATTGCCGGCACTCACCGATCCCTTGAGAGGCTGAGGTTGATCGCTGCTGGGATTGATATTGATGCGTGTACAATTGCCCGCCGCCTGTATGGTCACCTGCTCCGCCTGGCGAGCACGCGCCCGCTCCAGCTGCAAACGGTTGTGCCGCTCCTGGGCCAGCTCCTGCTCCAGCAGCGCCTGATGCTGTATGGCGCGCTCGTGCTTAGTTATAATCGTGGTATCCGCCAGCGACTGCTTCTGCGACTGGCTGATGATGATCTCCGAGAAGAGACGCTCGGCGGCGTTCTTCAGATTGTTCTTAATCTCGACCGTTTTGCCGCCCAGGAAGCTGCTGCTGCTGCTGCTGTTGCCAGCACCGCCCGCCAGGGGGCTGTCCAGCGTGGTCTTGGAGCGCCTAAAGATGCTGTTGGAGGGCGTAGCTGCTGGCGCCACAAATGCTGGCAAGTCCTCCATATCCAGCGTTGCCACCGGCATCTGGACAATCTTGCGCGGCTTGGGCAGGGGCTGCGTGGCAGGCTGCAAGCCCGCCCGCTCGAAATCCACTTTGCCCAGACTGAGACGCGTATCCTTGAGCGGTGTGCTCTGTGCGCTCAAAGAGTTGGCGCGATTTATGGTTATTGAAGTGGCAACCGATTCCCTGGGCTTGGCTGTCGGCACATCCGGCGCTTTGCGTAGCTTTAAGGCTGGCTTTGGCGCCGTTGCTGGTGCGGCAGCAACAGTTGCTGTTGCTGTTGCAGTGGCAACTAGCGCCATTGTGGGCGTCTGTGTTTGCGCCTGCTTCTTTTGCAGCTGCAGCGAGGGCGACTTGTAGACCAAAGTGCGTCCCACGGCGCTCAGTTGGCTAACAAATGTGGGCTTCTTTTGTATGATTGGAGGAGTTGTTGCTGTTGTTGTTGCTGCTGCTGCTGCTGCTGCTGTTGTTGCTGTTGTTTTGGGCCTGGGCGGCACTGGCGGACCCGGCCGCTTAACCACAATTGTTGACTGCATTTCAGTTGCTGTTGTTGCTGTTGTTGTTGCTGTGGCCATTGCACGTTCTCACGCGCTGTTGCTGGCAACACTGAGAAACCAGTATTTGTAGGTCACTTTTTTGTTGCCTGGGCAACTTGGCGACTTCTCGACTGCGACTGCGACTGCTGCTGCGACAGCGACTGAGGTTGCAACTTGGACTGCTGCGCGTGTTGCTTTTTGGTATTGCAACGCGTTTTATTTATTATTATTATTATTTAGCATAAACGCGCAAATGGAAACTCGTTTTGGCCGTGTTCTCAAGCAACGGTTGCTCTTTGCATTTTGACAGCGCTGCTGCTGCAACTGCAACTGCTGCAACTACTGCTGCTGCTGCTGCTGCAACTGCAACTAGCTGATCTATTTTGAATATAGGCCACGCGGCGTCGCCTTAACGGGCCTAGTTGCTTATACTTTGTTGCCGCAGTTTGTTTGGCTTATTGGTTATTGGTTTATTGGCTTTTGGAAACTCGTTTTGCTCCTCGTTGTTGTTGTTGTTGTTTCTCTTGCTGCTGCCGCTGCTGCTGCTGCTGCACTTTGGATTCTCTGTGGGTTTTTGATTTCAAGTGAAAGGGTTGCGGTTTTTAGTAAATATAGTTTTCATCGATTCCCTAGACTACGAGTAAATTGCACACAATTTGTTGGTTAGGTTTTCGCTTTTCATTCAGTTTTTTTTTAGTTTTTTTAATTAATTTGATTAATTCACTGATCCAAATAATATTTCAATATATGATCATATTTAAATTTAATATACTTTTATTTTCAATTTTACAAAAATTTTATATTCAAATAAAAATGATAAATCCAAATCAAAAAGTTTATTTTTTTTTTTGGTTAAGAAATTTGTATATTTTATTTAAGCAAGCTTTCTGCTGCCTTTGGTGGCAACTTAGTCAAGTTTTATATAAAAATATACAAATTTTAAATGTTTTATAACAACTAAAATTCATTGGAAAGTAATTAATCCCACAATTCATACTATATAGTTATAACATACATGAAACATACGTTTTGAAATCTAGTTTAAGAATATGTCATACATTTTATTTTGAATTTTTACAAAAAAAATATTCCTGAAGTATTTCCTATTACAAATCATAAAAACGCGTTTATAATTTTTTAGATTTTATATTAGAATAGTTTTTTTCAAATGTTCATGAAAAGTTTTCCTTAATACATAACTTTAATAGAAAACAAAAATATTAAAATTTAATATTTTTCATATTTAATTTGAATATTACTTTATCTAAATTTGAAGATTAAACATTTTTTTGAATTGGAATATTACTTTATCTAAATTTGAAGATTAAACATTTTGTATTAATATTTAACGAGCAGAAATTAAAATCATATATAATCATATTTTATTTTAGTAATTGTTATTTTGCAGTTTATTAATTTTTTTTGCCAACTTTATTATACAGCTAATTTGTTTGCTGTTGTTGTAATTGTTGTTGCTGCATTTTGAAAGTGTTTACTTCAATTAAATTTTTATCGCTGACTCTGCACGATTTTTGGTATGTTGCGGGCGTATAAAAAAAAAACCTAATTTTTTTTTAGTTACATATTAGAAAGCTCAATTAAGCCAAAGAGCACATAAAAAAGACTATAAAAACTTGAAATAACCAAATTGTGCTCAGCATAAATTGAAGTTTAATGGAGCGTTTGTGTGGAAAACTAACGAAAGATCGTTTAAAAACGATTTCAGAATCGTATCTATTGGTTTTTCATTATTTTCCCACTGTGTTACGTCGCAAACCGTTATCCAAAATAACAAACAATTAAATATGGAAATGTGCGCAGTTAAAATGGAAATAAAAACAAAACAAAACCAGACATGTGCACATTTAAGAATACTTTATTTCTTCTCCAAACTGGTTAGACTGAACTTAATAGAATTGTGTAGAGACAGGTAGAAACGAGCAAAAAAAAGCGACAGTTTCAGCTGCTTTTCGGCTCTTCTTTTTTTTTATAACAATTGCTAATTAACTTTAAGAACGAATGTGGAATGCACAAAATGCGCACTTAATTAGATCTTTGGGCCTCGAACGGGGTCACCATTACGAAATGCGCGTACAGCAAGGCACAAAACGTTAATTGATCGGCGATAAACGATAAGTTTTATAGCTCGATAAGAAATAACGGTGCATTCAGACAATCGCTTGCAGACAGACACCTTTGCAGCAACAACAATTGGCGTCATTTTATTAACAATTCTTAAAGATTTTGAAGCACTTTAAGCTCTCGCTTAATTGAGTATTTCTCTTTTATTTCAATTTAATTTTGTTTAATTTAATTAAGTGCTAAGAAAGACACCCACACACTCACACACAAACACACACACACACATGCACACAATCGAGCAATGCAACACTCACACAGACACACAGTTTGAGGTTATTTTTGAGAAAAAATCGTGCTTAAAATTTTATAAATATATTTATGTAAATGCATTTATTACATTGTATTTTTATATTGCATTCGCTGTTGTCAACCAAATAAGACGAAAAACGCCGACACCGAAAACGAAACCGACACCGAGACACACACACACAGAACATGGGCGACCGAGCGACCGTACGAGCCGTCCGTTGCGACGTTGCGCTTTGCACGAGAGCCAGAAATAAACTGAGAGCATGAAAGAGCTAAGCGCACCTTGCTCAATCTCGGCGCATTGTGTTTACATGTCTATCTATGTGTGAGTGTTCATGTGGGTGTGTCTGTGTGCACACCAATGCTGTGCGCGTGACAAAAACAATCAAGTTACACACGAAACACGAACTCAGCGTGTTACCAAAATGAGTATGAACTGGTTTTCTTTATTCGTTGCCGTTTTTTGCTTTGCTGGTGCTTTCATTCTCATTCTGTAGCGCTCTGCGGCAAGCTTGACTTTGTCATGCGTGCTTGTGTGAGTTAGCACGTTGCTCACGACAAACTCACGACAGTGCTGTGTGCGCATCTCTATAAAAATGCGCTCTGTTGAGGCCTTAACAGCGCTGCTCTCTTAACACTTTGAGCTCGCTGGTTACGGAGAGCTGTTAGTTAACAGATGTTGATTGAGATGGGAATGTGTTTGTAAGTGAGATCAGGGTATGTCCTGTTCTGAGTAGGTAAAGGTGCCACAGTCACTCCGAGTAGATGTGGCAGGATATCTAATTTGATTTCTATTTGGGTTGGAGAGTCTGTACCAATGGTTGTAGGTCTGCCCATCTTCCATATCAATCCTGTTGAAATCCAGGATGACCGACCAGCTATTTTCGCGGCACTATCGGCGATCACATTTCCGTCTATACCACTATGTCCCGGGAAAAGAAAGGATATATAATTTTATACATGAAATTTTAATATGAAAATACATATCAGTATTTAAAAAATGAACTCAAGACCATATTTTTGCTACTGCCAGGTGTGTCTAACAGCAATGCTCTTTGCCTGCTTCGTAAGAGAAACTCTGCAAACTACTAACTCAATGTGCTGCTCTTTCGCTAAAGAGCAACTTGGCACATGGCCAAAAGTGCATTGATTGGCATTTGGAACGAGTCTGGGCAGGTGCTGATGAGGGCCGGCGCCGGCGTCTGGCTGCTGTGGTCGGCGCTGGCATTGCAACAGCTGTTGTTGCCGCATTGGCACGCCATGCCGCACCACCCGACCACCCGGCCACCACCCACTCGGCAAGTCAGCAACTACAGCGTAAATCTTTATTGATTGCATGTTGCAACAGACGCTAAAAGGAACACAAACGCTAATCGTCTTTCGAGTGACTTTGCTGTCTGACTAAACAATTATTTAGCCGGCATGTTCATTGCCGACAACCTGCCCCAAACCCACAACCAACCCCTCTCACCCCTGCCAGGGACATATCTGCACTAGGGTCGAATATAGAAAAAAGCATTTCTGTGTTAGCTTAACAAAGCATGTACATTTTTTAAATTCCTTTTTCAAATAATAATAAAAATTCATCCTTGCTATTATTTTTTTTAAAAGCTAAATTTTAATTAAATATAGTCTGTTTTTCAAAGTCCTTTCTATAGTTGTACCTTCTTTTTGTTATTGAAACAAAGACAATTCTTCAATTGTTATTATTTACATACAGATAGGTGATTGTTATTAAAAATATCCCCTCCCTGAATTCCGGAAATTTTTGCACTTTTTAGCTTTGTTTTAAAGTGTAAAAATGATTATAATTTTAAACATTTTTAGTGGAGAACTAAGCATTTCTTTGCTTTAATAAAAAGGAGATTAATCATAATTTCCAGGCTGCCCACCTCCTAGTTTTACTAAGATCCTGGATACGCCCTTATGGATATAACTGGGTAGTTAGGTCCCCCCCTCAAGGGGCAGGCTGCGGAAATGCAGGCAAAATTGCAATGAAGCGCCAAGAAGCAACGAAAGTCGGCCCATATACATAAGCATATATAGAGTACATACATATATATATAAGAGCCGGGCGACATAACAGTACATACATAAATCTTTCCTCTTTTTGGGGTTGCTCGGGTCGTTCGTTGTCGCTACTTGAAATTACCGTATTTGTATTTGCTTTTGGTAGGCAACCAGCCCAGAACCGCCCCAAAAATGGGGCGAGGGATGCCTAGGACATGGCTCTTTGTCTGGACGAGTGCAGACGGGGAAGCCCCCCACAGCCAAGCACTTCAAATGATTTCCATGGCACTCAGGAAGTTGCCTCTTCCGGCCAAAAATAATATGGGAGAAACGGAGGGAACTTCAGGGTCTCCCCCTTTTCATTTGTTCATTCGCCGACACTTTTTGTTGATTTTCTTTTTGTTTCTCTCATTTGGCGCAGCAAATATATTTTTGAGACCATTGTTATAGGATAGTCAGTTATTTTTGTCGCAGCCGGGAATTGGCAAACCACCAGCTGCAATTACAGATAGGAAAGAACATGCCCAGGACAATTGACAAAACACCCATTTTTAAATCACACACATAAAGGATTATCCCTCAAACACACACACACAACCCACACGCGTGTCCCAGCTTCTACTTGAATGCACTTGAACGCACCCCTCGGCCATTAGGAAGCCCCAACAATGAAGGTTAAACTTACGCTAAATAGCTGTCGTCGCCAGGAGCGGCTCCTGCCCAGCCACTTCTAATCCTGTCCCGGCGGAAGCACTTCAACATCAACTTCTAACGCAACATTCCGGGAGCGAACAAAATCAATAAAAATACGTAAGAAGGAATAGTCTAGAGTACTGGACTAGAAAATATCCTGTAGAGTATCGTAACACATATTTTCTGCACAAATTTCGGCATCAAGGAAAACTTTTGCAGTGTTTTATACATTATCCAAAGGCTATACTACAGTCTGTTAGATAATAAAAGAGTGTACCAAAAATCCATGTTATTCGTCGCTCTAAAAATTAAACTCTCCTACAACTTGTTTTAAATGTTTGTTATTAAATATTTAAAAAACAAATAAAGTAACCAAAAAAAAATATATTCTTTCAATATATTGTATTATCCTTTTCAATTTGAGGGACGTGAAGGTATATATAAAAATGTAGTATCTTACAGTTGTGAAATTTACAAAATAAACACCTAGCAAGGAAATATAAACGTGTAACAAAATTGAGTCTTCCGCTTTTACAAATCCCTTTTGTAATTTCGGGGCAGTGCAGGTAGATAAACTATAAATAATTTAAAATAAAGCTGTGTTTTCTATACGCAAAGCTACATACCAAATTTAGCGATTCTAACTCGCATAGCTCTTGAGATCAACGAGCTTATTTAGAGGAACAGAGGAACGGATGCGTGAAGTTCGACGAGGCTATATCAATGCGGCTGTAAGTGTTGATCAAGAACATCTATACCCCTAAATGATTAAAAAAGGTATCCTCCCACCCTTAACGTACATTTGCCCAGCAGTTTATACCCTTTTTGGCCATTTAATGGGCATAGGGCACAGTAATAAAATACAAGTAATATTCTTATAGTGCACATTGACAGCCCCGAGGACCGCACATTTCTTTAATATACACAAAGTATTATATATTAAATAATTACCACAAGCTAATTATCATTATTAGTCATATGTGTGTGTGCGCATGTGTGAGAGAGAGGTTTTTAAAGTAATTACTTTGCATAATAATAAAAAAATATACAATTGGCTTTTAATAAATATAACAAGCGGTTAAATATCAACTAGTATACACACATATCTACACACACAGGCACACACACACATGCAACACACACAGTACACACACAATTGGCATTAGAAAATAATTAACATTAAAACACATTTTTTGCATAAGATTTTACACACTCCGCTCAGGCTGCGAGAATCGTTAACAACATTTCGCATAATCATAGTTAATATAAGATATTACGATCTTAAATAGCAAATTGTTTAAATACATAAATAGGCGTTAATGCTAAGAATAAAACCGTACAAAACACATACACAATTGTCATAAATACAGTACAAAACAAAATAAAACAAAAGCTTTTACAATGCTCATTGCATTTTACATTTCCCCCAATTTCACACCTATTTTCCAATGCAATCAATCGATGCAACGTGTCCGCTAATCCGCAATTGCCGTGTACGGCAGACTGCTATGCTTCGGCTTCGTCTTGTTGATGAACACCTTGATGGCGCCATTGAAATCGGCACTGACCAGCACATACCCGCAGCCCTTCTTGTGCTGCTCCACCAACGGGTCCGGCTGATTGTGCGGCAACTGTGTGGAAGAGAAAACAGAATTGTAGATTCATGCATATAGTACTATGTATCAATCAATCTATTCAAGAGAATGTATTGCGATTCATATAGGCATCTAGTGTAAGGAAGGACGAGACCCTTTATTTTATTTCCAGTGCTTAGTTCTAAGAAGGTGTCTCAGTTTTTTGTTCAAAATGCGCTTCATTATGAAGTATATTCAATATTAGTTAATTACAGGTTCGTCCTCTAACTATCATGTCTTTGTTAACGAATCAAAATATTTGATTTTTAATACTTGTAGAGTAAATAAGTAAATAGCTAATAATACTCTGGTACACGCTTATCAAATGAGGCAACAAAATTCTGTTTTTTTCTTCTTAGTTATTGTAAGCATTCCATATCAATAACTATTTTAACTAAGCGATTTTTTATGCTTACTTTATCATGTGAAATCTCATCAGGTTCCGGTTTGATGATAGCCTCCGGATGTGGCGCAAATATGGCACAGGTGACAGTGGCATTATGAGCTTTAATGCCCTCCCAAAAGTCGCTGCGATCGCGACGAACCTGCAATAATCAAATTAGCAATTGTTAAATTTAGTCTCATAGCAACTTGTTTCAGTAAAATGCTTACCGAGGTGAGCTTGGAGTAATCGTGATTCGTTTTCCATATGTAGATGCATTGGTTCTCGGAGCCGGCAATAATATACTTGCCATCGTGGCTGAACGAGCCTTTGATCTGCGAGGATACGTTCAGATAGCCCTTGTACTTGCAGGACAAATTGAGATCGCGCAGATCGTACAGACGTACGCGGCTATCGTTGGAGGTGACCAGAATCTTGTCCTCGCCAGGCATGGGCTCAATGCCGCTTATCTTACGGCCAATGCGATTCTTGCCACGCGTGGAGCGCACATGGATCTGTGTGTGATACTTGAGCTGGTCCGTGTTATAGAAGATGCAGCGTCCATCATAGCTGCCCACCACAGCGAACTGACCATTCTGACAGAAATTGGCCGCCGTGATGAGCTTCGTCTGGCCATCCACCTCGTTCCAGAGCGCCACCTTCTTGTCAGGTATATTCCACAGACGCAGCTTGCCATCGAGACTGCCACTCAGAAAGTAACGATCATCGCGCGGATGAAACGCAATCGCAGTGACAAAGTCAATGTGCTGAAAGCAACAGAGGCACTCCTTGCGGGAGATGTGCCACAGGCGCACAGTCTTGTCCATGCTGCTTGACAGAATAAAATAGTTCTTGGACCAGCTGACGTCCAGCAGATCCGAGGTATGGCCATTGTACGTGCAGAAGGGCTTTGGCATAAACGGACCCGTGCACTTCTCGGCGGCGGTGGCCATGGCAATGGCCTCCTCAGCGGAATGCTGCGATACCAGCGACTCCTGCGATGGCGTAGGCGAAGATTTCTGATCAGCATTGTATTTGTTGCGCATATCCTGGGGAGAGTGATTAGTTAGCGAGTGGAATACATTGGATGTGTGGCTTTAACTTACCTGAAAATAAGGATAGGCATCTTTCAACACCCAAATTCGCAGCACCTTGTCCTGTCCAGCGGTGGCAAGCAGACGTCCACAGGAACTGAACTTCATGCACCATACGGCGCTGGTATCCTCGCCGCTTAGGTCCTGCACATGCTGCAGCTTGGTAAACTCATAGGGGCCCTTGTTGGAGGAGGATGCCTTGATTTTAATATTCTGCTCGGGATTCATGGCATCCACAATATCAGCGACATCTTCCTTGTGGCGCGCATGCGACACCTCCGACGCTATGGACTTGGCCTTGTCCACCGTCTTGCGCATGGTGCTGCCAAAGAAGCGCTTAATGCGCGCCGTCTTCTTTTTTAGGCGACTACCGTCCTCCGTTTCCAGCTCCTCCTCGTCCGGCTGCTGTCCCTCAATACTGGGCGGTATGCCAATCACGCTCTCCTCATCCGACTCCTTTTGTATGACCTCCAAATGGGATGTCAGCTTCAGTATATGCAGCGAGAGCGGATTCCAGCCCTCAGGCACTGGCGGTGAACGCACTTCGGATAGTGGCATATTCTCCCCCGTATCCAGATTCTTAACAGGAACTTGTTCGAGTATCTCAAAGTCAGTCAGCTGCTTGCCCGAATTGGTGCGAGTGCGCACATAGATGTTCATCTGCCTCAGCACATCCTCATCCCCAGCGGACTTGCGGCGCTCCTTGTCATTGCTGCTCCGATACAAGGCTGTATAGCTGTGGAGTTGAGTAAGGAATTAGTTTAACTGCAAAAATGGCGACTACATTCGAAGCTGTTGAAATGAACTTTAGCAATACCACTAGCAATAGGCTGTTAAATTTACTTAAGATATTTGTATTCAACTAACTTGAGACACATCTGCCAAGTTTTGTACATAATGTACAGATCATTGGAACTGCTGCGAAGAAACCTCAGAATTTATAAATGAATTTCATTAAGTTATACTAAAGTTCATTTACAACGCCTTGAGAACAGTTGGGAATGAGCGATATGTATTGAAAGTATAAATGTACTATGTATATTTAATTAAGTGAAAATATGCCCGGGGAAAAATAGAAATAAATTTTACATATGATACAAGATTCTCTGAGGTTTATCGAGTTCGCACATTTCTTAGCGCTCAAATATTGTCTGTTAAATTCAATTACTTGTACTCCAGTTGTTTTTCAGCTTAAAGCTTAGCTGTAGATACAATACACATTAAGTCAGTTAATAGCAAATATACGAAACCTAATGGTATTAGTAATATGAAATAATTATTAAAAATAAGAACCTACAGTGTTTATATTACTAGTTCTGATCAATATATATTGTTTTTGAGTCGGAAGAAGATTATTTGTCAACTCTTATTCCAACTACTAGATCTAGATAAAAATTGATTGGACGGTGAAGCTTAAATCTTATTATTAAAAGAATTTCCGTCAAAAGACCTATTTATAATCCCTATTTCCATTGAGCTATAAAATTGTATAGCTCTATACCTATCTACATTATAACTAATTTGATCTAATCGATATTTCTAAGATTTTGACATTGTGACCTACCTAACAACAGTATGCAATTACTTAACAATTTATACATCCTTTAGCCCCAAAATTCATCTAAGTCCTTACACTTTCATCCTCGCCCATTCCCACATTGTAACGTATTAGATATAACGTACCGTGTGGCACTGCCCAGGCTGTTGGAACCGCTGCCCGCGAGTTTGGGTCGACTAGCACTTTCCATAAGCATTTTCTCGATGCGCTCAATTTCGTCCTGCGACGGGCCCTGCGCCTTATTGCTCGCCTCATCGCGGGGCTTGACCACATAGCCACCTTGCAAGGCCCTGAACAGATTGAGGCCCTGATTAGGATCAATGGAGCTGCAAGCATCAAAGATGTTAGCAAATATCAATTATTAGAAGTTGCGTATTCGCTCACCTCACACGTCCTGGCGCCGAGTTGCTCTTGGCGGAGTTCGAGGGACTTGGCTTTGAGTAGACCGATGTGGCGCTGTTGCCAAGTGAATGAGACGGCTTCACCATGATGCCCGCCGTTGACAGGGGCCGCACATGAGAAGCATGGCTTGTCGCGGCCATTTGTGCCAAGGATGAGGGCGTGGTTGTGGCCGTTGACGCGGATGCTGAGACAATTGTGCTGGTTGAGGAGCAGGTGAGCGTATTATTGGACACCTTGACGCTAACATCATTCAGCGAGCTCTCGAACTCCTTGACAATGTCATCGCGCAGCTTCTGCTGCACATCCCGCACACTTTTTACAGAGCGCGTGTCGCTGTCGGTGTCCTCAGTGTCCGCAGCCGGCAGACGCATGCCCTCGTTCATGTTGAACTGCTCCGAGGAGCTGCTAGAGAACTTGCGTGACTTCTTTTTGCGACGCGGCGGCGCCACAGGCCCACTGGATGTTATGGAATCCGTTGTTTTCGAGTGCGCCAGCTTTGTGCTTGCTATCACATCCGGCTCCTGCAGCATAATGGTGCCACCAGTTCCAGTGCTCTGCGGCGGCATTAGGCACGTGGAAGCTGCAGCGGACGCTGTCACGACCTGCGCATGCTTGGCGGCTGCTGCTGCTGCGACTGTTGTGGCTGTGGACATGGCAATGGCAGAGCTTGTGGGCGGCGGCGTCTGACGTTGCTGCTGCTGCTGTTGCTGTTGCTGCTGCTGCAGTTGCTGTTGCTGAAGCTGCTGCTGCTGCTGCTGCTGCTGGGCATTCATCGAAGCCAACGATTCACGATCAACGCTGATTGCTGTATGAAAAACAAGTGAATGACATTTGAAACAATTTTGAAAGACTGCTAAGTGCGCATTTAAACTCACCCGACGGATCAATGCTGCCCGCCAAGATGCGTCCCACGCGACCCAGTGATGTCATACTCTGTATGCTCATTGTATCGCTCTCAATGACCTTAAACGGATGCGTGGGCCGATTGGTGTAGACGCCGTCCATCGAGCTGTTCTGTAGTTGGTTAAACGGAAGGCAAATTAGCAAAAACTAATTAACAGACAAAATATCTATCATACACAGAGTTTAAATACATAAGAATAGAAACTTAAGCTGGGGTTATGCTAATTGATATATATATATATATACTACATTAGATTGAAAATAGATTTAGTACCTGAGAATCAGGTGTGAGTGTATTTCCTGGATTATCATCTTCATCATTTTGCATGCATTGACGCAGTTCTTGAAAGCGTTGTCTACCAGACTATGTACGATATACATATTTATTTGATATTTGACGGTATTTGTATATTATATATATATACACACATACATATATATGTATAAGCATTTGGTTGAGTTTGAAGTTTGAAGTTTAGACCATATTCCATGTAAGTTTTACAATTGATTTAATTTATAGAAATATATATATACATATATATATTGTTATATACATATATACATGTATATATATTGTTTTTGATTTAAGTTTCGTTGGTTTTTTTTTACGAAATGAGCACAAAATATGAAAATAAAGAGCAAACATGTTTACAAGAAATTAAAATAACAAATATCAGAAATATACACATAACTAAAGGCCCAAACAAAAACTAATAACAATAACAATAAACATTAAACACTAAATAAAATTAAATAGCTTAACAATCAAAGCAATTAAAAGAGAATCTTTAAACTGACTCGGAAGCGACTAGACCACAAATTACGTGAATTTATTATCAATATTTGAAAGCACTTGAACTGTCTGATAAGAGCGAACACCTCCTCCCCCCCATATATATGAATGAAAACGTGCAACGGGCTGCTCACAATCGTTTTAGCCATATAAATGGGTCAAAAGCAAACCTTGACCGAAAGCAAATATCATAGAAATATTTACGACACTGATAGCAACTATTATTAACAACAATTGGGGTAACGCCGACATTGATAAGGCATGATAATTATTTCGATAATCAGCGCAAGGTAAAACCATAAATTATCTAATGAAATGCATAACGAAATTTAATTCTCATGTTCGGAAACAAACAATTATGTAGTTAACAATTTGCCAGAGTTGAAATGAAATAAACTCAAATGTTGCCAAGCGGGGAATGACACATTCTGTAGCTAAAAATGCCAACAAGTGGTAAATACAAAATTTGAATTAACAAAATGACCAAATATATAAACGAGGTGCGTTCAAGAAATTGAGGCATGTTCATTTACATGTAAAAATGATTGCGTTCGTTGACGGCAAAGCGTTCAATGATAATATATTATTATGTATAAAAGAAAGACAATTTTAATGGAGTTTTTTAATTTCTACTGCTCTGTATCGACTTCCAGCTTCAACTGCACTGAGATGTGTCCCTATGTGCCTATTCAGGTATAACTCCTTAACATGTAAGGGCCTGGTTGCTATATTACATACACAAATTATATAATCGACCACTGATTAAATAAGGAGATACAAACAAACTTGCAATACCAAGGCCACACTGTCTATATAGTTAAATTGATATTCTCCTCGTCATCTATATCTATATATATATATATAAAACAGTTTGCCCTGATTGGTGATTGACTGATTGTCAATCATCACACTGCCCAAACCATAAGAGCTAGAATGCTGAAATTTTCACAGTAGTTTCCATCTATAATGCAAGTGCACACCAAGACGGGATTTTGTAAAAATCCACCCACAAGCGTGTAAATTTGCAGAAAACTGTTGCATGAAACTTTATTGTTTACCCACCAATCGGCATCAAACTCATTTTGCTAGACTTATAAATAATTCATATACATATTCACCGATTTTGGAAAATCCACCCTCATGGGCGGAAAGTGGTGGTCCCAAAGTTCTATAGGCGCGAGTGTAATCTTAGTCCGATCTGGTTCAATCGCATTTTCAAAGCCCTACACATTAAATATTTCCATACGGGTCTCACAAATTTTAGAAAACTTAATCTGCATGGTTGGAAAACTCTGGAGTTCAATATTTTTCGTTTTTGACTTAAAAATCATTTTCAACGTACTACACTAAAACAAGATATTGGAAAATCTAACCACACGGGCGTAAAAATTACTCTATTATTGTTATTTCTTACGATTGACGATAGTAGTTAAATTCAACATAATGCAGTTTAATCTAAATATTTCATCGGGCAACGCTGGGGTATTACCCGCTAGTTAATACATAAGACATTGATAGACAAAGATCAGATTTCTCATGTTTTCGTTATAACAACTAGTCTGGCAACGCCACATTCCCACTCGGAAGAGACGGTCAAATATCAATGTAAAAATAAAATGGCTGCTTAATTTTGACAAGCAGATCAACTAGCGCAAATTACATTTCAATTGCATCGTCTGTTCAGTTTAGAAACTCTGTAAGCAGCCCTCGTGATTATGTACCTCGTGCCTGCTGAACTCTGATGACAATTTGCGGTAGAAACAAAAAAAAACAGAAACCTTTCACAATGCGCCGCGTTTAAGAGGGAGCATATGCAAACATAAATTATAAAAACAAATATACCAAATGCCTGTGCTTGACTAATAAACAGAGAAAACCATATGACCAGCCATACATGTATGTAAGGCAGCAGGGGCATGAGTGGCGGCGGGCGGGAGGAATTAATTTGCTGCTTTGTTTAAATTTGGGGAGCGCAGTGAAATCGCCACTCGGAAATTTGCATTGATTTTTTGCGCAAGGCATTTTGAAGTGGGCAACAGACCAGAAAAGGGAAAACGCAAACGTGCAACAAATGCGAAATATCTGAAAATGGGAATCGGCTTTAGAATGCGATTCGAAATTGGTATTCATATAGAAACTGAAAGCATGAAAACTTATTTATTTCAATTTTAAATGCATGCAAAGGCAAATCAAATCTAAAATTGAACGCAACGCAATCAACACACGCAAAAGGCTCCGAGCTACGCCACCCCCCACTTACCACGCCCTTAACGGCCTTGGGCTCCGCGAATACTCCAACTGCAGCTGCGGCTGCAGCTGCCGCATCCTGTTGCTTTAGGCGTGCGCCCAAGCTGTTGGTGGGACTGCGGGTGGCGGGCGTACCAGCGCCAATGGGCGTGGCATCGCTGTCGGAGGAGGCGGCCGCATTTACGCGCACAGCTGGTTCCGGGAAAATAAATTCCTGTGCGCACTCCGGCGGCAATTTGCGGCTGTAAAACAACAGCAACATGCGTTTTAATAGGGTGAGTCATATTGACTCATGGTGTAATAATATAAGGTGATGTCAGGCTTGCAGTCAGTTACCAGTTAATGAGCATATGTAAGCGTAAAAGAGATGGCAAGATTGCGCTTTTTCGCACTGACAGTTGGTTAATAAAATTACAGCACTTGCTCGCATGATACCACCTCATGAAATTACACCATGGCTGCACCTACCAGAGAGTTGAGTTGCGGTTGGGTGTCGTGTCTTCCGCATCGAAAAATTCCTCAGAGCTGTCCGAATCCGTCTCCAGCTTGCTCATTTTGTATTGTGCGTGAATTACCTAATCCGCTTTCTGTTTCTAATTTTTTTTTAATAAATATGCAAATTAGCCAAATTATGGTTATTGTTGTTGTTTTTGTCTTGTTGCTGCTGGGGCTGCCTTTTGTTGTTGTTGTTGTTGCGGCTGCAAAGTCTATCGCTTAGTTATTAGTTTGCGCCATATCCAGGTGCCGCGTGAGCGCAACAATCAGCTCATTAAACATTTTGCACACATATTTATATTAGTTATTACTACAAATTTAATAATTATTAACTTTACGCCCGAGAAAAAAACAGGGCCCTATGTTATTATTCTGCAGTGTGACCGAATCTTGTAAGCAAATATTCCCTATGTATTTTTTCTACTTTTTTTGTAAGGAACGGCCGTTGCTTGTTCTTCGCTGTTATTGCACTTTTCGAAAATCCGATTTTTAAGCAGCTAGGAGCAAAATATTTTAATTTAAGAAAAATTTGCTGTGGACGGCCGCTAGTATAGCGGCCAAGCACCAACCTTTCTACACTATCAATCACCGTAACAACGTATTGTTCGGCCCTCCAAGGATTCTGACAAAAATCGAAATTCTGGCCAGCTATTTTCAATTTTAAGTCCTGCTCCTCCTGACACGCCACGACCCGTTAATTTACATTTTTGTCAAATTTGTGTTGCATCGGCTGTATTGCTTAGTGTTGGAAAGCGCACTGCAGCCAGTTATACCAGATGAGCTTATTTTGCGATATGGCAGCTCTTTCTTATCGAATATGTGCTGGTGACTGTCATTTACCATTAAGAGGAAGCACCATACAAACAATTCATTGTTTTCCCGCCAAAAAGTTACATGCAAGAAGTTTATTTTTATTTAGAACGCATCCAAGCCTTTACCAAATGGACGTGGAACTAAAAAATCAATTCGACGAAATGGGCGTTGAGCCCAGCGAATCCGTTATAGACAAATGCATGGAACTGGCTTTAAGTTACAACATTGACGATGCCACCGAATTTGTGGAGCAATGGATGGCTTTCAGTTTGTCCAATCTGCACGGTGATGAGCCTACGCCTCAGAATCTTGGCGAATTCGAGCGCAAGGTGCTTCAAGTGAAGCGTGAAAGAGGCGGTGCCAAGAAAGCGGCGCACAAACCCAAATCCCTGCATGCCACTACGGCCGCCTTAGACACGAGTTCACTATCTACATACGGCCTGGTCGAAGATGATCCCATTATGGATGATTATGTGAGTGAGTCCGTGTCCACCCAGCCTCACACACCCAAAGCTCGAAATGAACACGCTCGCTCCTCTGCTTTGAAAACTGGCGTTCTCTTTAGTCCCGCCAGCTATACGCCACAGTCGGCAAAACGCACTCCAGCCTCGGCCACAGCGGCCATAACTGGACGACCTGGCGATATTGTGGACACATTTGGCCATCCCAAGCTATTGACAGCGTGCAGCTGGCAATCCCAAGTGGAGCAAACCCTGCCTGTCCAACAGAAACTGCTTTACAACGATGCACCACTGACAGTTGCCAATCTGAGCTACATGAATGATTTACTCTTCGAGAGATGCGAGGATTTGCATGATCGGCTGGTGGACATTGGCCACGCGTTGGTGGAGAAGAAACTGGGAGCCGAGGGTGCCGCTGACTGTAGCTGGTATCCGCAGGATCGACACACACTGGACGCCTTACATGTGCTACATACTGTGGGCATGATACACTCGGACGACGATGGGCCGTTGGATGCGCATTCGGCGCTGTTGGCCGTGCTGGATACAAACGATAAGTTTCTGGTACTCAACTTCTCGCGCATCAAGTCCGCCAGCATATTTCCGGGTCAAGTTGTACTGGCCAAAGGCTTCATACCCAGGGGCGATACGTTTGTTGTGGAAGAGCTATACACAGATCGCAAACTGACGCCACCGCCGCCACTGAAAGTGGATCGTGATGTGCAGTTTGTAGTCGCCGCTGGTCCATACACGCACAGCACGGATCTGTTCTACGATCCTCTGCACGATCTACTCAAATATCTCAAAGATCACCGTCCCGATGTGCTGCTGCTGACGGGTCCATTTGTAGACGCCGAGCACAAACTTGTCGCGGAGCTGGCCGAAACCTTTGATTCCTTCTTCGAGAAAATGATTGCGGGCATCATGGAGGTGGCGGGCAGCCACACCACAGTGCTGCTGGTAAGCTGCCAAAAGGATGCAATGGCACCTTCTGTTTATCCCACGCCATCGATCTCGTTGCGCAAAACGTATCCAAATTTGCATATGCTGCCCGATCCCTCGCTGGTCGATCTGGATGGCGTTACTGTAGGCGTCAGCTCCACAGACGTGCTGGATCACTTGCTGAGCCACGAGTTTGCTGCCAATGCTGGCGAACGCATGCATCGTGCCATCAATCATCTGTTCAATCAAGGCTCCTTCTATCCCATTTGCCCATCGCCGGATGAGAACATGTCCTACGACTCCCAGCTGGCCCTGAAGTATGCACAGCTGAAGCAGCTGCCTAATGTGCTCATCTTGCCCAGCGATCAGCGGCATTTTATACGCCTCGTCAACGATTGTCTGGTAATTAATCCGGGACGCCTGTCGGATAGCAAGGGTGGCACCTTTGCCCGTTTCCTGGTCACGCCTACAGCACCCACGGCCACAGCCAAGCCGGCCAATATGTTTAATAGTGTAGCCTGTCAAATACAACGTATATAAGTTAATAAAGTAATCCAAACTGAACTATTCATTGGTCTGAGACACACCTAGAGAAGTAAAGTACATATCCTCGCTGGAGTAAGTTGAGACATAATAAAAAGCTAAGGATAGGTTCTCTCTCATCTATAATTGTCCTTACGTGCTAACATCAATATTCGTATATTTCTTAAGCTCCTTGGCATCATTCTTAAAGGAACAAATTGATCGGAGAGTCCTTTATTTTTCAACAGGACAACGCCCGAAGTCATAGTCAAATTAATATTACATTTCATTAACAAAGTTGGGGCTAATATGCTTATATGCAATTTGAATGTAATTGAACATCTATAGGCCTATTTAAAATAAAAGCAGTGTGCAAATTGGACAAGGACGCGCGAGGTTACCATCTCTGAGGCTGGAGTGCTCGGGAAGGATATTCCCTTGGATTAAATCCAAAAGTTGGTAAGCTGGGGTCTTAGACGGCTGCAAGAAGTTATAAGTTCTAAGGAAGCATATATATTTTTATACCCTAGCAGAGAGTATTATAATTTTGTCTCGAAATGTGTAATGGACTGAAGAAGACGTTTCCGACCCAACAAAGTATATATATTCTGAATCAGCATGAATAGCCGAGTCGATATAGCGATGTCCGTCTGTTTCTATGCGATCTAGTCTCTCAGTTTTAAAGCTATCGTAATGAAACTTAGCACAGATCATTCTTTTTGCTGCAGTCAGTACATATGTCGGAACCGGCCGGTTCGGACCACTATAACATATAGCTGCCATAGGAATGATCGGTCGACAACTATGTTTTTGTATGAAAAACTGTTTTGCTTGTTATGTATTATGTATCCTCACCAAACTTTCCCAAACAGATTCTCTAAAGAGTTTATACAATCTGACTAAATTTGCTTAAAATCGGACGACGAATATTTTATCCAAACTAAGTGAGAATTTTAATATACTTCAAATAGTTTCCTATAATTTCATCAAAATCAGACCACATGGCTTCCATATGAGCAATCTGACAAAAATTAAGTTTTGTATAAAAATTAACTCCTGCTAGGGTATATAGCTTCCGGCACCCCGAAGACAGCTGTCCTTTCTTGTTTTTAGTTGCTGTTGATATTGTTATACTATAACCTTTGTAAATTCATTTGACAAAAAATAAGCATGCCTACAAATTTTTTTTCTGTGGGCATTTAAAAAGTAAAGTGGTATTAGCTTTGTCAAAATACTTATGCCGTCGACTGTAGAATAGGCACCCCTCCTAATAGGAGCCCCACTTTGTGAGATAGTTCATTTTTAAAGCGTTTATTCATTTAGGTTCTTGTAGTTTACAGCTAACAGTAGGAAATGATTTCTAAACGTATTACATATACTCGTATTGTACTCTCTATACTCTACAATTTATGTGTGTGTTTGTGTCTGTGTTTTGTGTATGTGTGTGTGTGTGTGTGTATATTTCACTTCGATCGAAATCAATTCGAAAGTTAGTGAAAACGTATGCATAAAACTAAAAACGTTATTGTATATTTTAACTATACAAAAAATACTGCATGAAACGTTTACAATATAATATAATATAATCTAAGCGAAACTGACCGATCTCTCAGTTAGCTGCAGATATATAATTCCTGTTTTTAAGTAACTGCGCGCCACTTTCTTATTGTTTAAGTAAATTCTGGCCGCCCCCCGCCCTGCTCTTAGTTTCGTGGAGCTGCCAATTCCAACCGCACTTAGCTGTTGGGCTCCTGCTTGTATTGTTATTGCCTATTGTTGACACCCTCGGGATTGTGGAGGCCACCACCTGGGCCGCCGCCCATGCTGTGCTCCATGTTCTTGACAATTACATAGTTTGTCATATGATTGATGGCCTCGTCCTGCAGACGCTCCGGCCAACGTTTCATATAGGATTTGATAAAGTCACTGAATGTGTCCACCTTGTCGGGCGTGGATTTGTGTGTGTCGACAATGTTTTTCACAATGTCAACAAATTTGTCATAATCTTCGTGGGATTTTTTGATTTTATTATAGTTGGGCACACCGCCGTTGGTATTGCCGCCTGGCCCGGCTCCACTAGCGCCTGCCGCATTCTGCATTTGCTGCTCCATGTTGCTGTCGGCCAACCGCGCCGAGGCAGCAGCCGCCACAGCTGCCACCGCCGCCGATGAGGCCATGAAATTGTCCACATTTCCTGCATTCGGCGGCGGCTGGGAGTGGTCCATAAAGTGGCGATGCATGCCGTACTCCGTCCTGAAAGAAATCGCAATTAATACCCACTACAAATAAATCAAGGGATTAGTATGCGCTTACTTATAGAACCCCTCCGTGTTGTTACTGTTGAACTCTTGCTGAGACATTGGATTTTTCCAAACTGGTGACTCGGATGTGGATGGTAAACTGCTGGCATTCGAGGTGCTCGTCATGCGTTTATCTCTGTGGGAGTAGTCGCAAAATTCAGCGGGATTAGTGTTGCCCATGGGATTGTTATTTGTTATTTATATTTCCTACTCACTTGTAGCCCGTGTGTGCAGCCAAGCTCTTAAACACATCATCCACTTGACTGTAGAACTTCCACGTGCTGATTATGCCCGTTGTCTCAAATGTCTTTTGCTCCTGTCTGTAACGCTGTGTAAGATTATTCACCTTAAAGTGTACTTCTAGCGCGGTAACGGGTACGCCAAGACCCGTCAACTGCAAAATAAATTAAGCAAAGTGATTAATAATTTATTATAATTTTCATAACTTCATCATCATTTTAAAGTGGGAGGGTTAACCCGTTTGTCTAAGCATTAAACAAAGCAACAATTACAAATATTATAATTTAATTTCGCTAAGTGCATTAATGTAAGGTAATATTTGTAAAATTAGGGTGTTCACGGTCACTGATTAACCGGGTTAATTGGTACAAAAATTAAATTAAACAAAAATCATGATGTAGCTTTAAAATTGAGTTCTTGTATGAAAATCATTGCTGCAATGTATGTATATATTTGTGTACATACGTATATGCCACATAACAGAATGTTTGCATACTGTTGACATTTTGATAACATATTGTTAACACACTGTTAATATTCTGTGATAAGATTGACAACATAACGTTAACAAACTGTTAACATTCTGTGATAAGATTGATAACATAATGTTAACACACTGTTAACATTCTGTGATAAGATTGATAACATAATTGTAATGACCACAATATTAATATACTGTTAACATAATGTAAACATACTGTTAACATAATGTTGATATACTTTTGACATAATGTTAACACTCGGTTAACATAGTGTTAACTTTCAAAATTCTGTTAACCTGCTGTTAACTTGCTAGCACTCGCAATAAATCGTGAGAATCGCGGAGAAGGATAAACAATTTGAGGCAGTTCTGCTACATTCTGTCTGCATATAGAAATTTGCCTACTGTTTTAACATACTGTTAACAGCAGTTTAACAAAATGTTAACAGAGTGTTTGCAGGTTTAAAGTACGTATACAACAAGTGAGTATAATGTTAACGGCATATGAAAATGAAAAAAGATTTTCAGTTTGGAATAGGATATTCCTTATTAGTTATGATAAGCGCAACTTACTTGCTTTGCCATAGCCACATAAAGGTGTCCATTTCGTTTGATTGTGCGCAATTCATAGGCGCATACTTTCCATAGTTTAATTAGCTCTAATACTCCACTATCCTCCCATTGTCGACGCTTTTTGTTGAATTTTTCATACTGTCGAATAGATCCGAAGTTGAAAAACTTGTTGGATTGTTTCCTATTGCATACTTACAGGCATTTCACATGGGTCTCAATCGCGACGAACGGTTGCCCAACAAGATTCGGCTGCCAGTTGATGTTGGACATGGAGCACGCTAATCAGTATGGAAACATAGTTGTATCCTGCACCCGCACCTACAAAATGTCATCCATAAATAACTTTTTTGGTTTACTTTCTTGAATTTATGCTCGACTCTTTTTCATTCGAGAAAATGTATAACATTTTTACACTATTAACAAATGCCAAATATTGTTACAATCCCTTAGGAAGGTCTTAATCAATAACTGCTTATAATAATTAATTATTTGTTAAAGAATTTATTTAATCTATCTTCTCTCAATATACGACCTAGAAATAATCTATTTATATTAATACATTTCATTATATTTAAAAACTAACAGTTCTGATTTCGAATGATTTCATCAAAATCGGAAATGGGAACATACTTTATATCAAAATTATTTTCCTCTCATAATAGGGTTATAAAGGGCTCTAGAATAGGGTATGTTCTAGTCTCACTTTTACTCCCTTAACCCATTAAATGGGTAAAAAGGGGGGTACTAAATCTGTGCAAATGTATGTAACAGGCAGAAGGGGACATCTGTGACCCTTTAAAGTATATATATATTCTGGATCAGTAACAAAAGAAATTTCGATTTGGCCATGTCCGTCAGCCGGATGA
This sequence comes from Hirtodrosophila histrioides, assembly GCA_037075165.1. Classification (NCBI taxonomy): domain Eukaryota; kingdom Metazoa; phylum Arthropoda; class Insecta; order Diptera; family Drosophilidae; genus Hirtodrosophila; species Hirtodrosophila histrioides. Next base: position 3,296,480 of record JBAMCL010000390.1, on the reverse strand, counting down.
ACCCGCCGATCTTACCAACTATAGGAGCTAGTGACACCAAGTTTAAAATGTAAGTTCCTGTATTTTGATTGCACATATTTCCCCCCGCACCCCCCGCAATTTGATAAAAACGTTTTACAGCCACAATTTTAAAGATATAGCCTTGTGATTTGGCATGTGTAATACTTTGGTTACTCTTAATCTACTGTCCAAATTTCAAATCAATCAGTTAACAAACACGAAAGTAATTTACGAGCGAATATTCAGTGATGTAGAGCGTGGGGGAAGAAGCAGCGCTGTCACTTGTGTATGTGCGTCTTTGTGTATGTGTGTATGTATGTGTAAGTGCACGAAGATGTGTTTGGAAGTTGTAGACCTGGGTACAGGGAGTTTCGTAGTCGGGCATACTCGACTATTATCACATGCATACTTGTTTTTATTGGTTATGTTAGCATATGTTTACATTATGCACGCACACCTCAAAGAGCGCGAACTTTAAAAATTGCTTAACCAAACTTCTGCCTAAGATTTTACACTCAAATGTAATTAATTCGTAATCAAAAGCGACGCCAATCAATAAAAATACATAATTTGAAGTGAATTAAGTACTGCACCTGTTTGATTAAAACCCAATTAAGAACTTCAAAATAATATTGATTAATTTAAAACCACTTAATTTTTTATTAGTTTTTCATCTCGCTCTTTCCTACTGGGCAAAACTAACAAAAAATCTGCCAGCGGCTTATAATTAAACACATACACATAAACATTTGAGTGGACATACATAAATACATACACACATACATATGTAATTGTAAATTATCATTAAGTTGTACACCGGCAATGAAACACACACACGCACACGCACGGCCAATGCTGGTAAACAAAAGGTAAATGCAAGGTGTAAATTGCACACGCAGCATACACGCGAGACAACAACACGAAGTAGCTAACGCGACGGCAACTCAAGTTGTACTGAAGCGGTATTTCAAGTATACAAAAGCTGCGGCCAGAGCCAAATGAAGATGCTACAACAACAAGCAGCGAAGACGTTGACGGCGACGGTGACGGCGACGTTGACTGGCAAACCGCCGACGCCGTCGCCGCTACATTGGCACTTGCTTGCTGCCCCTCAGTAGATGGGGCCAGCAACACCAACAACAACACACTGTTGTTGTGTGCGGGGCAAAGATATGGTTACTTTTCTTGAATACACACACGCGTACATCATTTTTTCCCTTTGCAAGAAATGAAGATACAGATACACAGATACACATACACACGCAGGTACATACTTTTCCTTGCTATGCTATAACGTCAAATGCAATTTCGATAATCATGAGCCAAGCATAAACAGCTGTGGCGCGCACAATACAAGCACACACAAAACTTAATAATAAGTTAAATAATTTAATTTTAATTATCTTCAAGAGCACACACACGAAAAACGTAGTTAGCAGCTCAGCTCGAGAGATATTTACCAACACTAATGATGGCAAGACGTACACAGCCATAATGATGTTGTACAAGCGAGGCAGCAACGGCGCGCGCAACATGGTGTGAGCGGTGCAGCTAGTGTTGTGCTTGACATTAAACAGCGTTGCCAGCTGGTTGAAAAATGTGCAAGTAATTTTTAAAAAAATGAGCATATACATGTACAACGAGCATGCATACAAAAATGCGCCAAATTTGAAATATTGTAACAGTTGCCAATTGCTCATGATTATAAGTATATGCATTTTAGAATTGTTATCAAAAATATGGCATAGCAACGCCCACTGCAAGCTTAAATGAGTAATGGCTTTAGCGTAGGGCGCTCTAACTTGATTCCCGGCATGAGCATGACCACGTAATTTATCTTAAGCGCGCCAGTCGGCATCAGCAGCAGCTCGTTAAGGCGAGCAAAGCAAACGCATTATCATCATCATCAACTGCGACTGTATCAGCCTTTTGTATACCCCCCAATCCCCCTCCACCACTCTCCTCAATGATGCGCAACTGCTTTTGTTGGCGCTCACACACACACACACACACATTCTCTTGTACGGTCATCATCATTAGGTTGGTGGCATGCCCCCGCACCAGCTCCCCCGCCCATCCAAAAGCAACACATATACTAAATGGGAACGTCATTAGCGTCGGCTAAATAACAAAAAATGATAATGTTGCTCTTTCGTTTGTCGCTGTCGTCGTTGGTAATCATCATTAGATTGCACATAGAATGAACTTTGTTGGAATACGCCTCCCGCAACAGTGAACTGACGGAGGAAGGTCGCTTGATTGAGTTCTATTCGGGCGTGTTCCAAATTCCTATTCCATTCGAAACTTTATGCTGACCTTTAAAGTTGTATTTTTAATGCAACAGATTGCATTTCATTCAACGGAACTATATATAATTGTCACATTACATAATGACACCTTATAAAATTAAAATATAAATTTTATTTTCCTACTTTTATTAGATCAAAGTTAAATGATACTTCAGAATTTATTTCTTATTGGAAATATGCTGATATTTATAATTAAATAAAAAAGGATTTTTTAACCGTTACTGTTCCAAATTCAGCTAATATTCTGTAATCTAGTTAATCTATATTTCTCCTTTTTAAAGTGACTATAAATATTATGAATATTAGCACATGTAATTTTGAAGTACATATAGATGAATCTCTTATTTCAAATAGCTGGTTTTGGCTGCTGTTCAGTTTCTAAATCGATTTCGAATAGAAAAAACGAACTAATTTCGATCGTATTTTGCAATACCCAAGACTTTAGAGATTGATTAGTTTAGACTTTTCAAAAACGCGCGGAATTTGAAACAGGGTTAACTCTTGAACGGGTTACTCGGCGCTGAGACTAAACGGAGATCCTGGAATGTGCTGCTCACCCCACTTGGCCACCAAGATGTAGTCGCCAGGATCACGCACCTGGTACATGACACGGTAAACATTGCGGCCCAAATGCTTGACCAAGACCTCATCACAAGGTCCTTGGGGTCCCAGTATGCCCACAAAGAGCATATTACTGCCAGCAGCACTGCCGTCCACAGTGAACTCGTTGCGCTCGAGAAGATTAATGTAGGTGAGGCCCAGACCACGACTCTGCACTTTGCTGGCGTCCGATTGGAAGACGGGCACTGCAAGTAGATGGAACGGCTATGCCAACTGAGCCCCTGATATATACCAAATAGATACCCACTAGCAGGACTGGAGGTGGCTAAATCTGTGGTTGATTCAGTGGGAGGGGCGCCTGCAATGGTCACTATTATGTAGGGCGACTTGGGCAGCGGCACGGAATTGCATTTGATGTGCACCTTATAGAGTCCCGCCTGTGTGAGGTGGCACTGCACCTGAAAGCGTTCCGGATCCAATTGCTCCAGCTGTATGGCGGGCCCATGCTGACCGCTGGGACTCTCGAGGCGCACATCAAAGTTGCCCTTCACCCCATTCCGCTTGATGATGAAGCTCACCGTGGAATTGATACGCACCGCGCCGCTGGGCAAGTGCAGCAGCTGCACCTTGCCAGCATCGGTCAGCTCGGGCGCTATATAAACCTGTGGCGGCTCTGTGGGATATGCATCTGCGTGGGCAAGTATTTACAGTTTATAAATAGACGGAAACATGTTTACTTCCGCATGTGGAACACTCACCCGCATCGGGTGTGCGCTGGTATCGACCAAAAATACAAACTCTCTCCGGGCTGTCGATGTCGCTACCGTCGACCATCCCCTGGCCCAGGGAAGCCGCTGCATTTGTATTCAAACGAATTTCCTGCGACACTTTGAACATGCCGCAAATACTTTGAATATTTAACAATATTGGAACTAATTGCTTAAATGGTTTCTCAAATATACTTTCTGTAAATTTCGGTCAAACTATTTTGGTTAACGAGTTGCCCTGACGTGGCTATGTCTATCCCGTGCCTATTCCTTGGCCAGACTGAGTTAATTGCGCTGTGCTCTCTTTGTCTCAATACACTTGGGAATGCTCTTAAGATTCTCAATATTTTCCATTTGCTTAGATATGTGCATACATATCTAAGGCAGCAATAGAAACACCCGCCAAAATGCAAATGTTTATGATGTTTGTTTGGTGGGCATGATGCCAAGCATAGGAAAGCCAAATACACACTAGTTTATATAGAAATATTGGTCTATAAGTAATTTATTTCTACTCGTATACGTCGTAGGGATTAAAGATAGGTCACCACAGCAATAGAATTCATTTTGTCTTTTAAAAGTATATTTATAAAACTAATTTATACTAACCTATACTAAAATATACTTAGAACAGTCATTTCTTTTTATAATTATGTAAAAATATGATCAGAAATTGTTGGCGATCATAAGTCCTGATTAGTTTCTTGGGTTCTTCATCCATTATATTGGCCTTTATTTAAGTAATATCACCCATTGGGATTATATTAAAGTATTTATATAAATTATTATATATATATTATTATATTATTTATTTGATTTTGTATATGGTGTTTTTGTGAATCATAAATTATGCTACTATATATATAGTCTTATCTTTAATACACGCTGTAAATATTTGATACCCATTAACCAATGCACTACAAGTATATGTAAAAACTGTTTTTTTAAAACAATATTTTTTTGAATAAACTATGAAGCATTTAGAAACACCCTACTGAATATGGTTTAGATATTTGCAGTGAATTTTTATCAAAATTCGGTAGATGTTAATATTTGCTAGAATGATGAAAATTCATAAACTTTTACCGAAATTATTCACTTAGTTCTTCAGAATTTATATTTTTAATCTTCTTTTTATATTTTTACACGAATATCAAATAAACGGCGATGATACTATAATTGTTATGTGTTCCTTGGGTCTTCTATTTATCTGGTCTTCTTTTCCTTGTACATTCTCAAAGTACAACGCCTATTTGATACTCTTTCAACCTACAATTTCGTTAGTTGTTTCGGTTCAGTTACTTGAAATTTAATATTGATGTATCGATTTATCCTGCACACGTGTATGTATTTTACTGCTCATGGCGCAGTTAAATAACATTTTAAACATTTTTTTAAATATATATAACAAATTCAAAACCCACACATACATACGTTAACATACATAGTACATACATTTGGCCACTGATACGTTTAAGATCAGAGCAATCTGCTGCGCCTGCTAAATTGGAATGATCTATTCAAGTGTTACGATATTATCGCCTGCTATATCTTACATAAGTGTAGTATAACCAAACCTTGAGGCCTAGAAATAGCGCTCATGTAGCGCCCTTAATATCATACCCACATTGCAGATAGTGATATAAGTTTGGAAAGCCAGTAATATCTGTATTGCTCAGATGACCATACTCAAAGAGCAGTGAATAGATCTTGGGAAACGAATAGGAGGGAAATTATAATAGGATAAATGACTATTTTTGTGAACTGTTGTATCACTTACGTTCTCCGTAATTTTAAGATTCCTTATGGCCTCAGTTCGCATCTGCTGCCAAGTGTTACGGAGCCGCTCCTCCGCCTCCGATATGAACCCGGGCGTCCAGTTCTCCTTCAGCCTATACAGTTGTAGACGATGCTTCTCCCGCACCAAACGTGGCTGGATTATCCGCTTGCGTTTGGTTCGAGCAGTCAACAGTTGCTCCTGCTTGGCCTTCTTCTCCTCGATCTGCAGGCGCATTTTGCGGGCCAGATCCTCGCGTTTCTTGCTGGCGGCTGTCTCCTGGAAAATGGATACCTGATTGGTCTGCCCATAGAACTTGCAGTAGTAGCTGATCCGATCGGTATCCGGCGGCGGCATGATTCTTCTGAAATTGCCCAAATGGCTCTCCTCCCAGGCAATTTGCTGTGCCAGCGAACCAATCTCGGGCACCTGGGCCTCCTCCACTTTCACTTGACTGGGCTTCTTGTTTGGTACCTTTGCGGCACCCGCAACTGAGCGAGGACGTAGCCTAGAGAAGTATTGATAGGTAACTGTCCAATATATGATTATAGTCTTAACTTACGTATCGCCCTTGGACTTGAGCAGACGCTGCTTGACGCGCTTGCGATCCTCGCGCATGATAAGTTTCTTATCCGCGAGCACTGTGCTCACCAGGGACAGCGTATCCCTGATGAGAGGTCGCTTGACCTCGCGGTCCACCTGCTCATTGGTATGAAAGCTGGGCGAATGATTTACTTCCAGTATATAAGGCTTTAGCTTCCAGTCCACCAATATGTCAAAGCCCAAGATCTCAAAGCAGGCCTGAATGGTGTCATGACCCGGGAAGCAGGCATGATAGTTATGCTTGAGCACTGGCCACGCACTGAGCACCGTCTTGATGATCACATCATCCACATTGGACCAGAATTCGTTCACATCATAGTTGTGTCTGGTCATCCAGTTGTTAATCGCGCTCAGCTTCCGCTTGCTGCCGCAGTCATCATTGTCACACAGATCGTACTGGGAGTTGCGCTTGTTCACCGAATAGTTGGTGAGATGCATGTAGAGATCTTGGGCATTCCCCGGAGTGGGCTCCAGGTACTTGTTGGTGGCAAAGCGCGCCAGGCCCTCATTGTAGACATAGATGCGCAACGGATCCACCGAGGTGATCAGCGTATAAACGCGCAGATCGAACTTATAGCCATCAATGAGCAGCGGCTGAGATGGAAAATTAAGAATAGTATAAACATGGAAGACCCTTGCACAGATGCTAATAAATTAGCTTCCATAACAACTATTCAAAACATAAGATTTTCTATATAAAAACCCATAGCGGCATCCTATGGTGTTATCTGAAATTGTATACCTACTCTATGCACATAGGTCTGACAGATGAGACGCTCGTTGGGTCCAATGGTCTTGAGATCGTTTGTTAGCCAAATCCCACGTCCCTGGGCGCCCGAGTCTGGCTTCAAAATGAAGGTTCGCTTGTGGCTCAGTGCATAGTTCATGGCATCGCCATAACTAAGGATTAGCTCAGAGATTGTAGATCTGAGGAAGACATTTTCCGAAGGTGTACTTACTCCGCTGGCAGCATCCAGGTCTTGGGAAAGATTTTATAATCATGCGGATAGAGCTTGAGCATGCGATTCAAGTTACGAGAGAGCAAGTCCTTGCGACATATTTCGATCATGCCCGGAAAGTGATTAATCTGCTGAAAGCGTTTCATGTTCTTGAACAGCTCAACACCGGGAAAGGAATCGGACCACAGAATGTTCCATAGCTTCGACTCCTTTACCAACCTATAGCCGAGCGACTTGGATATACGCCCAATCATTGCATAGCGCGAGTTTGACACACAAATGGCGCTCTTGGAGTCGCTGGGTATTGCCGACAGTAAGGAAGGAAGCTGGCAATTAATTGGGAAGGTAACTTACCTAAAATTCGGTCCGTCGTCTAGTGGAGGCGATATCTCTCGCCCTGAGCAGGCCACACGATAGCGCATTTTATTTATATCTATAAAAGCTGCAACTTGGCCTTCATGATCCGAGTCCACAGGCTTAATGGGTCTGAAGCCCGTCACCTCACCGCCCTTCAAGCGAGGTGTAACCTTTTTCTTGACTAGCTTTATCTTTTTAGTCTTGCGACGTGGAGGTGATGGAGGTTGGGACCATTCCAAATCAAATTCACGGTTATGTTGGGTCTCTGAAAGAGCCATTTCAACGCCACGTATTGCCGGGGTGCGCAGAGCATCTTGATGCCGATCCTTACGAATTTTTTCTTTCGAGAAGTGGCGCAGCTCTTGGATTCTTTTATAAAACTTGGAATTTTTCAAATTCATTGTTAATCAGTCGGAAAATTAAACGGAGCTATCCAGTATTCTACTTAAAACAAAATATAAACCAAATATATAAGTATTTTTTTACTGAGGTAATCACAATTGATGACAATGACGCTAGAATCAAAACGATTTACTCGGAATGAAACTACGGAAACCGTCCAGTTGACATATGAGACACCACACATATAGACAATCCAATACGAATGTTAGAACTAAGATTAACTAGATCATAAACGGAACATACAGAAACTCTCAAGCCAATGAGTTCGGCTTATGTAGGAGCTAGTACATGAAGGGTTCTCGTACAGTTGAACAGAATTCATAATATTAATATAAAAATATATTTGTATAAATTCAATAATAACAAATGTAATGTATATATAACGTGTAAAAATAAAAGATATTGGAATGCTTTGTATTTATAACTCGATGCTGAATGTCTTGAACCTTTTAACAACCTCATCCATGGAGGGTCTTTCCTGTGGGTTTTTAGCCGCACACTTGAGACCCACCTCAATGGCACACAAACACTTATCCAACTCATCCCCCATTGGTGTCACCAGGTGTTTATCAAAGATTTCCAAGCGATTTTCATGCGATTGCAGACAGTTCTCTTTCACATACTTGAGCAGATTTTGCTGATCATTCTGCAGAGCACACTCGGCCATCAGGCGACCTGTGAATACCTCCAATAAGACGACACCAAAGCTGTAGATGTCCACGCCTGTGCTTAGCTTCTTGGAGCTGAGAAACTCTGGCGGCAAATAGATTCTTGTGCCAAAGACTTGTCGCACTTCCATGACCGCATTTATGGACTTGGGGCCCTCACGCGCCAGCCCAAAATCTCCAATCTTTGGCTGCAAGCATTGGTCCAGCAGAATATTGGCGGGCTTTATGTCACCGTGGATAAGCGGCTTGCTGCGCGCCGTATGCAGGAAATAGATGCCTCTGTATAAAACAAATACAAACAATTATTTATGATTTCTATTATATATAATAGTTCCACTTACTTGGCTGTGCCTAGAGCTATGCACAAGCGCTGCTGCCACGTCAAGGGAGGCAGCGGCTGCTTGGATTTGTGTGCTCGTAGTCTGGTGTCCAGCGAGCCGCCCTTCATCAGCTGATACACGAGGCAAGGTTTGTCACCATTGATGCTGTAGCCATAGAGCGCCAGAATGTTGTCATGTCGTATGGTATTCAAGTATTTCAGCTCGTTGTAGCTTTGCTGCAGATGCACTTGGGTTTTATCGTTATGCTTATGAATATAGTTCATGGCTTTGATGGCCACATCGAGCTGTTTCCATTCGCCTTTGAAGACCTCGCCAAAGCCACCATTACCAAGCTTGTTTTCGGGGCTCCAGTTTTGCGTGGCGCTTACCAGCTCTTGGTAATCGATTTCTAGCAAGGATTGGGCGGCGCGTTGCACGCTGCTGACTCGAATATCGCCTGGAGATTCTAAGCTATTACTATTATTATCGTCCGTAACGCCTGACGAAGAGGCAAAAGGTGGTCCATTGTTGATTTTGGAGCTGTTGCCAGGCGGTGCGCGCAACTCGCTAATAGGCACGCTTCTCGGAATGTATTTGTGGAACTTATCATCAACGTGATCTTTGATGATTCTCATGGCATTGTGCAGCTTCATTCTGTAAAGTAAACAGATTAGAACAAATGTCACTAAGAATGTTAGATGTTGTGACTCACTTGTGGAAGAGCGCAAACAGATTATAGACCGTGTGGTTGTACTGCCCGCCCCAGATGCTTAGAAATTCATTTGTGGGCGAACGACCGCGCGTATTCTGTTTATGTATGTGCTGCACATCGGTGGGATACAGTTTCACGAACGCTGCCAGTTGCTGCCACACGTCCAGGGTGTCCAAGTGCTCGCAGAGCTGCTGCCGCACTGACTCTGGCAATAGCCTAATGGGCATGGAGTTGTCCTCCCGACCCGATCTCGTTGGGCTGTCACTACTAGCCCTGTCATCTGCTGCCACGTTCATCTTGCAACGGTGACTTTCGCTGATTCATGCAAGTCTTTGCTCAAGCTTACATGCAAGTGTATATGCATGTACATCGGGTTAAATGAACTATATAAACTTGTTGCACTGGTAAAACCCCAATCAAAGAAATACGCAAAACATCGTGAGTTTTTGGAGCTCCCAGCTTTTGTTCATTTCACTAGAGATATGCCTCAATGAGCGAAATCGTTACTTCAATACGTACTTTATAGTTACAATGTACAAATCGCAGATCGAGCCATAATTAGTTATCACAACGATCATTTTCTTTAAATTAAATAAATTAAAATTATTTTTAATACTCCATTTTTCTAAAATATTTAAAATAACTGCGAATTTAATGCTACTTTTTATAATCTATTCCCAAAGAGTATATTGGGTTTGCGAAATGTCCGTCTGTCCGTATAAAATAAATTTTTTTCCACACCCTTGAAGCTAGAGCAACCAAACTTGGTACACATGTTGGTGTATACCCTCAGTTTTTAAAGTATCAAGATCCCACCCCACCCCTGCCCACTCTAACCCAACTTGCCGAAAACCTGCATCTTCCGCATTTAAAAAAAAATAGTCACCAAATTTGGCATAAAGACTAATGTTGAGATTTCTGACAGATCTGCATCCAAAAATATTTATTTATATGTTTTGAAAATCTTAATACGTGTTTTAATAGAAACCCTCATCGGTATCTTCAGCTGGTTTTTGATCGAAATTGGCGCATTTTGCTGCCTCCCCGCCGCGAACTTTCACGTTGTAGCACACATTCTCTGCCTTCAACATGCTCTGCCGCATGGTGGTAATCTTGCGCCACAATTCACGAGCTCGTTGACAGTTCAGGCTGATGTAGCTGTAAATATGAAGGGTTAAATTGAAAACCATTAAGGGTACGAGTACTTATGAACTACCCAGTGTAAAACTGCTGCAAGGCCTTGCAGGTTTCCATACAGGTGTCGGTGTCACCACTGCCCAGTGAGTTGATGCAGCGACGCATCAATTCGCCAGTCAAATCGGATACACCCAAGATGTACTCAGTTGGATCCACGAAAAACTGAAATTTTTGGATGACGCTGACTGCCACTTTGTCTCCTGATGTTTGTGCATCTTCTTCCAGGACAGGCTCAGCCTTGGGAGGTTCGTCTTCATACTGCATAACCGACTGCAGGGCAGTCCAGTCGGACACTGGCTTGGAGTGTTCGTTGTTGTCCTCGTTGCTCAAGTATTCCATGTAGGTGTACGCCTCAATGAACTCCTGCAAGCCGGGCGAGTATGCGGCGCGAAACTGATACACATCCTGATCTCGCAGTTCCTGCGCAATGGCGCGGAAGTTGACCTCTATGAGCTTGGTCAGACGTTGTTTTGCCTCCTCCAGCACTTTAGTCTTGTTCTGCTTGCGCACATCAATGGAATGCAAGAAAAATATTATGCGCTTCGACTCAATAGTTATGTCGCGGCTTAGTTTCAATATGCGCTCGTGACGATCGTGTTTGCTGTCCAATTCAGTGGCATAGTTGCGAAAGGCTTGTACCACAGGATTTTGCTCGTCTAGCTGCACCTGACGCTTGCGTGGCGCATTGGTATTATTGCGATAACCTGTATTTTTCGGCATTCTTGTATTTTGCTTGCACACGAAGCCGGCAAAATTTTAAGACAAGTTGTTGACAATGCAGCGTTGCCACCTGTTTGCAGTTGCAATGAACGACAGCTGTGCAAATTTATCGATATGCTGTTATCGATTATCAGGGCCTGATGAGGCTGTCTGCTGCTGTTTTGGTCGTGGCAATTATTTAAAAACCTTAAGTAAACTTTGTTTTAAAAGATCGGACACGCTATGCATGAGCCAGCAAGAAGGCCATCCGTGTCCAGCGGCTCAACCAGCACCGCTGAGAAGCTCTGCTTTGACAAAAATGAATTCATGAAGGTATGCCAAACATTTATTAGCCAAAAATTATTCCTCTAAAGTTTTCGTTTGTAGGAAAACTTCTCCGTGGACGAGTTTCTTCATAAGAATCGCAATGCACCCAGTTTGGAGCAGTTGCGGGATAACCTCGGCCTCTACCTAAAGGGCCTGCGTGCTGCCATGATCGATCTAATTAACGAGGATTATGCAGACTTTGTCAATTTGAGTGCCAATTTAGTGGGTTTGGATCAGTCCATTGACACGATTCAGCGACCGCTAGAGCAGTTCCGTAGCGAGATTGAGGGCATACATAGCCTAATTGATGATAATGTGGTTGAGCTGCGTGCCCAGCTGGAGGAGAAACGCGAGCTACGCGAGTTCCAACGCAGTTTGCAAAGCTTGAAAAAGGTCTATGAAATCATAGCCAAGCTGCAAGAGTTGATCTCCCTTAAGCTGAGTGGTGAACATCCCGCCCAGGCTGTGGATTTAGAACGTGCCGCTCTAGACTTGATACAGCTAAAATTTCATGAAAAGCATTGCGCCACGCATCTAAATAAAGCACAAAAGGCAAAGATCCAACAACTGGAGGAGCAGGTGCATCAGCAATTGCGTCGCTTCTTCAACGAAGCGCTGCTGCAGACTCGTAACTCGGCCTCGGAGCACCTGGAGCGTTGCTTGCGCATCTACATAACGCTGGATGCGTGTGAGCAGGCGGAGCGCGCTTTTCGCGAGGATGTCGTAGCGCCCTACATGAGCGGCATCATCGGCGAGCCGCAGCTGCAGAACTCCCCGCAGGGTCTGGCTGGCATTTATAGCAAGATACTGAACTTTATATCACTGCATATGACGGATCTGCTGCGTTTGACGCTCTACTCGGACAAGTTAAACGGCTTTAATTTCGTGGTAAAGAGCTTCTGGGCAGATGTTGAGATGCGTTTGGAGCTCCACATGAACTCGATATTTGCTCCTGGCAATTCTGAGGTGTTCTATGTCAAATACAAATGCACACGCGACTTTCTCGGCAAGATTGAGGAACTCCTTACCAGCAGCGGTGAACAGGCAGTCGCCTCCTATCGCCAGCACAAGCAAACCAAGAGCTTTGAGGCGCGCTGGAATCTGCCCGTCTACTTTCAAATATGCTTTCAAGTAAGCTCCTCCTTACGTATTTCAATGTACCATATTAAGAGTTGTAATTGCAGGATATTGCTGGTCGTTTCGAGGCACATTTGGAGCCCTTGCTTAGGGAGGACACTCTGAATGCCACTCCGGATATGAATGCATATCATCTGTTGCCCTTCAATGCTGCCAAACAAGCCTTAACACGATGTTGGGCCGAGGGTGTCTATTTGCCAGAAGTCTTTCCCAAATTCTATAAGCTAAATGTGCAAATTATTTTGCGCCTATCTCGATGGATCACGGATGCCATCAATGCGTCGAAAAGCGGCAGCAGCAGCTTCACAAAAGCCTACACACGTAACCAACTGCTAATTGCCCTGCATTCCGACACGCGCAGGCTGGAAGCCTACCTGCCTGAGCTGCAGTTGCTCATTTCGCAAGCGGCGCCCAAAACACCAAACACTTCCTTATTCAACAGCGTGCTGAGCAAGTCTATGGCTGACTTGACCGATACACTTGGTGCACATTTGAGCAGCATACAGGAGACTTTGAAGCAGCTGCTGATCACCGAATGCGGCACGGAGAATGTGCGCCAGGTCAGCGATTTGCCACGCTTGTATCGCAAAACGAATCGGGAGGTGCCCACGCGCTGCTCCGGCTATGTGGAGCAAATGCTACGACCGCTTAAAGCGTTTGCCACGCAGCATGAAGCGCAGCTGGGTGCGCTTGTTGTGGAACAGATACTCGCAGAGGTTTGCAGCAACATAACCAAGGCGTAAGTTACAAAAATCATAAATAATATAAGGTTTTAATAATTTTGGTGCCTTGCTTTTTGCAGCTACTTTACTGCCGTTAGTGATGTGTTGACTTCTGTACAGAAAACCGAAGAATCTTTGCGTCGCCTGCGCAATCTGAAAAGCGGCGCCGCATCCAATACCCCGGCGAGCAGCACGACCATATCAGATGATGACAAGATACGCCTGCAGCTACGAGTCGATGTGGACGCCTGGAAGCTGGAGCTGTCCAAGCTTAACTTTCAGACCAAGCAAATCGACAAGCTTCTGGAACTGTCCATCATGGTTGAGGAGAGCATTAAGCCAAGGGAGGGTGCTGCTTAAGGGCTAACAAAAGTCAGTTACAAAATGTATTTAAAATATATACATTATTCAATTTATTGTTAACCGATTTCAGTTTCTTTAGGCACAATTAGTATTGTAATTTAAAATATATAAATTGTATATAATATATGTGTATATCATATATAAATGCATCAATATTCACATTTGAAGAATATTCCCATGAGTTAGTCGCTGTTGGAAAAAAAGAGATAAAGAAATTTCAAATGTTAGCAGCTTTGCCTTTAAAGTGCAGCCAAAAGAGCCAATAACTTTCAAAGTAGTTCAGGCAAAATATGCATGCTCAACAAATAGAAAAATTGGTAATGTTTATATATATATAGTGCGTTAAGGGAGCGGAAGACAAACGAAACTGGAGCAGAAACGGCGTGCGGCTAAAACTACGCAAGCTTGCTTCAGCTACATTACAATTTGAGCTCCTCGGTGTCGGGCAACTTGCTGAAGAACCATTGCAGACGCTCCTCAGTAACCTCAGCCAGCGTCGCTGGTTGCCATTTGGGCTGCTGATCCTTGTCGATGAGCAGGGCACGCACACCCTCCTTGAAGTCGCTTGTTGGCTCCAGAGAACGCACGGCCAGGCGATACTCCATGATCAGGCATTGGGCCAGCGAGAGCTGCGCGCCCAGCTCCAGTTCGCGATAGGTAATCTTCAGTGATGTGGGTGATACTTTGCATAGGATCTGGGTAAGATAACCAAATAGATATGATTAATTCAGCAACAGTTGCTAATTTATATGCATGTTATGTGCGAAAACGTGCCGTAAACAACGAGGCGCTAATTAACAAAGATTTCTATTAGATGCTATTTAAATATTTTGGCGCTTTTAGCGCGTGGCTTTTACATTGATCCAGTTAATTAGCGGTTGAATCAGTTTCCGCTATCATCTAGAATCTGTTGTTGTTCGGCAAAAGACTGTACTTAAAAATTTTGTAGAATCTGTTAACCAATTTGCACGTATTTGAAATTCAAAAACAAGTAATTTAGTCTTCATCATCGCTTTCATTAAACGAGATATATTGTAATCCAATACTTTTTTCAATTCTAGGTGCATTTGTGATTTCGAATTATAATAATCATAATCAGATTGACTACCAGTTAGTTAGCACAAACATTTTTCCCTACTCTAAGGATTCATTACTAAAATACTGACCTCGAGAGTTTTCTTTGCCCAATCGCTGCCATCGCACTGCAAGCTCTCGAGTATACCCTCCACGGAGCTCGCCGCAAAGTTCTTATTGATCTGCTCCAACACAGGTTGAAGGGAAAATGCCTTCTCCGGCTTAGTATGGAACTTTTGCAACAGTTCAGGCACATCATCGGCATCCTCTAGGTTAAGCAGGGCCGTCTCCAAATCGGCTATTTTGCTGCTATCGCAGTAGTGCGTGGCAATGCCCGCATGGAAGACATCAGCGCCGCGCAGGCGATGACCCGTCAAGCCCAGGTATAGGCCTAGCTTGCCCTGCAGGCGTGGCAAAAAGTATGAGCCGCCCACATCCGGGAACAGACCTATGGCCGTCTCGGGCATGGCGAAGAGCGTACGATCGCTGGCCACACGATATTTGCCATGAACGCTGAGTCCTACGCCGCCACCCATGGTAATGCCATCGATGATGGCTATGTAGGGTATTTTGTAGTTGCCAATCAAGGCATTTGCTGTGTACTCCTCCCGAAAGAAGCTCTTGGACTCGTCCGTGGGTCCGGCCTCAACCAGCGCACGCACATCACCGCCTGCGCAAAAGGCCTTGTCTCCGGTGCCCTTGATAATCATCAGGGATTTGGACTTTTCGCACTTCTTCAAGTGCTTGTAAATCTTGCGGACCATCTCCAGATTAATGGCATTCAAGGCCTTCGGCCTGTTAATTATGATCATACCTTTGTTCGATGACTCCGTGGCCAGCACAGAGGAGGAGGAAAGGCGCGTGGAATTAGCCATTGGCATTGCTGTTGTTGCCATTTGTGTTGTTTTTGCACCGGCAGCGCAGAACAGAGGCAGGTGGCTGTAGGTTCGCTGGCCGAACGTGTAGACTAACCTTTGAATGGGATTTTGCTGTCGAGTATTCAAAATTTAATTCATGTTTTAATTATGTACTCATTACAACAATTTACATATTTACCATTTTGCTATTGTTCTTTGGACTTCACCAAGAGTTGCGCAATAACAAACAGTCACAGCGTTGCCAAACGTTACAATAACCGCGAAGAACAATTATAAGAAATTATTTTAGGTATTTTGATCATGTGTTTAGCCAACCGCAGCGTAACTGCAATTGAGCTCTACTTATACCACTTGTAGCTTTTAATAGAGTGTATTATGTGAAAAATAGCATTATTTAATTGCATTAAATACGAGCAGTGTGGCAACTCTGCAGCTGAACAGAACAATGCAATTATACAAAATATGTGTATGCCATGGCTTATATTGTGATCAGTGTAATCACAATATGTTTGACTGTTGGCCTTGCCTGTTTCAGATTACAATAATATGACAATGGCCTTGGGATTCTTATATACAATATGTCCAACTAACTGATAACAATGAATAATTAGAATACGGTTCAGTAAATATATGTTTTACTTATTTTCAGCTTGCAATAACTTTGATCTTACTAATCCTCTAAGCACTGGTTGCTTAGGCAAAAAAAAATCAATAAGGTATAAACTTACTATCAGCTGACTGCTTACTTATCATGGGTTATTGAACACTACGTGCGCATGTCGCGTTTGTGCTGCGCATAAACATATGAATACGAATACAAACACGCAGAAAACTAAAGCTTTACTTTATCATTCTCATATTTAAACAAATAAACGGTAAGTAAATATCGGTAATCAGCACCACACGGCAGCACAATGCTATGATTCAGTGGTATCAGAGCCATCGAGTGGCTCGCATTGAATTCAATAGTCTTTGCCATGCCATTGTTTTTTAAATTTACAAAAATACGAACAAAGCGCCGACGTTCTTCTGCTTCCATATCAACGCGGCCCACATCCAAATCCAAACAGATGAACTATGATGGACTGCTCTCACAGTTGACTGACGACAAGCTGGTGCTATTCGATACCACTGGCCAAGCATCCTTGGCTGATTTAGCCGTACAGGATGGCGCCATCGAGGAGGAGCAGGCAGCGCCAATACAAACAATACCACACGCTGCCGCTGCTTCAGCCGCTGCCGCTGCCTCTGCCCCTGCTGCGTCAGCACCTGTGTCAAGTGCAAACCTACACCCAAAATTAGAAAATGCGGCGACAGCAACACCGCAGCGCAAAATATCGACGTCATCACGTTTCATGAATGCCTTCAGTCAGCTTTATGGCGGTAACAGCAATAGCAATAGCAATAGCAACACCCACAGTAGCTGTGGTCACGTGGAGCAGCATAACGATGATTCGGATTTGGCAGCGAATCGCACACCGACCAAAGGCATGGAGTCCAAACTGGTGGCCATGTGGCACAATGTCAAGTATGGCTGGGGTGGTAAAATGCGTCAGACGAGCTTCTCTAAGGAGCAGCCCGTTTGGTTGTTGGGACGCTGTTATCATCGGCGGTACACGCCGCCCGTCAGCATGGAGAACTCCACCACGGAGCTGCCCAGCGGTGCTGACACAACACCCGACAATGCCACATCAGCGTATGATAGCATACAAGCGACGGCAACGTCCTCGTCTCTATATCCCACATTAAATCCGCAGCAAATTGATGAAATTGTGGTTCCCCAGGAGCTGGGCATGGATGCGGCCGAGAATCAAATTGCCGAAAGTCCCTGGGAGGAGGGTATTGAGGGTTTTCGTCGTGACTTTTACAGCCGCATTTGGATGACCTACCGCCGCGAGTTTCCCATCATGAATGGCTCAAACTATACCTCCGACTGCGGCTGGGGCTGTATGCTGCGCAGTGGTCAAATGCTATTCGCTCAGGGCCTGATCTGCCACTTTCTGGGTCGCAGTAAGTAGAATCAACTGCAGCCCAGCTCGCAGTCGCTCCTAATCATCTTGCTTCTCTTTCAAGGCTGGCGCTACGACTCGGAGTCTCAGTTGCACTCCACCTTTGAGGACAATATGCATAAGAAAATCATCAAGTGGTTTGGCGACAGCTCCTCCAAAAGCAGTCCCTTTTCCATACACGCGCTGGTGCGTCTGGGCGAGCAGCTGGGCAAGAAACCAGGCGACTGGTATGGCCCCGCCTCCGTCTCTTATTTACTAAAGTGAGCGCTCGATCATTGTTTAAATATAAATAGATTAACAAGCTTTCCATTCACAGACACGCCTTAGAGCATGCCGCTCAAGAAAATGCCGACTTTGACAATATAAGCGTATACGTCGCTAAAGATTGCACCAGTAAGTGACCATTTGCTTTATTTACTATCATATTTGTAAGGTCTCAATGGACCACGAAGTGTTTGGGGATTTTCTGGCTTCCATAATCTCGAAACTGGAATAGGACTAATTATCTGCATTAACTTCACATATTCATCTCTCCCCGTTTTCAGTTTACATGCAAGACATTGAGGAGCAGTGCAGCATTCCAGAGCCGGCGCCGAAACCTCACGTACCTTGGCAGCAATCGAAACGGTCCAACAGCGATGTGCCCAAGCAGGAGCAGCCGCAGCAGCACTGGAAATCCTTAATTGTGCTCATACCGCTGCGTCTGGGCACTGATAAGCTGAATCCCGTTTATGCGCACTGTCTGAAGCTGCTGCTCAGCACGGAGCACTGCCTGGGCATTATTGGAGGCAAGCCAAAGCATTCGCTGTACTTTGTGGGTTTCCAGGAGGACAAGCTAATACATCTGGATCCGCATTACTGTCAGGAGATGGTGGATGTGAACCAGGACAGCTTCTCGATGCACACATTTCACTGCAAGTCGCCGCGCAAAATGAAATCCAGTAAAATGGATCCCAGCTGCTGCATTGGTTTCTATTGTGCCAACAAAACTGATTTTGATAGTTTTGTCGACAGCGTACAGTTGGTGAGCAAATCACAGTGCTGTTCATTTGTCATTTGTCCTAGCTTTATCCATAATAAAATTAATATATTTTTCGACTTTGCAGTATCTACATCCCATGCGCTGCGCATCCGGCGCCACCATGGACAAAGCAACAATGTCACAGTCACAACAGCAGCAACAACCGGACTTTATTGAAATGAATTATCCACTATTTACTTTCTCGCGTGGCCGCTGCTTGGATAATGCGCGCGATGAGATGAGCGATTCGCTATATAAACCGCTTATAAGGCAAGTGGCGGCATTGCACCAGGAGCTGGACGAGGCTTCAATGCCACAGCCCAACAGCTATGATAACGATCCGGATGATAGCGAAAGCGAGGAGTTTGTGCTGCTTTAAATTAACAGTTTGATATATTGAAATTAGCCCCGATTGCCCCCTCAGAATTCACAGCTTTACTGTGCAAAACTGTGTTATACATATATTTTATTCATAATTATTTTGTGCTTATTTGTTGCTCGCTTGCTAGCTCGCCCAAAACTAAACAGACGTGCATCTCAACATCAAAGACTTTGTTAGTATACATTTACATACATACATACATCTATATTGCATATTTGCTTATTATCCTTCATTCAATTGTGATTAATTTACAAGTGTAATTCATTTTTATTGTGGGCTTTCAATTTTTGTTCGTCTGAATACGTGTGGTCTGTATAATTCCTATATATGTATAATTATATAGTTATAAATAGTTTATGTAATTCTCTGTATTATTATTTTGTAATGCGAATACTGTATGGAATTGAATCGTCTGAAATAATCGGTGCAACAAATGCAACATTTTCGCTTTTTTCTCGAAAAAGTATTTTTGTAGAGTTTACGCCTTAGATTATAATTAAATTATGTTTGTCATGTAGTTGTTCGATCATTATTTAGTTCTAATATTAATTGTAAATACCCTCGATATAAATAAATAAATGCATAAATATAAAATTCATTGCTTTAGGCTCACACCCTTAATGTTTCGTTACAAAATTTGACTTAACTACTTAATTGTGATTCATAGATTGATTGATTAATTGTAACCTAGTTAAGGAACGTGTTAGATTCCATATAATTAGTCAGAAGAGAGATCGGTATTATTAGGACGTATGATATGAAGTATCTGTATCTTCCAGTTGAGATACGGTGGGGGAAAGTACAACCACAAAATAGGTATTATTAGCTTAACATTATTAGGATATCAGACCTACTGAAGCGCTAAAAATAACCTTGTGGGTATCTTATCATAAATTTGATTTGATTACCATATAAACACACTCATAACAATTTCAAGTGAATGTAAGTATTTCCCATTAGGGGTGTACTGATATAGGCGTGATATCATCCAAAACATTTCTGTGAATCTAAAGGTCATATAAATTTGTTGATTAAAATTATAATATAAAGATTCACTTTAAAAAGCTGTTTTGTTTAGCTTTGGACTTCTTCATATAGGCAATATTTTATTTATGTTGGCGAATATTAACAGCATTGGAGAGTTCTATTGATTTTAAGTAATCAAGATAATAGTTTTGGCTATATCACGTTTGCAAAGTCAAGTACTCTACTTGCTTAGTTAATGATTCATATAAAAATGTTTGCTTCCAATTAATTGTCAATATTACAATGTTTTGGCGCTTCAGTCGGTTGTTATCTACTTAAATCTCCGGTAAAGGAATGTTATATTGCTTTCGAGTTACAATAACGACAATAGTCGGGTAAGAAACTTATGACTATGACCAGATTCTTAGAACTATGATAGGGAACCTGGGTACTGGGACCTATAAGATTAATTGTAACCCTGATTCGTATAAATAAAGCTTATAATAATAAGCTACAATAAGCCGAAATTTGCCTCTTTAGAGCTATTCATCAAATGCTTCGCGTTCTATGCGTTTTAGGAGCTTACCCAGATTGTCACGCGCCGTAGACGCTCGCGGTTCATTGATTTTAATGGCAGTTCTATAAGACTCAATGGCTTCTTGAACCTTGTCCCACCGATGGTAGAGCACGCCCAGATTTGTATGATAGAGCATATTCTCAGGATCGAGCTCAATAACACGCTTATAGAGCGACTCCGCCTCCACATAGTGCTTCAGCTTGCCGAGGACATTGGCGCGTATGAACATGATGCTCGGTTCATGGGGCAGCTCAATCATACCCTGCGATGAAATGCGTAGAGCATCCTCGTACATGGATCGATTATCAAGCATGGTTAGAATATTGGCCCAGGCCTTGGGCTGGCGGGGATTCACATTGACAGAGTGCTGCCAATGATGCAGCGCTTCGGCATATCGCTGTTGCTCCAAAAACCAATTTCCCATGTTATAGTAACAGACGGCATAATCGGAGCGATACTTTAGCGCCTGCTTGTAGCTGTCCATGGCTTCCTCATACTTCTTCTGTGCAGACTGCACAATGCCAAGATTCATCCAGGCCACAGGAAATTCGGGATAAGCGTGCAAAGCCAATCGTATATATTTCTCAGCCGTCTGCAGCTGTCCATGCTCGCGATAGAGATTACCGAGATTCATAAGTGCCGACTCATACTCCGGATACAATTCGATGGCCTTGTGATAGTGCTGGAAAGCCTTTGTACTGTTTCCGGTGTCCGTGGCCAGCCGCGCAATGTTATAGTGTACCTTGGCATTGTTGGGGCACACCTGGAGCGCAGAGCTGAATAGTTGCTCTTCATTCAGCCACTCGGTAGCGCGCTGACGCGTGCGAACCATCATCACGGCGAACATGAGCATGAGCAGCACCTGCAGCAGCGTTCTCCAATAGGTTTTACTATCAAAATAATTATAACAATACAGAAATCCATACACGGACAACATACAGAAGCCAATCGAGGGCACGTACAGTGTGCGCTCGGCAATGACGAATCCAACGCGTATGATGCCCGAGGCGGGCAGAAATGGTATGATCATCATTGACAGGCTGAGTAAGAGACCCGCCAGGCGCCGATAGTTCATCAGTGCGACCAGTATGAAGGAATAGAATGCAATGACCGCCTGCAAGCGCATGTCCCAAATGCTGGTCACTAGATTAATGCAGCCCAGGGCCCAGTCAAAGCAGAGCCATTGCGGACATAGCATAAGCCAGAAGTTAACAACGATAAGATATTGCTGCGATAAGCCGCGCGTAAAGAAATGATCGTTGTGTGCAATCGGATTGTCCACGACCTTAAACTCTGGCGCCTCGAAGTTTTGCCACCAGAGTCGCGCCACTAGGAGCACCACAGTGCCCCAGAAGTACCACATATAACGTAGTCGCCTGAATATTACCCGCTGCTGTAGATTATACGGCAGCGTATAAGTGCCACTTTGAAAGTAGTCCAGCGCGGCGCACGACAGCGGTATGGTGACAGCCGACTCCTTGAATAGCATGCCTATGGCGGTTAGTAGCACTATTAGGCAAATGCAGCTCACGCAGTTCTTGTTCACGCTGGCCACTGTCAGCAGCAAGCAGACCAAGTGTATCAGTCCAAACATCAGCTCCGCGCGCCCAACAATGCCCGATACCGCTTCCGTGTGCACAGGATGGGCTGCAAACAACGCCGCCGAGATGGTTGCCCAGCGCTCAACATCAATGTACTCCACGTACAGTGAGCGCACCAGACGCCACATGAGCAGCGTGTTCACACAATGCAGCAAAAGATTGAGGAACTTCATGTGGGCGGCACTCAAGCCCAGCAGCGCGTACTCAAAATGAAACATGAGCGTAGTCAGTGGCCGGAAGGATTTGTGCGAGTGCGGGCTCAAGAGCGGCGCGCCCCAGAAGTCGTGGCTGAAGATGGCCGTCAAATTGGTGGGCAGCGTATTAACATCCTTGTTCTTAACAATTGCCACGGTGTCATCAAATACGAACTTTGCGCCGCTCAGCCCGCCGTATCCATAACAAATTAGGCAAATCAGCACCAGAATCGACTGACATACGAGACTGTGGAGCGTCGAACTGTTGCGCAGATCCTGACTCAGCATGTTGCCAAATATTGCACTGAACTTCCAAATTGTCTTGCAATTTATGTTATTTTTTTTTTACAGCTTAGCGGTTTGTGTACATCGTGTGTGGAAGGGGGCCCTCAGATGGATGGCATCACCGATAGCTTCAGCAATGCTGTAATTATTTAAGGTGGTGTCTTAAAATCTGTTTAAAACATACAGTTCAAATCAACAGAATACATATATATACTAACAATTAATAAGATGAGAAACTTAATAGTAGTGCATTCCATTAAATCACAGACAAAACCAACAGGCAATCTTGCAATGCACTTGACATCTGGTAACTGGTAATTGGCTGTTTGCATGGCACCACCAATAATATTACACTATGCTTCAAACAAAGCACAGCATTTGCCATTCACGTGTTAACATTGAAATCAGCTGTCACAATTGACTTGCCAAAATAAAAAACAACCGTAAAACAGATTCGTGTATTTGGAAAAAATGTCGGAAGAAATTGTTTTTGATTGCTTGCACGCCGAAATAGTCAACTATTGCCTGGATGGCAAAAAGGTATGATCAGTTAAAGCTCCTAACACGCTCGCCGTCACATCTTAGTGTTTTCACAGGATCAAAATGATTTGGGCACCTTGGAGTATATTGGCTTTGTGACCGGCTATCGCCTGATTGAGCGTCTCACCCGGGATGTGACGCGCTTCAAGGATGAATTGGAGACCATGAAGTTCATATGCACAGATTTTTGGACGCTGATCTACAAGAAACAAGTGGACAATTTGCGCACAAACAATCACGGCATGTACGTGGTCCAAGACAAGGCATTCCGTTTCCTTACGCGCATCTCACCCGGCGCCAAGCAGCTGGAGCAAGCGCCCAAGTTTGTCGCTTTCACCTGTGGCCTTGTTCGCGGCGCACTGAGCAATCTGGGCGTCAATAGCACAGTGACTGCGGAGGTGCAGACAATACCGGCCTGCAGATTTCACATAGAAGTCAATAGGAATTAGGATCAAAGTCAGATCGTAATATTTTATAACTATTATAATTAAAGTACATATATGCATAGATTACGCTAATTTCTCATAGAATGCCACAACATTCTGTTCAGTCCAGTTGAGCAACTTACGGAACGCCCATTGATTGTCGGGTAAGTGCGGCTGCAACGGATTAGGATCTGTGTGAATGCCCAGACCTGGCTGAGGGCCTATCAATATAAGCCACTTGCCCTCAAATACGCTTAGGTAATCCAGAAAGGCGCTGCGATTGTTGAAGTAACAGAAGAGCAGGGCACAGGGCGAGACGCCGGAGCAACAGCCGCTCAAGAAGCTGGAATCCAATGTGGAATCCTTAGACGTTGCGTTCTCAATATAGTTTAAGGTTATGAAACTCCGCACGGCATACTTGCTGCGCCACCAATTTGGATCCCTTTCCAGGCCATAAATGCCTATCGATTGATCTCCAGCTGCGTCCAGGAGCCATTCGAGCAGTCCACTGCCACAGCCAATACTTAGCACAATTTGTATCTCAAGCTGCACCAGCGTTCGGTTAAAATTCTTTAAATCCCACGCTGTAGGCCAAACCCAGAGCAACTTGCGTTTCAGCTGCTGCTCCAGCGTGTAGCCAAGTGCAAGCAATTTGCGCCAGTTCGGCTTAGCTCCAGTTCCATCGGTTAGGGCATAAACCTCTTGCAGCGCAGCCAGTTCCGTTTGCTCGTCCCACATATTGAAAACTGTTAACCAATTATTTATTGCTCATCGAGGGGCCAAATCCCTTGCCATTGACGTAGTCGCACAGAAATATGGCAAGCGGCCAGCCTTTGTCTTATTTATAAATTTTGACGTCTGAACTAGCGAGCCGATCCACTTAGTTGGTATCGATTAGGCAATCGAAAAAGGTCATGTTGCCAGCCCTTAAGCCAGTTTGAAGTAAATTATTAAACATCTTTATTATCTTACAACAATTCCAATAAGACTGAACTTAAACTAGTGTGTTGAAGTTTTATTGTGTATTCGATTTATATAATTCTGACTTTGTTGTCTGCACATTGGAGACCTTTAATTCTTTTCCGGCTGGGTCGCCACAGTCCGGTTAGGTTAAACCTCAACTCCCTGTAAACGCCTATCAGCCAATGGTTTATCAGTTGTGATATCTGCTCATTGGTTAGCTTTAGTTCAGGCTAAGGAACTACTAGATATAGCCATGGAGCAAAGCTAAACTAAATAGTAGAAACCAGTCTTCCTCAGCGTTTCCCAAACTTTTTGGGACGCGGGCCGGTATAAGGTTTAAAAATTATGAGAAAAAACTACCAAACGTGCCCATTTCGAGCGCTTTCTATTTTATGAAATGGGCTGCCCTTATGGCTTTATTTTATACTGCGTAGCCCATCTTTTAGTATTATAGTCTTTGATTTGATCTGATATAAAAATATACGACTAAAACACATGTTTTTTCCATATGAAAATATTTTTTCGCGACCCAGCAACATTTTTATACGACCCACACTTTGGGAAACGCTGGAGTACCTCATTGTCTAGAATCAAGCTGCCTGGCAGAGCTGTAAAGGAATGATTCCTTGTAATATTTGATTTATTCTTATGGTTAAATGAATAAATTCGATATTTGATTGGCAATGATTTGCATATTCATTCAAAAATTATTCAATCCTTTACAGCTCTGCTGGCTGGAATCATTAGAAAAAGCGGCCAGACACAATCCTAATGCGTTTCAGTACCAAGCATATACAAAATCCACAGGATATCAGACTACTAACGACATTAGTTTTCCAACCAATCGTCCCAAACTAATCTTACCTAATTGGTATGCTCGTTTTCGTAAGAGTTTTTGAAATTCTTACGCCAATGCCTCTCGCTAAAGTTGGAGCTGCCATGGCCCGGAACACGCTGCTGTTGCGGCTGTTGCAACGTCACCTGCTGAACATTAACCGGTACAATTGCTTCGTCCATGTCCAGGCCGTTGGTTAGCTCATTGGAGTACTCCTCATTGTCCAAATCCAATATAATTTTGCGATAGAGTTTCACATTCTCTTTTTGCATTTTGTCGGGCAGCACAGAAGCTGCTACTGCAACTGCAACTATAGGCTGCTCCACCTCAACCTCGGGTTGCGGTATTGGCTCCACATTGCCCACGCTTTTGATAACGCTGTTGTGGCGTAGGCTTTGTGCTGACGCTTCTGCTGGGGCTGTCGTAACCAGATTGCTTGGCTCTGGGTCAATGATTTGCACGCCGGAATCAAACTCAATTCCTGGATGCATGGACCGCAGATGGCGTAGCATATTGTCCCGCCGATTGACGGTGACTTCGCACTTCGTGCAACGGTAGCGCTGCGTGGCCGTATGCTGCTTTATGTGCCGGGCGAGTGCATCCACATCATTGAAAGTTTTACAGCAATGGGTGCAAGAAAGACGCGCACGCTTTGAGTGACGTTTCTGGTGCAGCCTGAGCGTGGACTGACGCAGGAAGGACTTACTGCACACAGTACAGGTGTGACGAATGCTGTTTTGATCGTGCTTCAGTCGGTGCTGCTTTAAGTTGGCCCTGGTAAGATACTGCTTTGAACAAGTGTTGCATTTATAGGGCAAGCTGTCCCCGCTGTGCATCAGCGTGTGGGTCGTAAGTGCAGCTTGGGTATGGAAAAGTCTTTGACAAAGCTGGCAGGAGAATGCTTTTGGCTTATGGGCGCGCATGTGACGCTGCAGGACCAGTAGCTGCTTGAAGGACTTGCCACAAATTGTGCAACAATTGCTCTTGTTATTGGCATGACTGTTTAGATGATACTTCAGATGCGAGCCAGTGGCAAAGCGCTAAGGAGTAGAGAATAGTTTAGGGATATCCTGAATCGTGTGGATGTCTAACTTACGCGACTGCAGTGTGTGCACTTGAATTTCTTGAGTTGCTCGTTGCCACAGGCGCGATGGTAATATTGTTGAGTACGACTGCGAAACGACTTGTTGCACACGGTGCAGTGGTAGCCCTGCGATGTGCTAGTTATATGATTATCACTGGTATTAGTCCTTGTTGAATGCACTTCGAGCTCTGGCTGCTTTGGAGCATCTACTGCAGTCACTGTGCATTCGGAGCAGTCGGCAACATCCGCCAGCAGGCAAAGGCGGCATTTGTTGTGGCCACAGGTGTCAGTGACCAGCCGGTTCTGTCCAGTTGCGTCGCATTTGCAACGAGGACACTTGTTCATCTTCTAAGACAAAAATCAGAGCGTATTTGTAAGGAAAAACAAAAGGACGCCACTAAATGCACTTTGTTGTTGCACTGTGCCTTTTCTTCATTGACATTCTAACATTCACCCCGACACGTCGACATTGAATGCAATTTGGCGCGATTCGTTCTTTAAAAATTCTTGAATTTTTTTTTGATTATATAGACCACCACGATTGAGAGACAGTAGGTTACGCCATGCGCATGTCCGTTAGTCGCCGTTATTCGGCGACCAAACCTGTGACGTCACAAGTCATGAAATTCAGCGCGCGTTTTTGAACTTGTACGAAAATCACTGACTTTTTTTAGTATATCGGCTCGTGTGGCGGTAATTCCAATCCGATTTTGAAAATCTTAGCCAGCATGTTGTAGGGAACTTCATACCTCGTCGATTGATAGGTCTTGGTTCTCTGTAGGTGCCATACATTTTAAATAATACGTAGTTAAAGTTAGAAAATGTTGCCAGTCTGTCTGTTTGCATTCAAAGCTTGAATTCAAACTTATCGCTCAATTTTAAAGCTATGATTATGAAACTTGGCACGAGTCATTATTTTTGGTGCAAGCAGTACATACATGAAATCAGACGGATCGAATCACTATATCATATAGCTCCCATACGAATAATAGGTTGACAACTTGATAACCCGAACAAATTCAAAGCGTGTGGGACCTGCCGCGTTAAAAATTTTTAGTGCAAAAGCTTCCCAAAGACTGGCAACTCTATTTAGTTATTTACTTGATGCTTTCGGCCACAAAACCCTGAGACCCCCATATTTCGCCCAGGCGGTCGACAAATCAGGGATATAAAGACATGTAACAATTTAAAAAGTTATATTTGTGCAAAATGACTAACATGTATTAAAATACAGTTTTAACTTCGAGCTACCTCTACAAATAAAAATATTTTTATTTTTTAAATTCTTAATCATACATACATATGTATGTATGTATATTTTAACATCACATAAATGTTTTAGGCACTCTCGTGGTTTTTGTCTACATCTTACTGTCTTTAAAAAACAAATTATCAAAATCCAAATCTCAATTCATAATTTTTTCGGAAACTGAAGAGCTAGAGAAACCAAATTTAACTCGCAGATCAAGTTATTTTCAAATTTTGAATAACTCTTTTTCGAGTATATTCGAAAACTTGTATTTTTTCTGTTTGTTGGCAAAAGATTTAAGTAGTCATCAAAAATTCAACCTATATTGAATATTAAGTGTTCTCAAAAGACGTCCTTCAACACTTGTTCTTTCCGAGCATCGATAACTTCATGGGGCTTTGGGCATTGATTTCACTTGTCCTGGAGTGTATTTTGCGAACATGTTTACTGACACATCCAATCTGTCTGAAAGCCATCTTGCAATGGGGACACTTGTAGGGTTTTTCTCCGGTGTGAATGTAGATGTGTGTCGTGAGAGTTGTACTGAGAGCAAATGCCTTAGAACAATAGAAACACTTGTATGGGCGTTCGCCCGTGTGGATGCGCATGTGTCTCGTAAGAGATTCTTTTGAGCTAAGAGTTGCCTGGCACTGTTCACATCTTTGTGGCTCCTTGCCATGTAACTTTTTCTTGGAACTGCTGCCCGTGACGTTAGTATCAAAGTGCCGTTTACTCGATGGCCTGCTCTTCTTGGAATCATTAGAAAAGTGATTCGTTGGTGATGATTTGTTCACCCCCGAAGAGGTCTTCTCTAGTTCCATCACGTCGATCCAGTCTTTTCCCAACACATCGACAATGGAGTCGTTTTCGTTCTTCATGAACATTGTGTTGCCCAACTCTATAATGTCGACTAAGTCACTTTTCAAGTCCTCTCTGGACTGGCAGATTTGCGAGCTCGATTGAAAGCAGTGACTTCTAGGATCCGGATTATCTTGCAGGTTCTGCTGTTTCAATTGGTCGTCTGGGTCCAACAGATTGATTATGTCATCGCCTTCATCTTTCACCTTTAGGTTTAGCAACTTATGGCACTGCTCAAACCTGTGCTTGAATCTGTACGCAATTTGAACCGTCATGCTGCAGGGTACGCACATCTTTTGGGTGAACTTAGCACCGCGCTTTACTTCTATCTGGAGGAACTCGTTTAGCATGTCCGCCAGGCTGCATTGACTGCCCGGCAGTGGGCGCTCCACGAATATGTCCACTAAGCTCGATTTGCTGCTCAGGCAAGCGCAGCAAACCTCCATTGTCCTGTTTATTTACTTATAAAATTTACACTTAAAAATTCTATTCACCTTCCTTTTATTGGAATTTCGCTTAACTTGTTTATTATTTATAGTTGTCTGCATAGTTGGGGGTTGTTCCTTTACCTGTTACTTTTCGTAAGTGCCTTAAAGCACTGAGGAAGTCACTTATAGAGATGCCATATCTTGGGAACAATATTTACTAAAAATTTTCAACTTCGTATTTGTTCGGGGGGACCTGTCGCAGCGCTGCCCTCGCTCTCACAACCTGAAGCGGTAGGTCCCACACGAAGCGGCAGGTGCCACCCGAACAAATACGAAGCGTAGGGGATATGCCGCGTTGAATATTTTTAGTAAATATTGTTCCCAAGATATGGCATCTCTATAAGTGATTTCCTCAGTGTTTAAAGTAACGAGTTACTCTCGGCACAATTTACAAAAAGGAACTGGTAGTCCTTTATCGGCCAGTAATAAATTAATTATTTTTAATTCAAAATATCGTTTCACATCATATTGTTTTTAAATTATTTCCATTAAATGCAGTTGTATTAGAAAATTCAAATTAAATGCAATTTGGTCGCGAGTCAGTTTTGAAAATATTTTTTGTTATATAGTATGTTTGTGTAAAAATAAACTACTATGAAAATGTGATGTATTAATTGAGTGCACAGATTGATTAACAAAAAGTTTAAAAGTGTGATGCAATAATGTCATAGTTCTTAAAATTCGCTATATAATATAAATTTAAATATTTTTTGTAGAACCTATAAGCACAGAGATAATTTTCATATAATCGTATATCAAATAAATAAGATAGTATAGCCAAAAAATAATCGTCAGTAAGGTTACAAAAATGTTGTAGCTGATGGATTTAATTAATCTGAGCATTGGCCGGCTTAATTGTCAGAAACCTTAGTATAATGTGTGGAAGACGCTTTTTGGATAAAATATTTGTATAAACAAAAAGTTTGATTTTGATCAAATTTGGTCAGATTGTATAAACTCTCTAGAGACTCTGTTTGGGTAAGTTTGGTAAGGATACATTCATAAAAAAAAGTTTGTCATCCAAATCATAGTTGTCGACCGATCATTTCTATGGCAGCTATATGTTATAGTGGTCCGATCCGGCCGGTTCTGACATATGTGCTTCCTGTAGCAAAAAGAAGGAAAAGAAGAAAATCGGTATATCGACTCGGCTATTCATGCTGATTCAGAATATATATACTTTGTTGGGTCGGAAACGTCTCCTTCTGTCCATTACACATTCGGAGACAAAATTAATATACCCTCTGCTAGGGTATAAAAATACAATACTATATTTGTAACTTGTATTTTTTAAAAATATATGCAACAAAACATTAAGATTCACCTTTATTCTCGTCCAATGTTTTCCAAATTTCAATTCCAATTTCTGGAAGATTCGGATTTTAGAGAATTCTAATTTGTGAGCTTCTACTCTACTATATAAAATTTAATAAGCTATGGAGAAAACTCTTTTATTTATACCAATATATTAGCTGAAGTAGAACACACTATTATCTTTTCCAAATAATTATATATTAAGTAATATTGGGCGCGATTCATATTTTGGAAATTTTTTATTATAGTATATCGGCAGATGAACGTTATTACTAGTATAATAATAACTGGTGTAGGAAACACAACTGAAATTCACTTTTGTTTTCCAAATTATACATTTTTATAATTGCAATATTGCAATGCACAGTTGTATGCAAACTACAAAATTGATACATAAACCTAAATAGTCAATTAAACCTTAAATATATGTAGTTCTGAGCAGATTTGTTCTTCTTACATTTATGCACTAGTATAACAGCTGAGGTAGCAAGGATGCAGCTTTCTGTTGTTGTTTGGATGACAGTTCTGCTTTGTTTCCATACATAGTTTTATACAAATATTGTTTGCGTATTGGACCTTAGCTTAAAGTTTGATAGAATATTGATCAATCCATTATGTTTTCCAAATCCAGGGCAGCCACATGACCTGGAAACAGGTGTGCCTTTTGCATTGGCACCTGAACAAAGTAACGCTCACAGAACTTTGGATTTCGCCGGCTGA
Organism: Hirtodrosophila histrioides; assembly: GCA_037075165.1. NCBI lineage: Eukaryota > Metazoa > Arthropoda > Insecta > Diptera > Drosophilidae > Hirtodrosophila > Hirtodrosophila histrioides. The sequence continues at coordinate 3,265,137 of JBAMCL010000390.1, read as the reverse complement.
GCACTTCAGTGAGAATTATCTCATAGCTGACTTTCTTCGTTATTAGCAATCTACGAGAGTCACCTGTACCGTAGCTACTAGAGCGGAGTCCAAATTTGCTGGCAATCCTAAAGACACAGTATTATTTGCCGTGGAAGCATAGCTTCAGTTTGGGGAAATTTGCTTACTGATGGAAGGCGGCACGCTCTTCCTTAGAGAAGGTTGGTTCAAATTGCATGTCCCGCATGTCGTCCGAGTTCACATAGTTCTCAATGAGCTTGGAATAATTGGCCAGATTACCACGCGGATCGTTGGAGCCCAAGCCCATGCGATTGTTTTTGAGCAGGTAACTGCAAATCAGTGGGGAATTTTGGACTTGCAGGGAGCAGATAAATCTAAGTAGAACACCTACCCTACGGGCTCCTCGCGGCCCTGCTTCAAGCGGCCCAAGCCACCACCTGTCCAGCCCATTAAACGCATCATGTGGTACCCTTTGTTTTTCGCATCCAGCTTGGGTTCGCTCAAATTGTCAGCGGACTCTTTGGTGACATTTATATTCACGCCCTCCTTGCTCTTTTCCACTTTGATAGTCTCACGCGTCGCATTCAACTGAGAAAAGAGAAACATTATGTTTAAATCTCAAGTCTTAACAGCTTGGTAGTGGCTACCTTAATGCTGTAGCAGTGTGTTTGGAGCAGGAGCAGGGCTGCCTTATATGCGGCCAGTTTGGCCGCCTTTATATTCTCGCCAGTGGCAGTGGCGATCAGCTCGTCGTTTAGGAGTATTTCGGCGGATTTGTATGAGTCGTCTGCCGGTTGCGTCTCACTTTGACGCTCGTCATATTTCATTTTGCTTGTGGTGCATGAGTTGCGCAGGCAACTGCGTCCGCCAGCAAGGTAAATTATAAGATTTCCAAATCGCAAGCCGGAAAAGAGATTAATTGGCTCGCCGCCGCCGAAGCAAAGACGGTCGCGCCCTCCTATTTCGCATGCAGGTTGTGCCTGTGTACCTCTGCGCCCTAATAAAAAAAGGATTTGGTTTGTCTCAGGTGCATATATTTACTAGAAACATAAGTCATTCTTTTTCTTTTCATAGTTACATATATCTTATTATTTATTGTTCCTTCTACCTTTGGCGCGCTGCTCCGCCGCGTCTGATGCAGAGACAAACGTGCGCTTCAAACGGAGTGCACGATTCTTGCGGAACTCTTCAGCAATCTCTTTGGACATCTCCGCAACCAGTAACATGGTATCCTTGGGATATTTGCAGCCCATGAATTCCATGTTGATGAATGTTTGTGCCAGGCATACCAAACGCTCCTCATCGAAGCGATCTTTATGGGCAATCATAAAGTTTCGCCGCAGCTCCCAGTGCTCCTCACTCTCATATTCCGTTCGGTACTCGTCTACATCCCATTCGTCGGCAGATTGAGCTTTGTTTGATTTCTTGTGCTTTTTATCCTTAGTTGAAGTGCCGGGACTGTCAAGTGTGCCATCATTTTCAGCTTTAGAGCGTTTAGGTATTGTTGCCATTTATTGTGTGTTTACAAACTGATTATTATCTATTTACACAAAACAAAACCTGGCACGCTTTGCAAAACGATAGAACGCCATTTATTGCCATTCGCAGGTAAACGCAAGTTGAAATGTTCGTAACATAACAGCTGTGTATAGATACGGCTCATTAGCAGCTGTTGGTGCTAAATTTAAATGTAGGCGTCATTTTCGGTTTATTTTTTAAAGTTAGCCGACAAGAATGCTGTTTTTGCAATTACTTGTTATTTGTATAGTTTCACACCAATTGACTCAACAAAATCAAATTTATTTTTAAAGTTATAGAGACACAAATAAATGTATTGGCTGTTATTCATTTTGAGTTGGTATTCAATTCAAAAACTAGCCTTTTTCGAAACTTTCAAAACTAGCTGGTTAAAATACAATTATTTTTGATTAAATAAACATTTATTACATCAATTTGCACAAACGGATCATAAGAATTAAGTTTTGAATTTTTATTTTCAAACAAATGGTTGCCGCTGTTAATAACATTTTAATAAAATGTTAACTTGACAAGGCGGATTTCAATACAACCGTGCTGTGTGTATGTGTGTGTGTGTGTATGATATGTCGCCCTGGCTCTCTCTGCCAGCCTGCTCGTAGTGTCCGTGTTGTGCGTTATTTTTTCCTGGTTTATTCATGATTTTTTGTTAATTTTAATTTTGTGACGATAACCGCTGCCAGAGTACTATTGCAAATCGTGCATGTCTTTAGCTGCCACTATCAACGTCGCCTGCAATAATATATAAACAGCATAGCAGCTGCAACTGCCAACATGAGCATACCCAACGAATACATTGCAAAAACGGAAGATGTGGCCGAACAGGTAATTCTCTTAGGATCAAATACCGTGAAAGTAGCATACGAGTTCGTACAAAACGTTGCTGCAATTATTCAGTGCCATTTAAGAACGATCTGGGCACCATTTATAGCCATCCAAGCAAACTAAAGGTGTATTCCAATCCAAGCAAAACCCATCGAAAACTGCCAACGTCATCCAAACGCGGCAAAGTTCACAGCTGAAGTGCAGCCTAACTGCCAGCACTGACCATTGAAACGGGCGTCTAGGTCAATCCACAAGCCAAAAATTGCAGCTAGTGTATAGTGAAATGCTGCTGCCAGTTAGAAATTCGTATCTAATTGGCAATTGTTGGGACTATGCCATATGCGTTTACGCTTATTGTGTGTGTGTGCATGGTGTTATTTTATTAGGTGGTACCAGCGCTCTCAATTATGAGTTACCAGTTGCCAATTGTACAGCATACGTAATCTACCTATCGCTTTTGCACTATCAGATCCAATTCAACCAAAATATGCTGCCTTTAGAGCTCAGCTCACACTCTTGTATCAACTGGTAACTAGCTGCTCGCCCAACATCACCACCACATATTATTGCACCATGATGTTGCCTACACAAGTGAAAGTGGTGAGAGTGAGCGGCACTAACGTCGTCGCCTCGACCGAACAACGTTCAGTTCGAGTTCCGTAATAAAATGTAGGCAAGAAAAATGTTTTTCAACTTGACAATAAAATACTAGCTTGCTTATTGATTAATATAGGTACATGTATGTATGTGTGTGTGTGTGTGTGTGTGTGCAAGCGCACATGTCTACTACGTATTAATATTCAAATTATGCAGTCAGCGATCGAACTAGGCATCAAAACCCGTTACACATTAAAGAGCGCACAGATAACGATTAGGAGATTTAGCAAGAGAAAGAGAAGCGTCGAGAGACACGTCAGTCTCTGAGTCGTCTTGCCAAATCAACAGTGTCTTTTGAAAAAGCCACGCTCCAAAGTGTTGTAAATTTCAGGCTCTTATCACTATTATCAATTCAAGTGGTTGGTTTCCTATCGATATTCAAATATTTTTTGACTCCACTTATCAATATTTACAAATTAAATGACAGCCATATTCGCAGTGGAGGCAACACTGTTCATGGCGCGCAAGAAAACACATGGTTGCATTTGGAAATCTCAGCTAACAAGTGGGTAACCCCACAATTTATTTTCCTATATACATTTTGACAAGATTTTAGAAAGGTGAATTTAATTTAAATGTTATTATGCACCACATTGCCGGCTCTTGAGTTATAAATTTGAATTGAATTCCCTAAACATTAATATTTATGAATGTACTCCAATTTTCTTATCAATTCGTTTTATTATATGTTTTTGAACCTTTATTAGGTTATCAAGCGCGGCAAGAATGTTTTGCCAACTGTTGCAAGGCTTTGCCTGATTGCCACCTTCTTTGAGGATGGCCTGCGGATGTACTTCCAGTGGAACGAGCAGCGCGAGTATATGGACATGAGCTGGGGCTGCGGCAAGTTTATGGCCACCGTTTTTGTGCTGACCAATCTGATTGGACAACTGGGCGGCTGTGGTATGGTAATGGCCAGATTCAAGGTGGACATTGCCGTTGGCCTGCTGTTTTTCATTGTTGTGCTACAGGTAAATACCCAATTAATATCTGACCTATTTGTGCCTAATTGTTTTCTTTAATTTGTAGACAGTGGCCTATTCCATACTGTGGGACTTCCAGTTCTTGCTACGCAACTTTGCCTTAATCGGTGCTCTACTGCTCGTGCTTGCTGAGGCCAGAATTGAAGGGCGCAGTTTATTTGCGGGCGTCCCATCGCTGGGTGACAATAAGCCCAAGAATTTCATGCAGCTGGCCGGTCGCATACTCTTGGCATTCATGTTCATAACTCTTCTCCGTTTCGAGTTGAGCGTGTGGAATGTTATACAGGATATTATTGGCTCCACCTTGATGGTATTGGTTGTGTTAGGCTACAAGACGAAGTTGTCTGCGTTAATTCTGGTAGCGCTACTGACGGTGCTCAATCTGTACCACAATGCTTGGTGGACTATTCCATCGTACAAGCCGCTCAGAGATTTCTTGAAATATGACTTTTTCCAGGTAACACGCAACTAATATGCTTTCGTTCTTATTACTAAATTAAGTTTATACACTTTCAGACACTCTCCGTCATTGGTGGATTGCTCATGATTGTGTCCTTGGGCCCAGGTGGCGTATCCATGGATGAACACAAGAAGAAGTGGTAGAGCGTATAGAAATCGCTAAAAAAAAAAAAACAGAAGAATTGACTCTTACTGAAAACATTTAGTTAGAATTACCATAAAATGGAACAACAGGAGCAACAGCACAGCACAAGAAAAACAGACAAAAACTTGACATTGATAAAATGAAAGGGACTTCCGCAATATCCAGGCTTTACCATTACAGCCCACCAACAAACATTCGCGCACGTTCAACGACAAACTCTTATACATAAGATATTTCATTTTGTACATAAAATGCGGCGATTTTATGCCCCAAATGAGAGACATTAACTGATTTTATATTCATCTGTCCACAAACATCTATATATATATATAATTTTTTGCAATTTTTTATTTTTATCTTATACGCCCTTCCCATAAGTTGTAATATTGTGTTTGCGTTTGTTGTTTGATAGAAGTTCGACTATGATAACGATGTATAAAATATGATGGATGATTGTACCAATTGACGATAATTTGTTTCTTTCGTTTATAAGCAAAAGTGTAATAGAATTAAATTGTAACGTTTTAATAAAGAAAAACAAGTAAATTAAATAACGCTCCAATAACATTTAAATTAGCCGCTGACAGCGAATTAAAAGGCGTTTAACTATCGATAATAACTATTCCACAATTACTGTGGCACTGTGGCACATGAGTGGTTGCATGGAGGAGGAATGCAGAGGAATACTAGAATACTTTTTAGGCCATACAATTTCAAAGATTGACCTTGAGTTTTATAGATTGTCAATGCGAGCCCCAATCGAATTGGGATTTCCAGTCTTTTTTATTTAAATGGTATATCGGTCGGGATCATGGGAATTTGAGGAGTGAGGATATCTTCAACTTTTAAAGGCCCCGTTAATATCGGTGCTTTTACTGCAAATTTCTTAATTGCAAGATGACAATTGGCACACATATACATTTATTATATGTGGTAGCATTCCTAGCAGATCATTCGAAAAGGAATTTATGGTCACTATCTGGGAGAGGGACCAGAAAGCCAGCTTTGTGATAGATTTGTCCTTTGATTTTAATGCCATTGCCATGAATTGGACAGACACAAGTTCCGTACCAACTGAAACAGAAACAGCATTTTTACGATTAAATCCATTTTGCTAATGAGTAATGAGACAAACAAATTACATCAAAATTAACTAATTTAAAATACACAGTACACATGTATGCGAAAGAATTCAAGTTTGACTTCCCAGTTTTATTTGAGTTTTTAGTGTGCTAAGCGAAGCGTATTTACCTGAGATTAAAAATAGTTTTCTAAGTGGTGCGTATTTGTATTATATGTGCATCTTATCCTTTCCTCCTGTTCCAGTTGAAAAAGGAAATAATGTGTACTCGCAACACAGAAACGAAAAGAAGAAGACGGCTTTGAATATGACCTAGGATGAGCGGGCTCCAGATGCGTAATGTGGAACCGGAAAGACGAGCAGCCAAAAGGGCAACCGATTTGGTGAGGATATTTTTTTATATATACATATAGATGAGTTTAAAATAACTATATTTCTTAAAAAGTGTTAAAAATATAATTTTGCCTATCCAAGAACTAACTAATTTTCGTTTGCCAAATCAATAAAAAAGGCTACGTTTTATTAATTTTTTTTTGTGTATGTAAGTGTTCAATAACTTGTAAAAACAATGGATTACAACACGAATTTATTTTTGTGATTTCTGCTTTTATTTAGTAATGCTTATTTCTAAGTGTTCCGTGACACCAGAACTTATTTTATTTATTTTCCTTAAAAAATGGTTATTTGAACAAATTTTTTTCATACCTTGGAAGCTAGAGTAGCCAAAAGTATTACACATGTTGGTGGATACTCACGATTTATAAAATGTTAATGGCGAATCTATATATCCCATATCTGTACAGGTAAACTCACATTTTTTACAAACAGACTACTCTTTTTTCACGCCCGTTCCGATCCCAAAAGAAATAAAGTTATATCGCGTAAATAATCAAAATATAACAGCCTGGAAATAGAGGGTTCTGTTGTCGGATACGTCCGAGTGCAACGTTCTTGTTTAAACTGCCGAAGGTACCGACGGTGGGACAATCGACCCGTCTACGGTATGCTATCGATAACAGCAGCTCAACGATAGTTTTGCGCTGACTGTTATCGAGACCCGGTCTTCGCAAAAATCAGCGGCAAAATGCAAAAAATCCAAGCAAAAGTAAATATAATTTAAGAGTCCCATAAATTCCTATAGCATTGTTTATTTTAACGCTTTAGGTAAGGCCCATAGGTGTGCCGGTATACGAATTGCCGGAACTCGTGTGTGTGGACACCAGGTACATCACACATCAATACGCTATCGACAATAATATTAATGTACTGGAAGAAAGCGATCAAAGCCTGGCGGAGGATGTGGCGGAAGCACTAAATGGCGATGAAACTAAAAGCACAGCACCTCCCGCTCCCAAACCCTCACCAACACCCACACCCACATTGACAAGCACATCCAAACCCGTAAATATGAAAAGACAAATGGTTGACCAGAACACTATGACCACAGACTTAAGCTTCCCCAATCGTGAGCGATCGATGCAAACGGTGGTGAAAAAAACAGCGGATGTTGGCGTACAATGCAAGCTGGACGTACCCGTGGAGCCGGAGGTCATTAAAAAGCCAGTGGAAATTAAGAAACCCGTTCGATGCACTGAAAATGAAAGCGAATTTCTGTCGTATGTGAACCAGCACACCAGCATGTTTCCCAATGGCATGCTGGAATGCCTGGTGTGCGGCAAGATAGCCAAATGCCTGATGGGCCATCAGAGCCACATGGAACTGCATTATGGACCACATGCGCTCTGCCCCAACTGTGGCAAGATGGTTGAACATGAGAATTTGCTGCTTACGCACAACTACAGTTGTCCATCGCGCCCTAATGCCAGTGCCAGACCCAAGGTCCACGTGACCTGCCCAAATTTGCGTTGCAATGTCATCGTTACTTCAAAACGAAAGCTTCGTGAGCACTTGTCCAAGCATCTGGCCGAGCGGCCTTATCATTGTTTGGAGTGCCGCAGGAGTTTTACCTCCGCGGCGCATTTCCTGGCACACCGCATATTAAAAGCTGCCTGTACAAAAGCCAGACACATTTACCTAGCCAAGAATTATGGACAGTTGCAGCGTACAAGGAAAAATCTCAAGAAATGCACAGTTTGTTTAAAAAAATTCAGTAATGCTCATCGTTGCGCCTGGCACAAGAGGCGCTGCATCCTGGCGCACCACAAATGTCTGCAGAAGCTGCTCATGGCACAGGCGCAGCTCTGACACACACCAAATGTATGTATTTGTTTGTTCTTAAAGGAATTCTTAATAATTTAAGCGCTCTTTTTCAGATCTTTCTGGAAACTATTGAGACATCAGGTATTCAGCTATGGGAAGAGTGACAAAACGTTTAATGTGTGAAAAACTTCACTTTGAAAATAGAGCCAAGAGAAATACAAAAAATTCAATTGACTTTCGACTTGTCAAGCAGCCTGCGGGAATTGACACTGAATCCTGTGGTATTGCAATAGATTAAGATTGGCCTAAGTCGTATTTATTTATATATAAGTGAATAACAATAAAAATGATCATTTATGACGCCTGCACGCCGTGTGCCTTCTTTAAACCATGGAAAAGCTGCAACTTCTCCAGGTTCAACTCTTTTAAGGTCTGCACCGCCAGCTCCAGTTGCACCTTTTTCAGCGCATGCTCACTGGCAATATATTGCTCAATGAACTTCAAGCTGATATCATCGGCGGCAAAGTCCTGCTCCGTCTTGCCAATGGCCGTTTGTATTTCGTGCTCTATGCCCTTCTCATCGGCCTTCTGCAGGCAGCTGCGTAGCTCAGCGAGAGCACGCTGGGCGGGCGTCGGCTGCAAAGCCTCCAGTTGGCTAAGCGTCTGCTTGTACTCTACTGGCACTTGGTGTATCTTGTAGCTGAGTGCAATCAGCTGAACAGCATTGTGAAGATAATCGCGTCGTATCATGTCGTAGAGCAGATCGTCAATGCAGCGATGCCAGGCGTAGAAGAAGGCCATGGGTCCGAAGTGGCGGGTGGAGCGCAATAAATCAAACTGCTTTGATTCATTCAAATGCTCAAATACTTTGGCCGAAATATTATGGAACTCGGTCTCGTAGGGCTCATACTGGACCGTTAAGCGATCAAGCACGAATTCGTATTTGTTTTCCTCCAAGCATCGCTGCAACAGGTCACCCTTGGAGAACATACGCGGCGTATAAGATCTGCGTCCCTCCAGCGGAAAATACAATTGGTTCATGCGCTTTGTGGTGTCCAGGGAGGCATAGGCCAAGCTACCGTCGACATCGCGCACAACCACTTTGCGCTCCGAATGTCGCAGCCCAAAGCTAATGTCCGTGAAGACATATTTCGTTGTGGCAAAGTCCTTCAGCGCTGGATCCTTAGATATGAGGCGTTCGGTATCCTGCTTGACTATGACAACCGGCGGCATTTGCAGCAAGTGCTTTGCCTTCTCTATAGTTTGCACAAACTCCTTCTCCAGCTGCGCAGTGGTCATAAACTTCGTCTCCGTGCTGTTGTCTGCAACTGTGCGCTTGCGGAACACTTTGTCCAGCTGCAGTTGCGTCATGGACTGAAGCAGCCGCTGGGTTTCGGCATCTGTGAACAGCGGCTGGGGATCTTTGTCGTATTGCAGAGTGGCATTCTTGTGTGTAGTATCGGAAAGTGTTCGTTTCGTTTGCTGCAGTTGTTGCAGACCATTTAGCTTGCGAAGGTGCCTTAATAAGGACATTTTAATACAATAATTGCGTTAAAATAGTCAACACACACGAGACAAGAGAGCTGCGCTGCTTGCAGTGCTGTAAAGTGGAGTTTGTCTGTTCATTAGTATGTGAACTTTCAAAAAATTGCTCATGAACTGAACAAGTTCCTTTCTGTTATTTTTTGGTACATAATTTCGTTTAAATTCGGTTTTTTCTGATTTTGCTTTGCATATTTGTAAATTGACCTGCGAGTAAACTGTATTTTATGTAACCGCCGAAGACGTTTAATTCGAACATCAAATTTTCAAAAGAAATGTCGCTGAGCAAAAGCACAGCAAACCTGTTTTATTGAAATGTTTGTGTGTGTCAAGGAAAAAAAAGCATTTCCCTAGAAGCCTTTTCAAAGGACTAGTGCAAAAGCTTTAAAAGCTTTAAGAGAATGTGAGCAAATGAGCTACAAAAATTAACAGGAACATGTTAACCACAGTGAGCAGTGCTTAAAAGTTTATTGAGCGACAGCAACTATCGATAGTTCCAATTCGATATCAGCTCTCTAATCAGCTGTTAGCGCGTCCCTGGGAATAGCAAATTAAGAAGAATTTGTGCAGGTCTTTTTTGACGTGCTGCCCCTGTTTCATTTTTGGCAAAATAGTTGAGTTTTTCAAAAATTTCGCTTGAATAGAGCTACAAAAATGAATAATGTACATAACGCTCTTGTTGCTGCGCAAAAGCGACGCTTGTCGGACAGCGAGCGTAAGCCTCCGGACGATACCGTGCAACAAGAGCCACCGGAGCCGAAACAACGCAAAACAGAGTCGCAGTCGCCGATGCAATTGCAGCAACATTCGCAGCCGCAGCAGCAGTCGCAACAGCAGCAGCAACAGCAGCCGCAACAGCAGCCGGACATTCAGCCACAGACGCCGCAAGAGCCACCACAGCATAACTTGCTAAGCTTCTGCAATGAGCTGCTGTACGAGATATTCAAATATCTGGATTCATCTTCTATAATGGCGGTGATGCAGTAAGAATTTTCTTATTCATTTGCCATTTGCGATTTGCCGTGAAATATATTGTTTTCTTTGTCCGGGCAGCTGCTCACCGCGCTTTGAGAGCTTGCTTCTCGATCATCGCTTTTGGCACAATATTGATCTCAGCAACGCACCGTTGCCGCTGGGCATACTGGAGGAGATACTCGGACGTGCCACAGAGAAGACACATACAATCAAGATACGCGGCCCACCTTCCTCGCAACATGTTGCCGGCGAGTTCAAGCAATTTACTTGCACCCTAATTTCTGTATTCCCCAAGGTGGCCACACATCTCACGGTCTTGGAGCTACAAGGCGTCAGCTTGGATTTTGAATATGTGAGTGAAATCTGTAAGGCTGCGGCCGAGCTAACGACATTTCAGAGCCCAGAGCTCGCAAAAAATGGTCCCTCTACTATATGTTGTCCGAAAATGACCAGTCGTCTACTGACACGATGCGAAACTGTCGTGGAAGAACCTCAAAAATCGTTTTTGCTCGGTTTGCTCTTTACTCAACCAACGACAGCTTTGCTGGGTCTTTCGGGTCAGTGTTTACTCCAAACTCTTAGCTTCGTCAAAATTCGTAAAACGGCCTTTTGCGCATGTATGTACATATGTGTGGATAAGGAAACATGAAGTCTCTCTTAAGTTCGATTAAAAGCGAAATTTTTAATGGCTTTTAAATAAATATAAATTAATACTATTATGCACACACATTAGAGCCCCATCGGGTTCTCCCTTCCTCTTCCATGCATTGCCTGTGGCAACAACATAAGAAAAACGAAGCCCGAAACCCGAGAGCGAAACCCGAACGAAACGAAAAAGACGGTTGCTGTTGAGACCGAGAGCCATTCCGTTTCATTTTTATCGATATTTTATAATAATTGTATAACTACAAAATTTGTCTCGAAATGTGTAATGGACTGAAGGAGACTCAACAAAATATATATATTCTGAATCAGCATGAATAGCCGAGTCGATATAGCTATGTCCGTCTGTTTCTATGCGAACTAGTCTCTCAGTTTTTAAGTTATCGTAATGAAACTTGGCACAGACACTTCTTTTTGCTGCAGGCAGTACATATGTCGGAACCGACCGGATCGGACTACTATTACATATGTATAACTGCCATAGGAATAATGTGTCGACAACTGTTTTAGTATGAAAAACTTTTTTGATTATGAAGGAATCCATAACAAACTCAAACCAAGTCTCTAAAAAGCTTTTACTATCTGACCTTATTTGTTCAAAATCGGACCCAATATAATCGGGTGAAAAATGAGTGTTTGTATGAAAACTTTTTGTTTATACAAATATTACATGCAAACTAAGTAAGAGTTTTATTATGCTTCCAATAGTTTCCTATAATTTGATCAAAATCGGACCACATGGCTCCCATAGGAGCAATCAATCGAAAATTAAGTTATGTATAAAATTGAAATCCTGCTAGGGCATATGGCTGCGGCATTCCGAAGTTTCTTGTTTAAGATATCGCTTACAATTCCAACATGTTATGTGCTATAGAAATTGATTGAAATCAATCTACTATTTGATCAAATTGTTCTGCTTCTGATGAAAAATGAGAGTTTTGTATGAAAAACGTATTTGTTTTGTGTAGTTTTTAGCAATTTTAATGTCTGAAAGAGTAGAATTTAGCTATTTGATCAATCTCTCAATGCATTACATTGTCTCTTTGCAGATAAATATAACGGAATTTCCGGCATCGCTAAAGCGCCTAACTCTCAAGGATTGCAGCGTCAAGGTTGGAGATCATGTGAAGAGCATATTTCACACAATTGAAAAAAAATTGGTTAACTTGGAGGTAGGGCTTTGTGCTTAATTTTAATTGCAACTCCAGGTGACTCCTCTTTTATACTTACAGGATCTGAGCATTGAAGATAACAATTGGTTTGAGCCCTATTACATAATGGCGCTCTCAAAGTTGCCCGCTTTGCGTCGACTCAGTCTGAAGGGTTGTCAGATGATGTGCAAATTTGTGCCATATGGCAGCATGGCAGCGCGTTTTGGCTTTCAACAGTTGGAGGTTGGCCTTTAGACACTGCAAAGTGCATAAGTTCAGTCTTGATTTAAGTCCATTTCATTCAACAGGTGCTCGATCTGCGTCTGACGCCCATTAATAATTCAGATTTGCAGTGTTTTAGCGCAATTGAAACGCTCACGGAACTCTTGCTGGAGTCGCCACCCCAACCAATACAGCCACTGGAGGTGACTTCACCAAAAAAAACAAGCAATGGCAATGGCAGCGATGATGCCAATGCCCAACAGCCAGATACACTAAAAATGCTAAGCGATGACGAGCCCTCGACATCGCGTGCTGCCATGGAACACTTACGCGCCTGCAGGATAGCGCAGAGCACAGAACAGAAAGCAGAGTCTCCGAAGCCAGCAGGCGAAACCCTTGCTGCCGACAATTATAACGGGAAAAAGGATGTCGGCGGTAGTAGTCGCACCTCGGGCGTATCGAGGCGCGGTGGCTGCGCTTCGTCGGAGTCCGATGATGAGGTCACATCGTCGACATCGGCGTCTTCATCCGATAAATCCGATGGGGATAACAATGGGGCTGTGGCGCCACCGTTAATGGTTATAGCCGTGCCCACCGTTCAACGCGAACGTTTGCATGAGCGTGAAAATATCGCTGATATCCCAGAGGTTCCAGGAGTGCCACCTACAGGACGACGTATACCCATTCCGCGCGCGTACATTTATGTACAGAATGGGGTACCTGACGATGGTCCACGGCCACCAGCAATGGTGTCCATTTTGGAGCAAATGGTGGATCATATACACACATTGCGTGGAAATCAGCCGGCTCACTCTCGCTTTATGCCACGCCGTGACCAGGTGATCTTCATGAATCCACAGGCCGTGGTCGAGCCGATGCTGGTCATGCATTCGCGTCGCCATCGCGCACAGCCGCGCGGCAACTTTGATCAGGTGGTGCAGCATCCCATGTTTTGGAACATGCTAGACCCCCTTGATAGAGACCCTGCCCGTAGGGTGCGCAGTCGTCAGCCAGTCAATCCGCTGCCGCCGCAATATTACGTCTCGGATCGCGCCATCTACAGCTTTGGTCGTGCTCAAAATCCCGTGCAGCCCGACGTCGTTTGGATACGCAACTCAAATCGCTCACCCAACAATCGCCTCGAGCGCATGTCGCTTCGCAACTATCCTCACATCACAAACTATACGCTGGAGCACTTGGTTCAATGCTCGCCAATGCTGATATTCCTTGATGTGAGTGGCACGGGTGTGACGCTGTTGGGCTTGCGCACCTTTAAGAAGCTCAAGCCCAACTGCGAGGTGATTGCATCGCATTTAACTCTAACTGACTTGGAGGAGACGTCAACTGACGAGCCGCAAAAACCACCAGAAATGGAAACAGAAACTGAAAAGGAAGCAAAAGCAGACGCTAAAGAGGAAGGGGATGGGGATGGAAAAAAAACCCCAGTCCCGGATCTCAACATTGACAATGATGAGCAGCAGCAATCCTCGAAGCAAAATGATAAACCATAGAAACTTTTACCTATGCATTATGAATCTTCTGAAATTTTATTTTAATTTTGTGTTCCACGCTTGATGAATTATTTGTGGAATTTCTGTCTATATGGCAATGCTGTAGCGCAGAGTTATTTAGTATTACTATGTTTGGAACACTTGTACTATATGTCAGCTTAATGGACTGTATAAACTACTTGTTAAGCATTAAACGATAAACCTTTTTGGAATTGATGAGAAATGATGAAATGTTTATTTGGTAGCTTAATAGAGGACACACAATTGTTCAGTGTCGCTTTCTGAATGTAACTTGGAAATATGTGTTAGCGAAACCGTAAAAACATGCAAAGGTTATATCTAGGAAATCGACTTCATTTTACTTGTGTGATACTGTGTGGGTTTTGTTACTTGTCATTTTCATTGTTTGAGGTCTCTTCCTCCTCCTCGACCTCCGATTCCTCATCGGTATCATCAGATTCTGTATCCGAGCCATCTGAGCTCTGGCAATCGGCTATTTCCCCGGTAAAGAAAATGACAGCCTTGGGAATGACGCGCTCCTTCAGATAGAAGCCCAGCTCAAAGTCGTTCTGAAGTATGGCCTGTCAATAGATACGAAATATCTTAACTACTTAAACGCTTGAAAAAATGGGTAATGTTACATTAATATCACCAAAGTTTGGGTCTTCACCATCATCTGGCAGACTGGGTGGGCTAAAGAAATCAAAGAATGACGGTTGATCTGATGATTGAAAATTAAATTGATATTTGGATAGTCCTCGAAAATACACGAATCAAAACAAACCGAGCTTCTCGCGAGCCTGTGGATTTTTCCAGTCGATGTGACAACCTTCGCACTTAACAATCTCGGCACCGTCGTAAGATAGCGGATCCTCTGTATCGGGCAAGCAGTTCAATATGTAAGTCTTGGTCAGAACGCGATTCTTGAAATAATCATTCTTATCGAAAGTAAACTCAAGCACAAACTTGACAGTGTCATCATTATAGTGCTTGGTGCGTATGTCGCTTAGGTACTACAAGTGGTATGTGTATAAGGTAGGTCTATTACCATGATACTCTCCATACTCACCGACAGCATTTTCTCATCCTCTTTGCCAATAAACTCAGTGTAGGAGGACTTGAGCACCTTTAGCCAAAAGTGGGACACGTTCTCATTGGGCGTGGAATCGCCATGATTCTGTTTCTTGAACTCACTAAGAATACGGAAGTTAAAGTGAATATACTCGAACTTATCTACAAAGGCAGCTTACTCAAGTAATTTCTTGCGTTTGTCAAAAATCTCATTATGCTTTTTCTCATAAACCTTTTCCATATTGTAAATTTCACGCTGCATCTTCACATCCAGATGGATGGTCTCCAAATACAGCTGCTTCAGTTCGCCAATAACTTTCTTCTCCTCTTCAGAGAAGTCCTGTGTACAACAATACAATATTGAATCATGAAAACCCAAAACCCATCCCATATTACTTACGTTCTGGTCAGTTTTAACCATCTGCTGTGGCATGTTGACCGCCAACTTCCCTGAGTTACGAGCGTGCAATGGTTCCATTTTACTAAAAAGATTCTAAAAATTTAAGTTTGTTTGATAAAATTTTACAAAATTCTAGCTCTGACGTTTGTGTACTGCCAGTTATTGTAGCACAACTGAAATATAAAGTGTAGTTAGGGTAAGGTAGACACCCAAAATATCAGCGCTCACTGATTTTCCTATTTTTATATTTCCTTAAATCCATATAAATTCTAGGGTAACCTTTCTATGAGAGCTTATGCCACAAGGAAAGCAATAAATGAATTGAAACAATCAATTATTCAGGAATGTGTCAAATTGGATTTCCCCTGGTTTATTGTTTAATCAACTCATTGATTATTAAGTAAATAATACAAATTGGGACAAATTCGCTCAGTTTGTTTGCTGGTTTCTTGACTGGACAGAAACTCAACTAATTTTAGGGGGAATTCTTAATGGTGGAGTGTAGAACATTCGCCCAACTAAGAAATTGGCCAGCTTTTAAGGATTTAGAGAATGTAAAATATGTTTCAAGGTTTTATAAATAAATCGATTAAGCGACGTGTTTTGTTTGTTTAGTTGAAGCTTAATATTTAATATTTACTTAATATTTACTACAAAATTGGGTATTCCTGGGCAATTTCTGCAGCTGAATCATTAATTTAAATACTATTTGTTAATTACTCGTAAACTTAAGCTCATTTATAGGCCGCTAAATACGTTTGAGGAAATACTTAAAGAGTTTTGTTATAAAGAAAATGCAAATGAAGCTATTATGTTTTTCTTTACAACATAATATTAAGAAAGGGCTTTTGACCATGACTCGATTTTTTCAATACAAATAATAATTAAAATTTCCTGACATTCTTTATATATTGTTACGCGTATATTAGTATTTTAATGATGGTTGTCCCCATTTAAAGTCCTATTTAGCATTTTGTTATTTTGCTCAAACTGCTTTGAAAAGGGTTTTTAGCAGCTATTAAAATGCTGTCCATGTTTATTGGCAATTTAACGCACATTTAATTTTTGGTTTTTTAAACTTTTCATTTGGCATGCAATTAAGTTCGGGCCCGGCTTCTTTCGCTTGGCCTACGGCGGAGGAGGACGGGTCTGTCTTCTTGTATGCAAATCACGTGCTGTTGTTCAAGGGTTCTGGCTGTTGGTAACCATTTGGCAAGCTTGTTAAATGAGCCACGCAGTACAAGTTGCCGGTTGCTGGCAGTTGCCGCATGAAGCAAGTTTAATAATGTGGCAGGCTTAGCGCCATATGTCATGGCCTCGAAAAGTTTTGGAACTGCCGCGCGTTGTCGCGTATACAAACATTTCAAAATGAAATTATGAGTGGGCAGCACAGTGGACACAAAAAGTGTAAACAAATTTGGCCAAGCGGAAACCGAGACAAGCGCACACACACATACACATACAGAGCTGTGTGTTTGCCAACAAATACATATAAAATTACATGTACGCATGTCCAGCGCTTGGGTGCGGTCTGGCGGTTGCCCAGTGGGCAGAAGGCAGAAGGCAGCGGGCAGTGCCTGGCGTCACATTTGATATTATTAAATTTTTTCTAAATACCTTGGGGAAATTAAAAACAGAAATCATAAGGCAAATACCAGAATGTATGCTCGTACTCGTATATAAGGATGACAAGCAAAAAGAATGATGACTGCCACCGCTGACATCCGAGTTCCTGGCTTTAAGTCCTACTTTAAGCCACGGGCGTCACCAAGGATCTTCAATCTGGCGACGGGTGTGACATGGTGTAAGCACTTGAAATTTTGAGATTCGCAGAGCAGGGCGCAAGCAATATACCTCCAAAATAGGCAATTGTATAGCACTTACCTCAAATGTTGAGAATCGCAGAGAAGGGTGCTCCACAGTATACTTCCAAAATAGGCAATCGCATAGCACTTGCTTGAAATTTTGAGAATCGCAAAGAAGGGCGCACCGCGGTCATCTTGTAAAATAGTCAACTGTGTAGCACTTACTTGAAGTGTTGAGAAATGCAGAGAAGGTCGCAGAATACGCAACTGTATAGCACTTACCTGAAATGTTGAGAATCGCAGAGAAGAGCTTATGACAGAAGATCTCAAAAATAGGCAATTGCATAAAATGTAAGATCATAAGATTCCTTCTATCTTCCTGCAATTGACAGCTTTAAGTAAACGTCTAGTAAATAAGCATTATATATTTCCATGGCTTCAACTGCTCGCACTCTTCTGCTGTCGATACGCCCATGCTTTAAGCTGTCTGGCACTTTTGGCCATTTTCAATTACCATTTCGGGCACTCAATTAGCAGGTGCATACATTTTTGCTACATAAGTAATATGACTGAAGCGATGACGTCGTCAACGCCAGCAGCGCGTCAACATAGTTTGAATTTAATTAAAAGCAAAATTAGTAAAACTCAGATCCAAGCCCGAGCACAAACCCAAACCAAACCAAACCCAAGCCGAAGCCCAGAGCAACAGTTACTTGGCAGGGATTAGAGCAATGCTCCGGCAAAAGTGCATGTCTGCAGAAAATCGAATCAGGAGCTCAACCTGGCCAAGGGGCCAAGCTGCTGGGGGTAAGCGGGTATGCGGGCGCTGCCGGGGGGGCCATGGCAAGGGTATACGGCAACATTTCTGTGCCAAAAATCTACAACAAAAGCATAAGACGAAGTGCAGCATTTGATGATGAAACGACGTGTTAATTAAGGTCATAATAATTCAACCTAAATTGAAAACTTGCCCGGCACTGCCTGTCAGCTCCGGAGAGTGCTCAGGAGCGTACCATACAATCCGGCTGCTTCCAGTTTTGCCGTGCCGTGCCGTGCCTTGCCGTGCAGTGCCGTGCAGTGGCCCAGCTTTCAGCTAAGCTGATTGCAACAAATTATTTTGCACCTTGGCTGAACTTTCCTTACGCTGGCGTTGATAAACGAATTTTGTTAGTTTGCTTTGCTTATTTTAATGCTAAGGGTGCACAATGCGTTGCGCCACGCTGTGGCATGCAACAGACTGTGCCAGTGCCATGGCATGATGCAATACGATGCGGTCCAGTATCTGTCTCCTGCCTTGGCCATTGTGGCTGTTGCCTTTGCATACTCGTACACTGGCCGTATCTAATAAGTTGCAGCTGTTGTTTCTCATACTCGTATACCCAAGGCGGTTTCGGCTATTTGAATACAGTTGGAGAGTCCTCAGCGTCTCTGACTAAATGTTGTGTTGTCAATACATACGGGTATGTACTAAAAGCAACTTTAAATTTGTGTCTCACAAGTAAGTATGTCATATAATAGTTATTTTCTCTTATATCTCGTTTATACTACCTCTGTTCCTTCAGGAAACTGTCTATTTGTTATTCTGAAACATAAAACCCATCTTCTTTTGAAAAATAATGATCCTTTTCCTATTATTATCATATTTAATAAACGATTTTATTCTAGAAACATATAGCATAGTTCTAGAATATCGTTTAAGCTGTTTTTACAACATTTACCATCTGGTGTTGAAAACTACCTTACAAATATTAAATTGTTTTAACTAAATATACGTATATTTTTACTATCCAATAATGAGTAATAAAATAAAGCTAATCTAATACAGGTCCTTATCCTTATGCTTAGATTAAAATAGATTAAAGGCGATTTTATTATTGTTAAAAAAGCTGGAGACAAATGCTTAAAACAAATTGTATGACAATTTTTGTTCTTTACCCATTTTATGTTGAAGAATCGTTTTGCAAGAATATCATATTCCATTCAAATAATGAATTATATTTAAAGACTTTCAAAATTTCTCAGGAATACTAAGAATATAAATTGAAAAGGATAATAACGCCATTGTCCTTGAACATCCCAAGCAGTTATGCAGCATTGTTGGAGCTAAACACAGTCTAATCAGATACATTATGTTTTATTCACATTTATTGTTAGGGTATGCGTGGATCATAATACTACTCGCAATTGCTAGCTTTCTTTTACATAAATTTGTTTTAAAGTTGGCTGTCAGTTTAGTTAGTGGAAATTCTCAAGTTGCTTAAAGTGGAAAATTGTGTTGGCTATTAAATGCTATTAGTTATAAAGCGAAATTGATTGTAGTACTTAAAAGTTGCATAATATCTTCACTCATTTGCATAATATTCATACTAATTGGCTTAGTCGGTCATTGCTCAAAGAGAATTGTGTCGGCAGTTGGTAATGCTCTATGGTTGCTCTATGGAGATTGCTCATAATTATCACGCACAGGCACATACATACACCTGGTATTCTAATTCGAATGCCATTCATATCCTTGCACACATATAGGAAGGGATCCTTGCCTGCCGCAGGTTAGTTGTGCTGCGCTTCCTTTCTACATGCGAACGCGCACGCTACACGAAAACTTTTTACTAATTTACATTCATTACACACATTTGCAATAAAACTAGGAGCCCCAACTCAACTCAATATATAAACACACACTCTCACACACACACACACATACACACACACACACACCCACACCCACACACATATAGTGAGAAGTGCTACATACAACTACATTGACATTTTACATGCTTCATTAGCGTGTAAGCGCGGTAATAATGAAATTTCCTTATGGCTGCATTTCCAACTTCATATGTGGGTGGCTTGAGTCGGATAGGTTGGTCTGGGTTGCTCGGGTTGCCCGGTCTCTCGGTTGGAGGCTGCATATTGATGCAAAGTTTTGCGCCAGTTGCAAAACTTGAGGCGTTGTTCCACGTAGCTAACCACAATTTATGTTGCTTGTGGCAAGCAAATACAACTACCACAAGTAGGAATTCTCTAGTCGAGTGTGATCGACTAGCAATACTCAGTAGTAGAGAGCTGGAATCGTTTCAATGCTTTCGATAGTTGTTATTTAAGATTTAAGCCATTGTTACTATCGAGGGTATATATACATATAATGAAAACAATAAGGTCATTACGAAATTTTTGATATTGTAAAGCAATTTCAAAGTTTGGTTACCTACCAAACAACTGATTTACTGAGTATTAGACTTAAACATCGGATCGATAATGTTGCCAGTGAAAAATCTCGATAGTTGCTACGAAAAACATCACCGATATTATCGATAGTCTAAACGTCTGTTTTTAAAAGCTACCATTCGAACTCGCTTAGGTTTCAGTTTTGCTTTCTTCGATTGCTACCAGAATAACTTTGCAATCGCTATGAAATTTGTTCTATATGTGTTAAGCGGAAGATGATATTTGAAAGTGTGCTCACTTATTTTTGAATTGGATTGTGAGTCAAGAGATATATTCTAAATTGAAAATTATCTGGATGGTACACGAGAGTCCACATACCTAATTTGGTATCAATAGCTCTTACAGTCACTGAGATCGGTGAAGCTATATAAAGGAACACAGAACTATTTATATTTTTGTAGAGTTGAAGTGGCCTCTTTCTGCCTGTTACATACTTTGTGATACCATTTATCAGTCATTGGATTTGTACAGGGTATCAGAAGAAGGTCCAACTTCTGTTAAGGTTGCCGCTGTGGATTTAAGGTGCATCAACTTGGAATATCCGCTGAAAGCTGATTGGGAATGATCAACTTCAAAGGGTCTGACAATCGAAATGCTTGGCGTATTCAACTCCACGCGACAATCAAATAGGCAAACAAAGCGACACATAAACATAAAGCACAAACCAAACACACAACAAACACACACATTTTTCTGCTTAACAGTCAGTCAAAAAATGAGCAGCGGAAATGATGGCGCAGCTGGCGGAAACGAAGCTAGCAACGATGATGGCGACGTTGGAAGGATGCGCTCGGCTGTCGCCTGCTGTGCTGAAGAAATTAAAATTGCATTACGAAACGAGGCGGCAAAGGATCTGCAGCCTCTGTGTGTGCAAGTGTGTGTGTGTGTTTGTGTGTGTGTGTAGATATGTGTGTGACATAAATATTTCAATATTTGTGCAAATTTGAAGCTGCTTAGTTAACAAGCGCATGCCATGCTGGCATGTCCTTCGGCCCAGGAAATAGTTTAATTAAAATACCTTAGCATAGTCATTAAGGACATTACATTTTATGAAAGGTATTTTGAAGGGGGGCACATAGAGCAGCAGCTCAACGATTGAATGGGTTTATGCCCAGGTTGCCATAGCTGACCATTTTCATTGTATTCGCATGCAAATTTCGGTTCAGGAAAATGCAAAACAATAGACGCGCATAAAAGTCGACAAATGGCAAAAGGCAAAAATTAAAGAGCGGCCAGCAGAAAACCTTTAAAAGGGCCACAACAATAATAACAAGAGCAAACGCCACAGCAAAAGAAACAACAACAATAACATGGCATATAAAACATGCAAATTTCTCAACACGCCCCATGGATGATGCTGTTAAGCGTGGGGTCCTTTGCCTCAAAAAACAAGACCATAAAAAGTAAATGCAAATAACCGCTCGCCATTCAAAAATAAGAAAAATAAGAAAAATACACACAGCGCGAAGGGGGCCAATGGAAAACAAAAATAATAAAAACCGAACAAAAATAAAAACAATAAGATTAACATGAAAACAATCATGACAATCAGTAACCGCAAATGTCAAATTAAATTATCAATAAATTTACACGGAGCCAACAGCGGAGCGCATAGAACCAGGGACTGCAAATAGCTGTTATTAATGAAAATTTCATTCCAAATAAATCATCAGCAAATAATCTTGATGAAAAGTATTCACAGTATCTCATTTTTCGTTTAGTTATTAATGTAAATTGCATTCGAATTAAATCATCAGTAAGTACTATACTGAAAAGTGTTCAGAATTTTTATCTTTCTTTTTTCTATTATATTAGTAGTCTATATAAAAGTAGTTTTCAGATATATTTATAACCAGCTTAAGCTGACAAAAAGCACTACAACAGTACTTATAAATTTATATGAAATTTAATAAAATGAAGCAATTTAAAATCATTGGCTTACTAATTATACTACGAGTACTTTCGCGAAAAAATTAATGATATATCATACAGATTTACCACCCATATTGCTGCCAATAAATTTGATGTATTTTTTTTTATGTTACGCAATATAATATATGACCAGCCACTACTTTTCACATCTATCTACCTTTCTATATTCACCCTCAATTGTTGACGTCAAGCCTGTTCAATATTTCATTTAAACATTATACGTCATTCATTATGAAAAACTAACTAAACTAACTAAAGCTTTGGTGCGGACTTAGAATTTCCAATGGACCTGTTGATGGCAGTAATTAGTTCAAGCCGGGATCGGACAGCAAGTGGGTCAGAGGTTAAGGCATCCTCCACCTTACAGACGGAGCACTCCGGTTCGAATCTAGCCGACTACTACTCATATACGGACAAGTTTGGACAAACATTTCTAACAAAAAGGTCACTGATGAGGATGCTTGGCAGCATCCGAAATAGCGCTTGCTATATGATCAGCCAATACTTTTTATATCTATCTACCTTTCTATAGTCACCCTGAATGCAAGCCTGTTAAATATTTCATGAGCAATAAAATTCATCAAAATAGTTCAAACTAAGAGCTTGATGGTGGCGAATTTTAAAAACAATTCTTCTTTTTGCTAAATATTGCACAGATTTCTAAGAAAAATATAATAATCTTTAACTGATTATCATTGCTTGACTTTAAGCATTTTTATCTAACCAAGGTTTATGAGACTTGGCGTTAGGTTTTAAAATTCATAAAATAAAGAAATAAACAAAAAAAAATTGAGCGAAAGGAGTAGAGTAGTGGAAATATTTTCAAAGCTAAACAAGCAAAGTCTTCCAAATATACTGATAAATTTCCAAATAATTATTTTTGAGTAATGACAAAAAATGTTTAAGTATAGAAATTTTTGGAAAATAAATCAAAGCCGTTGCGATGAATGGTAGGAAACGTAAGGTCAAAAGAAACAGTACTGGCACGGACACAAATTGGCCGTTTACAGCCGGAACTAGCAGTATTAAGTATACGAAGCGTACGCTGGCCACGACCGGGCGGCGTCTGCAGCACATAATGAAATCATTTGCAAA
Source organism: Hirtodrosophila histrioides (assembly GCA_037075165.1). Classification (NCBI taxonomy): domain Eukaryota; kingdom Metazoa; phylum Arthropoda; class Insecta; order Diptera; family Drosophilidae; genus Hirtodrosophila; species Hirtodrosophila histrioides. The sequence goes on along the minus strand of JBAMCL010000390.1, from coordinate 3,241,696 downwards.
ATGAAAACAAGAACAACAACAAGAACAGGAGCAGGAGTTGAAGGAGCCAGGATAACACACACATACTCGTGTTTGAAATGGTTTTCACCCCAACAAAGCGGAAAGTTCAGCGTCATCCACTTGAGGACATTGTCCGTCAGAGGAACTTTGCACACCATTGAATTAAAGGCGCTGGCAAAATGGAGAAATGGAGAATTGAAGCAGGACACACTTGCAAATCATAAAACAACAGAGGCGAAGAAAATGTTTTTTAAATCTTCATAAATATTCATTATAAGAGCTGTGTGCCTGGCAAATAGTTTGGGGCCAGCTGCGAGTGTTCCGACTATACGAGTATGATGGCCATTGGACTGTGGCCAGCAGCAGGCGGTCGGACAGGCGGACGGACGAGCTATGTGGGGGGATGTGGACAGTCGCTAAATTTAATTTTACAGATGGCTCTACACGAAGTTACCAGCAAAACAAAATAACAATAAAGTGGCTAACAGCAACAGCAACAACAATATCATTAAATAAAAAATGAAAACCAAATACCCACAATAGGGGATACTTCGAACGGAAGTGTCCAGCGGCCTTGAAGTTTATGCTGTCCGATCTATGATGAATCCTAGAAATCGAAAGAGAAAACTTCCCTTAAAATAGGGGAAGGTTCGCAGAGAAAGTGTAATTTTGTTGAGCTGCGAAAATATCCTAAGCTCTAAATCTCTAAAAGGTGTTATGTGGATTATGGGCTTTGGGGGAGTGTGGAGTGGTGCAAGTGGGCAATTTCCCCTAAAGCGTTAAATGCAAATATTTGTCATAGTTTCATACGTGGTATATATACCCATAAACTATTTCTATACTAAACCACTTACAATTGCTGTTTAATTTCCATTTTTTTTACATTTTTTCCACTTTAGGTATTATTAATGTGATAATGGATATGACAATACAATTTTAGAATGTATTTTATTGAGCTGTATATTAAATTGGCTATTAAACCATGAAATATTTTCTTTTGAAAATATAATTCTATATGTAACCAAACTATTATTTTCAAAAAAAATAATAAGCTTTAGTTTATCCTTATAATGTTTTTTTTTTGACTATTTTACTACTAAGGCCCTGAAGTTTGAAACAAATCAAAATTTTTTTAGAGTTGTATATTTATGTATGTTATAATTTGTAGACTCGTTACTTATTATATTTAAATCTTTACACCGTCAAGGCCAGTACTAATTCTGTTTTTAAATTATATTATAATAAAACGCTCTTTTATTATAAAGGCCATTAAAAAAAAAATTAAATTATGTTTGAATCAAGTCAATAAATTAAAATTACTTAACTGACAGAATTTTCAATAATTGTGCTTCCAATAATATTAAAAATATAACTTTTGTTGACAATGGTATCTTTGGAAAACCATATAAAAAGTTCTAATTAAATTATATTTGAATCTATCAAGTCAATAAAATGAAAAATTTCTAACTGACAGAATTTTCAATAATTGTGTTTCCAATAAAATTAAAAATATAATTTTTGTTGACGATGGCAACTTGGGAAAACCGGATGAAAAGTTCTTTAAATCTTACTTACAATCGAATCAAGTCAGGCTGTCGCATTGGGTCCTTACACGCCGCAACTCTTTTGTGGCACAATTTGGTTTCTCTTAGATGTCGCGTTCCACATGAAATTTCCCTTGCGCTTGGGAAATTCTCTCTTTTGTGGCACGCATTCGCCTCTAACGGAATTCCAAACAAAATGAGCAAGCGTGAGGCAATATCGTAATGGCAATTACATTGGGTTAGTCTCAGAGTTCGCGGTTCGTATGAAGCGCCCACCCCCACTCGGCTGCTGCAGTACACCGCACAACCCACATCCCACACCCCACGCCACGCGCCCCGTACCCAGCACACGCAACCACCCTACCGATGAGGGATTCGTTCGTGTGCAGTTGCCTCGTGCTAACTGTTGAATCAACGAGTGGTTGCCGAAGATTGCGGGCCATTCGTTCGCACCGAGGACGCAACGCAGTCTTCACCCAAACGCGTAACGAGACGGTTCTGTTCCACTCCCGAACCAGTTGTCGCCACTGAGAATATATCACATTAGTAAATTTGAAAAAAAGTGAAATTACGTATTGAGAGGACTGTGTGAATAATAATAGAGAATTTTTGGTTGAAAATAATCCGCGTGATCCACGAAAGTGCGAGAGATTAACACGTTGAGTGGTGTTCTGTGTGGAGTGTTTTGGAGGTGATTTCGGCAACGTTGTTTCAGATTCGATTTTGGCTCTCGCGTTGCCGACTCTGCGCTCGGTTCGACGCTCTCAATTTGTGGCCAAGTTTGTGACATAGAAAATTGTGAAAATCGTGAAAATCTTGGTTATTGCCCCGCAAACCGACCTGAACACTGGGGCACGACTCGAAACGTTGGCGCCAGTCGCACATTTAAGACGCAGCCTCCAACAAATTGCCGCAAACAATTGTACAAAATTCTAGCAGCCAAAAAAAATTAAAAGAAAAAAATAAAAACTAAAGTGAATCAAAGAGAAAATAAATAAAGAAAACATCCAAAACAGCAAACAAAATTAAGTAAATACATATATATATATTTTAAAATTGTGCCACACGCACACATTTCAAATTCAAATTCAAATTCAAGTTCTGTTTGCTTTCTATGTGCGTGTGAAAGCGTGTGCGTGCGGGCTCCTATCACGCACAAGTGTTTGTGTATGAGTGCCTCCGTGTGTGTGTGTAAGGACTTTGCTAACTTGTAGAGCAAAAATTACCATAAATATTGCCACAACCAACACGGCACAAACTGCATTCCGCCTCACAAGCCGCTGTTCACAGTTCAAGACTTGGCTAAATACAACAAAAACCACAACAACAGCAACAAAGCACGTGCATATGTGTGTGTGTGTGTGTGTGTGCAGGTAGACAATAGGTAAGTCAGTCAGTCACCTGTTGAAGAGCTGTCCAATAAAAATATTCACAGCCGAATGAGAAAAAACAATACATTTAAACGGACACTTCTCCCTTGTTTATTGCCTGCAGGTACGCTGTGGCACGTTGCTTTTGTTGACAAGCTCGCAACGCTCTCCGTAGAATGTTTATATGAAGTCTATTCTATATAATCAGTTACTAGATTCAAAGAAAAATTACCGTTCTAGAATTCATAGGACAGAATTTATGCAATTTTTTTTTTAGGTACTATTCGCTCTTGAATTTGATTTATTTTTATTTACGAGGAATAAAAATTGCTGCCTCGAATAAAGTAAAATATTATTTGAAACTTAGATTTTTGGAACAATTTTGAAATATAGCTATTGAGATTAGTAAACACTCAAAAATCAATTTCGTTCTTAAATTAACTTAAACCCGTCGGATACTTAAATCAATTATATAAAAATATTAAATCCATTGCAAATATTCTTAAATTCAGGATAGTTTTGAAGCCCACCCAGACCGCAAAGGTTTCAAATTAAGCAAACACTTTTACTAAATATCACAGTTAAGTTCTTCAAATATCTGAAAAAATTCGTATACGAGTATTCAAGAAATTCTGCACTAAAAAAATTGTTCTGGAAATCAGATTTCAGTACTCAAATACGATTTTTTCAACTTTGAACATTGTTTGAGTACAGAATATTGGATATTTTCTCTAAGTGTATCAATCAGTTCATCCAGTTCATAGCTTACAGCTGGTAAAGTTCTTTTAAAACTAAACTAAACTAACTAAACTGAAGTCCTTGTAATTTATTAATACAATAAAACCAATCATTCACATCAGATTAAATTACATTGAGCTTACTTTATTCACCTATTATCCTTGACTTCCTTTCCTTATTCAATTTCTAGCTGTTTTGATCTGTCAGGGTGTACAGGATTCGTTGTGATAAGCATTGTTTTGCCTTGCACATTTTATGATACGTTGCACATTTTATTGTTTTGCGTTCACATTAAATGCATGAATTGCAATCATTCAGCTGCATAATTAATATGATATAAGGCAGCGAGATTTTCACAATCACTTCAACTTATTTTATGTTTTCATATTTATATTATTATTTCAACAATTAATTAAAAATAGATATGCATTTTACTCATCATTTTAACATTTTTTGCTGGCAACAAATTGCCATTTGCTGAGCAGCTTTTCCGGCAAATTGAAAAGCATTGAGCAAGTGTACAATAAAATCACTTTAAAATACATAAATACATATATTAACGGGTAAATATATATATATATATATATATTTGTATGTGAATTATAAAAAAACATATTTACATGGAAGTAAAAAAGATTTTAATACTGCGAACTCGCAAAAAATGCGTGTTGTAAATAAATCTATCGTTAAATATTTAATAAAATCGGATTGCTTGGTGCTTATTATTAATATGTTGACTTTTAAAGAAGGCAGAGAGAATTACACTATTTAATTTGTAAATTCTTGGCAATTTTAAGAATCAATATTAATGGCGAATTCCTCGGAATATGAATGCGAATTATATTTGAATATAAGAGTCGCTGGGAATTATTGGATTATTTACTACTTCAATTATATTGTTAAATATATTAAAGATAGAGAGAGAATTACACTATTTAATTTGTAAATTCTTGGCAATTTTAAGAATCAATATAAATGCCGAGGTGCTTGAAATATGAATGCGAATTATATTTGAGTAAATTGGTCGCTGGGAATTTATGGAATATTTACTACTAAAATTTAAATAAAAATTAATAACCTATTTTCTATCCTATTATTTAAATATTATTATATATAGTTCGTTTATCAAAATTGTATATGATAATCATGGTCAAATATGGATCATATTGCACTTCAGACAACTATATACTGACCCACGCAATGCATTACTCAGCTCTTCTTCGCTTTTTATGAAATGCATTTGATGTTTTCCGATCCAATTAAATGGGACACATATATATATATATATAAATTTGTCAGCAGAACTGCAAAGTCAAAGTCTTGAGTATTCAAGACTCATGAACATTTAATTACTCAATTGCAGAACATGTCATTCTGAAGCATTTTGTCTTCGTTCTTCATCTCTTTACTTGTGTCGCTCTAATTGAAATGCATCGCTTAACTTTGACATGTGAACTCTGAGTCTTATGACAATTTCAATTCATTCCTCATTCCTGCCTCATTCCTGAATGTACCATATACATAGTATAAGTCATCTGAATGTTCCATGTGAGAGAGATCATTGATAAATGATCAACCAATCAGTGCAGGTTAATGGATTTTAGTCCCAACTTGGAAAATAGTCAGGTTACCCTTTATGAAGTCGAAGAAGTTCCACTTCGGAAACTTTAGGACTCGTTACATCTTTCCTGATTACTTTATTTATGACTACAAGATATATCGCCAGACTTCAATGAGGAGGATAGTTGCTCATAGCTAATCTATCTCTTTGAACTCTATTCTCTCATAATATTTGTATACCCTTGCTGAAGCTACATTTTACAACTTTGTCACTTTTATGTCGCCTTAAAAAACGCTTGTGGGATCCCATAAAGTACATATAAAGCTTTTAGTTAATGGATTCGACATCTTTAGATAGTGTTTCAGATTCTATTAATTATCTCAATAACCGAGAGTATATTGTGGTCTCTTGTGATAATTGACCTCACAGTGTAAATTTATATTGTATACAATAATTGCAATCCTTTGATCCTTTAAAATCCATCGGAAATTTGCTTGCATATTAAAAAACATAAGTAGGAGATAAATATACATAAGTATTATTTATCATTATTTTAAGTATATATTATAAATCAAGCCGATGCATATTTCAAACAAGGACACCAAATACCCGGGTCTTGCTGTGTGAGTATATCTCGCTGTAGTTGCCACAAGCGAGTTTGTGGCACTGTGGCAGATGCATTATAAATGCTCATACTCGTACATATAGAAAGCCTTTAATTTCCGTTTAAATGCTGCGGTTGCCCGCTTTTAAATGAAAGTCACATCAATAAATAAACACAGCGCGAGGTGGGGTGGTTTAAGGGAAATAAGTATATAACTGCGAATAATATATATAGTTGATATACATATACATGTATATCTATATAGTGTATGTGTGTGTGTGTCAAGCCACAGCAATTACATGCCTTTACAGTTGCCGTAATTTTTATTTATTGAACCAGATCTCAGGCTGCATTATTTGCTCCAAAAGTCAACAGTTTCTCATATGTGGCACAAATGGTATCCACTTTATTAAGTAGCAAATTCGACGCCATTGCTCAAATGAGTGAAATGAGTGTGTGGATGTATGTGTGCGTGTGTGTGTGATGAAGCGGGTGCAGTAATTGTTTTAAAGCATTCAAACATGAATTTGCTAATTAAACATGCCCGCAAATGATTTTCTGCAAAATGCACCATAATAATGACAAAATGTAAATAATTGCAGCTAACAGGCAAATGTGGCCAACGACCAATCGGCCAATAAGCAACACTTGCAATGCACACACCCCCACAAAACACACCCAAAAACAAACACCCCCACAAAACACACCCAAACCAAACACACACCAACAATACGTTTACTGGCCTATTGCTTTTGATGATAACAACAATAGAAGACCGACTAAGGGATGCTCTTCACTCGTTTTATATAAATTATTTCTCAAATTTCGAAACTTGATTCTATTTAGGAAGCATCATTAGATATTCTAAGACAGAATTGTTGTTTTCGACCATTTGTGTTTTATTAAATATCTGAAGCAATTTAACTTTAAAATATTTATCATCATACCACCAACTAAAGCTCAACAATAAAGCTTAAAAGATACCTTTTTAACATATTTTTTGAAATATGTTGACGGGATTTTAGAAAATTCCACCCGCAAGTTCGGATGATCAGAGAAAATAGTTGTATGAAATTTTATCAAATAATTTCTTGCCTAATTGTTTGAAAATATGCTTGAAGCCGATAGCATGGGTTTCATAATCAATTTCATCACTTTATTCACCAGACTCAAGATTATCCACCACTTTCGGAAGATAAATGAATAGCTCTGAAAAACCACTTCTTTATTTTTTGTGCGATTGGCTTTAAGATCAGCCTTAAAGTTATACAGATAATTAATTGAATGTGCATAAACATGTAAGGTTGGATATATATTAACCAACACTTTATTATGTTTAATGGTATGATTATTTGCTAAATACAGTGTACAATAATAAGTTTGAATAACTGCTCTGCTTTCGACTGACGACGACCTCCGAATTATCACCGACGAACGAACTGCTTCTGCTGACAATCAACTGCATCTGCTGACGATCCACTCCGACTGCTTTTCCAACTGCTTATCGATACTTCTGCTGATATCGACTTCCACCACCACTGATACTCGATAACGTCGCCCTTTCTCATACACCCGTTTACATACATTTTGAAAAGATGTCCCGCACGTTGGGAGAATTAATGGAAGACTCCGGTATGCAACTTTTTTGTTTTTTTAGTGGAATTGTGCTAAGATTCAATTTCAATGCTCAACATTGCAAATAACTCAACGTGACGCTCCATAAGTAAACGCTTGAAAAACTGTCGACGGATAACTTTTTTTGGTTTTCTCATCAGATATGCCGAACACAAAAAGTGAAGATAGTTCATCGATTTTGAAAATATACATTCCTACAGTCGGAAAATGGATAAAAATTGAATATGATTCTTGAAAGTGGTTTAAAGTTGGCAGCTAACTTCATCTGAATAGAATATGATTTTGTTTTATAAGACTTTATCTGTTTAAACAAATATTTTAACTAAACTCAAGAAGTTTAAGCTTCATTGCAAGTACTTTTCACCAAAGTTCAACATTTAATTGTTCAATTATATTTTATGCTCACTGAAATTAAGTCTGCAAGGGTATAAATCATTCGGGAAGCTTTCTATCTCAGTTTTTGAGTTTGCTCATTCAAATAAGCAGCATATCGATTGATATTTGATGCTGATTACAGGGTATTGTACTAATTTACTGAGTTTGGACCATTCGCCGCCGGCGACAGGCAAAATTGCAGCATTATTCTCGTTGCCAGGCAATTAATAAGCGATTGGCACAACAAAGCAGGATCCGAAGTTAATTGCAATTTAACATTGGCGTTAATAATAAATAATTCATCCAAACTGGGCGCCCAAAATAGCAGCTGTTGCCTCCATTAACCATTTAAGCAATTTTTGCCGGCCATTATTATTATTATTCGCATTATAAGTATGTGTACTTATACTTTTATAAGTAACTGTTGGCGTTGCCATTGCCATTGCCATAGCAATTCATTTTGATGCGTGCACTTTTCACTTCACAGCTCATTTTCATTTCAGTTTTTCCAGACTTTTCCAACTACTCGGCAGTTTCTTATCGAGCTTTCCTTTTCGGCTATTGACTAATTAAAAAACAGCAGAGCTCGCAGCTAGATGGCATAATAAGCAATTGCTTCTGTTTCTTTTAGTGCTACTACTATATACTGCTTGCGAAAATATAGAAAAAAATCACAAAAAATAACACAGTAGGGCAATGGAGAATCTAGTGCAAAGGTGGATTTTACTCCTATTTTCCAAACGACCCAATAAATTTGCTCTCATTATGACGCCGAGCCACGAACGTTTTGTTTGTGGCCAGCTGAAAAAGCAAAGAAAGGAAACAAGAATCGCAGTACAAATAAAATCCATCTAGGACCGCATTCCTACCCTACCCGTCTCCCCCTCTCAGCAGGCAGGTAATTGCGCTAAGCGGCATTGAGAGTGGCCCAGCGCATAATGAGCGTGAAAATACTTACGTAGTACAATTATGAAAACCTCCTTGGAGCTGTGCGGAAAATGGAAAATCTTGATATGCGCTCGGTTCCTCGGTTCCTTTTCTTGGCTGTGTGAATGAAGTGGCTTCAATTTAGATGGATCTTTGACTACGTTTTAAGAGGTTATTACACAATTTCTGGATCCAGCAGGGGTTCTTTTGTGAAAAGCTCGTTTCTGATGTAATATCTGTTAACCAGATTTGCGATTCTTTATACTATAGTTATGTTTTCAGCAAATAAATCCTTTATAAGGTGTTAGCTGCTTTGTGCAGGCTTTCAGCATTAAGGGTTTCTTGCTAAAAATCATTGAAATTTTCCTACATGCAATATTCTTGAAATTGGGTGGAATGAATACAAAAAATAATATTGATATATATAATAATATTGATAATATGTTATAAGACTATCGATCAATCAAAGATCCAGCTTATGCAAATACGAAAACATTATAGGAAAACTAAAATACGAGTATTTAAAATGAGAAGGCCAAATGTTGTTTCAGTTTCAATGAAACTGAACTTCAATATCATATTGATTTCACACGCGTAATTGATCGAATTGATCTTTGTTTTAGACTTATTTATATTATATATTGATTATAATATGGTACAATCATTCATGTACCTGTTAGTGGAACGATCGATAGAAAAATTCGGTTTTGGAAATAAATTTAAACTCTCTTTAGTGTTGCAGGGATTTGGTATAACATTTGGAAATTTTATATTTTTAATACAATTTGAAATCCCTGTTACAGTTGCAGAGATTTCGATTAACATGAGCTAAGTCTATGGACTAGCTGTTTATTGTGGAAATTTTATATTTTTAATACTATTTTCAATTCTTTTTACTATTACAGAGATTACGATTAACATTAGCTTACTGTATGGGTACAGCTGTTTACATTTGGAATTCTATTTAATTTAATACTAGTTCCCTTGACCCAAATCCCAAATTATTGCTAATTCTACAGCTCCAAAGTGAATGCAAATGTGCAGTGCGTGTTACCAACATTTCATGGCCAGAATCTATGCTTAGCCGTTTAATTATGCCTAATTAGGGGTACTGGTTGCTGTTGCATTCAGTTCAAGCTAACACACACGCGCACACCCGCACACTCGCACACTCGCACAGTCGCACAGTCGCACATGTGTGCATTGCTCATCCTCTTTGTCAGGACGTGCTGCTCTCTGTTTAGCCATTCAAGTGCCGCACATTTTGAATAATTAATTAGTGTCCTGCTAATTTACACGCTGGTTCACTGGCTTTTCGGTTAGAATTTCGTCCTAGAGGCTTTCACTTGCATTTGGAGCTGTTGCGCCTCCTCCTGCCGCATGTTATTTGATTATTTTGTAGCTGCAGTTCCTCCCCCTTCTCCTTCTCTCTCTCTCTCTCTTTCGCTCTGTCCATTTGTGTGTGTGGGTCTCTCCATTTGTATGTCTGTTTGTGGTGTGGTCTGGCATATTTATGACACTGGTAATTAAATTTAATTGTTGCACTTTTGGAGCACGAGCACACAGCGCCTCGTTAGGCTGCGGCTGGGGCGTCAAAACCTAACTAGCCCAGCATACCCTGCACACCCGCATGCCCCACAAGAGCTACCCATGCACGCAAGAACCTTGCAACCTTTGAAATGTTACCCTCTGTGGCTTTTAATACCCTGTAGCCATTGGTTTACGTAAGCAGTATATTATACACACAGAGAAAATCATTGAGCTCGCTTATGATCTTAATAGTACATTTTAAGGCAATGGTTAAATTGTCCTTAAGGTCGATTTTGTGCCTAATTTTTGTACAAGCTGTTCCTAAAATGCACAAGTTGTGCCAAATTGTGCTCAATCTAATCTAATCTCTCTGTGCATGTGGGATCCGATCGAAATGAGAATCCTGTTTGAATATACAAATAGCATATAATAGTTGATTTATTATAATGGTATTTAATGAAATGGGATTATAAAAATTCAAATTCACCCGTCGTTTCGGGAGCGCCATTTCCCACACGTCTTGCTAGTTTGCATTCAGCGCACAAACTCCCCTTCGACCTCTCAGGGTTGCCACGTTGTCGTCAGGATTCGCTGTGTAGGAGTGGCTGGCCATTCGGCGTTGCCACATACATAATTTCTAAATAAGAAGTGTTGATAAACGTACGTGTATTAACCTTGTTTGTCTGTCTAGAGTTAACATTTTTGGAAAGTATTTTTTTGAAATGTGAAAAGTATGTCCATGATTCCTGATTTCATAACGATCGTTTAACTACTATAAATGGAATTCAAGCAATTACTTATTACAGTACAGGGCATCTCGTATTCGAGCACTCTCTGACTTGTGCACTCGCGTAATTCTTCACATTTTGTTTTTTAGTTTAGTTGTCGCATTTTGCCGACATTATAATTGGGCCTACTCTATTCTGGTTGCGTGCTCTTTTTGATAAGATAAGCCCCTCCACTCACACCTGCCACCTGCCACTGCCACTGCCACCGCCATCGCTGCCCCCGTCCCCGCCAAGGAGCCCCTTTAATTGCAATGCTAAACGCTAAATCATAGCCTCACGTGTACCACGTAATTAGCTTAAGTTGTAAGCCCCTGTCATAGAATTTCACTCGTCTCATTACAATGGTGTCCATTGCTAATGTCCACACACACCCGCGCACACACACACACACGCGCACACGCACACCCACACACATGTGACCGGATATAATAAAATTTTGTATGTGTGCAAATATTTGCATTAAGTTTCACGTGTTGATTTATTTAGATTAGCTGGCATCCCATTTGTACATTTTTTATGAACCCTCTAAAAATAAATATTTGCTTAGTTGGTTAGTTGGGTGTTTTTCTATATTGATATATTAAATATCATAATATTTGCCATTGAATAGTAAATAGTATGCTATAAATTATACTATTATTTATATATGGCCAACGGAAAACAATCTGCATTGCGTTTTTTGTTTGTATTTCAAATCGAATATTCATATTTCTTATGAAACATTTAAATAGGATATTCCAGGATATATGACCTTTATATCCCACAGTCGCAGTCGGTCAGTAATCTCGATGTTATCCTTTCTTACACTTTAAAATTGTATGTATATTCCCATTTAGCACGAATTAGAATATTTCGTATTTAATATACAAATTTAAAATTTCTTTTTAAATCTAATAGTGTTTCCAGCTTTTATATTTTGAATTGTCTTAATTGTGTTTCATTTATTTGATAATATTTTAGAAATGTAGTAAATTGCTTTTTAGAATTTCGATTGTGCGAAATTTGTATTGCAAGAATAAATTTGCTGCAAATACAAATATTCTATATTTATTTGAGCTTGAATACTATTGCATTTTCTCATGATTTAGTAAGCTACTAATTATGTATATTTCAATGTGTGCACATGAACTAAATTAAAATAAATTAGATAACTATCAGCACATAAATACGCACATTTCATTTTCATTGAGTTTCAAGTTTCAATTAAACATTTCATTTTGAAAATATATCATTAGTTATTACGCTCTTTATGCACAAACTTTATTATGACTACAATCAATATTTGATTTCTGTTATTAGCGTGATTATTCATTTTAGCAATTATAGACATTGGCTACTTAGACTTTCATAACTTGGCCAAAATTGCATTGATTAACATGCGAATTGGCTTATAGCACTGGCTTATATTCTCTAGTTTGATATCACATTTGATTTCGGATAAGAAATTCAAAGACAGCAAATGGCAATAAGAATTAAATGATATAGAAGAGCAAACTGAACAAGGCAATGCGTATGAAGAGACCACAAAATGCAAATAGAGAGTACAATAAACAAAACTGACAACACTTTCGTTGCTTGAAAAAACCAAAAATTATTTGCCACCAGCCAGAAAAGAAAAGCAAAGAAAAGAAAACAAGACATAAAAAAGGAAAAACCCCTAAACGAGGACAAGTAAAATGAAAAGTGAAAGAAACTCTGGCATCAGCCGCTTTTGATGGTATCCTTGACTTTTCTTACTTTTCACTTGGCGTTTTAAAGACTCTGACTCCCTGAACTGCCTGCCGCCCAGGATGGTAATGAAAAACGCGCCCTTTGTGTCGCTCCCCTAATGGGGCGTGCGGGCGTTTTGCCAGAAACGTTTGCCAGGACATCGTATACCGGTATCCCAGTGATTGTCCTTGTTGTTCTTGCTCTTGTTATACCCTGTAGGTAGCAAGTGGATACCAGAAAGCTATGAGATGACATGTGACGCAACAGAGGCACATTACTACAAACCTTCTTTGGTATAGCCTGAAGTCAGAAATATAAATGTTCAAAATGTAGAATATCGCCTTGAAATAAACATCGCTTTTAGGACCACAAGGAATTTCCGTTTTGTAGGAATAATTTCTAAATTTATATCTTGGATTTACATATATTATTTATCCTTAGGATCTGCTTTCTCGAATCTTCACTTAATCTTAGTTATTTTTCACCTCTTTCTAATGTTAAATGTAAAAATAAATATCCTTGTAAAGAGTGTGTGTAAAATACATTACATATATCAAAATGTTTTGTGTTTCCCCCTTATGTATAACTTGCTTAAGCTGCCACGATAGGTAGCAGAAAACTTGTTTAATAAATATATATTATCTTCTAACTTTTAGCAAAAAAATAGATTTGTAGCTTAGATTTATAGAAATGGTCTTGAAAATATAATTTCTGGTTTTTTGAAATTAATTTCAATATTTAATAATGCATTAAGAACACATTTTTTTTTTAATCTTTTTTAGAACATTCTGTTTTGAAATTTAGAAATGCTTAAAAAAAACGAAATTTGTTTCTCAGTAATACATATATTTTCTGCAAATAAGGCAAGCTGCCTTTGGCTACAAAATAATGCCGATTTTTTATATATTTTTTGCTGAGTATAGAGTATTCAAATTTGGCAGAAGGATGCCCATTCTATTACTGGCAAATCATTCAAAATATACAACAACTATAATACACAAGTTTCAAGACTTCCACATATGTATTCTTTAACAATTTGATTCAGTTACGTCCTGTTATCTCTAGGACAGAGTATCGCCCAGTCGAGCACTCTCGACTGCAGCATGATTGCTCATTATTGTTGTTGTTGTTGCTGCTACTGTTGCCTTCTATTTTGCGCCGGCAAACTTTTTGAGTAAATGTCTTTGTCAGCAGGTGTAGTCGTGCAGGTGGCAGGTCCTGCCTTCCTGTTTGCCTGCCTGTCCTCCTGTCGCCCCGTCGCCCCGCCGTCCTGTCGTCCTGTCGCCCTGTCGCCCTTGCTTGCCTTTTGCAGTTTCATTACCTTGAAAAGAGATTTTTATTTAAAGTTATTTGTGTTAAAAAAAATGCCATGTAGCATTTATGCGGTCTTTTGCTAAGTTGTTGTTATTGTTGTTGTTGCTTGCTGCGGCTGCTTTTAATGTTGAAAGTTTTACGCCCTTTTTGGGCTGGTGACCTCTTTGTTTTTGCGCTAATGCTAAACACTCGAATTATTTAAGTGCGTACTCGTACCACGCATTTTTCGAATTATTCCATGCATTCGAAAAATACGCTGCTTAGACACATTTTCTGGCCAGGACATTGATGTCCTTTGTCTTTTTGTGCAGACGCAGCGCTAAAATTTAGCACTCAATTACGGCACAGCGATAAGTCCGGAGCCAGCCGACGGCACATTAATGAAATGAGGCTCATTAAAATGCAACGAAATGTCACTTATCTCAAATTGAAATTGAGGCACAATCTCAAACGCAACCAGAGCCAATTACAGCAGCTGATTCGACACGGCGTAAATTCTCTTGATAACAATCCAAGTGGCTGCAACAAAACACCAACAATATGAACAACAATAACAACAATAACAACAACAAACGTGCTAAATTAGAGTGCAAGCTTGTTAACGGCAAAAGATTGCTCATACACAAAAGATCTGTTGGAATTCAAATGGGACAGTCCCTTCAGTTCAGCTCGGTTTATGTGGGTCAGTCTCAGACGCTTGCATAATATAGGAGAGCTGCGTTGTTGAGTGGTCGAAGGGCCGAAGGTAACTACGGCGGGGCTGGACTGGGCTGCGCCAGGCAAAGCCATATTAAATGGCCAACACAACAAGGCCAAACGATACAAGTAATGGCAATGAGAATACTCGTACTGACAAAAATGTTTACCACAGTCGAACTTCTCTATAACGAACTTAAAACTTAACAACAAAATATATCGTTTGTGTATTGACACTTACAGGCCTGTTCCCATTCCCGTGTTTCTTTCAGCACCAATTAAATCACAATTGTGTTTTATGTTATCGATTGAAATAGTCATCGTTTTGAAGATATATTCTATTAGCTTTCATTCAACTGAATCAAAGGGAAAAACTTTCCAAGCCGAATATTTAATCGCTTTTCGCTTATACAACGTTTGATTCCGAATGATGGGAAATGTTATTGATTGATATAAACCAACCCTTTTTAATAATACTAGTTATTCACCGCCACACATCGCTGTGCCACATTGTTGTTGCATTAATGAGAAAGTAAGAAATGCACAAAATTAACTTACCACTATTTTTCACCCGTGCCTTATGAATTTTTGGATAGCGTATAATTCTTCATACTTAGAAACCGATCTAACAAAAAATTTCTCCCGCACATTTGACACTGAGCGCATTTCCCGTCCGTGGTGACATTTGTGAGATTTTTCAAGTTTCATACAACATTTTTCCACCCGTGGGTATAGACTTTGCAAAGACCCAGAACATTGATCTTCTTGGATCCTCGTTCTAGCTAAGTTGTGAGTTAATTCTTGAAAAATACAGCATTCAGTAGAACCAAGAAATATAGCATTATTACAAAACCCACACACAGTGCCACCCTCTGGGACTACCATTAACATATTATTACTAAGAAATATTACAATACCATACAATTTGTTGTAGAAAAGGATTAATTATTTATTAAATATAGATGTAATATAAAGGAAAGTCTTTGTTAGGCACAAAGTTTGTAATAAGGGAATTTGGTATAGAGAGATTACATAAATCTGTACCTCAAACTGTTTAGCTGAAGCTAGTATTCGTTATAGAGAACTTGGACTGTACAATGTGGTATGCAGTAGCGAGCACTTCAGTTGGCTGCCTTGGTTTCATCTTTGGTTAACTGCAGAACATAAGCCGGTCACAGCACATTCATGCAAAGCGATAAAAATGGCCTGGCATTGTGCGTTGTTGCCTTCAGTGCCATATTGTCCAGAGGACCTCTTCCTCTTGCAGGTCCTTTGTCTGCTTGCTGTACGCAAAGTGAGGAAAAATTGTGGGAAATTACATTTCGAGCTATACGCCTAGGGTGGGTTGTGGGGCGAGAGGCTGAGACTGAAGCTGAAATCCAGACTTAGCCTATTAGCATTCATATTAAAACGAAAGTGGAGCCCCATATTGCGTATACGCCATGCTACAATATACAGCCATACAACGTGGCGTATGCGCAATGCTTTTGTGTATGTGTGTGTGCGTATGTGCGTGCTGAGCACTGAGAACTGGAGGCTGGAGGGGTGTTGAGTGTTGAGGCTGGGGTGTCTAAGGCAAACAATCTGTTTTTTTCGTTGCCATCTCCCTAGCACTTGGGCAGATTTAAGGATTAACGTGCCAGGGCCCAATAACGAGCGCCAACAACAAATGCCATAAGTCCTGGGCTACTTTTTGATTTGGCTTGCCCACTCCTTGGGCGCGCACACAGTTAATTCCTTTTTGAGTAATACGCGTGTCCTTTCAATAGACAACACACAAAATTGCATTCGTGCCCGTCGTTTGCTTTTATTTTTATGCCCACAGCCCGAGCCCAGCTTAGGGCCTGCGTTTATTAAAACCTATAACTTAGTTGTGCGTCCCCCAAAGGCAGGACAACAAATTAATTAGAGTTCGGGATATATGCAGAGATTCCTCTGTTCACAGCGAAAATAACAACAGCTGTTCTCTATTTACAAACAAATTTTTATGTCTGATATCATGATATGCAAACACTTTCAAAAGTTCAACTTTTGGATTCAGAATCTCTGCTTAAGTAAGATCTGTTCTTACTAATTTCACTTCAGCCAAATTTTGTATTCCTGCCTATAATGGAAACAATTGTTAATGATACACGGAATTCTGAGGTTTCTAACACACATATTTATTTATTTAACATTTCATCAAAGTAAGGAAGATTTGAACTCTATATTGATGACTTGGCAGAGATTTGAAGTTTCCAATAACTTGAGAAACTAACAGGTATGAAAAAGGATGATCTCTTTCGGTTAGTTCGATATCTTAGTGATAATTATCATCTATGTTCTTATGACATCTTATTATCTTTTAATAATACTCTTATACGCAAAAATTGATAGATAAAAACCAATGACATAATTTAAAATGGCTTTTGAACTATTCTCCACTTTTTGTCCATGTGCATGCTTTAAACAAGTTTCAAAACATGTCCTGGCGAGAGTTGGGCTTATTGTTGTTGTTAATCGAGCATGCGGTAAGCAAGTTTTGGGGCTTTGTTCAACAACATTAACAAACAAGCCGCAAAATAGCCAAGCAAAGTAGTACAAGGTGGCGTAGGGGAGGGGTCAATGAGGATACGGTGGGGCAACGCTTGTCTTTTAATCGATTGAATGAAAGCGCACGCTAATGTCCAGGAGCCAGGTAACAACGAGTACAACGGCTAGAACAACAACGAGAACAACAACGAGGACAACAATCGAGTGCGCGTTGTTGTTTGCGTGTTTTGTAGGTGTTGGCGTTTATGTGGCTTTGTCAATGCCACTGCTGCCGCAGCATGTAATGCTGCCACACAGATCCCCAGGCACTTAAGGGCACTTTAGACGTGTGCTAAACACACACACACACACACACACACACACACACACACACACACACACACACACACACACGCATACACATAAAAACCCTCCATGGAGAGAGAGGCACAGGCAGCATTGGTCAGGCTGGCGGCCCATAACAGTGCTTCAACGTGCTTATCTGTACTGTTGTTGAGGGTGGTGTTATTCCTGTTGTTGTTGTCTGGGCGGAAACTAAATAATGCGCTTAATAGTGCAGCCCACCCACAGCAGCAACAACAACAAGAACAACAAGAACAACAACGAGAACAACAGCAGGCTTGCGCGTTTTTGCCATTTGCTATGCTTTGTCTTGGCCATTAAGCAAAAAAGCAGCCCAGCTACACTCAAAGAAACAGTGGAGCATCTTGTAATGGTGATCAACTAAGTATCGAATGATTTTATAAAATTGTATTCGAATAAAATTCGTCTCCGAAACGGCAAGTAGATATTCTGACCAACCTCAGCAAATCGGAGTTTCTGTTTAGTTTAAAAACACTGACCAAATTAATTCAAAATCGGTCAAATTATATCAGAAACTTGTATGAAAATGCTTTCTTTTATACCATAACTTTGTCAAAAGATAACCGATTTCCGATATGGAATGTCTTTTTGATCATGTTTTGTACTCTAAATTGAATTTTAATTTCCATTATATTAATATTCCAGAAAAAAAATTAGAAAAAATGTCAAAATTAGTACAATACACTATTTTTATAACTTGTTCTGAGGAAGTTAATTTATCGGCTTAAATTCTTGCTAAAAGTATCTAAAAATATCGACTTTTGATGTTTAAAAGTAACCCCAAACATAAATTACCACAACTCCCATAACTTTTTTAAAACTTAATCGACTTCAATGCGGAATGTCCTCTTGATTGACAAAATTGACATTGAATTCAAATATTATTAATTAAAAAAAATAAAAAACAGCGAAAACACAATATCAAAAAGTAAAATTTTCACTTTTTTAATATATTCTATTATTATATTATTGTATTATTAAGTATAGTATTATTAGGGAGTTAATTTTTTGTCAAAAATTAAGTTTTATATAGTATTGTTGTCGTCATGTGTTTAATTCAGAAATAACCACATTTTACACTGATTAGCCAGGAATTCATTTTTCACCTAAGGGTGTAAAATTTGTGAAGGCTTAGAATCACCCTAGATTATGTTTTTCTATAACATATGTCAAATGTTTCACTTGAATAAATTTAACCACCAAAATATGTAGAATGATTTAAGAGTAAATTGAAAATACACTTAAGGTGTTATCATTCAGCTAAAGCATCGAAATATATACAACTTTCAATTGTATAAGGATATCTGTTAAGAATGCATGACAATTTCTCTCGGTGTACACACACGCCTCCACGTAGACAAGTCACGTGTTGGACATTGCATGGGCAACACGTTGCCCTGGCTCGATTAGCATATCAATACACACCTACACCTACACGCACACACAATCACGCACACACACAAGTGACACATCATTATGTGGCCTGATAGACAAGCTCGCATATTGCGCATACGCCATGTTGCACGCCAGCATCAAGTGCTAGAGGCGTAATTTAATGAATTGAGCGGATTGAATAGTTTGCCTTTGCATAGTCAATTCCCGCACACACTCTACACACACGCATACACGCACACGCTTGCCTAGGTATTGCCTTTTATTATATTAGATCTTCCTTTGCATTTTTTTTTTGCTATTGTTATGTGCACCATCAGGCAGCACAGCAAAATATCAAATTACATCGCTGACAGCCAGCGAGTGTGTGTGTGTGAGTGAGTAGAGTGTGTGTCCCACTTTTGTAGCCTCCACTTGCCGGCACACCTTGTCTGTCGGAGTCCTTTGCCTGTTTCCTGTGTGTCTGTCTCTCTGTCGTCTGTCCCTGTAAACTACTTAATGGTGTGTAAATTTGCCATGCGCTGCGTCGCAGCTCGGTTTCAATTTTGCGGCTGAAGAAAAATTAATTTTGCTGCTGTCCTTATTTTGTTTTTGCCTTTGCGCTGCCAGTTTACAATTTCATTTACTAACAATGCCAATGCTCCACAGAGCGTATACGTAATTACACAGAAAACAAGCAGCGCACACAAATTTAATAAACCAAAAATGTATAAAGGCAGCGGCTAACCAGCAAAGCACACAACACACAACACACAACAAGCCAACAAACCAACTGTCTATTGCAAAGAGATTGCGATATATACGAGTATGTATCAACGTAGTTATACAGACAGTCAGTTAGATAGTTAGTCAATGCCAAAACTGTGGGTATTTTGGCTACAAAGCCAGCCTTATTATTAGCCCAGGCTCACTTGGCTTATTTGGTGAGTGGTGAATGGTGCATGGTAAATGGTAAATGGGTAAATGGGTAAATTGAATCTTGTGCTCTGTAAAACTTTGTCCTGACTGACACATAACATGCACTACAACTGTGTGGTGCAAATAACAAGGCGAGCCCCAAAGCTAAAAAGGAAGTATTGAGCTGATTTTTCAAACTCTAAATCGAAAACGAAACTGAGACTGAGACTGCAACAGGGGCAAAATATGTTTGCATTGCAAATAAATTTGCTATTAGAAAGGAGGGAAATTTACACGGCTTTCGTGAGGCAGCACATAAACAATACAGCTGCAACTTAGCCCAACTGACTGAGTGACATTCAAGCTATTGCACAGTGGGCCAAAAAGCTAATTTATCGGATTGTTCTCCAACGATTGCTGCTCATTTTCTCTAGTCTCTGTTATGGAGGAGTGATTCTGTTCTAACTTGGTCAGCTAGTATTAATATTAATGAAACTTCGAGTTGGAGAGTTTAGGCAGGATATCTTATTATAGTAATAATAATTAAATACATCTACTCCAGATAAGTCTCGTAACATTAAAAAGGGATACATTGTTTAACAAAAAAGCTTATCTTACAAGAACTCAGTGGTCGAAACTTCCTTCCTATATGATATAGGGATCTGATCTGACATAGTTACTGCCTGCAGCAAAAATAAACATTTGTGAATGGTTTCATTATAATATATGCAAAACTCAGAGCTCTAACGCTTTATTGAATACTCATAATGATTATGTATACTTACAATTTTCGTAATAAAATTATAATACTCTCAATAGGGGTTTATATAATCGCTTATTCTTGACTAAGCTAAGATTTCTACAAGCTGGAAAAATAATAAAGGTTTTGTTGAGTAAATTTCTTAGTTATATGATGAAAAGAAAAATATGTGTGCTTTAAGCGAGTTAATTAGGCCGATATAGTTAATTTAATAATATTCTTTATTTGCATTTCATTATTAAAATTGTCCTCCTCAAGGAGTTCATGGGACAAAGATTTCATTAGTGACCGATTGCTAAAATAGAGCGCTTTTATTTTATAATTGATCGCTTCTCTTAGATATTGACGCATTACTTGAGAGTCTCAACTTATAGTTAAAGTGGCTAATTTATTATTGATACATTTATGTACGCTTAATGGGCTCTTTGCCCCACTGTGCATTGGCTGTGTTGGGAGACAAGTAACGAGAATTTACGATGGGCACACAATGAAATTGCCACATCGACAGGATATGCACCTAGCTGACTACCTGGATGGCTGGCTTGCTGGCTTGGATCTCATCGAATCGCATCATGGTGCAAAAAAAAGGGAGAGAAAATAAAAATTGAAAAAGCTGCCTGCCTGTTGTATTGACTATAAATTTTCACTTACAGTTGCAGCGCTTGTGAATTTTCTTCGCATTGTCAATGCACTGCCGCAATACGTATACGTAGTATGCACACATATGTGTGTGTACTTATGTGTGTAAATAAAATGGTAAAGGCTAAAGGGTTAAGAGCCAAGGCAGCAGCCAAGTTGCATAGATGCGTGGCCTGGTGGGCCACATTTTAAATGCCAACATAAATTTCACCCTGTACACACATACATATGTGTGTGTGCGTGTGTGTCCTGTGTGTGTGGCAGAACACTGCAGGCAATCGTTTATAATCAGAAAACCAGAAAATTTCATGTTGCTGGCTTGCCCCAAAAGTGGCCACGGCTTTCATGTCTACCCTTTCCCCCTTTCTCAGCTTCTTCCCCCCTCCCATTCTCCCTTCCACCGCTTTTCCATTTCTCCAAATTCGCTTTCTCTGTCTCCCACTGTATGTTTTGTGTTCTAGCAGAAAAATCTTTGAACTATGAAAAATTGATATTAGCTAAAAATACTTTTAGTCCTTGCGCTGATATGTGTGGCATATGTCCTGGCTGGTCCCAGCCCTCCGTGCGCCGTCCGCCGTCCGCCGCCTTGTGCCTTTTGTGTTTGTGCGACCCAACCCCCCCTCTGTTTACCCGGGCCCCCATTTTGAGTGTGTGCACAATGATTAGGACTGTATGCCTGACCACACAGTGACATCGTACACATTGTACAATTTACTCGGATTGTGATTTCTTTTTTTTTCTCTCTTTTTTGGTTGTTTTTGTTTTTGTTTCTTTATTTTTTTGGCCGCCTAGGGACTGCTTAGGAGGTTGTGCGTCCTTTTGGGCACTTTTATATGCTTACTTTGGCTGCGTTTTATTTAATAAAGCAATTTACGCCTCACTGACATAAGTTATTGTCCAAACGCACTTATTTTCCACAACTGGCCGACACAGATAATTTGCGGCATTTTGTGGAAAGGGGCTCTGGCCCCGCCCCAATTGGGGGCATACCGAGCCACTTTTAGTAGCCTGAGTGGGACATGTGTTACAAATTGTTGAAATTAATTTACATAATAAAAAATGAATTAGTTGTAAGTACTCGTAGTTTCCTTTTTTGGCAGACTAATTGCTTGTTGACGGCATTGTAATAAAGTCATCTGATGCTGATGTTTGCTATTTCTCAAGCCGGCCGGCCTTATAAACTGTCTGGGGAGGCCCATGATTAATTAAGATAAATTAAAGTCTAGTTGACAGAATGATGTGACAAGGCAACATTAGTCGCTAAGGTAGCAATTACATATATATATATATAAATGGTATGTTCGAGTATACAAACATTCTCTGGCGCTTGTGTCTCTGGAGAGCTTGGGATTTTGCTAATGCTTGTTTTTGTCACACTCGTTAAAGTTTTATTTGCGATGCCTTCAATCAAATGCTTATTAATATATTAGCCGCATTTTATTCACAGTTTATGTGTTTGCTCTCTGGAGATCATAATTGCGCTGTCTTCTTTGTTACATATTCGTAAATGTTTCACATCACAGCAAATGAGATTACTCTTTTTCTCAGGAATACTCTTTGGAGAGTGTACGGTTTAGAAATTATTTTCGTGTTTTTGGGACCTGTTCTCATCTTCGAGAACTTTTTATTCCGAATTGTTTTGGATGTTGTGTATCCTCAGCTTAGTTTTTATTTCACGACCGGTGTCCCGAAGGAGGGTTTCTATAACACCAACTGCATTTACTTATAACATATTCAAACTCAACGATATTGTTACTCTTTACTTTCAGTCAAATCTTCCCCCTCACACTATTGTTTTATATTTATTTAGTTAAATGTTCACACAAGAGTACATAGAACAAAAATATTGGTTTTTATTCCACTAGCTCAAATGCAAATCTTTTCAAATCAAATATTCAATTGCTTTTCGGAATTCGGAACCTCGAACAGTTTCGATTACAAATTTATTTACAGGCAGCATTTACAAACAAGAAAAACTTTGTTTTTATTTCTTCTTTGGGTTGTGTATACGTAAATGTTTTATCACTAGCAGTCGCGAGCAAATTTACATACGTTCTAGATGCTCTCTGCCAGTTACTCTCCCGTGAGAATATAAAATGTCCCTTCTTCTATCTGCTTTGTATTGTGTTCGTAAATGTTTCAACCTATCTCTTTATATTTGCTCACAGTGTTAAAGTTCTTAGCTTCAATAGTATTTACTCATATTTAAACATACATACTCTCTCCCATTTACTCTCTCGTGAGATATAAATTGTCCCTCTTTGTTTCTTCTTTGTGTTCTATTCGTAAACGTTTCAACCTCTCTCTACTATAGAGTCTATATATTTACACACAGTGCTAAAGTTCTTAGCTTCAATAGTATTTACTGATATTTAAACATACATACTCTCTCCCATTTACTCTCTCGTGAGCATATAAATTGTTCCACTTTGTTTCTGCATTGTGTTCTATTCGTAAACGTTGCAACATCTCTCTACTATAGAGGCTGTATATTAACAAATAGTGCTTGAAGTTCTTAGCTTCAAATAGTATTTACAATACCATACCACACAATACCATAAAAAAAATATGAATCTTTTAATGGGACTTCCATCTTTGTCCCCTTAGCTCTTGGGCATCACTGAAGGTGTTTGAAAATCACGCAGCGCCAATCAAGCCAATTAGATGCTCGACAGGAACATTGTAAGGATGCTTTGAGGCAACGCTATCAACTGCAGCTGCCCAACAGCTGTAGATGCTTCTGCCCCTGCCCTGCTCCCCTGCTGGTGGTATCAACCGCTGCCGTCATCACCGCAGGCGGGGCTTGCACCTTTCTGCATTACAAATGAACGTTGCCAACGATTTTTTCCACGCTTAGCGCTGCGGCACATTTTGTTGCCTTTAGTGCAACATTTCAGTTTTTTTCCGTGCACTTTTTTTCCCGTGCTGAAGCGCACTTCCGCAACTGTAACGCCTGCAGCTCTACACGGTTGAGCTGCTGTCTGCTGATGTTCCCCTTCCTGCTGCGCCCCGCTGCTGTTTTATGCGTTTTGCCAAACTGTCAATCAATAGAAATGTGTGCTTTTTTTCAGAATGTGTGTATGTGTGTGTGCTGCGTGTGCAGGCATTTTTCAAGAGGCATAGACGTCAGCAGAATGTGGCGTATTGTGTGGGGTGTGGCCATGTGCAACATCAAAGTTAACGTGCATCACGTGGCATGCGCCTAAAGTGCGGCAATGTTATTTTTCGCTTTGTGCCCGCGCTTGCTGTGGCGACATTTGCATGGCGCACGAAAAAAAGGCACATCGAGTAGCCAACAAGTGTCGTTGATGTATAGCACGTCAGTTGGTCAACATGGAAGTCAGCGCGAAATATTTTGGCAATAATTTAAAACGTTGCTGTGCCGCCTTCAATAGGTCCAATTGTGGTCAAAAAACCGAAGAAAAAGCCTGCAGAGTAGAAGGCATTTCTTTTGGCACTTTTTTTGGTTTGCTCGTTAGTGCTGACAAAAAACAAGTTAGCTATAATCGAGAATGGGAGATACCCTGTAACCTGTTTAAGGTATGCCATCATGCATTCATACTCATGCTATACATAGTAGGAAAGACATCGATAGTATTTTTGGTACTCGATAGTTATGATGGCGATAGTATCAACCAAATGCAGGAACTGTGTTTATTTTCATTAGTTGAGCACAATTATGAATTTTCGATACTATCGATAATACTATCATATACTAAGCGAGTATGTTAAAATGTTAAATAATAGTTTATTGATACTATCGTATACGGAGCGTGTATATCATTTGAAACAATGGTTTATTCACACTTTCGATACTTTCGATAGTTATATCGTATTCGAAGCGAGTATTACATTTCAAATAATAGTTTATCGATACTTTCGATTGTACTATCGAAGCTATACCAGATAAATACCAAACTCTCTATCTTTAGCGCGTTTAGTCTCGGCAATCGATAGACAGACAGACGTAGATCTATTTTGCTTGTTGATACCGATAAGGAATGTATCTTTTTTGTAGTACCGTAGCTGTGTACTGCACAACCTTATTATACCTTTCCTCAACCATTGCATGGCTGGAGGGTATCAGAAAATCGTCAAGCGAATGCGTTTGCATGTGGCTTGAATTTAGTTGGTTTCTGCGCTTCATTGTCGTCCTTGACTTGGTCGGTACCATACCCAAAATCAATATATCTCTTCTCCTGTGTGCCTTTTGGTAAAGTTTTTATTAGAGTGGATTCAAGTTTCAGGGCATGTCACTGACGGAAGTCAACTGTCTGCTTGCTTAGGCATGCAACGGAGCACACAGACACACATTTGTGTGTATGTGTGTTCGAGGATGTGTGTGGAAAGTCATGATTATGTCTAATAGATGTCCAAGTCAATCGACGTTCAAACACTTGACACTTGAGCCCCTGCATTTGGACGTGCCAAAGTCGATCGTCAGACACCTCCCAACAGCTCTGTTAAAAATATCTAGAAATAGGTTGAACGCCAAGAATATTGTTAGCAACTGGCCAGTCTATTTGTATAATAAATGAGCCCGCCGCACTTTGGACTTAATTATATGTTCAGTAAAATGAATAACTAATGAGCTGAAACTGTTTCGCAGGACGCAACACAAAACCATCGCGCTAAAAGTGTCCCATTTGCGACAATCAGAATGATTAAGTGCGTCCGACATGAAGCAAAAACAAAACGAAAAATTACAAAAAAAAATTTAACAGGGAACGAAGAAGGATGTTTGGTGAAGGTTTAATACTCTTGCAGCAGTGCTTTTTTTTGTGGAAAAACCATTGATGTATTTTAACACTATGCCAAACGAGGGTATATACCAAATTTAGTTGCTCTTTAATCTTCATCTCTGTTCATTTTCGAACACCTGTTTAACCAGAGTCATCAATTTTGATATAAGTACCCACTTGACACTCCTTGAATTGCTGTGTCTTATATTATTCTACTTGTGCTTCCATAAATAAGCAAAAGACAACAAACTGTAAACAGAATATGCCGCAATCGGTTGGTTTTGGTTTATTTTGAAATAATCTTTTGATTTTCGACAACTAAAACCAAAAAGAATAGGCAAACATGAATCTAATGGTTCCTTTAAGACCTTTAATATTGCACCACAATTGATCATTTGAATACCATCCGACAGGTATTTCAATAATCTCTGTGCATAATTTATAAAAAATGTAAATCGCTTGGATATATCGCCCATATAAGTTGTTAAAGGTGAAACTAACACAATGATACATAATACACAAAGACATGGCTTACTAGATTAAAACTAAAAAGTTTAACGTTCTTTTATATGGTATTTTTCCAAGAATTGTCGAACAATATGGTGAAACTAGTGGATATTAATATGTCAGCTCGACTTTAAGTGAGTCTGTAAAAACAAATAGAGCTCCCATACAAAAAATGCATTTAAAATCGATTGTTGCTTCGATAAATTGGCTCCGACCGGATTTGAATCTGCGAAACCACTTTACTTTCAGTATGTGAAAATCGATCAAATATATATATATATATATATATATATATGTATATTGTTTCTGATTTGCATTGTGTAACATATTTCGTGACATATATACTTAATATCTGTGGCAAGGGTATAAAAAATATTGCGCATACGCAACGTTGCTCGCAATAAACTCACAAATGCTGGCCTGGCCAAGAAATATGACCGTTGCGTCGCTTAAAACAATTTAAAGCCTTGCACACTCGTCCTGTGTGTGTTTGTTGTGTGTGACAGATTTTTGTCGGTGGGCGCATCTTAAAAATTCGCTTTAACTGCCTGCGAGCAGCAACAATAACAATAACACCCTGGGGAGTGATTAAAATATAATAAATTTAAGTTGAAAAAACGAAGAAAGACAGCGGCACAAACCGTAAGAGATTAAGTGGTACCCACAGCATAAAACCGCACATGCATATGCCCCACACCCACAGCCCCACAGCCCCGTAGCCCCGCAACCCCGCAACCAGCCAGCGCCACAGCCTCAGAGCCTCAGAGCCCCAGAACTTCACAACCGACCACGAGCATGCCACATGGTGCTTCCTGGTCCGGCTGTGGCCCAAAGTGTGAACATAATTTAACATGCAGCCGCGTGGCAGCTTTTTGGGCCCACAGTTAGACAATGTTCAAGTCTTGGCCAGAATCATGCGAGTGTGTTTAAAGCCTTATGCGAATTTGATTTGCGGCATTTTAATTTATGAAGTGAATTGTGAAAAGAGGCGCCGCCAAGCTGCCAAATATTTTGCCAAACATTTCCTGTAACACAAGTTGAGCCTCGTGCTGCCCCCCTCCTCTTTACCTCCTGTTGGGTTGGAGGCATTTGGTTGCCGCATTCAACGTCCTTTGGATGAGTCGCAGCTGTCGGCTTCGGCAGCGTCGCTTTTATGCTGAATGCCAAATCAAGCAACTGCCTTTATTTTCTGTGTTTTTCTTTTTTTTTTTTTTGGCCATGCTGTATTTTAATTTTTGTGTTGAGATGAGGCAGGAAGACTTGAGATTTGGCGTTGGCTTTTTTCCCCCGAATTTTGTTATTTGGCGAATTTTTTGTTGTTCGGTTTATCTGTCTATCTGCCTCTCGCATGTGTGGGCGTTTGTCGGGTTATCAGCGGTGGCATAAATCTTTTATCTACCAGCCTCAGCTGGTGGCTAGAGTTTGGGGTATTCCTGCCTAATGAATACGCACAAAGTTGCTAATGAAGCAACCAGTCGAAAGTCTGGGCCGGGCCGGGCCGAGCACATACTACGAGCACATACATATTTATGGATGGATGTATGAATATATACATACATATGGAGTGCATAGCATTTGGCTTATGCATAAGCGACAGATTGAATAATCACACCCCTGGGAAGAGGCGTTCTAACTTTGTACTTTGGCAGTGAAGATTGCAACAAACGTTGCCAAATGATATATGATTTAAGCTGCTTTAAAGATTAAACGGGTATACATACGAGTATTTGTCGAATAGCAGAATGTTGATTACACAGCAAGCTAAATAAGATTACATACGAATAAATTGTTAATATATTTATAGATATTTAAATTCTAAGATTTTTCGGTTTTTTCGGAGGCCTCTTTCAGTCAATTTAACGCAAATTCCTACTCGTTAAAATCAAAGTAGACTCTTCGGTGAAATTTTGTATGTAACCAAATGTTTTAAAACAATGCTATAGTCCCTACCACGTTTTGTTGTCTCACATTGTGTTTGCATGGATGAGAAAGTAAGAAATAAACAAAAATCTCTTACCACTCTTTCCCTCCCGTGTTTTATGATTTATTATATGGGTATAAAGAACTTAGAGTCCAAGCTAATAATATCCTTCTCTCACACATTTGACCTTAAGCCCATTTCCCGTCAGCGGTGACGTCTGATGGCTGATTTTTCAAGCTTCCTACAACAGTTTTCCGCCGTAGGGGACTTCGGCCCGTTGGCCACAAATCAGTCAGTCAGGCAGCCATATTAAAGATGACAAACACTCAATAAAGTACACAAATAAAGTAGTACTTACTCGTAATAAGAGATCTTTTGCATTAGCATATTATCCCAATTTATGTCTGAAACCAAATGATGTTTTTCCCAAGAAACAGCGCTTGTTAATTTCTGTTGTCGATAAAACCAGACTCGAATTGATTAGCCGAATAATATATTTAAGTAGTATGTCAAATAACAGGAGTTCGATCAACTGAGTGTAAAAGTTGAGCTCTGCAGAACTTAATTAAGAACTACTATGCGGCTTGAAAAGTTTTTGGCTTATGCAACCACTGAATGGCAATTGTTTGGTAGGTAAATTGATTTTGTTTTTTTTTTTTTTTGTGGCTTAACGTCGTTGTTGCACTTAATGCAGCCAGAGGGCAGCAAAAAGAGCTAGCAGTTCTGGGCTTAAATGCTCATTGTGGACAACGACGTGGTCGTTACCGGGCCAAGCTAAGGCACAGGGCCAACAAATGGTAAATAACGATAAATAGGAAAAAAAGTTGGTTGAAAATTGCTTGGCCAACGGCAAAGTCAATGACGGTTTGGATGGACGTTGCAGGGGCACTTCACAGCACTAGTGGCAACAACAAAAGTCAGGTCTAGTGGCAGTTGCGTGCTTAAAGCGTAAAATTGTTTGTTATAAAATTCAATTGCAGCTGTGGTTGTTGTTTGCCTTAATGCGCCAATCCAATGGTCTAGAAACTAAGAAAATAGAAAAAGGAACCCATGCCAAGAAAGTTTAGCTTCAAAGTTGAGTTGGTTCTTTTGTCTTATGCCGAGATTTAGTCGCAACGAGCTGCAGTATCAGTAACAAGTTCCTAACCAGGCCAACTTCAACCAGCTCATGCAAATGGCCCGCGCCGGGCGATAGGCAACTTTTCTTGTTCAGGTTTTGAGATTGTGTAAGAGTGGAGTCAAATTGTTTAGAATAAGTTCAAACAAAGCTGAACGATCTAGTTCTTATAGTAGGAATAGTGACGTCACAAGCCATGCATATATCGACTGGGTGGCAACAATGTTTGCTGGTTCGGGGCGAATGGCAAGTCACGAGAAGAAGAGAAGAAGGCCAACATTCGATGCTGAGATTTTGTAAGCGAGGATTTGACTTTAGGCGAATTGTGTATCTAAACAGAATTTAAGTAATATAAAGAAAAGAAACTGAATTTAAGTAATTGCGAATTGTGAATCTATACAGAATTTAAGTAATATAATGAAAAGACCTTTAACTTACACTATATTAAATTCCTAATTGTCCTGGCTTTTTATAATGGGTTTGTTGAACAAACTTTGTTCCAATTAGCTTCAGTTCATTAGATAAACAACGAATGAATAGTTTGCTCAAATGAACTGATTCGTTCAATTGAACCAGAATGCACAACTCTAGTGGGTGTATGATTAGTATAACAATTTGCTAGTTAGTTGAAATATGAACTGTGTGTTGTAGCCGCTGTTAAGGGCATAAAAGTGCCGAGTGTCTTAACGTAACAGCGCATACATAACACAGTCGTCAGTCCTTTATGATGTGCCATGCTTATCCTGGTTGTCCTTGGCGTCCTGGATGTCCCGTTGCCTCGTTGCCCCTTTTGTCCCCCGGTTGTCATGACAAGCAGCACCATAAAAGTGCGTACAAAAGGCAACAGGTTGCCTGGCAGTATTCCACTCGTAGTATACATAGTTATAGATCGTGCTTGACATCGTTTGACAACAAATTGCGCATATCAAATTTACGAAATTGTCTGTGCGCTGCGGCGCGCATATTTTTGTGAATCCTTGACAAACTAATAGAATTTGTTGCCTGACTGCCTGCCAGACTTGTCGGTCTCGTCGCGAATGTGTTGAGGACAAAGTGTTGGGTAATGGCTCCAAATGGTAGGCGTTGTCAAAGGACTCTCTGCCCAACACCCACATTTTCCTGCCAACTGCCAGCTGCCAGATGGGCGGGCTAATGCCGCAATTTCGCGCTTTATACGCGGCTTGCGTGACAAACACTCAAACTCAACCCAACATGAGACACACAGACTTCCACAAAACTCACACGAGTATGTGAGTATATCATGGCATAAACAGGCCCTTCGTCAGGCATTTGCATATTTGTGGCATTAAAGCTGCTATATTAATGATTTTTATAGTATTATAATGCGTTATCACGCCGTAGTTCACTCACTCATGTGCATAGATATGGCTAATTCATTTGTTTTTCTCTCTGCTGTTAATCTCCCCCCTGTCTCCCCTCCGTTTCGCCCAGACAGCTCCATTTGCATACGTATTTTGAATTTTGATTGAGTTGCTACACATAATTTATGGGGCAAGCTCGTCCAGTGAGGCGAATTGTTATTCTCTGCTGATATTTGTTTATTGATTTTCAACAGAGTAGGCATTAGGAAAACCATTTTGTTTTCTGATTTGTTGTCCTGCATTATGCAAATTAGTGTCGCGCATAAATTGCAAAAATTATATATATATGTACATCCATACATATATATCCTGTCTGCTTCCTTAATTAAATGACAAGCAAAAGTTAGACAAAAACAAAAGCCAAATTAAACAAAAAAATTGTTGCATTTTCGGGTAATAAACAAAATTAATGACCAGGGCGAAATTACTGACGCAAATGAGTTTTGTCAGCAAAACGAATGTATTTTTAAAATCAATAAATTTACATAAATGCATTTTCAAAGAACACAAGAGTCGTGCGATTTCCAAATGAATGCAGTTGTAATTACTTTTATTAATTTAAATAATTAAAATACCAAAAGTTCTCTTTAGAATTTTATATATGCACTACTAAGGCTGTCATTTTCAGTTTAAACAACATTCGTAATCATTATTATTGAAATTAATAAGCTTTACGGGTCAATGAATTTCATAAGCTGTCCAACCTTGCAACATTTCAAATTTAAGAAGGCTTTTGCCTACTTAAATTTTATAAAACTGTTTTGGTTGGCCAGCTTAAATTTCCCAGCGGTATCCACTAAATATTCTTAAGCGGTATCCACTAAGGGGCACCTACGACTCTATAAATATATATATTCCTGATTAGCATCAACAGCCGAGACAATTTATTCAATTTAGTTTCAAATTTGACTTCTTACTTTCCAAAAGTTATATCTTTTGAACCAAATAAGATATCGCCAAACTTCAAAAAGCATTTCGTTGTTCATCTTCCGTAGCTTTGAAGTAAGTGAAAGATCTTTACAAACAGAATAGCGTTTTTGTTTGATAAATATAATTTTTCCAATGCATATCTATGGTGTAAATTCCAATGTACACCAAATTCAACATTGTTTCAACTCTTCAGAAGAATTCTCCCATCCGATTTTAAAGATCTTACACTTATTATAAAGCTACGATAACTAACTGCTAAATGTTGGCAATATACTAATATTTTCAGAAGATAGGATCTTTCTTTTCTCATCGCTCCAAGATATCAAGTTGAGCATGCAGATTTCTGAATACCATAAACAGATCAAGTTCATTTCAAATTTCGCCTGAAATCGCTCTAGAAACACAATTTCCAAGAATTTTATTAGATTTTTAGGTCATTATTAATATTTCATAGCAATTGTATAATAAATACCAAAGTTATCCAATAAACTGTTTCACCTGCGAACTGAATACAGGGTGTCTTAACTGGAGCATTCTTACTTGAAATGTCATTTAAAATCGATTGGTTCTGGTTTCAGCTGAAACGAGGACAGCAGACAGACAGCTGACGAGCTCAATATGCACAGACTGTCAATTAGCCGGCATATAATAAGAAACATGGGTTATAATGCCCCCAACTGACATACTGCGACTACTGCTGCAGCAGTTTATCCAATCAGTTGGCCAAGTTAATTGCCCCAATCCGGTTTCTGTTACTCCTAGTTTCTGGATGGGGCCGGGGTGTGCATGACGCCTAAATGAATGAGTTTTGCGTGCAGTTAAGCTGCTCCAATTAGAAAAGTAGCTCCATTGAGTTGTTGGCATATTGACAGAGACAATTCAAAGTGTTCCAAGCTTTTGAAATGAACTTTCTTTTATGCCAGTAATTGCTAGAATAAAGCATGATGTCTGTAATATTTTCCGTTTGCATTAATAAATTGCATTCAGCAGCGAACGCCGCCAGCCGCAGAAATTACATTTAATTTTTGGGGAATTGTGCAAATATTCTAGGATACTAAATATTTGATAATTTTCTTAGCCTTTCATAGCCGTTTAACCCATACCCGTTCACCTATTTAGCCCAGCATGATTATTATATAGCATTTTATGCTTTTAATCAAAATCTCAGCGCCACGATGATAAATGTTCAGTCAGGTCGGTGCAAATATTCATAATTCAATGTTTAAACCGCAATTCATGTTCGTCTTTTTTCGGTTGGTTGGTTGCTGCCAGTTTTGCTTTTTGCTTGCCACCATTCATATTAAAATTGGTGTGGCAGTACCAGCTGCAGCAGCAGCAGAGGCAGCGGGGGCAACTGTAGGTTGCACGAGCTTACCTGGGGTAAACCTTAAAAACGCTTTTGCATTTTCATACATTTTTGGGACTCCCCCTGCACACCTGCCCACACTGGCACACTCACCCATTCTGTCTGAGTATAAACGAGTGCATAATTTAGCTGCTGCTGCACTCAACCCATGCCTTGAGTTTTATTATACACAGAGCATGACTACCCCTACCCCTAGACCCTAACCCTTGCCCACTTGCCACTCGCCACAGCCGTTTGCAGTTCATGCGCCATTTTTGCCGTTTTTGAGGCATGCTGCTGCACGCTGGGTTGATGGGGTTGGCGGGTTGTGGGGTGCGCGGTGCTGCAGCCCTTGTTTCACCCTTTTATGCAATAAAATTGAAATTAATTTTTAGTGATTGCGGATGCGGTTCAATGTTTTTGGCCCCCTCCACCCAACAACCCGACCCGACCACGTTAACCAACGCATAATTTCTCGTCGCCTTTCTGGTCGGCGGCGGTTTGACACCGCATATTGTAAAGGCCGCAATTGAATTGTAAATTTTCTTGGGCGGCATATGTTTAAAAATTGTTTTCATTTTTGCTTGTATATGTATATATTTTGTATAAGAGACTTAAATATTTGCAAGTGCTGCTGCTCGCATACGAACAAATTTAATAATAATTAATATTTTATTTGTGCTCTTCAATTATAGGCTACTTCACATAAATGCCATTAATATAGACGTCAGCCATATAAACAGCCAACAGGTAATTACATTTTCCTTCATCTCGAAATAATCATATGCTTTTTGAAATTGACCCAGCCGAAAATTGACGCCTGTTACATAATTTAAATTGAATGAGTACTGTATTAATTACAATTTCGTGTCATCAAATGTTTTATTAATGCGACATCTGACAGAGAAGGACACACAAGGACACATGAGGCTTGTGGCCGGGCCAACTGAATTTAGTTCACGTATTGCTCATCAATGAAATGACAGCTTACAAGAAAATATCATTTAGA
This sequence comes from Hirtodrosophila histrioides, assembly GCA_037075165.1. NCBI lineage: Eukaryota > Metazoa > Arthropoda > Insecta > Diptera > Drosophilidae > Hirtodrosophila > Hirtodrosophila histrioides. Next base: position 3,207,368 of record JBAMCL010000390.1, on the reverse strand, counting down.
CCACTTTCATGTCAATTGATTGACTCACTAATTGAGAGTAATGGAAATGACAGCGACGAAATAATATAGTATTCAACTTTGCTCTCGCAATTATTCAGAAACGCTTTTCTCTTTAATTATATATTGTTAAGGATATACCCTATACACAAACTTAAAGGTTATCGATAGACTACATTCACCGGGTGAACAGTTTCCTTATGAATATTGTTGAATATCAGTCAAACAGGCCAGTTCCCGTTTCCGACTTTTATCAAATCATTCGGAATCAAGAATTTTGTATGGTCTGAATTCTGAAAAATTAAAAAAAATATTATATATTATTTTAGGAAAGTTTTTAGCTTGAGGCTATTGCAATTATTTTATTTTGTTTGTTAAAATTCCGAAAAATTTAACATATTTAATATTATTTAAGGAAAGTTTTTATTTTAAGGCAGTTACATTTTTTTTCTTTTTTTGTGTAAAAGTTGTGGAGAGTTATTTAATTTGTACACTACGAAGGCAATTGATTGAAAACTATTCAGAGGAAACATCAAAAATCAAAACCGATTGATATTTCATTCAAACACGGGGGAAACGGATCAAATAATTCCGGATAAAAAGTACTGGAAATATAATAAATCACTAACTTATATTTAATGTTGTGCTAAAGAGTTTAAACTATATATTTGAAAATATTAATTAATTTATTAAGTTTATAAGTCATACTATAGATATCAAAGATGGACAAACTGACCTGAATTGAATCTTCCCTTTATATTTTAAAACATTTGAGAATTTCCCCTACTAACTGTTACCTATAATTGCAAGTTTCAAAAATGCTCTTTCTTTACATACTTCAAGGATACAGGGTATACAAAAGTGAAATTACCAAAAATTAATTTGAATTGGCCGAGTTTAAGTCTTATCGCTATCGTTATCGTTGTCGCCTGTCGCCCAGCCTTAATCTTTTAGCAATTATCTCAATTAGGCTGCCACAAAACTTGACCATAAAATACACAGGGCCACAAACGTCTTTGCATATCTACCATTAGACATTAAAGTGAAAATTTGTCCAGAAGAGTGTCAAAGCAGGGGTCAAGTAATGTGTCTGTATAGCCGGAAAGGGTTGCTCTTAGATCAAATAAATTTGTATAAATTTGTCGTTTATCTTGCGGGAAACTGTGCACAGTTCCAAAATTGTCAACTTTAATTAGCCGCAGCTGCCGTAGCCATGGTAATACTTGAACTTTGACCAAGTTTTTCCAACAGGAGCTTGTCGGGGTGGGGTGGTCGGGTGTCCAACAATTCAAATGAAATTTGCCTTTCCTTCCTATTGTCATCCTTATTGTTGTTTTTGTCATTCTTGCTAATTGAATCGTTTATAATAAAACTTGATTGTGTTTTGTTGCTGCTGACCCCTCCCTCCCCCTTTGGCTTTTGGGTTCTTGCACATTTCTGGTCATGTGTTTGTTTGTGTTTGTCTAAGCCACTTTGTTGCTCTGGTTGTTGTAATCACATTTTTGCCAAATTGTCACGTAGCAACAAGTCCATGCATTGTACATTTTTCAAAATGTTTGTTGTCTAATGCAAAAACTGTTATCGCAAATATTTGACAAGTTAAATGCACTTTTGCGTAAGCTTCATTAAAATTCAATATTTGCAGACTTGAGTGTTTTGACACTCATTTGACTGTCGCTTACGAGTCCTTTAATCCTAGTAAATATTTTTGTATTGACACTTTGACAGGAATCCATCAACCAATCCAGCTGGCATCGCTGTGGCAACACAGCAAAGGATGTGCTCTAGCAATCAGGATGTGAGTAAACTAAAGCGGATTATTACAGCTTAAAGTAGTATTTTACGTATTATAATGCTTTATTTATTATTTATATTTAGTGAGTATTTTGGACCTGGGTACAGGGAGATTTGTAGTCGGGTATACTCGACTATTCTTTACTTGTTATATTATATTTTGATTTACTTTCTATTCTACTGCCTATGTCAAAATGCTCTCTGATATACATAATTTATAATATACAATATATAATAAAGTTAAGGATCTGACGCTATAACAAAAGACCTGACAAAAAAATTTATTTTAATTTGGTACGACTATATGCTCGTACATATATATTTACAGTTTAAGTAATCAGATATGAAAGAGCAGAGGATTGCGAGGCTGTGCTGTGCACTTAGAAAAGTACTATATAATTTACGACGTAAAGTTGGTTGTAAAATCATAAAATATGCCATTTCTAGTGCCACATAATAATTGCAATAGATTTATAGCTTTCCTAAGGCAAATTAATATTAAAAATAGGACTTTTATTAACAAGTAAAGGTCTGTTTAGACACACTGCTATAGTTGAGCATACCCAACTACAAAACTCCCTGTCCCCAGGTCAAAAAGTACCGTTCGCATCTGCTTGCACTTACACATACACAAATACGCACACATACAAGCGATAGCGCAAGCGAGGCATTTTAAGTGGCGGCTGTGCTGCTTTGCAATACAGCACTACTGAATCTTGTTTGTTGAATAACTTCCATGATTTTTATTCGATCGACTTGAAATTTAGACAGTAGATTAAGCGTAACTAAGATAATATACATGTCAAATCCCAAAGCTATATCTTAAAAATTGTTAGTATAAAACGTGTTTATCGAATTGCGTGGGAAAGGTTGGAGATATGTAAAATTGGAAACAAACTTGATCTGCGTATGGTATTTAGAAACCTACATTTCAAATGGTATCTCTCGCTCTAATAGTTGCGGAGATAAACGTGTTCATCTGGAGAGACGGACAGACAGACGGACATGGCTAAATCGAAATCTCTTTTGATACTGATCAAGAATATATATACTTTATAGGTTCGGAGATGTCTCCTTCTGCCTGTTACATACATTTGCACAGACTTAGTACCCCCGATTTACCCATTTTATGGGTACAGGGAGTAAAAACACATAGATTTAACTTCATCTTGGTACTGGTTGACAAATTTGTATACCCTTGCTGAGAGATAGGCATTTAAGGAGGCATTTCCGATCCCACAAAGAATATGTATATTTAAACAGCATCAATATTATTTCTATTGTTTAGCATTTTACGACTTTGATTCTTCAAGTGAAGCAAGTCAGCACTCAGAGCAGATATTTTTAAATTTAAACAGTTTAAAATTAAACATTTTAGGGAGTGTTTCAGCGACCTGTAATTCTTAGTTATTTTATTGGACGTTTGCCAAGACTTACTTTCAAGATGCCGCTAACTGGAAACAAAGATTGTTGATTGTCAGCTTTAATTATTTTGGTTGCTCCTCCGAGAATTCCCCTCTTTCCCTTACGCTATTTATATGTAGTTCTGCCATATATTCTTTCACATTGCATTTCACGCATTTTTTCTCTCGTTTTCTTGCTGTTTTTCACTTGATTTACTGCGCTGCAGTGTTTTTATTAGTTGTTAAATATTTTCAGGATTCGCTCCTTTGCCTCTCGCTGTTATTTTGTTGCTGCCTTTCAGTTTGCTCTTCTGCTTTCATTTCATTGGCAATTTTCATTGGCCTGTTTGGGGCGCAATTAGCGCTTATTTATTTTTACTTTTATTTTTATTTTATTTGTATTTATTTAATGTGTTTCTTCTTCCAGCGAGCTGTATCCGTTTTGTATTGTATTGTTTCAGTTCTTGTTTTGCTAATTAAGCACAACATTTTCACATTAATCAAATTACATTTTGCTCTTGTTTGTGGCCGTTTAACGTCCTTGGCTCTCCTACCCGATTTCCTGTTGCCTCGTCTCATAATTTTTGGGCTGCCATCCGTGCACTTAATTAAAAGATTACTTGTGAAAACTTTTGGCACAGAACTTAACGTCAACAGCTAACTGAGCTGAGCGCAATGTTTGCTCAAAAACTTTAAACAAATATAAGAAAATTGCAAAAGTAAACACATTTAGACACAAACACAAACACAGACCCTCAAACACACACATATACAAACACAAACACTTGTAAAAATATGTAGACAAACTGCAAATTGTTGAATTTTTAGTAAAATATCGTTGAGCGGCAGTCAACAAGCTTGCACTTTAAGACTGACACTAAGCTTCAAACTCAGCATTCTACACTCTGCTACACAGCTCCACATTTAATAGAGTACGTGTCACGCATACGTTTGAACTTTGGCTCACTCACTCACTCACAAATACGAATAGCAGAAAAAGAAAAAGTTGCATCCTTTGGTAGGTAATGGTGTCCCTTAACCCTTCCACATTGTGCTATCCAAAGTGTTTTCTGCTGCAACTTACGAGGGCTGCTCAAACTGTACCTGAGCTTGTAATATTATGCTCTATTAGATGGTATTATAATTAATCTATGATCAGCAGTTTGGCGATCTTACCCAGTCATATATAGAGTATAATAACAGAGTTGGTAGATGTTAACTAAAGACTAACTTAAATAGTAGAAAAAGAGCATAAATAGAAAAAGAATAGTATGTACACTATGAGAGGATTCTCCTACTGGCGAGTTGGCTTGGTGAGATTGTATTTGATTTCTCTTTAAGAGAGAAATATATTGATTAATAATTGGAAATATATTGATAAATATTGGTTTATTTATAGTTTTTTGTTATATAGGATGAGGGTGTTATTGGAATTTTATGTACAACGCATGTACGAGGAATTTACGACTCCATAAATAATATATTAATTTAGCCATGTACGTCTGTCAGATAGAAAGACTCAACAGATGTCCAGAACTGGCATATATGTCGGAACCAAAGGGATCGAATTACTATATCATTTATCCAGATAAAGAGAATATTGAGACTTGACTTGAAAAACTTTTCTACAGGGCCATCTTCGGCCAAAGATAGCTGCTATTATAATACTGTCGATAACTTTTTGAGGTGCCCTCGCAATCGTTGGCCCTGTTTGGTATTTTTTAAATGCGATAGAAACCGCCAATTTGCAGCTTATGTAAACAAACAAGCTTCACTTCCACCTTCTGTTAATTATTTTCTGTGAGCAAAAAGTTTTATGTTTAATGTCTGGCGGCGTTGGCAAACAAATTTACAAAGTTTAATTTCACGTTAATAATGTTATTTTTTATATAATAATTCTTTTTTATTTGACAAAGTTGGGATCGGTCGTTGCACTCACTCACACACACACACACACACACGCACACCAACATACGTATTTTTTATATAATAATTATTTTAATAAATTTGTTTGACGCGTTTGGCGGTTTACGTTCTTCATAGAAGCGAACTTTGTGCTCAAAGAGCATACACACGCACACACACATATATCACATTTCATTACCAGCCTGATTAGTGTGTGTGTGTGTGTGGGTGTGTGTTTGCGTGTGTGGGTGTGTGTATGCTGGCTCTAGAGATTTAATTGGTTTTTGAAAAAGTTCAACAAGCCATGCTAATTAGTTGCATGTGGCTTTTACTTTGAATGTGCTGCATGCTAAGCTTTGCAGGTGCTCCCCATGAGAAGTTGGATGCGGTGTGTTTTAATCCTTGACAACTTTTCAATCGCATAAACATTTTAAGAATAAATAACATTTAACTTTTGCACAGAGTATTCTGAAATTTCGGACAGTACAAATACAATTATTTTGCGGTTTGTTTTTGACAATATGATCAACATTTTGTTTGTTTGTTTTTTGTTTGTATAATATATTTTTTTACTCTGATTACAAAATAAGCTAGAACAGTGTACTTTGTAATAATGCTGTCATATACTGTCATTTTATAAAGTGTAAGGATCTTTAACATTGCTTACAATTATTGTTTGATATGTTTTTTTTGTGTAAACATTAAACATTTAACCTAAAATGGCTAAAATTGCTCAAAATCGATAAAAGGTCTTCAGAGGATCTCTTTGAATGATTTGACCAACCAAACAATAAGGATTACTAGGTCCTTTTGAAATTATATCAAAATGAAGTGTTTAAGTTTCTGTATTCCATAGGCAGATTAAGTTTGTTATTTATTTCTAAAATTCGCCGCCTCACAATCATAATAGACCATTTACAAACAAAATTTAGCAGCTAAGGCTTTTATTTTAGTACATATTATATTTTAGTTTATTTAGAGTTAGATACAATTAAAAAAACTATATATATTTTGACATATTGTTCAGCCATTATGTAAATTTCAAAATTATTAATAAATTTTGCCCATAGTTATTCAAAAAGCTTTTTTTGGATAATTTAATAAAAATTAAATTAATCAAACCGAGAGAGACAATTTATTCAAGTAAATGTAAGACAACATTTATTAATTATCCCTAGATGAGACCAATTTTAGATAAACAATAAATATTGAAAACGTAAAGAATAATTTTATTAGGCGGTCATCGCCAATTGGCTACATAAATTGTAGCTTTGATGTCACAATCTACATTTGAAAATTGTTATAAGTATTATCCTGTGACGTTAAATACAAAAATATATTTAAACAGTTACCTATGCATATGAAAATATTTGCACTGCTTGAAGTGCAAGCAGTGCGCTGTCTGAAACATGTGTAGTATTATTTGTTTTTGCATTTGGCTCAGGAAAATAAGTATAGCTGCATTGATGTTTTTATAATTAAATGTATCTTTAATAAATTTAAGCAGCTCAAGTTAAGTTTTAATTCATAGACCTTTTCAATACGAAACAAAAACAGCAAAACAGAACTTCAATTAAATTAACAAAACAATTAATTAGAAAATGTGCTTTTCATAGTCATTGGTCTTCATTTTAATAATTTATTTATTTATTATTATTAACCATTGTGTTTGGACTTACTGGTTACTTATATATTTTATATCTAATTTTGTATATATTTACAGCTTTTGGTCTATTTTAATAAAGTGTATGTGCTTCAGATGGTGTTTTATAGCTGGGTGTTGTGTATAGGGTATCTGTAAGACGAGTACCCTCGTCTCGAGGGTCCTTAATTTTTCTTTTTTTGTTTGGTTTGTGTTGCATTTCAAGCAATCGCAGCATGTGGCACAATAAATGCCAGCGAAACTCTAGCAATGTTGCTATTTTGGAAAATACTTCTACGAAGGGGCTGCGGTGGAGCTGGGGAACGGGTGTGCGTCTTCTCGGATGGTGTGGAACCAAGTCAACAATATTTACATTTAAGCCAAGGCAACTATTGTGTATCGCATATTGTGTAATGTGCAAAAAATTGGGCCCGCGCGGCCCCAAGTTGCCATCTCAACTGCAAAATAATTAAATTCCAGGGCCAAGTTTTGCCTCTTTGAGTGTCTTGGTAATTTCATGCAAAATGTTGGGTGTGTATGTGATGAGTGTGTGTGTGCTCCTTGATGGCTGAAAAAGTTATGCCCTGAGCTTATTGCTGCTTCCCGCAGTGCATTTTGCTTTTGTTGTTTCTTGCGTTCATCTGCTGTTGTTTGCTTTCTTACGGCTTGTCAGTGGCTCAGTGGTGCAGTGCTGGGAATTATTTCGTTTGACTGTTGGTATTGTTGCTGTTGTTGTTATTGTTGTTGTTGCTGCCATTGCCTTTGTTGCAGTTTTCTTGCACATACCGGAAGGAAATGAGCAAAAATGACAAAGTTAACGGATGTGCACAAAACACAGTGCACACATGCCCCATCCCCTGCTCTGTAGGGGCGTGGAGTATGCCCAATGCCCTTGCACAGGATATGTGTGCGGAAAGTACAAAATTTTACATGTATTTGATTTATGTTGGGGCTCTCAACTCTCAAGCAACACCAGCAACACCAGCAACACCACTGTGACCTGTCAGCGTGTGTGTTTTGTGTGTGGGTGTGTGTATGGGCCTTGTTGGGCAGGAGTATTGGCCACACACACACACGCACTTTCTCCTACATATTTCACCACTTTTCAGAGCAAATGTCCTGGCAATGTCCTGGAAGTAAGCAAATCATAGCCTACATTTCCGCTGTTGTTTTAACAAGCCAAATGCGACTCTTTCTTTCCTTATTTTTATATTATTTTGTTTTGCAAGTTTCTTTATTTCATTTTGAATGCGCCTGGGAATTTACAGACTTTTACTGAGCTTGAAAAGTTTCTGCTTGAAATTTGCACATAAATTTTCCTAGTCTCTTACAGCCGCCGGCCTGTCATGTGGCCAACTATGCAATTTTTAGGGCTTTAAAATGATGGCAACTCTTTGATGAACTTCTTCCAGCAATCGATCATATTGAATATAATAGGCAATACAAAATGCCAGACTTAATGAGCTAAGTGCCCGTCATTCTTGCTGTCATCAGAGCGACCTTATTTGTTGAACAAAGTAAATATAAAAGTATACTAACAAAGACTGTTGGAAAGAGAGGGTTGTGGTGAAGTTATGTTTTTGCCTCTTTGCTTTTCATTGTTTTGTTTTGCCTTCGTTTTGAAATTTCATTTATCAGCGCCATAAAACGTTACAATTTCTCAGCTCCCCTCCCCCATCAAAAAACCGGCGACTCTTAACTCGGCCCATTGCCATCCCGTGTCAACAGGCAATTATTATAAAAGCCGGGGACTGAGCTCGGGGGCTAGGCGGGCACTCAACTGTTGAACTGCGACGTGGAGTGGCAGTGGACTAGCTCAGGACTCAGGTACGGCCACATTGTACAGCAAAAATACCCGTACAATTACGAGTATGCTAAAAGCCTAGCGACTGAAAAATGTGACTTTAAATTGCATGAAATCATCGCCACATTCCGCAAGTAATGAAATTAGCCGTAGGAGTTACGAGCCCGATATAAGTACAAGGCAAAAGCGACTATTGAGGTCAATCAGGCTTAACGAGGTAGGGGTAGTGGCAACAAAATGTCAACTGAGCCCTGAGGCCTCGCTTTTTGACGCTGATTAGACTCTTGCACAAATGCATTTCCTACAAATAACTTGAAAGTTCTCCTTCAATTTATTTTGTGTCATCTGCAAACAAGCAAATCAAGTCAACGAGCTTGCAAGCGACTAAGCTCAGAAAGCTTCCAATTAACAATCTAAGAAACCTAGTGAAAGAAGCCAAAGGTTAATTATGAAACTCTGAGTACTTTCAAGCTTACAAAGTTATCAAAGTAGAACTTTCAAATGGCGAGACGCTTCATTTGCTTGGCTTGGTCCGGCAAGTGACTCGAACTTGTTTTAATCCTAAACAGCCGAATGATTTGATTATCCTGTGAAGTGCACTCGGGAAAGGGTCTAGTTCTGTAAGATCGCAAGAGATTTGCTTAACATGTCAATGACAACAAAATTCTCAGTATGACTTTGCCTTTTCGTGTTCTAAATTGGTTGTTTTTAATACTCTCGGCGGTAAGGCTGGGCATACCCCAACTACACAATTAATACCCTACAAATCCCATATGCAGATTTTATATACAGTTGCGCTCTACTTCCTGATTGAGCTGCTCTACTCGCACTGTGTACTGGGCGGCGAGTATGGCATATCGGTATGGCTCTATATATATATTCTACCTGGCATTACCGTACAGACCTTGATCCTAGCCTTATTTCGAGTGTGCTTTCGCACCGTCGGCCTGGATCCAATAGTGCGTAATGTGGCACTCTGCCCTCTTAGCCATCATTCTTACAACCAACTGCACTTTACAGGCTGTTGCATTCAACCTGATCAGTGGCATCCTGTGCATTATCCTATCGCTCGTCCTGCTCTTTGCCATGCTGGACCACTGTCGCAATGAGTTTGCCTATATGTTCTATGTGTCGGGTGGATGTGGACTGCTTGCGGCGATACTCCAGTTAGCTAATGCCATCATGTGCCTTGTCTACATGCCCTCGGAGGAGGCGTATGTATTGATCTGACGTTTGAGGGAAAGTAATTAATCTGACTGAAATCTGTTTACATCCTTAGGCACTATTTGAAACCCTCGAGAAGATCGAGAGCGATGTCGTGAAAGCTGCTACAATAGTATTTTTTGTGCAACAGAAGAACACTTTTATGTATAAACGCGAATTACATTTAGATATTTGTAGTAAAATGAATTTTATTAAAATCATGCAGTTTTTCAATTTAAATTTCGATTTTACTTTTAACAATAATATATTTATTCATTTGAATTACATTCATGAAATTAAATAACGAAATTTAAGAAAGAGATGTTGACAGCAATGTTGAAAATTTATAAACATTATTGTAATAAAAACAAACTACAATCAACATTGAATCAGCGAAAAATTTATTTTATAGTTTTGTTTTTAATTTCGTTGTAAAATGAATTTGATAGAATCTTGCTTTGACTTTCATCTAACAAAGTGAAATATAATATAAGTTAGACTTCTTGTCTTACACTTTATTTGCAAAGTATTATTTTCGCATGAAAGACACTTAAATTGATTAAAGTACAGATCTATAGTTTGATTAAATTCCATTCATTTACTTTTCCTTTATTTTATTCATGCGAAACCACAAATATTTTGTAGAAGCTTTGTTTTGCTTTGGTCGAACCCTTTTGTTCAATTTTCTTGAACTGTTTCCAAAGTACCAACGACCATTTGAGTGGATTCGCTACTTGGTTTTTGTGGGGATTGTTATTGTTATTTGTTATGGCTGGGGCTGTCTAGCCAGGGGCAATAATCAATATTGAGTATTTGTCGACCTTTGCGTGTTAGTTAATGGCCTGAATGCTGAAAACTACCCAAAACTAGTGTCGATAATTGAACTGAGCTCTTATCGCTTATCTTTTACTTGGCCAAGAATCAATAAATTGCTTTTTGCTAATCATCATTGGGCCAGAGTGTCTTAAGGACTTGCTCGTAACTAAGTGTGCGTCATAATTGTTTGGCATTTTTGATTAAATTGTTGGCTGATATTACGACACGTGTCCTGTGTGTGTGTGCGTGTGTGTGTGCATCCTTGATGCGTCAAGTTGTCACGCTCAAAGACACCCCTCTCTCAATGACAGCTCCAGGAGTGACAATCGTGCAGTTCTATTCTATGCCAGCTCGCGCATATTCATAAGCATAAAAGATTTCCCAGCTAGCTGGCAATCAAACAGATAGACAGTCAGACAGACAGGAGCATAGAAGGACTGGCAGTCATATAGACACCCACTCCGACAGTCACTAATACATGCAATCAGCTGCGAGCGAATCAAATGAATGCGAATGAGTCGAAATCACAAACTGCAACTGGTACATGTGAATCTATCTGATGGGGAAAGTGTTGGTGTTGCTGTTATTGTTGTTGTTGTTTTGTTGGTGTTGCTGCTGTTGTTGTTGATGATGCCGTCACTCAATTGCCGTTGCTGATGATGAATGCAAAGAGGCAAACCCATTTCCTATACTCAGGCAAACGAATATCGTTCATCTAGTGGCGGGTTTGTGGATTTATACATTTCTCCATTTTGAGTACTTGACTGGCATGCCATAAAGGCGCATAAATATTAAATTGTACAATCTGTGTGTGTGTTTTGGCATTTGTGGGTGTGTGTGTGGTAATAAGTATGTTCTAGGAAAGTCACTTAATTAAATACTTGTACGGTTGATTAACCAGGCTGGGTCTGATTTGGGCACTTGGTATAATTAGTGCCATGTGCCATGTCATAAATTTGATAGCAGGCAGTTGGCACAAGAACCAAAACCAGCAGCAACATGCGTCATTTGTCAAATTGTGTGCACTGCATACAAAATGGCAACACCAACAGCAACAGTAGCAACATCAGCAACATCAGCAGCAACAGCAATGCCAGTAAACAAATGTAAAAATATTTGGCACTTAAAGTGCTGCCAGACAAATACGACAAACGTTGAAGAGTCATTTACAAGAAGTGCAACAGCAACATCAACGGCAGCAACGGCAACAGCAGCAACATGGACGAGCGTGTGGGTGAAAAATGGCGGATAATGCCCGGCAAACAGAGCAGACAGCGTACGTCATCGGTGCAAACAAAGCACATGATGATGATGATGGGGCAAGGGAGTGGGAGTGGGAGAAGTAGCAGACAAAGCGAAACAAACAGCGAAAGGAATAGCGTAAGAGATAAACGCACTCTGACAGTGACTGCCAGTCAAAGAGTCAGTCTGCAGTCAGCAGTCACAGTGAGTGCAGTCAGTTGGACAACGGCAGAGTCAACGCGTCTTGCCGTTGCCGTTGCCGTTGACGACAATTGCACAATTCATAATAGGCAACATGACACTCACTCACATATATATACAGCAATTGCAAGTGTTAACTATTTAGCCAGTGAGTGTGTGTGTATTAGAGTTGTGTTATGCATTATGTTTGCTTTCGTGACACACCATCCATTGTTCGTACAAAATCACGACAATTAAGATCTGGCCCGACTTAACATGCATTCAGATATTATTGAAAATACTAAAAAAACTTGGCGATATTTGGTTTAGGAGTTTGGAAGCCCCAAGGTGAACAAAAAATGTAAGTTAAGAGTAAATTAATAATTATAATTATTCAAAAAAATATCGAAGAATCGATTACAAAATATTAGAAAAATTTAATAAACTTGAAAGTACTGTAAAAGTTTATAAGAAAGCTTCGAATATTTATATATTGTATCAGGCTGATAACTCTGAGGTTATGAGACTTATCTCGGATCATTATCTGCCCATCACCAGATGTGAAGTGTTGGATAACGTGCGAGAAGGCCAAGAGTTTTGACAGAACCGTTTTGTGAAATAGATAGAAGTGAAGACTTTAGTCGGTTTTTTTGATTTTGTTCGATAAAATATTCACTGTTTAGCTCTATTATCAAAAGATTTTCCAAACTATAGAATTGTAATTGTAATAAAAAACAACAATTAAGAATGCTCTATTTGCCTACAGTTAACTACGAGACATCGTGTACCGCGGTTAAAGAATCCCTCACACAAGAATCATCATTTAAGAATCCGTACACATACACAGAAATGCATCAAGCAGCTCAGCGGCATTGCAAGCAAGCCGAGCATTACAAGAGATGGCTTCTGCTGCTAAGTAGAACTAAATTTGGGAAAAATTGTCAATTTCACGCGCCCATCTCTAGTGCCTATTGTTTAGCGTGTGTGTGTACACACTCGTATATCAGCCAGCTACAAGTTCAGGCTACTACATACTTTGCGGAGCTAGCCAGAGTGGGGCCACAGCCGTTAGCTGAGTGCCCTGTAGCGCGCCTGCCCACCGTCCACCCTCCGTGGCTGACTGACTGCCACTCACAAAGTACACTTTGTTTATTTGCAACACTTGCTCTAATGTGCGGCAGCACAAAGTGCGTTGCTGCTGTTGCTGCTGCTGATTGCAAATAGCATGCAACAAAATGAAAGAGCAGCCGCCAGTTAAGCGTCCCGCCCATGGCCCTAATTTAGTCCGGGTAATAAGCATTATGTACAGTCTGTGTGTCAGTCGTAGTCCTTGTCAGTGTCAAATTAGTTTGGCGTTTTTCCTAACAACCGAGCACGCTTGACCTTTGGTCAACTTATCAACCAAGTTCTTTCATGTTCTTGTCAAAGCTAACAACAGCTTTCACGTGTTGTCAGACTTGAGTCTGTTTTTTATGTTCTGCCTGTCAATATTTAACAGGCACATCATCTGTCTGTTAAATATTTGATAAATAGGAACAATAGCAGCGTTGCCACCCCGCAATAAACTGCACGGAACAGTGTTGGTAAGCAAAAAAAAGTTGGCGACTTACAGTTAAGTATTATGGTGCTGCCAACTCTTCAAATGAAAAACAATTTAATTCACAGTCAACTAATATGAACTTTGGCAGAGAAAACAAATTTAGGTATTTACTTTGAAGTATTTGATTAAAACGTTAATTTTGCTCTGAAGAAGGGCCAGCAAGTTGTCAACTATCGATTGAAATAACTTAAGTAAAAGTTTATTCTGTCGATGAATACAACTTTGATGTGTGTGCATTATCAACTCTTGAGATTAAGAAAACCAATGAGCTGTTTAGAGACCTAAGAAAAAATGCGAAAAGCACAAAGAAGGAAAGCAACCAAGTGTACATAATGCACAAACGTAACTCAAAGAGTTAATATATGAGCATATACATATATACATATATATACACGAAGCCCCAGTAATGTGTGTGTGTTTAGTAACACACATTAAGCAATTTACGCACGCGGCGCCCCAAAAATTATGCTACACAAATAATTAAAATGGTGCCAGAAGGCAACGCATTGCGTATACGCCGCGCCTGACAGGAAGGCTCTGCCGGGCGCTTTAATGGCTGAAAATTAGTGCAGTAAAGTAATCCAGAAATTGGACGCGCAACAATTGCCAACAGTTGGCCTACTGGGTATTGGAGTTCTGTAGTCCAAACAGTGACCAGCCGCTTTGCCCAGGCATTAAAAAAGGCAATAAAAAGCTCGTAAAAGCCGTACAGCAACAACAAAAACAACAACATTAATACAGACGAGTAACAGCAGCAAGGACAAAAACAAAAACAAAAACAACTCAAATATTAGCTTAAATGCAATAGACATTAAATTACTCGTGCCAACAATAAAGCGAACGAATAAAACAGATTTTCTGCTAGTAAAGCAATAAAAAAGCATCGACAGGCAGTCTGTAGACTGTAGTCTACGTTTAACTGGATCACAGGAAATGCCAGCAATAAAAACAATAACAACAACAACAGTAATACCAACAACAACTAGAAAGCCAACAAATTGTGCTTAAATGAGTTTTTAATTCGATTTAAAAAGGGAAATTTTCTAGAATTTTGACATACGAATGCCGCACGTATGCAGAGCCCAAAAGTCAAACGAATGTCTGTGAAATATGTCAAGGCAAATTTTTTTTTATAGGTCCTGCTCTGCATGTGTGTGTGTGTGTGTGTGTCTATGTTTGACCCGGTCACGAGCATGCACTGAAATATGAGCAGCAAATAAAAAAATTATATTTGCTCGACAAGTGGCCTCCCAAAATATCTATTCCAACAAACTTATAGATACACACAGCTCAGTTCAGTTCTTGAGTTCTTGAGCTTATCAGTTGGCGCTGGCTCAAAAGCCGAATATTGCACTGTGGGGCAAATAATATATCACCTGAACCAATAGCTCCAATTTGAAACCTGCCAAACGAATGTTCTTCTATTTTTAAAATAGGTATGACATTTTAATCCAACCTGCATACATGTGCTTTAATAAAAAAGTATAAAGTTATGTTCCTAGATGAGTAAACAAATTTGAATGGCGCAAAATTGTGCTTATTTCCTTATTCCTTTCCTTTCATTCATAATGTTGTTTCTTTTCAAAACTTGTTTATTTTTCCAATTGAAAAAAATATGAAACTTAGATTGACTCTGCCATCAAAATAAATTAACCAAATTCTATGAATGTAAAATTTATGGGAAGCTCTGACCAGTTGGCTATTCAATTCCTGCAGTCAATACAATTGGCTTTTTCTTTGATTTCTAGAATGAGAGCCCACGGTGCATTGTCCACGAGGAAATATGAAATTCAATTTGGCCGAAGGGACTGCCATAAGAAAAAAATAGACAAACAAAAAAAAAATAAAGGAAAAAGGACTTCGAAAGCGACGACAGGCAAAATGGGCTGTGGACTGAGGCGAGTGGGCCAGTGGAGTAGTGGGGCAGTGGGTGGAGCTGCACGATTTTTGGCAACAGCTTCGCGTGAGTCGCTGCTTGTTTATGCCACAAGTGCCACTTATTGTGGCTCGCCGTCTAACATTCCACTGAATTTGAAGTTTTGCCTGGCAAGAGCCTGGTCTATGGTTTTGTATATGTTTGCAAGCGTAAAAAGTTTAGTGTACAAAATGGTGCTGGAGTCCTGAGTCCTGGGTCCTGGATCCTGGGCCCTCGGCTTATTCAGTCGTCAGTTGTGACGTAAATGTTGTTCGTGATGATGATGATGATTATCTGGTGCCTCATCAGAGCCTTGAACGTGTGCGTGGACAGTAATATTTGTTTGCCGAAATGAAATATGAGAAGAGGGAGACGCTTAATTAAATTTCAGTTCATTTATAATACTGGTTGGGCTGTCTTCAGCACTGAAATTTATATCAAGCGCTGCCTCTCAGCACCATCCTCTTTCCTGGCCTTCCTATGCGCTACTCAAACCAGAATGCGACTTGTTTGAACTTGTTGCAGCCATAACATATTCAAACCCATTGGCACGCATGTGCCGCGTTGCAAAGTGTCCTTTGTCCTTTGTTTTGCATGTGCTGAGGGCACACATGTTGCCATTAAGTGTTGTAACAACCCCCCCTTTCAAGCTCCACAGCATGAGGGTAGGCGCCTGATTGAAGCCGATAAAGTTTTGTAATTGTTTCATTTCCGGGATTTAAATTGCAAATATGAGTCGCAACTAAATTATGTTGAATGGCACAGCCGAAACACACCCAAAACACACACCCACACAGACACACACTCAGTCTAATACTGTTGTGCGTACCTTGAAAGGACAAATGCTTCGCCTTCGCAATCGATATGAATCCCTTTGCGAGGAGTGTGCGACACAGTAGATTTAACCTAATTAAGAATGTTCAGCAGGACACACTGTTTCGAATACAAATGAAATGACAGGACCTGGGACCAGGGACCAGGGCCAGGCCGGCTTGGGGCGGGACGGAGCAGGGCGGGGTCGGTGGCTGAAACATCCTGACTGGCAGCGCAAAATGAATGAGCTGCCAAGCAAATCTGCTGTCATGTTTTTGCTGTTGCTGTAAGCAAAAGGTTCACAGGACCTTGCTAGCTGAGGGGTTACAAGGCTGGCTTGTTGTAGTTGCTGCTGCTGGCAAGACGAATGTTAATTCTGTTTAAACGCACACACAGATACACACGAACACACCGACACACACACACACACACAGCTGCTGCTGCTGGGTTTCAAAGTCACAAAGATTGTCAACGTTTTCATTTTAATTCAAACAAATGTTACTAATGTTTTTAATGCTGTTGTTGCTTTTGTTGTTGCTGCTGCTGTTGCTTCTGGGCGCTTGTTGAATATTTTATCGTTTGACTTGGCGCCTTGGCAACATTTGGCAGCGTAATTTGCTCTAAAATCCTTTTTCGTCATTATGCCAACGGACTTTGCCATGGCCCAAGGTACAGTCTGTGCTCTCATTAAATAGCTGAAAATATAATTGTATTGCAATTGCAATATTTATGATATTGTTGGCGCTGAAAACACATTTATGCAATTGCAAATTTTCAGTACATTCATTAACAAACTGCCAGCTGCCTGTGTAAATATTATCTTTATTATTTTCCTTCTCATTTTTGTTGCTGCTGCTGCTGCTGCTGTTATTGTTGTTATTATTATTATTGTTATTGTTTGTGTTGTTGCTGGCGCACCTGCGTCGCACACGGAAGTTTTACAGCGCGACATGGTGACAATTGTTACGCAGAGTTCTTCCTTTCAGTTCGCTTTCAGTTACTTTTGTATTTATCATACCCTTGCAGGAGTATTACACTTTTCTCACGAGATGTGTAATGCATTGAAGAAGATGTTTCCGACCCCACAAAGTATATATATTCAATAGTCGAGTAGATATTGCGATGTCCTTCGGACTGTTTCGATGCAAACCAGATACTTTTAGAGCTATCGTAGTGAAACTTAAGACAGATGCTTCTTTTTGGTATATATCGGAATCGGCCTCCTAGGATTACTATATCGTATAGCTGAATAAAGGAACGATGGGTGGAGGATAGAGTTTTTGTCTGAGAAACTTCTTGTTTTTTTGAAGATATTGGTAGAAAACTGAGCATTTACTTTACTTCGAAAACTTTGCCGAAAGTTGATCAAAATATGATGACTATACTATAGTATAGGAACATATCAACAATCGGTCGATATCGGTTGAGTTATAATCGACATCTTTAGATTTTGCCTAACCATTTATGGATTTAAGTAATCTAGACCCTACATACTTACAGATTTTTCTAGATTTTAATTAATATATATGATATAAGAGTGGAAATATAAAAATGATATCTGCAAGGGTATATTCAACTTCGACTTGCCAAAGATAGCCGCTGTTTCTTGTTTTTGTATTTATTTTATTTCATTTTCGTTACTTATTTTCTTGGGCAACATTTGCTTAAACAGCGCCAACAATTTGCACACTATTGTCGTCCTGGGTTGCTGCGTAGGTTGCTGATAAAAGTATCTTCTATCTGCTGGTGTATGAATTTAAATGGCTTTACGACTCCGCCGAGTGAAAATTGTACTCGGCTTATTTGGTTTCCCAACGCCATTTTTTCCTGTTTAAATGTAAAATTCCTGGTGTCGTTCCTAGAATAGAAAATAAAGTCACTTAAGCCAGAAAATACTTTAAATATTTATGCTACTTTGGATTACAGGCAGAGGTGAGCATATATAATAAGCATATATCATGCTTGAATATAAAACTAAACTATAGATACAAATGTTCTTGAAGAGGGCGATAAGTGGAGTCATTATAATCATATCCTTCCATCTGATAGATTTAAATAAATATTGAATAAGCTTGGAATGTATTGTAGAAGATTGAATCGAATTAAGATATATTGAAACAATATAGAAACATTGGCGAATGAGAATTATTTGTTTTGACACAGATATTCTTTTAAATAAAGTCGCTCCAATATATTACATAGACAACAATTAAATTCAAATTATGAAAACCTTTTTTTGTAATGTACACTAAGAAAAAACAAATACCGAAAGGCTTATGTGGGTAGCCTTATTTTTTCTGAAATAAATTTCTTAAATTTCGAATTTTTTTCTACTTAATAGAAATTATTTCTGGCTTTCAAGGTGACCTTTATTTTAGGGCGATTTTCTGAATTCTATGGCATTCAGCTTTCTATGAGTAGTGGGCTGCTTTCTCGTAGAATTTAGTTAAGATCAGATTACTGTACTTGTGAAGAAGCAAATTATTTAGTCTATTTGCAAGGCTGTGTTATCCTGGCTTCCCAGAAACTAGCTGATGCTCCTTGGGTTTCTTAAGTAGGGGTTAAAGTGGAAGGGTTAATTTGTTCTGAAGCGCATCGATTTAAACTAGCATGGAGAACATTCCTAACATTTGTCGCTGCTGGCTAGAACTCTTAGCCACAATCTCTGCCACATGAGTGCGTTCTATGTAGCCCAGCTCTCAGTATTCAATTAAATGAAATCCAATTAGCCTTTCCAGCGCGTATCAACACGTTTGCAGTGGCTCCAGCGGATGAGAGGGGTACAACAAGCTGAATTGCCGAAATACTGGCTGACATTTGATTGTCTTGCCACACAGTTTTTCATGCTCATTGTTGTTTCTTTTCAACTGGCCAACACGAGATGAACTGGGCGAGTGTGAACAAAAATATACAATAAAAAAAAGACAGGATTCGGGTCCTGGAGGCCACTCGAAATGTAAACGTGTCTGCCAGTCAGCTGAATAAAAAAGATACTTCTGCTATCATTCTCAGTTTACACACGAATGTTGCTTTAAAAGAGTGTGTGTGAGTATGTGTGTGTTTGTGTGTTTGTTCATTGTTTATGCCCTGAGCTATCAGTGTGACCGTATCTGTAGCTGTAACTCTGAGTGGCAGTGTGGCCAGGCCAGTTGCATCCTGTTGCGTATCTCTTACGCTTCGTTTATTTAATTTTGCGCATATTTTTTTGTCGACACATTCAAACTGCCTGGCATTGTGTGTGCAGAGTGTTTTTTTATAGCCCTCGCCCCACATACCGCTCCCCATCACAGCCACACACACCCTCGCGTTTTGTGTTCGGCGAAATCTGTTTTCGTTGTGACTGCAGGGCAAAAGTTGAAAAGGACATTTGGCAAGCCGAACAATTTGATTAACCAACAGCTGGCAAAAGCTTGAAAATTATTTGAAGCAAATTTTAATTAATGCACCCCTCACAGCCCAGCCCAGCCAAGCCAAGCCCAGCCCTCAGCCTTCAGGCACACGCAGACAGTGTGGGTGGTTGGGGTAGGGGGCGAGTGGAACCGGGAGTGTTGCTGCTGTCCTGGCCAGCCGTTGGCGTTGGCGACCGCATTACAGGAACAGTTGGTCAGGAGACGCGACGAAGGGCGACGTCAGCGCGACGGCGTTCAGGACCGCAACACGGTGTAAATCCCTTTATCAAATTAATGAGCTCATTAAAATTCGTTTAGCAATTACAGTTTTAACAATATCCGCCCCGCCACCCACCGCAACATGACCAAAAACGAGCAGAGCAGCAGCCGCTGGCAGGGCCAGAGAATATGCTGAGCCAGCAGCAGCAGCTCCAATCGCACAGGTGACGTCCTGGCTGCGACTTCGGTTACAGGTGCGCGGAATGCGGCAAGTGGCAAGCAGTAAGCGGCAAGCAGCAAGTGGCAAGTGGCACGTGGCAGAGTGTCGTTTTGCTCGGGCCTATGTAATATTCATAAAAATCATAATAAACTGCACACAGCACAAATATTTTGAGCAAAAGATTGCCGGCGCCTTTGTATGCTGGATTTCTGGATTGTTAATAGCAAAATCGTGTGGCCAGGAAGTAAGAGCACATAAAAAATGCTTTAAAAGTAATAATAATTGCGTTTAGGCTCGTTGGCTACCTGCAGCCCACAATCACCGAATCACCGAATCCCCAACCTTCAACCTACAACCTTCAAGCTTCAGCAAAAGCCGGTGCTCAATCGCGGGTGAAACAATAAAAAACAAAATAGCAATCTAATAATTTATGATGGCATCATTAAAGCGCCTAACCCCAAAGGAGGGGCAGCAAAAAACGAAACTTCTGCCATTTGAAAGTATTGAGAGCTGAAGTAAGGTCCTGTTGGTCCTTTGAAGAATGTGGCAGGCAGGCAGGCGCACCTCACAGCGCGATGTGGGGCAATAAAAATGTTATTATTTCATTTTATTTATAGCGCTTTTTGGTAAATTTATGAGGTGCGCATATTTGGTTACATTTTATAAATGTAATGCCTTTGTTGCTTTTGCCTTTTTAATTTTCATAAAATGTTTCGTTCCACATTAAAAACTGATTAATTTGTGAACAAAAAATGGCGCTTTGTATTTGTCCTTTTCTGTTGTTCTGCTTTTTCAGTTTTTTACTTTTAATTCACAACAAAAACACAACTCACACACAAACACACAAACGCACAACACACAAACCCAAACACAAACACAAACACAGCGAAGCCATAACTGACAAATTTATATTTTATTTGACATCCGGCTTAATGTTGAAATATTTTCGCACACTTTATAGGGTGTCCTGCCTTGTGTGGCTGTAAGGATATGCCTTTCATTGTGCTCGTCGCCTTTTGGCTGGAAGCTATTGATTTCTCATGCCATTGTCCTTTCGCATGGAGCCTCTCTTTTGGTTCCATTTTGCCTTTAACGGCGCGTTTCTTTTGTATTATTTTGCCATTTATTGTACATTATGCAGGCGACTAATATTGACATTATCTGCTCCTTTCTGCTCCTGATTCTTCCTTGCGTAAATCCTTTTTAACGCTCTCTTCATCGTTAAATCTGGCCAACTGTCGCGCTGAATTCAAATTATTAAAGGCTCGCACAGCTCAAAGGGCTGCCTTTAAGACAAGCAAACGGCGAACAGTTGTGCTATCGATAGTAGCGATAGTTAATATATCGATACTACTGCTTTGTTTATAAACATAATTAATAATAGTTCCTTACTACATAAATAACTAAATTAAAACTGATATTTATAGTTTATGCTATCCATATTTTGTAAGCGACTTTTATGTTGATTTAGTTATCGATAGAATCGATAGTAATAAACTCTGTACTTTTATAATTTTTTAGGTGTTAGCTGTATAGCTGAAAAACCATCATTAAGGTAGCCATTCGATTGGTTCGAATATTACAATCTTAACTTGTGTTAAACTTAAATATCTTATAAGCTAAGCCTATAACTATCGAGACTATCGATTGGCGCCACTACAGATAACTTTCCAAGCCTTTAGATTGTAAGCAGCACTGAGTAGGTCGCATAATTGCACCCTTAAGCTGACCCCTGTGCTATGAGTATGTATTTTCATCTATTTATGTCTGTCTATCTATCTATATTTGAGGTATTTGGCATTTGGGGGCATGCAGCATGCAACAATGAGGCCATGGGCCAAGTTGGAGGTTCAAGGGTCAAGTTCTGGTGAGCTGCTTGCAAATCAACTGCCACGAGCAGGTCACGCCCATGGGCAGGACAACGCCTGTTAGTCCTGTGCAATTTATGTTATTTATTTTATGCGCTGACATATGGCAGGCATTTTGTATGCTCATTTTTCTAACCGTTTCCCTGACCCTTGACCTGTGCTCCATACGTCAGTCGCCAGCTGGACGCAGTCAGAGACGAGCCTTCAGCATGTGTATGGGAGTGTGTGTGTGTATTTGAAAAGTGTATACGCAGATTACAGCCAGGACATGGCGCTGTTGTCAAAAATACAGCGTTATTTGTTTTGTTCTCTATACGGAGCTTGGAGCTGGTAACAGGATTCTGGATTCTCGATTCTGGGTGTTGGGCTCGGGATTGGGTTGGGGTGTGCTGCATGCTGGCCATGACTATGCATTTCATGTGATATGACTGGCAGCACACAATGATGTATTACAGTGCCCTAAAGGTGACTATCATATTATTTGCAGTTGCAGCTTTCCATGTGTGTTGGACTTATCTATGCAGAAAATTGAATTCCATGTACGATTCGATCCATACACTATTTGTACGATGCTCCATTGTGTCTACACATATATTCGCAATAATAATGCGCCGTCACGTGTTTTGTGTGTGTGCCTCCTTGCCAGCCCACAAATTGATTGTATTGATTTGATATTGAGGATTAGAAATCATCAGAGGGTCACAGCTGAGCATCCTTTGTGAGCTGTCCACACACACACACACACACACACACACACACTGCATTGGGTGTGCGCCTGTGTGTGTTATATTCAGCTTATATATCATCTCACAAATTGCTGGCCGAATGTCTTTCCTTATTTCGAATTTCAATTGCATTTTGTGCAATTTTCTTTGCTGGGTTCAACTTTAATGCTTGAAGCTTAATTTTGTATAGTTAGGCCATCTTTTCTCTGCCTTACATGTAAGTACAATATATATATATAGATTTTCTTTGGTTTATTTTGTTTTATGTTGTGTCGCCTGAACTCTATACAAGGACTGCGTCTACAGAGAAAGAGCACGACGAGCGCCGCAAAAAGGCAATTTTCGTAGTTGCATCTTTTATACTCGTATTAGACAACTTTCAGACACACACAGAGTTACAGCCAAGCGCTTCGATGTTCAGCAAAATTGAATTTTTAAAAATTGTCCTAGCCGAAGAGGCAGCCGGAAATATGAAAGCATCCCACTCCACTTCCTTCCCTCTTGCTATCACAGGCTGCGTTACACTACAACACGCTCCACTACGCTCGCCCTAACATAAACACACACACATACACACACACACACATACACAGCACACACACACAAACACACTCAGAGTTTCTTTGCCTGCTGCACATCATCAACATCTACTTTTCGGTACAGCACAAAATCGATGCAAGTTCCAAGTGCCCTTTCTTAATACCCTATAATATATTTCAAGCTGGGAGTCTCTCAAAACGATTCATAGCTCTATTAAAAGCCTTTGTTCTTTTTGGTTTTTAATGGTTATCGTCCTTGAAACGATTAAAATCGATATAATTTATCGAATGCTCCAGACATCGGTAAAGACTTTGTTTCTTATCCAACTTAAAAGTTACCTCAAATATTTAAAAGCATTGTGTTTTAGAAAAGTTAACATTGAGTATAAGTCTTAAACCATGTATTTATTATTATTATTATTATTTAAATTATTATCATTATATTTTTTTAATTTTTATATTTTTAAAACATTATCTATTCAGTTAGTACAGAAATAAATTTGTAAGAAGTATCGTTAGTTGCTTAAACAATGTATGAAGACAACCGTAGAACATATAATCGATACTATCGATACTATTGATTACAATAGATTTGCATTTCTAGAGTATGGTTAGTAAAAGCATTAATTCAGCCCTATTTTGATAAGATTTATTATTTATTTATTTCTTTGTTATTGTTATAAGACTGATCTGGATCTTCTGATCTTAACTGGATAGATTTCTTTATTTAAATTGTAAGCTTAATATTTCCTAGATTTTATAGCGAATTCAAATGATCTTTTGGGTAGATTTGTTTATTTAAATATCCCTTCAAAATTGTATTATTTGGCATGATTGTAAGCTAAATATTCTCCTAGATTTTATAGCGTATTTTGTTGGTCATTGTAACTTTTGGAATACAAACGAGCATGTCTTCAAATCGAGCACACTCAGCTGCAGAATCTTTGAAAACTTGTTTCTCTTTTTTGTTAGTTTTGTTGCACTTCATTGCATTTGCTGTAAGCACAGTGGAAAGCACATACTATATGTTATTTTTTGTGTGTTGCTCGAATATATCCAGTTGGATTTTGTTTAATTCGTTGTCAGAAATCCGGGACCATTGTCTGTCTGTCTGTCTGTCCTTCTGTCTGTCGTTCTGTCTGTTGCTGCTGTAGCTGTTGCATTAGACTTCGCTTCTAATATCTGTTGCAATTTGTTAACCGAGTATATTTTGTTTTCATTTTGGTTTTTATTGCGCGCTGGCTGCTTTTCAATTTATTTTCATGTTTTACGCTCTTTTGTTGCATATTTCATTTTGCGCCTTTTAGTTATTGCCATTGTTGTTGTTATTGTTGCTATTGTTGCTATTGTTGCTGTTACTGCTGCTACAATTGTTGTTGGCAGTCTGTAAAATATGCAACATATTTTGCATGTTTATTTTCTTTGCTTTTGCGTGGAAAGTGGCGGCAAAAGTGCTAATAAAAAATAAATTGCATATGCGGCGGGCAACAAAATAAATACACACGCACACACACACACCCACACCCACACATTAACACCCTCACAGCAAGTTGAATAAAACAAGAGGAAAATATAAAAAATATAGCAATTACAAATTCTGGCACTGTTTAAAGATGGTTACACTTAAGTTATTTATAGAGTAGCATGTGCCAACCGCAAGGAACTTTTGTTCTAAGCCTCTAAGCCTTTATGGTCTTAAAAGGCTCAAGGCATTGACCAACTTGTATGCAGCTCGGTTTAAAAGCATTTAAGCCTAACTGGAGGTTGCCATGGCAGCATTGACTCAATTATGCAATAGGTTCCGTTTCATTAAATCTACTTTCCACACTTGCACAGCCACACTTCAAAACCTCATACCACACACACACACACACATACACGCACACACACTCGTTTATGCCCCTGAGCAGTGGCACTTAATCGCTTAAAGTTCTTGAACAAAAACGGGAGCTCAACTTTTACCCAGCAGCCGCCTAGCAACAACAACAGCAACTGCCTGTTAAGTGCTATTCGGCCTCTAAGTAATACTCACATACACATGCACACACACATACACACATGTGCCACTGCAGTGCCATGTGCTGCAAATGCAAATGGGCGTAAAATTTTAATTGAGCCTCTGCCCTCAGAAGTATGCTATGCCTTTTTGTGCTGCTGCGAACAAGAGCAGTAGGAGCAGCAGGGTGGGCAGGGGCAGCAGCAGGGATAGCAGCAGCAACCTTGAAATTGCATTTGCCGCAAAACTCAATAGCATTTCAACAACAACAAAAAGGCAAATCAATCAATGGTACACACAAACACACACACCCCTGTATCGAGTGTGTTGTGCTGCATTGTCGTTGTCACGGCTCTTTGTTATTGTTGGCATTGGTGTCGCCACACGGCTGACTGGAAAAGAGCGCATCAATTATTTATATTCAATTTGTTGCTTTCGCTTAGACTACTTTCATATGGCATTCATAACTGAAGTGGGGCGTGTGCCGGCTCTAAATGAATGAATAACATGTAATGGCATTGGATGGACAACAAGAGCGGCAGCTGCAGCAGCAACAATTACAATCGTTGCATGCACCGCAATTGCAATTGCTTGCCACAGTTCGGTGAAGCTTTT
The DNA here is from genome assembly GCA_037075165.1 of Hirtodrosophila histrioides. Lineage (NCBI taxonomy): Eukaryota > Metazoa > Arthropoda > Insecta > Diptera > Drosophilidae > Hirtodrosophila > Hirtodrosophila histrioides. The sequence goes on along the minus strand of JBAMCL010000390.1, from coordinate 3,181,483 downwards.
TGCAAATATTTACTCGAAGGTGAGGCACAAACGTTGTTGAATATACGCATCAATTCATCTTTTGTTGCATAAGTGTAATTTTTTTTACAACACACAAGGCAGACAGCAAATTGGGTCATGGATCCGGATCAGGAAGATGTTGCAGCAGCTCCTATATGAGGGCGGCTTAATTGTGAGCTGTACTTGATATTGACTCTAAATTATAGTCAAGTTTCACAATATTCTATTAAATTTATGCCAATTATAAAATATTATATTTCCTTTATATATCCTTATAAATTATATATTTGAAACTGACATAGAAATGTTTATATAATTTGCATGTAAGAATCATGAATTTCTTATTTGTATTTTAATATAAAAACTCTTAGTTATATAAAATATAAATTTTTATGCGAAAAACTAAACCTCAATGCGAATACTTATTCGTTTTAACACACCTCCAGCAGTAAATATAAATAAGTATAGAATTTCTTCTTCTCTCTTTTAATCTTAAAACTCTTCTTAATATACAAGAGAAATATTTATTAAAAAAACTAAACATCTGGACGAATACTTATTCACCTTAACAAACATACAAATACAAGTACATATATATAATCACCGCCTTAAGGTCCATTCTTCATTGCGTTCCATTCTATCTAGGATCTACGTGGCTTGATTAGAGCTACCTTCAGCTCTGCTTTGTTCTTGCTTATTTGATATGGGGTGTCTGCCAATGCAGCTGCAGTTTCCATTGCTATCTCAGGACCTGTCCCGGCATTGCATTCAATTTGGCCCTGGTATTAAGTTTTCAAGCTGCAGCTTGAAACTTGATAAATAAATTACTTGCCAGCCTGGCAGACAAGGGGGCGACTGTGGGGCAGCCTGCGTACTTGCACTTTACACTATACTTAGAATTATTGCAGTCAATTGAAGCTGGACGCGCTGCGAAAGACGAGCCGGACGAAGCCTCAAGCAAGGATGGGGATAGTAAGGCAGATGGCTAAAATGCTATTTGTTGTTTCTTGTACCCTGTATTCAAAACGTGAATAAAAGGGTGTTATTAAGTTCTAAAGTAAGTACGTAACAGAGAGAAGGAGCTTGCTTGTACATGCTTGTAAAGTATATATATTCTTGATCAGCAACAATATTCGAGTCGATGGGGCCTTATCAGTCTGTCCAGATGAAATGAGATCTTCATTTCGTAGGTAGTCGTATCTTGTATGCAAATCAAGTTTCTCTTAAGTTCTCTTCTTTTCCCCCGCACTTCCGAAAGTTGATAATACCATTTAGAGCATCAATGTTAAAAATCTAATCTTGATTTTTGTTACACAACATATATATAATCATGCTGTTTATCTTTTGTACTAGTTTCATAGCGATTAAGTAACAAACACAGAAGTTATTCAAGCAACTATTTTCTGCCCCGCTGAACTGCTGTGTACAGGGTATCTCCTTATACTTTTTTCATTCCTGTTTGTTCTTTTAATTTCATAGCGCTCTAGGACAAATATTTGTGTTTCTTAGCAGCGGCGTAAATATCGAGTCTAAGAGTCGTTAGTCCCACAGACCGGAGCTGTTCCCAGCTTGCGGAGTCCGCACTGCTCGGTGCCCCATTTGGCCGGTCTGAAGTTTTTAGCCGTGAATTGAGCCGCGTCCTGCGATTTAAGTTCAGTACTGAACATTAGCATGAACAGAGAGAGCCAGCACAACAGCTCGACCCACTGGGCTGACTTTGACTGACGGCGGCAGCTAATGCTCTAACTGGTGGCAGAGTTGGGTCCGTAGTCAGAGTCCGTAGTCCGTGGTTCGTTATCCGTGCAACAGTTTATTGATTTTGTGCTATGGATTGATTTTCTGCCATAATTCAAGACAACGCCTGGCTAAAATGTGCGAACTGACTTTCAATCAATTTAACGCATAATTCCTGATGGATTTAATCGTAATTGATGATTGATTACTGCTTGAAACTCTGCACGGTTACCGCCTCCCTCCCCCGGGGGTATACCGAGCTGTTGTTGTAGTATGTGAGTGTGTGTGTGTGTGTGTTGGTGTGTCTCAAAACAAATTGCCCGCTCCCGGCGGTCCCAACTGCGGCACACACACTTTTGGCAACCATTTAGCCGTAATATTGTGTAATTTATTTTCGCTTAGCCTAACCGAACTTAACTCTGGCCATCTACGGTTGGGCTACGGCTACCTGGGGCGTGTCTGCCCCCCGTGCCCTGCCTGACCACCCGCCTTGCGCCAGCTGATAGTCTTTTCATTATGTCTGCCGCATAAATCAATGTCGCGCTGCGTCCGCCGTTTGCCAGCTGATATGCCTGATGTGCATTCATTGCAGAGCCTGGATAGCGGTCGACATCAAAGCTGCACTCGATTTTAATTAAATGTATGACATGGCAGGACCCCTGCCGTGCATGTCCCCTATTTGACAGCGACGTTTTCAATTGCTATGCAATTTCTTAATGCTTTCATTTTTCGCTTAGATGTCGTTGCTGGGATGTAAATAAAATGCAGAGCTCTTGCATTTCCGATGAATGCAAAAGCATTTTATATAACTTGCCAGTATTTCGGCCTTTGAAGCGACCGAGCGGCGGCACTTCCTGAGGTTTCCATATCCTAACAGCGAGTATAACATACTTGTCAGGCAGTTTGCAACAGGCGAGGGGGGTACTTTAAATTTCCCTGTGAAACGATTTGGACTAGGGCTTAGCCCAATCAATTACTTATTGACTTGTGACGACTTATTTTAATTTTTAATGAAGAACTAAGCCAGCTCGAGGTTGAGCTATTAAAAAACAAGATTATTGCAGTCGCATGCTTCCGACTAATTTTCAGGGGTGTATGTATGCGTGGCATACATATTTCTGGTTTAATCATATAAGAATGTCATCAGATGTCTTTATACCAAACTTCGTGACACTATGAAGGTATAAGGCTGTTTGATATAAAGATATATGGGGGGAGATTGTAACACTTTGTCTGCTTATGCTTTATAAGCAAACCCAATGTATTCATTTCGCAACTTTTTAGGAAACGGAGTGGAACAAGATATATACGATCAATGTTTATTCATTTTGTACTATATTTCCAATATTTAATCAGGGTTGCATTATATTGAGATAATTGTATAGAAAACTAGTATAAAAACTAGTCAAAGTTGCTTAAAAATCTATCAAAACTTTAAATTACAAAACAGTATTTGAAAAGTACTTGAGAGAAACATTCAATTTAAAATTTGTTTTTCTAAAGCTTGTAAGGGTATCTGGGTTTCGGCTCAACGATATAAACTTTCCCTGCTTGTTTTCCTTGCATTCTCTTTTTTATATAATTTTAAGCTGCTTGCCGGAACAGCTTTTATGTATATTTTTGTACAGAGTCTGTTGAAATCAATGTGAGCTGCGTCGAGTCAGTCGCCTTAACTACCCCTTAACTCTTCAGCCCCTCCCTGTGAGCCAGGACACTCTCCTGGCCAGCAGCTGTCTGTGATTTTGCAAAGTGCGGCAATGTTCTGCTTGGTGCAAAAACATTTTATTTAAACACACGTACGTAAACATATATATGTATATATAAATATATACATATTTGTATATAGTATGTGTATCTGGCTGGTGTCAGGTAAGCCGTAACGGTTTAAATCTGCTTGTCCAAGTGCCTGCCCTCGCCCGTTTGCCCGTTTGCCCGATGCCCTAGTCCCTGTGCCCACGTATTTGACTGTGCCAGGCTGCGCAGATCGCTTACATTTGGCATAAAAAGGACTCTCGCTCTGTATAAAAAACAAGCGAGAAGAACAACAACAGCAACAACAGCAACAGCAAACAGCATGTTAAAAACTGTTTTATGCACTGCCAGAACGGGTTGAAATAAAATAAATGTTCGGGGCTGCCTGGCTGACTGTCTGTGCGCCTGGATGGTTTGGTTGGTTTGGTCCTTCGTTGGCTGGTTGGTTTGTTGCCTGAATGGAAAACGCAAAAGTGCGCACGCTTCAATGCGTGTAGTATCTCGTCAACTGTCGTCTGGCCCAAATAGTGCTTTAAAAACTGATTTTTACACGCTTACATAAAAATAATACAACCAGTCGACACATGCTCAGTCGCAACTCCTTCCTGATTCGAATTCCCCTTCCCAACTTGCCGGCCAGCATAAAGTACACAGACAGAAGGCAAAACAAACTTAATGCCTGAATAGAAAACTGTTGGCAGCTCTTAGAACAAGCCTTGTGAATGTATATACGCGTAATTGTAGTTATTCGAAGTGCTTTACACTGAGAACAGTGACACCTCAATAAACTAGTTTTTTAAGTTATTTGATTTAGCTTATTGCAGTCTGTTTGACTCCGTATTGAATTTGGTTTCATGGGATTGGAATTTCTGATTTGATTTATTTAAACGTAAGGAAAACTGATTGAAATCAAAGTCTGAAATTATTTATTAAATTTCCTATATAATACATACATATTTATTACCCTATGATCGTAATTATTTGCTCCACGAAAACTCGTTTAATACAAATATTTAAAAATTTGTTTAACATAAATAATAATCATTCATCATATGCAAATAATAATGTTTATACATACATAAAATGTATAAACTTGGCAATTAAGCTAGACACCATAATACTTATAACAATATTGTAATGTTGATTAAATGATTAATTAAATTTTAAAAACATAAAATAGTTTTTTTTTTTTATCATATGCAAATTACATTTTATTTATTTATTTGTAGCAATAAGGATATTTACCAACAAAACTTTTTGAGCATTAGCTTCCACTACTGTGTGCTCAGGATTAAATTTACTGGAACTTACACTAAAATTTTCTATATTAATGATTATCAAATTCATAATTTTTCAACTGGGACTCTAATCGGAAACCTTGTACTATGAACTACCAAGGACAGTAATATACAAATCAATGTTTTTGAATTTGTACATATATGCTTTCTTTAAATTTTAATGCCATTTAACTTTATATGGCTTCGAGTATTGTAGAAGTAATGTAGATTTTTTTGCAGTGTACCTGCGCTCGTTTTGCAGTTTTGCACTTTTAAGCTTTGGAAAAACTGTTTGAGTTAATGAATTGAAGCTGTTTGTCCTGGTGTTGCTTTAGCCTTTTTTTAGTCTTTTATCCTTGCCTTTTTGCTTGTCGACCGCCAGCGATTGATGTTGATTGAATTTTTTTATTGATTAATTGATTGATTGAGTTCAAGAGCTCTCGTGTGCACTGAGTGTCTGAGAGTGTGCATGTGTGCGTGCCAGTGCAAATATGTAGACGTCCATGCTATAGGCCAAAATGTTAAAACTAATCAAAATGCAGCGCGGCTTAATTGAAAGAGGCAACTGGTAAATATTGCTGCGGTTAGGCCTAAAAGCGCGGGTTCGAAGAGCTCTACCGTTATTTGGCCTACCTGTGGGAATAATCGCAATTACGCTAAAAGCAATTTTAAAAATAACAGTAAAGGAGGCAGCATAGAACTCGCAAACGGGCCACAGAGCAATCCAAACCACTGAGTCAGGCTGTCTTTACCTTGCACACAAAGAGTTGCCCGAACACACATATACTACGAATGTAAGCAAGGGGTATATATGTTCGAAATTCCCCAAGGAAATGCTTGTATTGCAGACTTTGCGGCAAGTCCTGATATATCATTTCTGAAGCGCCCAAGATAACCGATTTTTTTTGTTAGCTTCTCAGATCTTAGAGATGGGATTGAAATGCAAATTTCTGACTTGACATAAGGTATCTGGCAGTTGTAAGCTTTCTTTACATTCTTGGAATCACAGTTGTACTTTAAGCTTATCTGAGTGTTCTACAACTTCAACTTCATCTAAGATTATTGTACAAATGTTGAATTTGAGGTATTTCTTAGCGCAACTCTTGGTAATACAGCATTTTCACTATTCATTTGCCACTCTTTTTTCGCTCTGTCCCACACTCTAGATTAAACGCGCTTTATTAAGGGTATTTCGCAGTCTTTCACTTTGCCTTTCAGATAGCTAAAATATCGTGTAGGTATTCAATACTGGTATGTTTTACCTAATTTTTATTGGTTTCGTAAGGGTCCTACAGTCAACAAATTATAGATTTTTAGGGTATCTCGGCATCGATCACACTGCACTTCAGAAGTTGTATGTCTCATTTTGTTCTTTTTTTTTTTTGTATATTCTTCTGGCTTGTCTGAGTGTTCTACAATCAACTTAAACTAAGATTACATAAGCGGTGCCGCTAAGCTCTAGAAAAATGTGTGCCAGAGCCAACGAACGCAGCAGTGGGGCTTGGGGCAGGCCACAGCGCCAGCCACGCCCGCTGTACAGCACAGAGTGTCAACGGCTGCCGCTGCGGGGCACAAGCATTTTGCTATTTGTATTTAAAATGGTTTTTACCTGGGGTTTTCTCACTTTGCACACTTCGCACTTAGCGCGCTTTTAATTTGATTTAATGTGTCTACGCGTGCCACATCAGTGACTATTTGCTGGCTCACTCACACACACACACACACATACACTTACATACTTGCAGTCGGCCTCCATCCTCATGTGTTGTCTGGGACTTTGTGTGCCTTGGGCAAATGTATTATGCGTGTTGTGTTTTTTTGGGCCATTTGTGTGAATTAAATTTGGCGCCCAAATGTAGGCAACACTTTTTGCACAATGCCCGCCGAGAATTGGCCAAGTGAAAACCTGTGTTAAAGCCTGTGTCGCAGCCAAAACTACAAACTCTATTATAATCTCTTAGATGCTCCAGATCCAGTTGGCTAAAATGCAGATTAATTTCTCGCAGACTGCGCTTGTATATTAAACATGAAACTTAAGTTTGTAGTCTGGTGTCGTCGCCATGTTGCTGCTGCCACGCATTTTATGCTAATGTTGTGTTGGGCAAGGTTGCCTGCCTCTTGCAGATGCCAGACCCAATTTGGGTCTGCCACAGCTGCCGCCTGCCAATGGTGCACATCAAAGCCAGCAACATTTTTGGCCCGAGGCAACACTTTGAACTTGCGTCTTGTCTTGTCTGTGCTGTCTTTGCTGTTGGCTTAACCGCAATTAAAACAGATTTCTTGTTGATGTTGATGTTGTCTTTGGTAAATTTGTGTAAATCAATTGAATGGGTAGTTTAAGCAATTAATTTTGTCGAATTTAAATTGAGTTTGGCCAGCTTTAATTGCAAGTTTAAGAAAGTATCTTTTAATATGCTTTAAGTCAGAGTTTAAGCTGTGAAGATCCAATGTATTGCTTTCAGTTAGAAACATTTGAGCAAACAATTTAAGCTACTTTATTATTTATGTATCTGAAAACTTATCTGAAAATCTAGCAACAATTAATCTATTTGCTTTTGATTTCATGCCATGTCTGACTTTTATCAAGTTAATCCCGTGAACATACGAATATGTTCGATTCACACAATTAAATACTTATTTATTTAAAATTATAGTCTCTGGCGGCGCTTTAAAGTATGTTATTAGCATATTAAAGAATCAGTGCGCGTATAATTCATATAATATTAATGTGAATTGCCAATGATAAACGGTATGAGTTGTTGCTGCTGAATAAATGATTTAAGTGCCCTTTAAAGGACATAGTAACTTGGCGAATCGATATTTCAGTGAACTGGGTTAGAGATGCCCTCAAAGTTGGACAGCTCATTAGGTGAAACGTGTGGTCAGTGCCTTTAAGTGCCTGCTGGCCCAATAAATAGGCAATTGTTTTCCACACACTTGAGCTGAGATGCGCTTACCGAACTAATGTAAACGCTTTGCAGCGTGATTAATATGCTTTCAGCTCATACATAGATGTGTGCGTTTATAGTCCTGCCAAGTATGTAGTTGGTAAGTTCTGCCTATATACGAACTGGGGCGGCCAAAATTTTGCGCTGTCTGGCTTCGTGTCGTGTGCGAGTTAATTTATAGACTTATCAACACTTAATCACCGGAAAAATGGCATGGCGCATGTGTGTAAAATGCACACAATATTACGTATACGCAGAAATATATCCCAACTCCATTGCCACGCATGTTGATTACTTGTCTTTTACCAGAGCCCAGAGCCCAGAGCCGAGAAAAGAGATCCAGAAACCAGAAATCAGAGACAGAGGCTTAATAGTTGTTAGTTAGTTGTGCGTGCGGTTCGTTCTTTCATTCCTGTCCTCTCTCTCGCTTCCTTGGCGTAACGCATTTGCCGTAATTTATACTTTATAGCCTACCAAGATATGAAAAGTCACACACACACACACTCGCATAATAACTGAGGCTATATTTTTTCAGCGGCCGTTCAACATGTTGACTTTTATGCCATTTTCTGCGGTTACCAAGCTAACTCTGGTCAGACATTTGCTGTGTTGTTATTGTGGTTGTTGTTGTTGATATTTATGCGTGCATATAAATAACGTGTGGCACTGTGTGCGGGTTTATATTATTAGATTTACGTTGTTGTTGCTCTATAAACTGCCACTGCTGCCACTGCCACTGCCACTGCCACTGCCACATGCCAAAATATTTAAATATGTATCTACCACAAAAGAGTTGACTGCATAATTGGGGCGACCTTCAATCATACTTGGGACTCGAAACTGTTAGCCAAGTTCATAACACGCATTCACCATAAAATAGCCAACATGCAGATACGTCTAGCAATTGGCCAGGACAATTGCTGGCGATTTGCTGGCCGCATCAATTCCCAAGCTATGTCTTATATACAAATATCTGAATCCTCATGGCTACTCTGGCAATTGCACGCGTGCTCAATCTGTGACATATGTACGACTACGGGGATTGTGTTTGCTGATTCCAAACACACAAACACACATACACACACACACACATCCACACACATCAAGACTTTCACTCTGTTTGTCTATCTAACTGTCTGTCTTTGCCTAATGATTGCAACAACGTGACGCATGGGCATTTGTATACCCTGTGCTCATGAACTGTCATCAATATGGCATGCCTTGTTTGTGAATTTTGCAGCAGCTATATTAAATGCCATTACAGCAAAAAAGTTTAGCAGATCACGTCTTCATATAGTATAATATATTTTCTACTTAGCCGAAGGGCCAGCAGCCAGTGCTACATTAAACAAATTAGATGTAGTTTTATTGTTGTGTCTAGCTCTAAATAAATAAATAAATAAATATTATTATCTTCTGAAAGGGGTTTTATTATTATTATTATTATACACAGTTTACTTATAATGTAAAATTATAAATAAACTAAAAACTATGGCTGCTAAGGCCTTGAGCTATTGTGGTGCAAATTTAGGATTAACTTATCTAGTTTGTTTATTAAATTATAATTAATGACTAATATTAACAGTGTATTTACAGAGATTCTCTGAAAGGGGTTTTTTTAGGTCATTGTAAATATTTGTTATTTTTTTTTAACATTTTAAATTTTATTCTTATTTCATTGAACAGCCTTCTTTGGTTTTTAGTTTAAGTAGTTCTTGTATACATAGCTTAAATTAAATTTAAGTCTTTAATAAAATAACAGATACATTAAAAAAAGCAATACCACTGAAAAGGTCTAGCAGATCCTATGACAAACGTCTTCGTATAGTTTAACAGCAAGTAACATATTATGTGATTTGGTCCGAAAAGGGTTTCTTAAATAATGGATTCTGAAGTTCAGATGACGTAAAATTAAGCATGACAACTATATATTTCCATAACTTGAATATGATTATTCAATCAAAGGTATACACCTTTCTTTGTTTTTGTTTTATATAATGCTAATTTAAAGTTAAGATTAAGAGTTAATATAATTCTAAGTATGGCTGCCAGAGCCTTCAGCTAGCGAGGTTTGGCTGTGATTGAAAAATTAACACAGAAGTTAATAGAAATAAAGTTTTTCTGCCTTCATCTGCAGCGAGTACAAGGAGTATAGAATCAATAGAATACATTTGATAGTGAGTAAGTAGTCTTTCAGAACGAATATGAGGCAGACTGGCTGGCTTTAGGTAGAGCGAAGATGGCCAATTATGAAAGTGAATTTGCATTTAAATTGAATATCACCAACTGGAATTCCAAGAATTTCATTCGCATTCTTTTCTTTCACTCCAAAATTATCATAACAACTCAAAAAGATGACATATAAAACAATATTCATGAGAGTTTCGAATCGATTGCTCAGAAATATGTGAAACTGAATCGAAACTGAAATTGGGAACAGACAAGAATTTTCTAAAATGAAAATAAAAAACCTTTTTAGCAGCTCAAACTTGTTATAAAAATATGACTGCACAATGTTGACTATACTTGTTGTTGTTTATCTACAGCGTATGTGCTAGTCGAGCACTCTCGCTAAGTGTTTTGCTATTTGTGTTTCTTTTTCGTTTAGCCGCAATATTTTTTGCGTATTGCATTTGGGCTGATCTTTATTGTTGGCTGTTTGGCAAACATGTGCGTTGGCAGCTTGATGAAGTATTGTTTATGGATCATAAACTGATTTGCTTATTCGGAAAGGCGCGTCTGGCACTTGCCAATTTTGTTTACGTGTTTTGCATGCAAGTCGCCCAGCTTGGTTATTGAATTTTGCCCCGTGGCCGCCTTATTGAATTCGGTAGCTTCAAAAAAACACGCAACATTTTGACGCCACCAATTTGGGCGCTAATTGCTTCAGGCCAAAAAACAAAACACACACACATACACATATAGAGGCCGCACAACCCACGCGTTGTATACCCAGCTTTCAAAAGCGCCATTAAAAATTGATTTATTTTTAATTATCAGTGACGTGCCGCAAAATAATAAATAAACGTGAAAATTTATTGCAGCGTCAACGAGCGACAGCCAGAAACCAGAAACCACCAACCAGCAACCAGACCCCAACAATCGCGTGCGTAGATGCCCCTATTTGAGTAGATTCCTATATTGTATTATGTGATGGTTGGGGGATATACTCACATGCTACGTACAACACATATGCCTACCATGTGGGAAAATATTTATAACAAAACCATATAGACATACGCCCATACATGCAAGGGTTGTCTGGCATGTTTAACACATACGCTGCTAATTTTAATGGATCTAAACATAGTTTTGGTAGCTGCCTGTTGTTGCAGCTGTCGCTTGCAACCAAAAGTGGCACGAAAATTGCATTCAAAATTAAATTATCATAGCTGTTGTCGCGTTGGCCGCCTGTTGCCTTTGTTCCAACATCCGACACCCAGACTTCTGATTTCCAACACATTTTACTAATTTATTAACTAAACCAAACATTGGTAACAGCAGCAGCACGCAAATATTTGACTAACTCCCATCACTGAATTTTGTGTGTCCCATAGGCGTGTGTTTCACAAAACGCTTTCGCCACCATCCTGTTGGAAATGTCGCAAAATAACTTAAAAGTGTGCAAATCGAATATTTTACTTGAATGTGCATTAAAATTGATTTTGGAAATATGTTATAAATGTTTTTTAGGCGAAATATTTCGTTTAAAATACGTTATGTGGAATTGAAAATACACAAAAATAGCGCACAACGATTTTCCCGCCCGTGGAGGCAATTTTTTCAAATATTTCAACCACCTCGCCCATTGTGTTTTCGTGTAGAGCTTTGAAAATAAGTTTGAAGCCAATTGGACAATTATCAATTTTCGATTATCGAATTACAGAGTGTTTCACCAATTTTAAGACAATGCGAATGAACTTTCCAAGATCGGTGAGACACGTATCGAATTATTTAATATGTCGAGTTTTGAAAATGAGTCTGAGCCAGATATGAGTAAAATTAGACTTTTCCGCCCATAGGGGTGGATTTTCCAAAGACGGTGGAAAATGAGCTCAAAGTTAAATTAGTTGGTAAACAATAGAGGTTCATACAACAGTGTTCCGCGATTTTCCACGCTTGTGCGTGGAATTTTCTAAAATCCCGTCATAGAGGGAAACTAATGTGCAAATGTGAGTATCCTAGTTGTTACGGTTTGGACTCTGCAATGATTGCCCATCAGTCAGTCAGTCACCAATCAGGAGAAACTGTTTTATATATATATATCGATTGGAAAATCAGCTCTCGAGCAATATATCGATTATATACAATGCTTTGTTGTGCCTGTAGTCTGTACTTTTAAAGAGAGGCGTCTATCAAGAATATAATTCCCGAGTATCTCGCCAGGCTTTTTTTATCCACCCATATGTACTGCCAGCTCACAAATATTAACTAATATGTGTTCAAATTTCATTTCCACTTAATTGAAATTAATATTGAAAATGGAAACATATTCGATAGAAACTTATCGCTATATATTTATTAACTGAAATTAGTTGAAATTTAATCTTCGACATGACTTAAATGGTCTGCACAAATGTTTTATTGAAACACATGCGAATATTTAAAGGACCTTACATTTTATGCAGCGAAAACGCACACACACACACACTCGCACACATACACATGGCATGTTTTTTTGTGGCTTGACGCATTTAATGAATTTTTCATGTCATCGTCATTTGGCTGTGTGTACTGGGCCAGTTTTAAATAATTCAATGCTCAACTTTGCTTACCGCATTGCCATTCAAATCAATTTTTGATTTGGCAGTATTACAGTTTTTCAAGCGCCGCATTTGATGAAGGACAATGCAATTAAAAAAATTGTTGAAATTTTTCCGTTTGCAATTTTTTTTCTGTACATTTTCCATAACATTCTCCATGGAATAATAATTTATTTACAGGGCTTTTCCTGCGTGTGGCTGAATGGCGTCGTAATTGATACGCTAAACTGCATAACGCTGATTATTACATTTACATGAAAATGCATAAATGAATATCATGCTGAATATAATAGGAATATATAATAATTTATTTGAGATATGCATTTTTAAAGCAAACAATATGTATTTAACAATATTGTGAATTAAATTTGCAGCTAAGCTCTATTGCCATATTAAATTACTTATAAATTATTGTTTTCAAATTAATTGTGTACAAAAATAACTAATTTTTGAGCGACTTTTGATAGAACTATAATTGTTTTGTTTCGTATTTAATTTGTTGGTTATATTTAGTCGAAATTTCATGGATTCGAAATCTGTTGAAATGTAATTTGAAATGTTGTAATTTATGAATTGTGTGCACATAAAATGCAAAAATGCCAACCAACAAAAAAGAAAGGTAATTAGAATTCATGACACGTGCTATGAAATATCACACATACGCAGTGTGGTATACGAGTCGAGTAGCAAATGGCAAAGTCACAGCTATGGCTAAATGTGTGCCAAGTTGATTTACGATTTTGAGAAGTACGCACACACACTCACATACACTTTTATAGAAAATAAGAAGAAATGGCAGCAAAAGCATTGCCAAGTAATTTATGACAATGCGCTAGCCGCAAAAACTCGAAGCTGCAATCAAAGCCAAATGGCTAAGGCCAAAGCCAGAAACCCCATATAAATGTCAAGAATCTAACGATAGATGCCTCAAGCAGCGGCAGTTGCATTACTCCTGCTACTGCTACTGCCACTGCAACCCCCTCCAGCTCCAGCTCCAGCTCCAGCTCTCAAGACGGTGGCAGTTGCATTAGTTGCTGCTGTTGCCTTCTAAACAAGCCGCAAGTCCAATGAGGCAGCCTGCAGAAGTGTCACATTGTTGTTGCTGCTGCTGTTGCGGTGAAAATTTATGCAGCTTTTGCATGTAAAATGTGTGTGTGTGTATACGTATGTCTGTGTGTGTGCCTGTTGGTTGTGCCGTGGCTTTTAATGGCGTGAAGTCAACGGCGCGTAAAACAGTCATGAAGTATCTTAATAAATTACTTTGGGGATTTTGGTGCACAATTTTTAATATTGCTGCGAACTGAGCACGGCGGCAACTGGCAATGTTTTCAGCCGAGCGCCAGACGACGACATTGCTGATGTACACACACACCCACAAACACAAACACACACACACACACACACACATAGTACACAGTCTACAGTCAGGTCGTGGGTGCACGACAGTTGCTTGACATTTCGAATTTAATGAAATTTATGCAATTTTTCTTATTTGCCAAATGCACTTCGGCCGCGTCGCCGTCAACAGCGCAGTCGACGTCAGCAGCGATGCGGCAAAACACAGAGCAATGCATCAAGCGGGTGGCAAATGGGGTGGGCTCTTTGGCTTAGACTACTATAGACAGCAATGACAGTTATGTATGACAAATGCAACATTCAATGCATAAAACTCTGCCAGCCAACTAATCAGCCTTGCAGCCTGTCACTCTTCATCCTTTCTACGTAAGAGTTATTATTTGAAAAACTCATCCTTTTGAATTATTTGTGTATTCTATTTCAAAATTGTTATATTTTGTAACACTCTGAAATTTCTCGTCATACTCAAAGAATAACAAGCATATCTATAAACCAAACTGCTTCTATTGTTCAACAAATATCAAATATCTGAAGTTTAGAAAATAAATATCTGATCTTTTGAGTAGTTCATATAGTTTCCTCGACTTCTGCATGCTTTGATTTAAAATTGTATTGAAAATTGCACAAATTTCATTATTTTACAGCCTTGTAAATGATTGAACAATACTAAAGCTGCTAAAAGGCATGTTTAAAATGGAGTTTAAATAACACAAACAAAAATAGTTTAAACGAAGGATACATAAATAAAATTGTCAACAAAAATGTGTGTGAAAACACAAAAATTGTTGCATTTTTCTTTTAAACAATATGTGTTAGCTAACAGCAAAATTGTCAAAGAATGTTTTGTTTTGTCGATGTAGAACTTTTTTGTACTTTGTAATCTTTCTGATATGGTTTTTGTTGTAAAAATATTGAATTTAGGCTGGCAAGTTTACATACATTTTGTATATGCGTTTTATAATATTTGATTTTTTCTGACGTGCCTTTCGGGTTTATTAAATAAGTTTGTGTGTGTGTGTGGGCTTAGAGTTTGTTTTAACTGAGAAAGTTTTATGCCTGTCTGACAGGCAGGGAAAACAAAAAGTTTCCAAACGTATTTGTGAGTACCTTAAAAATGTAAAGCCAAGTCAAAGTCCTTCTGAACATAGCCATAATTGGAGAGCTTGGCTAGGTGTGCGAATAACTGGGAACTTGTTGATTTAAGCCAGTGAACGGGGTCTTTGAGTTGGGTGGGTCCTGCCTAATGATGATTATTTCTAGTCCATTCCCATTTAGCGCTACTCCTTTGTTGCTGTCAGTCGCCCAGGCGCCCCTCGTCCCACTATAAAGGACAACATTACATTTTCATTGTTGGCCAGCCAAGCGCAATGGCTTTGGCTTTGGCTTTGGCACTGGCTTGGCTTTGGCTTTGGGCCGTGCCGTTGTGTTTTTCTGGCTTATGCTTTCAACGGATTTTGGCCAGGATGCCGCACAGAATGCTACGAAATGTCGTCGTGGTGTCATTTGGAATCGACACACAACACAAGATGAAGAAAAAAAGAAAATGCAGCTTACTGCTGGGCAAGGACAACAGCTAATGTCCTCGTAGCTGCTAAAGACTCGCCAGCCGAGTTAATGAAACCAATAAATTAATTTTAATGATTGCACACAGATACTTGGACACACTCACACTGGCGAAGCACTACTTACACAGATGCTAAGGACACGTTGCGGGATGGAGTAGGGAGATGTAGGTGTGCAGTTTGTGCTGCGTCAGCTGGTGTCCTTTTGGGGCGTGGCACTTGCCATAAGTAATTGACAAAATCTTAATTAGTCCTTGGCATGTCCATTCAATGGCTTCCCGTTAGTTAGCCTTCGAGTTTAATTAGCTGCTGCTGTTTGAATTTAATCAAATTAAAAATGCCAAAAGCGCCTGCGGTGTGCGTCCTTGCAAAAATTAAACGTGCCTATTAAAGGACAATCGCTTTAGTTTAATCAAACATTGATAAACTAATACGCATGTCAATTAACCTGTGTGTGTGTGTGTGTGTGTGTGTGTGTGTGCCAGTGTCAACTTAATCAATTTATCCCATTGAAAGCGCCTGTCCAATATCCTGCGATTGTGTGCATGTGTGCGTGTGTGAGCTTGCATAGAAAACAAACTGCAAGCAGTTGACGCTTAGAATTTTCCACTTGCACTTGCCAACTGCCACTTGAAGCTATAAACTGTGAAGAGCTCTTCCGGCTCGACAGCAACATCAGCATCAGCATCGGCATCGGCTACGGATGAGGCAGCTGCCCCATTGAGTGTCCTTGAAACTGACTACAGCTGCAACTGCAACTAGTGTGCATATATGTGTGTGTGTGTATCCACTCAGTCGGATGCTAGAAAAATGTGCATAATTCAGAGGAGAGCAACTAAGTTGTAGACTTTTATTGAACTAGCCTGCCAGAGGCCAATTCAATTGCCAGCCATTTAATTATAGCACTTATAAGTAATGCAAAGCTATTGAGAGAGGTCTCGATAATTTTTAATGTCAATCGTTAGTTTTAGAGCAGTTACAGAGCTTGAATTAACTACTATATTTAGTTATTTCTTTTATTCAATTTCTTTTAATTTTTTATTTTGTAATGACATTTCATTTAATTAACAGTGAACATCTCATACAAAAGTATGAATCGTAAGAATGACAAGAATATCTACAAATAAGAGCTTCAATAAATATTAATATTAAATATAATTGAATTTATGCAATTATTCTAAAATGTGTAGATAAGATTAAATAATTAATTAAGTGTTATACAATTTCAATGGATTAATAAAGTTGATCAGAGAATAACAACCGTTCTACACTCAGAAGATTAAATGCCCTTAAATTTAGAAAATCGTCATACTTTTGTAGACAAAGGCAGTTAAGCTTATTTCTTTTCTGAATTTAGGAAATATATTTCTCAAATTTAGAAAGTATTTCTATTAAACAGGAATTTTTTCTGGCTTTTAGGGTGAATTTTATTATAAGGCGATTTTCTCAATTCAATGGCATTTATTTTTCTGGGTGTAGTACTAGAATTATCAGAATAGAATCTATTCCGAGTTTCCACTAACAATTCATGCATTATTCGTTCTTCAGAAATTTTAAAATAAAAATAAAATAAATAAAACATGAAATTTATATTAAAATGATACCAAGTCGTGCGATTAATAACATAAAATAGAAATATAAATCTTGTACTTAAAATAGGCCCAAAAGAAACTAGAAGTAGAATTAGTTTGGAGGTGCAAAACTCAGTCAGGTCAATATAATAAATAAGATGGGCGAGTATAGTATAAGAGTCTAAATATAAATATAAATAATTTATTAAAATATAAATATGTAACAGACTCCCTGAAGAAGGCGTATCAATAAGCGAACAGCGTTTAAGTAGTTTTAATAAAAATGATGAAGAAAATATTTATTAATTTATTTATTTTTAATTTTGTATATTTTTTATTAAGCAAGTTTTCTGCTACCTATTGTGGCAGCTTCAGCAAGCTAAAATAAATTACATTGGCCTTATCAACTAGAAATCACAAGTTGGTTTTTATTGTATACCTAACTAAGGTAAACTAAGTAAAAATGTTAGAAACCTTGCAGTATTTCCTGACAATTTTAAACAATAATTTCTCAACATATTCAAGATTATTGTGTTCTCAAGAGACTGAGAACAGACTTCGAATTTAGGTATTTAAAGAACAAGAACAGTCTTAAATTGAGTATTCTGTGCACAGATCATGAAATTTGGACCTAATACAGCTCGACCTCGACTTAATTGTATAGAACTTAATTAGAGGCTGTTGAGAAGCCACAAAATGTGCACTTTTAATAATTAAATCGATTGGCAGCGAGTCCTGTCGGTTGGTGTACGCCATTTGGGCTGCTTCCGGCTTAACTTCGGCGTTGTCGAAATGTCAAAGTAATGCCGCTTTGTGCAAAGGGTTTAAATTAAATTAATTGACGAACACTTGTAAAGTAAATTAAAATTGCCTGACTGTTTGACTGGCTGACTGGCTGTCTGACTGACTGACGATTGTTCTTGTTGTCATCGTTAAAGAGATTATAAAGGGTCAAAGGATAGCTGCGATTGCTCATAATTGCCAGGCGCCTGCGGCCAGGGCCAAAAAAGCTAACCAATTGATGTTTTTGTCTGTCCTTCACTTGTATTCAAAGACACACACAAACACACACACACACACCCAACCACACACAGACACACACCCACAGAGATAGCTGACATTTGGTTGTCAAACTAATTAAATTTTTGCTGGCCAGCAGCAACAGAGCCAAATTGGCGCCTCAAATTGGTAATTAGCCCCGGCCCGAAGTGCAACTCAAACACGTAAAAGAAAACGAGGCAAGCGTGGCCTGGTCCACTTGGCCTGCTGCTGCTGCTGCATGCCACATGCTGCAATTAGCCAACTGAGTTGCAGTTGACAATCAAGCAAAAGGCAAACGGCGCCAAGCGGCTGACAACGCGTATATCCTTTGTGTGTGCGCATCCTTCAACACTGTGGCAGAGTTTGGGGTAGCTGCCTAATTACTTGTAAGTTGGCGAATTTGTGGCAAGGCGCTTGTCCTGCAGCTCAACCAAATTGAATTTCACCCACACTGCGGTCAATTCAAGAGCAAGCACGAGCACGAGTCAATGACAGTGGCACTCAGCACGCCCATGTCTGCCGGATGCTGACATCGCGCACATGCACATCCGCATCCGGTTTCCTGTAGCGACAACGATAACGACGCCTTCTTGATTGCCAGCGCGTAATTATTTTTTAAGCACTTTGTCTGCCTGCGAAATTAGACTTAACTAAGCCAATTTTAACATTTTTTTTTTTCTTTTTAGTGTTTACTTTGGCGAAATTTGAATAGCAGGCAACCAATGCCGAAGTTGGAGGGTCACACACACACACACACCACACACACACACAAACACACACACACATACACATACACATATTTGGGTGTATTCTCTTGTTGTCGCTTCTCTCGGTTTTCACTTGGCTTCTTTTTTTTTGGGTTTTATTTTGCTCGGCTGCTTTGTCCAATTAGTAACAGTTTGGGTTACGATTTCATTTCTTTTATTGTGCTCGTTATCCTTTTTATTTTGCCTGGCTGTTGCCGCTGCTGCCTTTCAGTACAGCACAAATTTGATATCCTTGTTATGGCAAATTGTTGTATGTACTCGTACAATTATTTTGCTGCCATTGCGTGTGTAGCAGCTATCCCCCAGCCCGTTGCCCGTTGCCCCTTGCTATCGAATTGTATTTATGTGTATTTATGCTGTTTCACAGAACGTCAGTGCACTCACACATTCTCTCCCCACTCTCGGCCCACTTGCCGCTTTCTTCATTGTCCTGGCGCTACAGTATTGTCGCCCCTTCGATTATTTATGATGCTCGCTTGCAGCGCCGCACTCCCAACGGGGCCTGTGGCCAAGTTTTAGTAGTCATCGTTTGCCCAGTAATAAATTTATGCTTTTTTATTTCCTCCTGTCATAATTTTACCCTCAAATACACACACACTCGCATACACGCGCGCTTATAAAGTGCTTGGGCATTTCTCTTCGCATCGTATATTTCCTTTTGCGCCTCCTTGCGCCTTCACCCTTCCCATCCTCTGGCCCGTCCGAGCCTGTCTAAAAATTTTTCCAATTGATAAATTATTTTATGGCAAATACACAAATTTTCTCATACGCATGGACTGCGTGTGCTATGTATCCTGTGTATCCTTTGCGTGTGGTTTTTGTTGTTGTGGTTTTGCTTTTCGATTTTCCCTTTGGGTGGCTAGCATTGGCTGTCCATTCGGTGGCTGCTGGCTCCTTGCTTATTTCCTAGCACATAAAAAACTCTGCATGTCCTTATATGAGCATAAGTAATATCCCTGTGTATTCTTGCATATTTCCGGCTATATCCTTTAGGCCTGGGCCCGCAGCTGTGAACGTCCTGGCTTGTCATTGGCACGGACATTGGTCTTTGGACTTCATCTAGCCATCACTCGACTCCTGCACGGCTCAAACACATAAAATCAATCATATTTGCGGGATATTTTTTTTCCTTCACGAGCTGGTTTTTTGCTCTTTGCTCGAACCGTAACTTCTTTTTATCCTTTTTGTGTTTACTTGCGCTTCAATTTGTTGCTTCGTTTATCTTCTGCTGTGGTCTTAGTTTTCATCTGTCTTTAATGTGCTCAAGATTTATATGTGGTCCCTAGGCATAGCTTTAGCTTTAGCTTCTGCTTTGATATAATATAGTACAGGGTATCTGGCAGTCTCTTTAGCTGCTCGTTTTTTGCGCCATTACGCAGGCATATAACAAATTTGAATCAATTTGTAAAACATTTAAGTTTTTCCTTATGCGCAGCTCCTGAAAATATGCAGCATTAATTTTAATAGAATTGTTTATGGGCCGCATATGGGCGGGAGGACGTAAGGGCGGCTGGGCGGTTGGGGCGGCGGGGCACTGCGGTGCAAATGATGCGCAGTTAGTTTATTTTTCTTCCATTTTTTTTGTCGCTTCGCTGTTTGCTCCATTTTGTGTGTCATGCATGGAAAACTGCCATGTCATATTAAATGGAGAGGTCGCTAAAAAAGGAAATGCAGGCCAAAAACAAATAAAAAAAAAATAGAGAAAGAGCAGAACCTTCCAGCGTAAAGCCGCGCCAAATCAAAGCCAACAATATTTTTTCGGGATTATTTCAGTTGGCTTGCCGTTGACTGCACATAGACAGTCAGATAGCTGAGGGGTAGGTAGAGCTTTGGGGGGTCTTTCTCCATGCTCCGTTGTCACACAAAAAAATATGGCGCTACGTTCCAAAATTTCTGTTAATTTGGCAGCGTGTCCTGTGTGTTTTTGCCAGCCTTTTGCCTTGCATCGTTTACATTTTTTACGCTTTACTTGAGTTTTATTTGTGCGCCACTTTTTTGCCAAAAATTACAAAAAGTAGAAAATAACACAAAATATAAAACTGCAGCTCCCCTCTGTCTATGGCTGCCCCGCACAGACCCACAGACTGTGTGCAGATATGCAAAACGAAGCTCGCACATAAATTATAGTGTTTGGTTTGGTACGCTTATTTGCATAGGAATTATGTATTTGGGCACGACGGTTTAGCAGCATTACACAACACACAAATATACACAAATACATGTAAATAATACACACACACATACATACACACTTTGTGGTTATAGTGAAAACTAACGCATATCGTTTTTACTTCTATTTTGCAGCTATAAATTTGGAACGCCCCAGGAAAATGCATTGCAGCAGAACAAGCAATTAAAACAAAGAGAGAGCCGAGTCGAGAGCTGGCCCCCGAGTCCTGCCTGAGTCCTGCCTGCGAGTGGGTCGCTTGGACTCGCCTGTATCGCTGTGCTAAAAACCTATTTTGAATAATTAAAATTCCGTAAGTGCTGCTGCAAGACGGCAACAACTTTTGCAACAATCTGCGGCAAGGAAAGTCCGTGTGTGTGTGTGGAACAATGAAATAATTAATTCAATGCAACTGAATACTCCACGAAACTGCTGCAAATTCAATTGAGTGCACCAGCCACAACAGGAAGACCAACAAACACAGCGACTAACTAACCAAACCAAACCAAACCAAACCAAACCTAACCGAACCAAACCGAGCTAAATAAAACGATAGCAAGCAGCAGCAAAATGGCGAAACACAGGCCAATGCCAACAATTAGCCAATACAAAGACTACCGAAGACATATCCCGGCCAGGACACAGCTGTCTGAGTTCCTGCCCCGTTTGCTGCCCATTGTCATCGCCTTGATGCTGCTATCACAGCACTGGGAGTGCGGTAAGTTAGCCAAAGATTGAAATACAATACCTGAGCAGGCACTAGATACCAGTTACCAGTTAACAGTTCCCTCCCTGAAGTCCTTAGCTCTATCAGTCGAAAAGTAAGAGACGCAACCGCTAAGCCATTCAATTGACAGGCGAGCAAATTGTGCATGGCAGCATGTCCTGCAAATATCCCTGTCCGTGGGCCCGTTGAATTAAACTCAGTCTTGTAGATAAATATTTCAAAAGCGAAACTTAAGCAATTAATTTCGCTAATTGCTTTTCTTCGCTCCGTTTTTGTTCCAAGATTGGCAAGGGCAGTAGTAGCCTCGAGTTTAGCATTCAAATGCATTTTGCCAGTTGCTGCAATTCAAGGACTCAACTTTGCCGCCGCACAAAACTCAATCTGACATTTATGCGAATGTCCACGGAATCAAATAAGAGTAATGACATTGCCAGCCATATAAACGAAGGAATGAACGTACCAACAGCCAACAGCCAACAGCCAACAGGCAACGACCCAGCCAAGGATCATCTTGCCAGCTCCTGGGAGCTCTGTTCCCCCAGTTCACAGACAGTGCAATGTCCTTTGGCTACTCAAACATTCCAGTGGCTATTAGTATTCATATCTTGACTGAACTAAACTGAAAGCTTAAACTGCTTCTTGGTTTGTGGGGTTCTGGGGTTCTGGGGTTGTGGGGTTATGGGGGCTGGAGGGTTCGGTTTTTTAAGACCCTCTGCTCAACGTTCGCTTGCATTTTCATTTCGTGCCAGAATTGCTGAAAAAGATGCAATTAAATTTTAGGACAAGGGGCAAAAGCAGCGACTCTGCGAATGGAATATTGGAGTTCTTTACACAGTCAGTGTCCTTATACCCTTGCAGAGGGTATGTAAACTTTGTACAAGATTTTGATAAGGACGACAATCGACTTAGTTTATTATTTCAGCTATGCAGGTCAAAAATATTCTCGATAATTTAGATGAAGTTGAATAGGCCCTGACAGCCATTACTGATTCACACTTGTCATATAGTTTTAAGTATATGATTAGTTTTTAAATAAAGAAATAATGAAATATTTATATATTTATTTTGAATGTGGAAGATTTTGTTTATTAATATTGTAAATTTGTGTCTAGTTGCCAAATTAAAGATTTTATTCTGATTCACTCCATGATTTGCCGCATATTTTCAATAAGTGAAACCAACTCTTGATTAGTGTGACCAAGTTTCTTAATCAAGCAAAATCTCACATAACGATTATATGATCGATAACAATATTTATCATTAGACACAAAGTAATCAATAGTGGTATTCCTAGTTCACAATAAGTTGTTACGTTTAATGGAGTAAGTAATAATGGTATTACTAGTTTACAGAGTCACTACGTTTACAATTTTAATATATTGTTTAGAATTCGGAAACCTCTAAATATAAATTTTTGAATTTTGCTGTTAGTCATTGAGTTAACTTATAATGTAATAATGTATAATGTAGTAGAAACTTAGATTTTTCTTCTTCTTTTCCTTGAACATATTCAAATGTATTTGTAAGAAACATCCTAGCCTGTTCCCATTTCCGGGAACATTTCATTCCGATTACTATCTAATATACGAGCAATCTCTTTGTTGTTTTGAATGTATCCGATAGTTTTCATCCACTGAGAAATACTTTTCAGCCCGAATTTAATTATCAAAATAAGATCCCATAACAATTTCAACTCCAAATGGTTCGATCGGAATTAGAAGTGGTAATATGCCGAATGTTAAATGTGATTTCGATTCGATTTATTTATCTTATCTGCCGGATATAAACTGTCAAGGGTCGGTCAGTGAAAAAAAAAAAGCTAACAATCTTACTGAAACTGATCAATTAAAGATATTATTACCTTTTATAAAAATTGATCAAATTTAATTAAAGGAATATAATAGAGGTGTCTTGAAAAGGAGTTTTAAATTTTTTAATTTGCAGCTCTGAGTTCTCATAAGGTTCAGCTATTCTAGAATAAATTTAGATATGTCTGCAAGGGTGTTTTGTATTCGGCAATCTGCTCTTTGTAGTTTTTTCTCTATTTCTCGGTCGCTTTATCAGTTTTCCCTTACTTTCGTATGCGGTTGCAGCTGCTGTCAGTGGCAAGAACGCATTATTAATTTATTTTTCAACTTGCAAGATGAATAAGCAAAGAGCACGAATTTCCTTCGACTGGCGCTAGTATAGCAAGTACAATTTTCTATTTAAATGTCGCTATGTACCGCTCTGTTCAGCACCCCTTGTACGCCAGCGTGCCCCTTGCTGCTGCACTACCACCATTTGCCAAGTCATTTTGCATGCAGTTGTGCAGCAGCATTGGGAAGTTAACAAACGTCGACGTGCTTCGAACGGGCTTCAATCTGCTGTCCATCACCGGCTTCAATCGTGATGTTGTCGCTGTCTGAGTGCACAGCGCAAGGAAATAAAATCCAAAAGTGAATAATGAACCGCAAATAACTTTACTTTGTGTTGGCAAGTTTGCACAGCAGACACCACACAAACCACCCACCGCCCACCACCAAGCAGCAGCCATCGGCAGCCATCAGCATCCGCTTTTAACCAAATCCAAGTAGTTGCACACCCGTCGCCCCTCGCTGTTGTTTCAATTGCTGCGGGACGTTTGTCTGCGCTATCAGCTAGCAGCAACATCAGCAGCAGCAACAGCAGCAACATCAGCCAGCAGCAGCAGCAGCAGCAACAGCAGCAACTGCCACAAAAGTTGTGTCAGTGTCAGTAACAATTATTTCGGTTTGTAGTTAGTTGAGTTGAGTACTCGGTTTTCTATTTTTTTTTTCGCCCGCTGCTTTTTGCTGATGCTTCAAATATTTGCATTTTGCGGTTGCTGCCCCCGCATCCGACCCCTGGGGTTTATTATTTGCCAGCGATGAAGTGCAAATCGTTTTATGCATACAAAATGATGAAGAGCTAATCTAACTGAGTTCTTTTTTAAACACGAATTTGTGTCACAAATCACACGAGTAGTTTATCTTAGGCCCTTGGGGCACAGCAATATTTATACCCAGAAATTATTTGGGTCTTATAAGCTGTCCAGCTCAACTAATCAACTTGACGCAGGTAGTATGCGAGTTACCTGAGAAACTTTGCCACAACTTTCGATTTTGAAAACTTTCCCTAGCTGTCTGAGATAACAGCTCAATGTAAATTTATTAACTACTTGCAAATAAATCAGCACAAAAATAAAGAAACCGAATATGATAAACTCGAAACTTTTTGAAGGTGTGGTTGAGCAGGGACTATAAGGACGATAAGCCAAGTCAACCGTTAAAGTTACGCCCGCAAAAAAGGATATTGACATATGACTAAAATGCCAACAAATGTAAATGCAAAGGCTTTTAGGGACAGTGGGCCTATGACTCGTTCACAGTCCTATATAAAGGGTATATTCAGCTGATATTTATATTGTATGATAGGGACTGTAATCATTATAATAATATTATAATAAATATACATAATTTATTTTAAAAATTAATTAAAAAAAAAATTATTTAAAATATTTTACTCCCCCACCAAAAAAAAAAACAAAAAAAAAATTTTAAAAAACCATTTTAACCCAAAATAAAAAAAAAAAATCTATTTATAATTTTTTCAATTTATATTCAAAATATTGTTAGTTATGAAAGTATGAATACATTATTTTGTTTAATTTTACATAGTAACATCATTTAGAAGTCTTATTAAACACTCTAGACTACGTCCTAGTCCTGAATGTACTAAGCTCCGCTTCTCTCAACTTCGCTATCTGCATAAGAGTAGCGATCATTGTTCTACCTGTTTTTTTACCTGGCTTGGGAATAACATACTGAAAGCCTAATTATATTATGCACTGCTCATCGCCACAACCTTTAAAATAAAACAAAAACCAAGCGAATATGCTGAGCTTAAAACTTTTAAATGGTGCTCGCCTAAACATATAGAGCTTCAGAGCAAGCGTGACTTTGAAACGATTTAAAGTTATCTTAGCGATGCCTACAGGGTATTTTCGAGTCTGGCAATCTGTGCTGCATTCCAGTCACTTGTTGTAGGTGCGGCTGTGTCAAGTATTTGCACTTGCGCTAAGCAAAATTTACGCGCATTTGTTTGTACGACTTCGGAGAATTGCGCGGCAGCGTTTTTCTCGCTCAAGTGAAAATCGATGAGCTGTGTGTGTGTAGGTGTGTGTGTGTGGGAGTGTGTTAGTAACAATGTGTGTGTGTGTGTGTGAAGTGTGCGTCGCGCTGTTGGCATTGTTGTTTGGTCACAATGTTTTCTTTTTCCGCTTGGCATGGCTTTTTATTGCTTTTCTTTTCTTTCCTTTTTTTGTTGTATGTGCCATTGCTGGTGGCTGGTGTCATGAGCAAACGAGCGGCATTTGAGCAAATAAACTAGACCTGCCAGCACACACACACACACACACACACACACACACACACACATACAAGCACGGCAACTGACACACACACGCACACACTTTAGGAGACTCAGTCTTAAGCCCTTGGCATCCTGTGGTTGTGCTGAGCTGCTTCCATCAAAACCCTCAACATCCGCAGTGCCAACGTCAACGTCATCATCTCCGGCTACCTCTCCCCCTGCACTCTGACTACGTCTTGAATCATTATGGGCTTCGTCTGCCACTTCACAAAATGCACACAAAAATCTTCAACTTTATCTCGTCAATAACTTGAAGAGCAGCCCTCCAGATTCGCCTGCTTCTCGCTCCTCCACCTGCTGGGCTATGCTCATAGTAGTTCCACAGCCAGCCCAACTCTTACGAGTTGCCTGTGACTTGTACATCCTCCCTGCGCTTTGAGATCCTTCGTCATCCAGGCCCGTTCAGTGCTCAATCATTTATTGATAAAAATTTGCCGCTTTACATATTTTGCAGCTTGTATTTTCGGCACGTGCTGCGGTTGCAGTGGTGAAATGTTTGCAAATGATTATTTTATTGACAATTAAAGTACGAGCATTAAACGAAGCCGCACAAATCTACTAAAGACATCAGTTCGGGAGCGAAGCAGGGGCATGCAATTTGACACGCTGTAAGAAGTACAATTTTATTGCTCTGAATGTTAAGACTTGACATTTGTCGCGCTGAGCAAGGACACTCTGTACGTCTGTAAGTCTGCCTGATTTCAGGGTTTCTCTGCCTGGCTGTGATGCAAGTGATTCAAGTTTATTGCCGCACTCAGCAGCAGACAATGGCTGTGGGCCATGGCTCTGCTTATTGGCCAAAACACATGCAATACTTTCCATGGAATACCAACAACTTGATCAAAGCAGCTTTGCGGCTGCCGGGCAACGACAGCTGACCCATCAGCCTGCTTGCTAAGTAGTCCTTTAGTCCTTAGACCTTGCTCCTGACCACAGCTTTGATGCAGCACTCTACTCGTTTCTTTGTACTTAGCCTGCCAGGCTGTCACTGCCAAATCCTACCAGCCCTAACGAAGAGGTGTGTTTATTAAGTTCGCGGCTAAGATTAGAGGGCTTCTTATTGTTCTCCACCCTTCCGATTTACTACTCATACTATCTAAGATTTTCTTATCCTCCCATGCAAAGTGTTTGCTGACCTATGAAAATCTACTGATGATGAAGATTCATAAGCTTTCTGATAATTCTTAATAAAGGGATTGTTAAATTTGAAAAATTCCGAAACATAAGAAAGATGCTAGGAAAATTCCAATGTAAAAACTTTGAAGTTGGTGTCTGGTTTGCATAAGTATTGAGACTCTGAAAATATACCAAAGATTCATTGAGCGATTTGGCAACTTATCAATTATTCATAGGATACTCAGAGAACACCTTGGCTAACTGAGGATAGCTATATAGACTTATGCAGACTAACAGACTTATTTGCTTAGAAGTACTCAAATATTAAATTTGTTATCGTTTCTGGATGTTTATATCTTCATTAGTTGCCTTTCTTAAAGCCTATTACCCCTTCCCAGTTGAAGAAACTTTGCGAACTCTCCTCGTAAGCATATTTTTGGGTACATACTCGTATCATAAGAAAAATGAGTTTGGTTTGTTCAATGCGCTGTTGATTGCATAATTTAGTGCCACAAATGGTTAAATTGTGTTACCTCGATCAACATATTTGCAGAGCTTGGCCCGCTAACTGGGCTAATTGAATTTTAACTCAACGGCAGCCACAAAGAACTAAATATGGTTTATGTGCGAAGACTGGATGGAATGTTGGTAATGAAATAAAGTCACTCTCAGAGCCATTTGGCTGTCAAATTGACTGACGGAACAACTGACAGACTGCACCAGCAGCTTTCATTACAATTTTTGTGCGTCGAGCACTTTCATTTTGTTTTCTCCTGATGGCCGGCTGCTGACTTTAGACTGGTTCAAAAAGCCATTTCATTACGAGTGCGAGCCTGTACTTTGGCTTCAATGCGGCCCCAACTAACTAAGTAACTAACAACGACGACTTTCAGTGCCCTGCCAACGGCATAGTAATTTTAATTTGCAGCACATTATCATTGGATTTTTGTCAGCTCTTCGGAGCATCTAAAGTACTAGTCTGGCCAAATTGGAAGCAACAACAACCAACAAAGCTATAGTTGCGAGAGCTTGACTAGTGGATACCCAGTACTCAGAAGTTAGGTAGTTGAAGACTTACTCATAAAATCTCTCAAAAATATGTATTAATATTGTCTGCTTCCAAAACGGTTTTTTAGAAAAAGAAAAGCAATTTTTTTTTTTTTAAATCTGTATATATGTTGTGGTAGCTTAAGCAAGTTGTATATTAGGTTAAAATACAAAAAATTATAATCACGAGGTGATACATATATAGGGAAATAACAGTTTATTGATCACACCCTTGAAGCTAGAATAACCAAACTTGATCTTGTTTTATACCCTCAGTTTATATAGTAAACGCACACTCCCAACCTCCACCCTCTCCCTAATCAGCACATGAGCAAGATCTGTATCTCCCGCAACTTTAGAGTTATTGTCAGCAAATTTGGTAAAATATTTCTTCCACGCTCATTTCCATTGCCACAAATAAGCAATTAATAAAAGACATAAAACAGAGTGTACTTTCATGTTGGGTTCTTTCGATGACAAACGTTCTTGCTTGTATTCGTCTTGAAATTTTCACGTTATGTACACAACATACTAAAATATGTATTTTCTAAAAATCCAACCCATATCATTAAGATTTGAAGTTGCAAATTGATTTTTAGGAGAATATTATTCAATATAAAGAGACCTGATCTACGTAGGATATATGTATAAACTTTAGTGTGAATCTCTCTTATAATCTCTGAGGTCGACGCGCTTAGACAAACGGATAGATATTTTGATAATATTAGAAGGACTCGGCAGAGGAGCAAGAGATTGGGCTATTCAGGAATACGAGTACTATTATATATTTTAATAAAGGTCTCTAACTGAATGTTGCAATTATATTCCGAAATAAGGATACCTTTGTATGGAATGGTTACAGGGTACAACAACTGCAACAATTTTGTGGCTAATTTTTTTGTGCGCATTCTCCACCCATTTTTTTCGGGCAGCTCTCAACTCTCGTGCATAAAATATGAAAATTTCTCACACAAAGACTTTGTTTAGTGCAGTTGAGCTGCGGCTGCCGGACCCACTTACCAACCAACCAACCAGCCAACGGACCAACCGGCCAGCAAACCAACGAACCAAGCAAATAGCAACAACAGACGCACTGCATCTGTGGCCCTCGGTGTGCATGTGGGTGGGGATCGGGGGTTGTGTGGCTGTGGGTGTGGGTGTGGGTGTGGGTATGCCGGCATGTTGCCAAAGGATGTTAAAATATTTTTGCAGCTTTATCTTTAGACATTTGTCGAGGTGAGTGGAGTAGAGTAGAGTAGAGTGGAGTGGAGTGGAGTGGAGACTGGCTGAGAGTTTGTCGTAAAGCAGCGTCGGGATTTAACTGACATTGAGTGCACCTTGACTGGCCCCCAGGCCCCACTGGGCAGGCAAATAGATTACCTTCATTTTTGTAGTAGCTACTAGCTGCAGCCGGATCTGGAGCCGAGTGTGGCCCAGGGGATGTGGCCATTTTGCGGTTGCCCTTAAGTTTGCAGTTGAAAGCAGCTAGGAGAAAACAGCTGCAAGGACCAGGCGGGGTAGGTGGAGCAGCCGTCCCAGGTAGCTCCCCCCACCCCACTTTTGTTACTGGCAAATGCTTCAAATTAATTTTACCGCATGCGGAAATTGCTCGGCATTGTTTCGGGGGCATTCAACAGCAGATCATAAATCAAGCCACAAACTGCCACGAGATGGGCAGCAGCAGCTGAGACTCGGCTTATCGGCGTTTAATCTCTTTATGATAAAATGCGACAGTATCAACCACTCAGCTGCCTGTTTGTGGTTGCAATAAATTGCCAATGCGCGCCCACAAACACTTGTAACTGGCCAAACGACCCTCGCTCCTCATTACTCCCTGCTCCCTACTCTCCTACACCCTGCTCCCGTATGCCACTCGGCACTCTGAAGTTTCGCACGGCCATATGAAAGATAAATTCGCTGATAAGAAGTTTGTGAAAAGCGGATTGTGTGTACAGGCTAATTTAAGTTCAACGCCAGCTGTCGCACAATGGTCGCAATCGAGTGGGCGGTGCGGGAGGCAGGGGCAGCTAGCAGTAGCAGCTCGCAACTGCTGCCACACCACGTCCAGCGTTAAGGCGAGGCGACTTTATTATTATTATCCTCGGCGCAAAGTGCCAATGGACAGGACAGACATGGGCAAGGACCCAGGCTGAAGGCGAGCCTGGCGGGTGGCGGGTGGCAGGCAGGCTCAGCAGCGGCATTTGTCCAGCTGCTTCATTTCATATTCAGGAGATATTCTTTTCATCATTATAATGCTTTGCAACTCGATGAAAAAGCAAGAAAGTATTTTTGATATTTATGAATAGATTTGTCAGCCGATTTTGAAATGGTTTGTAATGAACTGTGAGTTAAGGATGGTGTGCTTAAAGGAGTTTTATATAAACTGGGAGAATTGATACATTCTCTATAAAGATAATGTTTAATAGGATAATAAACCTGTATGTGTCCTTCGTTTCAGTTTCACTTTCATTTTAATTTAAAGTTAGGAGTCCTGACATTCTTGATTACAAGATATCTTCAAGTCGAGCACTCTGAATTGCTTTTTATTTCAAGTCTACAACTTTTTAATTTCTCTGGCTAAGCCACGAGCAGAGTATTTTCTAGTCGAACAACTTTGGCTTACATTGCATTTTGGCTTTTTATATCTTTATTTTCCCAAGTTTGCTGCGACAGCCGAAAAACAAAAGATGAGTCCAAACTTTTTTTTTTGGGGCTGATGTACTGACGTCGACTTCGACTCCGTCTCCCTCTCCCTCTCTCCGCGCCATCCAAGTGACGAGCGGATGCCTCATCAGTAGCTCATCAACGAAGGCGTCTACATTTTTTTGTCTTGGTTCTTATTTTTTTGGTCTGTATTACACCATAAATGACTTTAAAAATGCCTAACAAAGTTTTTAAATTAGTTGTTGAGTGGGGCAGGCGGCACAAAACGAAATTACGTTTAAAAGGGATTTAGCCAGGGTCCTTTCAGTATACGGCGTTGTCCTTGGCTGACTGGAGGCGACAACTGCAGCTGTCGCCTTTCGAGACTGTCAGCGTTGCCAAAGTTTTGCTCGGCTTATTAACATTGAAAGCTCATTATTAGTTTTTGCAGAGTCCTGCCTGCTGGCCATCGCGTCCTTAACTCGTTCATAAAAGTTTGCCCAATTTCAATGCATTAATGCGGCACGCAGGTGTTCATTTTCATGCCCCAGACACAAAGCAACATAAATGGACAAGTCACAGGCGCTGCAAGCTTAATGAAGCGTGTCCTGGCATACATTTGGCCAGGATCACAGCAGCCAGCACCCAGGCGTTGGTCAATTGCAACAGATTTGGCAAAATACGCAGCATCGTTTTATTTATTTATGTGTCGTGTCGCCCCTTTGGGAGCTGCCTTAACCCGTGTTTAGCTTAGCAATTTGTTGCAGCAAATATTTGTCCAGTGTCAGAGGTTGACAGATTCGAATGCCGAATTGGGTGACAATTGCAGCAAGCTGAAGTGGTGCTGTTGGTGTTGTTGGTGTTGATGGTGGTGGTGGGTCATCTCACCATATGGCAAGCACACTTAATGATATTTGATTTGCAACCCCTAAGCTGCTGCCTGCCGAGCTACCCTCCACTGCTGCGTAGGTGCATGTGGCAGGACACCATAGGCCATGATATATACGCATCGATTGTAAACTCGGCTCAACGCTATTGTCATTGTCATTGTCATTGTTGTTGTATTCATTGTCATTGTTGTTGTTGTTGTTGTTGCCGTTGTTGTCGACTGTCTAACCGGGCTTCACCTCTCGCACTCGATGGGCCTAATGAACCATAACGCTTTATCGCCGTTTTGTCGTTACCCACGATAGTCCCCGTCTATGTCTATCTAAGTGTGCGATTGGGATTTAATTTGATTGCTTCAATGCCTGCCAAGTGCCCAAGTGTGTGTGCGAGTGTCTGTGAGGCATTAGCTTGTGATTTACTGTATTATTTAGTCTTACTTTGTTTTACCGCTTATTACTTTACGCCGCGCGTATGTCCTGTATGTGTGCTTGGGTGTGTTGAAGTGTGTGTGTGTTTGTGTGTGTATTTGGGTGTGCTTTGTCATACTAGACCATCCCCCCTTCGGCAAGGCGTTGACATAAAAGAAACTCAGACTAAATCCTTTCTGCATTGATTGATAAAGTGCCTTATGTGCGGATTATTG
Organism: Hirtodrosophila histrioides; assembly: GCA_037075165.1. NCBI lineage: Eukaryota > Metazoa > Arthropoda > Insecta > Diptera > Drosophilidae > Hirtodrosophila > Hirtodrosophila histrioides. Next base: position 3,149,050 of record JBAMCL010000390.1, on the reverse strand, counting down.
CGACATTGATTTACTACGCTTCGAGGATTTACTTTTTTTTATCGGTCTTCCTTGCCTGTTTTATGCCATTGCACAGAGCATTATAATATTGTTTCGATATGTGAAGGATTTGCGACTAAGCATAAGCAGCATGAATATTCCTGATAAGGATGTCGATCTGTGCCTAAATAAACACTTTGATCCAAGTGTTTGTTGGGAACTAGTCTTTTTTAAAGCAATGCAATTCAATCTGGGTACAGCTGCTAATATTTATATATGTCAAAGTCGGCTGAATGGGTTCACTATTTGACATGTCTGTCATAGAAACGATCAAACGAAAAATGGGTTGCCAAAGAAGGTATTTTATTTGTTTTAAATGCTTTGACTTCTGTCAAGTTTTAATGAGCAAAATATAGCATAAAGAAAATTGAATAAAATCCTATTTATTAAAAATAAATCATTGCAACAATGAAGCAAACATTATCGTTTTCCTTTTTGAAAGGCAACTTGTTAAAATTTGTTAACTTTACGCTTGAAAACTCTCTCTAATAATTAACAAAATTCTAGTTAAGTCTACATTATCGCACTGACAAGTTGATTAAAATTTATGCAAGGGAATTCAATTCTCGACCCCTGTAAGAAAACTATACTCTTCTTAAGTTTTTAGGTAGCAGTAGATTTGTCTATCGTGGCAACTAATTGGTGCAGAAACTGCAACAGGATGGGGCAGCGTCTCATTAACTGTGGAGCCCACGAAGCGAAGTTTGAGGCTGTTGAAGCTGTTGGAGCTGTTGCAGCTGGCGAGCTTATGAAAAGTATTTAAAAAGTGTAAAAGCAACCTGGGTAAAGGTGTTGAATTTCATTTGAAAACTTTTCGGAGCCTTCTCGCACTCCGCACTTGTAATGCAACACAGTTGCAAAAATGTTGTTGCCCTTGCATATTGTGTAGCCAATTGTGTAACCAAGTTGGTTTGGTTTTGGCGTGCTTCGGCTTGGATCCGGTTTTGTTTGACCCTGGTGTCCTGTTTTGCTGTTGTCCTGTTGTCCGGCTGGTGCTACTATGGCTGTAGCTGTGGCTGTGTCAATTAACGCCTAAGTTGTAAACAAATTTCGCTCAGTTGCCGCCGCGTTGCCCAATGCACTCATAAATTGCACTTAGAAGCTGGCAGTCAAAGTTTGTGCGCCCAGTCACTGGAACCAGGGACGCCGGGTGGCAGCGAGAAGTTAGCCAAGTTGGCCGAAGCGAAAGTACGAAATGCTATTAGCAGCAGTTGCACTAAACAGGCAGCTGCTGTTTACTTAACTTGGCGTGATTAATTAGCCAAAGGACCTTAGGAGCCAAATGTGCCAAGGGTGCCAAGGGAGCCAAAGTAGCTGGCTGACAAGTTTTGCTCTGCGGCAGCAAATTGAGCGAGACTTAATCATAAGCAGGCTGCCAGGCTCTCTGACCTTATGTCGGGATTATAATGTGTATCCTGATGAGTTATGATGCTGTAAGCAGCGATGCCATTAAAACTCAAGGTGCTACTCTAGATCAATACACAAGGTCTGAAATTAGAACTTTAAATTCTCAAAAGATTTCTGCCAAGAATGCCAAGTATGTACGTAAAGGGTTCTGTACGGAGAAGTCACCTTAACAGCAGGAGAAGTCCTCAATTTAAAGCGCTGATTGACAGCGCTGTAAAACTTTTGATAACATGATCGGTTTTCGATAGGATCGATTGTGCGAAGACCTGCCTTAGTCACCATCGATTGCTTATACCAATCATGATAGTCGATAGAATGCTTAAGCCATGCTCAATAGTGTTTGTTGCTATTAAAAACTTATTTATGTAACTCCTCTTGCTAGAAATGTGCATCCTTAGACTGGAGTATACTTAAGTCTAAGCAAAAATTTGAATATCCTTGCGTCTATAGACAATTAAAGTTATCAACTGTCAGTTTTGCAGCAGTACTTGCTGAGAGAAGCTGGCGCTTGAATAGATCTTATAAGTTTCACTTTTAAAATAAATAATAATAAGAAACAGCGTTTAAGCTAGTTGAAGCTCAGTTGTGAACTCTAATTTGAGCAGAGCTTGACGCAAATCTAACCAATTAGCTTTGAATGTCCAGCAAAATCCTTTGCCAATCCCCTGGACAACTTTGAGAGCCAACAAAGTTTGCAAATTTTAAAATCAAATCGAGTGCAACTGAGACAGATAGATTGGGTCGGAAGGGGGGGGAGATTATGTAGCAAATAATACTTATGAACTTATTATCTTGTTTGTGCTTTATGCCACACCCAATCTCTGACCCGACTCTGACTCCGACTCCATCTTCGACCTGCTTAGCATGCAGAGCACGAGGCAACTTTCATGCACTGGGGATAGAAATTTAGAAGCATAACTTGGCGCAGTGTTTGGGCTCCGATATTGGTCTCGGGTCCTGCCATTGCCATTGTGCCAACTTCAATGTTGATTCTGTGTGGCATAAACTCTGTAAATAAATTTCAACAAAATTGTGTAACAATACGCCGAAAACAGGCCTCAGGGGTGAATGCGACGTTTTTGTCTAAGCGCCACACAAAAAAGCGGCCAATGCCAATGTTTGAGTCCCAGGCAGCTAAAAAACAAATACAAATACAAATACTACTCGCAACTTGACGTGGTCGTAACAATAAAAACCACCAATGGGAAGGGGACGGGCTATGGCAAAGCCAAATGGGGCAGAGGCAGAGGCAGGGGCAGAGCAGGGCGGGCAAATATTTCAGTAAAACTTGGCTGAAACCAGCTTGAAAATGTGCCAGCTTTAAGGATATTTGATGGTAGATGGCCTGGAGGTCCTGGTTACGAAAGAAATTATAAAACAGCCGCTGGTAATTGTGCGTTGAAAGATCTGAAACGCTCTGTACCTAATCCAATAAGCCAACAACAGTTTTCTTAAGTAATTTGCAACCCCTTTTGCACGTCTATCCCCTCCCCAGCTCCCCTCAGCTGTTTCGCTTTGTTATGCCGTTTAGTCTGGTAAATGGAGAACAATGTTGCTTCATAGAACTGGCCATAGTTATGGGGATGGGGAGAGGGGTGCGGGTGGCGGGGCAGCGAGGTAACTGCTAGCTCCCAGCAACATCCTCAGCATAGTTGCGTCAAGTATTTTGTAGCTTTTGTTTGCCTTTCAGACTGGCGGCGAGTTTGCCGCTGTGCCGGCTTGCCTTTAGTAGCTCCATTGTTCCCCGCCCCGCCCAGCGCCCACTAAAACCGCAGCTCGCTCTTGCAACAACAACAACAACAGCCACTGGCAGCATTTTGTTAAAGCTTGAAGTAAATCAATCAAACGTCTGCTGCAATATCAAAATTTTAATTAGGAAATGTTTAAGACAACAACCTGCCACATTATCAAATTGCCAGGCCCGTTCCGAATTCCAGTTTCCTACAGATTTCACTGAAATATTTACAATAAAGTTAGAGTTGAGAGAGTCCTCTTCAAAACTTCAATTAACATTTAACCGAACTAAGCCTTTTGATTCCACTCTGCCGCAAAAGTATTCTACACACTTTACGGTGTAATTGTTGCGAAGGTGGAGCTCGGAACGGTCTTAGATATATATTTTTTCGATTTTCTTGCTGCCTTCAATTGAAAATAGCAACCGAAACTTGCACATAAAAGTTAAGAGCTGAGTCAAGAAGACAACAAATTGTTTTCAGTTGAGTCTCGACATGGCTCTTATTATTGCTTTTTTATTGCGTATTAATTTTGCATGCTTAATTTGCTGGCTCCGTGCGGTGATGGGCGGTGGGCGTGGCCACACCCCATTTACTGCGGCTGTTGTGTTTCCGGTGCGAAGGGTTTTCGCTTGTAATTGACGCTGTTGTTGCTGTCGTCCTGCCCCCTGTCTTGTCGCCGCTCATTTTAATGGCAAGAAATTGAATTTTAATTAGTAACGAGGAATCTGTTACGCATCAGTTTGTATTTAATTTAATTTCTTAATTAAAATGCGTGGGCATGTCGGCATTAAATCCAACGACTGGCCAAGCCCAGCCAATTCTGCGCTTCATCATCAAAGGCACAAAAAAGGAGAAGACAAGCGAAAAAAGTAATAACAATGACGTAAAAATATTTATATATTTTCATTTTAATACGGCAATGGTATTAAGCATTAAACAGGTTCTTACTCTTACCGGGGCCGGCTCTGCTCTGCTTGGCTTGGCTTGGCTTGGCTTTCTGCCTTTGCGGCCGTTAAGTGGGCCTGGTCCGGCTTAGCACTTGACACACACACACACACACACAAGCAGCTACAATTGTTGTAGCTTGAATTGGACAAATATCAATGAGTGGTTGCTGAGTGGCGAATAAGCGCCACACGTGTCTCAACTCAAGTAGCACGTGGACTGAGAATGTGACACAAGCTTGCCCACGTCTGGGATTGTTTGCTCTACGCCAATATTTTGTTCTTTAAACTCTTGTTGAACCAGCTAAACGAGATGGATAAGCCGAGTATCATCACTTGTATTATGTCATATTTTAATGTACCCTTTTACTTCATCTGGTTTATCTTGTTTAACAATTAAATTATTAAATATTTGTAAGGTCTAAAATCAGAAGTAAAACAAAATAAAATGATTTATCCTCTGTAAGTTGATTAAATTATAAAGTAATTAAAAATAAGTACAAAGCACAAGTTTGATTTTATAGAATTAATGAATTAGCTGAATTTATTTACAAAATATTCTGTTATTTAATGAACGCATTAAACTATTTTTCATATTCATACGGTTTTTTTTGTGAGTTTTGAGATTTTAAATTTAATTTTAAATCTTTGTACTGTAATCTCCAGTTCACTCCGTAATCAAATTTTTTTTTGTACTTTCCCTTAATATACAACTTGCATAAGCTGCCACGATACGTAGTTCAATAAAAAATAAATTCAAATTTAAAAATATAAAACTTCAGTAAACTTCGATTGGAACTACTCAAATTACATGTAAATAAACTTTCAGTTGAGTTTTTTAAACTAATGCTGAAACGGGTCCTAAATAACTCTTGATTTTCTTTTAGTTGTGGAGCTTTTAATGTTTTTATTTACTCCAAAAGTGCTACTTGCTTAAACAAATGATTGTTAAGCTCAGTTTTGTCAGCCGCTTGGCAACAATTTGGCCTTTAAATTTTCGTTGCCTACATTTCGGGGCTGTGCAATGAGATTTTTTGTTAGATTTATGCAAGAGCAAAGTGCAGTCAGTGTTGCCGTTTCGCTGCCTTTGAGGCAGCCAAACTCAAGTGCCACAATGCTGTAAGTATGTGTGTGTGCCACACGGCGAGTCCTTGGCGCGTCCTGCGCGCAGCAGCTGGCAAAAAAAGGTGCATGCATATAGACATGCATAATACAAGTGTCTTAGTGTCTGGCACAGCACATTTCTTTATGCGGTTCACATAAATTGCATTATTTATATAGAGTTTAGGCTGCCGCCTCCCTCTGCAGCCCCTCGGCTGTATGTGACAGTTTAAGATTTTAGATTTCAGATTGCAGACAATTCAGCAGTCGCCTTGCAAGAGATTTAAATGCAGTATCGCAGTGAGACAAACAGGCAAATTAAGTTTAATTAAGTCTGTTGTTAAAGGCAGCCTGGGAATTGGGTTGACTTAAACTGACTTTGCCGCTCAACGTGCAGCCTGTGGCACGGCGTGTGGCACAGAGTGTACGGCACGGTTTGTTAGCTCCGACGATGATACGAGGCGTTTAATTTTTTGGGCCCTGCTGCCGCAGTGTGCTGCATTTACAGTTTTGTGACGCCAACTTTGTTTGCCAAACTTTTTATTGGCACATATCCTGCAGTCCTGCGGCTGCTGCTGCTGCTGCTGCAGCCGCTTCTGCTTGTTTGTGTTGCTGTTGTCGGCTGTGCCGTGTTTTGTGGCAACAAACTAGGCTAAAATTAAAATGTGCATTGTTTTCGCCCAGTGCGCGTTCACGAAGAGTTTGGAAAACATCGTTTGCATATTTTGTGCTCGGTGGGTTTTTAAAGCCTCTCAGCTTGAGTACTTTATGTGACAGCAAGTGCACATGCACGCACATTGTTGTCAGCGAGTCCTGCGAGCCGGTTACTGTTTTGGCATGCGGATGCAAACATCCTTGCACGCATCAAAGGTCATAGACGGATCGATATCCTGCCTCGACTTTAGGCAATTTGTGCGCACATTAGTCGCGTACTATGCTGCCGAATTATACTCTTGAGCATCATTTAACAGAGAAAACAATAAATTAAATTATCCGAACCTCCGACAGCCAACAAATTTGGCCTTTCCTGCCATTCCTTAGACTTTCCTTTTGGTTTTGTGGCCTGTCCTGGCCTGGTCTGGCATGTCCTGGCCTGGCCGTTAAACTCATAAGTAAGATCTACACACTTGATAAGCGTTTGAACTCAACATCCGAGCTGAATTTCTAAAACACTAACTCACACAAATAGACACGTACTTGCCGGCTGTGTACGGCATACACACGGACACAAACACACACAGATGCACACACAAACACACACATAAATTCACATACACGTATCCGGCAGCATATCCGCTTTATTTTGGCGCTGAGCTGCCAACGTTCGAGTATTCCAATTCATTTGTTTTCGATGTGCTCCCACACCCACAACACACCCACACACACACACACACACACGCACACCCCCACCCCCACAGACACAACAGCCACTTGGCATATAAAGCAGAGTGGCCCGGCATCAAAAATTTATAACATCGATTATTTCCTTTTACACTAAATACTAATAAATTAAATTGTTTTTTATTTCTCAATAAATTTTTATTATTCCTGCTACTTTTATACTTCATTTCGCTTTTCCTATCGTACTAGGTGTCGATTTAATGGCCCAGACACAGACCCAGCTAACTGGGACCCCCACCCCTTCCTCCTACCCTCTGCAGCACCCCTTCCCCTTCTTTCGGCTTCCAGGACCATTCAACTGCTGCTCATTCAGCGTTCGGGCTTAAGGTCAATTTTTGATTTCCGTTTTCAAATTGCTCAACGCACACGCATCCGTTTCCGACAGCGATTACACCTCTCTCTGTGTGCGTGTGTGTGTGTTGTGTGTGTGTGTGTGTGAGGCTGTATCTTCCACTGTGTGTGTGTGTGTGTGTGTGTGTGACTTTGATTTGTTTTTCGTGCTTCATTTGATTCGAGTTGGTTCTGCGTAGTTTCAGACAGCAGTTTAATGAGTTGACGCTTTGAATATGAAAAGTTTTGGGTTTTTGGGCGCCTTCGCTTGGGCCAATTTATTGCCTCCCCCGCCCAGCGACTGTTACCCCAATACCCCCCTCAGTTTTAGTGTGATTGCTAATTTGTAATTTACGTAGTCTACCCACGGGCGCTTTTCCTGTTTTACTACTCAAGTTATTTCCGAATGCTGTGCGAGTTGTTGTTGAGTTTTGTTCGTCCTGTTGTGGTTGTTGTTGTTGTAGTCCTGCCAAATGACCGTAAGTGATTCATTTTGTGCTCGGCCACTATTTAGGCTCTTTTTGTGTGTTTTTTTTTGGGTGGGGGGACATGGGGAGCGCCCTTTTGCACGTAGGTCATCAGCAAATAATAAACATAAACAGTTTATTGTCGGCGCTGCTAATAAAAGCGAAAAGCGCCTCATAAAATTACGCACTCAAGTGCAGGGCATAAAATACACATACCGAGCGCCCCCGCCCACACTCCTTTGCCCCTCCAGCCCTCAGTAGCAGTACAGGTTGTTCTTTCAGCTGTTGTAGTTGACCGGTGCTTAACTTTGAATTGCTGACCAATTGACGCTGTTGCCACTTCGACTCTGACACTCAATTGCAGCACTATCTCATCAATGTACAGTGGGACATTCCTATAACGAATATCCCTTTGACGTAGTTTCAGTATACAAATGCTTTAAAATAGTCGCAACTGACAACACCATGTCTTGGAGTTCCTACAAAAAATTAAACACATTCAACTCAATTTAGCAATATAAAAATTATAATAATAATTAATAATTACAAATCGGTATATAACTCCAGTTTTATAAATAAATAATGTGAATATTAAGCAATGTAAATAATGTAAATAGATTGAATGCAATAATAATTTAAATTGGTAAAGAATCAACCTTAACGTAGCTGAAGGTCCTGGCAGCCATGGCTACTTTCAGTTGACTTTATATAAATAAATAAAATAAATAAATGTCTCTTCGTTAATTTTGAAGGCTGAGGCTGGAAACAGACTTCAAAAATGCCTAATTTCCTAATTTACTGCAATTTAAATACATACTATTTGAATATAAAGCAGACAAGTGCATGTAAATATATTTTAAGGTAGAAGGGCACAGAAGTCACTTCCAATTAACGTTGAAAAGAGGTCAATATATTATATCTAAGTATAACTATCTGGCAACGCCATGTGCAATGTAAATAGATGCTAAGCAACCCTGTGCATTATCGATAGATCTTGAGCTACGATGGAAGAGATTAATCGATAACGAATACACCACGTCGGATGAGTCAGTTCATCCTTGAGATTGAAATAAAGAACATCGCTATCATAAACATAATTTATATATATTTTCTTTTACTTTTACTTTTATTTTTTGTTTTTTATTTTTATTTTTCAGGCTAAGTTTTTGGATAAAATTGCATTGGTATTTATCTATTATAATTAAATTAATGTGTTTATATTAATAACAGGCAGATTGAATGTGATAAATATGTAATTCATATCAGCTTAGCATCATTTTAATTATTTATTCATTACCAGAATAGGTAAAAAAATAAAGGGATTTTTTTTAATCTACCAAATCACACCATAAAGATTTTTGTAGTTTTTTTTGTCCAATTAAACTTTTGTTCAGTTTATGAACAGCTTAAATAAATGAAACCTTACCTATATATACCAGAACTACTAAATCAAAAAATAGAATAATCTGATTAATGAAATAAATAAAATTAAATTAATAAAAAATAAAAATAATAATATTTACAGTGACCTTGGAAGGTCAGTAGGCATTAAAGCCTGCTCCGCAAAATAACATAAAAAAGTTAGGCGAAAATGTAATTCTTAAGCATAATCTTCTTTCTCTATAAGGAAAAAAATATTTATTCACACTTACTTTATTTTAAAGGGGCATCAAGGCAGCAGCGGACTGTACTCTTTAAACTGTTGTATTAAGAATGACAAGCTTAGCCCAAATTGTTTAATTATATTCCTATTGAAATTAATTAGGACAATGAAGTATATGCGCGCTCTTTTGGTTTATTATGAAGAAGAGGAACTGTATTTCTGATATACTATATTTCGTGAGCTTTGAAACTGCAAGATTAGCATAAATTGAAAGCAGTTGGCTCACTTTTATATTTTTCAACGCTTTGCAACAACATTTTACGCTATTTACACAGCGAAGTGTGCATAAAATTGACGCTTATGCACAAGTTGACAGTATACCTCGCGGACCCCCCTTTTCCGCCAACACCCACCACCCACAAACGGCTTAAAAAGTCGTAAACATGCACAACTAACAGATTTATTTATATGCGGCATAAAAATGCACAACAGCAACAACAACAGGACTAACAACAAAAACAACACAAAAGGCAACACGAAACGCGAGCGTATAATAAAATTGGCTGTGAAAGTGTTTTCAGGACGCAAGGATAAAAACGTAATCCGCGCTCTGCTACCCAAATGACTAAGAGAAACGCAGGAGCAAGAGCAGCACGAGGCACAGCAGCCCAAGGGGCTGGGGGTGGGGGTGGGCTGGCATGCTGGTGGGCGGTGACAGGACATGTGCCACGCCCCCCAATACACAGTTGCCGTTTGTTCGCTGTGTCAGTGGCTGTCACTTGGCTTGGCAAAAATCTTAAAACTGACTTAAAAAGCATAAAAGCGAGCAACAACCGCTTGGCAGAGTTTAAAGCCCCAGCTGAAAAATTGTTACCCCACACCCACACACACACACACACACACTCACACACACACACATACATACACCCCTAGATGTGTTCGCTTGTTGGCGCTGCTTAGCTTAATGGTGACAAGTGTCAAAACAGCGCCCGCCCCCACTCCACCCGCCTTGGCTGGCAGAGCAACCCTTGTTGGCAGTTCCCACACCCGCACGTAGCCCCCCCCCCCCCTACCATTTACCCTTGTCGCCACATTGGGTAAATCGCCTCAAATCGCACATTTCAATCTTTTTAACGAACTTTATCGATATTCTCAAATAGGCGTCCGCCACGCAATATGCTAATGAGACAATGTCCTGGCTCCTGGCTCTGGCTTTGGCTCCTGCTTCCCGCTTTCTGGCACAATGCCGTGCCGCTGTTAATGGGTTTTTGCATGTGCTGAAATACGTGTTCTATATATATACATATATACACGATATATATATACGAATAACATAGATCATCTGTGCTGTGCATAAACTATGAAATATCATGAAAATTGTATGTCGTATGCTGATTTTTCATGTTGTTCCTGTAAACACGCCACACACGCCTTCGCCGCCAGCCACCAGCCACCCACCCCACTGTTCAATGGCCTTGTGCAACTACATTTTTTACTACTGCAAATTTACGGCTGTAAGCAAACAATTCGCTAAATGAATTTTTCGCAAAAAAACAAAGGAAAACCACATGCTGCATGTGCTCACAAATAAACAAATTTGCGTGCTCCACACACCACTGCAGACTGCTCAACTAAGAGATACCCTGTACACTCTGCTTTGACTCACTTTTGTATATAAAAGTAAAGAGACTAGTTGGAAGTAGGATGTAATAATAGCAGGATGTTTACTTGACCAGCTTGACCTCACTCGTTTCTGGCTTCCTTTAGTTGCTACCCTGTTAAGCATTTTTCTGTTTACAGGGTGTATAAATATGCCAGCTGCTATTGTAATTTATGCATATTTTTTATAAATTATTCTTTGGATGCGGTACAAATTGAAGCGAAATGATTTCGCCACGCATAAAACTGAGTGCTCTATAAAAATATATCATATTTAATATTTGGTTTACATTTTGCTGCACCAAATGAAAATACGTCAACTGCTCTTAAAAATAGCAAAAGCCTCAAATTGATTGAGCACCACGGGCGTAGAGGGGTTCAGAGGGTTGCTCCATTAGCTCCGGCTGCAACCCACCTGGTTTCCATTAAATCAGCAACTGTTGGCCATCATCCTTGCCATAATACTAAGCGTCATTACCATTGCAAGCCATCCATATCCATATAGAAGTGCCTCCTAGCTCCCCCCCACCCTGCAGAACTCCTTTTGCTAGTCGTATGTGGCCAGTTCTTTGGCATTTGCCTTGCCTTGACTTGGTTTCTGTGGCTTTGTGAGTGGCGCGTCCTTCGTCCTTCGTTTTGCGGGCAACTAATGAGACTTTGCTGTTCTGGCGCGTGCACGGAGAGTTCGGCAGCTGGGGGAAATGGCGGATGGGAACCAGGGGGCCATCTTTGGTAAGTTCGCTTGTAATTGCCATATGTGGTAATGGCCGTAATTGGTTTTCCTTTAGAGATTTAGTGACTTTTGTATTGGCCGCTGTTGCACATACACGTGTTGAGAGTGTTTGAGTAGCAAGCAAGTGAACGTAGTGTGTGAAAGTCATACTAGCCAGACTTAAATATCACTTTGCCGCATACACAGAATACGTTTTAGGCATTACTTGTAGTAGCTAACAGGCAAACGCTAACAAGCGCCAAAGTCGCAAAATTCAAACACGTGACTTCGTGTCATTTACAGCATTTAACGCAGCCGTGGAAAGTGGATAGCAGTAGCCGGCAGCAGTAGCATTTTCAACCTGTCTCTGATGACAAAAAGTAGAAAAAAATGTGACTCAAATGAGCATGTGAGCAGCTTAACAGCTTAAAAGCTAAACAGCTTTAACAGCAGCTTTAATTAGATGAAATGTGAAATTATTTTTAACAAATTGGCTAATGTATTTCCATTTGCTATTGTCAAAAGTTTTTCCCCTTTTCCACACCACTACCACACACACACACACGCTTTTCAACGGAAGCGGAAGGATTTGCATGCGCGCTCAAAAGTATGCTACAAAAAAATGGAACAGAACCAGGATAACTTTTTGCTTGTTGGCTCAACAATTTGTTGTTGCGCTGAGTTTGATAATTTGATAAAAATACATATTCTGCTAATTTTATTGACCACACGGACTCAGTGACATTGTATTAATTGACATAGCTGGTCCTTGTTTTGAAATTAAATGCTTGAAATGTGCTACTTTTGCCAACTTTTAGCTACAAATTGAATTATAGAGGCATACATAATGCGAGTACGTAGGAGAAATTTCAACTTAGCTTGCAACGCTCTGTCGGGTTTTGAGGCCAGAGCAAGTGCTTGAAATGCCTGAGAGTGTCCTTGTAGTCAGGGCCATTGTCGTCGCTTAGGCAAAACCTAATAAAATTCAATAGAATTAATTTAATTTTACATTTCAGCCGGCCAAAGTCAAGTGCACGACTCCGGCTGCTTCTACGTGCTTTTAGACGAGTATTTTTGTCTCGACTTTTAAACCAATTCAAAACACCAAGGAAGGGAGCTGTATTCAGCAAACCGAAACAAAAATATACTTGCAGAAATTTTGCAGTTGCAATAAAAGCATAAAATATACAATTATCAACTAAATTTTGTAAATTATTGTGAGGTTGGATGCTTAAAGTTTGTACACAATCAAAGGATGTAAATGCAGTTCCAGTTCAAAACTTTTTCAATTAATGTTTAAAATCAGTTGGAATTAGCTGCTAAAATGAGAAAGTTAGTGACCCAATCAGCTTTAAAACTGTTTAAAAATGTCGGTAATTCTTTAAGCTGGATGATGAATACAGAATATAAATCATAAATCATATAAATCTCAGCTTTAAATGTAATGTTTATACGATTCTAACCTGGCATGTAGATTGCTCTTACGTTTTCCCAAATTCAAAAAAATGCTTTCTAATTGTCAACAAACCCATGATAGTGTGTGTATACTCTGTGTTAGAGTATAGAAACAGCTTGCGAGTAATTTTCGGCGGCACACACAAAGCTTTAGGCGCTTGGCAAAAACAGACATGCATAGATAATACATACACATACGCACAGACATATATATGTGTGTATGCAAGTCCCTCTCATCTGCGCTCTTTTCACCTACACACCCCAAACCAACCCGCCCGTGCACTTCCACAAGCATAGTCACATGTGTATAGACAAAAGCATTGTTGTCGTCTGGTTTGGTTGGATCGCTTGGTTTGGGCTTTGCGGGCAAAGCGTAGAAGCAAATTGAAAATTTAACCTCAGGTTAAAAGCGTTAGCGACAGTTGAGTTAAACAGCATTAAGGCCGTGTTAAGCTGTCTGCGGCACACACTCACACACACGTATACACACACAGATGTGGGCCTGAGATTTAGCTGAAAGTCACGCCTTCGCCAATGGGCGCCCACATGCGATTTGCTTTGTCGGTGCCCGGCGGCTGTGAATTTGCTTAGTATTAGTATTTGCTGTTTAGCTTTTTGCTAGGCGTCGTCTGCTTTAATGTCAAAATCGTGTAGTTCATTACAAAGACAGATGGACGGGTGGGCGGTATGGGCGACAGGGCGGCAGGGAGACTGGCTGCGTGGGTTGTGTGGTTGATGGAAGCGAATGAGACAAAATGCGCTATAAATTTTAACAGCCATCAAGATGATTACTTCCTGGCATGTAGCGCAAACATAAAAATAAGTTGCAGCGCCAAAAAGACGCACGCAAAATCAACAACAACAACAACTACGAAGTATGGCTGTAAAAGTGGCTCATATCCTGCACGCATCCGGTACCCAGAACGCATATGAGACGGAGTCGAGCTGAAATTATCACATAAATCAGGCAACAACATCAGCAGCAACAACAGCAGCACCAACAACAACAGCAACAACGTCGGCAACTGGCAACAGGCAACAGCAACAGAAAAACAATGAGCTGACAGTGCGCAGCGGTTGCGTGGGGTGCGGCGGGTGCGGCGGGCAACGCAAGGCCAACTTACAAAAGAACAGCATTAAAACTTTTACAATCGCGTAATGAGAATCTGCTTTAAAACTTGCGACAGCAACAGCCGGCAACAACTACAGCTATAACACAGATTCAAGCAACAACAACACCCTCACACCCACAGCAACAGCTACAACTACAACTTCAGTATCTGAGAGCTGAAACTTAATTGACGCTAAAAATATACAAACTTACGCACGTATTACGTTGCAATTAAGCTTGGCTGGGGGGTTGTGTGGGGGGTCGGCTGCCCTGCCCACCTGCCATTGCACTGTGGAGAAAAAATAAGATGTGTTTTTTGGCGTTCAGCACAACAAAGCGCTGACTGATTTTCGCTGCATTGTCTATATTGTGATTACCAAGTTTGAAATTTCACACAAGACTTGATGATTGATCAATCAGCGGATTTGAAATAGTTGTATGCAAGTATATTTGTATACAAAGCAAGCTTAGCTACTTTAAAAGTGTGCTTCTTCATAAATTGTTCATAAAAAACAAATCATTCAGCGGTTATCAAAGCAGCGGAAATCAATAAACAATTAGTTCTGGTGAACGAGCTAATGTCATTTTTTAAAAGTGCTTCGACGTATTAACAGTAATGTTAAATAGCTGAAATGAAAACATAACTCAATGCTGTTAAGATAACAGCTGTTAAGCCAGAGTCACATGTTATCGATATCGTTGTTATCGAAATCAGACGTACAAAACTCTATATGACAAACGTAGAAATATATGTTACGTTTTTACCATTGAAATCATTGATTTGCCACATCGTCTTGGAAAGAATCTCACCATATAGAGTTTGTACGGTAGATCTCGATAACGATATTCCAAAAAAAATATGGCAAAATGCCGTATCATTTGAGTCTTCCTTTAAACATAGTTATTGAGAGCTTTGTTGAAACTTTTTTAAAGGTTCGCAAGAGCTTAAGTCTTTTTAAAAACTATTGTGAAAATTGTTAATAAAATCCGATTATTGTTATATTTTGTGTAAATATAGTTTTGTTTTTGATATCAAACTTGTGGGGTAAAATTTGATTTTATCGAAAGACATATTTAGTTGTCTAGTTTAGATCGTACACTGGGTTAATATTTTTTAATCATTTGATATTTCCTAGTTCTACAGCCAAAGCTTGTAAGTTGGTGCACTCTAGTCGCTTTAGATTTTTTTTTAGGGTTTTTTTTTTTTTTTTTCACCAAACCAACCGTCCAATAATCGGATTGGAATGCCCAAAACGAACTAGTTGAGCGAAAATCAAATTATTATGAGGAAATTAGGAAATAAGGGTTATAAATTGCGATAAATTTCATTACAGAACAGTTCATTCCATGGTCTACCACTTTACCTTTTTCACATATAATCCATTTTGTTATGAACGTTACATTAACAAACAAAAAATGAGGACTCAAATTCCCGGCATAATCATTTAGTTTTTAATTAACGCCATAGCAAATGCATTTTCCCCCATAGTGCACTGCAGCCTAGAAACTTACATTCATACACACACACACACACACACATACAGAAACTCACATCCTATTGCAAGTGCATATAGAAAAACTTTTATTTGCTAGGAAGTTTTATTCAATTTATTTTTTGTTATTTTGCTGTCCACTCGTCTGAATATTTTAATGTTGTTTTTGTCGCTTTGCTGTGCTGTCTGCATAAATGTGATAATTAAATGCAAAATATTTGATATTATTTCCAAGGCTTATGCAAATAGGGCTTTAAGCCAGAGACTCAGCCGCCTTCGGGCTCCAGATAATGAAAACTGCAGACGCAGTGCCTTTCTTATAATATTTGCATACATTTCCTGGCATGGCAACAAAGTTTACACTTAACAGTTAACAGTTGATAAAAAGTATTAGTAAGTAGCTAAAGCCTAAGAGTCAAGTCTTAAAAACGAAACTCGAGCATCAATAAAAATCACACTTTGCAACTTAAGCGATAAATTCAAAGTGCCAATTTCGATGCTTTAATCCCATGGACATACACACTCGTTCATACTCGTAATGTCAGCCTGATGACGACGTGATTTCATGCAAAGCATGTTGCCAACTCCTATCAAGCCCAAGAGCTGTAAACAATTGCCCGGGTCATCTAAACATTGCCCCAATGGCCCACAGCCCACAGCAGAGGGACAGCAGAATAATAAAAATCAACAGAGGATAGTTTTATTTCGGTTTGCCGAACCTTCAATACCCTTGCTGACATCTTTATTAGAATATGACAGGTGCAATCAGAATAAAACTTTGATGAATTTGTTGGAAACAGCTTGTCTTAGTTAATGTTGTAATTAAAATATTTATAAATACAAGAATTCTATATTTGAACGATCTCTTCTGTTGTAGATATCCAATATTGTACTCCAAGTCAAGCTATTTGAATTAAATTAAAAGTTGCATTTGGAGTTGTCTGTGCATCTAAACAATTTTCGAAAGATCAATAAAAGTATCTATTTTTTGAATGCATAGGAGCTCGCAATAAGTAAATGAATAAATCTATTTTTTTTATTTTTTATTTATTAAAATCTTTTGCGATAAGTTTCCAGCTACCTTAGAGGCAGCTTAATCTAATTAGAACTTATTATATATATTGATTTAGGTCTAGTGAGTACGGTGGAAGCTAATTTTAGGGAAGGTTTGCAGGATATTCAAATTATCGATTGTGCACTATCGAATGTCATCATCAAATGTTGTTACGAGAATCAATATATTTTGAATGCTAATATTTCAAAAATATTTGTTCAAAATACTTGTCCAATAAATTTCTTAAGTAAAGCTTTAATGATTTAATTCATATTATTAATATTCAAAGGAATTGCCAAATTATAAACAAGATTTTATTTTTATCAAGCTCGGATGAATCCAATTTCGATAGTTTTGCACCTTTCTTGACAATATTAGCATACTCTGTGCAAGGGTATAAGAAAACTGGTCAGTTGAAAGCTGAAACAAAGAAATGTGGCTCAATAAAATCAAACAACAAACGTGATGCCAAGTTGCTGAGTGTTGGCTTTGTGCAGGCCTAGGAGCAGGATCCGATTCAGGACCAAGAGAATCAATTGTGTGTTGACATTTTTATCAGTTTCAGCCCTTAAGAGTGGGCCTCATCACGCATAGGCATGTCGTAAGCTAAAATTTTAATAGAAAGAAATCAGTGCCAAGGCGGCCATCAGAATGTTGACCCTTTTTTCGGGCACGAGTTGAGCTTGGAATGTGGCCCGGGGCAAGGTGCGTCGTGCCACATTAAATATGTAAACAACGGCTGCTGCAGGTTGTTTATGTTGCGTAGCATTTTAATGCGTGCCACACGCGGCTTATACCACGTCTTGTGACAGAATGTGGCTTTAAGTTCGACGCAATAAACAGAATTCCGTTTGGAGACAGACATTTAATTATACAGTAAAAGCCGCTCTCTTAATTACAATCTGCGACTGTCTATCAAACACTTCGAGTGATCTCTCCCCCACGCCCGCTTTCTCTACCTTGGCTAGCCGTATAATCGCACACTGAGCGAAAAGTCGCATAGCAAAATTAGATTTTAATCAAATCTGTGGGAGATCATACACTATTTTATCAACCTTCGAAAGTCACTGGATATATAATTTTCTCTTGATTTTCAAGCTCAGTAATCGAGATTTTAGAGAAAGTCGAAGTATCTATGTCAGCTTCAAAAGAACTTTAGAGTAACTTAGCCTTGACTTGAATATGAAAAGTAGATTTAACAAACTGTAACCATCACTTTTCTCAAAGATATTTATCTTGAGCTTCACTATTCTTTTTGCAAGTGTACAATAAGTAAATGGAATCAATTAAAGTTACCAATAAACTCACGCAAGTCAACCTGAGCGCATGTTTCATTACCATGACAACTATAATGAGATACTTCTGTGTGTGCGTGTGTATGTGTGTCTGTGTGTGTAAGGATAAGGGTATTAGTGTCAAAGGCAAGCTGTGAAAGGTCTATGGCTACACTTAAAGCAAGCTCATCAACAACTACATACAGGGGTAGCAGCTGCGTCAGCGGCAACTGTGGCAAAGTTAAGCGCCGCCGATTGTTGCCGCTGCTGCGGTTGCCGTTAACTTAATAGTAAACAATTACAACGCACACCCATACACCCACACATAGAGACAGAAGCAGAGGCTCACCCACATACAGATACAGTTACAAATGCAGACACAGATAGTGGCACACAGATACAAGCGACTGCCGCAGGGTTTTGCGGCTTCCGTCTCCGTCGCTGGCTCAGTCGCAGACATTCCCATTTTCATATGACTGTGTGTGTGTGTGTGTGTATGTGTGTGTTAGTGTGTGTTTCTATGTGTGTTGTGCTTGTGCTTTGTGCTTGTTGTCCTTGTAACACTTAAAATTTAACACCAAGGCTGTTTGTTTGCTTATCTCACTTTGCATCTCATCTCATCGTATCCTATCACATTTGTAGTTTCCCTCTCACTCTCACGCTGTTTTTCACACATTTTCTCTGTGTTTGCTGCCGCCTCTAGTTTTCACTCTCGCCTTTTCTATTCCGAGCACCCATAATTCTGGCAAATTTTTATGGCTTTTCATACCTTTGCTGTGTCGCATTACAAGGTTAATTTCAGCTTAATGTCACCAGACGCCTCAGTTATGTCCCCACTTAAATACTCCTACTACAAGTGGACTTGGCATTACAATTCCACTTTTTCTCTCTTCTGTCGCATTTTTCATACACTTTCCAGCTGCTCTCGAGACTTAAACGTACATTTAAGTACTTAATTGGTTGCTTTTCCATGAAGTATGCAACGCTTAAGTGCAACGGAAGTTGCATTGCGTATGCTTTAGAAATGTGAACTTCGTGTTTGAAAAAACAACGACCGAAGGTCAATAAACATTATTTTTACTAAAATTTATAATAACTTGCTTAAGCTGCTATGAAAGCTAGCACAAAACTTGTTTAATAAATATATAAATTCATTTTTTTCACAAAAAATATTATTTTTGTAAATAAAAGATGGCGGCAAAGTATCTTGGGCGGAAAATATAAAAGCACACTTTTTTACATAAAAATTGAAATCAATATAGCTGATAGTATTTATTATTACACAGTATTACCAAAGGCCTTTGTTAAAACTGTGACAGTATTAATACTAAACCACGAAAGTAATCGCACTTCTTTACTTTAATACTCGGCACCATCGAAGATGAAATATTTTCATTGGGGAACTCTTTTTATTCTGCTTCCAAACATTTTTGTGCAAAATCCGCCTGTCTGTCCGTCTGTGTAAGAACAATTTTTTTCGAAATCCTTGAAGCTATATATTACAGTATATAACATTTTATGTATCTTCATAGGCAAAGAAGTTTTTCAAACAACACAATTTTCAACGCATTGTTTCTCTGGCAGCTAATAAAAGATATAGTGATCCTATTTTGGTCAAATTTATTCAGTTTGTATTAGCTATACCGACACAATGATTTGGTCAGCTTGGGCAGGATATCAAAGTTGTCAGGACATCTAACTGGTAACACATTTTGTCTGCAATATTTCATCTTTATTCGGATTTATTTCCCTTTCTTCTGTTGTTACGCAGCATTTCACACTTCCTGCACCACAGCAGCAAGGACGACAGGGTGCATTTTGACTCAATTACATTGAAGGTCTCGGGGCAGGGGTAAATGATTGTTATGCATGGTCTACATATATGTATATGAATGCCCAACACACAGCCATAAAGGTATTCAGCCGCACAGAAGCCGCCTAATTAACATGCCACAAGCCCCAACTGCCACTGGCAAGTCCAAGCCTTTACCATCCCCTAGCCCCCCTCCCAACACCCACCATCGTCTACCCTGCATACGAAGTACGTGCATCTGTCATTTGTAAGGCATTTGCCTTTGCCCTCAGCGAAACATGTTTTGGACACTGCAGACATCCAAATTGAAAACTGGGCCACCAACGGGCTTTCCCTCACAATTTTTGCTCCATTTTCCTAAATTTTTTTACGTATAAACTGCAAGCTGGTTTTTTGTACCTTTGAAAAATTTGCATACACGCATTTTCCTCTCTCGAGAGCAACGTGAACTACGCCAGCAAATTGTGTGCCACAAGTCCAGCATTTTCTAGCATTTTTTTTAGTGCAACATTTATTTTGCAAGTCCCTAGAATTGCAAAAAAACGATAGAGGGAAGGGAAGCGTGTATATGCTAGCTCGAGGAGGAGGGAAAGAGAGAAGAGGCAGACAAATTTTCTGGGCTTGGCAAATTAGTTTGTAGCTGCATTTTTAAACATATTTCTTTATTGCTTAAATTGTGTAGATTACATTTGACGCTGCCTCAAAAATTTCATTTGGCACGCACAAATATTAAATCTCAACACTGGAAACACAGGGGAGATAGAATCAAAGATGCCAGCAGAGTGAAGGAAATGTCCTTGTGCGAATATAATATTCAAATAGCTGGCAAACAGCATGAATTTCCAGGATTTTATTTATTTCTATCTGTTTTCTTCTTTTTTTTTTTTTTTTGGGGTACATTCCCACACAATGGCGACTACTGACTGCTGCATAAATTATCAGAGTGAGATTTTTATCATTCTGTTAGCCGAATTCAATTTCGCTTTTTATTGCATGCAATTTACATGCTGCTGTCCATTTTGACATCATGATTGATGCCGCATGCTGGCGACACTCAATTATCGTCAATCACTGCCCAGCGCGCACATCATTTTGTGCTCTTTTCTGTTTTCTGTATTCCATTTGTGTTTCTGTTTTGGTTTCTGCTGCTTCTGTTCTTAGCTGCTGACTTGCACAAATCGTATTAACAAACAACAAATACAAAACGTGCGCACATTACTCATACGCACCGTAACACCTAGCTCTAAGGAACTCTTATTAATGCAGCTGAACTAACAAAGCAACCCAACAAATTGCTCATACATTTTATGACTCAATTGCTGCCATCAACTAGCAACAATATAAGTATCAATGCCCTGTTATACCCTCTATTACAAAACTAACTTATGGTTTAAACAAGAAAGAACGGCCATCTTCAGCAAGCCGAAGCTGTATACCCTGGCAGCAATGTTTGCATACAAATCTCAATTTTCGTTCTGATTGCTCCGATTTTGATACAAATTATAGGAAACTATTTGAAGTAAAGTAAAACACTCACTTAGTTTGAATTTAATACAACAAGTTTTTCTTACATAAACTCATTTTTCACCCGATCCTATGGTAGCTATTTGATATATTTGTCCGATTTTGACCAAATTTGGTCACATTTAAAAACCTCTTCAGAGATTTGGTTTGGGTGAGTTTGCACTATGGGGAATTTGCCCATTTTTTTGGAATAAAGTCGTTTGGTTTGGTGAGAATATCTTTATAAATAAAAAGGTTTTTTACAAAACTATACTCTTCCATCGATCATTCCTATGGCAGCTATATGTTATAGTAGTTCGATCCGTCCGGATTCGACAAAAAGAATTGTCTGTGCCAAGTTTCATGACGATAGCTTTAAAACTGAGAGACTAGTACGCATAGAAACAGACGGACAGACGGGCATCGCTATATCGACTCGGCTATTCATGCTGATTCAGAATATATATACTTTGTTGGGTCTGAAACCTCTCCTTCTGTCCATAACACATTTCAAGACAAAATTATAATACCCTCTTCTAGGGTATAAAACCAAAATATGTTTTTCTAACTTCTCAACTTTTTGAGGCGGTACAAGTATCTATGTATCTATGATTGTCACATATCGCTTCACAAACATATTATACCCATTCTAAGCCACTTTAATAATATATACGTTTAAGAGAGAAAACGTAGAACTTAAAGCCCTGGCGACGGCAAGTTGTATCTTTTGGTTTCCCTCGTGGTCTGTATTGTGTTTGTTTTGCTTTTATCGCGAAATTGAAATCATTGCCGTCATTTGGTAACCATTATGTATGATATATGCGCTAATCTGATATGCAGGCGCGCACACACGAATCGAGTGAATAAAAATGTCACCGAAAGCGGCAACAACAATCAAAAATACAACAAAAAAATACAAAAAACAAAAAAATACAATATATACAGAGGGCGCTGCACAAAAGGCTCACGAAAAGGCAGAAAGGAAACTAAAATCGCTGCCTAAAAGCACTTCAGTCGCCGCCAATGTCCTTGTATGTACTTACACACACAAAAGCACACACACACACACAGACACATGTACACCCACATTATACTGTGTGTTTGTTTTGTACAGAGTGCCACACAAAAAGGGGCAGCTCTCGATTGCTGTTGCCGCGCCGTGTTGTATGCAACACATACGCTAAGTAGCTGGCAGTCAGTTGGCGGGTGGTGGGTGGTTGGGCGGTTGGGTGGCTGACTGGCTTGGCCTGCCGTGACGCGTGATCCTGTGAAAAGGTTGGCAGGCAATTGAGTGTGAAAAATGTTGAAGGCGTGAGCCGGTGCGGGTTCGCGTCCATATCGCGCCTAAAGTCAGCCAGCATAACCTTTGACTAATGCACGAGCAGGCAGTCAAATGCCGTGGCCGTGCTCCTTCGTGGCCCCTGCCTGCCAAAGATGCCCCTGACAGCTTATGAGCCGGGTCAAAGGACAAAGCAAAGGCAAGGGCGACGACAAGTCAATAAATATGCTTGATATATTCATGTGCTGGGAACTGGGCCTACCAACTGCGAACTTTGACTGCTGCTACCAAAACTGCCCAAGTCAATCACTTGGCGACGGTTACATTGTTACACCATATGCAGATCTCGTTTGGGCACTGCCATTGATTTGTTCTTGCACGTGTTTACACTGATCAAAAATCACGCTAGAAATTAGAACGCAACACCCATAAGACCTATCGGACAGGGTCTTGGCATAAATTCGCTACGCTAATTAATAATAAACTCCCATACTTAACATAATAATATTCTGCAAGCCTCCTATATAATTAGTTTTAGCATATTATTCCTATGTATCCTCGGGATCTAAATCAATATATTAATATAAGCTCTGATTAGATTAAGTTGGCTAAGTATGGTAGCAGGACTCTACTCCCAAAGGATTTCAATATACAAAAATATGTTAAAGGTAAACAATTCTCATAAAATCCCTCTGAAATAACAGACCATTTTTGGTTGAATGGTTTTGTTGCCAGGACATTAACATTTATTTACATGTTATTTTTTCTTTCTTTTTTTTGATTTGTATATTTTATTTAAACAAGCTTCCCGCTACCTTTAATAGCAACTTAATCTAGTTTTACATAATTAATAAAGTTTACTGCCAAATGTCAAGTTAATAGACGACACTTAATAATTATCCTCAGGATAGATTCTAAAATTAAAGAGAAATATTAAAAAATTGAGATGTTTATAATGAACTTCGTTATGTCCCGTAATTTCTGCATTTTTAATAAAGTATTATATTCTATATTAAGTTTGTGTAGTTTCCTCAGCGATAAACTCGCCTATACTAACTTAACGGGCATTTATTAAAATAGAAGTCCTATTTTTCTAAATTTTTTTGTCAGTGTAAGCAGAACAAAAGAACTTTGGGCCACAGCGTCTCACTTATTTGGGGCTTGTGTAATACGCTTTTGATTTGGACACAAATTCCATTTTTCACAATTTAATGCGCAACTCGCTACGTGTTGTCGTCGCTAGCGTCTACGGGGTGGAACGTGCTCGTTGCCCAGGCTTCAGTTGGTGGCTCCAGGCTCCAAGTGGACACACACACGCACACCCAATCACACACACCAAGGCTACACGCATACACACATCTATCATTACATTTGTCACGTGAGGGACAACGTGATTTCATTTTCCTGTCGCCATAAAGGTGACACATTGCATTTGTGTGTTGTTCGGCCATTTGCTCGTTTGTATTTCTGTGTGTGTGTGTGTGTGTTGTGAGTGTGGCGTGCTCATCAGTGCGTATGCGTAACATGTTAAACGCTAGTCACGGGCCACAAAAACAAAGGAAATAATCAAAAAAAAAACAAAACATGAACAAAACGAATATCTATGTGCAATTTATTCAAAGAGCCATGCAAAAACCTTTATTGATTTTCGGAAAACGCGTTGTTAAACCGCAGCAGCTCGTACGTTGGCTAACAAATTTCCGACAGCTGTTGGCCAACAATTTTCGACATAACTTCAGATTTTATGGCCCACATGTGAGCGTGGAACAAGTCAGTTTACTATCAATTTACCATGCCGCTCTTTGTTGCTGCCACACGGGCACTGAAATTAGCGTTTGGCTGGGCTTGCAATGCTTTCAACTTGATTCTGCACACCCCCCTGCCCGTTCCAACGCCCCATGGCAGCTGGCCGAACGAAGGGTGGGCACACAAACAACTTAGTCTTTGGTTCTGGCTCGGCGGTTGCAGTTGCAGTGGCAAGGACAGCTCGCCAAGTTGCGAGTGGTCTGAAGTACAACACCTCATGAATATTTCACTTGCAATCACATTGTTTTCCCGCTAACTTTTAAGATTGTTTTAGCATGTGGCGGATATGGGCGTGGGCGTGGCATTGTCGGTTAGAGTGGGCGTTGCGGTGGCCGTTCGCTACTGCTGCCCGTCGCCGCTGCCACACGTAAAGTTGCAACAACAAACTTTGGCTTTCACTCAATTTCGCTTGCCAGTGGCATGCCGGAAAAGCAGTTTGAAAGCATGCGCAAGTGTGTGTGTGTGTTTGTGTGTGTGTGTGCAAAAGGTAATCCTTGATTCCGCTGCATTTTGTGGCTCATTTTCCTGTCGTGCTGCCTGCCCTAATAGTTGATGCAGTTTGCTTTTTCGACTGAATTTCGACTGCTCGAATTATGGGAGATTTATGCAACCGTCTGGGGCATGCCCATTGCCCAAGCCAACTAGTCAAGAGCCAGCTACAAAGAAAGAGCGAGAGGCAGAGCGAGAGAGAGAGAGAGAGAGAGAGGGAGAGCGAGTTAAGTGGCTACTCAAAAGAAATTACGTGTTGGTGTTGCAAGTGGCAGCAGATAAACTTGCGCTGCACACTTTTTCCATAGCATACTTTTTCGCGCTGTTCCTTTGGTCGCCTGCAGGCGCAGGTTGAGAGCTGGGAAACGTCTTTGCAAATGTGCGTGGATTAAAGTTTGCGTTGCTTTTAGTTAGTTTTTCAACTCACTGCGGCGCTTAATGAAATTTTTTCTGCTGCCATTCCCTGTGTGCCTGCCCCCAAGCCAAATGTTCAGCCAGCTGCGACTCAGTTGCTTCATTGCTTGCATTTGCTGTTTGTCGGCTGCAAGGGGGCATGCGGGGGGCACACAGCGGGGGACACAGCAGGTGCACCACTGAGCCGCACTTGCAACTGCTACAAAACGTTGCAATTGCAGTTGCAACCATTTTCATATTTTATGTACTTTGTGTGCTTAAAAATGTTTCAATTTCACTACTATTCACTTCAGTGGGCGTTGGGCGCTGGGGGTTGGGGGTTAGGGGTTGGGGGTTGGGCATTCGGCAACCACGTGCTATTTCAATTTTCATGAAGGTCAGCGGCCAGGGCAAAACCGAATAACTGCCGAAGTGCATATAAAAACTTGTTTGATAATTTTCTACTCAAATTGAATATATGCAATTGTGTGTGTTTGTTAGTGTGCCAAACTTTTCTTATTCTCTGCGAATAACTTTAATGGAAAAACTTTGAATATCAAACCGCAAACACAAAAAACTCGACCAACTCCATTCACAGTTTTGGTCCCCAGTCCCCTGTCCTCAGTCCCCGCCAGACACTCGAATTGAAAATTAAAATTGAATAGTCGCCCCACATAGAGACCCCAAAATAGTCACCTGGATGAGCAGGTAGGGTATCAAGTGAGACCTTTATTAATAGAATTCAAAAAATAACTTCACTTATGAGCTATTTTCACAAATTTATGAAACCAAGCGCAGATATTTTGCCTTGGCTATGGAAGTAAACATATTGTGGCAGCTTGAGAGCCTGACCAATCAATCCTGATCAGAATACATAAATAAAATTAATCAGAGCAGTTCCGAGTTCTACTCTCTCAACAATTCCACAGAATTTCACATTTACAACGCATGTGAATTGATAAAAATGGGGTACTAAATCTATACTACATACATTTTCATAGATTTAGTACCCCCAATCAGTAGGAGACATCTCCGACCCTATAAAGTATATATATTCTTGATCAGTATCAAAAGAAACTTATAGTTAGAGACACCAAATTTGGAATGTAGATTCCTGTGTACCATACGCAGTTCAAGTTTGTGTCAGATTTCATATATCTCCCCCCACTCCCCCGCACATCGATAAAAACGATTTATGATGGTAATTTTTAAAGATATATCTTTGGAATTTGACATGTATAGTACTGGAACCACTTTTCATCTACTGTGCAAATTTTAAGTCGATCGTATTATAAGCACGGAAGCGAGTTTCGAGCCGGATTTACTCGACTAGACCCTTCTTACATATTCTTATACTCGTTTTTTATTTGGTAAGAAATTAGTATATTATATTTAAACAAGTTTTCCGCTAACCTTAGTGGTAACTTAATCTAGTTTTAGATAAAAGGGAGATAGAACAATTTTGTCAAAGGTGATACATATATGGATTAATATTACATACATGTATGGAACAATATCTATTGTTTATAATACATCAAACAATTTTCAATACATTAATGGAGGGAATCTGGATTCTGGTTTGGAACAGGTCTGTGTAATTAAGTTTGTAAACAGAAGATCCAGGGACTTGTATGCAAAGTTCTCTTTCGAAATATACTTTAGAAACAACTCCACAGAAAAGTGTCCTACTTTGGGTCTGTGTAAATACTGAGCTTCCTAATGTTACACTGCTTCAAATATCACTCTGCTCAGCGTAATTGACTCGAAAGTGGAGTTTGGAACAGGCCTAATAATGCCGAATCGCATGTGTGTCGGTCCAATTAGTGAGTCTCCGCTGTATTGGAACAGAACACGTCTATGTGCTGCTCCTTCAATGTTGGCGTGTATCAGTGCCCAAGTGACAGAAAGTCATTGGGGTTATTAGCAGTGGAGTGGTGCAGCGCAGTGGAGGAAGTCCCAGAGACGCCTTGCCGGAAACCCTTCTAAGGCGAACTTCAAACGGGAAAATGCCATAAGAAATAAGTTTCTTTGGCTGACATTATTTCGTTATTATCCGCATCAAGGAGTCGATTGACAGGCACAGTCAGAGGCACAGGCACGTGCTGCCAACGCCTTTATCCTTGCGAAAATATTGTCCCATGGAACAGCAAGGACAACAACTGACAGCCGCACTGAGGCGCAGCAGATACAAAAGAAATTATATTTACTGTCGTGCAGGGGCAACGAACGAAAACAAAACACAAATAGGCAAGTGGCAAGTGGCAAGGGACAAGGGGCATACGGTATACGGTATACGGCATGCGGCATGCGGCATGCGGCATGTGGCAGGCAGCCTGCTGCTTCCGAAATCAAATAAAATTCCGGAAACTTGGCATTGGAGGGTCGAGCCAAGTCATGTCAATGGGCCTCAAGTGAGCCTTGGCGACTTCTGCTTACCTACATTTTCCTGCTTGCTTTCTGCTCTCTGCTGCCATTCTCACTATTCACTTTTCACGAATGTTTTCGCAGCAGATAAATACAACATTTGACACTTCATTATTGTGCCCGCAGCGTAATCGAATCAATTCCAGCGCCAGCTCCAGCTCCAGCTACAGCTACAGCTCCAGGTCCAGGTCCAAGTCCAAGTCTTGTCCCGGTGTCAAAAGTGCTTGGCCACTCTCTCTGGCCCCGACTCTGGGCCTGGTCGTGGTCGTGGCCCGAGGCTCAAGCCAGCTTGGCCTGTTGACACATTCGCTTAAACGCATTAAATTGTTTGCCATCGCTTCTCGCCAGCGTTTTTTTTGTTGCTGTTGCTCCTGGCCAGCAACAAAGCCCGGCATTTTATTTATACGCACTTTTTTGCCGCTCTGCTCCTCGAGGACCTGCCTGATGGCTTTTTTGTTTGCGTGCGGAAGTGCGCCCAGCTTCGTCCGCTCGTTTTGCACTGTCACACGGAAAGTAATCGATTACATGGCCAGCACCAGGGTAATGCCTGTAACCGGACATGTTCGCTTCCGTTTTGTATTTGGTGGCCACAGCGAGCGCTACAAATGATGTGAGTGCCATATAATTGTTCGCTATCTCAAGCTGTTTATCGCATAATTTTGACCTAATTACAAAACTGTAGCTGTGACGTCACAAGCTGAAACCATTCTGACTAGAAACTGACGCCATTTCAAGTTGTTTATTTATAACTAGCTGGAACTAGTTCCAACCATCGAATAAGCTTACACTTCTCAATATTGCGAGCAATAATCACAAGCAGAATCCGATTAGCCCGATTTAAATTGTGTCCTTTGCCCTTCAGCACTGATTTTTCGCTCTATTGATCAGCCAGGAATGCCTTCGACTCAATACAGCAATTGCCCTTCGAATATATATATATATTTTTTGGTTGCAGCTAAAAGTTGTGTGACAAGTGGTTGAAGCCTAAAGCCTCTTACATAATACGCTCCTCAATACAACAGGTTTCTCTTTCACTTTCCCCAAACTCACTTCAGTCAAGTTTAAGGCTATCAACTTCACTTTTATTTAACGGAGTCTGAGTTGTTGCAAAGCGATATATCGCATATTCTGACACGGCAGTCAAAATAGGTTGGTGGCATAAATACGACAATATAAAATGAAATATTTTTCATATCTATCAAGGTGGTCTTCAGTGACAATTCACAACTTTGTCAAAACCGAACCGATTTCTATGCCTCTAGATTGCTTTAGGTCTTTGTAAATATTATTATTTTAATATTACTCAATACTATTTTTATATTTTAGTTTTTGAGTGAGTAGTTCTTTTAAATAAATTGTTTATAAACAGAGCTTTACACGAATAAAAAAAAGCGCAGAAGTTTTTTTTTGCGTTGGGATCCCCACAAAAAACAAAAATATCTTGAATTTCAATTTTATCCTAATTCCCAAACTCATTTATCGATTATGTGTCATAACGAGATTTTTGACTTTTGAAGATTTGAAATGTTTTTGGAGGTTTCAAACTGACAACATTTTCACAACCGAACAAATTCCTATGAAAACTACATTGTTTCTCATGATTTGACCCAAAAATTAATGTGGCATTTCAATCATAATCTTTTTTGAAAGTTGACATTCAGTAATTTTACAAGTTTTGTAAAGAGCATTACTTTATAGAAAATGATCTAACTAGACTTGAACCTAACACAACCTTTACAAAACCGAACCGATTTCTATTAAGAATGCATCTTTGGTCATTGTTTCAGCTCTAGATTAGCTTGATAATCGTTTTATCCAGAGACATGTGATACGTTCAACATAAATGTAATAATGCAAAGATGTTCTAGGATGGACACGAGTAGGTCAGGAATTTCAATGGAGAACAAGAGACAAGACACATAGATGTAAATTCTGACGTAAATTAGCAAATCATTAAATCTCAGCTGAGCATCCTGGTATTAATATTTGAGTGCATTATAACACTTTTGCAAGCAGCTTCTCTGGTGTGAGAGTTGAAGCATTTGTTGACACACACACACTGGTGTATTATATTGACATTTAAAATTGATTGGCAAATCAACAGCAGCAGCACTTAATAATTGCTGAGCTGTAGCTGCAGACTCTCTGGCGCCACCTGTGAGCGGATACGGATCAGGACATTCGACACAGGACACAGGACACCGGACGTTGTCTGGGCTGTCCAAAGGCAAATTTGACAACTTTCATTAGCTGAGCATAATAAAATGCACTTTATGAACTTTGTGACATTTGACAAATTTTCTCAAATGCCCTAAACCAATTAGCCACACACACACACACACCCGTACACCCGTACACCCGCACACACACTTGATGTTGATGATGATGATGATGATGATGGTTTATGTTGATGGCCATAAACCTGAAGTGCGTGACATGTGCACGTTGGGGTAATAATATTTAGAGTAATTTACTTGATATTTTAAACCGACAAGGAATTTCATATTTAATATTTGGATGTCTTTAACCTTCTCTTTATCCCTCTACTTGCAGCAACTGCCCAGGGTCTGATGGCCAAGCATGAGCCGATGTTCATATCACGTTCCGAGACATTCAAATTCATTGCCGGAGATATAATAGTGCTGCCCTGCGAAGTGGCCAATACGGGTGAGTAGCAACTGAGAGTATAAATATAAGTATGTAGCACTGTAAGTATGTATTTTGGGCATCCTTAACTCAGTTGGCATTCAAATGTTGCGGTCCTTAAGCGTATTCATACTCATACAGGAGCATAATTAACCCTGTGCCATGTGATGCCTGCCAACTGACCGCAACTATGCATTAATCCAGGACCTGCCACATTTCAGCATATGTTTAAGATATAAGGGCTGTGGAAATGGAAGCTTTCATACCCTGTTCCCATTCAAAATGCTAAGTATGGGCATAATAGCAGCGACCGTAAATAGAGATTATTTTGCTTTTTTCTTAAATCAGAAAAATCATTCACTTATAGTAGCTTTGAGAATGCAAGAAATGTACTAATACTATATTAATTTAAGGACAATCTATGCTTTTTACCCATGATTTAAAAATTTATGAGATTCTTATATTTTCTCACCAAATAATAATTAATTTTCAGGGTTTACTTTACGTCTCCAGCAATAATCATTGTTTTAAAGCAAGAAATTAAACTAAAGTAATAATCATTATTTTACATCATTTAATCATTATTTAAAAAATAATGATTTTTTGTTGAGATGTAAAATGTAACTTAAAACTGATCATAATGTGAGAATGTGATTATATTGTGAGAAAAAAATCATTAATTAATTATTTTATTTTTTTGTTTATTTTTTTGTTATTATTTTATTATCAAATAATTTTTAAAATAATAATGCTTATAGCCCCTGCACAATAAAGTTGTGGGAATGCACTGTTTATTACAGACTGTACATAAATATATGTATATATATTTTGGCTCTAGTCAAATCAGACATGTAGCTGTCGTTCTTTTAAAAGGATCAATCGATGTTCGAAACTTGGCTTGGCTAATAAAATTTCTTTAAAATTTGCGAGACTTTCTCGAGTTTTCCCATATAGCCAAAACTGTAATTAAATCATTTTGATAATAAAAGAATTTTTACTTTAAACACGATTACAGGGTATCCCCCAGTCGAGCAGTTTTGATTAAGACTTGTTGTTTTTGTCTTGGTCTCTCCACACTCAAATGGTGGTGCCATGTACGTTTTTCAATTTAAATGCGGTCGTGTGTGTGAGATTATTTGTATATAACCAGGATTTAGCGAAAGCAACAGCGCCCCAGCGGGGACCAGGATACTGAATTGCTGTCTGGACATCTTGGCCAAGTTTGTATACAAAATGCTACATAAAAACTCTGACCCGACCACTTGCCGTACATTTTATGGGTGTGGAAGTTTTACATATGTATACTGCTATATACATACATATACATATATACATATGTATATGTATTTATATGTATGTGGTTGTGGTCATATCATTCGTTTATTAGAACCAGCATAGAGAACAAAGAACATGGCATTTCTTTGGCATATCTCATGCACTTCATTGCCCCAAAGAAGGACAACGACAACAACGAAGACGATACATAGAACAATTTTGCAACAAAATTATGGCCACTGGCATTTGAGTAATAATAAAATGCGAAAGAAAGCAGAAAAAAGCAAAGGCAAAACAGGAAAGCAATCTAAAGGAGAAAATAGAAGAAAATGTGAAGGAACACTGCAGATCCTTAGTTACAGCTTAATGCCATTTTATGATAATAAAGAGAGCCACCCATACGACAGTTTAATTAGAGGTATTTCACAGCGCTGGCTTTGTTCAGGTCTTAAATGCAATAATTAAAATTAAGCCGCATCGCAATTGCCTGCTCATAACTCAGGAAATATGCTTAAGAAGGCAACTGGCGCGCTCATTTTTATGTGCCGACTATAAAGTTAAAAAAGTAATTGATAGAATTTTTAAAACCACACTAAACAAAGGCAGCAAGCGACTCCTTGGCACTCAGTAGCTTGCATTGTGAGTGATGATGGGCCGAACACAAAATTTACGCACATTTTCATTTCATTTTATGACGAAAACCCATAAAATTCGAAAGGAAATCACATGAAAATGAGTCAAAATGATGAGTTTGTTTCTCTGTGTTGTGTGTGTGTGTGTGTGAGTGTGCGGGTGTGTGTGTGTGTGCCTGTATGTGTGCTTATTTGCATTTTATATGAAAATTCCTTTAAATACTTATTGCGGTGCTTCGCACTTTTCAAAAGTAATCTTATGTCTTGGCAAGTAAAAAATATAAGAGCAGCACTCACACACATACACACATGCGTGCATACACACACACACACACACACACACACACACACACACACACACACACACACACACACACACACACACACACACTCACACACATGCAATGCTGAAGAGCAGCGGCTGCCTATGTGGCAAGAAGGGAGCGAGTGTTCTAAATAAACATTGAAGCATTTCATCATTATCATTTTATCATGTTATTTGAATTTTTTGCACATGTGCATAGCAATGCGAGCCGCACGCTAGCACACTGTGCCCCAACCCGCCCTTTTGGCCCCCATTACCCCTCTGGATGCCCCACGCCCTGCCGCCTTTGTTTGTATGCTAGTCGGCACTTGCGCCTGGAGCTATGCAACGCAAAAGTAATTCCGCTTAGATAAACACGCGCAAGGACGTTATGTTAAGTCCATGCCAATAGCCGCACCAGACATACCCTGTACTTATGAGAATTTAAAGTCACAGAATATTCAAATTCCTATAAAATTGCCATTCCATTAGATATTTGTATTTCTTTACTTTTCTTAACTCGATGTATCAATTGAATTATTAAAAATAATACTGATATAGCATCAAAATGTATATTTATCATATATTTACTTTTATAAAATTGTTCTAACTTTCAAAATAAATTCAACACTAACAGAAATATGATATAAAAATATCCCAAATATCCTCTAGCAGTCCTACGTTTTGCATTCGAATGGTTTTGGCATGAAACTTCTTTAATTACTCCATAACTTTGTTTTTAAAAATTTCCTGACTGAATTATAAAGAATAAACTTCTGTTACGAACGCCTTGAATTTGCTTAAGTAAATATGTTATTTTTTTGTTGCTCTTGATTTTGTTGAATTTATTTTCTTGCATGAATTTATAATGTGCTCGTATTCAAAGGCTTATAATCAACATGTACTTCATTTGAAGTACTAATACACAATTCCGTAGGCATATTTGAATATTTGCGCATTCATCAAATTTATGAGATAAATGCAAAGTGCTGAAAGACTTGTCAACTGTTTTCTGACAATTTTGATTTAATTTTGTGTGCTTCTATTTTAAATTTATGTATGCTGTTTTTAGAAAACATAAAAGCAGCTGTCCCTAGGCATATTGAAGATGTCATAAAGTATGTCAAAAGCTAAGTTAGAAACTCCAAGAGATTGTTTATCAACTTGAGTGTAATTAATAATAATGTTTTCAAGCATTTGTTAAGACTTTTGTTATGGTATCAATGGAATTTGTCTTTGGATTAGTTGAAATTTATTGCATTGCTCAGTGGCATCTAATAACTAATTGTAGTTTTCAAACCAAAGGCTGGTGCTTAACTTGTCAGCACGCATAAGACCTTTTCCTGTTGATGGCCAAGTGCCGCATGCGGCTTTGGCCCCAACAAAAAGTGGCAAGTGGTAACTGGCAACTGGCAACTCGCAACTCGTCGCTCGTCGCTCGTTGCTCGTAACTCGCAAACTCGAATGCAATAAAATGCAAAAAGGCACAAAATACAAAAAACGAACCTTGGTCACGGCGGTTACAGAAATGCTCATTACGCTTTGATGGAGCGCCAGCGCTTGAAACTATTACCGACTAGCGGAAATGGAATCGTGCCGCAGAAGTTGAAGTTGTGCAAACAGCAGAACAGGACAGCACGAAACAGGACTGGGGCAGGCAACAAAGTTTCAATATTAATGCCATTTACAGTTCTAATTTCGCTTTTTACGTACGCGCACAACACTTAACACACACACACACACACACACATATACACATACACAAAAGTTGTGCAAGAAGTTGCAGAATAATGCCATATTGAGGGTCCTTCCCTCCCCCCGGCATCACTGTGTAGATGCGGTGCGGCTTAGCCGCAACATCGTTTATCTTCGGGGGTCATCATCTTATAATATTGGCCTTTCCGACATGCAATAAATTGCGCTCAGACAAACAACATGTCGGTCGGCTGTGGCCGGCTCTTGTTGCAAGTATGCTTGCTTGCCTCGACGGCAAATTGCGCATACGCACCGTGTGGCCAGGGTAAACAAACAGAGCTCGACAACAAAGCGAATGTTGGCCATATTTGAATAGCCTCTTCTGTGTGGGCTTGTGCTCTGTACACGACCGTGTCCGTCTGTCTGTCGCTCTGTCTGTCTGTGTGTCCGTAACAGTCTGAAGTGTAGAAAACTAAAATTTAGCTCTGCCTCTAAATAAGGCACAAACGTTGCCCAAGCTCGGCAATTTGTCCAGATCCAGCAGCAGTTGAGTCCAGCGCAGTAGCAGGCCGTGTTTATGTGAGCCTGACATACAAAAACCGAAATGCTTTTACTGTGTTTCCGCCTTAACGGATAGCCTCATCCTGCCGAGAGTCGCTCTCTCTCTGTCTTATGTGTGTGTGTGTGTTACTGTGTACGTGTGTGTATGTTTCTATTTAGTTTAGAACACTTAAACCGGAAATTGAGGCGTTTTGTGTTTTGCTTGTTTTCGTTAGATTGTTGTTATTTTAGTTAACAATTTATTTAGTTACTGCCAGCAAACACACACTCACACACTCACAAATTCTTACAATTTATATGGTCTTGCGCATTATTTGTGCTACGTGCATTTTGCAAGTGACTGGCCACACTTTAAGCCTCTTTGTAAACCAGCCAACACCAGACATACCATCCATATTGACCAGGTCCTTGCTGATGCATACTTCTTCCCTCTGAGCCATATTCAGTTTCAGTGCCGACTTTAAAAACTTGTGGTTCCCAGCAGCAATATACTCGTATTTGTGTGTCAAGTATTATAATCAATTTCTATTATATGAGTATAGAATGTGCAGAGTTAAAGCTCTTTTATTGCTTAGTCTGACATTTTCGGATGCAGTTTTCATTGTGTACATAAAGGAGATTAATTTTGCAATTGTTTATGCTAGCGTTAACCTAATTGAATTTGTTTCTACATACGTAATTAAGTGTTGATCTATTCTAATTCCCTTTCAATGTTTCAAAAGCTCGAATATTGATTGATTAATTTGAGCGCAATCTGTTCAAAACATGGCTATTATAGAAATTTGCAACTCGGCAAGTATTAGAATAGAATATTAAGCAGTACACGAGTATTCGTAGTATTTTCAGAAATAACAGTAAGGATTATTAAAGATTGAGTTAGTTTCATTTATTTGGGTATGTTAATAAATTAGTGAAATTAATATTGTTTTTATCGTTTGTGTCTCATTTGAATTTTAACAGTCATTTAATCAGTGTTTCCATGCTCTAACAAATATGTGAGAATTTATTTGGTGATTAATTTTAAGATTTCCAATTCATGTTGGCCTCTTTTACATTTATATGAATTTCTAAGATTTTGTAACATTTCTTATAACAAAGGAATATGCCCAATACTTTTTTTGAATTGTTTGGAGACAAGAAATAAACAAAAAAATTCTTTAAAGAATTAAAATGATTCTACTTTTACTTAAATTACCTGTGCAATTTTATAAATATTTTATTGAAGAGTTTAAAATTAGACAATATTGTCTTACTGAGTAAAATAGAATACTTTTAATTTCACATTTCCATGGCGGACCTTTTTGAAATCGCCAATATTTTGTGATTTTGTAAATGAGAACTTGAACGTGCGAAGTTGAGCAATTTTGTATAGTTTTTATAGCTTATGGCTTTATCATTTATAAACTTAAAACCACAAAGTTAACTGGTGTAAAATAATTATATTTAGAGGTTTCTGACTTCCACTGCACTGGACTTTCTGACTGCGGCTAATTCGTATTCTCGTAAAGCCCAAAACGCAGGGCGCCCTTGTCTGCCTGCCTTTAAGCAACTGGCAGACCAAAGAAGCCAAACTGCTTAGAGATTGGTAACACACACCCCACACTACCTGCACACCCTGAACATCATGCACACCCTGCACACCCTGCACACCCCTTACAGTCAGACCACGAAGAATGCTTTCCGCTCTAAAGGCAGCTGCTTGGGCGGCTTCAGTTCTAGTTCCTGCTCCATGTTCGTAGTGCACGCTAACGACAGCAGGTGGCGCTAGTTTATTTATTTTTGCTTCTGTGAATGTGAATATGAATGTGATTGTGTGTGTGAGTGTTGCACAACATACTCTGCTTGCCAGCTGCGTCGCCTGCCCTCCAGCCCCCATCCCCCTGCCTGGCTGGCTGGCTGGCGGGCTGGCTTGTTGATGTTGTTGAACTCATTGCAAATAAATACGCTTTTTGAATGCGCATGTAAATGACTTCATAAGCATTTTATTACCACCAAGTTTTAGTGTGTGTGAGTGTGTGTGTTTCGGAGTCGTGTGTACACTCACATGTACATATAAACAAGCATAAATGCAAATATGTGTATGTATGTGTTCAAATCAATTGCTCTCTTTCTTGTTGTGTATGTAATGCAGAGCAATGGACGCGTGTCCTGCTTTAGTTCGTGACACGATCAGGCACCCGTTCACTTTCGTTCACGAAAAACAGGTCAACATAATGTAAAAATTAAGATATATTTTACAACTCATAAAAGTTTCCGGTTTCAAAGTAAATTGTCTTCCTAGTCTTCCCAATCCTTTAACTCTGTCAAATCTGAACGGATTACAATGAAGCATGCCTGGTTGATCATAGTCAGAGCTGTTGTTTTCCCAAAAAAAACAAGTAAGAACGTTGCAGTCGGCGGTGGCGTCCGACGGCGGACGCACCCGACTGCAGAATACTATGTTCCCAGTCCTATGTATATAATATGGTTATTTGTGAGTTCAGAAAGAAACGCGATTTTGCTCCTTTGGGTGCGTGGGGGTGGGGGGGTCCAAAAATTGTTGATGCAGTTTTATCCAGGGGGTCAACATTAGTCTGTCTGCCAAATTTGGTGACTCTAGCTCTACTGGTGTGGGAGATATAGGTTTTGCTCCATTGGGGGGGGTGGGGGTGTGTGGGTCCAAAAATTTTTGATGCAGATCTGTCAGGAATCTCAACTTTAGTGTGTATGCCAAATTTGGTAACTCTAGCTTTAAAAATGTGGAAGATACAGGTTTTCCCCAAATTTTGGGGGAGGGGGTGGGGGTGGGGGGCTGATCTTGACACTTTATAAACTGACGATATACACCAACATGTGTGCCAAATTTGGTTGCTCTAGCTCAAAGATAAAGGCAAAAAAATTGCGTTCATACGGACAGACGGACAGACGGACAGACGGACATTGCGCAAACCCAATATACTATTTTTCCCTTCGGGAACATAGTATAAACATCCTGAATCAAGATCATCAAAATATTTCAAATTTGTATCATAACGACCCCGTTGCGCGAAATTTACGTATACTTATATGACAACAATAACCTATAATACGGTTTCTTAAAAAGTAAAATAATATTATTCTTATAATTTATGGGGGAAGCACTAGCGACGAGACCTTCGGCTTCACTTTGGTTATCGATATTCGATCCACAAGACTCCATTAAGATGATAATGGCAACCCTATTTATACCTACGAATCTCGTCAGCATACTAAGCCTGCTAAGGACAATGATAGAAACAAAGGATCAAGATCGCATAACCAACAGATAATTATTTTAAAAAGCATAAAACAAAGTTAAGCTAAGAATGGAAGATCATCCGCAAGGCTTGACTTAGGAGATAATTTTTATAATCTGTTCTCGAAGGAGAAAAGAGTATATTGGGACGAAATGTTCGTCTGTCTGTCTGTCGGTTGGTGTATATCCTCAGTTTATGAAGTGTCAAGATCGATAATAAACAAATTATACCGGACTGGGAACAGAGTATTTTGCTGTCGGATACGTTCGACTGCCATGTTCTTAATTGCTTTACTTTTCTTTGCTTTAGTTGGCTATCAAATTTCATATGTGCTACAATATTCTGTAAATATATATTTAGCAATTTCATTTTTCATCGATACAAGATCATCAAAAATTCTTATATTGAATTACGTGAATTACTTTTTGGTCAAAGATCATGCATAAAATAAATTCAAGCTTGGCTGGTTTCGCAGATATCAAGTGGTCTTGTTAATTTACCCGACCCCTAACTTTAACAATAATGCATCGATTTCCAAGCTGAGAACGGTGTAATATATCAATATCTGGTTAGGTTCGTGCGGGAAAAGTTCAACACGTGCCCATCTCTGGTCTCTCTGTGTGTGTGTGTGTGTGTGTGTGTGTGACGGTGTATCTGTCTCTGTGCATCATTTACCAAGGCATAGGCAGACGCGTCGGTAATGAGCACCAGAGCTTTAACTTTGAGTGCTTCACCGAAACACGCACTCGTATGAAATACCAATCCCGAGCGTCGAAATTGTTGTTTTAATTTTTAATGAGCATCGCTCGCGGAAGTCATACATCATTAGTAGCGAATCCGGCAACTTCCAATTTCAATTTCAATATGCGTACAAGAGGCTCCAGTGGCAGCAGCAGTATCAGCAACAACAGCAACAACATCCACACCATATTGCAATAGCACGTGCTCGTCCGCACGGATATTTACAGGAACGAGGAACACACAAAACACACACACACACACAACACACACACAGACGCATAAATTGAAAAAGGAATCACAATTAATGAGTTCGATGAATGCGCCATTGAGTGTCTGACTAGCTGCCTGGTATCCTGGTATCCTGGTCTCCTGCGCTGCCTGCCTGTTGAAAGCATTCGCATTGCCCGCCCCTACACCCCCGCTCATTCCATTCCCTTTCCTGTGCCCATGTCGAGTGCCAAGCATATGATTGCAAATGCCGCACATTAGCGGATATCAAGTGGGTGTTACTGAGTATCTGTCGCCGAACCCCCTACCACCACGCCGCCCTGTGTGTACTCACTGTCAGTCTGCATGTGTGTGTGTGTGTGTATGTGTGTGTGTGGTTGTTGGTC
The DNA here is from genome assembly GCA_037075165.1 of Hirtodrosophila histrioides. Taxonomy (NCBI): domain Eukaryota; kingdom Metazoa; phylum Arthropoda; class Insecta; order Diptera; family Drosophilidae; genus Hirtodrosophila; species Hirtodrosophila histrioides. The sequence continues at coordinate 3,109,835 of JBAMCL010000390.1, read as the reverse complement.
TGATGTTGTGCGCGAGTCCATGCCAAATTGAATTTCTAGCCTTTTAGATCTTTTGAAATGCCTTGTAATTGAGTCATTTGAATTCTGACTTTTCAATTACGGGTACTCATATGGGTGTTCCTGCATGTGTGTGTGTGTGTGTCTGTGTGTTTGTATGATTCAATCTTCCTAGAGTAATTTAAGTGATTGCCTTGCCGTATTTACCAATTAAGCTGCATCAGACAAGACAAGATTATAACTCATACCTAATTTTGATTTGTATTCTTTGCAGAACCATATGTGGTTGCCTGGAAACGCGGCATTGCCATATTAACCGCCGGCTCCGTGAAGGTGACACCCGATCCCCGTGTGCGTCTGGTGAGCGGCTTCAATCTGCAGATACGCGATGCTGTGCCACAGGATGCTGGCGATTATATATGCCAGATTGCCACTATGGAACCACGCGAAATAACACACACCGTCGAAATACTGGGTAAGTAATAGAGCGGGAACAGATACATCGATAGTTTTGATAGTGATCGATAGCATCGAATCCTATTTTTAGAGGTAAAGCATCAATAAATCCACGATTGAGTCTAGAATCCTGCGAGCTGCCCAAGTTTTAGCTTACGAATTGCTATCGCAGGACATCTTAGGAGTGTGCTTCAGGGAAATTCAGTTAATGAACTTAATAGTCGAGGTGAATATTGAATTCCTCACCAAAGATGACAGAATATGATGAAGTTAAGATAAAAAGGAGATGACCATCATAAGTCGATCGGAATATAAAAGATAGTGAAGGTTCGATAGTATCGATAGCCCATTAAAAAAAGCATCGATGTAATCGATGGGCTGAATTGCAGCTCTGAAACTATCTGAGGTCATACCGAAGGCTCATCTCATACATAGAAAAATTTATGATATTGTACACTTTACAAAGGTCTGAAATTTTAAATGGTTCTCATATTTTTGGTTTCATTGTTATGCAAAGTTTGAAACATCCCACATATCACAGATTGACATAGGGTGTGGGTGGGGGGGTATGGATTTTTAGGGGCAAATTTATGCGGCTTTCACAAATCACTTGGGCCCATTGTTGCCTGAGAGTTACATCATTTCGGACACCTCTGCTATGTGGTGTGTGAGCTCAAATTAACATATCCTTAGATCCTGAAAACCCTGGGCACCCTGGCACTTTATGCGCCTAGGCCACTCAAATATGCTAAGTAGCTGAGCGCTGCAATTTGGCGGCTTTATGGCCACAGATTCAATAGGGCAATTTTCCGGCCAGCGGAAAAATCAAAACTAATCTGCCAGCTGCCCTTAAAACTCTGGATCCAGCGAACGCTGCAGCAACGGTCGCTCTTCGAATCTGCCCCATCCTGCCAGAGGATGCAAATTGCCGAACCTCCTTTGCGACCTCCGCGGAGGTCCTTAACTACTTCCTGTCGACAACGCGTTATGCCTAACAAGCGTGCGTTTCTCTGCTCCTTTTTCTGGCATCTTGTTGCTGCCTTTTGTCTACCTCCTGGCCTACTCCTCTGCCCCGCCCTCTCCTCTGTGCCGCCTTGTCATTGCTTTTGGTTGGTGCGTCTTCTAATCAGCAATGATGAATAATTTGCATATATTTCCCCCAATTACAATGTTGCCTTTTTATTTGCATACACTTGGCTAGCGGGCCTGGGTGTATGTGGCAGGCCACCCCTATCTCAACTCCCCCCGCTAAGCTTGCATTGTTAACACTTTTGCCGAGTTTGGCTCGAGTTTTCTCTGTGTGCGGCGCATGCAAATTGCGATACAATTCCCAAAATCTCCAGAGTGGAGCCGGCTCATCTCTCAACTCTGTGCCGGCTTGCCTATAGAGAAATGATTGGCAAATAGTTTCGCTCGTGTCCTTAAAGATATCCTTGGGCTCGTGTACATACTTTAAAACATTACTCCACTTTGCTAGCCCATAAAAACTGCGTATTTATATCGAGCAGCCAAAAAAAAAAAAACAAGAATAAAAAAATTTAAAAAAAAAACAACGCCATACACAACTTTTTTCATTTGTCATTGAAACTTGGTCCTGATTCTGGCGCTGATCCTGGCGCGGCATCGCCACAAACAAACATTAAACAATGACTGTTCGGGAAGCTGGTTGCTTGGAGGATGTCGAGCCTGTCGACAGAGGCAAAAAAATAAAAGTCGATTATTGAAAAGTTTTGTTTATTTTATGTGTTTATTATGCGCTCCGTTTGCCAAATAATGATCATGGCCAGAAATATTTCGTTTATTGAACTTTAGCAGCGCACGTAAATTGCTGCCCCCCTTTGTCGGCGAGCGCGGGCCCAACTCTGGACTAGGGTGGGGGTTGGGGGTTGGGGTCTGGGGTCTGAGGCCCGGGTCCAATTCGGCATTGTTGTCAAAGGAGAAACAAGCAAAAATAATGCGCTGTCGAAGTTTTTATAGGCTCAACAGCAGACACCCAAACCAGCAGCAAATATGGGCTACCTCCTCGTCTTCCCATCTCTCCCCTGTCCAGCACCCGTCCATGTGCTTCGACATGCTCGAATATAAATTTCATAAAGTTTGCTGCGCTCTGGCATTTTGGCTCGCCAGCTTTTACGAGCGTAAATTACTTTCAGTTTGCTCCACACTAAAGATGAAAAAATAATGTGCGCTTTGGCAAACTTTTGCACTTGTCCTGGCAAAAGCAAAGCAACGACATCAGCGCCGCGCACTTACAAAGACATTAGCCCGGAGATGGCCAAAACTGGCCAAGTCAACCACCAACAAACAGGGCCGCCTCGAGTCATGGCCCAAACTTTTCCAGTTGACAAATCTTTTAATACAAACCCAACATGAATAGTCAGGCCTGTTCCGAGCTAAGCAATACTTTCTTAAAAGTAAAATAGAAAAAGCAAAAGACTTTGCATTATTTCCGAACTTCTTCATTTATGCTTCGAGTCCCGAGTGAAATGCAGAGTTTGAAATCGTGTAAGGAGTAGATTATCGAACGAATCAGCTGTTAATAAGTTTATACTACAGAAATATTACTGAAAGATTTAATGTCATTGTAGGTAAATGTATTTTTTCTTCAAAACAAACTTATTTTCATCCTCTCTAGAGCTAAATCTCTTGATATTTAGCAACTTCCCTCTCAAGTCAAAGAGAGGACCTGCCAGCGTTGCCACCTGGGCTGAAATTACAGCTGGTATATGACACTTGTGACGTCACAGCTTCTAATATATTATTTATTAGAAAGATGCTTTCTTCGCCTATAAATTTTCAAATATAAAACAAAATTTAACATTTATTGCAAAATAAAATAAAATTTTATATAAAATATTTTTTCTAAATACTTTCAAATATTATTTAATATATTAAAATATCACCCGTTCAGAAAGTAAAACTTGTTTTGATATCGTTTTTGTTGTTATGCACCCTTTTCTAATCCTTGTGAAAACACAGGGACTGAAGGACGCAGCAGCACCTCTTGTCAACTGGGATTCAAACCCAAATCTTATGTGTTAGTGTCCCTAAAACACTAATTTACTTTCTGGCTAAGTCAAACTTTTAAATTGTAAATTAGAAACATCAATCAAATGCATTTGAACAAAATTTCTAACCAATTTGAAACTCAAACGGGTCCAATTCATTTAGTTAGAATGCGCAATATATTTGGTAGCAAACATGTTGCATGCCCCACAAATTAAATGTTCAACATTGGGTCTTGACTAAGTCGTTCTCTGCCCGCCCAGCTTATTGGCCAAATTGTTTTTAACGGTCTACACACTATGCAAGGATATGCAGTCGAATGAGGCAGCTTTACATTGCGGCCGGAGGCTGCCAACATTTTGAATTTAATGCGCACGCTGTTGACATTATTCAAATTGCGAACTGCGTTTAATAAAACCAATTTAGCATTGACATCTGCCGGCCAAACAACCATTAGCCGGGCCAAAATGAGGCCGCCCCCTGCCCGCCCATGGAGCGACCGAAGCTGACCGCAATCGAACCGCAAAACATTAAGTTATGTGGCCGTTGTGCGGGCAGAGATTGTGGTCCTTTGCTGATTTTTATTGTCATTGATTAACGAGTGTAACTTAAATATACTTGTAAATAGCCACTGAGCATGGATTAAAGCCGTTAGTACAAGTATTAATTGTCAACAGAGCCACAAAACCTAAGCTAAGGCTCTTGGCGGGGGCTTGCTGATTGCCCCTGGTATCCAATAATGCCCCAGCTTAAGGTATCTCTGGTTGCCTCGATATAACATGCCTATTCAATTGGAAACCATAATTATTATGGTAGGTGTATGCAAAATAAAGCCACACACAATGGTAATTTATATGGCCAATATGCCAAAAACAATTGCACGGAACTGCAAGCTTGTGATACCTGAGGGGGAATGGGGATGGGAATGGGTAGGGGAAGGTGACACGAGAGGCAAGGGCTTATAGGCAGCCAGGTAGCATTTAATTATGTGCAGCAGCACAGCAAACAATGAACAACAACAACAAAGGACAGAACAACAAGAATTATACAATAACAATAGAGACAGGAGAGAGAGAAAGAGACAGAGTGACAAAGAAAGAAAGAGAGAGAGAGAAAATATTGTGGCACAATTTCATGTATGCCACAATATGCAATAAACAAATGTCGTGCCACACATGCGGGCAGTGGCCGGGGCAGGGGCAGGGGCAGAAGGGCTACTTGGGATACTTGAGACAAATTACCAACACAATAGAAAGCAAATTGCAAGGATGTGCAAGGATATGGCCGGCAAACAGAGTCCGAGCAGGATACTTAGAGTCAACCGAACCGACAATTAAACGCAAGCAAATTCCAAAGCACTTTGGGATGCCGTTTAAGTTTTAGCACCAAACTTCAGCCCGAACTAACTATGGATTTAAATTGCTTAGGAGGCGCCGTCCTAGCGCCCTCCTACTCCTGCTGCCCCAACCCCAACATCCTGAAAAACTTGTGTGTTGCACAACGTGCTGCATGCCCCCGGTCCGAGCGAACTATGCAACTTTAAAAGCCACAAAACCAAACTCTAAAGTTTCAACTCAAGCCACATTGCGCAATAAGGCATATAATCAATATGTATGTACAATATGTAATTATTTATATATGTTATGTACATAAAGAAAGTCTGCATTTACACGATGCAGTTAAAGCATGGGGTTTCATTCGATTTAAAACATTTACATCAGAATGATATTCTTATGTTTTCAATTATTAAACATCTGTTCTGTTCTAAAAGTAGTTATTAATAGTAGTTAATAAGTTAACATATTATTCCTATTAAGCTCAGCTAATCGAAAGAAGACTTTCTGGAGAAGCTGCTTTGTCTGCCTCCCTACAAACCAAAACTGCATGAGTTAACTTCATCATGTAAATGCGCTCTATGTATGCACAAAATAATGTGCAAATGCCCCTAAGCTGCTGCTGCTGCGGATATTGTGGCTACTGCGGCATCGTTTGCCTTGAAAGAGCTTGCTTATTAAAATTGTTGACTGACTGCCCACCGCTGCCACACCCAGTGCTGTCACTGTAACTGCCACTGCCCCTTCCACAGCCACTGCCACTGCCATTGCCACAGCCGTCTATTGATGTCGTATTAGCCGTCATCTGCATGACATTACATGCCGCAATCCACGTATAACATGACACAAAATCATCTCCTTTACTCGCACAAGTAAGTCGTCAACTGCCGCACAGTTATATGACCATGGATTTGAGTATTTATTGAATTCAATATGCGACTCTGTCCGCTGACGTCTGTCGGGCAAATCTCTCAGCAAAGCGTGAAATTATTAAAAATATTTCGAGCAGCGCAGCCACAAAGACCATACAGACTAGAGTTGGGCGATTCTATTCTGTTACTGTCACGGACAAGTTACTTTTACTTAAAATCTGTTTGAAATTCCTGGTATACAGGACATATATTTATACATGAGCCAGTAATTGATAATATCCTGAATATAGAATAATTTATGCTGACGATGGCAAAGACTTAATTAGATTATTTACTTTTGCAAATGTGTTTCACTATTTGCATACTATCTCTTAAAACCAGTCGTAATTATATAATTTTGAGTATAGCAAGATGGAATGGATTTTGCGCTGTGTATGTGAATATCAATATCTGTTAATAACAGCGGGGAACATCAGAACTGTGACTGACTTGACGGAACTGTTACTCTAGTTATTCAGGCACAGTGTGACATGATACTTGTCAGTGACAGAAACTCAGTTCCAAGTACGCCGATATTGCTCATGTCTAACACATAGACACACATACACGCGCAACTAGACACGAGTCCTTTCGTCCTGTGCAGAGCAAATAGACTACAATATTGTGAGTTCCTAGTCCTCTTTCGTTTTGTATTGGCTGTGAGCCACAATCACATGATTTATTATAGTCAAATGCAGATTTCAACCATATCATTCTCTGTTCCATATATGTATGTATACATATATACTTATGTATGTTATATACATGTCTCCATATCTATTTATGTCTCTTTGTCGCTCTGTGTTGCGTTATTTGTGCGCCCTCAGTGATCAATTGTAATTTTCTTTCAAATGCAAATACGTACTCGCATCCATCGATTGGCCTTGGGGACTTCTCCTTTTATCCGTGCTTACTCGTATTTGTTTTGGCCAAAGCAATCGAATTCGAATGCGATTGCGAATGCAGACTTGATTTTTATTATGCTGTAAATCCGTTGCCAGACTTTTGAAAATTGCATCAGTCAAATGCACTTTGTCACAATTTTAATACGAGTACATCTATCGCAAGGTATTAAACCTTTTACTCTAATTCATTTCGAGAGCATTTTTATTGAAAGCCATTTGACAAAAGCCAACAGAATAAAGAAGCATGTGCTCCATAGGGTGATACCCTCTACAGATGACTAGAGAATCACCAGTATCTCTTAAATGAAGTAAATATCTTGAATATCTAGCTCCTCCTTTAGTTTATGATACCCATTCGAATGGCTGGCTACTGAGTATACAAAATGTACAAAAGTAGATATCAAATAAAATTCAAAAACAAAGCCGCATAGCCTTGGCCCTGGACACAGCTTTGTCCCTTTAGGTGCATACCCAGGACATAATAATGCATGGGAAATGAGAAATGCTAATAAAATAGAATGGAGGCATGGCCTCTGTGAATGTCCTTGATTCCGCTGGGCCAGAGCAGACATAGTCGTAATTTTATTTTTTCAACAGCTGTAAAATAATTCGGCCGCAAATATAAATAAATTTGAGAGCCGAATTAAATAAAATTGCCCAATGTTGGTGGACAGACAACTTGGCAGATGGCTGCGGCTCAGGCTCAGGCTCAGTTTTAGACTCATGCTCATCCTGAGAATGTGCCTCCTGCCACACGCATAAACGCCATTTTGCACTCATTCAATTTGCATTTGTGCGCATATTTATTCAAATTGTTTGGCGTCCTTGGTCCTTGATCCTTGGCTAGGGCCAGGGCGAGGGCCAGGGCAGGACTTTGCATACATTTTGTACTGGTCTCCGCACGTTTGGTGGACGCTGGGCAGTCATTGTTTTTGGAGGAGATACTAGTGGCCATTTCTAATGTGCTTCTCTTTTTTTTCGTCGTTGTTTTATTTTGTTTATTTGCTTGTGTCCTTTGCAGTGCCACCAAGGATTCATCACATTAGCACCGGCGGACATTTGCAAGTCAAAAAAGGTTCATCAGTGCGCATTGAGTGCTCGGCCTCTGGTAATCCAACGCCAAATGTGACTTGGAGCCGCAAAAATAATATTTTGCCCAATGGTAAGATTTTGCATAAATACGAGTAGGCCACCGAGCAGAAGCATCCAACTGGCCAACAGACAAGCTGGCCAACTGGCCAACTGGCCAACAGGACAAAAGGCGACGCAAATTAAAAGTATAAAGAATAACAAAGAAGTGAGGCAAAAAAAAGTAAATGAATATAAAAAACTTAAACAATTTCCATAAAAATGAAAAGTCAAAGAAATTATTTTAAGCGCGATGGCATCGTCCTTGCAGACGTCCTGCCTCGCGCCTCTCTTTTATTATTAAATACAATGCGCGCTGAAGCAATCCTGGCAGGCCCTGCAGGACCCGTGTGGGCTTGCTGGAATTGTTTGCTTGTTCGGTTGGTTCGTTGGCTGGTTGAAAGACAGAGTTACTGTCCGCCGCATGTTGAGTCCTTGTAATTGCCTCTGTCATTTCTTCGATGGTCGTTTTTATTGACTTGCGCCTCGTTCTCGTTTTGGCCGTATTTCAGGCGAGGAGAAGCTACACTCACACGTCCTGTCAATTGAGAATGTGGATCGTCATAAGGGCGGCGTCTACATATGCACTGCCAACAATGGCGTCGGCCAGCCCGCATCCAGTCAGGTCGTCCTGCACGTCCTCTGTAAGTATTTGAGCCGCAACCTTTACACACGATTGTGTTCTGTGTGTGCAAGTGTGTATGTGTGTGTGTGTGTGTGTGTGTGTGTGTGTGTGTGTGTGTGTATGAAAGTCCAGAATATGAAAGCGAAACAAATTAATTTTAACCCAATTGGCAGACACTTCAATTTATTTGAAAGTTGATTTCAATGGATATTGGCTTTTAATGCAACTCAACGGCGATTGAACCGAAAATAGACGTTTGTGTGTATGTGTGTGTGCGGCTAAGAGTTGCATCGAATCGTTCAGAATAGTTTTCGACCGGAACTACTCACTAAAATGAGTGAACGAACTATATTCCTGAATTCGACACTAAGCTAAGGAACTTATAGAGTGCCCAGTCATTATTAAGTTATTTAGCTTAGTGCAATCGATCTTTTAGTTTGTTCGTTCGGCTTTCTCATTGAAATCCGATTATAGTTCCATGTGTTTATTTGAGTCCGATAATAGTTTCATTGATTCATTTGAGTTCGATAATAGTTATATTTCTTAATTGGAGTCCGATCGTAGTTATATATATTAATTTGAGTTCGATTATAGTTCTATTTTTTTATTTTTAAGTTCGATAATAGTTCCATTTATTGATTTCTGATGGATATAAGCTCCATTATTTTATTTAAGTCCGATAATAGTACCATTTATTCTTATGAGTTCCATAAAAGTTATACTTATTCTTTTGAGTTCATTTTTTATTCATATAACATTTTATTATGCTGAAAATTGTATTAAATTATTATTTTCTTATTTTGTGCTTAACACAGCAGATAAATTAGCTAACATAATATAATTTCAATAAAACTATCAAAGATCAAATGAGGAGATTTAAAAATATCTTAAGGAACATAGCAATCGAACTAATGAAACGATCGAACTAAACAAGAGATTGAGTGAACGAATGAAATATTAAATTTAATTATCTATTAGTTCGTTCACCAATTATTGAACTCATTCTCTTAGCTGAACTACTTACAAAGTATTTACAACACTAGTGTGCGATTGGCATTTACACAAACACACACACACACAACATACCGCACAACCCTGAAGGGAACTTCTTGACTGGCTCACAATTATGGAAGTTTCTGCCCGACGTTTATTTAAAATTTATATGCAATTTCGATAAAAGTCCGTGGCAAAGGTTACGAGCACTTCCCCAACCAACAACTAATTATATGGCAACAGTCTGTAGACCCCTCCAGGCGTTATGCCATTGATTTTTTGTGTGTTCTGTTTGCTCACCATGTTATTTACTAATTTCTTAATATTCTCAAACCCCATACAGACCCGCCAGAAATCTCCGTGGAGCGTCCCGTTGTCTTCTCCGGGGAGGGGCATGAGGCAATGCTGGTCTGCATCGTGCATGGCGAAACACAGCCTGAGGTATGTTTTAATTAAATTTTTGTACATAAATTTTCATTCACGCGCTGTCTCTCTTTTGGACATTAAACAGCACAACTGAACCTGCCCATTAATATACCTACATATAAGTATACTAATTTACAGCACTGTTTTCAGTTCCACCATCAAATCAATTATACAATTCGAAAAAAATCATAGCATACTTTTTGGGGCCCATAATATTAAAGTTAAACACATTAAAGACAACAGGACTTTCTGGATTTTGGCAAGCAATCATGCAAAAATTAATACAAATGTATTAAGCTTTTGAAGCTGGCTGATAGATTTTGCACTGAACATCTCAGATATTTGGCACAGCTCTTTGAGACGACAACAGCTGGCAACACATTAATTAAAAATCTACAAAGCAGTTTGAAGTGCAGGACAAAGCATAATTTTAATCAAACATAGACAGCCATACAAAAGAGTGGCAAAGAACACGAGAAAAGGACAGAAAGAAAGTCCTTTTTCAAAGGCCGAACATAAAATACGCTTTTTTCAATAGAAACTACTATAGCATCAAAATAATATTTCATCCTAACTCTGCCTCTTGCATTAAAATCATTAGAGGGCTGAATATATAATGCATATGTATGTATGTATATGTTAAATGTGGTTGTCATTTACCACAAGTCAGCCTGACAATGAGGCGACTTAATTAATAACTATTTAAAAATATTATATTGATGAGTACATTTGATATATTTGAGTTTGTCCACTTTGGAGTCAGTGAAAGGATATGAAATCAAATGAATCCAATTTGTGGTAGTAAACATATGAAATGAAAACTATATGATTGCTAATTGCCAGATATATGATAAAGTAGTTAAGATATATCTGTATTTATGAGAAGTCAACACTTGTTTTCTTAATTATAATAAGATATCCTAAACACCAAACAAGTTTCAAATACCAAAAATTGATTATTTCTGTGGTAGCTATATAATATAGTGTTCCGATCCGGAAGCCGTCGATATATCATTCGAAAGAGGCATCTGAACAATTTTTCTAATACTGATTAATAATATACTCTTTGGCGTCCAAAATCTTTGCAAATTTCAGGACGAATTCAAGCTACCCTCAGTGAGTGTATTAAAGAGACAGAAATGTGCTTTTTTTTGTTGGGGTGTACACACATAATTTTTTCTTATAGAAAGAAGCAGAATATTTATTTTTTTGCTGTGTGCCTTTGCCGACATTTAAATTAATACGCTTGGCTATAATTCAAAGTAAAATTGCGGAAGTTGCCAAAGCGGAAGTGTGAAGCGGCGAGCGCCAAAAAGGAAAAAATGCCAGAGAGCTGAGAAAAATGCTACCAGACATACACACACAGACACACACATACACACATACAGAGAGAGAAACCAACACAAAGTTAGTGCGCCAAATAATGACTGGCGACCGCAAATGTCAATGCTTAAAATTATACAGCGTCAGTTTGGTTCAGTTCGGTTAGCTCGGACTTTGAGTGGACAGAGTTGGAACCAGGAGCTGGGATCTGGGAGTAGGGAGCAGGGTGTAGAGACCGCCTGCCAGTTGCAGTTCTGCGAATTTTTAGGGCGTCGCATTACGTTTTTATGCCATTTAATTTTTCACATTTTTTGCCGGCACTTTGTGCGCTCGTTTTGTGGCCGCAAAGAGTTGACTACTTTACCAGGAAAGTCCCGCCCCCTGAACCCTGCCCCCCATTCAAACTACTTATTTACTTGCCGGCCGGTCAGTCACGAGTTTCAGTTGCAGTTGCAGCTCTTTGTTTGTCCTGTTGGACACATTTCATTATACAACAAGTCGTAAGCTTTACTCCTGCTTTGCATTGTGGCATGACGGTGGTGGGTGGGGCATTGGGCCGACTTCTGAGATGGGCATGGCATTTGTAGTCTTTGAGAATGGCATTTCCGCATGCAATTTGCGCCAGCTGCGCCCCCACCACCCGCTGCTGTTTTATGACCCTAGTTAAATGTGCAGCACACAATTTAACGCTTCGTTTTTGTTGCTCTCGTCTCTGCATGGCACATGCCAATGCCACGCTAACGAGCTTGCAACTTGCAACTGGCAACAGCGCTCGGCATGTGTCCGCCTTCATATTTTTTATACATCGAATCAAGTGTTGAGCAGTCGAGTGCTTAATTGTTTTTCAACACTGCTTTGACAGTATTTCTTTCCGTTTCTACATTTGTAATTTAATTAATTTACATGTTTCACACCTCACAGGACATTTTCATAAGTGCGCCAAAGTGCGAAAATTCACAGGAATTTCATGAAAATATATATGCATGTGTATGTTTAAGTACTCTAGTGTAAATTATGTTATAGTGCGCTGAAGATGACTGCTTTAAAGTACTTTATATTCATGCGAGTTTTCATGACAGTTAATTATAACAATTGCCGACTTTCTCCAAACACTTGTACACCTAATTATTAAGTTATAATAATAATAATATAATAAGTTATATAATGTGTGTGACTTGTGATTAAATTCAATATGTGGTCTTAGAGGGTGGCAAAAGAAGCGTCACATATCATTAGCTTTTAATTACACTATTCTAATTTACGGCAAACTTCCACTGCACAATTTATGTACAACCTAATCCATAATTATTTCAATGTCCAATTAGACAGAAATGACAATTAGGCAGAGAGGTTTCTTTGACTTAATTTGTCTTTGTCCCTTGTCTTTTTTTTTTACCAAGGTATACCCATTCCCCAATCCTACCGCCTTATACAGTATAGGTTAATTATCTTTTGAGTTCTTATAAGTTTAATGTCTTGAAATATAACTCATCAAGAACTGCAAACATCCAAATGAGTATTAAATTTTAAATTTGTCGCTTAAAACTTGACACGTCATTGATAATCCTGGCACAAAGGCTTCACCTTAAGTCGCTCCCTTAAGATTCTCTGGTTCAAAACTCTGCCACAAGCGAGTCATAGAACTACAGTAAGTGCAAATAACAAGCAATATATGAGTCGCCAAAGGCGATGTTTAACATAATATTAATACACAAACAAACATACCTATTTATGCCAACATTTGGTCGGTTACATCAACCGCGAGTTATCACCTATTTTATATATGTACCTAATTTGTTGACCAATTTAGTGCAACTCAACAGCTGTTTGCCAAATAAACAAACTGGTATTATAATTAAGGACTTGTATGTATAATTTAATGCCAATGTAATGTGTGTATTGCTAGATGGCAGGGCGAGTTCTTAGAAACATATAATATGGATATGCATCAAATATATTCTGGTATTTCTTGAATCCCTCACAGAAGCTGCATACTTATTTATTTATTAAAAAGTAATCGAATGCCTTAAACCATATGTTTAGTGGCTTCCAGGACCTCCAGCTGGAAGAAGCTGCCTATACTCATATTTTATTCAATCAAAGTTAATCAGGGAGCAAAGCCCTGCAGGAGAACCTATTGAGATATTAGTATTATCCTTCTTAGGGCTGATAAATTGCATAAAGACACATTGCCATGTTAAGGAATCGTCAATGTCTGTCGATGTTTAGCACCCTTTTACTAATTTTTTTGGTAATATTCTAGTGAAGGCCTCATTAGCGACAAATATTCCGAAAAACCAGCTTGTTTTAGGAGCTTCTCTGGAGAGATCCTTTTTATGATGATCTCCACCAACATAAATAGAGAACGAGTCCCCAAACACTCATAAATTAGTTCGCATCATAGGAACCGTGACAGTTTTTCATTTAATTTAGTGTTAATAAATTGATGAATGGCTGATTCCATTGAAATTGATTAAAAACTTGTGGTCGTTGCATGTCGTTCAATGTTGCAGTGTTGCAGCCTTGCATGTTGTGGCTTTTTGCATTTTTAATTATGCTTTGACAATGGCTGCCGCAACAGTTAATAAGCAAATGCGGAAAGTTGCAGAAGCCCCAACAAACTGCCCGCGAAGGCTATTAATTATTAAGCTTGCATTGAAAGGACCTGCGACAATACACACACATATACACACACAGAAACACTTGCAGGGAGCCGTATTCACATGCACTTACGTGTGTGCATATTTGCATATTAATTAGGAATTGCGGCACAAGTCTGTCGTATTCATAATCCATTGATATTGTTGATTTGTAGCATAATGAATACCATAAACATGCGCTAAGCTGTCTGTCGCCCATACCACATGTGGCATGCCATCAACGACAGGCGCTGCTGGTGGTGCTGGTGCTGGTGCTGCAATTGCTGCAACATTGTCATTAGAGCAATTGTCATTAACATGAGCGACAGCAATGAGACAACATCATTATCAACGTCATCACGAGTGGCAGGCATTGTCAGCACCTGTTGTTGTTGCTGCTGTCCGCGTCGTCGATACCATTGATGTGGATGTCAGGCGCATTAAACATGCAGCAGCATTTGACAGAGCTATCAACAGCTAACAACGTTAATGGGTGTAGCCTAGACAGGATAGCAGCAGCAGCAGCAGAGCCCAACCAATCCGCACTCGGGGCATGCAGCTTAATGCGTTGTCATCGCTGTGATCGGGAGCTCTCGTTGTCATTGCTTTTAATTATTTTGCAAATTAATTTCCAAATTGGTAATTTTCTTCGCATTTACACACACACACACACACATACATAGACAGCCAGTTGCCAGTGACAGCCATAATTAGTTTTTATGCTCTAAAACTGTCAACTGACGCTGTAATTGACTAAGGCTTGGCCTATTTGCCAATGGACGCCCCAGGCGCATATTTTCATCTAAAATTGTGCATTGGCTGCATCGTTGAGCTTGCCACTTAATTATTGTAATTTTATTAGGCCTAACTATGCATTATGTTTCGCTCAGCTTCAAGCTAATTACAATTGTAATGACAAATGGAGTTTTCATAAGCTAAACACTAAAAGGAAAGAGGTTTACAGAATAACAAGAATGAGTCTCTCCTTCCAGCAATGTCTCTTAGAAAATAAATCTCAATTTTCCAGCGAATGTTCCTATAACCGCTATAAGATATTACAATGTGCTTTTGATCAAACTCACTTTACAATTCAAGAGTCAACATTAAAAGATTTCTTCTCAAATCAAATGTGGAATCAATCTAGTGAAAAATATAACCCATTTGAAAGTCTATGAGAAAATGCTTTATGAAATTCTATTCTTTTATTGTTGTTTTTTAATCTTGTAATTGTTTATTTTACCAGTATGATAGAAAGTTCAAATTAATGAGAATTAATGAGTATGATACCGTAAAACATTAAGAAAATGTTAAATGCTTTGAAAATATAGTGCATAGCTACTATTATCCTTAAGGATGTTATTGTATAAGCTGATATAACAACAGCGTTGCCTGGCGAGGTGTTTTGAATAAATTTAATTATGTTGAATTTGTCTACCGTCAATTGTAAAAAAAAGTACAAAGGTATGATAACTATTGGGTGGGAAGGAATATTCCTGAATCCTTGAGTCTGCGAGTTGTTTAAAGCCACATTGTCTCATTACCTCATACTTGGCAACATTGTACAAATAGATTTGACAGAAATAGCCTATTCCGACCTCAGCAGTATGTGAACTGACTCCTTTCTTCTCATCTTTCTGTTTAGTGGCAAAGCTTCTGTTTCCCTTTTTAGAGTATTTTATGTGATTCTAATTGTTATTCTTGCCTATTGCCTTTGTACCAGAATTATTTATATTTAAAAAAGAATAACCAATTGAATTGATGGAAACATACGTTCTTTGTGACTTTGTTTATATACGTAGAAGATTTCTCTTAATAAATGATCCTGTGAAGTATAATATTTATAGAGAAATAAATATTGTCAATTTGCTACTTTCAATTGAAATTAAAACGCAACCAAGCCTCCAAAAACTAGTCGCTTTCATTGATATCTGGGAATTTCATTATGAATTTGAAATTGTGAGCTTTAGGAAAGCGGTTTTGACTCATACATTTTTAAAAATCCTACACAATTGACCACAGTGCTATTGTATTACTTTAAAATATTTGCTTTTAAAATAACGTTGATTTGCATTTAATTAAAAATGTAAAAGGGACAAATGAATAGAATGTTTATGCATGTTAAGCGTAGTGGAAAAGGCAATAATTTAAATTAATTTCACTTCTACACTGCACGTTAACTTTATGAATTTCAAATGGATCATAACGGTTTTATCTACCCATATAAATTTGCATATTTCATTTTCATTTTGTCCATCAATATTGTTGACTTTTATGTTTTATGCCGCTGTTATTGATGTTGACATGTTGTGTAATGATGTTAATGATGCTGAAGGGCAGCGCCTAAAATGAAATGAGGCGAATGCTTCAATCGCAGCGTTTATTTGATTTTTAATTACAATTTGAGTTGAGCATCGACACTTGCCGTGTTCTCCACTGAGCTGCAGAGAACAGGGAACTGAAGTGGGGCTGAAGAGCACTGAAGAGGGGCTGAAGAGCTGTGTCGTGATTATTGTTTGGATAATGCGGGAAATGTCGAAATATGCGACTGATTGCTGTTTAATTGTAAACTGCTGACGTGCCATTAATTACAATAAATTATTTATTATACAATTTCAATTACGGAGACTCTTCTCTCCACTGAATGCCAGAAATTAGCGGGAGGGGAGCGGCCAGGCTCGGCCACCACCTGGTAGCAACTTAAGTCAATCGTTGGCCATTAGTGGCGACACTAGAAGCACACACACACATACACACATACACACAACACACTCATGTGTGTGCTGTGCGTGCCGTCGGCCTACGCTGCGTATGCGTAATTATTTGCTTTCTGCCTGGCAGGCTGGCTGAAGGACAAAAGCAGCACTCGACACGCAGCTGCGTCGCTGCCAGCCGCACACCTAACAACACTTTTCCGTTAACAATTTCCGCTTTGCCACCCAAGTGGGGATTGCATCATTGAGTGGCAGTCAAAGCGGAGCGGGCGCGGGGACGAGGACGACGACCGGGGACCGGGGCCAAAGAGGCAGGCACGCAAATTTTCTTCTTTTCTATCGGGCTGATTAGTGTTGATTGGCATTTTTCGCTTTGCTGCTCATCAATGCTAATTTTTTTTATTTACTTCTTTCTTTTTTTTTCTGGTTACTTTCTTCTTTGCTTTGCCACCAATTTGTTGGCTAGAGAGTTGGCTAAATTGTTGTTGTTGCTCGGTGCCTGCAACAAAAGCAGTTTGCAAGTGCAAAAGATTGATTGACGCAACATTTGCGTAAATGTTGATATTGATGAGGTGCACAGCACAACGCAGGACCAATCGCCAATCAATCGCCTGTCTAAGACCGAAGGCGGCCAGCAACTTTGCTGAACGGCAATCAATGAACACGATTTAATAAAGCAAAGTAATTAATGCGCTTAGCAGACTTGTGCAAAACACACACATACTTTCCCATACACACACATGCACACTCGCACACTCAAATATGAAATATATTAATTTTTGGGCATTTTTGTGCCATGTCAACACTTCCAGCTCGTTACGCACGGCTGAGCGACAAGGCTAGGGATTCAGATCCTGTTGCTGATGATGTTGCTGATGAACGTGGCTTAAATAAAGGGAAAAGCGTAAAATCAACAGCAGCAACAACAGTAACAACAACAGTAACAACAACAGTAACAACAACAGCTACAGTCTGGCCAACAAAAGGCATGGAAAACGCAAACATCAACATTTTGCACAAATAATAACAAACATTTATGGCATGACGGCATAACTGTAACTACACACGTACACCGCCAGAATATGTATACACCATCTGGGTGTATGTGTGTGTGTGTGCCACAAATATATGACAACACATGTGCAATGCTGACAGCCATTTTAATGGAATAAGCGCCAAGCAGCGGCAAGCTGAGAGCGGTCAAAGAGACAACCACGAGATGTTTTTTGCCACAAAATAAATATTCGTATATAAATAATGAAATTATACTTAACAAATTGTGAACGTTCCTAGACTGTTTCTCTTACTTTATAGTAATACACATAATCCCCAAAGGTGATAAATCGTTATTATATGCTTAAAACACAAATTTAACTACGCAATACTTCTACGTGAGTTTCTAAAATTGGATTTTAAGGTACATCGAATTGAAAAACAATTCTAATCATATCTGGTTAGGATTTGATAGAATTTTATTTGATTTTGAATTGTCGAATCAAAGGCAGGCTTTCATTTAATTTTATCGAAACGATTTTCAGCAGTGGAAAAGTAGTGCTAATCGTTTAGCATATTCTTGTGGAGTATCGATATCTTCATCGCTCTACCATCACTAACAAGCGTTTAACTCTTTTCCCATCACTAGAAGGAAAGTGTTGGCTAACACTCAAGGGAGCGTAGAGTGAAGTTTTAAGCGCTTGTGGAAATAGTTTTAAGTTTCGTGATTAAAGTTGTCCTTAATGCACATATTTAACATCAACTTTTAGTTACCCCTTCACCTACTTATTAGTATACAATAGAATTGTACAAGGTTTCCGTGGATTTCTGTCAAGACATTAAAGCATCTATTCGATTCCACTGTAGAGAATACACGTCTATTTCTGTATTTGCTTTGCTTTTATATGTTTTATATATTTCTCTCTTTATTTCTTGCCATGTATTTTCTTTTTGTTTAGTATACTACGTTTTCGTATGTGAGTCATGCGTGTAGCACCTGCTACTACCCGTTTTTCTGTGTTAATTCGTGCGTTGTGCCCTGTCGAGGTATCTCCCCAGCGGTTGCCTGTCTGAAGCCTGTCAAAGCCGCCGGAACATCGCACATATGAGCAGCAACCAGCAACCAGCAGCCAGCAGCTAGAGACTAGGAACCAGCTGAGTTGGCAAATGTTTTTAGGGCCTAGAGCACGATTCGTTGGCAAAACACGCACACGACCCGCCGAGCACCACAATACAAGTTAGTCCATGGATGTGGCTCTGTTTGTTCAGGATATGAGCGCACTTGACATACGAAACAAGCTGTTGAAATATATATTCTCAACTTGTCAAAATATATACAAAATTAGTAAGGCTCATTCAGATAAAAGGTCGCGCTACCGTATTATCTAGTCTGGCAAATATGAAAGTCCTTTGCTCATTAATATTTTAAGAACAATTCACATTGCGTGCTTTTAAGTGAAGTATGAATCAATATTGAATTCAAAATCAACCATTATTATTATTTTAATTAGAAAAATAGTCTTTAACAAACTTTACAAATGCTCATACCACGAAAATTCGATTTATATTTGAATAGAATATTCTTGAATATATATATATGTATATATATTTCACAGAGTGTAGCGAGTTGCAATCTGATTTAAGCGCGTTCAAATCAAATTCTTAAGTATTTTACTTGTTGGTTGCAAGGCGATATATCACTGGGAATCACATAAACTTACTTACACCTCAATCCTGAAGTCCCACACACTCAAAAACAACGATTTTCAGCTACTTCAAACACACTGAC
Source organism: Hirtodrosophila histrioides (assembly GCA_037075165.1). Classification (NCBI taxonomy): domain Eukaryota; kingdom Metazoa; phylum Arthropoda; class Insecta; order Diptera; family Drosophilidae; genus Hirtodrosophila; species Hirtodrosophila histrioides. The sequence goes on along the minus strand of JBAMCL010000390.1, from coordinate 3,090,599 downwards.
AGCCATTGAGCTGGAAGCTTGAAGTTCGGAGTTTGGTTCGTGTTCGCTTCAATTGACCAAGTTTTCAATTATTTACAGGTAATTTGGTTCAAAGACACCATGCAATTGGACACCACCGAGCGGCACATCATGGAGAATCGCGGCTCACGTCACACGCTGATTATACGCAAAGTGCATCCGCAGGACTTTGGCAACTACTCCTGCGTGGCCGAGAATCAGCTTGGCAAGTCACGCAAAACTTTGCAACTGAGTGGAAAACCGAATGTTGCCGTTTTTAATTCGCCAGCAATCAGTCAATACAAGGACAGGTAAGCGCCCACACTGCCACCCACAGCCAGGAATTCACGTTCCGCTCTTTGCTCTTCGCTCTTTGGCTCAATTGGCAGCCATATCAAGTTGCCAGCCATATCCAGCCAGGCAGGACGAAGACGCGATACGTGGCCCACGTACCACACACTGATGGCCATGTTAGACAATCTGTAGAGTGCTTGACTTCAGTTAAGTTGAATTTACTTCAGTTCAATTGACTTGGCCTGCTAATTAGCACAGCGCAGCGCTGAGAGTTTGCTTTTTTTGGCTGGCCAACAGCGCGTATACGCAACGTTCACGCAAAAATTGAACCCAATAATAACAACTGTCAGTTTTGGACAATGTGGAGCGTGGCTTTATTAGATTAATTTCGTTGAATGACACACAGTGGGACTGAGGAGCTGGGGGACAGTGGGACAACTGCGCGTATACGTAACAAATAAAACTTTTAATTGGATTAGCTGTCATCAGACGCACACACACACACACACAAGAGCAGACATGGCTGAGAGGACAAGCAGCCAACCGACAAACAAGCACACATCTCACTGTCACACACACACACCAAGACACACACGTACCTAGAGGCAGACGTCAGCAGGACAGACAGACAGACACAACCAGAGATATCTCTAGATCCAACAAAACAGCCAGTGAGTGGCATTGGCACCTTTTAATAACTTAACTTGTACGAAAGTCAGTATAAACTAGAGAGAAATTTAAAAAAAAGTTTGGATTTTTGAAAAAAGTACTTGCTCTAAAAATTCCATTGCCATTTTAGCCAATAATTCTAATTTGGGCTAGCCGCATTGCGCATAACAAACTTCAGCAAACAAATACTAATACTAACTGGCATTAAGTAGGGGAATGGGTACGGCGTGGCATGGAGGGGGGGCTTCGTATTCGGTAATGTCAACGCTGATTTCATTGGGTTGTCCTTTCCCGGAAACTGCTGCCGGCAATTAAGCTGGCAATTGGCTCCCCCGTCGCGTTACAGTGGCGCCAGTCCCAGTCGCCCCAGTCGCTGGCTCTTCAATTGTTCATAATCATTTTTATAGCTTATTTTACTTTGATGCTTCTCGTATATGGAGTATATGTATATGCGAAAAAGTTTGCTGATTGGCGTTTTATGTTTTTATTGTGCGCAGGACTTCAGGTTATTAGTTCATATGGCCCAATAAGCATGCAAAAAACATGGCAAGCCCCAAATAAAATGCCAAAATAAAAACAAATATACACAAAGTTACAAATATAAATAGCTCCCTGCTCTCACATTTCTATAAGTTGGCTTGTTTATGGCCCGAATGGAGCTGCCCTTCAACACAACCCCCAGGCTCAGGCTCAGCTGATTAGCATTCAAATTGTGTGCCGAGTTTATCGCAAAGCAATGAACTAGCGCCCTTTGTAATCTAATACCGAACAGCAAGGACAACAACAACAACAAGGACAACGACTGCCATGTAATTAGTTGTTTACTTGAACGCTGCCCGAATAGTTCCCGCTCTCCCAAACACCGCCATAAATACTACCAAATCTGCCTTTTGTTGTTAATATTAATGCGATTGTTAATGAGTTCCAACGTTGGGGCGCAGACAACTTAAAGCCAAAGCAACTGGAGCTTCAAAGGGTTTCAGTAGTCTGGCTGGTTTTATTTAAGCCACTATCAAGTTCTACACACTGTCGATACTATGAATAATAATTTAGAAAATGAGAGTTCCATGAATTGGTATTACTATATTATTAACTGTCAGGGCTGTTTTGAAAGCTACTTTCTAGTCAATTCCAGTAATGTTAAAAATGTTCAAGACTCATACAATGAAACTAAATTTAATTGAGATGTCAATTAAGTTAAATAATCTATTTATATTAAAAATTTTCTATTTGTTGGTTTGGTCCAATGTCAAAAACTTTAAAAGTTCTGCACCGATTGAACTCGAATTGTGACACAATATACAGTTCACCTCTAGGATTCTACTCTTCTATTTTTCGCATCAATAACATACTGTTGACCGCGAAAAAAAAATACATCAATAATTTCAAACATACAATACATATGTATACGGAAAAACGTAAATAAAATTTGTCTAGATTTGGCGAAAAACTGTTGTATAAAACTTGAAAAATCTACTCTCACACGTTACCACGGACGGGAATAGCCTCAAGGTCAAATAATTGCTATTATAACTTGTGCCTATCTAAATTTTCGAAATTCCCATGTGCTAAAATAACATAACGCCCAATATTTCATAAATTTATTTATAAAGGCAAAACAATACTACATGAAATTAATAAAAATATAACTTGCAACATAGATTTATGGAAAAACTTTGAAAGCGTAACACGAAAATACATTTGAATTTAATAACAAAATAAAAAAATATTATTATTTAGAAGAAAATATTGATTGAAAAGTGAAATTTGGTGTAATCATAATCTTAATTTCAAAGATTCATGAAGTTTTGCAATTACAAAAGTAGACGCGTTCTTTCTGCATAAGTTATCAAATTTTAGTATAATTTATAATTTCCAAAATAGTGTAAATATCCTTTAAGTAGTTTATGGTTGGTGCAGACTCTGTCGACGGCCGAAATTACTAGCCTCAACCAACCTTAAAGATGCATTTAGTCGAGTGGGCGAGGGCGTGTTGGCTTTTCGGTTGAATGAACGTACGCATTGGCCAGAATAGTGAAGGGCAAACAGAGGACCAATAACAAAAGCAAGAGCACAACAGCACCAGCAGCGGCAAGGACAACAACATACAGCAGCAAGTGCAACATCAACATCGACAACAACAGCAACAGCAACAGGAACAAAAACAACGCCAGGATTGAGCTTTATGCTCGCATGCAATATCTTAGTCCCCGCCATTGTCGTCAGCAGCATCAGCATTGATTATGTTGTTGTCCTGGCAACAATTGTTGTTGTTGTTGTTGCTGTTGCTGTTGCTGTTGTTGCTCCCATTGCTTGCGTGCTGGCTGGCTGCAGCAAAGGACGTCTTTATATTAAATTTAACAATTACATACGGATTGAGTTCGCCTTAAAATGAATCTGACACCAACTGTTGCACGCAAAGCGACTAACTTTTTGCTATCCCTCTCTCTGTCTCTCTATGCTCCCCTTTCCCTTTCTAGATACAACATCTCTTGGGTGGTCGACTCGCATACAGCGATTGAGGAGTACAAGTTGTCCTTCCGCAAGCTGCCACAAGGACATGAGGTCGTTGACAATGCCATTGACTCGCAATCCCCATCGTCATCCTCCTCCTCCTCCTCCTCGGCATCCTCCTCATCGCAAATGTACGGCACAACCACCCACAATCATCGCATTGGAAATAACATGGCCAACTATGGCGGCTATGGCAATCTGATGCGCTGGGGCCACAACGATTGGCGCGATGTGGTGCTCCCGGCCTTTCCCCTCTCGCACCACTACACGCAAGGCATGAGCTACATGGTGCGCGGACTGGATCCCGATCAGCAGTACGAGGCCACAGTGCAGTCCCGGTGAGTATCCTGGCCTGCCCCCCACAGCTAGTCAGTTGGTGTGGCTCAGTAGCCTGCCACATATTTGCATATTTGCCACAAATTATTGCAGCAGCATAATTAATTTGCCTTAAACGTTTCCCATTCACAGCAATCGATATGGCTGGAGCGACTTGACCAACAGTTTCTTCTTCTCGACATCATCGAATGGTAAGGACATGAAATCTCTACTATTTAACGCGAATTTTTCAGTTCAATTAGAGTGTCTTTGATCCTTCCACTCATATTCATTTTTCACCACCGCAACTTTAATTTTTATTTTAAATTATAATATTTTTTCTCTGTAATGATTTTATGCAACTTATTTGCTTCAGTGTATTGCCAAAAAAGAAAACTTTGTGGAAAGTGCAAACAAACAATTTTAGCAGATGGTGTTAGTTTAATTCATTGATAGTTTGGCAAAATATTAAATAAACAAATTTGTGTTGAGCCATAAATAAATAAATACTGGTAAATTAATAAAAGCCTGCATATATGAAAATTATATCAAAGTTGGAGCCCAGCGCGTGCCAGTCTCTGTGTGCGTGATTGTGTGCGTGTGGCATGGCATAAGCTGGTTCACACACACACGCACACACACACACACACACTCTGATGCAGCTCACACAGACATGCCTATGCATGCGACTGGCGCTTATGCAGCACAATTTATTATTTATTATTTTCAAGCTATTTTCCTTTTTATTATAATTTTTTTGTGTTGTTGCTGACTGCATGCATAATAATTTTGTATTAAGTGCTACTTTCGCTGATAATCCAAAAAAATCACAGAGTGCAGCTGCAGCAGCAGCAGCAGCAGCCGTGTAATCAAAGTCTCTTTACATGTCAGGCCCAAACGAGAAAATCTGCTAAAGCTGTAAATTGTGCAGTTTAAAGCAACAAAATGAACTTAAACGAACTGGTTTTAAATTTCAACAATTATTTCTCACACAACTTTAAATGCACGCATGAAATTGATTTTTTAATGAAGCTCGAATATCAATCATACGCTCTGTTGTCTGAGTAGGGGCTCGTTGCGAGGCTTTTATAGTTGTTTTAGATTTGCAACTGTCAGAATGTTAGACGATATAATAATTGTACCTCAACAACATTCAATTAGCCTGTCTTTTGAGTGATGACTACAACAGAATTGTGATAACTTACAACTCAATACCCAAAATAGATTGAGTCGCAAACGTATTGATATTCTTGTATATTGATATTCTTGTATCAATTGGTTGGAATCTATACATAAGTGCAACTCACTCAAATTAAAAATCAGTGACACTCAAACTCGATACTCATAAGATGATTGTCCAAACAATTGAATGCTCTTTTCTCTGTAAGGAACTTGTCTGGGAACTTGGACTTATGCTGATATCAATGAGCTGAACTGTGTATGTGGTTCTACAAGCCCAATCAAATCAAATAATAAGATATGACCAAATGTCAATAAAATCCATACTGTGCAAAACTATACCCGTAATGTCTCTTGCTGGGAAAGATTTCAGACAAAGTAAATAGTATGTTGCCAAAAACCCTAGCAGACAGTGCTATATTACACAAGTTAGGTATAGTTTTTATAAATGTATCGAACTTTAATTAAATAAATAAATATAATAAATAGTATGTTAGTAAAGTAGAAGAGCTATCATCGTTATGCCGAAAACTTTTACATACAAAAAGTGAATTTTTAAGTAATTGTTTCTAGCTGTATTATATATTGATCAGATTTGTATTAAGCTTGATTAAACTGTACGAAGACTGTAATAAGACTAATAATGGAAGCATTCTGAGGAAGTATCTGTAAAATTGTATAGTGATGACATCCGGTTGGCTTCGACATGTCTGGCACTGAGAAGGATCCGCGTTTAGTTTCCACAATACAGGCTCTAAAATTAGCAGAGTAGTTTCAAGTAGATGGACATGGCTAGATCGACTCGGCTGCAGATGCTGATCAAGAATATATGTACTTTAAGGGATCGACAAAGTCTCCTTACAGCCAAGGTTGTAAAAGAATATTGCTTGTTACCGTTTTGCAACACTGACTGCCATTATTCGATAACATTTCACAGCACTACTTAAAAACTGACCCAATAGCGAAAGTGTGCGAGTTATTGCATAATTTTATTCGTGTTTACAATGCAATGTTGTACGTAAGCATTAGATACTCTGAACGCGTCCTTAATTTGCAATATTTAATTGATGTAATGAATTTGGGGGCACATTTCGATTTGCCACAAATGTCTACAAATTGTTACTGGCGCCTGGTTGGGGCTTGACTTTGCATAATGAGCGTGAAAAATCAAATAAGCACACACGGGCCGCTACTAATTGGATGTACACACACACACACACACACACACACACACACACACACACACACACACACACACACTTATATATACACCACACACACATTTCTTAAGAGGAGTCCTTGTCGTGGCGGTTATAAATAAACAAGGATGCGGTGCGTGGATTGCGTTCAGCGTTCCGCGTGTAGCCAGCCTGGTGGCAGGCAGGTGGATTGCATTTAAATGCGCAAACGAAAACCATTTATATGCAAAACTATTGTTGCATTGCATACTGAATGAGTGCCGCATTGGCAGCCCGGCCATGCAACCAGGTGGCAACTTGCCGAGGCAGCCACATAAAATGTGAAGAGCGCGCGCGCGCGCGGAAACCGTTTTTCCATGCAAATGACGCATATTTGCCAGTGGCCGCCCCTTGCCTTCAGCCCCCATAGCTACCGCTTTGCCTCCGCCCAAGCCTGCTCCCTCTTGGCCATATCTGCATCTTTTGACTGTTGTGCGAAATGCATGCAAATGCGGAACGCAGCGCAGTTCAATGCCGCCGACTGGCAAACAAAAGGATAAATATGCAGACAGGCCAAGAGAAATGCGCAATAAACACGCACACACTCACACACACAGACAGTCAGGACAAAGGGCCACAGCGAAATTAAATCAAGTAAAACGTGCATGCCACACACACACACACACACACAAACACACACGCACACAGCTGCAGTATCGATGTCACTTGCGCAAGACAGACGCCTCGCCTTTGACAGGTTCACACACAACTCACTACACACACACACACACACAACTTCATTAAGCGCCATTGTAAGACAGAACGTGGCTCCTGTTCTCAGTCACACTCGTTCTTGCAACTGCAGCGCATTCTGTGGCAAGTCATTGCCGTGCATTGTGGTAATGGGAAATGACTTCATTATATTTTCGAAACGTAAACAATTTACGCAATTAGCGGTTGGCTGCAATGCTAGAGGTATGCAATGCTGGCAGTGCTGGCAATCCTGGCAATGCCTGGCAAGGCAATCGTGCCAAGCGCCATCTAATGAGCCTAGAGTGTCATAACTATAACAACAACAACAAGAACAACAACAACAACAGCGGTTATGAACCACAATGTCAACAACAATGCCAGCCATGACCATACAAGATAGCAACAGCAACATCAGCAACACTAAACACTAGCACTAAAGGACAACGAGCACACTCGACCAGACTGTAGCAGTTACACAGACAAACACACACAAACACACACACATATTAGCAGTTCATTTACCTGGACGACGTGCGCTGCAAGCCGAGCAGGTTGAAGACCAGCAGCAACAGCAGCTGCTTTCTGCACTGCACTCTGAGAAATAATCAAGTATTACGAACTCAAATAAAGTAAGAATACTGCCAGAAGCCAGCTCAGGTCAATATTTTTTAAGTTTATGAACAAACGCGAATCCCAAGAATGTTTTTAAGGCCTTTCAGCGATTAAATTTAGTCAGAGAAATAGCAAAAATATTAAAATTTGTTATCGAAGGTACTAAGCAGTAAAAAATATCAGTTCTATATAAGATCCTGCCCTGACTGACTGTTTGGGAGTCATTGCACAGCATAATTTTGATAAAGCGTAACCATTTGGCTGACCTTCCTCCCTATGATTACGTAATCATTCAAAATAAAGTTCTTCCGAAATTTGAAAACTAAATTGGTGAAAAAAGGGGCTTACATAGATTACATAATCATATGCCAATGACCCTCCCCCATGTAATCAAGAGGAATCTCTTGGTGGATCCCTCCCCACCCCCTTGATGATTACGTTATATGTGGACGACCCCTTAAACCTAGCTCGCTGTAATTGTCACAGTAGTTTCCATTTATGACAAAAGTGAGCAAAATTCGGGGAATGAAACCTATTTGTTTTCCAACCAACCGGCTTCAAGCTCCTCCACAATAAAATACCATCAGTATTACCATACTTATTGTATTGATTATAAATATAATGGAATCGGCTCCTTAAACATCTCTCCACAAAATGTCACTTTAGGTATATGAAATATCAATCCACCGATCCTTACGATTTCGGAAGGATCTTCTACAAATTTACCAATTTATTATTGTTAATTATCGACCGACGTTACTTAAAACTTTAACTTCAAGCTCTAAGGTTTGAAGGGGTAAGTTATTTAGAGTGTGCTGCTGAAGCTGCCACTTCTCGTGGCAAGTTTGTTGGTCCTGCCACTAAAAGAAAATGCCAATTGAGTGTCGTTGCAGACAGTAAAAAAACATCAACCGCTCACATATGCGCTTGAATAGTGTGTGTGAAGTCACACACATATTTACATACTATATGTATACATGTGTGTGTGTGTGTGTAAGGACTCGACTCACATAGCAATTGCAAATTGCATTTATCTAACCAAAAAAGATGCGGTACAGCACATCGGATAAGACCCTTAAGAGCAACAAGTAACATGTTTAGGAATGTTTCTTAAGTTTCTCCAATTGAATTTACTATTACAAAGGAGCAACAATGCTATGGGTTTGCTTAAAATATAAGAAAGGGATGACTTTTTCTATAGAACCTTTCAAAATAGTTTACTTTTGAATTAATTATTCTAAAATAATTACATTTTCATTATTTTTTTATATTGGCAAGTCAAATAAAATGAGAACTAATAAAGCCGTTCTACTTTGGGAAAAGGCTAAGGAAATCACATTCCTAGCTATTATAACTATTGTTATTTGTTAAATATAATATTCAAATATTCACCAATAAAAACAAAAACAAGAAACAAAACTATCATATATTATATACTTAGTATAACTCTTATACATAAATAATACAATAAAATAAACTGAAACGGCAAATGAGATGTTCTATAATTAACACACATCCTTAACATTATTTATTATAATATATTCCTAGTTAAAATGTCATATATTAGTTCTGTACTCTAAGAATTCAAAGCCTAATTTTGAAATACACATATTTTTTAAATTTCTTGTTAACTTTGTCTTTATTTTTCCAGTAATGCACTTACTTGTTTCATTGTGCCACACAACAATCCAGGGAATATTTCATGCTATATTATACTATAATTATTCTTCTTTTATTATTATTATCAGCCCGATCTGTATCTTCAGATCTTAACTGTGTAGATTTCATTATTAACTATTATATTAGCTAAATATGTGTGTTTCTAAAATCAATATGTCTGTCAAGCTTCCAATGAAAATACTTTGCGGATTTCGCAGTCAAAGAGTATTATATATGACGGGGCATATTACGGGGTCCCATAGGGCATATCCACTTCGATATAGTTCAGACACGTTGGCCACATTCAGCACGCCCTTTAAGGGCATTTAATTTTTATGACACTTTTTTTAATGCACTCGCAGAGCGCTATTTTCATAGCTAAAGTTGTTGTTTTAGCTGTTGTTGTTGTTGTTGTGGTTGTTGTTCTTAATGTTGTTGCTGTCATCATTGTCGCTGGCAGTACAGTGCGTGGCCTGTGAGAGAGATAGCGATATGTAGACAGGGTCCACTGAGGTATGCAACTTTTACATCATACATACACGCGCACACACACACACACACACACATACACACGCATAGTTAACGTCAGATACTCACGCTTTAGCTTGGCTTAGCTTTACCTTAGTGGCCAGTGCAGGCAGGGGCAGGGCGGGCTGGGATGGGGTGGGGTGGGTTGGTGTCTGGGTCAGAGGGCGGCACACGGACAACACTCCTAACGGCACATGGAGACATAAAAAATAATGCATTTTGTGCACGCGAAAAAATACTCGACATAAAGCACAAAATAGACAGAGAGAGAGAGAGAGAGCGAGAGAGGAGGAGGCGAACAAAAAAGAAGAAAGCAAAGTTAAATAAAATTACAACATAAAGTAAGGCAACGAGTGTTGAGTGTGTGGACAGGCGGTATCAGTGGGTGGGGTGGGGCGGTGTGTGAAGTAAAAGCAGCCAGTGAATGCTAGAAGAAAATATCAGAAAATGAAAGACTCGTTGAAACTTGCGTAAAACTTGCTGAAACTGCCAACTGTGGACCAGTCAGCAATAGCAATAGCAATAGCAATTCACAGCAACAACAACAACATAAACAGCAACAGCAACAACAACAACAAGACGCATTCAAAGGATGACAAAGTGGACCCTTACTTCAGGCTGAGGAGTAGAAAGAAGGCGCAGACTAAGACGGGGACGAAGACGTAGACGAGGACTGCCGTCTGCTCAAACTTTCAATTTAGTTGTCCATCGCGTCGCGCGCACTCCCTCGCTCTCTCTCTCTCTCTCTCTCCAAATATATATATCTCTGTTACTCTGCCTGCTCCCCGTTCCGCGCCTGCAACTGCCTGCCCCCTCCCTCCGCCGGGTCTCTGTGTGCGTTTGAAGCTTTTGTGTTGCCGCTGGGAATGCTTTACCAAAGGCCCCAAACAACTGCAGCAACATCTTTTTTTCGCTGCATGTAAGTTGCAAAGTTTGCCAAGGCACACACCAACAAACACACACACACACACACACACACTACTTATAGAACAGCAAGTTTTGTAGTGGCAGCGTAATAAGCACAGGGCAGCAAAAATATACTTATGTATATAAAAAATAAGTATAAATATATTTATGTATTGTATATATGTGTGCGTGTGTGTGTATATACTTATGGCAGGCGCTGTTGCAAGATGTGTAAAGCGAATTCTCAACGTGAATGTTATGTTTACCATGTAAAGTGCAGGTCCCACAATGTGCCCCAAGCGGTGCGCAGGACGCGGGGCTGTTGCTGCAGTTGGCCGCAAGTGCTGCGAATGAACAAAAGAAGAAACTGCATTATTAAATGCACTTCTATATATATATATATCACACACACACACAACAATAAATACACAAACATATAGTGTGTGTACATATGTACGACCCGCTTTAAGCCCGGCTTTAATTGGCCAGCTTTGCTGTTAGTTACAACTTGGCCCGAAGTTAACTGCAATTTGTATTTGCCGCTTGCCGCTGGCACAAAAAGTGACACAGCAACATTTTTGGCGCCAACAACAGTTGCCTGCAACAATATACAGCTACAAATCCGCATTTAGCAACGCCAAAAACGCGCAAAATCCGTGCAACCACCGCACCACAGCACCACAGGCATTGCCAACTATTCGAGCACTGGCCTTACCTCCTATAACGGCTGCCAGGCAATGCTCTGTATTTATATCTCCACACTGCTCAAAATTCCAACCCATCTGTGGCTCCCTGAGACTTTTACTGGATTCTTTGTGCCTTAGTATTGCCCTTGGGCATGCCTGGAATTCCAATTCTGTTTTAAAATAATGTAAACTGAAGTTCAAAATCAAATTATATTTTTAGCTTATATAAATAGAATTCAGATATAACATTTATGTTCAAGTTCAAAATCAATTTATATTTTAAGCATTAAAAAATTCGAATTTAGATATAACATTTTTTTTTAATTTTAAAATTAAAAATTGACAGATATTCTTTATTATTATAAGGTGAAAATTAGATGTTTCCAAATTTTAAATGAAAATTGAAATTTAATAATTATAAAAATTTGTTTACTTTAAATAATTTTGTATTATTAAAGTAAAGAATAAGAGCATCCATCACTTACATCAAAATCTATATTGAAAACTGTTTAATATTTTTTAAATTAATGAATATTATTTAATAAATATAATTTATTATTGTATGTCATAACTAAAGAACTAAAATAATTATTCAATTTCAATTTTTATGTAAGAATTTGAAACCCCTCTTTTCATTTTTAAAAATTAAAACAGAATTGTTAATTTTGTATTATAATTTGGATAATAGGAGTTTAATATCTTTACATAAGAATAATTTGTATAATAAGAGTTTAATATCTTTGCATAAGAATTAAAATTCAATCATTATTGTATCAATTTAAAATTTAAATAAATTAGGACTTAAAACCTATCCAGTTTTTAGTTAGTCCATATAAAATAGAATGTGTGGCGTTTTTAGATTTATATGGGACAAGTTTATCGCTTTAATATTTTGTATTCCCCTAAATTTTATTCTCTTCTCAAAATAAGAGCCTCAACATCTTAAGCTGGATTTAAAATTGTTTAGAAAATATTTTAATGAACTTGACTGAGTATTTTGTTGAGTGTAGTGAAAACTCCGCTGACTGATTTACCTGGCGCTGGGCAATGAGGTCCTCCCGTATGCGTCCTGTACGTGCAGTAAGCTCCTTGTTGCTGTTGTTGTTGCAAATGCAAATGCTGAAAACAAAAAAATGCGCCAAAAATGTTTTGCTTAGAAATCGGATTTAGCTGATGCACCGTTCAACACATTCAAATGTATGCGTGTCTGCGTGTATGTGTGTGTGTGTGTGTGTGTGTGTGCCGGCCAACCGCAATGCTATTACGTGAATAGTGCGTTCGTCCGGTGCTAGGCAGAGCACAGAAATCCATTCCAGAACAGAGGCGAATGGAGCCGAACAGGTGCTGAAAAGGTGGGCACTGCGGCAAGCGCGGCCACGTGGCTGCCACTTGTTTAGTTGGACAAAGCGTGCAACACAAAATCACAAGTGACGTTATGGTTGGAGCCACCAAACCGCAGGCAATAAAAGACGCAATGACAGTCGATGGCAGCGACAGAGGCAACATTAGCTGCATTGGGTGCTGTACATGCAACGCGGTGGCGACTCGCGTCTGGTTACATCCGTTGTCATTACAAAATTGTTGGCATTTTGCTGGCGCCGCAATTGACAATTTGGCCCGTAGTTTATGTTGACAGTATTCGAATTTATATGGTAATACGATGCGTTGCCATTTTTTTTTAAGTCCCTCTTTATGTGGCAGCCGCTAAATGGTCAAGTGAATTCGGCTAGTTTGTAGAGAGTAGGTTAGACGGGGTATGAGGGGGCAAGAGTACGGAAAAGGATTATTTGTAGCTTCTGCAACAGCATATCTAAATTGAACGTGTCAGGCTTTGAGCCGCTGGCAGCACAGATGCCTCAATAGATTAGCTGTCCTGTTGCAACATGCAACATGCCACAAACACTCACACACACACACACACACACATATACACACACACGTAGCATCCGCCGGTTGTTCAATGTCCGGTGCTTGTGCGTCCATTAAAAGTGTCAGCCAATGACTTGAACATGTGCGGAGCAGCAAATGAGAACACGTCAAGGATGTCAGTGCCTTGTGCTAAGTTACCGGCTACTGCACCCGAGCCCGCTCCTGCCCCAGGACCTGTCCACAGGCGGATGCTTTGAAAGCAGCATTGAATACTTTAGCCCCTCTATGGGAGATTTGTATGTTTTAGATAATGTCGAACTTGCTGCCGACAGACAGCCAGCAGGCACATCAAATATGTATTGCCAGTATATGTTCTGAATATTGCACACCTCACCCATCGACAGCTGCCGTGTCACAGTTGTGCAATAAGCACATACACACACGCACACATGCACACACACTGTAGTTATATTGAGGAAATAATTTCAGTCCTTCAATCTTTGCTGTACGCACAAAAAAGTTCGTTTTGTCCGTTCGTTGTCTTGTTTTTTACAAAAAACAAACATATTTATTTCACATTTTCCAAATACTTACACAACCGAGTGAAACCACAATTCGCAAAGCTTTCATTTTTTGACAATTTAAAGTTGACTTTAACTTGTTGAAAAACCAATGACAAAAGGTTTTACAAAAAGGATTTGGTTTGGAGCCGCAATAATCAAACCGAACGGTTAAACCGAATCCGATTAACCTCGTAGCTTCACCAGCAGATGAACAAGTATCAGGAACATGGTTCGTTTCTTCGGTTGGGGTCGAACTAATTCTGAACGTTTCGATACAACTCAATAGCACATTCAGAGCTGGCCAATTGAAACGGTACATCCTTGGGGTTTCATTAAAAAGCAACGGCGGCGACAGGACATCGTTGCCTTGGCTATCTGGCATTCATTTGAACTGCGATCATCCTTCCGCCTGCAGCCGTCCAGCTGCCAGCTGCCTTTTACTTATGCTCGACTGAGCAGCCAGCTGCAATCGCAATCGCAATTGCAATTGCCACTGAATCCTGTATCCTGGCCAGCAGCGGGCAGGTGTCATTGCCAGCCATTTCTCTGTATTCGTCCTGCTGGCTTTAATGGCAAATTGTTCATTTGTCATTATTGACAGATGTCGCACGTTTGCCATTTTAATTGGCGGCTTACACAAAATGAGCTGCACGCCCAGGATATGACCTCGCTGGACATCCACCTGTCCACCTGTCCAGCTGTCCAGCTGTCCGCTCATCCTCCTCCGGTTGAGCGCACAAAGTAAACTTTTCCCGATTGTGCATTGCAGTTAAAGCGTTAATGATTTATGTATTTACGGTCAGCTATTTGATTTAAATGTCAGTTTGACAACTCATTGCGAATGCCAATATATTTATTGCTTCAGGCACGCTCAAAACTGTCTAATATTTGCGCGCAACATTGCCGTCGACAGTATAATGACACATTGCTTGAAAAATGCCCTTTTCTATTTTATGTCAGCTCTTAAATTGTGTAAAAATGCTCCTAATGATGTTAAACATTTGTGGCAGCAAATAATAATCTTAGCATATTTTATTTGTATTCTTTCCGATCAATTTCATAAGTTCTAGAATAGCTGAAATCAGCTCAATATTGTCTATGCTGAATTTAATGAATACAAACTATTTTTATAGCCTTTCATTATGTGTAAGGCATTAAAGGAGATGTTTCCGTACCCACAAAGTATATAAATTTTTGATCACCATCGATAACCGAGTTCATATACAGATTTCAGTCTGTCCGTCTCTTACTATGCAAACTGGTCTCTCAGTTTTGAAGCTATCGTGATGAAACTTGGCACAGATCCTTCTTGTTACTGCAGGCAGTATACGTGTGGAAACTGGCCGGATAGGACCACTATAACACATAGCTGCCATAGGAACAAGCGGTTGAAAGAAATCTTGTCGTATGAAAACCTTTTGGTGTATGAAGGTATCCTTACTAAACTTACCCAAACCGAGTCTCTAAAGAGTTTATACAATTTCACTTAATTTACCATCGGATCACTATATCATATAGCTCCCATAGCTTTTTGAATGAAAACCTTTTTTCTCTAAGAAATTAAACACTTAGTTGAGAGTTTTATTATGGTACATGTAGTTTCCGAAAATTTGATCAAAATGTACTTTTTTATTAAAAAAAAACATTGCTTCAAGGGTATATATGTAGCTTCGGCACGCCGAAGATAACACTTCTTTCTTGTTTACATATCATATTTTGATAGTTAGTAGCATCTGAATATTAGATAGCTAGATCGAGCCTCTTTAAACACACATTGAGCATCTGCCTTAAGCACCTTAACTATCGCTATAACTATCGCTATCGCTATCGCAACTATCGTTTAATTTCGGCCTACTTTCAATGACTGATCCCCGTATCAATTGCAGATGTGCTTGTCGATCTGTCAACATTCTTGAATCACGGTCAGTCAGGTTAGTTTTCGCATACTCTACCTACTCTCTCTGACTCTCTCTCTCTCTCTCTCTCTCTCTATGTCTCTCTTTCTTTATACTCTCTCTACTCTTTCACTCTCTGCTTAAGTCTTGCTCCTTTTTGCTCTCTTTTAATACATATATGTCTCTCTCTCTCTCTCTCTCCCTCTGTTTCTATTTATTTGCATGTTTAAATTCGCATGTGGTCCATATTGAAATGCATTTTATAAAAAACTCAATATTTGTGATAAGCTCACAGCTTCTAAAAAGTAAATATATAAAAAATGAAATATCCATAAATGTGCACATACATTTATGTACTTATACACATATATGTACATGTGTGTGTGTGTGTGTGGGTATTTGCAGTTTACCAAGCATTTTGTGGCAAAATACTTTTTCTGTTCAATTTGCAAAGCTCGGAGAATAAAAAACGAATAGAAAACGGCGCTTTAAACGGATAACATGAGTATTCTGTTTTATATATGATGCACTCTCGAATATATGTATATTTATATTTATGCAAGCGTGTGTCTGTATTTGTCTAAAACCCCATCGGCATCATTTGAAATGCTTCAATCTGCATGACGAAGAAATTCCTTTCATGACTGCGTATTGAAAAAACATACACACAATTCGATGCATACTGCAACTAATGATTGAATTTGCTTTGTCTATGAATTTATTTCAACGATTTTGTTCCCTCAGCAATTTAATGAAAAACGATTTGTTTACTCATCGAATCCATTTCCATTTCAGACAACGAGATGCGGGATCTGAGCGTCACCTTCTATGGCAGCGGCGCCATTAATCGGCAGGAGCTGAGCCTGGTCGCATTGAGTGCTGCCACATTGATGCTCAGCTTAGTCCTGGCCTAGATCTATTACCAATATTAGTTTAATTTGATTTAAGTAACGAATTTCACCGCCAATAGCATTAAAATTGATGGTTTTGATTTTGAACAGTTTATTGAAGTAAACAACAACAGCTGGGCAGCTGTGTAGACGGGGAATGCCGGAAGAACAACTCTAGTTGTAGCTAGTTTAAGATATGACAAGTTATTTCTCCAACTCTCAATTTTCCATTTCTCCGAACAAAAAACTCCACAAATCATTCCAAGACGAAAAACAAAATGCAAGTAACATAAATGGATCCATTATAAGTATATACGATACAATCAATGTAAGAGCATAAGAAACTGAGCATAATGTAAGGCACACCCACTGTGCATATGAGAACATAAAACATAAAACATTAAACATAAAACAAATAACATAAAACAAAACAAAAACACATTTTTCAACAATTCAGCACTCGAAACTCAAGTGTACATAGATTTTATTGCATACTTTTAGGAGTGCACCCAAAAGAACATGATAAACATAAACAAAACATAAATGATGCATGCCACAATGCTATACATGCATCACACACATACTCTAACACAGTTTGTCTGTGTATGTTTAAACAAATAGCAATGCTTTAGTGTGTGTGCAGGTAATTTGTATCTTGTACTCTGTATGTGTTAATTTAATTAACATTCAAGTACATAGCCAATTATTCATATTCATAAACAAAACAACAAAATACACACAAGAAAGTGTAATAATTTGCGTCAGTTTAGATGGAATAACCGCGGGAATACCCCTATGAGTGTATTAATATTCCAAAAATGCTAAAGCAAAATCGCATTTTCTAGCTTTTTGCTATTTTGATGTCTGTAGAACTAAGTAGCATATGAGTAAATAACAGCAAGTGAATTAATAAACTTTGATTTGGGCATGTAAATTACACAAATACACTTACACACACACACACACACACACAGAGAGACATACAGATACAGCTTATAAATTAAAGCTTTGAATTACAATTTAGTGCTTAAGTGTAAATAAATCGAATTAAATTGGAGTGCAGCTTAAAGGGTCAAATAATTCAGGCAGTTGCCAATTGCTGCATTTTATAAATATTTAGCCAATTGAAGTCGCAAATGCATTAAACTTTAGCATCAAATAAAAAACAGGGTTTGGTCGGGATTATATTTACTTCCAATATTTCTTTTGTAAATAAAACTGCACCTACCATAATAATTCCAATTATAAATAAATATGAGTATATAAAATATACAACACAAAATGTTGCTTGATAAAGCGAGGGCACCGTATCGTATTAAGTTTTCTCAAATGTGGCATCTATTCAGGCACCCTGTATTATAATTTTTAGCAAATTTAAACTAAGGCAAAATATTCACTCTAGTAAAATACTTAGTAAATCATACAAATAATAAGAATTAATATTAACACAGCCGTTGCATAAATTATACATAATGAATATATGCAAAGACACGCAAATTGAAAGAAAATAAAAAACCAACCACAGAAATCCACAATTTACCCAAAACGGCTTTTAAAAGATTTAATTAAAAAGTCATTCGAAAGATCAAAGGGCTGCCCATAAAGGAAAAGATATTAAATGAAAATTGAAGGCCCAAAAATCGTATAATATTGTATGTTTTATTAAAAACTCATGGCCAAATGCACAATACGGCAAGGCAAACGTACTAAGAATTATATATTAAAATAGTGCGTCACAGATAAATATAAATATTAATATTAATATAAATATAATTATAAATGTATGTGTATGTGTGTATACATATACGAGTACTCTATTATAAGAATACGAAAAGAAATTTACATATGCAGCTAAAACAAGAAACAAAAAAAACCATTGAAGTATTCATTCAATGCCACTTTTCACCAAATCAATACAATAGAAACTATTTGCGATTTCATTGAAAGGAAACTGCTCTCCCTTCCTCCCTTCCCTGTACCCCATTTATCCTGTATCCGAATTCGAATTGCTTGGATCTATAAGCTATAGTCCAAAACGATAAGTATATGTAACAATGATGTTCTAGTATGTATATGTATATGTGCGTTTAAATGTGTAATTTACAAATATTTAGTTATGTACTTAATTGTATTTAGTTAATGCAAAAAGATAAACCAAACGAAATGTGTGTACAATTCAACTTTTCAAGATCAATGATAACCCACAAAATGAACATTTTCTGCATTCAATGTATATGTGACTAGAAACGTACGCGTATGTACTATGTATATGTATATTTGATTATTTTGTAAACATTTTTCAAACAACTACATATAAATAAAGTCTATATTAACATATAAATGTACGCAAATGTCTTTCTATCCAAGGGCAGCTTAACAAATATATCTTTTGGTTAAAAAAAAGGTTTTTTTTGTTTAAATTTGAATTAAATGTTCCATTCAGACAAGGTAAGGGTATTATTTAAATTACATTTAATACTCAATATATATTTTCTTCATTCAGCTGTTTCAGTTGCAGTTGCAGCATAAACAAACACACGAAGGAGTCAAAATGGAAACTGACTTTCTTTTATTTAGACGGTTCGCCTCTTTTATGTTACTCTGCGGCCGTGTGAACATTAAAGAGAGCTCGAGGGGTGAGAGGAGCGGCAACAAACCAAGCGATATGGAAATGAAAATGGAAAAGTTTGCATGCTGAAGTCTTGTATGTTGCACGAGGCGTGTCCCGGCTGGGAAATGTGTGTGTGTGGGTTAAAAGCTGGGTTGTTAGCAACGCAATGCCAAAACTTTAAATGGAAAATTTTGACAGGCGAGCATAACAGTTATTTAAATATATACCCAAATACGTGCAGGGGCAGAAACAGGTTCAGTGGCAGGGGCAGGGGCAGGGGCTACCTGCTCAGTTGTACAATTTGTTGACAATGGCAGGCTAGACGGCAGGCAGCAGCAAGGCAGGTGAAATATTTGCATAAAATACACACACACACACACAACAGGCCAACAACTAAATACAGGACGAGAGCCGGGCAGCCAAATTGAAAAGTTGTGCCCCTTTCTGAGAATTTGGGGAACAAGTTGCAAACAGCAAAATGAAATGTACAAATTTTGTCGGCATAATATTATTGCCGGGCTAATTTGGCACTTAAGCTTCGCTGGCGGGGCAGAGTGCAAGGTGCACGGTGCAAGGTGGAAGGTGCATGGTGCATGGTGCAAATGGCATGAAATTGCAGCAAAAATAGGCAACCTAAAGAGTGTGGCAAGCGAACCTGAACCCGAACCCGAACCCGTGCGCCAAACCCTATCCCGTACCCTAGTGCTGCCCCTTGCCACTTGCTACGTGCCACAACGCACGAATGAAAGCGAATGTGAGCGAGCATAGAATGCAAAAACATGCCGACGTCATGTTGCAGGCTTGCCTGCCAGCCTGTATGTGTGTGTGTGTGTGTGTGCGTGTATGCACCTCATTTCCGGCCATTGTTTTTGGGCTTCTGGCCAGGTCCAGGCAGCTGCCACACCGTACCGAACGGGGAATATGTATTGTTCCCGTTGTTGTTGTTATTGTTGTTGTTGTTAGCTGCAGCTGTGCTGTTTTTACGTTATGAGCTACTTGTTGTCCCGTTGCGCTGCCAAACACACACACAATAACAAGCTTCTACAGCACGGTGGCTAAATTTCGCACTTTTCGCGACATAATCCCAAAGAAAGAGGCAACTTTTTACATCCTGTAAAGTATATAAAGTAACTTAACAGTGAGAGGAGTCTTCTCCTACCCTATAAGGTGTATATACTTATATTCTTTATCAATAGTTTCAATAGCCAAGTCGATCTGGTCCTGTCCGTCTGTCTGTCTGTCTATTCGGATGAACGCATCAATACTAGAGACTATAACAACTAGAGACAACAAATTTGGAATGTAGATATTACTTATGCAAGTCAAGATTCTTGCAAAGTTTCAATATTCTCACACACATCAGCGCTCATCTTATTAAGCTACTTTCAGCCACTATTTTGATGATACAGTTTTGAGTTTTGGTGTTTTTCCTAAGCCACTATTGATTAACTGTAAAAGTTTCATTACGATCGAATAATAAGCCCCGAAGCTATTTAAGATACTATTTTTGTACTGCTGAGCAGTGGGGAGCAGCAGCGCAGCCGCCTTTTAAAATGCTCTGCTTGCTTGTACTGCAGCTAAACTGCTTGATGCACATAGACATATGTACAACAATTATTATAAATTTGTTTATTATACCTTAACCTTATTTTTATAACGCTAATATAATAAAAGAAACCTATCAGTTGAGATCAGAAGATACAGATCAGTCTGATAAAAAGATGATAATGATAATGAAAAATTTTGTAGCAACTTACTTAGAAGAGGAAGAGAAAGAAATCCTTCTTGAGTGGCAAATCTTAAAGAATGTTCGCTGTGCACATACTTTTGACTATAGCTGTGTGTTGCATTAGCTTTTTATTTGGAAATTCAGAAATAGGCACAGAATGTCTGTGCAGTATACTCAACTATAGAGCAGTCATTTTTGTTGAGTCCTGCTTTTTTAAACTTTGAAGTTTCCTAAGTGCTATATTTAAGAAAGGTGAGCTTTGTTTATTTTTTCACTATGTATCTGAAGTTGAAAAGTGAAAACAACTGCCTCGATTTGGAAACTCTTGACTCCACTCAAAGGTTTTTTTTCACAACATCCAAACAATTTGAAAACTAAACTCCTTCAACATTAGCTTGCATTAGAACCTTTAAGGCAACAATTTTACATCAGTTAATTTATAAAATACTTACTTATATTAAAACTATATGGAATTAGCCTTGGTTGGCAGTGCCTTCAGCTATTTCTCCATTAAGGTTTCAAGCATTTGCAACCGGCAAAAACAAAAAAAACACAATGCGCAAACTGATGCAGCTGTTTATATAGTTTAACAACTTGATTAATTAAAATACCTTCAAAAATGACAATGCCATTAAGAGCGTGCCTGGTCCCCACAGTGCACAGGTCCTGCGTGTGTGTGTGGCATAAAGTCCTTTGCCGCCTCTAATGCATTATGGCAACACGAACACCACTCGACAGCTGTGTGTGTGTTTGTTAGCTGGAACCAGCAGCAGTTGCAATGAGCACAGGCTAAAATATCACTGGCTGCATCGCACAACATACACACACACACACACAAACACACACACTGGCAGTGAGACCACTACATAAATATTTGCATATGAAATTTATTATGCTAAAAATAAGCCAAGATTTAAAAGAGAGGCGAAATAAGGCCAACTTGTAGACCCAGGCGGCTGCATAATGAACTCAGACTTGCCTCTGCAACAAATGTCATGACAACTCTCAACCCTTTGCCCTCCACCCTACCACCCTACCACCTTCCACCTCACCCCTAAGTCCGTCACAGCCCCGTCACATCAGCCGCATTCACACCTCGCCAGCTCTGACGCTGTCGACGCCGTCTCTAAGCCTATTTATGTGACACGGCAACTGACGATGCCTCCGTCTTCGTCTCCATCTCCGTCTCCGTCTTTCCCTTGCAGTTAGAGCCCCTTTGTGCGGCCGGATGTGGGTCACATATGCAGCCAAGTTCCAATTTCAGTTCCAGGCCAAGACAAAGCCAGCCTGCCTGTAATTAAGCTCACGACGATAAAAACCACCTTTTCAAATGAGCACAACATTTGTGCTACTCGAGTGCTTCCACTCGTGTGTTCATATTGCTGTGGCTCAGCGGCATCTGAGTATATAAATTAACTTAAATTTTAAGCGCCTTCTGACAACTTTATTTGCCTGCTAACTTTTCTGCTGATTGGCTAAGATGCTCTTATTGAGGTTAAGACACGCCAAAATGCTGCTGCTTAGCTTACTTTGACCATGGGTTAGCTATACTCAAAAATAAAGAATCTCTCTAAAGAATAAGGTTTTCCTTAGATATCTCCTTTATCATCCGTAAATTCATAATTTATATTGATCTTACTTACTAGCCAGAGGGCTATCTTCCAGCAGCTGAAGAAGTCGGCTAAAACATCGCCACCCTTATGATCTATGGATCCACGGGTGGTGTTCTAAAGACCGCCTTCTTTAAGACTCAAATTATATACTTAAAGGCACACTCATACGCTAACGCACCAATATTGTTACTCCACATCCACGTCCACAGTCAAATCCCCCCCTTACTCGAATGTTTTATATTCATTTAGTTACATGCTTATTTAAAGAAAAATACATATAAGAAAAAAGACCTCCTTATAAAAATGAAGGATATTTAGCTTAGCTTTTATGTTCATTATCTGTTTGCTTTGAGATTTGAAGTTTGTATAGAAACCAGAAACTACATACTAAATATAGAGTCTATAGCTCTTATTTATGCTTAAATAGATCCTATAGTCTGCTCGACTATTAATACCTGGAAAGTATTTATAATTGCTTATGCTATAAACTCAATAGAGTCTGTTTCTTTGACTTAATCTCAAGTTTAACTGGCTACCGAAAGCTATTTATTAGTTAAAAGATTGTTTAGTAACTCCAATATATTATTTTCTGGCTTACATGTTTACCACACACGTAAGATATCTACAAGCCATTTAAGAGTCAATTAATATAAGGAAAAGGGTAAGGAAATCTATCAGCCATTAAAAACCTAACTCTTTTCTTTACATAAATTGACTCCAAAAAACATATTTATATCTTTTTACCGAGTAATCACAAATGAGCAAAGAGGGGTCTTAGTTATATGTAAATCTGTATAACAGACAGGCGGAGTCATCTTCGAGCTTATCAAATATATATTCTTGATAAATATCAATAGCTGTGTCTCAGGTCTCGGAGACTATAAGAGCTAAGGACACCAAATATTTAAAACGTAGACAATTGCTTGCAAGGTTTTGACAAGAGCATTTAGCCGCAAAGCAAAAAACATGATAAATCGTTTTATGCAATTCTTAAAGGGTATAACTTTTGCAATTGCTGCCGTTGTCAGGATTCAATGTACGCAGTCGTATTATGCCAGCATAATCCATTTTACAAGGGGGCAATAACGCAAACAACCAACAGGATATCGCCCGGTGGGGGGCTGCCTGCCAGCCTGCCAGCCTGCCGGACAGCCAGCCAGCATGCCAGCCCGACTGTTCGACTTATTGCCGGGCTTAAAACAAAGCGCGTAACAAGTGCCACTCAAAGGTGGGGAGAAGAGTGCAGGGAGAGGCGTGCAGACAAAAGAATGCCACAGCGTACGTTTGCAGTCGTATGGCGTTGCTAAGCAGCATTTTTAATTCAATATGCATGCCACATGCCGCCGAGTGTGGCAATCGGACCAAAGGATGCACAATATGTTCTGTGGCTTAGGTGAGTTGCCATTGGCCTGCTGTGATCATGTTGCTTTGAAGCGATATTAATTAGGGCAGTTAATTAAGATTTGCAGTTGACCCAAAGCTTGCCCCCTGCTGATTATTGTCGAATTGCAATATTCAAAGGACTTCAAAGCGCTGAATGCAACTTGTGGTTATTTGATTGGGATCTAAAATTAGACTGTAACTGCTGTTTATACAATTGGGAATGGACTCAAGCCAGCTGCCTTTCAAATGACGATGCCAATTATTTATAATGTCTATATATACAATTGATACTGTTGCTGCTGTTGGTGTTGTTGTCTGCCTTAGCTATTGTTTGCCTTTAAAATGGGAGCTACGTTACGTATACGTAATAACATTTATAAATACGCCTAACAACAAGCTGCCCCCGCAGCATACATATTGATGTGCAGCTAATGCGACCCCAGAGAATGACCAGGCAGGAGCTGCAGGAACAGGAAGAGGCAGCCGAAGGATCAGGAGGAGCAGCAGGATTGAAGCTCGAAGCTTGGCGCTAACGAGCAGTGCCTTGGAGAGCCCGCCGCTTGGCTGCAATTGTTGCCAAAGCTGAATGCCAAAGCAAATAACAGCAAAGGGACGTGGCATGGAGTGGAGTGGAGTTGAGAGGAGTGGAGAGGATTGGGGGAGGCTGGGCAGCTGAAACTAAATGGAAATGCACAAAAAGTAACATAAAAATGCAGCAGCAACACAAAACGAACAACAGCAACAGCCAAATCACAAAATCCGATTTGCATGGATTTGTTGGTTTCTTTTGTTGTCGTAGGATCCTTGCCGCTGACTGACGCCAATGCTGGCTGCTGCTATTATGCTATATAGGATTCACATTGTTGCTGTTGCTGTTGCTGTTGACTTTGTTATTTTTTCTTAATGTCAGCTCAATAAAAACTGCTGCCATCCTACTATTTTTTCTCCATTTCTCTACATCTTTATTGTATTTTTCTCTTTTTTTAATATTTATTTGTAGTATGTTTGTTTTCTGCTAAATTGTGTTTTCCCTGTTCATTCATTCGTTGGTTAGTTTTCACCTCACTCTACACTGTCTACGCTGTAGCTGTAGAATTTTTCAGTGATTTTACATGTAAGTATCCTTGTGAGCTGCGGCATGTCCGCAATTGAGGCAGCCACTGCCACTCGCCAGGACGCTCGCCCAACTTGGGTTTTTATATGTTAACTCCTTTTTTTTCTCGTTTTTTATATGCTGCCCCGAGCAGCGTCAACGAAGCTGTCATTTTCGACTGCTACATGGTGTATGCTACATGCGGCATGCTACCATGCCACATCCTACAAGCTGACAGCAGCCCGGAAATCTCCCACACTGATCTCTACTTGCCAATTGTTCGATTTCATTGCACATTGTTGCGCATTTTTCACTAAACTCTCCTGTGTTTTGTGTGTGTGCGTGTGTGTCTGTGTTTCTCTTAGTGTGTGTGTGCCTTACAAGAGTTTCTCATGTACAATAACGTAATCTACATAATTCTCTTTTCAGTTTGATTTCTCTCATGTTTCCCATGTCAACATATCCCACACCACATTGCTGCCTGTTCTTGTGGCCAGCATTTGACTTTAACTCCTCCTCGCCCGCACCCACAGTTAGCTTGGCTTTGTAATACCCCGTACCTCCCACAAAATGGATTTAAAAGGGTGTTATAAAGTTGTACGTATTTATTTTAGCTTTGCCAACATCTCCAACTCTAACATAATATGAAACGTGTGTCAATTAGTTCAGAGAGTCGATCCCAAAAACTGCTATTAGTTTTCGATGCAGGACGAATAGATACCCTAGACTTGTTGTACGTTTCCTTAAATGTTAGACGAACCTTAGAGTATTGCTTGAAAATTAAAGTGTATTAATCCAAAAGAGGAGTTCCGAACAGGGTTCCATACAAGCTTACAACACAAACTGGATTTGTGTAAATACAGAAACTACAAACGCATTCTGAGTCATATAACCTTAATATTTGATACATGTATTCTCGTATTTATGTATGTCCTCTCTGTGTTCTACAAATTCCATACAAATCGGATCATATATACAAAATTAATTGAAGAATACCACAGCTCTAAGCCTTTGTGGCTGAGGTTTGATGATAGACAATTCTCAATGGACTTATCGATACATATTTTTATGTACTGTAATAGTATAGCATACTTTGAGAGTGCTGGTCTATTAGATAGATATAGTATATACAATACTCGTATCAGTTTACCTTGTAGTATACGGAGCATCTAAAAGTCGAGCACTCTTGACTGTAGCATGCTTGCATGTTGTAGTTGTGGATGTCCTTGTTTGGGCCGCCTGCCGCCGGCCACTCACTTCACTTGTTGCCTGTTATCGCTGCCGCCAAGTGGCGGCCGCAGTACAGCCACAACTTGCCCCTCTACCAAAAACACAAGGCTCCTGCTCCTGCCACACGTAGTATGCTCGTACCTTGGCATGTGTTTGGCTTCCGGCAGCAGGCAGGGCCAGTTACTGTGCCTCTGTCTGTATTTGTGCCAGGTCCTGGCCCTTTTCCAATGAGTTAATGCGTGTGTTTTGATTGCTGCAGCTGTTATGAAACAGACGCCGGCGCCTGCTCCGGTCATGGTCTCAGGCTCAGGCTCTGGCTCTGGCTATGACTATGACCATGGCTGTAACTGTGGGCTGAGGGCTTTACAGCTGGCAATCGCATTATTATGCACAGCGCTTCTATTATGGCCAACAGTGAATACTGCGTCCTATCAACATGAACAAACTGCAAGCAGGACGGTGTACAATGCACTAAGACCAGAAACAGGACTAACACAACAACGTAACCATAATCCATCATAAGTTGAAACGCCCAGCTCATTTTGCAGCTACGGCTAGGCTTTTGTTTACTGCTGGTAACTGACTGTGTGTGCGTGTGTGTGTGTGTGTGTGTGTCTGCTTGTGTGTGTGTAAGCCAATTGTTGAATGAAAATCCATTTCATTTTAACATGTTGGCCACAATTAGTGCACATCCAGCAGCGCTTACTTAGCCACAATAGCAGGTCACCCAACTGCCTTGCTGCCACCAGGACCAGCAGGACAGGCAGGACTGGCTGTCAAGCGCCGGTTTTCCAGAGCCATAGCCCCGACACATGGCATGCATGCAACGTTTACGTCCTCGTTTTCGTCCTCGTCCTCGTCCTCGCTGTCGCTGAGTCGTGTATCTGGACGCTGTCAGGCAGCTGCCAGCTGAAGTGGCATTAAGATCCTTTCGCCTCGCTCCCATCGCTGTAGTCAACAGATTCACCCGTGGACTTTAATTCCCTTAGATTATTGCTGCTGTATGCCCACTAACACAGGATTTGGCCGTCGTTAAGCGAACTTCCTTTTAAATTGCCCGCATTCTGGCTGACTCCAGCTCGAACTTATTTGAACTTCCTGGCAAATGGCTCAATTTAGCAGGTTTTCAAATTGCATCCTTGGCCAGCAATTCGCTCCAAATATGTTTAAACAAAGTGCAACAATTTTCTAATTACATTGTGAGCTTGCGTGTGTACGTATGTCTCGGTGTGTGTGTGGTGTGTGGTGTGTGTGTGTGTGTGTGCGTGTAAGCTGCACGCAATCAAAATGGCGAACGGCTCTAGAAGTATGCAATGCACTGCAAGAAGCGCAAAGCGGGCGCATTAAATTAATTAAAAAATAAATAAAGAAAATGCAAAGACTAAATAAACGCGCATGTAAGCAGCAACAGGGCGGTGTGGGGCGGTGTGGGGCGGTGCGGGGCGTGCCGTGTCGGGGCTGGTCCAAAAACTGCAAATTAAGAAAATGCAGCACACGACAAAATCGAATAAACAGCTCCCCAACGAGTAAATGTGACTGGCCCCAAAGGGGGTAGCGGAGAGCCCAAGGCCCGTTAGCAGCCAGGCGAAAGTGCATGCAACTGCAAATTGAAACGATGTCAGAGCTTGCAGCGCACTCCTCCCGTCTGCCCCTTTACACTTTCAGCCCCCTCGCTCCACTCTCCTGGCATGGCAAGCACGTGAGGTCAGGTCGCCCCGTTCATTAATCAAAACAATTAACGAGGCCGCATTTGCGCGACGTTTCCGTTTTTGTGAAGTGCCCGCACGTAGCCCAAAAATACTATATATAATGAGAGGATTTATTAAGCGCATAGTCCTAGAACGAGCTCCTTATCGACTCAATGGCCAGTCCGTTTGCCCACGGAGTAAAATGACTGTCATCGCACTTACATTTCCTGTATTTCAAGATAATCATATATCATTATAAATACAAATAATTTATAATTTAAATTTGTATGCTGAAGTATGTTTCGGGCGAATCGAGCAACTATAACATACAGCTGTCATAGAAACAAGCTGTGGACAACTATGTTTTCGAATAAAAAACATTCCCTTTATTAAGATATTCTGGTCAAACTCCCCAAGTCGGAGTTCCTGTAAAGTTTATGCACGCTGACCATTCCGCACGAGAGCCGGTTCGGTTTTGACAAATTTATGGGAGCCTGTAAATTTAGTTTCACGCAAGATATCTCGAAAATTGAATTTTGGAATATGCCTATTCATCAAATACTTCTGGATAACCCCTATAGGATCTTCATCATCTGGATCCCGGCTCAATGCGGCATAACTGGAAACGACTTTGCTGATCAAGCAGCAAAAGTCGCCGCTAAATTCCCATCTGTCCTACATCCCAATCACAATATCCTTGACACCCAAGGACACATAGAGAAACATTTTCGAAGCCCCTCAAACGACATATCGAATAACGCGCAGTTGTACTACCAATCAATAAACCACAATAAACTCAACCTCTCCCATTTTGCCAATCTTCACAATCACAATCTTGACCCACAGACATATATTTGACAAAGTCCCTCCCGCAAACAGCCATTACTACAACACAGCTTTCCCCATATCTATCCAGCATATCCTTGCTGATTGCAGCTACTTTTTCAATGAACAAACAAAACACTTTCCCAAATCCAACACACTAATCCCTCTATCCCCCCCCCCCACCCCCCCCCCCCCCCCCCAACCCCCCAAACCAAAAAAATACAATACACCATTTCCCCCCCCCCCCAAGACAACACCATAAGAATTTATATAAATAATACACCTAAACTGTAAATAATTGTAAATAAACCTAGTAAACTAGCTTTAGTATTAGTTCGTAAGTAATTTTTATAAAATATAATGTTTTGTACTTGAAACTTACTTGGCTTAATTGATATTCCAAAACTGTTGAGGCTTTTGCATACCCAAATTATAGAAAAAGTGAAATTTTGAAATTTATATATTTATCGATTTGGAAAATTGGAGTTACTTGTTAATGTTTGATTGCTTTGCTGTTCTAATAGTACAAATAATATTTATTAAGGACTCACTTGGCATATTCTTATTGAATACTTAGAAGCAGCAAGCCAAATTCGAGTCCTTGACCGTAGAAAAAGATTGTACTCTTCTCACCATATGCAAATCTGATATTTTAAACGAATTGTAGTATTATTTCTACTTACTTTAGAATAGGTGAGACAACGATAAGTAGATATTTATCTTTATTTTTCTCTTGCGACAAAATTTGCACATTTCGCTTCATATCTCAATATGATATTTTTCCAAGAAATGCTTTAAAGAAAAGTATTATTTTGTTTAAGGAACGGATGAGACAATTACAAGTAGATATTTATCTATATTTTTCTCTGTGTAGAGGCGAGTCGTGTGCTGGGCTTATGGCTCAAAATGCAGCTTAACGAGAACCCAGCAAAAACCATAACAATAAGCAATTTGTCAAGCACATTGACCACATCCACAAATTCCGGGGCAGTGCGACACGTCGCGAAGCGTCCCCACGCCGTGGCCCATGCCCCATACCGCATACCGCATGCCACTTGCCACTTGCCACTTATACCAGGAAAACATAAATTTTGCGCCAAGAAGCTCATCCAAGTGCCAGGGCCATGGCACATGCCAAGCGTAAAGCGCACCGGCGACGACCATTCTGATAGCCAATGGGGGGTCTCCTTCCATATCCTGTCTGCCTCCCTTCGCATGGCTGTCTGCGCATGAGAAATGGCCGCCTGTCAGCCATGCATTTCCCTTTTAACTCAATGTTTGCCAGGATATTGGTGCTGCTCGGTTATGAAATTCTAAAACCGAACGCCTCAGATTTCATGCTCGAAACACAAAAGCCTTACAGGGTTTCTAGCAGAACTCCAAGTATGGGCGTGTACACTGTACAGCAACCGTAATTAGGCAGGATGTTAACTGGGAGAACCCAATTTCATGTTGGTCCATGCCAGATGCACTCACGGGTCCAGCTGCAACCTTAAGTTGAAACTCCATGCAGATTTTGAATGTAATTTTTTCTCTTTCAGTAATGTATGAATAGCTTCCCCTAGCACAAAGAAAATCACCCTAACGAATTGAAAGAGGAACTCCTTGGAAAGATAATACTCTATGAAATCTGCACAATAAATATATTAGAGAAATCGATCAAATATAACATGAAAACGCAATGCAATTTTTTTTAAGAACAATAAACCATTTTTCGAAATAATGTTATATTTTTAATTTCAAATATGATCAAAATTCAAATGCCAAACCATTCCAGTGGTCAATTCAAAGACAAAGTTATAGGAGTTTGAAATCAATATATCTAAGAGTATAATGCACTATGATCTTTATAAAATTCGAATGGTAAATATATAAGAGAATTCTAACCACATATTTCTCTAAATTTTCTCGGCTAACAAACTGAATTTTGTGTCTCAAAGATAATTGGGCAACCACAGATTCAAATTCGCTTGATTTGTCTAAAAATGTCAAATTTGTTTAACTTTCTGACATAATATCTAGGCTAGTTATTCAATAATTAGTTATTTCTTAGCTATTTGTTTTTTGAAAAACATGCAACAATTGGAATTCTGTGTATCCTTAGCACATTAAATTGCTAAAATCATTCGCTACTCAGTTTGTTATTATATTCTGATATTTGCCCAAAGCTCCAACTGAAACTTAAATTTAAATTTGCTACAATTTTCAGTTGCCTTTTATTTATCTTGTAGCCACTTTATAGCAACAGCAGCTTTATGCACTTTTCACAGCCGGCGGCAATTGCATAAATTAAACAAAGAATTTATTGCGAAAACAATTCCTTTGTGCAGTTTATTTGTGCCTTGGTCGTGAATCTGAATCTGAATCTGAATCTGTATCCGAAACCGAATCTGATTCAGATGCCGTCCCTTTTTTCAGTTGCCGTCCTGATTGCAGTTGATAATCAAAGGAAGCATACGCTACCACAGGCAATTGCAGCTTGTCTGTGTCCTGCAGTCCTCCACTCCACTTCTCCACTCCTGTAGTCCTGTAGTCCTGTTGTCCTTTCAATGTCCGCCTCGTTTATGCAACAATTAAAATTCGCAATGAGCGTGATTGTAAATTAAAAAGATTAAAAACATATGTGACACGTGTTGTGTGTGGTTGCTTGTAGTTCTCCCTTTGCTGCGGCCTCTTAAAATTACAGGTAAATGCGATCGGACGACCTTCCAATACCCTAGAAAATCATGTAACCGCCCCTTCAATTGCATTTTTTTCTCTGTACGAGTGACCTCAAATCATCATATCATCTATCATTTAACAAGTCGGATTAAGCATCTAGTGATTGACTGTGAATTACCCTGTATTCCGTTTTAAAAATGATTTTTTGTATTATACACAGAAAGTATTGTATTCAGATTTGTATACTATACAAAATCTCCAAGTCATTCATGTATTTTATTTATTGTTGCTAACTTGTTATACGTGTATAAAAAGCGGGTCAATATTTTGTATTTCCCAACCTACATATGTATATGATTTAGGCACGGATTTTCCTAATTATTCCAAGTTTAACAATCATTCTAATTTGTTCACTTCATGTTCATCGTATTAAATAGTTGACAGGCCGTACAACAAATAAAAACAGAATGAATTATGCACATTTTAAATTTCTAAAGCTGCCCTGTCCACTTGTCGACAAGGGGCTGCCAACTTCTGGGCGTGGGGTTGCCACATTGGCATACAATTTCAACAGCTCTTTAATATGTGGATGAAAAAATGAATATTAGTGCATTACATATAAACGCACATAAACTTTGACATGAACATTAGATAACGGACCTAATTAAATTAAATATTAATTAAATCTATTTATAATAATTTAATCTAGTTGACTATTTTTTAGGTGTTACGTAAAGAACGCCCACTTAATATGCCCACAGTGCCATTAATATTCGGATGCGAAAACTGGCAACGGATTGGCATGAAATATGCACAGACTTTTATTTATGATTTCCGTTGATAAATGGGCTCAGCCCAAGTGCCCCAGCCAAGTCGAGCATGTGCAACTGCAACTGCTCTGTTATTTAAAAAACGCTAGAAAAACAACAAATAAAGCACACAATCTGAAACCTTATCGAAAACATGCAACATGATGGGCTACGCTTCCGTTGGGGCAGCATTCGACTCGCCACGCCACGCCTCGCAGCTGTTGCTGCTGCTGATGTGGCCAATGTTGCCGATGTAGCTGCTGCTGACGTTGCCGATGTTGCTGATGTTGCCTGCTGCACTCAAAGTGCAGCCTTGACACCAGCCGCTAAGAGCAAACTTTGCAATTAACTGCACCAATGCAGGTGGCAACTTTGTCCTCAACCTGGCGCCAAGGTGCGTCTCAGCTGGCATTTGGCCGTGGGCAACGCTCGTCCATTTGCTAGGAGCTTCTTTAACTTTAATTATTTTTCAAAAAATGCGAAAAACGAAAATTGCATTTCGACGCAGCGCCGTCTCCTATTTTATTTACACTGCGCCATCCAATCTCAGCTTGCAGCCTTGTAAATCAGTCAGTTCAGGCGAAGTGCCATGTGCCGGGTCCTGGTTGCAGGGAGTAGATTGCAGTGAGTAGATTGCAGGGGGCAGGTTGCAGGGGTGCCGTGCCGCTAAGGTAAAGCAAGGTAACAGTAAGCTTTGCTTTTGCTTTTGCTTTCGCTCTTGCTACGGCCAGCATATTTGTTTTGTTGTAAATCACAAGCAGCAACAACGAAAATGTTGCCATCGCCCGTTGCCCGTTGCCTGTTGCCACTGCAACACTGCACCACTGCACCACTACACATGCCACTTTACACCCAGCGCAAACACGGTTTTCATTTGTATTGCATAGCAAGCGGGGCGGCGGGGCGCCTGCGTTATTTATGCACACCCAGTCACGCCCACAAGTCAGCCCGCCGGGGTGTGGTGGGATCTGGGGCGTGGGGCGTGGGGCAAGTGGAGCTCGCGCGGATTGCTGTTGCCTTTTTTGCCATATTTTTTTATTTTCTTTTGGCTGCTGTTGCTGTTTAACAAAGCGCATAAATTCGCTTGCAACTGTGTCCTCGGGGGCTGTACTCAGGCCCTGCCATGTGTCCCTGCCCCTGCCACTGCCACTGCCACTGACCCACAATGTCATACCCCCACCATACCCTCTCAAAGTGTTCGTTTCGGCTTGCTGCGCTTTCTCATCTGCCTTTCGCCTGTTTTGTTGGTTTTGTTTGTTTGCTTGTTTGTGAGCTGGTCAAAACGATTTTGCCTTGGCTATAAGCATATGCAAAATGTTATATTTTTGCCCCCTTATCTGGACGGCAACCCGCCCGACGTCTTGCCATAGAGCCGCGGTAAATATAATAAAAAGTAACGCTTGCAACTTAATCTCTGACAGCTCGTTACCCGTTTGCATGAGCACAATATTCATGAGCTGCTAAGCTCAAGTTACAGTCACTTGGCCACAGATATGGCAGCCCCAGCCCGCCCAAGTCCCCACCCCTCCATCCCAACCCCAAGTATTCAACCCCAACCCTTTAACCCTTCGCTGCTTCGCTGCTGTTTGGGGCCATTGCGATTGTTTTACCTGACGCTTTAAAAATTTTATTTATGCATTTACACAATTTTGCAGCTTTGTGTGTGACTTTGACATTCCGATTGAATTACCAGCATGGGTTAACAGGACCTTATTCAACGTGTGTATGTGTGTGTGTGTGTGTGTGTGGGTGTGTGCTGTATGCCAGCGAAATTATATAATTACCCATGCTGACCGCGCCAAGGGCTCAAATGTGCCCGATAAGCGTAGTCCAGTTAAGTCCTGACGCGCACGGCGCTGATAAGCAGCTGCCACACACGCACACCCAACACACACCCAGCACACAACCAACACACACCCAATACACACACAATTAGCAGCGACTAATACCCACAGCACAGAGCCACACATTAAGCATTCATTGGTCAGCTGGGAATACCCCTGTTGTTGCTGCTGCTGCTGCTGTTGTTGCTGCTGTTGTTGTTGTTGCCGCTGCTGCAGCAGCTGTGTGCTGCCCAAAACCAAATGAGCAATTGACTTGCTGCCACGCCCACACGGCCACACAGGCCCACATACAGCGGCAACTCGCAGCGTGCATTATCTTTGCGTTTTAATGTGTCGGTTTATAAATAATTGCGAGTGCACATAAATTATGCATTTTAATTTACATTTATTTACACAGTTTTCCAAGTCGATCCGCATCGCATCGCATCGCATCGGAGCTCATTTTGCCATTGATTTATTGGCGCTGGCACTCGACATTAAATAATTGTGCATTTATATGATTTAATTTGTGGCCAAGGGCAGCCAGGCGGCAATATTGTGCCAGGAGCATTGACTAATTGCAACGACTTGCCAATACAATTAAATACTCGCACAGGACATACTTGTCCCACTCCCGCACCCGCACCTGCTGCCCCGCTCTCGAATTGAGGTTAGTAGGCTGCCAGCGGATTGGCACGGTCTCACGCACCGGAAATCAGCCGAAACCAGAAACACATACACACACATACACATACATATACAGAAATACGTTGGGTCAGCCAAATGCAACAAGGACGGGGCCAGGGGGCAGCTTTGGTTTGTCATTCGGCTATATAAATAGATGATGAATGTATGACCGCACTGGCATATCCGTAGCTCGCTCTCTTCATATATTTATACAGCTCACAGCTGACTGGCACATGTGCTATGTGTATGTGTGTGTCTGTGTGTGTGTGTGTTGGTTAAGCATTATAAATTATGTCAAATTTAATTTGAAATCTTGTTGAAATTGCCACATGCTTTGGTT
Organism: Hirtodrosophila histrioides; assembly: GCA_037075165.1. NCBI lineage: Eukaryota > Metazoa > Arthropoda > Insecta > Diptera > Drosophilidae > Hirtodrosophila > Hirtodrosophila histrioides. Next base: position 3,055,600 of record JBAMCL010000390.1, on the reverse strand, counting down.
TCCATTTACCCTGTACTGTAGCTGTCAGGATTATACAATATTTAAGTTGAGAGAAATTAAACTGACAGTTAAATTATCTAACTAAATTATGCTCCCTAATATTCTTAGAAAGTTGAAGTTTGTTTTTAGTTCTACATTAATTCACTCATATTTCTATGTGCTTGGATATAGGATAATTATAATATATGTATATATATTATATTTTTATACATAATATAATTATAATTTATATAGTATAATTATTCAAACAATTATAACTATAGGTAATATAGAAGGAAAGCATTTAATTGCTTGTCTAATCATTTCAGCTTCAGGAATATATTAAGAATTATTTCAATATTTACTGTCGATCCTAAGGATAAATATCTTATGAAATTCTTCCATATAATAATAATCACTAAATAAATAAATAATTTAAATACATACAAATTGAATTGGAAACTTGTGCGTATAAGTTAAATGTGTTAAAATCCATAATAAATGTAACTTTACATTAAATTTATAAAAGTTAATTATAAACTATTTAAGATCGATGATATATAATACCATATTATATATCATTTTATCTATAATATCTAGAGCTACTTTAAATTGCTTGATACGAACCTGGAGTCCATTATTTAGCCAGCTTTTTTACCAAAGCTGGCACACGTTTTCTTATTTATCAGCTGCATTACAGGGTATGCCAGAGTCATGCAGCCTCAACTGCATTGCCGTAAATCCAAATCGTATTTGTGCATGCTTGCTTAGCGATCAAAAAGCTTGGTCAACGTTGACCTGGCTGTGAGCAAAGCATTTAAAGGGCATTTACCGTTGCCTCCGATGAGACTGCAAGTTATCCTGGCGCCCAATGGAGCGACATCAATAAGGGGCACTCTCGGCGGGTAGAGGGGTGGCTGGTGGCTGCGAGAAGGCGGGCATTGACGTTGAAATGAAGCGAACTCAAGTGCGGCATTCGCTAACGAAAGGCGATCCAAGTAAATGGCCAAAGAAGACTTCAAAATTACTTATAAGTAGAAAGTTGTACAAGTTTTTGCTCTTTCATTCTCTTATTTTATTTTGTATTTTTTTTTGTATTTTCTTGCTGCACATGTAAGACATTTTGAGCTATGACAGCGGAGGCAAAAGTCGTTAAAACTTTATGAAAGTCAAACAGAAGAGCGTGCAAGGACGAAAAATAATACAGCAAAAAAAAACAAAAATATATATAAAAAAAACTGAAAAAAATGAGCAGGAAAATAACTAAGGGCAACGAAACGTGGCGGCTGAACCGGCGGATGCGCTGGTCAACTGCCGTAACTGCCATCACTTTCAACTGGTATAACTATCCACCCTGATTATGTTTTATGATACCCTTTCTAAGGGTATTCTGGTTTTTATACAAAATGTGAACCATGTGCTTTCAATATATATTATGCTGCTGCCATAAAAGTAATTGACAAAAAATTAAGTTGCAAAAATTCGTGGCAATTCAAATACTTTTCTAAAAATCTTTTTTTTTGTTTAAAATTTAAATAAATTTATTTAACTGGTAGTACTGTTTCCTTTTTGGCAGCTTCTGCTTGCTGTATTTAGCTCAGAGATAAAAATAGGGGCTAATTGATATTTTTATACATATCTACACTCAAAAAAAAAACCGAACCATAGCTTAGAAGATTGACCTAAAATGAAAATCGCCCTAAGAACCAGAAATATTTTAAGTTTTGGTTAGTAATAGTTTCTAAAATGGAGCAACTTATTTCTTAAAAGTAGAAATGCTTTAGGCCCTAAATCGGCAATGGCAAAAACATAACTTTTATTTCTAATATTCAGAAATATTTTCTATTTTTAAGAAATATATTTATTAATTTTAGAAATTCAAACTCTTATATTTAGAAGTTTTCTTCTAGTATTTAGAAAATTCTGCACTTAAATTTAGAAAAGGTGACGTTGGTTATAAGAAAAACGAAACCACGTTATTTAGCAAATCAATTGGCTTTAAAAGAGGAGCTTTTCTGAAATCAAGGGCGTTTTTTCTGAGTGTACCAACATGGAAAATTTAATTAGAGAACGTGACGATATGGTAAGTACTTAATATGAAAACGGTAAGAAAAAGTCAACCAATTTATTAAAATTTACTTTAATAGATTTTGAAATAATATGTTCTAAAGTTCGTTTTATATGAAGGACATCAAAAAACTGCAGGACTATTGTTTTCAGTGCATTGAGTTAAAAGTTGAGAAATGAGTGAAAAAAATTAAAACATTTTTATTAAGATTTTATCTATCTGTAATTCCAACATCAACTTCAATCAAAGTTAAACTATCTTTACAATTACATTATCGCATTATTTATTGGAACTGGGCACGCCTGAAAGGGTATGCAATTTTTGTTATCCTGAAGCCATCCTTCAAGCCTTGTTTATTCTTTTGTTTTCGTTTGCCAGCAGAGTTTTTTTGCAGTGTCTTTGGTTTGCTCTGTGGTTTGTTGTATAATATTTGACTTTTATTTTTTTGCATTTTGCAATTTTTTACATAGCGCCATAAATGCTGCCAATGGCGGCCAGCCACCGCGGCTAACAATGAGATCCAATCCCATCCCCCGCACCCGCCCACGCCCCCGCCACCTTCATATGCTCCATCTTGCGCTGCCACTCCCGTCAAGCGCTTTTTCCGCTTGCAAAATGATTTGATGGGGCGGCACATCCGCTCCAAGCGGAGACCCAGGATGCCAGGACACGAGGAGAAGGCGAGTTGGTTCCGCGCTGTTTGCGCTCTTCCTTGACTGCTGCCTGCATAACATAATCTTTCATATTGTGCACCCTCTGCGATGTCATTTTTTGCATTATGCGACAGTTGCGGCCAGGATGAGTTCGTCCAAGTGCTGGTCCTAAGCCAGGCCCAATCCCTAACCCTAACCCAAGCTCAAGTCCAAGCCCAATCCCAAGCCCAAGCCCAACGTTATCAATTTGCGCACTGAAGTTTGTATTTAACTTTTGACTTTGCACTTTTCTTTTCTGGGCCGGCTCTGGTCAGGCACCTGCCAGGCATTTGGGCCGCCCACCCATTTTAATTTTAACTGTCAAAGCCGAGCGTTGAAATCATAAATTTTATTAAGCGCAACCAGGCGGCCATTTTGGAAATTGACCCAACTCCAGGACCTGAGCTCTCAGTTCTATTAGCGCAGTTTAATAAAAAAGTTTCAGCGCCGCTTAAGTGGGTCGCCGGTGGGTGAGAAAGCTGGCTCCAAGTGCTCCAAAAGAGACCAGAGACAAGAGCCACTGGCTGCGGTTAATACACAAGTATACTACAGATACATATATATATATATATATACATATATAGGTGGGCATAAATATGTTTTGGTAAACTTTTTTAATGCTCCGCCCCAGCCAGGAGCAACGGCAGCATTTTTATGATGTGCTTCCTTTTTTGGTTCCGGTTTCGGTTTCGGCATCGGTTTTGGTGCCAGTTTTGGGGGCTGCTGCTTCTAATAAAGTCATCATAATAACTTCATCATTATTGACGCATAAAACAAAATTTATTTATGTTCCGCTTTTGCAGCTTCTTTTGCTTTTATGCATTAAGCAAGCCCAGTACAAAGTAAAAGACAAAATAAATGCTTTTATGGGGCGCAAGTTCCCCAGCTGCCCCGTCTATCAATGCTCCCTCCCCCCATTCGCATCCTGTCCAGCCTAAATATATCCACACTTATACATACTAACATATAAATATACTCGTATGTATGTATAGATTGTTTGAGGCAATCGCATTTTTTATGCGTTCACGCATTTAATGAACTATGATGAGGGTCGGACACTGGGAATCGAACGGTTAACGTTCACAGTTCCCAGTTGCCAGTTCTCAGGACATCAAAATCAGCACCCTTTTTGTATCTTTATTGAACTTTTTTATTAACTTTTGCATCAGACGCCATTTATTGCCGCATTCCCTCCACAATGTTATTGGGTCCACAACATTATTCATCATTTTTAAATATTTTTTAAATAATTCAACAGCTTTGCACAGAAATTGTAATTGTGGCTGCCAAGAAAATGGTTAGATCTTGCTACATTTATGCATATTTTTAAACGAACCGAAGCAACAAAAACACACACAGGCACAAGGAGCTCAGCAAGTGTGGAAAATAAATTGCGAAACAAGAATCCTTTCACAGCTGCAACAACAACATCAAAAACAACAACAACAAACCCCCAACAAGACAAACTTAACTAACTGTAAAATTTCTTATTGTGATTGCGTTTGTCATTGCATTAGTTTACAACTCTGCACACAGGTGCAGCACACACACACACACACACACACTAACCCACTCTATCTCCACCCACACACACACACACGCACACACACATATGTCACACACAAGTTTTCCCATTGTTCGTTTCGCGAACATCTGAAAATCTAAGTTATGAAAATCTGTGCGAAAATGCTTGCAGCTTCGCAGCTAAAGCGCATTGAACTGTGCAAATTGCGAGCAATTTAATTTTTTCTACTCTTTCTAGTTTTTTTTTTTCATATGCGAGAAATCAGCTGGCTGCCACGCCCCCCGCTAGCCCCTGTTTGCCCCTTTTAGCCCCTGCGGGTGCGCAAAAACTTTGCGTAATACCAAAAAGTGCTCGCAGCACATTTCGAGTGCAAACTTTATATTAGAGTTGAAGTGCCACAAACACCCACGCACACACACGCACACACACTCACACACACTCACACACACACTGATACTGGCAAGTAAGTAGAAAAGTAGAAGTACGTGGCCTGGCTTGTGTGGCCTGCTCCTCTCTCCTGGGTCGAGTTCAGCTGCATTGGCCTCACTCGCGTTATTTATGAGTTGCTTACGCAATAACCAACTCAGCTGCAGTACACTTCAAGAAATGTCCTTGCAAGTTCCAGCACTCTATTGTGCAAATTATATTTAACTAAATGTTGTAGTTGACAGTGCATAATGTACAAACTTTCTCGGCTGTTCTGTTGGCAGCTTCCTTTATCTTGAGTTCCTTTCAATGGCTGATAGAAGATGGGAGTCCTATCTCTCAATCCACAAACCATGTATAGATCACATGTAAGGAATTTAGTTTTATTTTTAGTTTAGTTTAATAACTTAGACACATACATACTCTGATATATTCACTCTAGGTATTAAAACAAGCGTCGAGTCAGTCACGATTGAGAATCCTAATAAATCGGATCTGTGGACCTATTGAAGGGTGTGCTTTTCTTTATAAAACGTTTAATTTTCGTTATTTCCGTATTCTGATCTTTTAAATTACACATCTATTTATAACTCTGAACTCTTAAATTAAGTATGATTTTATCGAAAATATTATATAAATTGTTCTTACCAGATTGATCTAGTCCTTCTGATCTCATTGGATTCACATCTCAAGCCTGTAACACTTACAAAAAAAACCTACCACAAAGTTAAGAAAATCGTCCTAAGATATGTATATGTAAGTCGCTCTAAAGTCAGAAATAATTACTATGTAGCAATTTTTAAATTCAGAAAAAACTGCCTTAAAAATAGAAAATAACATTTGTGTTTTTAGAGAGTTAATTTTACCTAAGAAATAAGATGTAGTGTTTACGCTTTAAAAAGCAAATTCTAAAAAGTGACAAAAGTGGAATATAGAAAGTCCTTTCTAGTTTTTATTAAATTTTACTTATTTATTTAAAAATGACAAACTTTGTTATATGAAAAATCAATGCTTGTTTTATTTCCGAAGAACTTTCTATCACATAAGATGAGCTGACTTTGTCTACAAAAGTGCCATACTTTTGTCTTCAATTGATGACATTTATTTTCCTGAGTTTAGGTATTTACCATTTACAAAATTGTACACTGCCAAAACGCATGTTATATATATTTCAAATACATAGTTTATTTTTCTCGAGTGCATCAAATGTCACCAGTAGATGAAATGTTTGAGTCAGCGACTCCTGTAGCAGCTGGACAATGATGAGTTATGAAAACATTCTTGAAATTATAATCTTCTGCTCAGTTCAAGAAATGGCAATCTTAATCGAGTTTTGAGAGTCCCAAATACCTGAATATTTCTCTGAGTGCAGCTGCAACTTGAGTTGCAGCAGCAGCAACACAATGAGCCAATGGGACAATGCGTAAAAGAACTACGTGAAGTCCTGGTCGACTCCTTGCAATTGCTGCTGCACGCAGCGAGTCGTCGTCCTTTGGGCAAAGTTCGTTCCCCCCTTGGGCCCCTCAAATGCTTTGCAGCGATTTTTGCGTATTTTCGTGTAATTTGAAAAATATCTCGTAAGTAGTTGGCTCCAAGAGGCAAACGCTTCGCTTTCCAGAAATGTGCGACAATTGGTTGCAAGTGTAAGGCACATGTAGTACTGTTACTGTTGCCACTTTGACATAGGTCTTTGCAACTACTTTCAAGTATACTTAACCTGTTCATCGCCTTTTTAACATGATCCATCTGCACTTTTCCACTATGCTCACACAGATTCTCTTCTCGTTTTGGGAAAATTAATACACTTGCCACACGCGCATTCAACAAAACTTTTCATTATTGCCACACTGCCCCTCGCTCATACTATTCCCCAATGCTGATACTTTTATTGTTTGAGTATGCGCCAATTTAATTGCATAATTTCAGATTTATTATTAATTCAAACCAGTTCCCAGTTGGTTAAGAGTTGCAATCGTCCTTATTGCTGTTGTTGTTGTTGTGTTGTTGTTATTATAGCTATTGTTGTTGCTGTGTGGCACATTAATGGGGCAAAACAAAACGTTTGAAATCTCACAATTCTCATAATGCTGCGAGCTGCGAACAAGTCAATAAAAATAAAAAATAATTTTGCAAATTGCGCGCACTTAATGAGTTTCATATGTGAGTTGGTTTTTTTTAAATTAATGCTAAAGCACACACCTCCACACACACACGCACACACACACACATACACATACGCTCCCATACACAAATGATTAAATAAATGATAATTCCCTAGTATTATGTGCTGACTTTAAGCGAATGCTTTTTATACCCGATGAATATTGCATTACCCAATAAGTAGCTTAGGGACTTGTGGTTAGGGTTGAGAAAAATAGTTCCTTAGGTACCCTAACTCTACACCATTATATTTAACAATAATAATATTCTTAAATTGTATATGATTGTAAATAAACTTTCCTTAAGGCCTACACAAGAGCTTTTGTACTCTAGAACTTTCCTTGTTCGCATGTCATTTTCAAAAAGCATGGGAACATGGTATAAATAAATAATAATAAATACAAATAAATAAAGTTGCTTAATCATCCAGGTGATAGGCAGAAACCTCTTTATAAGGTCTTGGTTTGTTTAAAAACCGAGAAAATTATGCTCAAAGGTTGCTTTAAAGAAATATATATTTGATAAAGCACTGTGATTATGATGATGATCATAAGGGATCAGAATTTATATACTTATAGTTTGATATTCATACAGAAATGTGAATGTTTAAACTCCAAGTATAAATAATTTGTATAACTTGCCACGAAAGGTAGCAGAAAGCTTGTTTAATAAAAATACAAACAAATTTCTTAACAAATAATAAATCTATATATAAATAATCGATATTTATCGATAATATATTGTGATGATGACAGAACTCGTTTGACAGCGGCCTTAAAATATTTAAAACTAAACTGGACTAACAACTAAGTAAGCCATGAAAATAAAGACAATTGAAACACAAATATTAAGTAATAAAATAAAAATAACAATTTCAAACAAGATGTTTAACAAACTGGTTAATTGATTTAAGATATTTTTGAGGACTTTGAATTCTAGCTTACTTTTAAAGCTGTCTGGCAGAACTTGGACTTTCTTCTAATGAAAGCGTGAGAGACGTCTGACTGAAATTCTTTACAAAGGAAACCAAGATATCGACTGAAACTTTGTCATATTTGACGCATAAATACAAATGTAAAAGGCAACGGCAAAAATATAATTCTTTTAAATAATTTACTTGCCAAAATAAGCCGAGCTACAAAGTTCTGAAAGCAACTGAAACATCTAAGAAAAATATAAAGAAGGCCTCAGATCATCAACAGATGCAGCACAGGATTTTGTAGGCAATAGAAAAGGAATGATTTGAAAATCCATTTTGTTTTTATCCGGCTGTTGGAATAATGTAACTAATAGCAAATAGATAGTACAAAATAATTGCCTATTACTACAAAGAAAAATCAGCATCTGTGGCAAATGCCAAAGAACTAAAAGATACTTTCGCATGATAAAGCCTACACACACACTTATGTGGATTGGAGGGGGCTCACTTAAGAGCAGGGTGTTAACAAGTTAAATATCCTGAAGCGAGGCTTGGAATTCCACTTAAGAGGCGGGTCTTAACAAGTTGAATATCCTGCAGCAACTACATGTATTCAAAGCGAAAGGGTATCCTAGTTTCAGGTTGAGCTGCCTATTCCCAAGGCGCGTTATGTGGCAAAGGTTGCAAAATCAAAACTAATTTAATCATGTTGTTAATATAATTACAAAAATTAAGCCGTAATCATCACGCATACACACACACACACACACACACACATATACACACACATACAGATAGATATAGGCTAACACCTGGCAGCAACAAACGCAGAGCAAAACGACCCAAATTATTTTTAATTCCCCACAGGATAAGCGCACACGAAATGAGCAGGAGAGGCCCAGGATTCAGCAGCCTTAACGGTGGCTTCTGGCTCCTGGCTGTTGCTCCTGCTCCTGCTCCTGCTCCTGCTGCTCCTTTTCCTGCTCTTCCTTCAGCTTCTGCTGGTACTGCAATTTATTCCAAGCGCTCAGCAACGCGTCGCGTGCTGCGCATATTAACAAAATGATTATGAAATTCATAATTACAGCTGTGTGTTGTTATATATGTGTATGCTGTGTGTGTGTGTGTGTGTGGGTATGTGCTGGGCCCATTGTGTATTGTAAAATGCGTCAACACATTTGCCAGCCGACGCCCTCGCCCACGCCCTGCTGCCTCTGCTGGCCCCTTTTTAGCTCCCAGAGCGGCTTCGTTTTGGGTCTTAGTCTGAGTCGCTGGGGCCACATGGCGCATACGCAATTTTCCAATGCTGCTCAAATATTTGACGCTTACGGCACGTGATTAAATTAAATTGCGACACAACTAATTAAAAATGCCCAACAATGCGACACGCCCGCTGCAACGCCGCCCTCTCCTTTATATCCCAATTGAAAAGCATTAAATCGAATTTTTCGTACCAAATCTAATCAAATTGAGGTCAACGACCAATTTGAGCCGCGCACATTTCCATGTGTGTTATAAACTCCCCTCGGATTAGGCCGCATAATGCGTTTATTGTCTACGTCATTTAGCACAAACAAATGTTTCAGGGCTGCAAAGCCATCGATATTGCCTGCATTCGATAGTTTCGATGCTGATAGTTTCAACAATCGATGCACTTTGGAATCTAAAAAGAAAAACTAAAATCTGTTTATGTGTAATTAATTAATTAAATGAATGAAAAGATTAAAAATTACAGACTCGTTAAGCCGAACTAATCGCTGAAGGTAATTACTTAACGCATTATCCTGAATATTGTTTAAAACTATATGAAAGATAAAGCAACGTGTATAAATAAATTATTACAAAAAATTATCTATGTGCAATTTATGTTGCCGATTGGCGATAAGAGCTAAAAAAAAACCCTCCTAACAGAAAATATATATAAATATCTAAAAAGGTATCCCACAAAGAAACGGATTGTCTGATGTGTTACGATAAAGAAAGTATGAGTATGAAGGTTTATTCCAATAACATAAATTTCTATGGGAGGTCGTGAACCAGGATATTTGAGCCAACGAACTGTGTTTTGCATTTGAAGAGGCATCGTGTTGCCAATTATCATTTATTCTATATTATTCTATATTTGTACACCTTTTTACTCAAATTCTATCACCAATAACATATGCAGCTGCCCCTTTCACACACATATTTACCTCTATCTCTACTTGAGATTAATGGGCTAAAACACTAATGTCGTATCAAATAGGCTTTGCTGATTGCTGCTGATTTTTTCTAATGTAACAACAAACTGGAAAATTCATTCATAATTTATTGACCAAAAATCAATCATAACCAGAAAAAAACGGCTATCTTCCACGTGCTGAAGTTATATGCCCTTGCAGCAATTTGTTTATACTATACAAAAACTCAATTTTCGACCGATTTTATCTATAGCAGCTAAATAATAATGAGGCCCTGTCTTACTAAAATTAATCCAAAATATAGAAAGTATAATAAAAACAAGAAAGAATGACTTTTCAGCGTGCCAAAGCTTTATAACCTAAGAGTAATGTTTTTCATAAATATACATAATTATTGACCGGTCATTCCTATGGAAGCTATATATTATAGTGGTCCATTCGGCCGGTTTTAACATATGTACTGCCTGGAACAAGTAGAAGCATCTGTGCCAAGTTTCATCACGATTACAATTCAAAGCAATCAGCTGTTAGAAAGTAAGCGGAAAACAGTCAGCGCTGAATGCGGGTTCGATAGTATCGACAAGGGGGAAAATGTCAATGTATAAGTCATCGATAGGGCCATCGTTTGATATACAGCACTAATGTGTAACACGATACATACAAATGCACACACGATTACATACTTAATCCAATAAATTGCAGCTGAACAGTTGTTGGGGGCCCTTTTGGGAAAATCAAATGCACTTAACTAAATGCTGCGCTTAAATGTAGGCAACGAAAAAAATAACTTGCTACGGCATCAAAATTGAGCCGAAGGAAGGGCGTTGCTCCCTTAGGGCGAACCCAAAGTTCGTTTATATATTTTAAGTTAATTGAAAAGCGCCGAAAATAAAGAAAAAAGGTTTCGCTTTGGGTTTCAGTTTCGGCTTAGGTTTCATTTCGTGCGGTTCGTTTGCTCCTTTCTTGGATGATATTTATGATTGTGCGTAGGTTTATATTTTTCTTTTTTTGGGCGAACTTGTTGAATGGCATGTGTGTGTATAAGTGTGTGTGTGTCTGTGTGTGTGTGGTTGAGATTGCAGACACTGTCTGTGCAATGCGCTTAAGCTTCATTTATTTTTCATGACTCGGCCAGCAGAAATTGTAATTTCATTACCGCCAACAGCCAGCCAGATAGACAGACAGCTGGCCAGATCAGGTGAGGCAAAAAAATTGAAACACACTTGAAAAATGTAGCAGCCAGTTGATGCTACACTGACTTCTGACTGTTTGCTGACTGCTGACTGCTGACTTCTGACCTCCAGCAGCAGCCAACAATTTTTATGAATTTTTAAAATTGTTGCTGCTTTGGCGGCTGTGGCGCTGATTTCGCAGTCATGGGCAGGACTCCAGGACTCGGAGCTCGGAGCTCGGAACTCGAAACTCGGACGTGTGGGCCAAGTAGACCCAAATGCCTGGCCACTTGTTACCTATTTTACGTGGCCACAAACGACTCCTGACCAACAGTCCTGTGTGTGTGTGTCTGTGTGTGTGCGAGTCTGTGGCCAAGGTACTTAAGTTAAATGGCATATACTTGCCTCAGCTTGGCTTGGCTTTTGGCCAGTCGACATCAATTTAAATTGAATTTTCACTTACCTCACTTTGGTATGCGGCGCAGCTGGCCGGCAATTTGTACCTTGAATTAGCTTAATGTAAAATTCTAGACTTTTTACTTTGCTCCGAGCCACTGGCTGCCTAAAATATTGGAAAATCTTAATTGATTAGGCGCCACATTTAATTAGCAGCGCATATTGAAATTTATGATAAAAGTGATAGAAGCTGCCGGCTCATGAGCACATTCATCAGTACTATACAGGATGGGGGGGCTGCCGGTATTACCAATTATGCTAATTAAAGGCCACAGCAGAGACAACAACAACATAAAAGCTAACAAAAGGTACAAAGTTCATCAATGCGCGCAAAATGCGGGGCAATTTTTAAGCAGCCAAATTGGCTGGCAACCGACAGCCGACAACTGGAAACTGGCAACTGGATACTGGCAACTGGCAAGAGGCTTAGTAGACAGGGCCGAAAAAGGGCTGGACCTGAACAATTGGCAATCCAAGCGTAATTATCAGAATTTAGCAGACAAAAACGAACGCGAGGGTTGAGGGGCTGCAATTGACAAATTAACATGAGAATTTCTGGGCTAGGGTTACACTCGCATCTTAACGAACCTGTTGATGAATCAAACACAATATTCAAATTTTGCCAGACTATATAGGTGGGCAGGAGCCGGAGCCAGAGGCGTGTCCTTGCATTGTCTGCTTAACGCTAGCTGCACTAATTCAATTAAATATTTGTCTTTGTAGTTTCACTGGAAAAAACAACAAAAAAAAAAAAAAACAGGGAAGATAAAAAGCAAACGAGCGTATGACAAAGACAAAGACAAGGACAAAGACAAAGCCTGGCTGTCTAAGGATAAACAGAGCGTCAAGCAGCCAGCCAGCCAGTCAGCCAGCCAGCCAGAGGATGTAAGCTATAATGCAAATATTGTATAACGTAAGCACTATATAAGGCAAACCCGCCAAAAAGTGAGAGCAGACAGGCGACGCTATGATGGGGACGGGGATGGAGATGGAGACCAGGACCAGAATGTGGGACAGGATGAAATTGAGGCTGAGACTGAGGCTGATGACGAGAACTGGGCGTGATCGTGAACTGTGCAGCAAGCAATAAATTTATTGCTTTTGGGAATTTTCCACTTGATGGCATTTAATGCGATTTACTATTTAAATGAAGCAGCCCACGGGGCACAACATCCGCACTCGCATCCGCGCTCAGAATGATGAGGAGACAACAAAGACGATAAACTCATTGAAGCGCATTAAAATAATCTACCTACTCCTATATATTTGCCAACTAAGCTTTATAATTTCAGCCATATCCGCTGTAATGAGCGACATTCCATTTCCTTTCGTTTATAGCCAGAGTCAAATCAAACTATCATCCCATATGCATATTATAATACACTCGCATACATATTTTCTCTCTTCTGTTGTCCTTTGGATTGACTGAATCTGTGTGAGCCTGGCCTGGCCCAGTTGAACCACCCGCCTCCCGCCTCTCCTCAGCCATATTGCCTATCGAGGCGTTGTTAGCACAAATATCATTGAAAATAGTTGATTGAAAATGCGCTGGCTGAAAATCGTCCTGGATACGGTCACACACGAGTGCAATGCCCCAACTGACTGACAAGGCAATCTAAAAAGCTTTTACAGCACGTGGATTGCGACGAGGGGGGTAACTAAAGTACTAAAAGTGTATTAAAGAGGAATATTAGATTATTGCATTTCACCATAACATTCCAATATTCGGAGGCAGCCTCTTGTAAATCGAATTCCAGCCCTCCCTCGAATTACCAGAAACGCTTTCGATTGTATTTTTACTATTCCCCCATCGGATTGGATATTCCATTCCTTATTCTGATTCTTTAGTTTTAATGCTGTTAATTAACCTTAAAACTATCAGTTTTCTCTTGATTACTAAATCCTTAAAAAAATCTCTCCCAACTTGTTGGTTTCGTTATGATACCAATTTCATATCGTGTCCTCTTTTAAAAAGGTATATGCATTTCTGAATTGCATTCAATTTTTGAGATGTGTTGCCCTTGTTAATAAATAAATAAACTAAAATAAACTAAAAATCCCTTAAACTAAAATCTGTTGAGCTTAAACCAGTATTTGTTAGCTATGATTATTGAATTTTAATTAATATCGCCGCATTAATTTTATTTAATATTTTAACAAGTAAGAACGTTGCAGTCGGACGCACCCAACAGCAGAATACTATGTTCCCAGTCCTATATAATTTGGTTTTGGGGTCCAATCGATCTTGACACTTTATAAATTGACGATATACACCAACAGGTGTACCAAGTTTGGTTGCTCTAGCTTCAAGGGTGTGGAAAAGATTGCGTTTATATGGACAGACGGACAGACGGACATTTCGCAAACCCAACATACTATTTTCCCTTCGGGAACATAGTATAAAAATTAATAACTAAGCAATAAGAAACTTACTCTAGACCCATCTCATCCTAATAAAATTCTAATTAAATTTGGACTAATAATTAATAGTATTATTGACAAAACAAATATTAAAACTAATATAATAAACCGATTAATATTTTCATCCCCACTTATATATTCTTTTCTATAATAAATCACTAAAGAAGCAATTATCTTCAGTAAGATTGAGTAAAGATGCATTTATTGTGTTTAATGCTAGAATTGGTTTAAAGTCACAAAATTCCACACTGTGTGAGAGTTGCCGTCAATATTCTAACTGGTTTTAGCTGCTTTAGAAATAATTGCAGAAAGACTGTGTTTTGTACTGCCCTTTAAGAGAAACTTTCCAATAAAACAATAATTAGGCGAATATGCTGAATATTAGACTTTAAAATGGTTCTCAACTATGTAATTTGCCTACGACTATTCATAGACAGAAATATTTAATAAGTTCAAATTGAAATTATATAAGTTCAAATGATTCGATTTATATAAGAATAAATACAGTCCATATCTAATACGCAAATAAGATGAAGGGAAATGAATTTCCTCAATATGCTTAGCTACTGCTCAGCCTCTCCCCCATTAACTGTGTGTAAAAACCATGGAAACGCCCTCGCATTGCTGTAAAATATGTCTGAATTGAAGAGGGATTTGCAGTTTAAAAGGCGCATTAAATAAGTTTAAAGGGTTAATGCGTTTATTAAGCGCCACAGTGATTTTAGAGGAATAAAGCAAAGTCTCTGCATTGTCGTGTGTTTTTCTGTGTGTTTTTATTACTAGTATAATATTCGAGCATGACAATATGTTAGTTAAATAAATAAATAAATAGTGTGCATATCATTAGTATGCGTACAATCAAAATGAATCGAAAACAATATCATAATTACGCTTATATTTAGTAGCTATTCTATATCTCTATACGGAGACTATATATGGTATTGTAAATCTGCATATTTGTTTTGCATTTGTGCCATATATTTTGTATCATGCATATGATATTAACGAGATAAAAATGACAAAAATAAATAAATAATCCAAGCCGCAAGTTACATAATTCAATGAAGGCTGCAAAATTAATGAGCGAATGCAAATTTGCAAATAGCAAATAGCAAAATGCAAAATGCAAACTACTAAATGCAAAATTCAAATAATTAGAAGCATAACAATTGACTTTGGTGCATTATGTAAAAATAATACGCCATGTTGAACTTTTTTGCGCTTGTTTAAAAATTAACCAAAAATAAATAATACAATTAACTTAAATATAAACACACGCACACACGCATGCATCAAAATGTAACCAACACCATAAGAAACAATATAAATAATTGTAATTCAATTAAAGAGCTGCTAAATTTGCTGATAAATATGGTCGAAAATTTTTTCACTTTTCGCTGGAGAAGAGAAAAAATTTTCAAGGGTTCTAATAACTAAGTAAGGTCCACACAACTGTGCTTATAATCTAATCGTATTCGTATTCGTTACAAATTGTTCGTTTGTTTTGTTGTTCATAGAACTTACTTTTGATATATCATAGATATATGGTTCCTAAAATTACCACAACACCTTCATGCTGCTAACGATTGCAGCCTCGTCTCTGGTGGCCCTTAAGTGACTGTGCCCCTCAGGATTGCTCTTGCTGTCGGACGTACACGTGTCGCGGGTGACGTACGTGACGCGTGACGCATGACCTTTGACCGGGTTCGCCACTGCCACTGGCTACTAATGGGGGGTACAAGAACAATCAGGCACAGGACTCAAGGATCGGAGTGCCAGGCGCATCGCTTGAACAGACAACATTTGAATAAAGATGCCGCCGGTAAGTCAAACATATGCAAATTGTGGGCCCAACTGCCACGCCCACAAAATGCAATTAAATTGATTGATTGGGTGAAGTTTTCTTAAAGCCTCAGCGTGACGAACTTACCTTCGCCAACAGCCTTTGGCTTTAGCCTAACCAACAGCAGCAAAGGACTCGAGACAAGTCCTTGGCCGGAGTCGAACTAATATTGCACGAACTTACCTTCGTGCCTAAACTGTGCTACAGATAATCTATATCGATATAGATAGATATAAGTATGTACAAGAACTAGAACTCGCTAGATCCCACTGGCTAGTCGAGCATAGTTGCGGGGGGGTGGGTAGTTTGGGCTTACGTTTACCAAATAAATAGACTTAGAACTAGTCAACCAGGCTCAGGCTCAGGCTCAAGCTCAGGCTCAGCATCCTTCCTATTGATGGTAGGGCTGACAGAATTGGTAGACCAGGCGCTGCGACCGCTCCGTTTTCTTCATGATGCCCTTCTTGTAGTACTGGCGTATGGAGCGCGACAGCTTGTCGTAGTTCATGGCCGGACGATTCTTGCGTCTGCCCCATAGCTTTGCCACACGCACCGAATCCTCGATCTTGAATATGCCCTTGCTGCGATCAATCCAGCGTATGGCGGTGCCGTTCACCTGTGGCGCCGCCAGCAGCTCCTTCAGGAACTGCCACAGGTGTATGTGCGAACCGCCGCCGTTGCGTGCACCGCCCGCGCGCTTCGGGGGCGTGACAGTGGGCGTAGCTGCGGCAGGCAGCGCAGTCGGCGTAGCAGCGGCCTCCATGGGCTCATCATCTGTGCAGAAAAGATAAAAATTGTATTATTAACACGAGTTGGTAAAGAAAGCGCCGATCCCGAAATTCTAACTTGTTTCTATTGCAATATCTTGCGGATTAATCAAAGACTATCGGGTTTGGGATAGGCAGTTCCCCTTTAAATTCTATGTACGCACCTTCGCTGTCCGCATGGTCCAAACTCTGTGGCTGGTAGGCACCTGTTGGCCACATATCATTTGCTGGCTGCGTGTGCTCCATTTGATTGCCCAGCTGATCGGCATAGGCCATCTTCCATATCTCCAGCTGTGCATGCAACGTGCTGCCGCTCTAAAAGGAAAGCCACAAAGATACATTTTCAGTTGTGCCAAAGTAAGTATCGCATAAATCTCAATCTTAATCGCCATCTAGACGGCATATCAATTCAAATTCTGACTGCCTAGCATGCTTAAATTATGCGTCTGTGTCTCAGCTTAAGCTGCAGTTGCAGTTGCAGTTGCCATTTGCCAATTGTCAGTAACTGGCTAGCCAACAACAACATTAACAACAACATTAACAACAACAATAGCAGCAACAACAACGACTGCGTCTTACTTTCACCTTGCAATGTCGTTGCTGGTCGTTGGCTCAATTCAAGTGCCGTCGCACAGTGGGCTCGCAGCCCAAAACTAGCAGCAAAAATCAAAACAAGTAAATAACCACTTATAAAACTAACATTATTGGATAAAGACTAGATCGAAGATTGTCGATATAAATTATCAAATTTTTTGGTAAGCCTTCCAATTGTCATTTAAAATTATTTGCAATTAAATTAAAACAATTAAGTGGAACTACAATGTTTGGCTATGTTGATTCAAAAATACTGCTAAGAGTACCACAAGCGCATAGCAGTATTTTTTATGTATTTTGTATTATTTCAAAGAGTCCTTTTGGTTACTTTATTTTATATATATTAATAAATTTTCCCTCAATTGCAACTTTTTGTACTGTATCATAAAAATACTCTATAGAAAATAATACTTCACGATTATTATATTTTTTAAGATTTGCTTGTTCCTATGTTTAATTTGGCTAACATAGTTTGTAAACGAATTTCGCTCATCTCTTTAAAAACTCACTTTGGGCAAGATCTCGAGTATTGAAGTCGCTACTATGCTCTCGAACAAAAATGGAAAAAGATGCATTCATAGGATAATACTAATCAGGAAATTGAGTAAAAATGCTCTTGTACTCAAATTCTCCAAAGTCCAAGTGAAAATGGGAACAGGCCTTTGTAAGATCCTCAGGAAATGGAGAATAAATTCTCTTATAATCAAATTCGCCAAAGTCCAAGTGAAAATGGGAACAGACCTATGTAACATCTCCTAAATACTTTCACATGTGCTTAAAGGTTTGTTTCTTGATTGGTAACTATGAAAGTAACGTTAGCTACTTTTCAAATTGTACTACAACGACTTTTTGGTCGGTGGGCCCCACTGTGCAGTGTCGTCGTCGTCTTCGCCGCTGTCATCTGAGCTGTAGCTGTATCTGTAGCTGGAGAGCTGGCGACAGCAGCAGCAAAGTCAACGGCGACGGCGACGGTGACGACGGGCAGCTCGTAATCAACCAAGTGCTGTGCAGTTTCACCAAACAACCTTCACACATTCTTTCACCTTTACAGCCATGACCACGGTTACTAATTTTTTGTTCCGCGGGCTGCTCTCTCGTTTCGGTCGCGTTCGTTGCTCAAGTCTTTTGTTTTCATTTATGCTGCACTCACAACAACAATAACATCGAGAGCAACAGCAACAACATCGAGAGCAACAACAACAACAACATTTCACCAAAATGTTAAATGTAATCATTGGTATATTTTTGGCAAAAGTGCTGACTGGCACCTTTGAGCAACTGGCTCAGGGGGAGCGCATTTGGAGTAGTTTTTTCTTGTTGTTGTTGTTTTTTTTGTTATTTTTTTTGGATGCCGCAAAGCTTTTGCCTAATTGTTGGCAACAGGTTTGGGGCCTGAACGGGCCTGCTGAGCTGTGGCCTGGGCCATGACGTCAACGCCAGTTACGAAACTTGTTTCTTTTTAGTTTTTTGTTATTGTTTTTCTCAACTCAACACAACAAAACACAAAACAACTCAAGTCGGTTTGGTTCGTTTTTGAATCGTTTGACTCGTACGCGAAATTCAATTCAATTCAATCGCATTGATTGGTATTTTCTCTATGTGTGTGTGTGTGTGTGTGTGTGTGTTATAACTATACTTTTTTTTCTTTTTCTTTTGGCATTTTGGATTGTTTTCTTGTATTATGCTTATTAGCTACCCCGTTCGATTTTGTAATACTCGGCCATTGTATTGGCCTGGCCCACAAGCTGGGCCCCTCAGCTGGCTCAGCTGGTTGACTTACCTCGGGCAGCCTTCGCGTGAATTCCTCCTCGCTGAGTAATGCCAGTGCAGCTCCATCCTCGCTGAAGTGCAGCTCCAGATTGGCAGCCGGCGGCAGCTTGAACTGGGCCAGGGTGGATCGAAGCCATGCGTGTACCTGGGCGGACGTCCAAGCATTGGGATCTGCAAAAGGATTAGTCAGCATTATTTTTGGGCTCGTGTCTCTATTAACTACAGCTGCAAAAATATCGATAGCACTATCGATAGTATTGGTAGATACATTTTTGAGCCAAACATCGAGGCATTTTCCACTTTCGATATTATTGAATGAATGAATTTTAAGGTCTTTTAGATATCTTTGTCTTGCCGTGTCAAATAAATCTCTATAGTGCTTTATAATTTTCTAAAATGTCTACTAATAACACATTAATATATACTTATCAATTTGAGTACAAAATATTGATCAGTGCTGAAAGTGATATGTGAATCAACTTTAAAAAAAATAGTATAGATTTGTCTTACAATTTACGACTTAAAATAGTACGAAAAAATTTATTTTTAACTAATAAATGTTTGTTTTATTTAATCAAAAACAAAAAAAAATTATTTAGTAAAAAAAAATATATATTTTTAATTAATATTTTTTTTTATTCCAAGAAAATTTTTACGTATATATTCATATTTATTAATTTATTAAGAAATGTATCTTAAATAAACAAATATTTAAATATTTTTTTAAACAAATAATTAAATATTTTATTAAAAAAAATAAATATAAATTTATGTAATAAAAAACAACAAAAAGAAATGTCTCTCTTTCAAATTTAAAAAAAAAAAATGATAAACGATATATCATTGATATATCGATATATTTAGTTATGTGATGGAAACTTATTCAGCTGATAACGATGTTACTTAGCGATAGATTTTTCGGCACACAATATCGATAGAAACTTTTAGATGCACATCACCGAATTTTATAGTTCATTTCGATACTATCGATAGTTTCTACTATCTCAATCAAATAAACAAGTCTACTTTTTACATACCCTGCGATATCTGCAGCTCCGCGCATATGGCGTCCGCCTCCCGCTTGGCATGCTCCAGTGCCAGCGAAATGACCGGCTCAAAGTCACCACGCACCTCAGCTAATCCCCCAATGAAGGACTCCAGCGCCAAGGGCTTCAGGTTGTGCTTCCGCTGGAACGTGGTGTCCTCGAGGCACTCGCGCAGCAGCTGATGGTTGGGCTTTGTGTCCGTGTGTGTCAACTGCTGCAGGGAATTCAAATCTATGAAGCTCTCCACCTCCGCATCCAGTGGCTCCGCCTTGATGGTGTCGGAGCGCGGCGATGGCGTCTCGCAGTTGGACTCGGGCGGCGAGGGCGGCAGTATGTGCAGCTCCTGCTTGATGCTGCTGGCATCCAGCGAGGGGCAGGGGCTGCTCAGGCAGTCGTAGCTGCCGTTGTATTTGCCGTAGGTGAATGTGGCAAACTCCGACTGTTGCGGACTGGACTGTGGCGAAGGATAGGCACTGTGCGGGTAGGCGGGTGGTGGCGGTATCAACTGATGGCCGGAACTGGCGTAACCGGCCGGCACAGCCTGCTCCTGTATATCGCCGGTACTGGCGCACTCCCAGGCGCTCTCGATCTTGATCTGGGGCGCGTTATACTGGTAAACTGTGGTGGGTATGCCCGCGTCCTCCGGCAGCAAGGACAGGTCAAAACTATCCGCATAGGCATATGCCGAGTACTGATCCGTCGGCGTCTGGAACTGTTCTGTGGCGCCAATCTTGAACTGTGTATTGTGCGGCATCTGCAAGGGGAATAGAGAGTGAGAGGGGTCAGTCAAACTGGCGCCAGTTCTGTAGATGATAATTGACACTCAGCCTCAAAAATTGAATTTTGCATTAGTCGTACTAATTAATGAAATTGCTCAACTTTAGTCGCTGCTTAATTAACACGCCCATGCAAAAGCCAAGTTTGAAAACTGCTTTTTTTTTTTGTTGTCTTTTTTTGGGTCTGCGGCTGCTGCCTTTCTAATTTCAACTGGCTGGCACCTACCTGGCCCAAAAAATGTGTTACAACAGCAGCAGCTACATATGGCAATGTTTGATTTTCGAATTTGTTTTTATCGATGTGTCTATGGGATATTGTATATTGGATGTTAACCTTAAGTATCTCAAGCGTTTGCAGCGGTCTCCCAACGACAAAAGCAAGATTCGTACTAAGCCCCAAGTCGCATTGATTTACTCATTTATCAAGTTAAAGCCGAGCCGAGCCGAGCTCTATCTACGTACCTACATACCTACATACCTACCTGCTACGTATTGTGGCCCCTTGGACCGTGTTGGCTCTATCTACAGACTGTGACGCCACGGCAAACAAACTGCGAAAAACCCAAAGCCCAAATGAGCCTCAGATCGCAGGTTGTCAGCTTGTGGCGGGAATAGGGGCGCAGTGGGCGGCTACAGGCATCTGAACTTAAACTAATAACAACAATGAGAGCCGTGTGCTTTTTTTTATGAGCAGCCAACAATGACTAGATCAAAATCAATGTCTGCCCCGCTCACTCCGCCACTCTATTCCATTTATTCATGCCCCCAACTCACAGCGTAATTCTATATAAAGCCGAATGGTGCATATCCTAACAATTTTCCTTATGAATTTGAAAGTTTAATAATTGACAAAAGAAGGGAGAATCAAAGTATTATCAAGCTATCGATAGTATCGATATTTTTAGGATTTAACGATTATCAATGTTTCTTAACCGATTTTTCTTAAAAATATTCCAAACTCATAACAACTATCACAATTTTCCTTATGAATACGAAAGTTTAATAATTGACAAAAGAAGGGAGAATCAAAGTATTATCAAGCTATCGATAGTATCGATATTTTTAGGATTTAACGATTATCAATGTTTCTTAACCGATTTTCCTTAAAATTATTCCAAACTCATAACAATTATAACAGTTTTCCTTATGAATTTGAAAGTTTAATAATTGACAAAAGAAGGGAGAATCAAAGTATTATCAAGCTATCGATAGTATCGATATTTTTAGGATATAACGATTATCAATGTTTCTTAACCGATTTTTCTTAAAATTATTCCAAACTCATAACAATTATCACAATTTTCCTTATGAATTTGAAAGATTAATAATTGACAAAAGCAGGGTAAAGAGTTATTAAGAAATCGATACTATCGATATTTTTAGGATATAACGATTATCAATGTTTCTTTATCGATTTTTCTTAAAATTATACAAAACTCATAAAAAACTACGAATAATTCTTCGGTTTGGGACGAATTTTATTTATTGTTTTGTTAATTATTTGTGCAGGAAAGTCAACCTCCAACACCTAAAATTGTATCCTTCTTTTTCTCCGCGTTTTTTAATACCAAAGGCAACATTCTCAGTGCCTTGTCTATGTGTGGAGCTTAAAACATTTGTATTTATAAAGACACCATTTATATTTATAAAGCCAAGATTTATATTTATAAAGACACGATTTTATGTTGTCATACATCATATCACATATTCTATATATGTCACATATTGTATATACGATCAAACTATACCATTTAATATTTCTTCGTTTTTTTAAATAGTATGTGATCCGATTTTTGAACAACTTTTAACAGCTGTTAATAATGTATTATTTTATACAATCGATCAAACACGTGAAAACTATGAATAACTCTAGGTCTTGGCAATTGTTTATAAACTAACAAAAACGGTAGATAACTGTCATAACTATTCCCAACTCAGAGGCTTAAAAATGTATATTTATTTGATGAATTTTCCTCCTAAAAGTGGTACCTGCATGAAAAGAACAAAGAAAATGACAATGGGACGAAGCATACTGCAGCTTTTCACTAAAAATACTCTCATAAATCTAATACTCTTCCCACATATGTTTTATTTGGTGATATTTAGTCATAGCAACGCGCAATGCAATAAATATTAGTTTTTAGTTTTCGCTTTATTATCATCTGCGAATTTAGCCTTTGAGTGAATGCTGAATGCTGAATGTTGCTGGTAAACTGGTTTTTCATTAAGCTCACAACAGTCTATGGAACTAGCGGGTGGTAGCGGGTAGCGTACCGCGGGGGAATGGGGGTCTTGGTCTTTCTATGTGTGTGTGTGTTTGTGTATGTGTTTGTGCTGTGCGCTTATTATTAATTTAACAGCTCATTCTGGATTTTCCGATTTGCAGTTTCAGCTCAAAACCAAAGACTGAAACTTGTAGGTAGGGGTTGTCGGGGGCTGAAAGGAGGGGCGTGACAAGTTATTGCAATTTCAATGGCCAATTCAACATTGACGTCGTCGTTTGTTACGTTTGTTCAGCCAGTCACGATGTTAATACAATTTTTATGTTTTAATTGTTCGACAACAGGGCGTATGAGTGATTTTCGCTGTTTGCTTTTCTCGCCAAGCTGTTAATTGGCCCCTCTAAAGCTAGATTTGAAGCAGCCTTCCCTAGTTTCTATATTATTAAGAACTGATGTGCTTTTTCTAGGCCCACAAGGGTGCTTTACCCGACGTCTTTTGTGTAAAACACCCATTTGGGCCGCCCGTTGGGCAGTAGGGTGCTGGCCAAGTGCAAGTGATTCAACAGCCTGCCACAGCTGCCAAGTGACTCAACAGAAAAACCATAAAGCCTGTTAAAAGTGCTAAGCAAAAGTGCATATATGTATATTAGTTATATTTATAGACCCATAAACCGTCACTCAACAGCAACATTCTTATGTCCAGGCGATGCTAACTTCCAACTGAAGTTGTAAGCCTCTAAATTGGTTATTAAAGAAAAGCCTTTCAACATTTGAAATCAATTTTCAATAAAATTGTTGTTCAATTAATTTGCTTCACTTTGTCCATTACCAGTTCGGAGTTTCTATTTCTTTTATTCTTTATTTTTTGTTGTTTTGTGGCAATTAGATCACTTGGGTTATTCCGTCAGATATTTCCTGCTGTTCAATAAACAAAAAACAACTAGCGTACTCCATAAATTTTAATTAAATGTTTCCATACACAAAATTCTCAAACAAGCTCGAGCTTTGACGGAGTTTCCAATAGCCTACAAATACAAATTTTATTACAATGTCTGAGCAAACAAAAGGTATTTTTGTTGTTGTTGTTGTTGTCTGTGCCGCATTTAGCCAAGAACAATAATTCATTGGCAGCTCTGACAGGCGACGCCTGTCAATAAAGCTATCAGTTCAGATTTAAATAAAGCTTTATATAGATATATATATATAGTATTCGTATACCGGAGTATTCCTGCATATATAGTATATATACGCTCTTTATGCCACACAAATATCTCCCACAATAAACGTCACAAATTGGTAATTTGAAAAACAACCTGATTTGATTGTTCTTATTGCCTGCCTGCCTGTTCCTGGTAGTTTCCATCGAAAACATAAAGCCCCACCAATTCTAAACGGCCAGCGGCTTTGGTGTCAAAGTTGCCACAATAATGGCCAAAAAGCAAAGAGCAAAAAAAAAATACGAAAAACAAAAAATTGCCAGCAATTGTGTCTGAGAATTGAACTGACAAAATGGCAGGCAGGTATTATTGTAGCCGCCGTGTTGTATTTTTAGAAAAACCGCAATTTTTAATAGAACCATTTAAGTGACAGGTCTATTTTTATGGATTTTTACAAAGGTATAAAAATAAACATTGTAGTCAATGCAAAAATATATGTCCAACTATGAATTGTAAATACTTTTGATGGGTTTGTTCAATTGATAGCATCTAAGACTGTTGGGATATAAATGGGCTCATAAATGTCCTGGTTTAAAATTGAAGAGCACTGTAAGAACTACAGATATCATTTATTCTCAACAAATACAGATAAAAATGTCTAAAATAGGCAAGAATATCGAGCATACCCGACTACGAGACTCCCTGTACCCAGGTCTGAAACTTCCAAGCACATCTTCGTACAGAAGTACGCACGCATGCAAGCAACAGTGCTAGCGAGGCATTTTAGGTGATAGCTACGCTGGTTCTTCCACCCGCTCAGCAGTACTGAATCTTGATTGTTGCATAACTTCCATGATTATTACCCGAACGAATTGAAATTTAAACAGTAGATTAAGAGTGATCCAAGTTCTATATATGCCAAATTCCAAAGATATATCCTTTAAAGTGTTGCTGTTAAGCGTTTTTATCGAATTGCAGGGGGTGCGGGGGGAAACATCTAAAATCTGCGCCTGCCTTACACGAAACTACATTCCAAATTTGGTGTCTCTAGCTCTTATAGTTGCTGAGATCCTTGCGTTCATACATACGGATGGATGGTCATGGCCAAATCGACTCGGCTATTGATACTGATCAAAAAGATATACCCTTTATAGGGTCGGAAAAGTGTCCTTTGCCTGTTACAAACATTTGCACAGATTTTATACCCCCTTTTACCCATTTTATGGGTACTGGAAGTAAAAACACACACCTAATCCCTAACATTTGATAGCAATCTTTTAGTAACTTGCGAGCTATAATTTTATATTTATTTTTGGAAACCGACTAAGAGCGAACTTATGTTATTATTAATAAACTTAGTTAGAGCACATTTACCTGTTTCCCTTCTTATAAAAAACGTTCCGTGATGAGGCAGCAGAAAGCACAAAATGTAAATTATAGCCTTATCCGTCTGTTTCAAAAGTAAATATCATATTTTTATGGGCTGACGTATATGAACTGGCTCTTCAGAGTACGTTGAAATATTTATCTTAAAGTGTCTGGATTTAAATCTTTAAGTTTAATGCTTCAGTTAGCTGATTAAAATCTTAAAGCAGACTACAAAAACCTAACAAAACAAAAATGAAATCATAACTGAGTCATGTGAGACAGAAGAGCACACACACACACACACACACACACACACACACACACACACACACTCGCACACACACATGGACAGAATACTCAGAATAAATGTATTAAATTTAGAACAAAAGCAAAAAACAACACACACAAATGTAAATAAAGAAGAAGCATTCAGAGCATAAGTATCTCTATCTCAACGTAGCATTTTTGAGATGTGACAAATTTTGATAACAATTTTAGTTACTTCAATAGATTGAACAAGAAAATAAAATTCTTGAAAAATTAGCAACAATAATATTGAGCAATCTGGATAAGTAATAAATTGAAATATGCTCTCAAACCAGAAACAAGTTTAACAATTTGTTTGACTTTGGCCAATAGCAACAAAATAACAAAATTCATTAGAACAATTCAGAGACAAGAATGTGGCAATTGTGTGCGTGTGTGTGTGTGCGTGTGAGTGTGTGTGTGAGTATCTATGTGTGGCTTTTGCTTTTGCCTAATAATAAAATCAAGTTTACGTTTTCAGAACGTTCCTTTTAGCAGCGACAAAAGCTTTAATACGGCGACGATCAGATAAGAAGCTGTGGCCAAAAGAACCCGCCAAAAGCGAACCCAAGCCAGGCCAGGCCAGGCCGTTCAGCTTTAAAAGTCGAGCTCTTGTTGTTGCTGTTGTTGTTGTCAGCTGCTGGCCAAGTTAATAATAAATGAAATGGCCAACGCCTAAGGCAAGCGCACGATCTATATAAATAAATTAAGCATGGCTTACACGGGGCGCGCCCAGGTCCAGGCCCAGGGCCAGGTAAACAAAGAAACCATTTGCCAACCTTGGTACAGGGGACAGGGGACTGGCCGCATTGCGCATACGACGCGTATGCCGCACCTCCCCCAACCAGCAGCAAAGTGAAGGGTAGTAGCCGTAGTCGTAGCCGTAGCTAGTTGCAATTGCAGCAGCCTTGAAAGCCACTTTGATGTTGACTTATAGCCAAGTGTTATTTAAATTAATTTATATTTGTTCGTTGCTTTGAACTAAATAAAACAAACTATGCAAATGTGCACAGTCTCAGGTGTTCGGAGCCAACTGACTGACTGGCTGGCTGGCTGACTGGCGACAATTGTCAGTTAATCTGTTCTAATCGCATTATGGCAATAGAAGTATAAGAAACAGAGACACAAAGACCAAGCCCCCCGTTCTCGTTCAAATGGCGCGCAAAAATCTTTAATTAATTACGAGAGTTGGCAGAGTGCGCGGCTTTAACTACGTTACGACCAAGTTAACGTGTTGAGCCGCTGTCAACAGGCAACAGGCAACAGTCAACAGTCAAGAGACAGCAGACAGCAGACAACAGACAACACACCACAGTGCCAAAGCATAAGTGCACAAATCCACCTATGTACATAGACACTCAGATACACGTACTCGTAGCTACACGTACTCACAGATACTTGTATGCGTGGGCTAAGCTGTCACTGAGACCAGACCAGACCAGACTTATATCTGCTTATTTTTACATCGCTCGTTAGTTATTTTTGTTTCGCTTTTAGTACGAATACGAATAGATCGCAGTTCGTGACGGCGCAATTTTTCAGCACTGTTCTCTTTGGTTTTGTCGCGATTTTGCATTGCATTTAATTGTCGACATTTCATGCAACAATAAATTGCTGCCCCACAAGGTGAGATACTCGTCAAATCTTGCTACACACTTATAACGATCCCCAGCATTTCAAATATGCTTTTTTGCAGCTGCTCACAGATCATGTCGAAAGGTTCTGATCTGTTTGATCAGAAACAGAACAGAAACTCTTTATGCAAAATGGCAATGCAAATGTAGAACTCTGGCAAATGTGTCAACTGTTCCGGGATATTGAAAAGGTTGTAACCTATTGGGAATTTCTATTTAGATTTATTTATCCAAACGACTCGAGTGTCTTAAGGTTTCTATATTTATGTATACTTTCATGACAAATCTGTTTACTTTGCGGAACCGAAGACTTCATCCTTAAACAACTTTGTCTGTTACAAGAATTTCTTAGGATAGCCTTCCAGTTCGATATGTACTATTGTAAATACATAATATAATATAGATAATAAAATGCTTTAGCTATTCAAAAATTAATTCTTTTGAGTCAATTGAATCGTTTTCAATCGTATTCATGAACGGTTAGACTGCTCACACCTTCTGATTGGAGGTATAAACTACACAGAGAGAAATTTAAGCACAATTAGGCATAACTCATGCATTTTTTTAGGAACAGCTGGTACATAGGTTAAGCACAAAATCGAGCTTAGATTAACTAATCACAGATCTTCGACAAGGGACAAAAAAAAACATTGCTATGGTACTATTTTACCCCTTGACTAAATCACAGATTGTGCTCTACTAATCACAGATTGTGCTCTACTTATCACAGATTGTGCCCTACGAATCACAGATTATGCTTTCATAATGATTAAGCTGATTAACTGATTAAGCTTTCATATTCACAGATTGTACTCTTCTAATCAATGATTATGCTTTCATAATCACTGATTCTGCTTTATCAAGGTTCAATTTGTGTTTTAAAATGTACAATTGTGATCTTATAAAACCTTGTCTGATATCCAACTATCCAAATTCAAACTTCTGATTGTAAATCACAAAATATGCTCAAAAAATGTTGTCTGTAAAGAAATTTAATAAAACCGCTAAGTTTTGTCAAAGATTTGTGTAATATAATATAATATATCTTTGTTTTGGCCCTATCAAACAAAGTTACCAATTCCAGTGTACAAATTTTGTTGCTTATAACGAGATTTAATCAAAAAAGCATGTTAGCATATTAACAAGAACTGGGTTTGATGAATTTTGTCTACATTTTGCATTTATTAAGATCAACATTTTTTGTTTTAACCGTCAAGACATTTAACCACACACAGTGAATACCCCAAAGGCTATTGTAGGGAGAAATTTCATTTTGTAGCTTAGCAACAACTCGGTATCCCAATTCAACCAGAGTGTGCTCGTCTAATACTATTTATCCACAAAGCACATGCCAATTGCCAATGCCATTGCACCTACAGATTTGAGTTATGTCTGAACTATGCCCGACCGCTTAACCAATAGAACTTTCAATATGGCACACATTAACCAGCCCCGCCGGGTATTTAGACACCTCAAACAGAGAAGCATTACCCACCTGAGGCAACTCTAGACACATCCAGAGAGCAATGTAACCGCACACTCGCACACACACTCGCACACCTACACACCCACACAAGAAGCAATGCTCGCACTTGAAGAGCCCATCCCAATGAACTCTATGAGACTTTACCTACCTCTTGGCCTGACTGCCAGCTTGGCTTATGGGCTGATGGCTTGGACGATGACTTGGCCCTACCACACACCTCCGCACCCCTCTCCACCCCGCGTGTTTCTCATTATGCAACGCACGCATTGACAATTATTCTGTGGAAAGACATTGCGGCAGCCAACTCATTTCAATTTGCATAAGAGCCAGGCGACATTGCTGTTCGTGCCGCATATCGGCAGACAACAACAACAACAACAACAGCAACAAAGTGCCAATGTATTACAATGCAACAACAACAACAGCAACAACAAGCATTACTTCTATATATATAAATAATAACAGCAATTCGCATTGGTTAGTAACCACACCCAAATGCCACAGCCAACTGATTACATTGTGTAATGAGTTTGATTGATTTTCAACATTATGAGAAAATGGCTAAAGGGCCAAGTGGCTAAAAGGCTAAAAGGCCAAGAGATGGTGCGATGCCACTATCGATAGTATCGACTAACATTAACTTATTTATCTGATAATCATGATTATAATAAAAATATATCGATAGTTTTTATAAACTCCAACTATTTATCATTAGAATTTCTTATATTTAAATCAAATTCATTTTCAAATGAAATACTTAATTCTTATAATATTATTATTAAGTGTGGCTATAAGATTTATTTATCTTATTTATATGCTAATAAGAATTATGATAATAATGAAATAAAATCGATAGTTTTTATAAACTCCAACTATTTATCATTGGAATTTCAATAAAATACTTAGTTCTTATAATATTATTATTATGAATGGGTGTAAGAAGTATTGAACTCCCTTGAGAGTCTAGTCAACCATTAGCAACTTGATCATCTGA
The DNA here is from genome assembly GCA_037075165.1 of Hirtodrosophila histrioides. Taxonomy (NCBI): domain Eukaryota; kingdom Metazoa; phylum Arthropoda; class Insecta; order Diptera; family Drosophilidae; genus Hirtodrosophila; species Hirtodrosophila histrioides. Next base: position 3,025,639 of record JBAMCL010000390.1, on the reverse strand, counting down.
TAATAATAATTATGATAAAATAAAATAAGCTCGTTATATGTAGTATTTATAAACTCTTATTATCCAACAATCTATCACCTGAATTTCTTCAATTAACTCTTTTAAATTTAATTCAAATTAATACACAATAATATACTCAATTCTCTATATTTTATTCGTATGTGCGGGTGTAGGATTTATTAAAATTCCTTTGGAGATGGGTGCAAAACCCATCAGGTCAGTGTGACTGAAGGACTTTCATTGCATTCTGGATTCCCCTTTCTTGTGAATCATAAAACTATGTTTCAAAAACACATATGGCTGAATTTTAACTATCGATAGTATCGATGGAACTCTCCGTTTCGCTAATATCGATAGAACTCTCCGTTTTTCTTCTATCGATAGTATCGATGGAACTCTCCGTTTCGCTACTATCGATTTAAACAAAAATAAATCGATTTAATAAATTTAATCGATTTTTTCAACTATATATCCCGTTGACATCCCTTATAATACGAATTTAAGCTATCGATAGCATAGATGGTGCCGTCGATCGACTATAACATCTATCGGTTAACCTTTCTTTCTGTTTTCTGGGCTGTTCTGGGCTCTAGATGTTTCTCAACTGGTTGATTCTCGAGAAAAACAGTCAGTGGGCTGAAAAACTTGTCGGCAAGAGTTGAAATATTTATGTCATGTCAGTTTTTTCTCTCTCTCTCGTTGCATTTAGTTTACCCTCTGCCCGCGTGCGAAAGCGGCAAAATGCGCTTGCATTTTTAATTGTTGGCCGTAGTATTTATTTTATTATGTCCATAAATATAATGAGGCATAAGAGTGTTGACTGTCCAGCGGGCCAGTGGACCAGCCGACCGACCACTCGATGTGCATTTCTAAATGTTGTCTTTGCCGCGCGCCTTCTGTGTCAGCAATTGGGAAAATCGCGAGAAGGCCAAGAAGACGACAAAGTAGAAGACGCGTCTGCAACTGGCCAACAGGCTGGACAACAACAACAGCAACAGCAACAACAACAACAACGTGCAACATCGCAGCAGACACATTTCCATCAAATCAATCAAAAATGGTAAATTCAAGTTTTTTTTCGCCTTTGGTTTTTGCTATTGCGGCAAAACGTCAAACTCTGTGTACAGCCAGCATATATAGAGCTTAAGTAGGTCCAACAAAAGTATCTGATGTCTGTCGATCTGTCTCTATGTGCTGCTGCTGGATTGGAATGCACTTTCCGAGAGAAATGCCAGCTTGACATTGTTGCTGCTGCTGCTGCTGCTTCTGCTGCTGCTGCTGTTGTTGGTATTTGGTGTTGTTATTGTTGCCATGCCATAGTTGACAATCATTTAGAATCACTTCTTGCAAAATGAAAGCATCTTTTGAAAGTTGCTGCCAGCGTTTGATGCCTCCTCAACGCTGCTGCTGCCGCTGCTGCTCCCGCTGCCCCTACTGCTGTTGTTGTAATTAAAACGAAATGCCATAAGACAAATGGAAAATGTAACTGGCAAGTGTAACAACAACAACAAGGTGTATGGCAGACAATGCGACGCATTGCGACTCTCACCTAGTGACACTCATTTGTGCCTGTCTATCCATGAGATACATACACACATATCCATGAGATACACAGCTTAGTGCGTCTGTATACGTGTAGGCTCATACTTTTGCTAATTAAAAATCATATGATGGCAGGCGCCTAACGCTAATAAGCATCTCTCTGCCTGTCAAAACATTATCTGCCATATGCTTGGGCAATTGCGCAAATTATTTGAGCATACAAAACAGCACACGTCGAGATACAAATACGTTCTCGCATATACAATGTATGGCATACCTATATATATACATATGTATATATATACATTTAGCTGATAAGGGCGGGCGCAGAGGTTATCAACAGTCAGCTATCGGCTACTTATAGTTGTCATATGTAGTACACAGAAGCAAACACGAGTGAGTCGGACTTCTTGGGGGAAAAGGGAAGCACTCATCAACAAATTTCAGGAAGGTATATGCACATCAAGGGAAACACGAGCCCTCATTAGCAAACTCCATCGAAGTAGGCCTAGAACGAGCCTAGAAGCAGATTCATCTCAATCTCAATCTCAACCCCCGCTACCCTCGGTTGCCAAGAATGTCAGATTGAAGTTGCACTTAATATTGCTTTGGCAGCGATTCAATCGATTCGACTCCTCAAATATGCATAAGTGGGCCAAGACTTTGGGCAAACTATTTTTGTAGCCGAAGGGAAAAAGAGACAGACTAATATTGAGATTCCTGACCGATCTGAACCAACAACTCATGATAAGCCCATACATTTCAAATATGCTCAAGCTAAACATGCGTTTTTATTAACTTTTATTTTTATTGTTTCTACTTATTTATTAAAATATTCTGGGATTAGTGTCCTGCTTCCTTAAAAGTGAACTTAATCTTATCAAACTGCGTTTTATGCAGGCATTTATTAAAGGCTAATTCTTCAAGAAAATTGATTGGAAAAACCGGAAAGAACGGCTGTCTTTAGAGTGCCGAAACTATATACCCTAGCAGCAATGCTTTTATACAAAACTCAATTTATCGTCTCTGATTGTTCCTATGGGAGCTATTTGGTCCGATTTTGATGAAATTATAGGAAACTATTTAAAGTATAATAAAACTCTCACTTAGTTTGGGTGTTATATTTGAATAAACAAGAAGTTTTCCATACAAAAACATAGTCATTACTATGGCAGCTATATGTTATAGTGGTCCGATCCGGCCTATTCTGACATATGTACTGCCTACAGCAAAAGAAGGGTCTGTACCAAGTTTCATTACGATAGATTCAAAACTGAATAGAATCCAACGGACATCGCTATATTGACTCGGCTATTCATGCTGATTAAGAATATATATACTTTCTCAGGTCGGAAACGTCTCCTTCAGTCCATTACACATTTCGAGACAAAATTATAATGCCCTAGGGTAGTGTGTACAAATATTAAATAATACAGTGAAAAAAACTTTGCTCCCAATATATAAAATGTTTATATTTTATTGCGACGTTTTGTATAATTTTGATATTTTTGTATAACAATAATATAAAGTTTTTGTTTTTTGTCAATATTTACGTATTCGACTTGTCTAAATTCATACAATTGTAAATTCAACTGTTTATAGGCGTGTTCCCATTTCTGATTCCGTTTATTAGCTGTTCTGCATTCCGTAAAGGGTTTGAGTGCTATTGAGATATAACCTCAAATAGTAAAATCGAAAGCAATTCGAAATGGATATAGGAAATGGGCACATTCCAGATATAAAAGTTTACACCTGGCACTCTCTATATATAGAAACTACAGTGGTTGTTGTAGTATGTATTTTGTAATTGTGGTATATAACACCTTTTTTCTTACCTCGGCGCCTGTCATGTACATCATTTTCTCATACTCCATTTTAGCGGTTCTTGTTATTTTTCGCGTTAATAACGATATGGGAATCACGCTTGTGGCTTGTATCTCTAGCTATGGGCGCTAACTATATGTAGTTGTATCTGAGTCTTTGTATCTTTCACAGGCGTTTGGCGTGTGCGTGCAAAATTCAACGTTTGCTGCGAAAGTCTACCACTGTGATTGGCTATCTCACTCTGGCGCGTTGCTAGCTCGCTCGCTCGTACTCTTTCTTTCTTTCACTTGACTGTTTTGAATTGAATTTTATTTTGTTGAGTATATTCAAATGTTTAATTTGATTGAGATTTGCATTTGTTTTGTGTGTTTGTGTGTGTGTGTGGTTGCTGCTTCAACACTTTTGTTCATAATGTGCATTAGATAGTTTCAAATTTGTATGTTTTTGATGTTTTTCCTTTGCATATTTGATTCGATTTGTTGCTTTTTTGTTTTGAACACTGCGTTGCCTTGAGTTTTCGGCCAGTTTATTTTATTTCACAGCATTTTATTGTTAAAATTTCCACTTGCAAACTTGTTGCTCTCTTTCACACACATTCTTTCGCTCTCTCTTTTGCACTCTTCCAGTCTGTGTCTCTTGCTCACTGTTTTACACTCTTTTCGTTCAATCGTCCGCTGTGAACCGTTCACAAACTCATCACGCTCATTTCTGTGCGCTGCGATCGCGACGATCGCGCTGCTTACCTCATGCGCCGTGAGCTTTTGAGCCGCTAACCGGTTTGAAAGCCCTACGCAAGCTTTGCTTTTGTTGCCAGCTTTTTGAAAGCTCACATGCAGTTGCGAGCATTAAAAACAACATTGACTTTCAGCCATGCCATTGATTGTTGTTGCGCTTCAAATCACAATGCACTAACAAGTCCAAAGCTTGCGCCTGCAGTCATTCCATGTGCCACGCCCACGCTAACGCCCGCGACAGCCATATGCATTTGAGATGCAAGTCACTCAGTGGTCGGTTTCGGATTCGGTTTCGGTTTCGGCTTGGGGCAATTCGCCGTGGGGCTGTCAAGCCGCAGACTCTGTCCCCTACTCGAAGTCAACATCCTAGACGCTGTCTGGCTGTCTTTGACTCTCTCCCCATGTCTCTCTTTCCCGCCGGATAACGGTCCTTTCTGGCTGTCTGCACTAGAGATGGGCTTCCAAAGGATTTTTCACTGACCGTCCATTTGATTTCCAAACGCCAAAATATCCCTAAAAAGCTTTTCTGCCAATATTAATTACCCATATTTTTTAAACAAAAGCTTAATTATCATCCCATTGTTTCTATGTTATAGTAATCCAATCCACCTGGTTCCGATATATTTAGATAAACATAACCATTTGTGTCAAAATTCTTCTAGTTTGTGGAATCATACAGATAAACAGACAACGCTGTTTCGATACGGCTATTGATGATAATCAAGAATATACATATAATACTTTATGGGATCGGAAACGTCTCACTCAAAATACCCTCTACAAGGGTATACAAATATTATACATACGAGTAAATACATATTTACTAAAAAAATATACTAGATATTTATTTATCGCATTTTCATTTTTACTGCGACTAAGTTCACTGCATTTATTGCTTCTACGAAGCTGCCCGAATGTCAATTAAGAATATAATACTATATTTACTACGAAATACTATATAGCTGCACATAATCATTGAAATCGATGATTTGATGTTTTTAATCTTTGTCAATAACGTGTGCGTCGGGTTACGTTGGCTTGGTTTTGTTTCAATACGTCGGTGATAAGTCATATCGGCTCCAGTCTCGACACGTGCCCATCTCTAGTATTTGTGCAATATTGGTTATCTGTCTGTTTGTGCGAGTGTGCGTGTGCTGCATTATCGTTTCCGCTTCCGTTCGTCGCATAAGAAGCAGAGACAACGCCAGCAACGCCGGAAACAGCAAAACACAATTTCAAAAGTCTCTTTGACATTTATAATTCATTGTACAATGAAAATTCTGCAATTTTTGACAAGTCATAAAAAGCACATGACAACTGCAATGATGACAGCTCGAACTGAAACTGCAACTGCAACACCAACTCCAACTCCAACTGCAACTGCAACTTTAACTCAAATTCTTGATAGCTCCGGCAAGTTTTGCTGCCCCTGGCCACACTGCCGGACAATGACTTCAATGGCGGCTGCTACTGTTTGTATATACGAGTACAACGAAATGAAATTAAGCTAGCCCCATTCCAGCTACCATTAAAATTTAAGCAGTTTTAGTTTTGCCGCGTAACATTGCAGCCAGATATTTGCCCAGGACACGCAGCGCTTGGAGCGTCAGCAGGAGTCCAGCCAACAGCAGACACAGCACATCCAGGGAGTGGTAGCTAACGAAACTGAAATATGAACATAAACAAGGGAAGACAGCTACTTTAAGCACTGCACAATCAGATTATTGTTTAAGACATTATTACATAACATGCTATATTTTATGACGAAAACTTGGGCAACCTCAAACTTTTAACTGGGCTAAGAAATTCTTTAAAATATTTATCAGAAAGAAAGTAAGCTATATGGCCTCCAAAATATTAAACTCCAGATATGGCTAAATCTAGAAAAGAATTTGAGACCAAAAAGGTTGCGCAAAAATCATTTTAGTATGAAAAATATAATTTTAAATCAGATAAAAAATTATAGAAAAGGTTTATCAGAAAGAAAGTAGAGTATATGGCCTCCATAGTAATCAAACTCTAGATTTGGATCAATCGACTAATTGCAAATCAAGTCAAAACCAGTTGCGCTGAAATCATTATAGTATAGAAAATATAATTTTAAATCAAAAAATACTAGACCTTAGAAAAGTTGTAAAGTAAAGCCTTAAAATATACATTTTAAAATAAAAGATATTTTGTAATAACATTATTGATTTAAAAAATCATATATATCAAATAAAAGATGTGATTATAACTATATCAATAATTAAAGCTATGAAAATGTAGCAATGATATTAAAAGAAATGTGATTTTGATTCTACAATCCCCTCTATATTCCACTTTAGCAACAATTCTGAGTAGTAGCGATAATTATCGCGATAACACGCGTAAAATACGCCCAAATAGCAGTTTAACTAACCCACCTCATGTGCCTGCCTGGAGCCTGCAAATGCCTTGCGCCCTTGTGCCTGATGACATACTCTGTCCAGTAGACGGCCTGACGCAGCGGTGAGGCCAATTGGTCCAGGAGCAGGACTCGCCGATGCCTGAAACAAGGGGCAGGTGAATGGTGTATGGGCGAAAGTAGCTTGATTAAAATGGCAGATTGTATACCTAACAGCCTGCAGATAGGAGTCATTATGCAGGACATCGTAGACGGCGCGATAAAGCGTCTCCTCGCTAAGCTGCGCCAGCTCCAACCTCCTGGCATAGCCATCCTGCAGGGCCTGGGCGGCATTCGCATCATGATCACAGAAAACCGGCAGCATCAGCAGCGGCACACCATGAAATACAGCCTCGTGTTGGCTCAGCAGTCCACCATGTGTAATGAATAGCTTCAGTCGCTGATGGCCAAGGATGTCCTGCTGTGGCAGCCAGTGGCGTACGCGCACATTGGCCGGCAGCGTGGGCAGCAGCAGCAACTCAGAGGCATTGCCCGCCCACGTCCAGAGTACGTGATGGCTCGGCAGGCGCGCAAAGACCGCGACAAACAGTTGGCACAACGCCGCCGGCAGCCGTCCCGACCGGACAGAAGTGCCCATTGAAAGGTAAATGACGCCAGCTGGTGCTGATTCCACAAACATAGCCAGCTCCGCATCCAGCTGGCTCAGATTGGCGACCGGGGGACGGCAGTGCAGGCAGGCCACCTCGGCCACATTCGGCTGATGGGCGCTCGCAAAGCGCACACTGGAGTGACCATTCTGCAGTATAAAGGCAACCTCCCTGGCCAACACGTACGGATGTGGCATATCCTTGCCCAAATGCTGGCGTAGCAGGCAATGCACACGCTGCATGCAGAGCTGAAACGTAAGCGGCTTAGACGTCACCAGCGTTGCACATTGTAGTTCAATTGAGGCATAAGTTTACTTCTTCAAATCTTAGCTCAATCACTCGAAATTGAGTACTAGTTCTTTTGAGTGCTATAGTCGTTCGTTCTGTTGATCTTTGAAAACAAAGGAGTCAGTCGTCTAGTTCGCTTACACTCGGAAAAATAAATGCGCTAAAATGCAGTAAGTCGCCTTGCTTTTGTAGCCAAAGGCCTTATTATTTTCTTAATTTAAGAAATATATTTCCCTTTTTTATAGGGCGCTTTTCTGAATTCTATGACATTTATTTTTCAGAGTGTGGTTCATTCACTCTCGCTTTATATTCATTTATTTAATTGCTAAACTTGTTTAATTAACTTAAACCATTCGTGCTATTTTAAAAGTTCCCCTCTGTATAGTCATTTTTTCATTTAAAACTCAATTTCCTACGCAAAAGTGCTTAATAAACAGAATTTCAGCATTTTCAGCATTCTACAACAATAAAGTGAAGCCACTCTGTTTTTGTTGACATATTTAAAATGACATAAACTTTGATAACTGTGCCAAAAGGGACGCAACAAAATTTCGCTCTTAGTATAAAAATGGAACTCAAACGAACAGAACGAACAATATATATGAACTGCCTTGTAGTGGGGATCAGCAATGTACTTAGTTCACTCGATCTGAACGATTCAAAGTAGCTCCAATGACCACACACACTCGCACACACACAGAGCAGCCACTAAGCATCACTTAATCAGCCTGATGCATGATAAATCAGGAGCCAATCATGGTCAGGTGAGGCTGGCAGTGGCAGTGGCAGTGGCAATGGCCAGCATAGGCATCGAATCCCCTCATTGCCACTTGACGTGCCAGCTACGCACACATCACACAAAATTGGTCTTAAATCAAGGCAAGGATAAATGCGTTTGTTAGACGCATGCACACCACATAAGAGTTAGGGTGGATAGAGGGTGTGAGAAAAGGAAGTCAGAGCAATAGGCTGTCGATGTATACAATCCGGTTAGCCGGATGCAGACACTCAACGGATACTAACCCAGTGCAGCAAATCGGCAAAAACATGAGTTAAGCAATTTGCCACACGTTGCATGAAGTGCATGGGCAGCGTCCAGGAGCCAAAGACGTGAGGCGTGACGGCATACGCAACCGGATTGCCGGCCAACGAGACACTTCCGGTGTAGAAGGCCACAGTATTGATGTATATGAATGCCGTTACATTTAAGCGATGGACAATGCCCAGCGCGCACTCCGGAAATGCGCCATCCACAATCGCCAATTGGTAGTGCGAGCGTGTCCTTGTCGCACCGCTTACTAATCCTTCCGCAGCATTCCCTTGCCTCAATAGGCGATGCGTGGCTGGATCGCTGAGCAAACTGTTGCATGCCTGTTGGGGCGTTGAGTAATAAATGTCAGCCACAGCTACATTTAGGTGTGTTTTTAACTGTGTGTGTGTGTGTGTGTGTGTACACACTAACTCCACTTTGATGTGGCATGGTAGTTACCTCAATTGGATATCGCATAGCATCGGCTATTGAGAGCGGGGCGTGTCCAGCGAAGCGTGCGCCCACCAAATCCCAATCAGTATAGTTTTGTATGTATTGAACGAGTCGCTTTGGTGTCACTTCAACCAGCCCATCCAGATGGAAATCCGCTTGAAAACCATTCACAAACGTAATCCGATGGCCGCTGCAGGGATCAACAGCAACAGCCTCAATATGCCACACAATACACTCATGAATGCGGCCAGTTCTGAAAAGGACACTCACCGTTTGATAAGCGCCCGTCCCAATGCCCAGAAGGGTATTTTGTGCGATTTCGTGCCGCCCATGGTAATCATCAGAATGTTCGAGCCGTTGCCGTTGCCGCTTCCAATGACACTGCCACCGCCACTGCCATTGCCACTCCCGCTACCGTTTCCGCTCCCAATTGTCAACAGCATCAACAGACAGCAGCAATTCAGCCAGGACATTACGAAGGACATGGCGAGTGCTCACCACTCACTGCTCACGCGACAACTGCCAACTGGTCAATGAGCCGACCAGCTTTATTTTCAAATAAATAAAAATGTTAATTTTAAAATTCTCGTCCCTCAGCTAGTTGGCCTCTTGCCCCTTGGCCGTTGCGTGTTGCCTGACTGGAAATTACAGTTATTCGTTGTACGTGTTTAATTATTTTTAAATCACACGCAAAGCGTTGCAAGGAGGTACCAAGGATTCAACAGGGATTATTTTGGTAACCGAGTCACGTGCCAATCGCCAGCTATTTTAACGCACTGCGTCCTACGCATTCGACCCTTGTGCCCCAAACAGCTGCCACTTAAAGTGTTATTTCCGTGGCGAGGCCTCTTAATTACACAGCCTGCTTATATCACCATTGATTTGACAAATTATAAATAAGAAAATTTGTGTATTGCACATGAAATTTATCGACGGGACAATACTCTGCTGCCAGTTGAGAATCTCTACTTTTAAATTATTTCTAAACTATGCTTCTAAATTTCTGCAAAATACATAGTTTTTGTTTAATCGAAAAAATACTAGCTTTCACATATTATTTTATATTTTTTATTATTATTATTTATTATACACGCCATCCTATTATTAAAATGATACTTGTTACCATGTTACTTATTAAAATGAGTACTCACTTACCAAAAATCAACTCTTCAAACTTATAAGCATGAAGCTACATTTTTAAATTGTATAGAAAGTCTGAAAACTCGATAAAGAATCAGAATATCGAATACATTCGATAATACTATATATACTACCTGATATTGCCCGGCGTTTTCCATGATAACTACTTTTCCCAAATTCACATCCTTAGGTTAAGCCAGCTGTCACCTTTAACTCACTTCACATCAATCTTTCCAAGAAGCTAGCTAGTGTTTTCTCCAATTTCCTATTGTGGGGATGCATACTGTTTTAAATATCAGTAAAATGCTTCTCGCTTGAACAATTGTATTAGACAGATCTGATGAGCAAGCAAAAAAGTTTCAAATAACACTTTTTCAACCTCCTGCCGCCCAAGCCAAAGTTTCCATCGAATATTTTTAAATCAAAGTGACATAAAGGCTACTTTTGACACCCTCAACAGATTTTCCCAAATAAAAAATGGTTTATTTCTACTCCCACTCCCTTTCGCGCAATTCAGCTACATATTCAACTCCCTCACCTTATTTCTTTAGATCTATTGTAATCCTTTTAGGCTAATCAAACATACAAATTCACTTTGACCTGTAAAAACTTCACATGCTACTCGCTTATTCGTATTGTCCCGGATATAATTAAAGCACTCCTTTGACGTACACGCACACACATATATATATACACTTGACGTAACATCAATGCATAATAAATAAAGCAAATAATCATTTTTTAGAGCCAAGGCATAAATACCCCGCATTCATTTATTCTGTTTGCATAGCTCAACATAAACATGGAAACTGACGAACTGACCGCCCAGCGACCACTTGACTTAAGAACCGTCGATAAACAAAAGGTCACAGGACATGCACGCACACATACACACCCACACACACGCACACGTACACACACACCCACACATATGCGTGCATTGTTGATTAAAGCAAAAATGTATATTTAATCAAGTAAAACAAAAAGATGTCCGTTTTACGGCGCTGCATTTGACTTTATGCAAATTATAAATTCAGGAACCATGTCCAATGTCCTGGCGTATGTCCTGCCCGGTCTGCGATTCCGGTGCCGAACAACAAAGGTTGATTAATTTGTTGCAATTCTTTGTTTCTTGTATTTGTGTTTTCAGGTCGCATATCAAAACTCGTTGAAAATTTATTTTGTTCTTGCCATTTATTAATTAAAACGATGGCAAAAGTTCATAATGAAAATAAAATATATTTTGTTTATTTCCCAGCCACAAAAGTCCTCAATATGCAAATGTGTACAGCTAAAACAAATGGTTATTAGAAAACTTTATGAAATCCTTTTGTTAAATGAATGTTTGCCGCAGGAGATTGTTCTCGAGTAGGCTTTACATATTTCAAGAAAATTAAAATGTATATATGTAGGCTAATCCTTAAAACATATCGTGATTATTATTTATACAGATATTTACATTCTAGTATTTGTGTATCAACAACATTCCTTTTATCAACTTACACAATATTTAATTGAAGACTTCTTATGTTGTTTTGTTGACAAAAAAAGGAAAAACACAATCAGTTGTCGAATTTAAAGAACTTCTTAAATTTTAATGGAAATCCAACAAGGACAGCAGCAGGAAATGCAAGAAATCAGAGATGCCGTAACTCTAGAATACCCTTGACTGCCTGCCAAATGAAACACCTACATATATATTATCTATCGATAGTTATCAATAGTTTACCACTCTCAAACCAACACAGTATTTGGCTTTAGTACATGTGACCATCACTAAGAAAAGTATCCTAAAGAAGTATCCTAACAGGCAAACCAAACCTTACTTATTTATTTATAGAAAATATTCCATAAATAGAAATGTATGAAAATAAAGCCAAGTTATAGTAATAATATGAGTAGGCTCCGTGCATGTGGAAATAAATTATGAGTGTGGTATTAGCATGAAGATAAGTTCATATAATAAATCCCAAGCTGATTGGTACTAGATACAAATTGAGGTTATGTCACGCTTGTTGTAGGCGGAGCATCTTGTCCTATTCTAGGAATTTTAAGATTAGTAGCATGCAGCGACTTCAACAAGTCATTTGAGCACACTGAGAATAAAATAAAGTTCAAAGTAAATTCCTCAATGATAAACAAGATATTTTCAGGTTGATTCATGAAAATTAGAAAGGTAGTCTTTTATCAAGGACTAAAGATATAATCTTTGGATTTATAGAGGCAGAGAGGTGTTCCAGAGTGGTGTCAACAATAGTGGTAGAGTTTTTGTCAAAAGTAGTAGATTGTAGGGCTCTACTCTAAATTGCCTCTCCAGCAGATTGAAAGGGATCCTAAAGTGTAGGTATACTCTCTACACTTCACCGGCAAACACCTCACGGATAACAGGGCTTAAGAATAATACAATATTTAAATTATATGATGTCTCTGTTCAATATTAAAATTCATATTATCAGAATTTATGAACTTGATGCCAAATATCGTCTCCCTTTCACATTCCTTTATTTTGTATGCATTTGAAAGAACAGTGTATTACAAAACATTTTTTAACGTTTGAGTAAAAGAATTTTAAAATTAAATTTAGAACAGAATTTCTTTCAGTGTATGCATATGGCAGTCGCGGAGCTGCGATGACGTCAATGAGGTGCACTTGACATAAAACGTAATAATGTAGAGCTCATTTGTGCCGAGGCTCAAGTGCATGCCATCAAAAAAGGCTTACAGGATGTTGAGGAAAAGACATACTCGTATATGTATGAATATAGACATATACGAGTATATATGTATATAGATATATATATATATATATATATATATATATATATATATATATATACATAGATATAAGCCTGCGCGCCTGCAGGTGGAAGATTCTTGGAATGGATGGTTATTGCCAGCGATAAACATGATGAGCATTTTGTATATAATGTTGCCAAGAATCAATTGAATTATGGCACACAAGGAGCAAGGAGTGGGGGGGAGTCAGTCAGACGTTGCCAAGACAATTGAGCAGCAAATTGTGTAGCTTGGCAAATGCCCGAAACGGAATGGCAAATATGGCTGACTGCGTCCCGGCCTTGATGGTGGGTGGTACCTTGGTGCGTTGGCTCAATGCAAGTGACAAAAGCTTATTGAACAATTTCGAGAGCATCTTCAGGCGTCCTGGCATTGCCTCTACCAATGCTAGTGCGCTTCCTGCCTCTAGATGTGTGTGTGTGTGTGTGCGTGCAGTGTATATTTGCATTCCTGCCCGTAGAACGCTTCATTGGCCACTCGCCCCCAATACCTTTCACAATGCTAGTATATTCAGTCCTTTGTGCAGCAACAGAATTGTCCTTGCGCTGTATTTGTTTGATGCCTGATGCAAAATCCTTTATGCGATTAAAAAAATGCCTGGTTGCACCTTTTAAAGTCCAACCGTTCAGCAATAATGGAGCTTAAAATTCTTTGCCAGTTTTTTCGTCTGCCTGTCATAGTTCAATTTAGTCGACATGAAGATAAATTTAACAAAAGGATGCAATTTATTACGACTTTTTATTCTCCTGTCTGCGTTATATTAAAATTTTGTGCAATTATGGCAACGCAATGCTGATAAGTTGGCAACTCCGCATCGACGAGTGGGCAGCGCGGAAATATTCTTAAAGTCACAGCTGATTTTTGAAAAATGTGAAAAGGGCATAATAATACCGAAGCTTTATCTGCAAGTCAAACATTTAACAGGCAGGTAAACTAGCAGCTAAAAATGAACAGACAGATTAGCTAACATGAACCAGAAAAGACGAAATCAAGTATGTTTATATAACTATAAGGATAACTGTGGATATAAACTTGAAAAAACGGGCTTTACATTGCTTAACATTGTAAGAATATTTAGTTTAAGGACTTACATTGCGCAGTGCTGATTAATGACTGCAGCAGGAGCAGCAGTAGCTGTTTCAGGATGTGCGCGTGTGAATATCCTTTGGTGCAGTCAATTAAACTTGAAGCTGAGCAGAAAACTGCGCCCGCTGGCAAATAAAATGAAATCTAAATAAATAGCTAAAGTAGCAGCTTCAAATGAAACTAATACAAAAGAGTGTGTTGCACGCACGCAAGGGAGTTGCTGCCCCTGCAACGGCTGCTGCTACTGCTGCTGCTGCTCCATGTCATTGCACGCGTTATCCTTCAAGTCAAGGAGTCGCAGCAGCAGTAGCAGCAGCAGCAGCTGCATGAGCGTAAGAAAATTAAATAGAAAAATTGTACATAGACAAGTTTGCTGGTGGTTGTGTGTGTGTGTGTGTGATGGCGCTGCGGCTGCATCGAAGGTCCTTGCAAAGGCAAAGGGACATTGCTCTGCGCATTGAACTATGGCTAAGTACTCGTAGTTGCCTGGGTGTCCGACCGGCTGCCCGACTGGCTGACTCGGCGCCTTCTAAGGACCTTCTCCTTTATGGCAAATGACAAATGCGCTGCCGCTGTTGCTGCCGCTGCCGCTGCACTTATAATTAGAATATGCAAATGTTGTTGGTGGCATCCAGTAAGCTGGCACATGTAAATATTTATGCAGCCGCGACTCCGTTGCATCCACATTTTATTGCACAGCTCGCATAATTTGCATGTAAACGCGCCACTTTGTTTTTTGCCAGCGCACTATTTATGCAAATGTTTTCACATCAATTCTCAAGTCTACGTTGCACTCATTACGAGTTAGTTGCAAGTTGCCAGTTGCCAGTTGTTGCCCAAGATTGTAATTGAGTTTGGCAAACTCTTTTCACGCTCAATTGATTGCGCATACGCAGCGTTGCCGGCCACAAATATTTATGTTCATTTTTTGTTTGTTTGTGATTAATAACTTTACATTTTACACGCAATTGAGTGGGCAAGTCTGGCTGTCTGTGGGCATGTAAATCAAATTAACCACGGCGCATGTAAATTAACTTTCATATTAATTGCAATTTAATTAATTAGCTGCAAACATGAATGCCTCCATGTGTTTTCCTCTTCCGTTTATACTTTAAAGGCCTATAGCGCGAAATGTCGTTAAGGCAACGCAGCGTTAAGAGTCATCAAGGAATACACAGGGCTCATCTTGAAAATAGTATAAAGATGCCAAATGGACGTGGATCTGGCCATGCACCTGGCTGGGCGTGAGGGGGCTGGGGGCAGCAGCGGGTACGTGAACGTAAATTACAATTAATTACATTTTAATGACGCTTGTTTAATTCAGCGTTTACAATTACATACACAATTATGGCGCCAGCAAAAGAGGGAGCACGAAAAAGTGTGGAAAGAGTGGAAAGAGAGACAGAGAGGAAGAAAAATGGCACAGAACTGATGCTCATTACGGCGCACTCCTGGCCCAAGGACACGCTGCAGTTGGCTGCCTGCCCGTGGCTGAGACATTTTTATGCACTTGCTTGTAATGGCTTTAACAAATTTCACCTCGCTTTCATTTCGCCTCGCAGCCATATTAATGGCCAGGCAACGTTTTGGCGTAATTAACTAGCTGCTGTCCCTCCCCCCTTCCTGCTCCACCGTTTCCCACAGGCCCTCAAGGCTTAACAATCAAAGGGACTTTCAACGCGAAATAAAAAGGCGACAGAGAGACAATGGCGAAAAGCGAAACATTTATGCTGAAATATAAGCGCATTAATTCGCGAGGCGAAGCGCTCGAAAATCAGACAACAGGCAAATTGAGGTGCGAATCCATAAACACACAAGTGAGAAGCCATAAAATTAAAATGCCAGCGCTCAAAAGTATGCTACATTGGCCAATGGGGCGTATGCGCAATGCAGCCAGCAGCATGAATCGCAGCAGCAGCAGAGGCAGTAGCAGCAGCTGAGGCAGCAGTGGCAGCAGTTGCTGCTGGTAAGTGCCTGGCAGCAATAAATATGCTTCAACTATTTGGCAGCAGGCGAATTTAAAAGGTCTGCAGCAACAACAGCAACAAGAACAACAATAAATACAATAAGAACCACAGTTGTTGAGTCCAAACAAGCAGCCAGACATTAAATTGCAATTTATGCCAATGAGTTCTTAATGTACAAGCGGCAACAACAATTGCTCAATGCCTTCTAATGGACCCCTAACGGCGATGCCGCCAACTTGACTGTAATTTATTTGCAAATTATTATTAAAACTTTTGCCCTGGCTCCCAGCCCCCAACCCCCAGAACCCAGCCCTCTAGCCTGTTGGCCAGCCAGGGCAGTGGGTGCTTCCGTTTCCGCTGCCCCTTCCCCTTGTTCAGTACATAAATGATTCTCACTTAGTTTGCTGTCAGCCACAACAACAAGAACAACAAGAACAAGAACAGCACACAAAACATAGCCGTAAAGTCGCGTCTATAAATCAAGTTGTTTCTTTTGTTTTTGTTTCAGCTCTTTGTGTTAATATCTCAAAATTATAAACACACTGACCTTTTGTGTGTTAAATTATCGAAATTCGATAAACTCAGGAGTATTCTAGCAATTGGGATTATAAGTGTAGTAAATTTGGTCACAGTTATGCAAAATGGCAGACTAGTAATAATGGGATGGGGAGAGGAATCTCGAGCGAATACCAAATGTTCGCAATCTTTGACATGACTACAGTAAGGATGGCAGACTAATAAGGATGGGATTGGGAGAAGAATCTCCACCGAATACCAAATGTTCCCAATCTTCGGGATGGCTACAAAGATAGCGGAAATGTTCGGGAAGCCTTAGTTATCCCGAACATCTCGTCAGTCCCAAAATTCCCCTCTCAAGATATAATATAAAATAATAAATATTTTTAAATTAACTACATTGGGCCTAATTAAAACTACATAAAATACATTTTATGATAGAAATAATCGTGGTAAAAATGTAATAAGTTTAAAAAAGGAAATTTGTAGCAATTTCTTCAGGATATCAGGAATGCGGGCGGATTTCGGGAGCAGCAGGATAGCTTAAAGAAGGCTCAGAACGAGTGGGATTGGGAAAGGAAAACTTTTTACGAACGGGTGAGATCAGAATTCTACTTTCTATCCCAACTCTCCCTTCTCTAGAAACTGTTTAAAGAATACTTATAAAAATTTGAATAAATCAAAAAAGGAGCAGAAAAAACACAATTAACACTAAATAATAACCAAATCAGATTATAAGTACTTTAACGAGTTAACAATAAATTGACCAAAAATCCTTGACTCTCCCGACAGCCTTAACTGCAGGCAGTTCATATACACAGGCTCTCAATTAGTTGGCAATTATTCAATACGCCTCATCTGCGATATAACCACATAAATTCCAATGTATATGTAGTGCTGATATATGCGGATAGCTGCCGTTGTGCTTATTCAATTAAATGCTGTGCGCCAACTCAATTTCAAAATCGCATTTATCAAGCCATTAGAGTCAAATAATCAGGCAGAATACACACACACCCACAGACACACAGGCAGAGGCACACACTCCCATACAGGCACACCCGCAGAGTCACAATGCCAAGCAGGCTGCAAGGATGTCAGAGGACGAACCACTCACATTAAAAGCAGCCGCCGTTAGCTGATAACGGAATTTGCCTACCATTATAAGCAGCGGCAGTGGCTGTGGCAGCTCCAGTGGCTCCGTGGCTGCAATAAGGAGCCCATTGAGTGCACCGGCACACGAACCGATAAGTGCACTCGAGGGGCGCAGACAAGCAGCCGGGCTATGTGGCATAAGATGATGACAACGAGCTCGAGCAGGACTCCACAAAACCCAATTGTTAGCGGGGCAACCTTAATGCACGGCAGCAATCGCATTAGAAATAGTTGGGAAATCAAAAAGATTATAGACTGAGGGCAGGCTTAAGCACCAGGCAAGGGACGGGACGGGACGGGCCGGGCTCTGTAAATGCAAATCAACATGAAAAGAAAAAAATATCCTTTGAATTTACATTGTATTTCTAAAGAGACTTGTATTCGTATAGTTGAGATAAAAAAAAATGTGCTTAAGCGGCTTTAACGATGTCATTATAGCACGGGAATTATATTAAAAATCACAACTTCAGCATTATGTCGATGAATATAATAAATTTATAATCAATTAGGATAAAGCAGATTAATTTAAATAAATTTGCATTTATTTTATTTTTACAAAACGACCAAAGCTACTTATGTTTAAACCAATTTTGAATAATTTTTTATGATAATAATTATGATAAAAAAAAGAGAAAACTTTTATCATCAATGTTCATTGTTTACTATAGCGGTTATAGTGATTCCGGTAAATATGTCAACTCCTTTTAATTTATCAAACTTTTCATAGAACATAGTTCTTGACCGAATATTCCTTTTATATCTATACACTTTAAAAAACAATAGAAATTGTTGAACTTCCCAAGCATTATTCTTTTTTGGTGTAAGATGTTATTCTCACTAATTTGTGGCAGCTTGGTTCAAATTTAAACCAAAACGGTATACTCCAAAATAGGCTAGTTTTATTCTTAAACGTCCCAGAAAGTTTGTTAGTTCTTTTCCCGTTTAAAACGTAAGAATTACTCTCATTGCGCCGCCATCTTTGTTATCACTCTCACTTAAATACTTTTTGGGATTCAAATTAAGACCTTTATTTTTTAGAGTGTAGCATAAAGTGGTACATACTAGTTCGATTGAATTTAGTTAACTTGTGTAAAGAATGCTGCTCAGTTGGGTTCGACAACTAAAAACACTACCGTAACTTAATTTTCGAACCAATAATGGCTGATATCGATAGTAATCTGATTCATGTCATCTCGACAAAAGTATATCTGACTGCAGTAAAAAGGAAACAAATCTTTAAGACAATATGTTCAGCATGTTTAAAAATAGATGGGTTAAGGATACATATGTATACCCTATGAGTTAGGAAATACGATGAAATTAAAACACGCGGTGGAATGCCAAAAATCGCAACCGTCTTATTAAAGAAGGCAACCTAAAAACTTCAAAACTTTTGCTGTAAGTTATCGCCTTTTTAGTTGAATGAATCATTTTTATAATAACAATATCAATTTGCCCGTGCTGCACCTGCAGCACTCATAATTGAGCTTTGATGTCATTATACAATTCCATTCAAATCAGATTACAAACGTTTTACCACAAAATTGCATTCGCTGTCATTGTGCAGGATTCCCGATCCCGTTGCCGTTCCCATTCGCGTTGCCTTTCCCACAAGCATAGTCATCTCCATCGCGTTCCATTATGATAAATGTGCACAGAATCAAATGAGGCTGAATGGTATGCCATGGTTTAGGGGGCCAGCCAGAAACGATGCCAGCAGGACTCCACGCCATTCGATTGCCTCTGCCTTCGTTCGTGCCGCGCTTTATGCCGATGGCACTACGAATTAGCGCCGTAAATCGCATTTAAATCGTAAAATTCTCGCAGCCAGCCAGTCACTTTGCCTTTGCATATAGAGTGGCAACAAGCCCAGCCAAAGCCGGAGACAATGTGCCATAGCACCGGACAGGGGAGGGGGCTGACGGAGCGCCAGAACGCCAGAACGCCGGGACGCCGGGACGCCAGGACTCTAGGACCGCCGGGGCGTCAGTGAGCCCCTTTTGGTATGCTCAAAGATTTTGATCCTATCAACTAAATTGCATTTGACAGTTGGCGAAAAAACTTTTCCCTTGCCAAACATAATTTCTGGTCGAAACTTGCGAGCACAAAAAACTGAAAATATAGCGAAGAAACGGGATAATTCCCTCCCAATTGACTTTCAATTTATGTATGTATATATGCTTCATTTAGCGCTAAAAAGACCACAACTGTTAGCAAATCTAAATCAATTTGAAATATTAAGAAAACCGACCAAAGTCGAATTTAAGACTAAGAATTGTGTAATATTGAAAATCAAAATGAGGTTAAAAAAAAATGTATACCACTTTGACCTGATATATAGATTTTCGTTACGTTTTTTAAAATGGTTTTTATTTTAATATGAGCCATTATTAAGATTTAATCGAAGTGAAGTTCCTCCTTAGCCCAGCGCCCATTAGAAGCAGATTTAAACGTCGGGGAATCAGCTCTGAAAATTCGCTAAACGGATTTGGGTCGCCAGAAGTTTTTATATCAAATTTGATGATTGAACTAAAAACTGTGTTTGATATATAAATTTTGGTCATTTGTGGTGTGGCTGTGGTCGATTTTTATTCAATATTGTGAACTAATCTTTCAAAAAGGTCATCAGTAGTCTGTGTATAAAATTTTGTAATTCTAGCTATAATGGTGTCGAAGACATAACCAAACATTTTTTGGGTAAATCGTTTAATGACCTCATCAGTAGCCCGTATGTCAAATTTAGTTTCTCTGGCCTTAATATTGTGAGAGGTAGACTTCTATAAACTTTGTTTGATTTGCGGGGCGGATAAAGAACTCTTAACCCTTTAACTGACACGATTATATAGCAATAAGTGTAACAAATTTGGCTTACTAAGCTTCTAGATTTTGTATGAATGAATTCACTTATTTAAAAACATCTGTATTTGTTTACAAACAAGTTAGACGTTAACAGCTTTTCACCCTATCGCTATGTTCTGTGACGAGTTGCCAACCTAAGCTAAAATTCTGTTATCAGCGGCGATCACAGCTGTTACCGTTAACATTTGTATTGAGCTTTTGGCAGCGCCGCGTTACCTGCCCCTTTAGCTCAGTGGCAGAGCGTTGGTCTCGTAAACCAAAGGCCGTGAGTTCAACTCTCACAGGGGGCATGTGTAACATGAGAAAGTGTTAGTTCTTTTTTAATACATTTTTTGTTTTTTTTTAATGATTTGAGAGTCGCTTGATAAGAATTTTGAACAACTCATCGCCCGCTGCGGCAGCTGTCTGCTGCAATTTCCAATCGATTGGGCCATGTTCGCACTTCATGCGATAACGTTGAAGTTTTGCAATTTGCGGCATTGGAAAGTTTGTCTTTATGCCTGGGCGTAGCCAGTACTCGAACTACCTCAAGATTTTTGTACTTTTTCAGCTGTGTGCTGAACTGAGCTGAGCTGAGTTTTCAAAGTTTTTCTTTATTTTCCATTTTTTTAATTTTTTGTTCGACTTTGGCAAGATTTATGCGGCAAAGTCACAGCGAGTTTAAGTGTGCTTTGGCGAATGTTTCGATAATTTGCGTGATTTTTGCATTTTTCGTTGCTGCATTTTGTGCCCCGAGCAGGAAGGCTCCTGCGTAAGTGCCAGCCGCCACAACTGCATCATTAAAACTTGCAACTTGCCGCCACTACAAATGTGGGGCATGCCTACCGTCTGCCCCGTTGCCCGAGTAACCATATCGCAATTCATACCCACACACTTGTATACGTCTACGAGTATGTAGGTATTTGAAAATTTTATAATGATTTTGTATTTATTTTAGCTGGCAATTAAGAGCGTCTTGCGCATAAAATATTTACTTGCAATTAGAGCAACTGCTTGCCACCGAGCGGCAGCTCAAGTGCAGCTCAGTTCAGCTCAGCGCTATGGGCGACTGCCAGGAGTCAGCAGGACGTGGCATGTCTATGTCCCGTGACAGACACTAATTATGGATTTTACAATTTGCGACTTGCAGCTAACCGCAAGACATAAGACATGCCCGCGACAGGGAGTGGGGGGAACCAGCGGAAGGAGATGCCGCCACAGGACTCACCTCGCGCTACCATTTTGCGGTATGTTCGGATGCATAGGGGGAGGAGTGGGGCGGGGCCAAGCAAGTTCCTGACATCACACAATTCTAGGAGTATCTGCAGACATATGTGTGTGAATTTGTCTCAGTGCACTATGGAAAGAAAGGATACTTCTTTCTGACAATAAGTCATCTTTAAAAGCATTTAAGTGAAAGCCCAAAAAAACTGCAATGTTAGTCACCAGAGATGTTAACATAGCCTAGAGCTGTTAAGCTAACAGCTGTTAAGTGCTGATATTTACTGGCTTACATGTAAAAGCTTTGGGGAATGTGTTTCGCGTATATATGGGCTGATCATCTATCTGTTTATGTCTTTACATAAGGATCAGGATCTTATTTCCAAAAATATCTTGTTTAATCTACGGTTGTTATATTTATAGAGAAGCGATCTCTAGGGAGACAAAGATATAATATACCTCAGCAAGAAATTGGTTCATACAAAAACTCTAATTTCGACCGATTCTTCCTTTTGTTGAGATATCCAAAAAAATAAAGTAAGATTTTCATACAACTCCTGTTTCTACCGATTGTTTATATAGTGGTCGCATATTGATGAAATTTGGCTAACTAGTTTGAAGAAGTATAAAGATTTGATAAAATTGGTAGAGATAGCTTGAAAATCAAACATTCAAGAAGTCAATTTTCGTCCGTTTCTGCCTAGGTCAGCTATATGATCTATATGATATAGTGATATGATCCGTCCAATGCGTACATTGATACTGCCTTCCACAACCTTCAATGCTTCAGTATCTGAAATTTTACCAATTTCGTGACAACATTCTTATACCCTACGCAAGAATATTAATAGTAGAGTAAAAACCTTTCTTAATTTGCAGGTGATTAATTAATGCCCGGAAGAGTCAATTTTTACCATAGTGCATTGTTATCTGCAGTGCCACACACACGCAGCACATATATGTCAGCCATGTGTGTTAAGACGTTTTGGTGAGAGGGTACCGGGTGTGAAGAATGTGAAGGGTGAGAGAGCGCATTGAAATCGCCACCATTAATAAGAAGAAAGTTGTGTGCCGCCTGCCTGCTGGTAATAAGTAAATTGAGATGACAAAGTTTATTGTTGATTTTATGTGCGCGCACACACACAGCCATACACACGCACACACACACACACACACACACAGAGAGAGACATCTCACCCATTGGCAGGCTCCGCCGGGGATCAGCCGACCTAAATGAGTTATTTAAGTAGCACTCGCGCCCCAGTTTAAATGCGCTCGTAATTTGCCTTTGTGCCAGCCAAGTTTTGTGCATATACAGTGTGTACAGTAAAACCAACCATTAACGAACTCCGCTAAAAAAAAGAAAAAGTTGTCGTGTTATATAATTTACAAATATACGAAAACATTTTAAGGTAATCCATAAAGTTTATACACAAAATGTACAAACACCAAGACCTATAACAGTATCGTAATGTTGATTTTATTATTAGTTAAATGGAAAAAAAACAAAAGGTAATCCAAAGTATTACTTTTAACTTAGCCATTTGATGTTTGCCATCTGAACTTACAGGGAATACAAACCAATTATTCCCAACTAAGCCAAGCGGTTGAAATTGTCAACTAAATCATTATTAAAACTGCTTTGAATTATGAAATAAATTAAAATGCAATTGAGCTAACGTTAACATTCAGCTTGTTCAAAATATATATCTTAAATTTTATTTATTTAAGTTGTATTTAAGTTATTATTATGAAAGCTACAATTTCCTCTATTAAATCAAAGTTTGTGCTTGTTTTGTTTTGTATTGTAAGATGAATTAAAAGCGATTAAAAGAAACATTTATTGATTCCTATTGTTTAACATGTTTCAATATAATTCATATAACTTTATACCTTTATAATTAGAACGCTGCTTTCAATAAAGAGGTAAAAACATAAAATAACAATTAAATTTTATAAACTGAAAACTAGAAAATTGATATAAATAGATTTTATCAATACTTTTCTATTTTCTTGAGAAAAAATATTAAAATTCCAATAAAAAGTTTGTATTTGGTATACACGAAATAAACTGAAACATTTTTAGGAAAACAGAAGTACGTCTTAGTGTATTTTGCCTGTACCTGTGACGTATGCGTGTACTTTTGTGTTGTCTAAGCTATTAATGCGCATTTCTGTGCCTGCTACTTTGCCTGCAAGGATCTGGCCTCTTCGCAGGACTCGCACACTTCGTGTGGCATACTTTGTGTCGTGTCCTGTGCGCTGTATGTGTACTTTACTTTGGCTAAGTACGTGATTTGATTAGCGCCCCAAAATCCACTCCGTGTCTGGGCTTAGACTTGTGCCACACTTATCAAACATACGCAGAGTTGCACAAGCCAAAACAACATTTTCAACAATTTTAAATTCAACTTTAATATTATGTGAGCTCGTAAAGAGAATGTTGTTCAGGTCAGAAATTTTCATGCTCATTTTTAGCCACAGTTTGGAATGCCAACAGCAAACTAAATATACGCGAAGTCTGGTATGCTGTGTGCAGGATATAGTTGGGTTACTAGATTCGATCCGTCCAGCGATCCCACTATTTCGCTACTTTTAAGAGCTAACCCGATCCCGCTCATGGCGACGGTATTTTCAAAACTCTCGGAATTCCGCAGCCCCTGCCCATCCCTTGGGTTAGGGTTAGGGCATTGTTTGTGGGTAAGCGTATATTTTGCGGGGTGTAGTGTGAACGACGTAAACGAGACATTAATGTTATTATGCGTGTGTGTGCAACTGTGTGGGTGTTTGTGTGTGTATGTGTGTGTGTGTGTGTGTGTGGGCGGCACTTGTGTAAAAGCAACTAATGAAAACGAAAATAAAAACCGCTCGAGGAATGCTGATGACTCTCCAAGGATGGTATTTAATATATGTGTGTGGCTCGTGTGTAAAAGGCTCAGCACAGCGAGCTCCCAGCTCTTGCTCCTGGCTCTCCTGGTGCTCCTTGTCCCGCTGCTGCTGCCGCTGCCGCTGCCGCTCCCGCTCCCGCTCAGCCCCCGCTCAGCTTGCACGCGCGCCCAAGCACTTAGCATCAATTTGGTGGCTCGGTAGAACGGCGACAAACAAAGACAGCGCTATAGCCGAGTGGGGCTAAGATGGGGCCAAAGCAAGACAACTAAGTAAAGGCATAAGTAATGCACATAAATCAAAAATTCAGTGCTGCCTGTCACAATGGCACGCACAAATACTCACTCAGCTCAGGAGCAGAGCAGAGCAGAGCCAAGCCCAGAGCCAGACCCAGACCCTGATCCAGACCCAAGCCCAGACCTATAGCCAGACCAAGCGCTGCTGCCGGACTCCTCGGGACCGTGAAAAATGCTTAACAATGTGCAAGTCCAGTGCTTGGTAGCACAATTACCAGCAAGTGCCGGAGCCGGTTTCGAGCCCAACACAATCGAGAACTTAGCTAGCGTGAAATATTGAAGTTGCCGCCGGGTGGCAGTTTCGGGGGCAGTTTCGGGGGCAGTTTCGGAGGCAGCTTCAGGCGCAGCACTCGACTATACAAGTACATACACTCAGAAAAAATCCAATCTAAATTTTAGTATTACAATGTGTTAAGAAATCTAAATAAATTGAATTATATTTGAATTAAGAATCTACCAATCAAATTACAATGATATAAAGTACTTTTAAGAGAGAATTTGCAGCAATTGGTCAACTATAAGGTGGTAAAGCGTCCTGCTGATAAGAAAATGATCAAAGATCCAAGCCCTTTTCATAAAAATACTATACTCTTGTCGAATCTATAGTAGATGAGACATCATCAGTAGTTGAGATATGTAAGGTCAGATTTTTCAATGTCTACGTAAATTCACCATTAGCTAATTGTTAATAAAAGTTAACTGTTTGTTTAAGTAATCTCATTTTTTCAATTATGTCTAACTGACATTTTAACTGACTTGTGTTTTTATTCAAAACGTATCAATAGCTCAGCTTTATTGAATCAATATCACTTTAGGCTTAAATTGAGTTCAATTATTAACTAAGCACTCACTAAAATTTCTTTAAAATAGTCTGTAAATACACGTATTGTAATAGATAATATAAAAAGTTGGGTTTGAAAGAGGCATTCCCAAAATCAAGCATTTTGTACTAAGATTTCGAATTATTTGATCAGTGAAAATGTGTTTTTGTTTTGTCCACAGATTTATTAACTATTTCTCTGAGTGCATATATATCTATGTCTTTATACATAATGACCAGAACTTCGCCAGTGCCAATAGTGGCATCGACACTGGCATCTTGCAGGGCGCCGCTTGGCAAGTGGCACCTGCGGAATGCGCTGCTGGAATCTTTTGAAAAATATTTTCTCATATCTTTCGTCTTTGGCTGCCCCGCTCGCCTAAGTCAAAGCCATAACTCTAAGCTGTATATACACTTATATATATACATATGTATATATAAATTTGCTGTGGCCAGACAGGTGTGTAATTTATTGATTATTCGCTAGATATGTTCGCAGCTACACCCCCATACCCGCACCCACATACACCCAGGTAGGCGTGCTTGTTTAGACATTTTGTCATCTTCAATTTGTGGCTGTCATGCTGGCTGGCAGACAGGCACTCGCAGTGCCAGTGCCAGTGCCACTGCCACTGGCTGCATTTGGAAAAGTGGATTACAAGCTGAAGGCGCTTGTAATCGCTGCGTTAAGCCAGCAAGCAGGAGCAGCAGCCGCTTGTTATTGAACAGTCCTTGAGTCCTTCGGTCCTCTGCTGGCATCCCAAACGGCTTGCCTTTGGCTTGGCTGGCATCTTCAATTCATTTGGCCTGGCCTGGCCCAGCCCAGGGTATGCGCGTTTATTGAGTTTTAATTGGATAAGTTATAGACGAACATGTTGCATAAATTCCATAGACATCTTTGTTTTGGCTCTCCCCCCACGCATTCCAGGAGCAGCAGGAGCCAGGTGTGCCAGCTGTGGCAGTTGGGGCTGCTTGGGGCAGCTGCTGCAGCCTTTGGGTTGCTGCTGTCATTCAGCGCATTCGTGCGGCAACTGCTCAAAACGTGCAGCTTATTAGTTGACCAGTTAATCTAACTACGAGTAGAATCGCCATAATCCCAACTAACAGCTATAAGCCATCATCATCGCCAAAATCAATAAGAAGTTCATTAGGAAACTGCGTTTAATTAACGCAGCTGACAATGAACAATAACCATTCAGGAGTGTTCCAATTTTCGGAGAGAATTTCAAATTCAATTCGCCTGAAAATGATGAAACAAATCTCCCTTTCATAAATAAACTGAAAATCATATAAAACAATTTTAGATTAATTTCTTTATACTTTCTCTAATTAAGCAAAGAAAAAGAAAACTAAAAGTGACCTGAAAAAAATATAAAATAACCTTAGATTATTTTTTAATTCTTTCTCTAATTAACCAAAGGTTGATAAAATTTAGAATTAACTTGAAAATCATATTACATAATATAACACAACTTAAGATTAATTTCTTAAATCTTTCTTTCATTAAGCAAAGATAGACAATACCATACCTGAAAATCATATAAAACAAACTTTGAATAAATTCATAATTCTTTCTATGATTAACCAAAGATAGACCAAATCAGAAGTAACCTGAAAAGTATATCACATAATATTAAACAACTTAAGATTACTTTCTTTATTCTTTCTCTAATTAAGCAAAGATAGAAAAAACCAGAAGTCACCTGAAAACATTACACAAAAAATCTTAAATGAAATTCTAAATTCTTTCTATGATTAACCAAAGATTAACAACACCGGAAGTAACCTGAAAAATATATAAATATAACTTTAGATTAACAAAAGATAGACAAAACTAGAAGTGAAACGTAACAATATCAAAAATTTGCGAATTCCGAAACACCTCCTGATGGATTTGCAAATCGCAAAAGTATGTGAAAATGGGAACACGACTGATTATGCGCATTTTAATATAGTACGTATTTATGCTACAATAAATACACTCACGTATATTCAAACTGTCGTTGTGTTATTGTCTAATCGCAGTGGACATTCCGCCGCCCGTTGTCCTTTTTGTGTTGCACTGGAACTGGAGGAGTGTAGGAGTGAACCCAAGCTGTCTAGAGTGGGGTTGTGGGGGGCAGCATCATCAGTCATGCTAGTTCATTATTATCGCTGACATTGCGCTGGTTGCGCCCACTCTGCTTATAATTCATTTCTATTGTGCCATGCCTGAAAGCCCCTTTTGATCCAGCTGACTTATTTGTCTTGAGGAAGCTCGCAGTAAAATTGCTTTTCCTGCTACGCGCGGCACTTCCTGTTGTTGTTGCCGCTTGTTGCTTGTTGCGCCTTGTCTTGTCCTGCCACTGGCAACTAGCAACTGCGAACTGTGAGCTGGTAGCTGAAAACTTGGTACTGGAAACTGGCTGACGCAAGTTTCCCATTGTTTTGGCCGGCTTTTGTAGTGCACAAGGTCTGGGGATCGGTGTTAATAGTCGCCTGTTGTCTTCTTCTATGGAGCAGCTCTTCATTTGTCGCTTAGCGCTTATTGTTGCTGCGTACTGGGCTTCATTTTCTTGTGATTAATGTCGTCATTAACTGCAATTAACTTTTTTTTAGTTGGGCGACCGCGACAAATCTTTGACGTTTTTGCCCTGCCCCGAACTTTGGCCAAAAGCCACTTGACTGCCATCTTGAGCCAATGCCAATTTGTGTGTGTCATCCTTGAGTGGATATCCTTCGATAGCCGCCATCAGTCATGTGTGCGTGTGTGTGTGTTTGTCTGGCTGTGTGTATGTATTTTTGCTGTCTGTGTTGCCGGCGAC
Source organism: Hirtodrosophila histrioides (assembly GCA_037075165.1). Lineage (NCBI taxonomy): Eukaryota > Metazoa > Arthropoda > Insecta > Diptera > Drosophilidae > Hirtodrosophila > Hirtodrosophila histrioides. The sequence continues at coordinate 2,997,210 of JBAMCL010000390.1, read as the reverse complement.
AAGCTAATAGTTGTTTTTGCCCTAATTATTTGTCAAGCATTCAACTGCTAATGTCCTGGGCTGACCTCATGTCCTCCAGCTGCCAACTGGCTAAGTTTTTACTTCAGCTAAGTGCAATATAAAAACGCGATAGATACATATATATGTGTGTGTGTGTGGCTCATGGGATCTGCACGTGCACGTCCTGCGAAAGCACAAGCTCCATTGCTCCTACGGCCATCAACTCCCCCATGGGAACTGCAGAATCCATCTGCAAGTGCGATTTCCCATGCCACACATGTATCTATTAGTAACTTGCATTTTAGCTGCAGGCTGCGCCTCGAAGTATGCTACAAATTTTATAATTTCGCACCTTAAGTCGCCAAAACGGAAATCGCTAGTAAACCAAAGGCAAATGGCAAATGGCAAACGCCATCGAAAAGTTTCACATACTCTGTTGTTATACCCTACTCGAAGGTAAGTGCTAACGATTTTTCTATTAATTTAGACACCCCGTATTAGCGTATTTTAAAGAACACCTGCAAGCCGTTCTGAATAGATTTTTGATATAATTTAAAATCTTTTCTCACTTTTAACACTCATAACATTTTCAAAACTAAGCCGAATACCAACCATGTTCTGTCCACGAAGATTCATTGAATCATTTCTAAAAAAAATAGTTAGACTTTTACTCCGCTATAAATTAAAATTTTAATCGTTTGCAAACATCGGAAAGGTTATAAAACATTAGCTTAAAACTTATTATAAAGTTCATTTTTCTTTTGAAGCTCATAAAATTTATGTGAATAACTAGTTTAAACAGGTGCACAAGTTAAATAAATATGCAAAATGTTAACAAACAAAAATAAATATACAAAAAATGAAATTTATACCACATTGATTTCTAATGTTTCCAACTCCTTATAAATTATCCTTCCCATATATCCAACTCAAATAACTTAAACAAAATGAAACTTAATTCTATGCAATCCACATATTATCTTTTTGGTCCTCTAAATATATTTCTTTATTTTATTTATTTATTCAAAAAGACCAAAACTTTTATATTTTTATAAAAAAATTTACCCCTAACTGTAGTATACACTTGATGACTACAAAATATATTTAAATATAAAATCGAAAACCAAAAGTTAGTTAGTTAGTTTTGCAGAAACTAAATCTGGTATGTAATATTGTATGATCCTGATGATCTTCAACAAGTTGAGGAAAACGATTATAACGTATTTTATATAGGCACTATATGCTTTCGTCTTCTAGAGTATGGTCTATTCGGCCAGTCCTACATCCTGTATACTTTCTTTAGCATGTGTCGGCATTTTTACTTTTGGTTTTTTTTTAAGTGCCTCACACCCACACATACACACACCCACACACACACTTTTGGGCTATTTGGCTTGCATTTCTGTGTTTTAACTTTCTTACAATAAGATGATGTTATCTTTCTCCCCGGCTACTTTTGTGGCTTAGGCAACAGGCGCACAGTTGGGGGTATGTGGGGAGTTGGGGAGTTGGGCAGGGCAGGCGACAGGATCTACGGGAAATTACTCTGTGCTTTATCGTGCATATAAATCTATTTGCTCAGGTGTTTTTCGCTGCTAATATGTTTGTGATGACTTTATTTTGCGCTTACCGCCGGCTTTTCTCGCCTCCCATTTTTTCGACATTGCCTTTTGCCGCCTTATTTATATGTGTAGGGGCGGGACAGGGCTGCAGGCGGCGGCAGCTTAACAGTTTTTGGTTGCTCGCTCTAGAAAAGTTGTAAAAAGGTTTTCCCAGCTTGCCAGCTGGTCGTCCACTGACTTAGCCTGCAGACAAGGTACACACGCAAAATTCAAACAATTTTTGGTCTGTGCACTCATGTAAGAAAGCACATCTACCTGTTAAATATTTGACAACAAGTTAGAATACCAGTGCTGCCACCTGGCACAGTATTACCCATATGGCAGCACTGAACAATGCTCAAAAGTTACCCAACTGGTCGATAAGGTGCTGCCAACTTGTCGACGTGGCGTTGCCACTCTTTGAGGGGAATTAGAATACAAGGAGCAATTTAATTGCTCGTCCACTAACATAAACGTTGTGCAGGTATATGAAAAATGCGCTTTAATATTTCATCGCTGGGCCAATGAGGCGTATGTGCAATTTGCTTAAATAAATACGTGACGTGCGCAATGCCACGCCCCCTTAAACTGGCTGAGTGAAAGTGCAAATTAAAAGGCAAAACCGTTAGGCTAAATGCTTAAAGCACTTAACTTGCACGCATGTTGGCTTTGTTGTCGCTCCTTGGCTGAAATATTCAGGAGTGCACATAAAACGCGGCCCAAGGCGCAGGACACGAGGCCCAAAATGATGGTAGGCAAGCTTTTAAGCCTTTTTTTAATGCCCTTAACAACAACTAGACAAGGTATACACTATCTACACACACACACGCAAGGGCACAACAATGTTGTCGCGACCACACAACATTTACTCAAGGGATTAACTGTAAAGATCTTAATGCCTCTATTTCGACGGTCTTAAGTATACTTCCGCCTGGCCAGGCCGCCCAATATGTGACAGGGAGAAGTCAAGCAACTCTGACTTACCCTCCCCAAGCCCCTAACAGAGGGTATACAGAGGGTATCATAACTTTGTTTCGAAGTGTGTTATGCAATAAGACTGAACAATTTGGATGTAAGTTTTTCAGTTTTGAAGATATGTTGAAAACCTTTTCTATGCAGAAAGAACAGGTGTCGAAACGCGCCAAATCGAAATGTTATATCCAATAGTTGCCATAGGAGCGATCTTTCTAAACTGAATTGTAGGATAAGCTATGGTATATCATATTTCCTTGGCATATGATTACGTAATCTATCTAAGAGCCTTCTTTCACCAATTTTGTTTACAAATTTCGGAAAAAATTAATTTAGAATGATTACGTAAACATAGAGCGGAGAGATCCGTCAAATGTTTACGCTTGATTACATGGGGGAAGGGTATCAAAAAAGTACAAAAACCTGATTACGTAATATGAGAACTACCCCTTTACAAAATTTCTAGCAAATCTAACGCCTTTACCTTATAGAAGTTCGAAAGTGAAGTTGTAAGGAAAACTTTTTGCTTATACAAATTTTAAATAAATACATCAGCTAGAATTTAACTATGCTTTGGTCAAATTTAATCAATATCGGATAAAACAATCATATATTTATTTGTCAAAGGAAGAATCGGGCGAAATTTGAAATGTTGATAAAGCTTAGGGTTGTTTATAAAGTTAGCTAAGCCTAAGGTAATTACAAGTGAAGGATAAATGATTTTAGTTTAGATGAGATTAGTTTATGGGAACAATAAATATGTCTGCAAGGGTATTTAAACTTCGGCACAAGAAAGACAGCTGTTCTTTCTTGTTTTTCTAGCTTCTTATTTGTGTTTGTATTTGGGGCTTGTGTTTGTTTGCCACTAGCCCTTGGCTCCTTGTTGAGAGTGCTCCTCCTGAGCCGGAGACAGAGCAGGAACAGGAGCCAGAGCCTCGTGCCTCGAGCAGCTCTTGCGTGTGTTTTGTTTGCACTGTGTGCGGTCTTTGGGATTGGGCCACATATGCACATTGTCATTGCCAAGTACCACTAATATTATTTACATTTCGTTAGGTTTTGCTGTTCAGAAACCCCAAATCCCCCCCAAACCACTCGATGCCTGTACATCCGCAGCATCCATTCATCAGCTAGCCGCATGGTTGGTTGGACACCCTCCGATTCCTGCCTGCTCTATCTCTCTCTCTTTCTCTCCCTGTCTTCATGCCCGGCGGAAACAATTACTGCGAATTACTGCGGCAACGCAATAAAAGTACAAAACTTTTGCCGGCTTTTTTCTTGACTAATAGAATTTCACGCTAAAAAGTTCAATACGCAAAACTTTTCAGCGTTCTATAATGAAACTGAAATTATGAAACGGTAAAATTGAAAAACCACACCATGCAAATACTTGTACAACAATAACAATAACAACAATATCAACAACAACCAACGGCTGCCACATTGTGAACAGATGTTGCCACTGGCGACAGCAGCAACCGTTGCTCGTGTAATTGAAAATTGAAAAATATGAAGTACAGCGGCAATCTGATTAAAATTACATTAAAATAATTGCAAAAGCAACAACTGGCGCAGATAGAAGCCCGTAAGTTAGTACAGCATCAGCAACAGAGACACCGGAAGTACGTTGCAAACACTTTGTGTGCCACTTCCTTGCAATTTATTAACGTTTTATGGCACCTAGCTAAAAAGAATTACTTTGGCAAAACTTTCAATTGCTGACTGTTGTGCAAGAAGTAGTTCAGAACTATTTGCGACAAGCTTGAATATTGCGTTTTTATTCTCGACTAGATGACAGCCAAAGTAAGTTGTTTTGGAATACAAAAATAACAATATTTTTCACTATTTAATCTAGATTGATTCCACACTTAACTTTATAAAAAGATGTTGATCTATTTTTTCTATCCAAATTTCATAGGGATTAACAATCATCTTCTTACTTTCAAACCTCCCTAAAAATGCATCAATATACATTCGGATTATGACTCTGGTCAGGCCTTTTCCAGATTAATTATAGATTAAGCTTCTGAAAAGAAATGTTGATAGATTTTTTTCTCATATATTCTCTATCCCAATTTTTATAAGAGTTCAACGAGCATGTTCTTCAACCTGCTTACAAAGACAAATTATAGCATTTTGTCAAAATTTTCAAGTTATCTTTTAGCGTATGGTCTTTTCTTCGATTTCCTCTTAAAGCTTCAATTTATAAATTGAAAATGTGTAAAAATTGAGAATGGGTTCCATTTTATCAATTTCTAGAATATACCAATAAGAAAACAATCAGGGTTGTAGCAATTGTCACTTACATATACCAATTAGAAAACAATTAGGGTTACTTACTTCTCTTAGCTATATTCGATATTGTATTCCCAATTCTGATTGAAACTCGAGTAGCAAGCGTTTTACCATTTTGAAGATATCTTCGAATAGTTTTTACTCCTCCAACTCCAAATCAAAGCTCTTCAAATCAAATATTCCATCGTTTTTGGAATTCAGAATCGTAATTAGAACTTTACCAGGAATGTCACAAAAGTACGGCACTCAAAAATTATAATCGATTAAAATTGGCATCCTTTAAACTATGTAATTGTAAAGTTCAGTTGGTGTGATTTTCCTTTCAACACTAGTATTCATAGTATGTTGGCAATGCTCCTTTAATTGCATTGAGTTTCCGCATGACTATGATTTATTATATAATAAAGTTCATAAAACTCTGTGTTTACAATCCGCTTCAGGTGGTAGAGCACTACTCTCGATTAAAAAGAGAATGGCAGGATAATTGCATCTCACAGCGCGTAAATCAGGTTATCTCTGTGTCTAGCGGTTACTTTCGAAACTGTTTCATCTCGCATGCGAAGTCATCCTCGACATGTGATGACCCCCACTGCATATATAAGAAGCTTAGAAGTATTGCTGCTTATTTGAATTGGGCGCAGTACAGCATCGATATAGCAATCTTTATTATGAATTCTGAGGATATTGAAAACGCGTTGTGTCGTGCCACCAAACGTGGAGTTCGAGTGCCTGCTTATCAAGCAGGTAGGTAGAGCTCCATCAGGATTGTGCCAGCCAATATCAATGCATCACAAGTTCTGCATCATCGACGGTTACCAGGCGCAGCGCTCATTAAACACCCAAAGAGCTCCTGCATTGACCGTTTGCATGACCGGCTCGATGAACTGGATATCGAAAATCAGGAGCTGTGATAATCAGCTTATTACCAGCACACCAATGATAGCCAAGCGATTGGAGCAAGAGTTCGAACGCATGTGGAAGACCATTAAAACCTGAAGACTGGTAAGACAAAGAAGCGGCTCCGTTTGTAGCTTAACTTTTAATATATAAATATTTTTCGGTCCTAAGGCTCACTTATGGGATACGTTTTGATTCCAATGGGATGAATGGGACTTAACGCCTACGCCGCCTACATAATACAAATGTATGTAATGCGCGTCACTTATGAAGCGAACTGTTGCCCAAATCGCAGAACACCGAATAAATGTTTGCCATAACTTAAATCAACTTATTTTGTTTCGCAGATAATACTTGATTAGTTGTATGCAGACCTCCGCGTCCTCAGCGCTGTCGTGGCCGGCCTCTGAAAAGTAAACAGGGTTTTGGAGCGAATAGAGTACAGGGCTATAGACTAGAGTTGGAAAACAGCCAAGGTTCTATAGTGAGAACCGATGGTTGTTAATAGAAGCTTCTCACCATTTTCTTGTATAATGCGCTTAAGATTTTCAATGCACAGAGTTTTTAGTGCTCGTTTCTTAGGCAGACCCATCTTATGGGGAAACAGCACAGACGTGTCCACCACCACATCGTGTATTAGTTTGAGTGCCTTCAAATCGCTCTCCAGGCTGTGGCCGACGAGCACTGTCTTAGCGTGAAACATGGACATAAGCACGGCCTGTACGTCACGCAGAGTGCGCGTCTCCTTCGCCAGCATAGCCTCCGTTATGCCAGAATAGCTGCAGCAGATATTTAGAGGATTATTAAACAAATTACAAAATGAACTGCAGTAATACCTACACGGTATTATAGTCCACAATCATATTGTCTGGTTTCACAAGGGCATCGTAAACGCTGCGACCATTGATGTCCACAACGGTCACACGCGTGAGCTCAATGCCATGCGTAGTGTAGCACATTTCACAGTCGAGTGCATAGATATCCTTCTTGGTGGGCACATAGTCGTCCGAACGCTCAATCGTCTTTATAAAGCATGTAAGTTTGTTTGGATTATAATAGTCGCTGACATGATAGTTGGCATAGCAGCAGCCGGGGGTGCCGGCCGGCTGCTGGCAGCATCTATGCTGATTTTCCGCACAGCCGCGTCGATAGCCGGTGCTCTTTGGATGATAGTTGCACATGTCGGTGCACTTGGTCTCGTATATATTTAAATTGAAGACCTTGCCACAGCGCGTGCAGTAGCGCTCGGTCTCATTGGGGCGACGATTCGGGCGGCAGGCGCGTATGACAGCTGTGCCGCGTCCAGGACCCGGCCGCGGATATCCATTCTCCACTAGCTGCTCTTCAGTCAGGTGCAGATCATAGACCATTTCGTACGCCTTTTCGCCGCGCAGCGTGTCAAAGGGCTCGCCAGTTATGGTAGAATTGCTAAAAATTCAAAATCAGATTAGCAAGAGAGTTTTGGAGGGTGTGCGTGCTACCTACTCCTTTTTCTCCACGCTCCAGGATGTGGTGAGCGCTCGTTTGCCGCCCAGCATCATCTCGTGGGAGACAGTCCTGTTGGCCACGCTTGGCCGATTGCCCGCCTCGATAGCTTCCTTGCGCAGCTTATTGATGGCCAGCATGCAGCTGTTCTTGTAGATCGCTGCCGTGCTGCACTTTTTGAAGACGGCCAGCTCCTCCACCTGCGCCCGCTCCCAAGCATCATTCAGCTGAGGATATATAATAGTGCTCTGCTTTACCATCATCTCGTAATACTGCATGCGTATATTGTAGGAAATCTTCGAGTTTTGAGCCTCCAGCACAGGTGGCTTTTCGGCGGTGGCCGCCGTTGCGGGTGCCACCTTGTCCAGCGCGGCCGAAGGTTTGTGCGCCACACGACTGCCACCCTTAAAGGACTGGGCTGCCGTAAAGGCAGGCTTCTTTTCGGCCTGCAGCTCCTCGATTTTTTTCTTCGCCCGTGCAATAGCTAACACGTTCGCTGCGGGCGTAATAGTTCGTGCTGCGCATATGGAAGAAGCATGAGAACATTATGTATGTATATGGACAAAGGTAGGTTTTATAATCATTGGGAGTGTTGCAGAAGGACTCAGACATATCGATATCAAGTATTTTTAATTGGCTCAACATATAAAAGGTGAAGAAGAAAAATATTACTCGATTGAATAGAAAATATAGAAGATCAACGATACGACCTTAAATTGCAGGATAATTCCAACAAAAACTCGTCTTACAATGAAGACATTTTAGTGAGCATTGTATTGAGAACCCATCTAAGATTCGACTTTGAACACAGGCTTTCGATAAGTATTGCGTATGATGAAATCTGAGGGTTCTGTGATATGAATTTCTGAGTTTCGATCGAAAGTAAACCTTTGCCATAACTCGATAATAAAAGTCTGAGATCCTTTTGAACAGTAGTAGGTTAAGTTGATACTTACCAGTGCGAACAGGTGGCGTCAGCGCGCTGCGTGATATGAGTGGTGTTAGCGTTCTGGCCTTAGCCTCACGCAGCTCCTCCTGTGCCACGCGCACTCGCTCCTGGGCCAGACGCAGCTGCTCGGCATCAGCATCGGCGCGCAGCTTTTCTTGGCGTCGCAGCTCGGCGCGCCTATCAAAAATTGCTTGCATGGCATTGCGTATGTGGTTGGGCTTATGCACCGTTGCCGCAAGTTGTGGTTTGCACTTGTCCGCGTTCTCATGTGCCACACGACGCTTCTGCAGAGCAGCCGTTGCTGCCTCGGTGTAGGCATCAATGTCCGGTGAGAGCGCCTTGCGTTTGCGCGAACTCTCCGCCGACTCCGTAATGATCTCTTCTGGCTTGTGCATTTGCGCGAATTCCTGCTCCAGTTCATCAAATATCATTTCACACTGACGTACAATTTCCGCATCGGAGGTGGCCACATCAACATCATAGTCCATGTCAATGTCCTCAGTGAGTTCAGCAGGCATTTCATCGACAGCTACACCAGGTTCTTTTTCTCTTTTAGATTTGCTCCTGTCTCTACTTGAGCTAGAGCTGGATGGGGAACGCTTTGATTTGGAGTTGCGTGAGCTGTGTGATGTGGATTTGGAACTGGAACTGCTATGTGGGCGGCTCCTAGAGGACGATGATGGTGTTGATTTGGATGTGGATGTGGATGTGCTGCTCTTATGTTTACTGGTGGAACTTTTTTCAGTTCTATGCTTATCGCTGCTTGATGACTTCTTGTGTGATGAAGATGACGTGTTTGTAGAAGTAGAAGCTTTGTGCTTGCTGGTGGAGCTATGTTTATCTGTTCGTTCCTTATCCTTATGCGACGAGCGCGCTTTGCGTTCCTTGTCCTTGTCACGCTCCTTGTCCTTGTCACGCTCCTTGTCCTTGTCATGCTCCTTGTCCTTGTCGCGCTCCTTACTAGATTTGTGCTCATGTTTTCGACTCTCACTGCGGGAAACAGACGCAGGCTTCTTTTCACCGTCACTCTTTTGTGTTTCCTCGCTAGGCACCTTTTGGTCCAGGTTAACGGAAGTTTTTACCCCAGGCAACTCCTCAATTTCCATACGCATTTGTTCTTCTATTTCTTTTTCGCAATTACCTTCCCAGCTGCCGCTGGCACCGTTTGTGCTGCCTAGCTGCGAGGGCACGTATTTGGGCGCGCTTTCCGCAACATCGCCAAAGCTTTTCTTGGACGGAGAGGCATTCAATGCTGGCTTCTCTGGATGATACTCCAAATTGGGCTTCTTTTTGGGCGCACAAAGCGTCAATTCGGGCAGTGGCAGTGAAAGCAGCTTAGGCACCGGTGCTGGCTTGTACTCCGGCACCGGCTCGGCGGATGGCGCCGCCTCTATATCATCTATAATCAACCGGCATTAGACTCTTGAAGTAATTGCCAAAGGAAGGACACTCACCCTTGCGTAAATGCTTAAAATGACAGAAAGGACGTTTGCAAGCAGGGGACGCTTCGCCTTTGGCTCCGCTGGCGGCGCTGTCATAATAAGGGCAAGCGAAGCTTTTGAACAGGCCCGTCGACGGCAACATGTCTACAACTTGAGCGCTCTTATAGCGCTATTATCTAATAAATTGGTTTAATTCGTGGTGTGTATTTTTATTTGTTCATTTCATGAAATAAATGCCAGATGTTTTGCGAATTGAGCTGCGCGGCGTTGCCAGGCTTTCGCAAATGTGGCAGCGCTATTGCAACAGCTGAGCACGTAAACAAAACAAGCCAACTACCCAGTAGTAAATTGTAAAAGCAAGAATTTTACAAAAAGTAAAATCTTTTAAAAATATGCAAGCTGAGTGCTGTATAGCACTAGAAATTATATTGATAGCTCATAATGTCATCTAAATACAGAAACAAACCAGCAGCCCTGTAGAAAATTTGACAGGAATCTGAAACTTGTTGCGATTTGTAATCGGCGAATTCGCCGTGTATTTACATCTGCATTCATACATACATATATACAAGCTGTTTAGCAAAACATGGAAAATATTTGCTACATCTTTGCTCTTGGACACTATAGGACACGGTTGAAATTTAATAAACACAATCGGACATAAATACATACATACACATGCAAAACATGTGTACGTAAATAAGCAATTGTTTTGTTTTTATAATTTGTGTTCAATTGCGAAGAGCTCACAGAGCGTGAATGCGGGTGCGGGTGCAAAGTCCAATCAAATTTGTTTATTTACACACGCCGGTTTTTCGACTTTCTGACAATGAATTTATTTGTGTCGTCACACGCTTAAATGTATGTATGTGTGTATGTGCATATGTACTTTGGCTCTTATCATTCGTTGCCTTATCAATGCGTTTCTGTTTGGCATTTGAACAATTTAAAGTGACACATTGGCTTTGCCACTAGAGCATTCCACGCCCACCGAACTTTGCTTTGGCCCGCGTCTCTCATTGTACGCTCAGTCGTTTAACGGCATTTAAACGCTACGGTTGGCAGCAATAAGCCAGACGCTACTTCGATTGGATACAAAGGTCAGTCTGCAGGCATTTGCCAAGTAATATCATTAAAACATAACCATGATACCAGAGGTATGCACTCTACAGTTGGGTCCTGCATAGAAAGATACGTACAATGATACAAAGATAATTTCAAACAGTAAACCCAAGAAAATTGAACCCAGCGAAACTTCTAAAGTTTAGGATCCAAACCATCGAACCTAAGAACACTCGATATAGTGTATTAAAATCAAAGGGTGTTCACTAAAACGAGACGATTGTAAGGAAAAGACACTTTTAAACGAAGTATCTAATAATGTGTTCATTCTTACAAGTTCACTAAATCGAGCGAGCACTGTGCATGTGGCGTTGATTCATACGCTCTGAGGTTCGTAATCAATTTGAAATATACAATTTCAATTAGCCGAGCCGACCCTGCAAGTTAAAGATATATGGATTTGTTTTCTAAATATGTATATGTCTGATATACATAAATATATCTGAACTTCGGTCGTCTGCCGTCGACACTTGACTTTGGTACTTTGGACTAGGCCTGTTAAGCCAACGTATATAGTTATTTTGGTGCATTATCTTCCAGCTTATCAGCTTATCTGTATAAATTTGGGCACTTGTTGAAAATAATCTAAATTCACGCAGATTATTAATACGTGTAGATATCTTTTGATTATTTATTACTGACCCAATTTGTTATTTATTGGGTTTTGCAGCGTCAGCATGGATCGCGCAAGTCTCTTCATAAACAATGATGACAGCTTCTTCAGCTTTGATGAATCGCTGCCAGCGCTGCCCCTGCCGGAACTGCGGGATACTATGGAGCGCTACTATGCCTGCCTGCAGCCATTTGGCACGCCTGAGGAGCTGGCCAAAACACGTAAAATTATCGAGGAGTTTGAGCACGGAATTGGCGCCAAGTTGCAAGCTGAGTTGAAGCAGCGCGCGGCCAAGTCGAAGAACTGGCTGGGCAGCTGGTGGGAGGATTATGCCTATCATTTACTGCGACTGCCGCTGATGCCCTACCAGATCATGTGCATGCCCTGCCAGCTGAACTTAGTGGGCGTGCCCGAGACCAAGGACTATATGCTTAAGGTAAGCATGCAATTCTTGTGGCAAGTGTTTGATTAACTTGCCTCTATTTCAGAGTTTCGCTCGCGAGATCTTTCACACGCTGGAGTTTTGGGACCTGACGCGCAAGGCTCTGATGAAGCCGCTGTCCTCGAATGGCGGCAAAGTAAAGTATGCCTCGGCATTGTACAAGCAATTCTTTTCCACATCGCGCGTCCCGGGCTTGGAGCAGGACCGCATCGAGAAGCACTTCCTAACCAAAGCAGAGGGAAACACGCCCACGCATGCACTGATAAGTGGCAAAGGACGTCAATTTGCATTCAACTGTGTCCACGAGGACGACACCATACTGACGGCGCCAGAGATATTGGTTGTATTGCAGCGACTGCGCAGCATACTCGACTATGAGCCCAATGGAGACGGCGTTTCAGCGCTAACCCACGACGATCGCACCAGCTGGGCCAAGAATCGCAATCACCTCATGGAAATTAGCGAGACAAACAAGGAGACCTTGCGATTGGTGGAGAGCTCCTGCATTGCCATTAGCTGGGATGAGCATGAACCCAAAGACAATGAGGAATCCTCACAGCTTGCATTGTTTGGCGACTACCATTCGCGCTGGGCGGATCGCAGCAGTTGCCTTGTGGCCTTCAAGAATGGCCACTATGTCTTTTCCGGTGAGCACAGCTGCTACGATGGCACGCTTAGCGCCAGCTTTGCCACATTTATGCAGCTGAGTTTGTTCGAGGTGCCGGAGCCGGACTGGAGCGAAGCGGAACAGTCGCAGATGGTGCCAATTAGCGAGCTCAAGTTTCAGCTGGACGACACGATCAAATCAGAGATACAACGTGTGCTCGCTGAGGTCGCAGAGCGGGTAAGTCCATGTCCAAGCAAGTATTGTAACTCAAACTCAAGTCTAATGTATTTGTTTAGGGCATAGATGTCACCGTTACATTTACAGTATTCGAGGAGTACGGCAAGGAACTTATGAAAACCCAGAAGCTGCATCCCGATTCCTTTGTGCAGGTCATCATGCAATGGGCCTACTACCAGTTGCACCAAGAGTAAGCACTCCAAGTTATTCTCATGCCACAAATACTTATTAATTCTCTTTTACAGAATTGCACCCACCTATGAGACGGCTTTGATGCGTCATTATTACAATGGACGCACGGAAACACTGCGTTCATGCAGCAGTGCAGTGTATGACTTCCTCAAGGCCTCGGACAGCAAGGACACCACTGCGCAGCAGTTGGCTAAAGCCTTTCGTGCCGCTGTCAACGAGCACAAGCACATGATGGACGAGGCACGTCGTGGTCACGGCATTGACAGGCACCTGTTTGGGCTGTGGTGCGTTGCGTACGAGAACAAGCTGGATATACCCGCCCTCTATGATGATCCCATGTACGCCAAAAGCGGCGGCGGTGGCAATTTTGTACTATCCAGTAGCACACTGGGCTACACACCAAACGTGGGCTATGTGGCACCCATGACCCTCGATGGCTATGGTGTCTTCTACGCAATTACCTCCGAAGCGTAAGTTGCTTGGTAGTGTTGTTGACCATTTGAAACATAATGTCTCTTCCTTGCAGCATCTACATCAGCACGACTGCTTACCGCGACAGCTTCAAGACCAGCGCTCGCAAATATAATACCATCTTCAAGGATTCGTTCCGTCGCATTAGTAAGCTTCTGGAGCAGCAGGGAACTGAATCAAACTTGTAAACTGCCAACACAGACCAATTATTTAATATGCTAACACCATGCCATTGACAACATCCTTTAGTATCTAGTCAAGTTATTCATTTCCACACAACTAGTCGCTCCGATCACGAATATATAGACACGGTGTCGGAGATGTCGCCTTAAACATATCGAACAGGAGCATTTCATACTCGTACTAAAATTAGTTTCTGTTTTATAATGTCATCCAAATCAACAAGAAATTTTTGTATTTTATTATGCATTTCTCGAAGATGTTGTCAGTGGCATTACCTTAAACAAAATATGCACAGAGAGAAATCGCAATCATAATAATCATAAATCGTAAGCTGCGGAACATTTCTCTCCGTGTGAGCATACTGAACTTTTACTTAGCTGTAAGTTAAAAAGTACAACTAATATTTACTTTAAGGTCCGTCTTATCATGATCATGTCAAAGTTAAAATCCACTTTAATTTGTTGTTAAACTCAATATGCTTTTATCATCTTTATGTAAGCTGTATCTGCCTGTCATTATTATCATTAGCTGGCAGTTGATTTTAACATCTTAAATATTTGACAAGATTGAATGCACTTTGCGATCGGCCCTGCCAACTCGTTGGCTAAGTGCTGCCAATCTTTCGAGGGGCATTGAAGTTGTAATAAAACTATGAATAAATATACTATTAAAATGTCATGTGAAATGGGTTTCTTGTTACGTTTATTTAAATTCAATGTCAAATGATTATGTAATTACAATTCACGATTAACCAACTTCAAAATGCGTCTATATTTAAGTATGTATTGCTTATTAAAGCGCCAGCGAAATGACTTTTGATTCAAATGTACTCCTTTATGCTCTCTAAATAAGCTCCACGTCTTGAACTAAATCGCAGTTAGTAACAATACGCTGAACTCTTGAGCTAAGCAGCATGAGTACTTGACTGTAGTTGGTTCGATTAAGTGCTCTGCTAATTACTAATTACAAATGTGAAACTACTACGCGTTGAATCCACTGCCTGCGGATCTATTAAAATATTCAAGAAAGGTCACGGACCCTTCACAATGTAACAAAGTTGCCGATGAGTGTGACTCTCAGGCGTGGCCCGGTATCTAATGGGCATGATAGTAGCCAACCTGGGACTGCAGCATTGCGTAGTCAGTGGGCACTGACTGGAGATCGCCTGTGTAGCGTGTTCTTGCTCGGTGCTGCTGTCGTTGGTTGGCATAAGCGTGCACTCATTCCTGCCCAGGCACCGCAACCGCCTGATGGTTCTGTTCGACGACTGCTGTCTGAGTGGCTGCTACATTGCTATTGGGATCCTCGCTAACTGTTTTGGTGGCTGCCGCTTCGCCGCCAGCTGAGGACGTGGGCGGCGGCTGGAAGGCCGGACGCTGCACAAACATGTTGTCGATAATGTGGTCAATGTTGTCGCCACTGCCGCTGGACGCATCATCTTTGAACGCGTTGCGCGTCTTGTGCTTCTCGGAAGGTGGCAGTATGGGAATCGCATTGGTGGGTCGACGCTGTGGCAGTGCAGCGGGTCGGGTGGTGGTCTGTACCGGCGGCACAAAGTATGTGGTGCCACCGACGGTGTTGTAGTTTTGGTGAAAGTTCATGGACGGCGGCCCCTGTCCAGGCTGTGCCGCTGGCTGTGTAGCCTGAGGTGCGGCCTGTGGCTGCTGTGTGGCTGCCGACTGTGCCTGGGCGTAGGCCACAGCCGCTGGTGTGGGTGGCAGATAGCCGGCACCGGTTGGATTGACATAGGGCGCCTGTGGAACTGGCACCGGCACGGACACTGGCACGGGCACAGGCACCGCCACCGGCTCTCCACCGGTCACATAGTATGGAGCGCCCTGCGTCTGTGGATACGCCGTGGCTGGTGGCGCATGTTGTTTAGGCTGCGGCGCGGGCACCGCTGTTGCCGTTGCCGGTCCCAGTTGCAGCGTCTGCAGCTGCGCCTGAAGCTCCTGCTGTTGGTATGCAATCTGCATGAGCATGTGTGGATCCTGCAGCAGCAGCTGTGACTGTTGCTGCTGCTGTTGTTGTTGTTGCTGCTGTTGTTGTTGTAGCTGCAGCTGTTGCTGCAGTTGCTGCTGCTCCGCTAGATGCTGCTGCTGCTGCGTGGCCTCGTGCTGCGTGCGTCGCAAACTGGAGTAACGCTTGGGCCCATTCCGCTGCTCAGCGGGCAGCTGCTGCTGCTGTGCCAGCTGCAATTGTTGGTTCTGTGTTGCCAGCGAGTGCATCTGCACGCTGCCTACATGGCTAGGATCGTTGCGCTGCTGCACCTGCTGCAGACGCTGCGACAGATTCGATGTGATCAACGGTGCCTGAGGCTGTTTCTGCTGCTGCTGCTGTGGCGGCGGCAAATGCTTCTGTTGTTGCTGTTGCTGCTGCTGCTGTTGTTGTTGTGGCTGTGGCTGTCTCTGTTGATGTTGTTGTTGTTGTTGCTGCTGCTGCTGCTGTGGAACATCGTTGTGCTGCTGCCTGGGCGCTCCATTCGATCTACCGCCTGCCTGCAGCTGATAGTCCCGCTCCGCGCGCTGTTCCACGTAATCTCTATGCTCGCCGCGTGCATGCTGCGCGCGATTTGACTTTTGTTTGAACTCCATGGCATTTTGGCGACCTGAACCTGACCCTGAGCCGGAGCCATTGTGACCAACATTGGCTCTGCCGTAGCCGCGATGCCTGGCATCACGCTCACGTGGCTCTTGGGATTTGACGGGCAATGGGCCAGCTGAGGGCTGCTTCTCGCCGCCGCCAGCAGGCAGGCCCACAATGGTGCGACGCTCGCTAAGATTCTCCTTTTCCTCGCGCGAGCGGGATGTGCGCGGAGCACGCACTCTGTTGCTGTTGCTAGTGCTGCTGCGCTCGTTGAGTGCTGGAAAGTCTTGCGGGCGCGGAGGCTTGCGCTCCTTGTTGCTGGCCTTCAGGTAGGCCTGCTCATCCTCCCAGTTTCTTGAGTATTTGCTCGGTCCACGTCCATAACGCCGGCGTCTGCGCGCACGCGGTGCCGCATCCTCGTTGCGTATGTCATAGCCATAGGTTTGCATGAGTTCCGAACGTGATTTTGGAGCCTGCTCGTTAGCCTCGAAGCGATCGTGGGACCAGCGATCGCCACCCGAGGCGGGCTGCCATTTCTTCATGGTTTTGGAAGCCTGCGATATGGTGGGCGTTGTGCCGCCAGGCGTTGCGCCCGTGGCAATGACGCCATTGGCCACATCCGCACTAGCGGGCTCCACAATGCACTGCCCGCTGTCGCTGGCGGTATCGAGCAAAGATCGGGCGTCGCCCTCAGTCTCGGCGGTGCGGTCATCGTGCTCATAAAAAGTGCCGCGCTTGGGTATATACTGTGGATTACTACGATCCTCGTCCACCTTCTTTTGAGCCTCACTGTCGGCTGCGTTGCGGTCGTTGTTTATATTTCCGCTTACCGTTCCGCTGCCCAGCTCATCCTCGTCTTCAGTTTCGCTGCCAGCGTCATCGTTATCATTATCGTCATCGGTATCGGTTTGCTCCTCACTAGCGCTTTCATCGTCATCGTAGTCGTCAGCACCCTCCAGGTCACTGGCCGTGTCGTACTCAGAGTCATGGGGATGGGAATTGCTCGATGGCTCCTGTGTCGGCGAGGTGCCCAACTCCAGATCGATCTCCAGCTCAGCTGTGCTGCTGCCACCGCCCGCCTCGCTGATGTTTGGCGATGAGACGGGTATATCGGTCGGCGGGGCCGCTGTCAGTTTTTCTACATCGGCCATTGCAAAGGTTCTTCGATTTTTTGCTGTCACTGCAAATGTTTATCACAGAGTTTCGTGCTCAGCCCTTCGAGACACACACACGCACCAAGTTAACACGTGAATCGCAATACGTATGTCGCTGCTATGTATTTTATAATCTTGCTTTAATTAATATTCAAGATATATGCAGAAATCTCTTATTTTCACCCAGTTTTCTTCAACAACAACGCAATCAGAAAATAGAAAGTGTCTAGGGTTGACTTTGTCCTCTACGGTTGCTGCTGTCTGTAGAGTTGACAGCTGGCCGGTATTTTGCTCATTCACAATTGATAACTTTGCAGAAATAATTAAATACCATGCCACACCTAACAGAAATACTCCACACTTCACAGAGGCACAGCACTGATGATCCGATTGCCAAATGTAGTACAAATTGTCCAAAACTCGTTGAAGAACAAGTGCCTATTTTTTTCTTTTTCTGTTATTGTGCTTAAAAAATTTGTATTGAAATCTATTGAGACTGACAGAAAAGGTACATTTTATTAACATTTGGTACAAATTATGTACCAAGTCGCAACAGTGCTAAAGGTTTCAATAAGCTGAACAACACTGGAAACAGCTGTTGATGAGACAGCGTACACGAAAATCGCGATTCCGTCAGAAAAATTAATTAAAGTAGTGTTTTTATAAAAATTTAGTGCATAGCCTTTTCTACAAACAACAAATCAATATGTCCAAACTCTTGGGTGTCCCACTGAAGAAGCCGTCGGAGGTGGACGTTGTCAAGCCCCTGAACAACCTCATACAAAGCACCTACAACGGCGCCTCCGCCGAGGAGAAGGCGCAGTATGCGGAGGCAGTAAATGAATTTTCAAAGCAACGCAATACTTCTATTTGGAAGTTTTTCGAGAAGTATGAGGCATCGCTGGAAAACGTTTATGCGTAAGTCACTTCAGTACACAAATGCCATGCGAGATAAAGAATAGGGGCTTTCTATTTGAGCATTCTGCGGCGTGACTCATATCGGATGATAGTGTCAAATAGCAGTAGTTAATTAATGTCATGGTGTAATAACACTAGGTTGTGGCATGCGAGCAGACAGTTACCAGTTTTCAAGAACAAAGAAGTAGTCTTAAGTTCGTCTGCAAATGCTTTTTGTGACCACGAATGAAGAAGGTTGCGTGTATTACTTCGTAGGGTAGGGAAACCCAAAGGACATTTTGTAAACACAAACTTGCAGGTTTTAGTTACGTATTTGATTTATCCAAAATTATATCAACGAAAAAGCACAAAGGTGAACAAACAAATTTTTTTATTATTAAATATTTCAACCATCAATTTTGTTGATACTTTATCAAATTAAATTTGTTAACATGTCTTATATGTAGATCTTGGATTGTTAAACACATGGTTGGGATAGATCGCACGGTGGCGATCATAACCACAAAATGTACCTTTAAAAAAAAGCTCTCATGACACCACCTAATATAATTACACCATGATTAAAGCGCCGCATACATGCATCTACATTAAAATTTGTGTATGAGTGCGATAAAGACAGAACGAGCGTATTAGGCAGACGTAAACACAATCAGCCGGATGACGTCGTCTTTGATGGTTGGCCGCTGGCTTTGGGTTTCGTATTTATCGTTTATTATTATTCCAGCTACTACGATCAGATATGCGCGTTGGAAACAAAGATAGCTGCAAGCGAGCTGCAGATACCATTCAAGTGGAAGGATGCCTTCGACAAGGGTTCCATATTCGGTGGCAAAATCAGTCTGAGTAAGTACTGTTTTGTTTTTGTGATAAATGAAGCTGACCTATGCATATTTGCAGCGCATACCTCACTGCTGTATGAGAAGGTGTGCGTGCTGTTCAACATTGCCGCCTTGCAGAGCAGCGTGGCAGCCAGCCAGCAGCTGGATACGGATGAGGGCCTTAAGCTGGCCATTAAGCTGCTGCAGCAAAGCGCTGGCATATTCCAGTATTTAAAGGGTGCCACGCCAGCGGCGGTGCCCTCGGAACCTACGCCTGACTTGAGCCAGGACACGCTGATTGTGTTGCAGGCATTGATGGTGGCACAGGCGCAGGAGGTGTTCATACTGAAGGCGATTAAAGGTAGCTTCTTGACTTACAATACCCGCTGACCAGTGGTATATTTATGAATATCTTATATCTTATACTAATGTACTTGCCACAGACGACATGAAGGACCAGATCATAGCCAAGCTGTGCTGCCAGGGCGAGGAGTTCTATGCGGACGTGCTGCGCGCCATGCAAAAGGAGTCGGTGCGCAGTCTGTGGGAGAAGGAGTGGATACCCACAGTGGCCGGCAAGCAGGCTGGCTTCCATGCGCTGACCCAGCTATACCAAAGCTTGGTCTGTCGCTCGGCCAAGCGGATTGGCGAGGAGATTGCCCGACTGCGCAATGCGATTGAGTTGTTTAAGGCGGCTCAGTCCCGTGGTGGCAACGAGACTTATCTGGATGACTATTTTAGCCGTGCCAAGCGCAATCTGGCCGAGTCTACCAAGGACAATGAGTTCATCTACAATGAAATGATACCCGAGCTAAGTACGCTGGCTTCGCCGGGCAAGGCGCAGCTGGCCAAGCCACTGGCCATGGCAGCGCCCATGGCAAGTAACTTTAAGGATATCTTTACCAATCTGGTGCCCGTGGAGCTACATCGCGCGCTCACCGCGTCCGATATGCGCAAGAACGAGATTGTCAATGCGGAAATCATGAAGCTGCGCGAGTCCACCCAAACTCTCAACGCCGTCCTGGCCAGTCTGAATCTGCCCGCTGCCGTGGAGACGACAGATGGCAACAGTGGGCTACCGCCTTCGCTTCGCGAGAAGGCAAATGAGGTGCGTGAGAAGGGCGGCATTGAAAACATACAGACGATGCTCAAGGACTTGCCCGAGCTGCTTAATCGCAATCGCGAGATACTCGACGAAACGGAGCGGATGTTGGACGAGGAGCGCGACTCAGATAATCAACTGCGCGCACAGCTTAAGGAGCGCTGGACACGCATCAGCTCGGATAAGTTGACCGAAATGTTTCGCACAAATGCCAAGAAATATCGCGAGGTCATTACAAATGCCATCGATGTCGACAAGGTGGTGCGCCAGAAGTTCGAGGCGAACCAGAAGGGCATTGAGCTGCTCTCACTGCCCCCGGAGCAAATACATCAATCGTTGCCTTCGGCCAGCGGCAGCGTGGATCCCAACTGCTCGAGCGTGCAACGCCTGAAGCACCTCATGGAGGCCGTCGAGACAATCAAGGCCGAGCGCGATGCTGTCGAATTGGAGCTGAAGTCGGCTACGTTCAACATGAAGGATGAGTTTCTGCTTGCATTGCAAAAGGATGGTGCCATCGATGAGCCCGCCTTATCCTTGGCGCGCATTGGCCAGACACTGAATCCCTTGCAGGCCCAGGTCAAGGAGAGTGTGGAGCGGCAGCAAACGCTGGTCGCGGACATTCAAAATGCGCACGGCGCCTTTGTCTCCGAGACGGGCAACTGCGGCAGCTCGCGAGACAAACTGTACAAGGAGCTGGCCACCGCCTATGACAGCTACGTTGAGCTCTCGGGCAATCTGCAGGAGGGCACTAAGTTCTACAACGACCTTACCGAACTGTTGGTCGTCTTCCAGAACAAGATCAGTGATTTTGTGTTTGCACGCAAAACCGAAAAGGAGGAGCTGCTCAAGGATCTGACCACGGAGTCGAGTCGCCAGGCACCTCCGGCTACACCGACTTTGCCATCCCACTATGCATCCACTTCCGGCAGTGGCAGCGGTTCGTATAGATTGCCTCATCTCCGGAATCTTTGTTTAACTCACTGAACTAATATTGTATCTTTAGATATACCCGCTGGAGCTCCAGCCGCACCAGCAGCCAATGTGCCCTACCCAGCCCAGGTGCACATGCCGGTTCCATATGGCGCCGTGCCGAACATGCCGTACCCCTCATATATACCAGCCCCTATGCCCCAGAGCTTCAACCCTTACGCCACGTTGCCATATCCAGGCAGTGAGTATAGCTTTGTGGTTTTATGACAAGACATTAGTTTCCTCAATAGCATTATCATTATACTATCTCTCTTTTCAATCAATAATGCAATGGGAACGCTAATGTCATGTCATATATAATTTAACTTAAACAATTTCTAATTGATGAACACACATTTGCAGCCTATCAATTCGGAGGATTCCCGCAGGGACCCGCACCTGGCAACTATGGCACCTATCCCGGCAGCTATGCTCATCAACAGGGCGGCTATCCCAACCAGAAGCCACCCGGCTGGTAAACACCTCCTGATCCTGTTGTCTGTCACCAATCCATTATCTCGCACTGTGTTTAGCCAGCGGCTCAATTGCATATTATGTTACCCGTGAATCTAGCTTCTATGGAAACCGAATGGTAATGGCATTTAATGCGCCCCCTTTCTGGTTTCGTTTTTAATTGTATCATACAAAAGTTACATTGATTATTGGATTATAATCTCATATGCGTATCACAATAAACGTTCCGTCTTAGCGCTATAAACCCTCAGTCTGGCCCAATCGGCGAAAGAACTCCCGTTTAATGGACGCAATGCATCGCGGTGCGCACATGCTGTTTATCAGCAGCTCCAGGGTGGAGCTGATTATGCTGTCTTCTTTGTTCTGGCTTGACTTGGTTGATCCAGAGGCTTCAGATGTGAGATGACGCTTGGAATTGTTTGTCAGGAACAGCGTGTATGCCTCCTTGGACATCACATCCAATGCGAGCACGCGCGTCTCCACGCTTCTCAGGAGCCGGGCTACATCGCTTTGGCTCAGGTAATCGGTGTCCCACAGCTGGCGCTCGCTGCCGGCGCTCTGATTAGACACGGCCAGCTCGAACTGACTGAAAAGTGAGCTGGCTGTTTCGGCAATCTCGTCCAGCTGATTGGGATTCAGCAGATATTGCTTTAGTTGTTCACTCTCACCTTTGACAAAGCTCTCGACTACGTGCTTAACTATCAGCTCGTCCAGTGTTAGATCAATGTCTGTCTTAAGCGGTACCCAATAGTTGACGCTCAGCGAAGTATCTACCGCCTCCACGTAGTGCCACCAATGACGTGGCACAATAAGCACATCTCCGGGATGGAGCAGGCAGTGGTGGGCCTGTGCCTGGAACTTTTCATAGTGGCTGAGCTTGTCGGGCGCGGGTGCATAAAAGTTTTCTAGGCAGTAAACACTTGATTCCTCGTAAGGGATGCGTGTGCTCTGCAGCGGCGTTTCGGGCGGAAATAGCAGCCAGGATTTGCTGCCGTATGCCTGCACCACAATGTTCACACCATAGGTATCATAGTGACATGGAGTATTGGCGTACTTTGAGCCCAGCCACAAGCTGTAGTCATTCTGATGATCCTCAAATCCAAAGCATTTAAAATTAATACCCGTCAAGCAGCTATCCGGCAGCTCGCTGGCACGCTTGTACTGATAAGCCACCCACTCAGACTGCGCCCCTTCATCATTGACTCTGTACGTGTGATCCTGCACAAATTGCTGCATTGTCATGCTGATCCGGGTTCTTTTGCGTTCCCATTGCGGCGAAGCGCAGTCCGCGACTCCCATGCTCTCGAACACCGGCAAGCCAGAGGAATCGGCATCCTTGTCGTAGCGTGCGCACCAGTCCTGCAGAGAGTCGTCGAAGCATTCCCAGCGTATGGGAAAGTCCTTAAGAACCAGTGGCACGTGTGTGTTTAAGATAATGTCACGCAGCTTGGAGCTCAAATTGAAGGCCATATGGCAAATGACTATGGTTTGACTTTAGGCTAACAAACTTTACTTTTCCAGTTATTTCAACTTTCAAAATGTTTTTCTATTGTAAATATTTTGGCAAATTTCCCGGCTTAAAAATCAGCTGTGTAAATGCGTTGTCGATAAGAATCGATAATCGAATGGCATTGTTATCGCCAGCGAAAATGTGGCAGCTCTGATTTCTTAGCATTTGTAAATAGATGGCGCCACCAATATCCGTTAGATTTGAATTTAACTTTAAGCTTTGAAATGAAATGAAAATAAATAATTAGATCAAGGATGTGGTACATTCTTCTAACACTGTGATATTAATAAGTTAAATATGAACTCTCTCATACTCAGTCTACTCTTTCTATTCACCAGAGTCGTCAAAAGGAAGAAGCTTAAAATATTGCCTCCCCATTGCTGAAATTCTACTAATAAATTAACAAGTAAATAATCACACTGGAAAGTTATGTAAATATAATTAAGTAAAATGTTATATTAATTATTGCGCATTTCAGAATTACATAATTGCAATCAAGATTGCGTGAAAAACGAGTTCTGCAGATCAAGTTGTAGTCACCGAGGCCTTGCACGCAAACTAAAGCCGCCCGTTACTGATTGCTCTTGTTGTTGTTGTTGCTGCTGTTGCAATTCTTGTTGCTGTTGTTGTTGTTGTTACCGCATATCATAGTCATGGTTCTTAGGACTTGGTCTAAGCAACACTTTGAGATAATTATTTTGATATGACAGGCGGAAATGGAATGGCGTTAACAAGTTGCAATTTCTGGCAGCGGCCAGTGTTGATATCAAGAAGCTTTTGGTTTTATTTAGTTAATTCCATGGCACATTTATCCCAATGAATGTTATCTGATTACCATGTGGCATGTGATTCCTAAAAATATGCATAACTGTAGTCACAAAAGATGAATTTAAGATGGCCATAAAAAATCAATGCAGCATTGGAACCTTGTAAAATGCGCCGCCCAGTCGGCTTTCAGTAAGCTCAAAAGTTGACGGCATTTGTCATAAATGTGATTTATGTTTCATTCTCTGGCTTTTTGCCTGCGAAACTACAAGTCATTAAATCTACTTAAGATGGGCACTCGATGCGCCAGCTACAGATACAAATACAGATACAGACACTCGTACTCAGAATCTCTTTACTCACACTTACGCATGGAGGCACGGGTGGAAAGTTCAATGTACGTGAGTCAGCTGCGAAGGAAAAGCATAAGCCAATCCAAGAAAACAATTATGCGGCAGAGTCGCCAAAAAAAAGCGGCATAAAAGAAAAAAAAAATTAACAACATTATTTATGCGCCAGTTTGGAGGTGCGCCGTCGTTTTTATTTTGGTTTGTCGTTTGCAAGCGTATCATTATGATTATTATTATTATTCTTATTATTGTTACTTATTACTCGTACATGCCGTCGCAGACTTACTTATAAGCAAACGTATCTGTATCTACAGCTCAAGCTTTTTATCTGCGAAATGAGATATTGCGCATGCGCGCACTCGCTCGCCTCATTTCCGTTTCCAGGCGACTGCCTCTTAATGCGCAGATCTAGCTCAGGGCTTAAGCAGAACACTCCCCGGCTTATAGTACGAGTACAAGCACCAGGCACCAGTATAATTAGCAAAAATTCTTAACAAATATTGCGAACGTTACGCTGTCAAATTTAATGTTTTACTCTCTGGCGCCATCCATTTATTCTTTCAGATACTGTATCTGTATCTCAAGCTGCTGTCATTTCTTTGTGTGGCTTGCTGATTGCCTGTCAATAAGATTCAGGTAGCAAATGATATGCTACTTAACACTCTTACCCCAAACATGCCCAGTAAAAGTGTTTTCTTTTTAAATCAGTCATCATATTTATTTGTCAAAACAAATTCGTACATTCACTTAAACATACGAATAGCTGATATTTTATATAATTTCGTATTGATTGAAAGTCGCTGTCGACAAATCCACGAACTATACATATTATTGTATTTAGTATTTTAAGTTTTATAAAAATACATGTTCACATTTCACTCTCCTCGTTATATTTTAGAAATTGGACGGAAGTTCTTGAAACGAAAGCAGTCCCCACAAGACTGGAACTTTAACTCGCAGTTAGTTATTGATATTTAATAGTTAGTATACGAGTGGTACAAACATAAATAAAATATGTTATTAATAGATGCCCACACCACAGTCTTATAGATGCATGCCTAGATCTATTGGTATACAGTAGATACAAATAAAGAGTTTAATACACTTATGATATGATATTCTGATAGAACTGCGGCTTTGTCTGATGTTCCTTGATGACATAGAAGCCCTTGGGCTTGCCATTGCCCGCAAAGTACTTGTGGAAACTTTGCTTGTTGACCGCCTGTGCGGGTGCATAGTACGTGGGGGATTTTTGCTTGAGGGATTTCTTATACTTGGATTTGCCGCTGCCCGTGGTAAAAGACTTCTCGATGGTGTCATTCTCCCAGGGCTTGCGCCACGTGGGTATATTCTCAATATCCAGCAGACGATTGCGATCCTCCGCTGAAACATGTGCAAAATGTGGTTTCTTCTGCAACGCCTGCTTTAGGACTGGCAAATTCCAATGATAGATACGTCCCGGCCGTCCATTCGAGCTAAACGGAAACGATACCTGCAATGCGTTATGTATATTGATTAGGCTGGTTGTGGATTCACTTTTATATTTATTCATATTCCTGTCAAATTGAATGTTACTTGACAGTTCAATTTGACCTGAAGTTAAATTACATTTCGATTTCTCGATAAGTTCGCAATCATGTATCGAAGAGTGGGTAGATCGATAAATTGCTCGAATTCATATTAAACTGTCAATCACAAGATGGCATCACTGAAATTCTAATTTGTTGTTGTTGGGACTAACAGTTACATTACTATGAGCATTGGCCGTATCTAAGGCTATATAGGCGCCCCATAAATTAGTCAACAAGTGTCTGGTAACAAATTGCATTTTTAATTAAAGCAACCCGCGTTGCTTAATGGCCATGGCTTGCATATTCATTTACAGCTGGAGCCGTGAGAGCGTAATAATTCTTATGCTTGCCGCATCCTACAACATTGACATTGACACACAACAACAACAACAACAGCAACAACAATTGCATTTGCCGTGCGTATATAAATAGCTGAGACTGTGCAGAGCCTGTCACGGCCACTGCCACTGGCCACAGTGTCTGGAAGCTGTGCCGAAGCTGGTAAGTCGGTCGCCAGTTGCCCGGTCCATGTTCCCAGCTATATTTGTTGTACGTATATGTAAGTATTTGTATATGGGTGAGCCATGACTGCAACCAGTGTTGCCAGTTTCTATTTTTTCCGTCAAATCTGGCTTTTTAACAGCGCAAAACGGGAGCTCTGAAATTCAATTATATGACTTCAGTTTCGTTTTACGAAAAGTATGTATATGCAGTAAGTAAGTATATGCCCAAATGTAAAGTTGGTGTGATTATCTAGAAGTATGTATGTATATAACCCTATATGGCTGCCAAACTTTAGAAATTCTGATTGCCAGGACAAAGTTGCAGAAGCATTAATAATCACTAAGTGTGACTTCAAAGCTCGAAATCTAAATAGTCAAGAGTGCTAGCTCGTAATATTGAACAGCAATTTAAATAAACAACATCGACATATTTTAGATAACGATATTTTGTACTTAAAAATATTTATAACATTTTTAAAAAAAATTATTTTGTTTTTACTATTTCAGGAGTGAATACTTTTGGTTTATTAAAACAACTTTGGTTTAAATTCTTCAGACAATAAATATGGCAGCTGTTGCAAATGATAACACAGAATAATTTTAGTATGTACTTCAAAAGAATCAAAACTTTTTTCGCTAGCTTTTTTATCTACAGCTAGTAATTTTTTGTGATTTTTGAAATCTGGCAGCGCTGGCGGCCACAGTCGGCAAATGTATTGGCCCAAATGGGTAATCCATTTTCTGCTGTTTGTCTTTGTGCCTGTGTATGTGTATGTGCTGTGCGTGTGTTTATTTTTTGCAATTTGTTTTGTGCACATGCGCGCGCGATGTTTATCGTCAGTTGGGCAGAACAGAACAGAACCGAGCAGGCCAAAACAGACCAGGCCAGGCCGGGCCGGGCCGGGCAGGAGATACCAATATTAGAGCCAGTTCTTAACATTGTTGCTGCCTTTGCTGTGGCTTTGGTGTAACCTAATGGAATCCCGTTTACCTTTTTCCCGTTAGATTTCAACGCCGACGCCTCAGTCGCCTCGGTTGCCCCAGTCGCAATCTTTTGTGCGTTGTCGTGGATACTGTTGCTCCTTGGATGCTGTTGCTGCGGGTGCGACTGCGACTGCGACTTTGCCTCAGCATCCAGCGCATTCCTCGCGCTATTGGGACTTGTGTAGTAGTGCAGATTTGGCGGCAGCTTGATGATGAACATGTGTGAATCATCCCGCGATGCGTGACGTCGTGACTCAACCGCCAAGCGTTTCCGGTTATGGCTGTTGGGCGCCTTCACCTTCATGAAACCCATTTTGCTGCAAGTGCAGCAGAAGAGCGAAACAAAGAGAAGTTAAGAGGGGGAGAGACGAGAGATAAGAATAAGTCAAAAGTTAGTTGAGTTGTGCAGTTGGCAGTTCAGATGAGCGAACTAGTTCAGTCACTATATTTTATTAAATGAACGAGTCGGTCAAGCAGTTTGTTCTACTTGATTCCTTTGTTCGCTTCAGTCCAGTTCTCAATGGTTTTGTTTATTTTCAGGACATTTTCGAATGTTGTATTTAAATATAATTTTCATACCAACAATGTTAAGTAACAATAAAAGAGGAATTTAATTTGAATATGCTTTGCAGTAACTGATTATTTAAACATTCCACGAACCAAAACAATAAAGAACGAACCCATTTAAAAAACGTGTTGGCTCATTTGTTTTGTCCCCTTCGAGTCAGTTCTCGTTCGTTCCGTTTATTTGATTGACAACTAGGTGAACATACATACATGAACTTTCTTCGTTAATTTTTTGGCTTCCCCACAAACAAAAAACTTAACGAAGAATATTCACGCAGGGCTTCATCCAGTCTAAAGTTTGTTCGTAAACTTTACTGACTCGTTGAAACGAACTTGTTTTGAACAGTTCGACCCACCTCTAATGGTTAGTTCTCTGTCGAGTAGGGGACAAGGGGCGGGACACGCTGTCTGGCAAGTTCTAAACGTTTACCATGAATATTTCATAATATAATTTATGGCCGCCCAGACATGCCAACAACACAGACGTGCAACAGTTTTGCTGTTGTGCTTGTTCTTTAGCACTAGACACGTTGCATTAATTAAGCCCAAAATAAGAGTTGCACCCCCGTGCCTCTGGCCCTGTCCCTGCCACCTGCCACCTGCCCTTGCTTATGCCCCCGCACCATGCACTCTACCATTCGATACTCACTTCAGGAGCTTCTTGTTGAGTCCGTGTGCGCCTCTTGGCAGTTGCTGTTGTTGCTTTGCGCCTGGCAAAGGAGCAGCCACTCCCCGCTGCTGATGGTGCTGTTGGTATTTGTCCTGCCTTTTGATTTTGTACATGTGCGTGGCATCCTTGGAAGTCGCTGCCGCTGGCATTGCCAATGACTTTGGTGAGGAGCTGCTGCCACTGCCATTCCCGCCGCCGCCGCTGCTGCTGCTGCTGGTGCTGCTGCCCTGAGCCAGTGCAGCGACACAAACGAAGCAGCACAAACTGCAAAACGAAATAACTTTTATGGTCTGTCTTTTTATATGCCAGTATTTTTTGATTTTATATGCGAAATTCTATAAGGGATTAAGCCGCCTGCCGTTGAAACTCCAGGGTACAGGTTCAGGGTCAATCAAGCGGCAGGCTTCAGTTGCCGTTGTTGCTGCCGTTGCCGTTGCCGTTCCCGCTGCCGTTGGCCCTGTAATCCAAGTCAAGAGCCAACTGAATGCATTTTGAGCTAAATTTAAGATGCGGCCAAACCTTTGAAATTGTAAACCAGCCGACCACTGGCCCTGGGAGCACATTATGCACAAAGTTCTATTCCAATAATAAGGAAGAAAGCGCAAAGCAAGCGGCTAAAAATGCAAATGAGCACGTACACACATACAAGTAGATTACAGTGTAATGTATGCGAAGAAAATAAGAAAATTTGAAAAAATAAGAAAAGCGGTCATAGACGAAAGTCACATGCGCTCCGGTTTAGTGGAAACTAGAGTTGGCCGCTTGCTGAGTTTTTCTCCACACGACACGAACCACAAACGGCAAACGTTTACAAATTTAATTATAGGAGCTTCTTTTTTTTAAATGAATAAATCAATTTATGTTTCCAATTTCCTCACAGTGAAGCCGCATCCTCAGTCTGTGCTCACATAGAGAACAAACATTTTACCTTTCTACAACCAACAACATAAAAACCATAAAAACAACAATATTTTCCACCTACCATGTAAACTACACATGGAAAATAAAAGCAATTTATATTTATTTTGTGATTCTAAAGTTTTTCAATATCTCTTTTGTCCTTAAGTCTTAAGTATTTCACCTGAATTATCACGCAAAAGTCTCCTTTAGTTGCTTAGCCCTGTCTAAGATCTATGCATTGTCAGTTAAGCATAAATGTACGACTCTGATCTGATCTCTGATCTCTAATGAAACTAATTATCGCATTGTCGTTAAAGGGGAGATTTTCCGATTTCCAGAACACCAATTCTTGCGATTTAAAAAGTAAATCACAACAATGCTCTGCTCCGCACCGCTGATTCCAAAGAACTCGTCTCGGAATAAAAAACGACACACGCCCAACTCTTGTAAAGCTAATGATGACACATGAGTGTGAAGGAATTCCACTTATAAGCAGCACACTCATTGGGTTTTATGCCAATCTAACGGGCTGACAAACTGCTCCAGAAAATCATTAGGCTGTGCCAATCGATATCACTCAGCGGAAAGTTATTGACCGACTAAGCAGTTGGCAATATCCAGGCCTAGCAGCTAGAGCCACAAATTCTACTGGACATATACATACGTACATACATCCATATGTATGCATGTTTATTGGCTAAGTTTTATGCATCAAATGTAACCGAAGGCGACCACAACGGAACGACGTGCCTGGCATTTGGCAGTGGGTCCCAAGACAAGACTCAGCCTCAAGTCTCACACATAATGCATGTAACATTTTATGCGAAAAAAGTGATGAAATGTTGTCAGACGTGCCGAAGATTGAGTACCCTTCAATTCCACCTGTTGCAGACGAGTTCCCATATCAAAATTGTGGGAGATAAATCGTACTATTTAGGTATTTGATGATTTACATACATCATTTTTTATTTTTGGGCTCAGATTACGAGTTAGATTATGATAAAATTTGATTAGATAATAGTTAAGATAAGGTATTAAAATAATTCTAACTTTGGTGTTTTTAACTAAATAGTAGTTTGGTGGGTTCTGTAAAACAGTTTGTCTTTCCCCCCCGAAAAAAACTCATTTAGTTTAGATTTCTTTGATTATTACACTTTTGTAGTGCTTTGAGCGTTATATATATCGTTTTTCATTACAAAAATCTTATTTCGATTATTCGAAGTATGTCGAAACATGTTGACTTGCTCAGTTAAGGAGCAATCTTTTTTGTTCACCCCAGTCTTGAAGAACTGAACTCTGAGCTTAATATGCGATCAATGCCTGACATATCGTGTGACTAAGTTATAATACCCTCGCCAAGGGTGTATTAAGTACTTTGATGGAAGCTGGTATAAATTGTGATTCAAGACTTGAACCAATGCGCCCCCCAGGCGGGATTAGAGGCTGCCGCAGCCGCTGATGGATGTCTGAGTAGAGGCAGGAGCAAGTCGAAGGCGAAGTCGTTGACTCCCAGGCTGGGCCAATGATGTGGCGCATATGCAGCGCCAAGGCAGTGCTGCTTGCAGCCAAATCAAAAAGCATTTCAATCGACACGTATTTAGCACTGACCACCAATTGTGGCTACCTCAGGCTGTGGCAGTTGCACATGCAGCTCTACTCAGTTTCGGTTCGCTTCGAATTGATAAATTGCAAAATAATCGAATGCAGCTCGTTTTTGTGTGCCTCATCCTGGGCCAGTAGACAGTTGTGGCATATGTGCCATTTTTTGAATTATTAATGAATCCAACACAAAGGAGCCCGCTGCAACAACGACGGCAACAACAGCGGCAACAACAACAACAACAACGACCAAAACAACCAACAAAAACACAAAGTTTGCGTGTTTGTGGAGACAAATTCAAAGGGCCTGCGTGTCAATATTGAACAGATTTTGTGCCCAGACGCAGACACAACTCACAGATTGGCTTTTTTTTATATTTCAGACACAACGAAAAACAAAATTAATAAATAAATACAGTCCACGATCTCTACAACGAATGTTTTTCCATACAGACTTAGAAATACTTCTCTGTTTAAATTGATATGTGCTTTAATCTTTTTATACCCTAGCAGAGGGTATTATAACTTTGTCTCGAAATGTGGAATGTACTGAAGGAGACGTTTCCGACCCAACAAAGTATATATATTCTGAATCAGCATGTCCGTCTGTTTCTATGCGAAGTCTCTCAGTTTTAAAGCTATCGTCATGAAACTTGGCACAAACCCTTCTTTTTGCTGCAGGCAGTACATCTGTCGGAACCGTCCGGATCGGAGCACTATAACATATAGCTGCTATAGGAATGATCGGTCGACAGCTATGTTTTTGTATGAAAAACTTTTTTGTGTTTAAAAAGATGTCAGCACCAAACTCACCCAAACCGAGTCTAGAGAGTTTATGCAATCTGACAAAATTTGGTCAAAATCTGACATCGCTGTATCAAACTTTGTGGTTATACAAATATTTCATCCATTTATACTTCAATTAGTTACCTTTAATTTGATCAAAATCGGACCACATGGCTCCCAAAGGAGCATTCAGAGAAAATTTAAGTTTTGTATAAAAATTAATTCCTGCTTCGGTACTCCGAAGATAGCTGTTCCTTCTTGTTTTTAATTTTTTGTCTGTTGTAAAACTTCGTTTTCATAACATATTTAACATACTCAATTTCTCCTTTTATTTTTTTCCCCCTTTCAGAAAAAACCCTAGCGTATTTCTACCTTTCTGGAAGACAGTTCTAAATGGAAGGAGCACAAACAAGCTTAGCCACCATAATTAGCGTTTTTACTTGAATGCTTGTTAACTTTTTTCGAAAACAATTTCTTCAAAAATTTTGCATGAAAAATTGTCTCTGCGGACTCAGTATTCCAGCCAAGTGGAATGTTTTTAGAATCTAAGATTCCCTTAAAAAACAGTTCAATAAGTTGTATAATCTGAGTTATGTTATGTTTTGGATATCGGAATATCAAGTCTTCCTTGCGAATAAATTGAAGTAACAAGTTTTTCTATAACTTTCTAGTCTGTAATATAGAGTTGGACTCTACACGTGTATATAACATTTATTTTTTATATTTTTTGCTATTATATATTATATATTGTCCAAATTGAAGGTTGTGTTCTTGCCATGTACTCGATAGATTTGAAGTCCTTGCTGCAGATGTCCAAATCCGCTGAGGACACAAGTGTACGCTACAAGCGCATACATTTTGGAAAGCTAAGGTGAGAAGTGCCAAGAATTGGCTTAACACAATTGACAAAGCCTCAACCCACACACAGCTATAGGATTTGCTATCGTCTAAATGACAGCCACTTGACCATACGGCAGGTGAAACGTGTAGGGATTAGAAGGAGACGAACAGCAGCACGCTCCAGGCGCCTGAAGCGCCACCGACGACAACTACAGAAGCCAAGTACTACCAGCATCATCTCTTTCAACGACTGCAGTAGCCAGACTGTTGCGTTGGAGCTACCAGCTCCTAAGGTGATGGATGTGGCAAGTCAGACGCCGCAGCTGGTGCATAGTCATGCCAGCGTGGACACCACTGATTTGAGCATGAAGATTGACCGTGATCAGCAGACTTTGAAAGTGTACTTACTTCCAGCTAGCTGTCAGACAAAGCGCCAGCACTTGGAGCAACGCTCCACCCAAGTGGAGGTGAGCAACAATTCAAAGTTTACGCAAACAAATTCGGTGGTGGTCCACTCCAAGGTGGGCAGCACACAGACTGCGGAAGTGGTGCAAAAGCGGCAAAGTTATGCACAGACGACCCTGGCACAGGACGAACAAGAGCTCCTTACGCCATACGCGAATGTATTGAACTTTTTGGCAAACACTCTGCGCATACAGGGCCAGGTCCTTCACAGTGGAATGCAAGCCATTGCTTATACAGCTGACTTAAAGGAGCAGGAACTTCTGTGTAATCACCTGAGGGAACAAGCGATTTTGAAGGCGCAGAGGAACTCGAAGCTATTGAAGATGTGGCAACTGCATGCCCAAAGGTTGGAACAAAACTTAAGCGCAATTTCGATCTCTCATGTTCATGGTAACTGTATCTGCCTGGAAAAGAGCATAATATTACCATGAACATGAGAAAATGTAACACAAATTAACTAACGAGAAATCAGAACTATTCAAGTTTCCATTTTCAGCAAAATTTGAAGCCATTGAATTGAATACCATTTCAATGGGAACTGAATTCAATTCTAGATCAAAGGCAAGCAAAATTTTGCTGAAAGAGGAAACCGGAAAAGGTCTGTATATGGCTGCATGGGTGCACTAAAAACTTGGGAATATGAGCAAACGGTCTTTAATGCCACATCTCTGCCTGCCTTTTCCAGAGTTAGAAAGCGTTGCTGGCAGCGCTACAGGCTGCACATGCAACTTAGCAAGTCGAAGCCCAAAAGAAAGACAAAGCCAATGCTTGGACCAAGCCAGACACCGACACAGACACAGATACAGACAGAGACCGAGACACAGACGGAGGCCACTCCCACAGAGTAGGTGTTCAAACAGTCATCAATAGAAAAGGTCCTGATACACACTCCTTCCCTCCCACAGCTATAAGTACACGCAAACGGATGAGCTGGAAACGAGAGTTACCAGCATGGTGGCTGCCACGCAAACAGACAGGTTAAAAGGATTCCAAGGATTCCTCTCGAAACTTACCAAAGCCACCGCCAGGTAGTTGTTTTTATAGTTAATGTTCTTTTAGCACTCATATTGTTAAAAACAATAAACGATTTTCTTGTTGGCACTGAATTGAATAACTTTTGTATGCTTAGTGCATCATTTGGTGGCGCCAAAGTTGCAACCGCTGTGGCACAGGCATTTAGCGTCTACAGTTGAATCACAACAACGAATCTGAGTCTGTGAATCAGTGAATCGTTGAATCGCTGAATTGAATACTCTTTGAATACTTTGCAATCCGCAGACACGTCCGCACGCGATAAAATCTCGCCAAAGACTGAATGGGGAATGGCCCCGGTCTGTGCCAAGTGGCCATCGTTTTGGTTTCGGTTTGGCTTTGGCTCTGGCTCTGGCTTTGGTTCTGGGCCTGCTTTGGGTTTGGGTTTGGTTCTTGGGGTTCGGCATCGGCAACGGCAGCGGCAGCGGCAGCGGCTTCGACTTCGGTTTTTTGTTTACGTCGCGTCGCATCGCGTCGTTCGCTCGGTTGTTGTTATACCCTGCATCCATTCAAAATGGGTATATTGAAGTTATGCAAATGTATGTAACAGTCAGATTAAACATCTGCAACCATATGAGATATATACTATGTTGTTTATTGCCTGCTCGAATTGGAAATTGCGCAATACAATATCAAGAAAGATCAAAGAAACAGTCATTGCCCATATTGATTTACTCCATTTAACAATATGTTGAGAAATGCGAGGAAACAATATCATAGTATTTTAGACACCCTTTGTAATATTAATTCAAATATATATTGTATAAGCCATTAATTCAGAGATAGTTTTCAACCGTATACAAATTTAATAAGATAAAATAGCCAAAAAATATTCGATGGCTGATGCACTGATCGGTTCATATGTGAAATATCAAGGCTATATCTAAAAAATAATAGTCCTCATAAATCGTTTTTTATCGATTTTCGGGAAGTTGAGGGGGCTTAACCAACATTTAAAATAAACTTGACCCTCGGTCGTCATACATGAGCCTACATTCCAAATTTAATGACATTAGCTCATATGGTTTTGGAGTTCCTTGCGGAGCAGAGGGCAGCATCACGATAGACGCTGTACAGGGTATCTTGTAGCCGACTACCATTCACTACAGAATACTTACTTGTTGTTGCTGTGTCGTCGGTATGCAAAAAGCCAACAAACAACAATAAGAAAGTCACGCTTAACGACTTGGCCAGTGCTCCTCGCCTCACCATGGTCTAGGCCGGACACTGGACTCCAATAGAAAATAAACAACATACAAGTGCGGTGCGGTGGTGCAGCGGTGTGCTGCAGAGTTGTGGCATACAAAAGCATAAAGCATGGCTGCCGAAAAGGCGTCTGTTTTTTTCTCGGGCGGGGTGTGAACCTGAGACAACTTTGTGCTACAGCCTAAGGAGCTGGGGCTGACTCCTGCGCCTGCTGCTGTTGCTGCGCCTGCTGTTGCAGCCACGCTTGCCACTCACTTGGCCGCTGATTGATTGTTATCCCGAAAGGGGGGCGCCCCGCCCCTAAAAAAGGGTTGCACTTTAATTGAGATTTATTTATGGCCTGGCCAAAGCCAAAGACAAAGAGCGCTTCATAATAATGAGGCAAGCACTGGACCTAGCAATATTTGGACAGCGGCAACAGCCAGGCAATTGAAAACTCCAATTGTGTTGCCATTGTGGTTGTTCTTACTGTTGTTGCTGTTCTTGTTGTTGCTGTGGTTGCTGTTGTTCTGTGGTGGCAGGCTCTGCCACTTCAGCAGCGCCACAAAGCATCGGGCAACGGTTTCGATTTGGATTTGGGTTTGGGTTGAAAATTGGGCGGTTATTCGCCAGCCTCGTTATTGTCAAATTGTTGACCATGTGCTGCATGCGGTTGTGGTCAGGGACGTGGCTGCAGTGCCACAGGGGACTCAGCTGCCACCTCCTCCTCCGCGTGGCTTTAATTTTAAATCTTTTTTGAACATTAATAAATAAATGTTGAGTGCCAAACATTTTAAGAGCATGGGGGTGAATTTTAAAAATGAACAAGTTTGGTGGTATTAAAAAGGATGTATATATGTATGAGTATATTAAAAAGTATTTATTTATTTATAAATGTGAAGGTTAACAATAGAATTCTTAACCTACAGAAAACTATGGAGCACTAGCTGTCAGGGCTATCGATTCGTTTAAAAACATTATGCTCGTATATATAATTTGGATTGAATTAAAAAAGCAATTAAGATATTTGCATATACTCGGGGGCGGGTATCAATCATCAATATTGTGATTTAAAAGCTTAAAAAAAATATAATTTTTTAATTAAAAACTAATAGTTCATGGCAAGATCTTATCTCCCCTTACCGAGATCCTGAATACGCCCTTGTTTGTGGACATGTTGGCACAACAATCGAACGAGCTGCTGTGTGTGTGTGGCGTGTGTGTGGCATGTGTATGGGTGGGTGCCGCTATGAGCTGACTTTGACACGACAACAGTCTGTTTGGTGGCCTGGAATGCACTACAGTTGCATTGCAAATTGATTTGAGTTGGACCTGGCCCAGGCCAGTGCTAAGGTTAAGTGGCATGTTGGCATGTTGGCCACTCCACGAGTACTCTCTAGACAATTTGGAGCAGCAATCAAATTGCTTTGGCCTGCGCTTTAAACACGAGCCACTGCGCCAAGAACCAGACCCAGACGAGGCCATGTCCAGGCCCGTTCGCGCTAGTTATGCTCAATTATACGAGTACATTGCAAATTTCATAGCGTACCTTATTGCTAAATCTGTTCAAAACTTTCACTTTGCTGCCGCTGAACAATGGCGCAGACATGAAAAATAAAAGAAAATGGCGCAGACAACGCACAAGAGACCACAAAAATAAACAACTGAAAAATGGTCCTTTGCTTCCTTCCGGTCCACCGCAGTATGATTGAGTTGACAGTCCTCGAAAAAAATGGAGAAAATGCATTCAGAATAAAGAGTCCCATAAAAAGAGAAAACAAAATGCCCATTTTGTTAGTTTTCTAAAAGGAATGTCATGCCTTGTCATTAACAACTACCCATAAACAAGACATAAGTAAGAACATATATATTCCAAATGCCGAAGATTAAATACACTTGCAGATATATAAATATTATAATTCGTTTTAAAGACACATCTTTGTATTCATGCATTGTATTTATTGTTGGACTAATCTTTTCAAAAGATATTCAGCAGAATTGTAAGTTTTCGAAATCTATACACAGAGAGAACCAACCCGATTCGGCTAAAACCGATACGAAACTTGGACAATAACGTCTATGATCCTCAAAATACTTAAGCTGTTACCAAAAAACTTGATTTAAGTAGGTTTTTTTAACATCGAAAATCCTGATTTTAGAATATTTTTAACCTAAATCGGGTTGGGTTCTTAAGATTTAAAATAAACAAATGATTGATTTAAGTATTAGACGGGATTAACTTGATCCCGGAACGAGTTATATAAATACATATACTATAGTAAATGCTTCTCCTAGGCTTAGACCAGACTTCCAAAGCTTTGTCAAAACTTAACCGATTTTCTTGCGGAATGTTTTCTTGGTCATAATTTGTACGCTTTATTGATTTTCCATTTAAATTTGTTTTATTTGTAAAAATACATTTTTTTTTCGATATTTTATGACCATGTGAAATAAATACATTTTTTCAAAATTTTTACTCTCGAAATCTTATTTTTTTTATCAATTGCGAACTCTAATAAGCCCGTTTTAAAACATCGTTTTTAAAAATCATGCGGAAAATTTAAAAACAAATTGACTATTAAAGTTCCTAATGGAATATTTCGATCTAACCGTTTATGGGATTGGAAAATCATCTTTCAGTGCGTTACACATTTAGTGAGAAAATTGTTACACCCTCTGCTAGGGTATGAAAGGTATGCAGCATGGGATGCTGTTGCAAGTGCTGGACGTTTAGTTGCAAATTTTAACAAGAGGCTGCAAATGATTAATGTCAATAAAGCGCAAACACAGCTGAAAAATGCTAGAAGTCATCTTGAAAGTAGGAAGCGATGGTTTAGCCAGCATTTGGGTCATGAACCCGCGCGTAGTTGGCTAAACAAAATTGAGGACAGACGCGGCAAGCTGATCCTCAAGCGTCGTGTAGGAGCAATGGGTTCAATTGCTGTATGACTTGGTCAATGGGCAGGAATAGAAATGATGATGATGATGATGATTGGCTGCGCTGTCAGTCCGTGAGCCAGCAATTTTAAGGTAAAAGCTCGGGCACACCTCCACGTACAGATAATTAGCCGTGCGCTCTCTAATGAGGCATTTACACCTGTACCTGTACCTGTGTACCTGTGGCTTGGGGCAGTGACAAATGCTTTTACATGCCACTCACACGCATGTCCAGCGTTTTTGCCAGACGTTGGCATTGTGGCGCCTCATGCTGCCACGTCACCTGAGCTCGGACGCATGCGCAGCGAGTGTGACAGCCGAGTGAGATGGGAATGGGCTTTGTACGGCTGGAAAAACCTTTGGCTGGGCAAACGTCTGGAGCATGTGAATC
The DNA here is from genome assembly GCA_037075165.1 of Hirtodrosophila histrioides. NCBI lineage: Eukaryota > Metazoa > Arthropoda > Insecta > Diptera > Drosophilidae > Hirtodrosophila > Hirtodrosophila histrioides. Next base: position 2,958,629 of record JBAMCL010000390.1, on the reverse strand, counting down.
GAAGCGTGATCACAGAGACTTGTTCAGCCCGCCATTGTCAACTTGATACCAATTTGGCGCTTTCTTGGCCCCCACAAGTGGCTCGAATAGCTGAAATTCCTGGCGTATGCAATTTAGCTAACGGCAATGCTATATTTAAGCCATATTTGGCGGGATTCTGTCAAATGTTTTAAGAATGCAGCGTGTTTGATTGACGCCTGTCAATCAAGCATTTCATTAAAGTGTTGACGCATTGTCAAATTGCGTTTGGATATGAAAGCAATGCAATTAGCTAAACTGTTAAGATCTACAGTGCACATTTGTACATACATACATAATGCGTACATACATAATAAGTATGTATGTAAGTGCACTACAAACATTTGCGGCGTTGCCAGATGAATGCTGAAAGCACATTGAAGTATGACGGGGAGAAAAGACTTAGGTGATTTAGGTGGTGGCATGCAAATCAACATTTATCAACTGTTCTTTTTAGTAACAGGTATTTATGATTTGCATAATTGGGGAGAAATAATATACACTTATTGAGGATCGAAAGTTTCTGACAATAAAGTAAAATATGATTCGCAATAACAAGAAAAAGTTATATACATAAATATTTTTTTTTCATCACCATTTTTATATTATTATTATTATTTTTAGTTAGAAGTAATTTTAATGACAAATAATATTAAAAAGAAAACACACAATCCAAATCACGCACACTAAATCAGTGCAAGTCAAGAAAGTTAAACCAATTTATTTCCTGGCTCTTTTCGCGCTCGAACATTCATATCAACCGTATATATATCACGCATGCACGCAACAAGCAATTGCGGCGTTGCCAGACTGATGCTAACACATCGGAGTGAGCGTGAGAAAGCGATAGTATCGGTTCTTGAAATAGTATTCGATAACATCGAGTTTAGCGATAAATGCTCTACGCGAAAACAGAGAATCGATATTAAAAATGACTTTCAAGAATTGGTCACACTGCATTAAACACAAACACAAAAAAAAAAGTGAAGTGAAAATTGTGTGCCAGAGAAAACTAAGCGTAGAAAAACAATAGAGGATGGCCTCGCTAGAACCAACTCAAAACAAAACATGGGATCTATCGTTGTACGAGCTGCAGCGCAAGCCACAGGAAATAATTACAGACAACACCGAAATCGCAGTCTCTCCGCGTAGCCTGCACAGCGAGCTAATGTGTCCCATATGCCTGGACATGCTGAAGAAAACCATGACGACCAAAGAGTGCTTGCACCGATTCTGCTCGGACTGCATTGTGACGGCGCTGCGTTCGGGCAACAAGGAGTGCCCCACTTGCCGCAAGAAGCTCGTCTCGAAGCGGTCCTTGCGCGCCGACCCCAACTTTGATTTGCTCATATCCAAGATCTACCCCAGCCGGGAGGAATACGAGGCAATACAGGAGAAGGTGATGGCTAAATTCAATCAGACGCAATCGCAGCAGGCCCTGGTTAACTCAATCAACGAGGGCATCAAACTGCAATCACAAAATCGTCCACAACGATTTCGCACTAACAAGGGCAGCGGGGCTGGTGCTGGCAGTGGTGGTGGTGGTGGAGGCGGCGGTGGCGGTGGTGGTGGCAATACTAGTGGAACTAACAGCGGCGGCGGTGGCGCTGCCACTGGCGCACGTGCTGGCGCCAATGCGGTTCATACCCACGATACAGCGTCTAACGACAGTAACAGCAACACAAATGGCACGGATCGGGAGAACCGGGATGCCGTTAGCTCTGGACCAGCAGCACCAGTACCGAGCGCAGGCACAGGCACTGCGCCACCGAATAGCAGCGGTCCACCAGCACCCACGTCAGCGGGCACATCGGGAGCAAGCACATCGAGTCGAATGCAAGTGGACGATGCATCTAATCCGCCATCGGTACGTAGCACACCGTCGCCGGTACCATCAAATTCGAGCAGCTCGAAGCCCAAGCGAGCCATGTCAGTGATGACCTCCGAGCGATCCGAGGAATCAGAGTCGGACTCGCAAATGGACTGCCGCACAGAGGGCGACTCAAATATCGATACTGAAGGCGAGGGCAATGGCGAGCTGGGCATCAATGATGAAATAGAGCTGGTCTTCAAGCCGCATCCCACGGAGATGTCTGCTGATAACCAGCTAATCCGGGCGCTCAAGGACAACTGCGTACGCTACATTAAGACCACAGCCAATGCGACTGTGGACCATCTCAGCAAATATCTAGCTATGCGCCTCACACTTGACTTGGGCTCTGATTTGCCCGAAGCCTGCCGGGTGCTCAGCTTTTGCATCTACGTCGCACCACAGCCCCAGCAATTGGTCGCCTTAAACGGCAACCAGACGCTGCATCAGGTCAACGATAAGTTCTGGAAGGCAAGTTATGTGACCACAAATACCAAACATTCGTCTAATCCTTATAGTCTTTGATTACAGGTGAACAAGCCAATGGAAATGTATTACTCGTGGAAGAAAACCTAAAGCATTAGTTTGTTAGCTCGTACTTCAAGGCGTTCTAGTTCTTAAGACAACATTTATTTCCGCAATCGAAATATATATGTATGTATAGTTCTATCGTTTATGCGCTTAACAAGAATATACATTTAAATTTAAAACATATTTAAATTAATTGTAAGTGCTATGTAAGGTAAGTGATGTAAGGAACACTTATGGATTTGAGTAAGGTACATTTTCTCATGTGACTTATAGAGCTTACATCAGCTTTTTCGTTTTCTCACGTTCATGGGAACTGAATTTAACTGGGAACGTTTCAAGGCACTTTAAATATACTATATATGAATTACATATACGAGCAATGATTGTGAGTAATGAACTGTTGAATAGGAACTCGAAATACGTCAACTTGTCTATGAGCTTTTGCCAACTAATTTAGATGACGTTTTAACTTTTCATTTCTAAGAAATGATGAAAAGCGGATTGATCTTTTTCAGACACATGAGAAAACGGTCCTAAGAAGTTAAGGGATGTAGGAAATACTTATGTTAAGTCATATTAAATATATGTATTTTATAGTACCTAGCCGTTGGACGGTTTCGTTGCACCAATGACTAAAAACTGTGACTTGTTCTAATTGTGGTGTTGGAAAGAAAGCGCCCTGTGGTCCTAACTAGCTCGTGAGGTTAAGTGCGGTTCTCAGAAATTATTCGGTCTCACTTTGGTATTACATGTAATGTGAACACAAAAGGCACCTCGATGGTCTAGAAGTTGAATCATTTCGGCACACGCCGCATTTTGGCGAGTATAGCGTTTCGAAAGTCCTTAAAATCGCTGCTCGCTTCAATCTCATTGCGACACTTGCCCTGAATGCGATAGAGACCAAGATTGATCTCCGTACGTTGCCCGCTAAGTGTGCGTCTGGTTAGATCCTGTTCCAGGTCATAAGGTAAGCCCAAATCACAGAGTTCTTCTATTTCATCCTGCGTAAAAGTCCGCTGTACCTCCTGCAGATATTCGTCGCACTTTTCATATATTTCCAGAAACTGTTCGACCTCGTTTTTGTCCCCCGCACGCTGTAGCTCCAGATACCGATGAAGTAGCTTCGAAGCCTCTTTGTCCAGCAGAGTTTGTTGAACGCTGTTTGTTAGAGTATAAATGCGCTGCACCTCCTCCACGGTCATGTCAGTGCAGCCGCAGAAGCACTTGATCAGTTGCACTGTTTTGCTCTACGCCGGAAATACATATACATATATATATATATATTAATTATTGTTTACTTTATCAGCAGGTCTTGTATGAGTACGAACCTTGTACGACGATGCTGCCATGGTGAATCTATTATTGCTTATTGTTAATCTTTATTATGACGTTTATTATTCTTGCTCCTTGCTCCTTTCAATGATGACTGGGCCCTCAATATAGAATTTTCTTTAATAACAATGACGGGTGGGAAAGGTATGTTCAGCATATGTTTAATCTATTAGAGGTGGTATAATATCGATGCCTATATCGATAGTACAAATAGTTTGAATTCTTTTCCTCTATCGATGTCGAGGCAATTTAAAGTTTATTGGAAAAATAATTTCAGTTCAGTTTTCATTAACCAAATCCTATAGAATTATAGATTATTTAATCTTGGTTTTCAATTATTGTCATTTGTTTGAGAAAATATATAATTCCTAAACTCTTCAAAAACAGGCAACAGACCGATCTTATTAATTGAGATTTCTTGAATTTCTTTGATGATGCGGTTACTGCTAGACCGATTGCCACCTAAAGAATCTTGTAGGGCTTTTCTCTTATCATAGGGAATACCCATCGTGCGCAAGTCGGAGAATTCAGCTTCCGTTAGGGGTCGTTCCTGCTCCTCCAGCAACGTTGAGCATTTCTGATAAACATCCAAATTATTTAAAAGGGGGCAATCGTTGCCCGACTCTTGTTCTTGAATGAATTTGTGAATCTGTTTGATTGCCATCTGATCCTTCACCATCCGATTCACACTGTTTGTAAGTGTGTAAATTCGTCTAGCTTCATTTACATCCATAGTATCCACATCAACAATTGCAAGTTGCACCGTTGTCCCTGCAGATACATATATATTTCATAAATAGTTTTCAATATATTTGGAGGACCACATTAATATATGGATCTGTCAACAATTGACATTTTTAAAATTTGGAACAAACTAAAATTTGTACATCTAAAAATATAGTAAAATTTAAATTTGGGAATATTTGCGGTTAACAAAAGTGTTCTTTAGTGGATTACATATTTAAGACACAATTATAAAAGGGGTATAAGAATCTTTGTGTAGACAAACTAAGCTTGAAGGGTATAAAATGACTCATCAAGTCGTGTCAAGTCTAATTGCTGGGTGTAGACAAAAACTTAAACAGCTGATTGCACAAGAATAGCCTTTTCATTATTTGTGTTTGGCTTTCAATAACATTTGTTTATCACCTGATGTATTATATATCCAAGGTCCAATTGCGCTATGCACAGATTAATATATATCTCCTGCTCTCTACGAATTTCTGCAGACAACTGAGAACTTTGTCAAACTTGCTCAAATTAGAGATAGCTACAAAAAAGTCTACACAGCACAGATACAGATACTCGTGCTATATACATATACACATAAAGTAATAAATTTACATACAATACATATGTATGTATGCACAAAACAGTGGCGAGCTGGAGACGATCCTCAAATCCGCTCTTGGTGTTTTTTACAATATGATTTTATGTATACCAAACTGGCTTGGATAAGCTTGCGTTTGCTAATGCCCATTCTATTATTCTATTATTTTATCTCTACATTTTCCTATGATCATAAACAACTCAATTTTCATTGTGCATTGTAACCTCAGAAGGTATTTTTTTCGAATTTATTCGACACCTATTTATAGTTTAAACTTCAGCTTTACTGGATATATTTGTTGAGCGACATATTAAACACGCATTATAAGTCTTATTATTCAATAAAAATGGATTATAATAAAAACATTATCATCTACAACTTGGCTTTTAGCGCCTTCATGAGTTTCTCCAATTTGAGAGCCTTCTGTAAGTCTCCGCTAATCTTGAGCTTGCCGGACATGTAAGCTGGCGCCGCCTTCAGTTTGCCAGAGAACATGTCAAAGAAGTTGTTGGCATTCATGGTCAGCGTGGCATCTGGAGCAGCTGGGGGCGCACCAATGCCGCAGGTGCCAGTGCCGTTCTTCAAGTCCAGGAACCAAGTGCCTTCTTTGGCGCCACTGATGTTGAACTGATAGACGGCCTGCGTCTTGGAGACTATCTCAGCTGAAAGCAAAGATTCAATTTTCTTGAACAGCTGGGGTATTTTGGCATCGGCTGAGGCAGTAGTAGGTGCAGCTGCAGCTGGTGGAGCAGCACCCGCGGCAGGCGCACCCTTTGCTTCTATAAAGAAATCGACCATCAGGTTGTCGGCATTCTCCCGCACACAGGCGTAGTCCGTGAGATCTTTGACACCCACAGACTCTAGTACATCGTCATCGACAAAGAACTGTCCGGTGAATTGCTTGGGCTCCCTGGATAGTATGGCATACGCAGCATCAGCCATGATCTCCGGCTTGCGCGACCAGCTAGCGCTGTCGGGACCAGTGAGCATTTCAATTGCAGCCGTGTGTATGGCGGTGCGTGGCCAAAGGGCATTTACGGCAATGCCACGGTCACGGAACTCCGCCGCCATGCCCAGCACGCACATGGACATGCCGTACTTGGCCATAGAATAGGCAACGTGGGGACCAAACCATTTGGACTCCATACTCAGTGGAGGAGAAATGTTGAGTATGTGCGCATGATTGCTTTTCTCTAAATAGGGCAGGCATTCCTTGGAAACAAGGAAGGTGCCTCGAGTATTGATGTGGTGCATCAGATCGTACCGCTTCATATCCGTGTCGGGCGTGTTGGTCAATGAGATGGCGCTGGCGTTGTTCACGACAATGTCGATGCCACCGAACTTGGCCACCGCCTCCTGGATGGCGGTTCGCACCTGTTTTTCATCACGCACATCCACTATGCATGGATGCGCACGGCCGCCAGCCTTCTCGATCTCCTCAGCGGCTGAGTAGATGGTGCCCGGCAGCTTTGGATGTGGCTCGGCCGTCTTGGCCGCAACCACAATGTTTGCACCATCGCGGGCTGCCTTCAGAGCGATGGCTTTACCAATTCCTCTGGAAGCGCCTGTTATGAAAAGTGTGCGTCCCGCTAATTTGCCCGAGTTGATCATTTTGTGGTCCTAACTTTAAACCGATTGCTTTATAAAGTATATCAGTACTGAAGCCACTGCAAACACGGCCAATCAATGTTCAAATGAGAAAGTCCAAAGTGCAATCAGATCGGCAAAACAACAGGTTCAAGAGAGAGTCGAGAGTTACGGCATAGGCCACTTTTGAATGCGCTGCATTTGAATGAATACAGAAAATGACTCTCCATATTGACCCAAACCTTTTTACGGTTTTTTGTCAGTCAAGAAAAAAAAACGCTTAATTTTTATTCATCTTATTTTAAAATGCTGCGATAAAAGGAATCGTTCTTTTGTAAATAAAATATTTATTTGCTCGTTTTGCCATTCACACAAAACACCAGGCTGTAGTATTGCGCATAATGAAGATATTTTAGGTTGCATGAGACCAAGCGCATGCATTTGAGGCATCAATATTCAGTCGTTATTTGGTCGAAATGATCTTGAATTTTTGGATAAGCATTTTTGTTTTTTGTATATGACAAAAGAAAATGAGACGTTAAAGAACTTTTAGAAAATGTATATTAAACACCAGATATGTATATAACAATTTGCTACTTGCCGTTACCGACTCACATGACACAACCTTATATTATTACACTATGGGACTGTGAATGTACTTGCAGGAAGAAGAAGAGTCTACATTAATTTGTTTACAATTTGAAGAATTTACAACAACCGCGTATTAAAAAAAAGTAGTATATTGCTATATTAATATTAAATGGCTGCCTCGCGCTCCCGACGCCACAATGCTGGCAACCAAATAGCCAAATTGCTCGATGAGGAGGAGGACGATTTCTATAAAACATCATACGGCGGATTTCAGGACGAAGAAAACGACAATGAATATGAGTGTGTATTTTGGAGTTAATATAGATTAATATGAAATATATAAATAAATAATAATAATAAATAAACATTTTGCTTCAATAGACAAAAAGACGAAGAGGAGGATGTGGTGGATTCAGATTTCAGTATAGACGAACAGGATGAACCCGTGTCTGACCAAGAGGAAGCGCCTGACAAGAAACGCAAGCGCGGTGGCGTCAATACTAAAGCTTACAAGGCAAGTATGCTTCGCAAAGTAGATATACCATCTCTTTGAACAACATATTTCATACTCAACCAACAGGAGCCGGCTAAACCTGCTGCCAAGAAGGAATCAAAGGCCGTGTCTGCACTGCACAAAAAGCGGGGTGGCGGCGGCGTCGTCAAACGCAGAGTGCGTCCGCGTTTTACGGTGCTGGACTCTGGGCGCAAATCCATACGTACATCCACAGCCATTAAAACACAAGCTACAAAAATACGTCTCAAGGAACTGGATGATGCACGCAAACGCAAGAAGAAGAAGGTGCGTGTGGAAGATTATATGCCCACGCAGGAGGAGCTGCTGGAGGAGGCGAAAATAACCGAAGAGGAGAACATCAAGTCATTAGGTAATGTGCTTTAGCTATCAGTCATGTAAACATCCATTTTAACATTGTTCTTAAACGTTTACAGAGAAATTCCAGAAAATGGAACTTGAGAAAAAGAAGACGCGTCCCACAAAGCGCGTTTTTATGGGTCCAACCATACGCTATCATTCGCTGACAATGCCCGTTATGCGTAAGCCAACACGCACCACCACACTGCCCCATGATCCAAATGATCCGGCATCAAAATGCGAGCGTACGTTCGTGACCATCGAAAATGATTTTAGTGACAAAGCTTTCCATGCGATATTCCGTACGAAACGTTTACCGAAGAACTCTAGCGGAATCTGCCCCATAACCCGACTGCCAGCGCGCTACTTTGATCCCGTCACTCAACAGCCCTACTATAGCATTCAGGCCTTCAAGATACTGCGCGAGGCCTACTACATGCAGCTGGAGCAACAGAGCAGCAGCAGCGAACAGCCAGAGTTGGCCAAGTGGATGGAGTGGCGCAAGCTGGTAAAGGAGAATCGCCAGAAGGCGGCCACAACGGCAAAAAATGGCGAAAATTAGAACGCTGATTATATATCGTGTTTGATAACCTTTTACTCAACATTAATTATACATTTATGTAATTATATCAGATAAAACACCTTACTATTTAGTCTGCTTCATAAATTTCGATCTAGACATGTCCGTTCGTCTGTCGGCTTATATGCAAAGTAGTCTCTAAATAATCGGTAACCCAAAGACGGAATTTATTTCTTGTTCAATATTTATTAGAGAACTTTCATGCATATTTGTACTTATAAATATATTCGTTTTTATGTTGAGCTCCTAAAGTACCCATCAAAGAATTCGTTGGTATATATTTAGAATGGCTACCAATTAAATTTATTAATTTCCTAATCCAGCTACACAATAACATATAAAATCTGGCACATAATGGAAAACAACTATTCGTACTATTGTATATATATAAAACTTAACATCGACTACAAACATACTCATTAAGACTAGCTAAAATATCTGTGCTAAATTAGTTTATATTTCTGGCTGCCCTAAAGCTCATAGGCTCGGTCGCCGGTCTGTGATTGTTAAATGAGCGTGTCCTCGTCCTGACCTTCGAATACCATCAGGAGCGAGTGCTGCGAGGGCGAGCGGCCCAGAGTAAGCCCGCCAAGTGAACCATCCGGCGACAGGAGACCCGTCTGCAGGCTGTTGTTATCCCGATAACCGGATGTGGACGAAGTTTGTGATACCGAGTCCCAAGATATTTCGCCTAGGGCTTTGGACTGAGTTTCCTCCTGTGATAGTGACGTTACCTGTTGGATTTTTGGATTAGCAAAACTTGGATTGGAAGTGACAACTGACAAATGCTTACAATGCTTGGCGGCTCCATTGGCGTCAGACGACTGCGCTTGAGCCTGAAGGTCTTGCGACTGGCCGCCTTGGATCGCTGCAGGCGCGAGCGAGTGTGATCGCCCGAACTGTCCTCGGCGGGACTCTCGGGTGAGAGGGGCGTAGTCGAGGTCTCACCAGATGAGTGACGGAACTCTACGGATGAGACAAAGCGTAGCTTCGGCGGCTGTGCCTTGAATGGCGCCTGCTGCAGTGACTGTGAGTGCGAGAGCTGTGAGACAACTCCCGGCGGCAGAGCTGAGGCGATTCCATGTCCCGAACTGCTGGGCCCGCTGCCTGGTGTGTGACCAATCAGCGTAGGCACTGAACCCGCTGCGCCCTCGCCGCTGTGACTCTCACTGGTCGTGGTATGCGGATCGCGACCGGTGGAGGTGCTGGACAATGATTCGCGCGGTGGATGCAGCGTCTGCTGCGACAGTGTATCGCTTGGCGTGCATATGCCGCCGGAGCCACTACGAGAGTCAATGGGCACTGCGGAAACATGCGAGTGCGTTGCCTGACCGGTTGTGGTGCCCGTGAATATGGATATCAGCGATGGTCGCTGCTGTGACTTGTGTGCATCTGCGCCACTGGTAGCGGCAGGCGTATCGCTTTTCTTATGCTCGGAGCTCTCGCGATCTGTGGAGACTGATGCGTAAGCGCTAGTTAAGTGCGTGGACAGTTCGCGCTGAGCGCCTTGGTTACCATAGCGTTTGTCCTCCAGCTCGTCGCGCAAATCTCGCAGCTCTCGGGCCAGCTCCAGCAGCAGAGCGCCCTTGGACTTGAGCCCGCCCTGCGGTGGAGTGCCGCGCAGTCGCTCTCTTATGATAAACTGCATGTGCCGCTCGTGGTCGCCAATCGGCGGTTGCGAGATCTGTGCATAAAAAAGACTTGATTATGCCTGTTTAGCCGTACTATACGTGTCATACCTTGTGCAAAATGAAGGGCAGCAGCACTATGTACAGTGGCGTACGGTGGGTGACCACAAATTCCATAAAGCTCCAGAGATCGGGCGCAGCCTCGTTACGCCGACCCAAGTCCCGCATGATGCGCACAATCCGCGGCCACTCACTGGACAAACGATTCTCAAAGCAGATGCAGACAATGCGCAGCGCCAGAAAGGCTGCCTGATAGAGGGAGCCAGAGATGCGAGCTGGTCGCTTGGCATCTCGGCTGCCGGTAAAGGTAAGCGAGCCGGCGCGCAAATCGCCGGTAACACGATTGATCTGAGAAACTACCTGACCGGTGCGGCCAGCTGGTGGACTCATAGCATTGAGCACAGCGGTGAGCAGAAATGAGACATCGCTCATTTTGAGCTCGCCGACATCGGAGACACCGCGACCGGAGCAAACCTTCAAGCACAGTGGCATGATCAGATGCATTAGAAATCCTTCGGCCTTTTCCTGCGTGGCAAACTCGGCACTGCCGCCGCAAATGTGGACCAGCGAGAAACAGTCAACGGGACTGACAACCTGTAGCGCCACCAGGCGCACCACGGCCGAGCAGAAAAAGGCCGGCGGATTCTGAGACATGAGCGCTGCACCTGCGCTGGATACTCCCTCGGGTATGCCGGTGCCCGGCTCGTTAACAATCAGATTCTGAACAGTACTAATTAATGTCTTCATCTGTTGCCAGTGAAGCACATATGGATGCTTTATGATCGTCTCATGGATGCCCTTAAGCAGTCCGGCTGCCGCCTCCCAGTCCGTGTTGCGCCGAATCGATGGCTTCTTCGATATTTTGAGAAATACCTTGTCGATACGGCGCAGCACGGTCACCAAGGCATTCCGGAGTGTGTCGTTGGACCACTCAGCGCGCGGCAGCACCGACTGCATATAGCGCTGTAATCCCCGACAAGCCATAGACTCTGGATCGTAGGGTGACACCTTAAGCAACGAGTGTGCAATATCCGCCAAGCGTATGTGACACTTGGCGTCTAGTACCTCGGTGGGTTTGCTGTCGTTCGTAGGCAGCTTCTTAGCCAGCTCGCCTAGGCGTGTAGTGGACTTAATTAGGAAATCTGCCACAACGGAGAGCAGGACATCACGCGGTCGTCGGTACTCGGTGCGTATCATTTCCGAGTCCTCGGCAGAGTCCATCATATTCTTGGTGCGCGGATCTGTCGCATACTTGGTATGCGACTCCTCCTCAAAGTCCATGCCCGGCGAGCAGGGCGGGCCGCGGCTGCAGTTGCGTTGAGAGGATCCCTTATGCTCCGGACTGTTGCGGTAGGGTCCGTTGTAGCTCTTGGCAAGGCCCTCGCAGTTGTGCACCATTGTGCGTATGGCCACGGCTAGTTGGAGAATAATATCTCGCTCAGATTTGCCCTGCAGCGGAATATAACTGGGCGATTGGATCTGCTGTAGATAACAGGGCAGAATAGCCTCCAAAATTATCTGTGGTAAGCAGAAACCAAGTGAGAACGAGCGATTCTGTGTAGAAAACAATATTTGAATACTTGCCAGCATTTGGTAGCCACGGGTGCTCTCTGCCGAGTAGGAAACAACCATTACACATAAGGTAATGCAATCTAGCACCGTGACATCGTCATCCTCGTCGTGATAACAGAAGTCAATGGCTTTCAGAGGCTTGGGCTCCTTGACCAACTCGGCAATGTTCAGCGGATCCGGCGAGGGATCCTCGAGACTGAGGAGCAGATTGAATAGACAGCTCGACTGCACTTTGTGTGCCTCTCCATAGGTGCCGTCCTCGTCTGTATCCAGAATAGCCGAAACGGAGCCAAACATCTGTAGTATAAAGGGTTTCCGATTCAACAGATAGAACTGCTTCACAGCGTACTCGATAGTCGTTGTAATCAACTTGTTAGTCTGGTGCAGGGAGTACACCTGGAGCAATGTGGGCATGATCATGAAGTAGCCATTCGTGGAGAAGATGTTCTTAAAGTTGAAGGCGGCATTGATGAATGTAGCCATAACATAGCGCATGATGCACGAGTCCTCGGCATGCAGTATGGAGGCACCGGAGAGCACATTTAGGAAGAGCTGTATATCGGCCGAGTAGGCGAAGTTGCCGGCCATGGCCTCAAACATGCGTGCTATTAAACGAACCCACATGAACTTGTGCAGGACATCTAGTCCGAGCAGCACCTTGCCGTATTCGCCACCGTGATGCAGATCTAGGTCCACTTCGAGCGCCTTGCGGGGGAACGATGGCAGCTTCATTAGTTCCTCGTGCAGAAAGACAACGCGTTGCACCACCATGTCCACATTCTTAAGAATGGCCCAAGTCAGATGAACCTTGCCGATTTCGACAAACTTCTTGGTCAGCTCCTGTTTCTGGAGTGCCAGAAAAGATTCTTCCGGGCGCATGAGCATTAAGCGCACCTCCGGATATTGGGAGCGTTTGAAAAAGTACAAGTCGCGTATGTACCAGTTAGGGTTGAGTATTTTACCTGCAGGAATGAAATTGAATAATCAAAGGCATCTATTTTCAGAGGAGCTGGATACTCACTGCTCTTGTAGTCCACCAGACAGTAGTGTGTAATGCTCTTCTCATCAATGGGATAGTAGTCTAATGCCTCCTTCAGTAGCTGGCAGAACAGTGTGTCCTCCTGCACCGGAAATTGGGATGGTATATTGTAGTCATCGTCCGCTGGACCGTGTACCACAATCTTCTTGGCAGCAGGCACGTTGGCTGTAAGTAAAATGGACGCATCGCATTGCTCCTTGCGCAATATTTGCTTAAGATCCTTGAACATGATGCCATGCACAGAGTGCACAACCATCCACAGCACGGATAATGCTGACCCCACAAGCTGGAAGAAGTTCTCAGATCAGTGTCCACCAACATGGATAGCTATCGGCACTAGGGCTTACCTCCTGTTTTAACTCGTTGGAGGAGCGAACATAGAACATGATGTAACCAATGATGGAGTTGTACAAGGCAAAGGCCGCCTGCTGGGGCAGGCGTGGCACAAAGCGTATCAGATGGCGTAGCAGTTTGAACATCTGGTCCTGGCGATCGCGGGTCAGACGCTCGAAGACATAGCGCAAGAATAAGGCTGACTCCTCGACCAGGCACACCCATATGACCTGGTAGGCAACTTCATAGACGGCATTGCCATCCGAGCCAATAGCCGCATCATCCAGGCAGCCGACAATCTGCATCACCGAAGAGCACAGCACCGAGGGAAAGAGTGAGTGGGCATGGTGCAGATGCGAGGAGGCCCTGGTGCCATCCAAATCCTCTTCAATTTCGTGATCCTCGTGCTCCATGCCCGGTTCATGAGACGCCTGTTGACTAATCGGTATCATGGTAATGAGAAAACTGTGACGCTCAGCCCGCTGCTTGTCTCGTTGCTGACGCAGTGCGTTACGTATTGCCTCCGTTTGTTGCATCTTGCGGCTCTTTGTCGCTGTGACCAGGGAACGCTGCAAGAGGAAGATATACTCAGTCGTATAAGCCTAGTCCTTGGTGTTTCGCACTTACATGTCTATCCTGGTTGAGGGTCATATCCATATCTTTTGTCTGTTGCACTGGCATCCAGGGCGGATCTACAACAGGAAGACATTCGATGCCAATTTTAGGCGAAGGCAGCGTAAACTCAATGCCGCCTGGTGGCACCTTAAACGTGGCATCATGCGCATTATCCTCCATGCGTGGCCAGACATGAAAGCGACATTTCCACAGCACCAGATAACGTTGAATCGCACCAATACGTATATCCGGATTCTTGTGCTTTAGAGCTCGTTGCATAATATCAAAGGCAAAATTTTGGGCCTTCACAGAGCCCATCAGGAAGACGGCGGCACTGGAAGTGGCAGTGTCATGGTTTGTCTCCAGCAGTAGCTCCCAAGCGGCGGGCATGGCCTCAATGACAAGTTCCTCGGTAAGTACCACAGCTCCTTTCAGCATTGTGGCCAGTGGAAAGTGAAACAGATTGCGTATGTGGATGCGTATGAACTTCAATATAGGTGGCTCCTCTTGTAGCTTCTTTTCCTTTTCCTGGCGAAAGGACCTTGCCAGTTTCTCAGCCATCTCTATATCAGGATCATCGCTAATGCTGCCAAATTGAAATTTCGATTACAGCCCAAAGTTTTCAGATAACATGATGGACAACTTACCGATCTTTTCGGGACAAGCTATCCTTGCGCTTGGACGGAGAAGTCTGTGTGGAACTTTGCTCGGATACTTTGCGTGTTGACCTCGGTCGAGTTGAGGGCTTGGCAGCGCTAATAACTGTTGGCTCGACGGTGGGATGATCCGCATCAAAACTAAATCCAAATTCCTCACCATAAACCTGTAAAACAGAATACAACAAAAGTGAATTGAAATGAACTGAATTGGGGAAAGAGTTGGAGGAGTCAAATTGATATGAAGTACTTTCCGGATAACTTCTCAACCCACTGAAACTTGTACAACAGAGCTTGGTAACTTGAGATGGCAGACCATTAACACGGATAGGTCCTCTATCTCAGCTTTTCGAGCACCGCATCCTAGACTCAACCCTCCAAGCCGTCGACGAACAAAGGAACCTGAAGATGAGGACGGATCGTGTGGTTGTAGGACTTACCTTACGTGTGGCCTTTATAAGCCTGGTGCAGGAGCGCATATGACGCTTGTAGCAGAATGGATGACAGTACCCCTTGTGGGTGCAGTAGAAGTTATAGCTGCTGATCAAATCGATGACTGCCTTCAGCCAGGGCATATTCTTGGCCGTCTCGTCGTTCTCATTGGAGTCTGTGGGCGATTCCGGCTGCTGATCATCGCTGAGTATGCCTGGCGATTCCTCGCCACCACTGACCATGCCCTGCTCCGAAGTATCGCTGCGATCCGAGAGTGACGATACCTTACGTCTCGACTGCATGTTGACTGTGTGAAGAAGAGCAAATATAAAAAGTATTGGAGGGTAGAAAGAATAGTCGACATAAAGAGCCAGATCACCCAGTAAAAAATTGACTTTCAATGCATGGCTTCCCAAGAATGGGGTAAGTCTTCAATGGCAATCGCAGAGGAATATTTTTCTTCATCATGTTATAGTGATCTACGTACAGTCCGTTTCTATTTCCTTGCTATCCTTGGTATTGCGCCGCAGTTTCAGCGAGCGCCGCTTGAAGGAACCACCCGTTGTGGTTGCTGTGCCCCGTCGCAACAGGAATGGACGCACCGCGGATGCGGTTGGACGTCGAACTGATCATAGATAGACTTGTATATAAAATAACAATAGTAACACTTAGCAAACAGAAAATACCATCTTCGCCCTCCTTGGTTAAAGTTGTGTTGCTGCTGTTTTCCGATTCATTGTCCGGCTCGTGCAGCACAAAGGAGATTTTACGCTCCGTTTGTCCTGCACCGTCGTTGCCAGCGGCAATCGACTGTAGACTCTGAGCAGAAGTTTGCGAGTGGCCCATGGAACTGAGGGCCATGGACCAGCGACGATTGGCTTCACGGTAAACCTTCTCCCACGGAGCAGGTCTGTCCCTGTGCAGCATCTTTGATGTCTTGGGCAAGGTGATGTAGGTGTCACGTAGAAAGGCCGTGATCTCGAAGAGCAGCACGCAGGCAATCAGTTTGAGGGCATGCGGACAGTCATTGCCATGTGGATTCACAGATGACTCATCCAGGAAGTCCTCCTCCTCATCCTGCTGCAGCAACTCGCGCTGTTTCTCTGGATCGGTGAGACTGGCATTCAGCGCCTCGTACTGCAGGCGCTCGGTGAAGAGAATCTCCTCGAGACGTGCGCCTAGCATCTCAGCCCATTGATGGAACATTTTGCCAGCGGCTCGGAGCAGGATATGTGTGCGTCGAGCGCTCGTCTGGCTGACCTGTTGCCTCATCTGTGAGGGATTGATGTTGGCGCCCGAGGCGCGATAGCCGCCCACATTCTGCTTCATCCAGATGGGCCACTGTCCCTTGTTGCAGAGATGCACAAAATGTGCGCACTCCAGCAGAAATGTGGCACGCGTGACCAATGGCGCTTGAGGCTGCAATTTGAATGGTTTCAATAAAATGATGGCTGCTGATTGAAATGTCGACTTACCAGGTCCAGGACTGCAGCAACCAGTTGGGGGTCGGGAAATGAGCCCGGCGCACAAGTCTCCAGTAAAAATGATAGCCGAAGCATTCCTACACGTACTGGTTCGGTGGGCACCAGCTTGCGCTCCTTGAGGATGACCACCTCAGACTCACGCGGACCATCGCACATGTCTGACGAGCTGCGTCGGCTGTAGTCTCTGTCTGTCTCTTCGATGCCGCCCACCTTCTTCTTGCCCTTCACAATGCCGCCGAAACGGTTCAGCCGCCGCTCAACGCGTCGCTTGGCGCGCTGTATGGAACGCCCGATGCCATCGCTGGAGCGACCGCGTTGTATCTTTAGGGAGGCGTGCCGCATGAATGTGGATGATATCTCGGGATTTAGCGAGCCTATCTCCAGGTCAATGGACGATGCCTCTTTGGGCGTGCCTCGAAACCAGCGCACCAAGCCGCTGAGCCGTCCCAGCGAATTGCGTTCCGAGCTGGACGTCGAATCGGAGAGCAGCGCGCGCTCGCTGTGCCGTGGCGTCAGCGTAGGCCTCACTCCGGTGGTGCGGCGCCTGAAGTTGCTCAGCGGTGACTGGCTGATCTTGTAGTGCTCATCGCAGGTCTCCGTTTCCAGTAGGCTCTGTGGGCAATGCAGCGGATCAGCGCCATATTAAACGACCTTAAACAAGACTCACCACGGCGCAGGCAGAGGATGTGCTCCGCTTCTTTAGCAGCAGGCGACGCTGGGAACGATTGTCATCATTCTGGACACTCTGCGTGGCATCTGCTTGGGGAATGTGTCTGTAAGGGAAAGCAAAACTAAGCAGGATGCAGGACAGCTTAGGTGCTGCTTGGTGCTTACCGTATCACCCTTGTGGTCTGCGCCGATGGTCCCTTCTTGTGTGGGCGTGGTGTAACCGCCAGTATGCCGCTGAGGGCAACCAAGCGGAATGGACCGCCATGTGCGCCCTTTACGTAGGTAACCAGCTGCCGGATGTCACCATAGAGTGCTACATTTTCGGGCGATTTCAGATCCTTGCTGGCCTCCACAAATCTGCTGACCAGGGGCTTGAAGACGGCACCAACAACTTGGCCCTCGGCACCACCGCTCATCCCTCCACTAAAATTTGTCGAATAGCCGCCCTGACCTGGTACACCGCCAAGATCGGTGTTAACATTTTTATATCCACTCTGACGTTTATGAGCTATTGCATCATCATTATATACATACATAATATATATATATATATATATACAACGAGTATTTGGTGGTGGAGGGTTAGAGGGTGTAAGAGGGTACAACTCAAAAGCATTAGCAAAAATCGTCGCATGCAAGATAAACCACACATAGAATCAGAGAATAATAACTTGCAAATTAACTGGACCAATCGAAAACAAAATTTACTGTAAACTTAAGAAATTGCAATTTGGGATTTGTGCACCTACTATTTTTGGGATTAACATCCAAGTTCGAGTTGGGCGCGTCTCGGATTATTTCAACACAAAACAAATTAAATATGTTTGTTCCCATTTCCGATTTTAATCAAAACAATTGGAATCGAAATTGTTAGCTTTTCGGAATTCCGAAACCCGATTAAATATTCATCTTGAAAAGGTTTGTCTGTGAGTCAATGGGATAAAACTCGACTCGAACGGTAACACAAAGTCACAACCTATTCGATGTGAATAATTATCGGAAATGAGAACAGGTATCGTCCTCATAAGAAGTTATACTGATTATTCATTTATCTATTGTATTTCATTTGGAACTTAGTTCAGTTGTAGTAATAAAGACTTTTCCAACGGAGTTTCAAATTTATCACATTATAATTTTATAATTTCATTTATGTTTTTCTTTAAGAACCAGCAACAATAGATATTATATTATTTTCCTTAGTTAACCATTTTACAATCAACATTGTTCAATGTTCAATTCAATGCTGCCTTAGACAAAAAGGTTTTATTGTTGATGTTCATTTTTCTATAACTCTGCTTAACTCTTTTCATTTGGAAAGTTCTATTTTAAGTTCTATTATTTTTCTTTGATTGCTAAGCTTCCAAGTGGCACGATATAAAACACGACACGCGCCCATCTCTAATCAAGGGCAAACATTTTGTAATTTAGCTAACCATAGGCATAGCCTTAGGAAGATGGTATCACTTACTCAGAGGCGACAGCAGTGAGCTGGGATCCACACAGAAGGCCAGAAAGGCATGGAAGTAATCGATGAGTTCGGGCAACGGGGAGGTCTTCACCATCTCCTGAAGATAGCGCTTAGTGCGCTGACCAGCCTGCCTTAACATACGCGAGAGAATCTTCTGGCATTGATTGCGCAGAAAGTCAGCGGGTGGACCTCGCACGCCTTTAATTGAGAGGACATTATCAAGGACTGTTTCAAGGCAAGATTTTAACTTTATATATATTTACCATCGTTGCAGCCATGCGGGCAGCCCAAAACTTGGAGTGCCCGTCGTGTTATCCCCATGGAAATCTCATGTGCATGCTCGCCCAGCTTTAGCACGCCCATCTCGATGAGTAGCTCGCATATGTTAAGGCCAGCCTCTAGGACGCGTAGCGAGCAGACTTGAGATGGATCCCGCTTGAATACACTGCTAACTGCCAGCAGGACGATCTCATAGTCAATGCCGCCATCGCGCGTTATGTAGAAGGAGGAGCCCGGGGCTTCGGATTCATCCACGCCCGTGTAGTCAATGTGCGAGTCCGTGTGCGAGCGCAGCATTGGTCCACGGTAACGTGTGGTGTTACTTCCACCACCAGTGCTGCCGTTGACACCACCGCCGGCGATGCTGCCACCATTGCTCAGTGCATCCAGCTGAGAATCAATAGAGCCCTAACACAGAAATATTGTTGATCAATACATCGATCATACACAGGTCTCTACTTCCGAATCAATTTCACAAAAATATTTAAGGTATACTATCTTAAGTATACTCTGTGAACCTTTTAGACGATGATAAAAATTCTCATCTAAAGGCTTATAATTCTATTTGCTCCAAAAAGTA
The DNA here is from genome assembly GCA_037075165.1 of Hirtodrosophila histrioides. NCBI lineage: Eukaryota > Metazoa > Arthropoda > Insecta > Diptera > Drosophilidae > Hirtodrosophila > Hirtodrosophila histrioides. The sequence continues at coordinate 2,939,104 of JBAMCL010000390.1, read as the reverse complement.
TGCTACACAAATGTGAAATTAATTCGGAAGTGGAGCATTTCTTAAGATTTTCTAGGGATATTTAAAAAATTGTAGGTAAAGTTCGAGTATATAAATTCCTATGCTTCCATTCTCATGGATCCTTACCTGTCGCTTCATGTAGTCCGGCGAGGGCGTGGGTGTGTGCTCCGTTACGGTTATGATCGGGTTGCGCGGATAGAATACTGTGGACCGGGGGCACGTAGCTTGTGGTGGCCTTGAAGTCTTCGGTGGCTCAATGTATCTGTAAAATCTGGTATTTGTAGAAGACGTACGAAAAGCGCATGTGCATGGCATTAGTCAAAACGGCGTGCGATAAACTTTAGATCAAAAGCGGGTTGCTTAAGGGGTTTGGAAGTTATACGAGTAATAAAAGGTTTAGCAAGCACAGTGTGGATATAGCTGGCAAAGAAAAGTATCGTGGGAGAGGGTGAACAGGCAAACTCTTATGTGAAAATTGAGTACCAATACGGTACATACTTTACAAGTAATTTAGGTATAGGAAATGTTAAGATTTAAAGCATAGACACAGCTGGATATAAACTTTGTGTGTATGAACAGGCTTAAAGACATAGAATTGAGCTGTAGACCAAAACTCACCCGCTATCAAGCAGACAGCTGGTTGTTAAGTTCATAAAAGATAGTAAGTAATACATACAGATACTTATACAAGTTAGCATTAGGCAAGATTATAGTCTGTAGTATCGATATGGATAGTCGAGTTTTGTGTTTCTGTTTCAGTTGGTGTTTCATAGGCCTAATTTCATGTTGTAAACTATAGTTACCTCAAACTTGGCATGGACTTTCCTTTGATGAGATTGCTGGCTGGCTCGCGTGTGATCATTGAAGCTGACCTGGACAATTTCTTCTCACCAGTGTCCAGGCTGCGATGGTATTCCTAAGAACAAGCAAAGAAGTTCAAGTGATCCGTTAGTAAATGACAGATTCCAGCTGGTTAGCTAACAATTAACTTTAGGAACAACATATCAACAGGTCGATAATGATCAGGTGAGCTAAGTATTCGATATCTAAGCGGGGTGCTAGGCCTTGCAACACATAATTAGGGAATGCGTGCTAACAGTATTTGCAAAGTTAGTTTTAGCTATCGCCTTACTGCATGTTGCAGTTGAATCTTGCCATTGGCAGAGCTTGTTTCGAACCCTACTTTTTCCAAGTTCTTCTCCGATTTAGAAAACATCTTTGTCTCGACAAAGGCCCTCAGATCGGCCATTTTGACGCGCTTCTTCTTCTCGCTGCTCCGGCGTTCAGCAATGCTGGGAACGCTTTGGGTTTCCTCTGCAAGTGAAAGATGGTATATTTAATATCGGAAATGAGTTCATAAATGGTTCCATAAGCTTACCTAGGACTGTAGCTGTAACGGGTGCTGCTGGTTCGGGTATTTCAATATAGTCCTTGACCACAGAGCTGCCAGGACTGTCGCGACTGTTGCTGCCTGGGCCCTGGTACAGTGAGATCTCGATTTGTGGTATGGGCAAAGAATTAGAACGTTTGCGCGGCTGATTCAAAGTGATGGCCGCTTCCTCGCCAATTTCACTGAGTCTGCAAAGGCATTTAATGGTTTATCTGATAAATATAGTACTGGACTTCAGTCTCAAACCTATTATAGAGGTACTGCAAACTCCAGAAGATGCCCTCCTCTTGCCAATGCGAGATGAAAAGACAACGTAGAACGGCCACATCCAAAAACGTGGCTGCGGATACATCCGCTTTGACACTCTCCGATTTATCCGTTTCGGACTCCTTCTCAATGGAGGCGCTGCGCTTCTCTTTCATGGAGGCGCCACGCGTCAGTTCCTGCTGATCGAACTCAAATTTGGTGGAAGGCACCTTCTCCTTATCGCGGGAATTCATGGACTGATGACTTCCACGGCGGCTCTGCAACTGCTGTTGCTCCTGCAACAAACTGGCATCGGCCTGTGAATGTACTCAGGTTGAGATAGGCTGAAAGGGCTTAAAGGGCTGTAGGCCAGTTTCAGTTACTTACCGTGAAAAATGAATTATCCATGAGCTGGGGCGCAGAGGGAAGCCTAAAGATAACTACACGTTCATCCTCAACGCTGGAAGCTTCTTCAGGTATGGTCTCGGGGAAGAATTCCTTGGGCGAGGACACCCAGGAACCCTAATAAAGTGTCATATCAATTAGTTGGAAATCTAAGTCAAATTGACTTGTCCTACCTCCTCATCCGGGCCATAGTCGGTGAGGCCACTCTGCGGTGAGTCTCCTTTTGGTGACATGGCATCAGGTCCAAGCGAATGCTTGCGACCCTGAATCACATCCGTGGATCCCTTTGGTGTGGGTGCGCAAAGCAAGTTTCGCGCCTTGGGCTTCACGGGTGCGGTAAAACATGGTGCTCCTGGTGCTCGATTATCCCACATGCCCTGCCAGAGCTTGATGCCATTCTCGAGGCGAAAGTTTTGAAAATCCGATTCCTTGAGATGATATATAATGGGCGCAAACAAATACACAAATAGCTGCAAACGGAGAGAATTATGTTTAAGTGGATGAATATCAAAGCATGTACAGCAGGTAAACAATCGATTGTACTTTCGATAGTATCGATTGTTTCTTTTTATGCACAATTAATGTGTTTTTATTATCGGTACTAGCCAAACGCCTGGCGAAGCCAATAAGTAACTTTACGTCTTGGTTTTCAATAATGTGTGAGCTCACTACGTCGATTACGATAGGAGATACTATCGATACTATCGATTATAAAAGCTGTCACCATCTAAACTATCGAATTCATTACGGCCATTGCTCTAATGGTAAACAACTCACCGTAATTGTTGGCACCGAGAACAAATACTGATCCATGGCCTTGGGCTTGGGCTCAGCAGCCTCGGCCAGGCCCAGATCATCCCCGCCCTCGTCATCGGCGCACTCCTCGGCGGCATAGAGCAAGATCCACTGCATGGTGTAAAGTAGCTTCGTTTCAACTGGCCCAATGGCTTGCATGTCCTTCACGCGGCCTAAAGTAGATCGATAGTTATATAGATACATTCGCCGATTACGATACGGATACTTACAGTATAACAAGGCTGCGCAGGCGTGCATGACATGCGGCAGGGCGCCCTGCAAGAGACGCCAGCGAGGTATGGCGCCCAGGCCCTTGGTCAGCGGCGGGGAAAGTCCAAACTGAATGTTCTGTACAAGCACCTTCTCAAAGGACTACAAAGCAAATGAAGAATGAGGTGAGTGAATTGGGAATCTACCTATTAAAGAATGTCACGGAGATCTCTCAAAGGATTCGTCGGTATAACAAAACTTTCAGAATTTATTTATAGAAAAATTAGACAATTTTAATAAGTTTACAATTGCTTTAATTTTGAAATATATTATTTATTTAATTCTTTGATTCTTTAGTGAGAGTTTTTTTGAAGAGATTTCTGTGACTTCTCTGATTGAATTGGGACTTACCTTGCAGGCCTCTTTCGATTCCTGGGTTATGGGGAATTAGAGAGAGATAGACAACATTTAATGGTTAGTTCAGTTAAGGATAGACCAGGTTCCTAAATATAACTCAATCTAGCAATAGTACAGCAGAATATGGATTATGATAAAAACATTTAGATTGAGCAGAAGGCTTACACAACAATAATGCATAATTATATAAAAGCTTTAGTTATAAATATATAGTATGTATAATAAGTATAAGAAGTTGTATATGTTAGTAGTATTTATGTACATAGAATAACATTTATAACTTACATGGTGTCCCGGTGCATGTTGACAAAACTACATTCAGATTCAGACAAATTGCGAGAGATTTTACAATGTTAATTTGTACAGTTTGTTGTTGTTATTGTTTTTTATTGTTGTTGTAATTGTTGTTATGTTCAAAGCGTATACAATTATTAGATATTATTTGTTAGTGACAGGTGGGCGTGTTAGTAAATTGTAGAAAAGAAATTGAAAATCGTATGCAAAATGAATATAAAGTACACATCAAACATCAAAGTTCTGTATTCCGAATTTATTATCGAATTTTGAGAGCATTAAAGCAAAATTTGAATAAACTGAAGATCACATTGAATATGACAGAAGTGTTCCAAATTGTTTGAGCCAATGGTACAGGTATACACAGTCCATCCTTACAACAAACACGAATAGCGAATTTACAGCACACATTTCCTTGAATTTCTTTAATTTTTGTAATACCCCTGCACACTTTCTATTGACCAAAGAAATTATATTCTTATTTATAAGTCCTCAAACTACTTTATAGACTTGGCAAATGTAAGATTTCTTACAAAAATGTAGTTTAATCACGTTAAATTAATTTAAATCGGACCAAGCACGCTCTATTTGTAGAAGTTCTGTGTTTAAGATCAGACTACTATATACTATACTACACCATAGCCAAAATTGAATTGATTTCTATATTTTAAAGGCTTCAAGCTACTTCATAGAATTTGCAAACGTTAAGTTTTTAAACAAAAGTTAAGTTTAATCACATTAAACTAACTTACATCGGACCCAAGCTCGCTCTATTCGTTGAAATTCTTTGTTCAGGATCAGACTACTCTAAGCTATACTATATCAGGAAGAGAACTGCATCAATAGCCTGTCTGCAAGGGTATTTAATCTTCGGCTAGCCAAAGTTAGCTGCTCGTTCTTGACTTATGCATCAGCCACCTCCGATGCGGGCTTGTTTGGCACTTGACGGTAGTTTTGGCTTTAAGATTTATATTAGGCAGAGGCCAAGTTGCCATTTTGGCTTAGACACTTACCATGCAGCTGGCCTCATGCAGTTTGCCCAGCCTGGGTCTTATGAAGGGCGCAATTTGTCGCCATAGGAATGTTTGCACGGAAACAGGCAAGCCCAGATCCTGCAGGCCATCGTCCTGGTCAATGTCAAAGTCATCATTGTTATTGTTCGGCGTCTGGCTGTTGTTGTTCGCCTGCAGATTGTTGTTATTTGTGGCATTGGTCACCATGGTGGCCAGCTAGAGAAAAGGGGGCACAAGCAACAAGGACACACACATCATTCACATGCAACTGTTAAAGCGAGTCGTGTCGAGGCATTCCTAAAAGGTGGCATGCCACGACATTAGTATTAGAGTTGCACCAAATCGTTCAGAATCAGTTGGATTAAAGCACTCACTAAACTGAACCAGTTTGTTCATCAGATGTGCTGGATTTAGTCTCACTTGTGAGATATTTTATTAACAAGCCTTTTTGGTGTTGATTTTTTCCACAATTTATGCCTATTAATTTATTTATTTTTGATTTAACAATCAAAATAATGCAATTAATTTCATTCCGGTTCTCACTTATAAGTTATAACTATTGTAAGTTAAGCTGCCAAAAAGATAGCAGTACAAGTTGAATAAATATGGAAATTTTAATTTAAAAATAAATAAAATATTCCGAATAATTATTCAATTTGTGCTCATCTTTTCAAATGAAAAAGTTAACATTTTATCCTCTTTGAAGTAACAGTTCATTATTTTTCACACCAATTGCTCAAAGGCTTCACTTATCGAGTCCAATATTCAATCGCTTGACGGAATTTGAAATACATTAGCTAATAACTTCAATTCTAAATGATTCTAAATAATGTATATCAAATAATGAATACATTTTAGCTTAACAAAATGAACGAGAAAAGTGCGCATGTACAAAATAAGCCAACCAAAGGAACTGAATATTGAACTACCGAGCCAATTCCTGCTAATGAACTACAGGATGCAACACAAATTAGCATGTCTGCCACAGCAACAAGTATTTGCGTGCGCAGGCTCAAACCAGCCACCCCCTGCGCCCGTCCTCCAGCCGCATCTTTGCGTCTAGGTCAGTGCCAAAACAAAAAACAGAAAATCTGGAGTGCTCCACTAGAAAGCCAGCTGTGCTCTGAGCATGGCCAGCTGCTGTTTGGACGCTGCGCAGAACGCAGACTCCGCAGCTTCGCTGCTGCTTGATAACTCGGCTGAGTTATAGATACAGAATTGGGTTTTTGGTATACATGCTAATTTGGGGCAAAAAATTTTCACGCAGCCCCAAAGTCTTATATAACATTTGTCAATTTTCTTTCAGCAAAAGGTTTTGCCATTAAAATGTCAACTGTTAAACATTTAACACACACTCAAAATCAAATTCCGTCCTTTAACGAGTTTACCAAGCCATTTTCCTGGTTTTTAGACCGCACCCAGTGGGCAAACAGCTCCATTAAAGGGATTGGCTTGAACTCGTCAGACAATTTTAGTGCTGCCTTTGAGTGTAACTAATTGCACGCTGTGTTACATTTAATTGACTTTAATTAGTGTTTATTTTAGTTTCATTATCACATTTATATTTATTATTATTATTATTATTATTATTATTAGTTTTTACTTTTACTTTTCTTGCTGGTTTTTCCTTTGGTCTTTACCTTGATTTGCCCGTTGCCAGTTTCGATAACGTTTACGGCTGAAGCGTTCGGATGCAACTGGGACAAGAAGCGTCGTTAACTGACGAGGAGCTGTGCTCATCGTCGTCATCCTACTCGTTCTCGCAGGAGGTGCGTATACATACACATATCCCCGTTAAGTATACGCACAGCCACCCCCAAAAGGACTGCTCTGCACAAGCAATAGCCATATAGGGTGCTTAGACACTAGTTGCACCCACGCAGCAGCTTCTCTTTTGCCAGGACACCCTGTACATTTGGCGCACTTATCAATGATAACAAACGGCGCTGTCTTTTGCGAGGGTTGAAAATCGCGTATACGCCGAGTGTTGCCTCTCGATGGCTGTCAACGTCGCTTTATGTGGCACAATGTCTGCTTATCATTAGAAAACCATTGTGTGTCATTTTCTAAGGGTGAATTATCTATAAATAACAAAAGGCAGTTTTAAGTGCTGGCTATAGAAACAGGTGTGCTTAGCTGACATCAACCCAAAAGGCTGTAGTCAAACTTAGCTGCTTTCCAAAGTTATATTGAGTTAGGTATTTGTTATGTATTTTACGCAGACAATGGCTGCCTTAATTGTATAAGATCGTGTACCCATTATGCATTAGTAATTATATATTTTGTTTATTTATTTGTTGCATGTTGCATTGTGAAAATGTCATAAGAACAAACAGTGATTATATAACTATCCACGTACCTTTCAAAATCGAAGAACATTTATAATTATGTACAATATATACTAGTCTACCTTCTAGAAGCGTGTCTGTAACTTAAGACCCTTGGGGTTTGCAATTTTGGCACCCAAATACATTTTCAGAAAGGCATAAAACAGAAAACTTAAAACATAATTTAAATATATAATTTTAATTGCTAGAAATAGATAAGAAATGAAGTCGCAAGTCGCAGACCGTAGTTTAAGTTGCATATGGTATAAATGAAAATAATCAAAGTTTAGCAAAAGAGAGTATCTATGGATGCCAAAAGATAGAGTTCTTAGAAGTTGAAGTTTTATCAATGGGATGCGCAGTTCCAACTGCGCAGAATTGGCCCATTTATCAGCTTTGGGGAGTCTGCAATCAGCTGCTTGATTAAAGATACAGAGCAAAGCCGGCCAAAATGATATGCACCAATTGCTGCATCCTACCTCGCCTCCGAGCCCAAACCGCAACAGGTCGTTGCAGATGAAGGCAATTCAGAGGCTGCGCAGCAAAGAGCCGCATTGAAGCTCGGAGAGAGTTGGGCCGAGAGATGAGTCTAGATGAGCAGCAAGTCGGCTTGAACAGCTGGGCCGATAACTGGGTCAAAAAAGGGCCTGCTCATGGGCTCGGCGTGCCCATCGAATTCGGATGTCAAGGACAAGGATTACAGATACTTCAAAACTGCCGACCGCCTAAGGAAAGCGAATGGAATTTGTTGCAGTTGCCATGCTGAAATTTATGCCTTTTAAGTTGAATTGGTATACTATAGAATGTGCAATTCCTAAACACAGTCCAACTACTCTATAACGAACTCTGTGGAGGTCGAAAAAGATTATTTTATTCAGAGAATTTATGTTACAAAATAATATTATTTTGGTTACAGATATACAGTGCAGCTGCTCTACAAAGAACTTAAAGGGATCGATGGAATTTGTGTATGGAGATAAATTTTAATAATAAATAATAAATGAATAAAGGGCAGCACTCTTACATAAAAAATCTATTTGATATAGTGGTTCGATTCGGTTCCGACATCAATATTACTGTTTGCAGTCAAACTGAGACTAGTTTTCATAGAAACAGACAGATGGGATTGATCGAGGGTGTTCTTTATAAGGTTGTAGACGTCTCCTGCAATTGGTTGCATTTTGTGACAAAATTATAGCACGAGTACCGCCTGCAAGGATGTAAAAACAACACAAATACTGAAAGAATTCCGAATTGCCGTAAGAATTCGGTATGGAATGCAAATGTTTGATCGTATTGTTCCTTATAGGGTAGCTTAACTGTAGATACATTCATATGTTTGCACATAGGAACATCCCACATGAAAATGCGTTGTACATTATTGCTCTGAATACAGTTGGTGTATCTGTGTCATAGTTTTTATAAATAGCACGCATTAAAAATTGTTGTAGACACAAATACAATTGGATGCCTGGCATGCTACTACATAGAGTGCTAGTAATACGCCTTCTATGTAGATGAGAGCCGTAGACTGTGAGAATGTCGGAGGGAGACAGCTATACAGGAATAGCTTGCCTCGGAAAAATATTAGAAAAACAAAACGAAACAAAATTACGCATTTTTAACGGCTTTCAGGTGTTTTTTGCTACAAAAATCAGGCATAGAACGTCCCGAACACCCGGCAGCCAAAACATTTTGAATGATAACATGCGAAGCTCTCAAAAATACGATAAAAATGCGTTTGAGTTGCCAAATAGACGATCAGGGTCGCTCGATGCTTAAATATATATATATATATATATGTATATAGTTAGATAGATAGAAATAAATATATTAAAGTATACACATATACTTATCGAAACATGTGTAGTTGTTGTCGGATAGAAGATCGGACAGAAAAACAATAACCCGACAAGTTACCCAAAATATTATCTGCAAAATCATGTGTAACATCAAATGATATTCAACACTATGCGGCCGAGAATGCCACAAGTGATTATTATTTTGCATACACATACTATAGGGAAAGAAAATAAAAAGATATACTCGTATCTGTATCTTAAAAATAGACTGGCCAGAGAGACTGGCGAGCAGCAGGTTCCAATATAGAGAGAGAGTCCTCGCATAGTTCGGCACAGAGAGAGAAGCCGTTTTTCAAATGTTGCCCAGATGAAAGTAAATTCTTGCCAGCATATGTTTCTATATATTTATATATGTACACGGCTATGTGTGTCTGTGGGTGTATGTGTGTGTGTGTACGAACAGCCTTGCGTAGGAAAAACGGCTGAGTACTTTGTGTGCATGTGTGCGCCGTTGTAGTATCTGTGTGAATTGGTTAGAATCGGAGCTGGCTATCACCTCAGAATTACCTTGCCGTGCTGCCACTGACGAATAGCGTTCAGTCGAGACCGAGCTCATACGCGATACAGTTGCTTTTCGCATTCAATAGACAAAATGGTGAGTGCTGCCTGCACATTGGAAGGAAAACTCTTGTGTTCTGATTGAGTCTTCATCAGTTTATAAATTATGTGTGCAAATTCTGAATATATTATAAAATCTTACTTTCTTTCTACTATCCACACGACAGGCTGATGTTCCAAAGCGTGAAGTTGAAAGTAAGTTGAACCACAAACAAGACAAAAGGATTATATCTCTAACCTCAAAAGAAAATCAATCAAATAAAATACATAGAAAATGCTCGTAATGTATCAAAATAGTTGAATAATTGTTATAAAATGATGCCGCAGAGGGCAACAAATCTACACAAAATACATTTCATACAGTATATCAAAGTTAATGTATTTGAAAAGTGATTACATAATGTGCGCGTGTGATATACCATATATACATAAAACTCAATGATGTTATACAGAAAAGCGTGGGTACAGCACTCAATATACCAAAAAGCAAATGCTTAAAACTAAAATATATTTCGTAATCGTTTCGAATGCGCCAAATACCCAAAAATATATATATACAAACATATATATACACATATATATATATATATATATATGGATATGGCAGACGCGGAAAGTTTTCATTCAAACAAATATATATAACATATAAATCAAAAAGCCAAAAGATTGGGAAATTCATCGGAAAACTCAAAACTAATGAAATACGCTCACAATGGAAATTTTGTGTATATGTAGTCAATGAGGAGTGATCGCGTTGGATGCTCGTTCAGAGCGTACGATCTAATTTTGGCCAAGTTATTTCTTCGGATTTATTTTCGTTAGAACGCACTGCCAAAGAGAGAACTAGGCGTCTTCTCTCTCTCTCTCTCTGTCTGTGTGTGTGTGCGTACGTGTGTAGACGAAGGCGTTCGGGTGTCGGATTACGTATACGTACAGATATGCAGGCTCTTCGTGTTGGCAACGCTCCCACACACTCTGTCTCACACACTCACACACGTAATTAATGCGCCGCCATGTCAAGATTTTCGTGATGACCAAAAATGTGCGTACCCTAAATTTCAGGGTTATTGGATTGACCTCATTCGATGAGTGGTCTCAACACTAAACTATTTTTAAACTGGAATCATAAATAAATAACATATAAATGATTAACAAATAAATAAATAAATAAACAATTTAAATTGATCGATTTAATTGTTAATTGTAACATTTTTGAAATGGTTTTGTGCAGATGTCGAATTCGTTTTCGAAGTTATGGGCTCCCCCGGTGAGGGCATTGATGCCGTCGATCTAGGCGATGCTCTGCGCGCTTTGAACTTGAACCCCACCTTGGCACTGATCGAGAAAATGGGCGGCACCAAGAAGCGCAACGAGAAGAAGATCAAGATGGACGAATTCCTGCCCATTTACTCGCAAGTCAAGAAGGAGAAGGAGCAGGGCTGCTACGAGGATTTCATTGAGTGCTTGAAACTGTACGACAAGGAGGAGAACGGTTCCATGCTGCTCGCTGAATTGCAGCACGCCCTCCTGGCGCTTGGTGAGTACCACAAAACTCTACTATTCAAATCATATATCACATATTGTATCTCCCCAAACAACAGGTGAGTCCTTGGATGACGAGCAAGTGGAGACTCTGTTCGCCGACTGCATGGACCCCGAGGATGATGAGGGCATGATCCCATACTCTCGTAAGTACCGCTGGACAAGTTGTCCATCGATCTACTCTTTGTCCAAGTCAAGTGTCACTTTGTAAATGTCAAACATAATGTTATTTGTATTCTTTACATGCACCTATTGTCTGCGCACACACAAATTACCCAATCAATCAATCAATCTGCACACACTTTTGCACATTCCTCCACACGAAACTGTGTTCAATCTGTCAATGTGTTTATGTCCACACAAACACACACACATACAACCACAAAACCACAAAACCCATGCACCACGCACGTGGCACGTGGCATCTCTGTCGTGTTTTACTGTGACCGATCCTATAGAGTTCATCCAGCGCTTGATGAGCGATCCCGTCGTCTTCGACTAAACAGTAAGTTCTCGTAATGTCTACCCATCTGTGATCTGTGCGCATAATTCCTTATGAATATCATGTATTAATAATAACCTCTTGATTTCTCAATACTTTTGTAGCATTCCTCGCAAGAATGTGTGACAGACCAGATGCGCTATAAATATTTACCAACAACAACAACAACAACAACAACAACAACACCAAACAAATTTATAGCAACAGCCATTCTCCATAGATGTTATATTCATCGCTAACTCTCTCTATCTCTCTCTCGTATATTATTTTAATTAAATTTTACTTCTGCTACTACAACTGCAAAATTGAACTTCAAGATAATATTATTTTTTAAAAAATAAAAAAATTTAAATTATAAAAATAATGAAAAAAAAACTGAAAAAATAAGTTTCGTGCTAATTATTTTGTTGTTCATTTTCTTTTAAGTTACGAATTATTATTATTCTCTTTGAAAGACGCAAATAAACCAAGTAGCAAAAGCATTGCAAGTGTTGCAACTAGAAATGGAAATCATCTTCGAAATAGATGAAAATAATTACGATTTCTGAAACTGAAACTGAATATTTGGCTAAATGTGGTTAATCTTATTATCTTAAAGTCTGCGGCATCAAAACATTAGATTTAGAAAGTGAGGATCAATCAAGATCATCGCAAAGGCGATAATTATTCTTCTTATCCATTTGAGGCCTTAACTTCGATGAATTTAGAAGATGGGAACTGTTTATTGGGGAATAATTCTCCTAACTTTGCTAAAACTAAACTGATTGATGCTCTAGATTCTAGATTGATTTGGCACTTAAATATAATTAATTTCTGAAATTAAAATAAGATAGATTTCTTACGAATAATGAATAGTAGCTTTCTCATAGATTTACGTTCTGCAGAGACTAAAATTATTGAAAAAGTATTTCAAAACATTTTCTGCGGGTGTTGGTATTCTGTATAGTTTTTTTCCACGAATTTTTGTATCAAACATAGTATTTTGGGAATATTTGAATTTTGTATACCTCTACTCTTATAATATACAAAACAAATATAATACAACTTTGTCAAAAATAGCCCGATTTCCTTTCGACATATTATTGAGCGTTTGTCGTCTAGCTTCACAGTTCATTTTTAGGAACCTAAGTTTATAACAATTTCAAAACTATTGGGGGCTTATGCATTAAATATTTAGTAATACTATTTGAAAATGAACATTTTATAAAATCTAAGCTAAAAGCGTCTAACACAACCCTGTACATAAAAACTGCACGTGCTTTACAACAGATGGCGCTGCGACAGCTTTCTTGTCTATGAGAAAAGCTCTGCCGCATTTCCCCTGCAACTGTACTAAAAAGCTCGAACGCAGCTTGCGCGTCTCCCGAGTACGTTAATTAGGAATTTCAACGAATTGAAAATCAGTTGAAAACGAGATAACAAACCTTAAAGATACTAAGCGCTCCGCTAACGCTTCAAAATTGCATTAGCAAAGAAAAATTCAATAAAAATAAAATTCAACTAAAACAAACCAGCAGAGTGCAAGTGAGCGTTAGAAAAAGTGTATAATAAAGCAAAATATTTTCGGCATTATTATTGTTAAATACATATATGTATAAATATTTGGCCGATTTTCAGTAGGTCGCTCTCAAGTGCATTCGAAAAGCAACAAAAAAAAGCATTCCAAACGTAACAAAAACCAACAAGAAATTGTGAAAAATCTAAAAAAGAAGGCAAAGTGCGATTCAGCCAAGAAATAAGTACATACACACAAAATAACCAAGCAGCGAGAAAAGTTAAAACGCACATAAGAGTCCTGGTCTGAGTGCAGTACACACACACACACACACACATACATACGGACACATACAGTACATACACACAAACAAACACTTTCAATATGGCGGATGTCATGGAGAAAAGCTCTGTGCTGGAAGCTGCTGGTGTGCCCACAATGGGCGACCCGCGCCCAGTTCAGCCAGTGCAGGCGCAACTGCAACAGGAAGCGCAGCTCCAACAACAGCAGCAACAACAACAACAACAACAACAGCAGCAGCAACAACAACAGCAGCAGCAACAACAACAGCAGCAGCAGCAGCAGCAACAACAACAGAAGACGGTGCAGGCAGAAGCGGCTCAAGCGGCTCGCTCTGGACAGGAGCAAAAAGGTAAGGTCCAATGACTTCAGAGCGAGTAACGCATACGCCATGTTGACATTAAGAAAATCAATTAGCCAAAGTTTTGACCCCAAGCGAAGGGCACCGCTTCTATTTTGAATTCAATGCTATTCATTAGAGTAGCATTCAATCGTTCAGAAAAGTTCCATCGAAAGAACTACTTATGAACCTGAATACCGTTCAGCGGCTAAGCTCGTTCTTTGCGTTTGCTCCAGCTGATTATAAACAGCTTTTAAGCGTATTCTTTTAGCAGTGTTTTTAACAAGCCTTCATTATAAATCAGTTAAAACGTTATCTTAAGTATAAATCAGGGTACGCAATTAAGAGTTATAAGTTTAAGAAAATCAAGCCAGAAAAATATTATCTAGCTGAACGAGAAAATATTAGATACACTTTTACGGGATGCCGTATGCTGGAAACAGTATAAACTTTAATTTTCGATTTTTATCAAATGAATTTAAAATAAAAGATATATTATGATTAAATATATATATAAATAAAAATGGAAATTTAATAATTATTTCAAATTTTTTATCGAACTAAAAGAGAATTTTAAAATTTAAATTTGTTTATGAAAATCAACAAATATTTTTTGTTTTATAATTTGTATTGGGTCAAAAGAACGAGCTACTGAACTTTTGCCGTCAATTGAACTACAACGCTAATATCTATGGCTCAATTAGACAAAGTGTGGCACTGGCACACCCCACAACAACAGGACATCAGGACATTGATGGTTATGTTAGCTGAACATGCAGCACCCGTTCCCCGGTTGGCTCACGTCATGTCTGTGCGGCTTTGTGGTCGTCAGACGTTATGCAAATAGATTTGTATTTTTGCTACGCCTTCGCAACTGTTTGCACAACTGTCGACATCAGCGGCACAGCAAGTTGATTATGGTTATCATGGCCCGTCTGAAGGGCTGTGCTTACTTTTAAGCCAACCAAAGGATGTTCGCTATTGTTGTGTCCACAATCAAAGCGCCGGTACAACGACCTGCAACTGTGGCATGTTGCATGCTGCATGCTGCATGCTGCACATTGCACTCTGCTAACGCCGCCTGCCACCCAGGCAGCGTTTTAATTGTGCTTAATGCCCAGTCCCTGACATGCATTGTGCTATGTATCTGACAGAATCAGTTAAAGCCTACTGCGATAAAAGTTATCAGCAACTTGAGCTCGTGCTACTGTCTCTGCCACCGCCCTGCACCTGCCCCAGCCGCATCCCCCGCTGACCCTGCAGCTGTTTGTGGTCGCTCTGCATATGACCTCGTTTAAATTAAGCTGAATATGTTTTGGCGATGGTATCTCAACTTTGTCATTCAGCTAGTTTCATTCATGATTGCTTTAATCGCTGACTAGATTGTATCTCTATGTTAATTATATGTTTATGTACTAAATAAAACTAATGACAATGTGTTTGTAAGAAATAGGACACCATTTGATTAAGTGTGCGCTTAAAGTATTTGTTAATCGAATCGAAACGGCTACCGAATACGCATTCGTGGTATTATAATGTATTATAATGTGAGTAGTATTTATACTCGAAGCTAGAATCAACCAAAAATAATAGTACTTTTAGTACTCATATGCAAATGTGACATATTTCAATACAAACAAATACTTCAAAATAGATTCAAAAATAAAAAACAAGTAAGCACGTTGCAGTTGGAAGTTTCTGACTGTTCCCCAGTCTGTTTCATGTTGCTTACTTTTGGTGAGATCTTGAGACTTTATAAACTGAATGTATAGAGTATAATACTATATACCAACATTAGTACCAAGATTGGTTGCTCTAGCCTCACGGGTGCGGAAAACATTGCACAAATTCAATATACTCTTTTCCTATAGAAACCAAGGCAAAAATATTGTTATGTTCTGTATTTTGTATATACTGAAAATATGAATCACTGTAAGTTCTGCTATTTTGGTATAAAATACACATATCAATATTTTTAATATAAAAATACTATTTTATTTACTTATTTATTAATGTTGATAGTCCAGTTTATAGAACATAAACTAACAAGCAATTTATATAGCGCTGGCGGCAACAGGCCTTCGGCTATATTACAATGTTCTAAAAGGAGGAATTACTTATCTGAATTAGTTAATAAATACCACATTATATAAAAATACTAAAAATACTTGTAACGTATTAAGCGCATCTTAATTTGAATACTCACCTTTCACTATTTACTTGAAAACTGTGAATGAGTTATTGAATTGTGAGTAGAGTATTTTGGCTTCGGCTTGACACAATTACAGCATAAAACGTGTGCTCTTACACACACAAACACACACATATGTACACACACTGCTACAGTTGCAGCTACACCCCTGCCGCTGATTAAATCAAATGTTTAACTCAAGTGCAAACCGGCTCTGCTAAACAATCACAACAAAACAACAACTACAGGGCAGAGGCTGCTTTTGTTTTGTGCGCTTTTACCTTAGTGCTAAATAACATAAACTATCAGCAAAAGCAAATGGTAATAAAAAAAAAGTAAAAATAAATATAAATAAATATAGTTGCTGATTGCCAGCAGTGCTCCTCAGCTGATCTAGGTCTGGTGTCATTCACATGAAGTCATCGTCAGCGTCACCTAGTTTGGTTCAGAGCGGAGGCCTGATATATAGTAGTATTATATGGAGCTTCTATAGGTATATTAATCTGCTTAGTAATCACTTTTATTTATTATATTTACTTGATTCCGATAACAAGTGTTATTGTTCACTCTCTCTCTCTCGCTGGCCTAGTACGGGAAATTCTCCTTATGGCCATCTCTTTGTGACGCAACTGTTGCCCCTGGCTATACCTGTTAGCGAGCTCTTCCACTTTATAAATAGCCAACATTTCTACATTTCTGTCACCTACTCTTATTTGCATTTTAATTAACACACAGCGCTGTCGCTGAGCAACAATTTCTCATTTGCATTTTACCATTGCAATTGATTTTCATTTTCATTTCATTTTCATTTTGAATTTCTTTCTTTTTCTCAGTTGGCTGTATCGGGGGCGTGCTAGTTTTTTCGTTTCTTAAAACAAATGCCACTTGAAACGACTCTGCTAATTGTTACGGTTTCCGCTACATTTCAACATTTCAGAACAACAATTACCAAAAACTTAATGCCATATTTGAGTTAGTTGCTGCCACGCCTTGCTGCAAGCAAATGAACCACGAAAATCCATCACAACTTTTGTGTACATTTTCTTAGCATTGCGTAGGCCCTTATATGGATTTATTGATTAATTAGCCGGCCTATTAATTGATTTATTGGATCGATACGTCTACCAAAAGTTGAAAAGGTTTTTGAGTAGAGGAAATTGTTGTCAAAACGTATGTTGAAATAGGTCAGAAACTGAAGCTATGGAGAGTCCGATTTCTGATTGGTTTCGGCTTAAGATGTACACACAATAAATCCCCCCAAGGCTCTTGATAAAAACACTTGTTTATGTTGAATTAAGCCATCTTCATTATTATTGATGATAGGACGTTGCACTGCGATAAGATAGATCTATTGTGCCCCTTTCTGAGCCTATAGCTCATTTCCTGCATGAATGCAAGAATCTTGGTTGGGTCTAGAGTACCTATATCGTTTATCTAAAGGATAAGCCTACCGAGGTGCAATCTGTTAGTATGCTTGAGTGGTGTTACTGGTGAGGTTTCAGCCTCCATTTCACAGAATCTGCATGTCCCGCTGCTTACAATTCCCAGCTTGTTAGGGTCAGTGGATTCTGGAGCGCTCTTCCACCTTAAATGCCTTCTGTTGTCCTCTTCTATCCTAAAATGTTCTTGTATTGTGTGTCTTCCTATGCCACAAAACGGTTCTGGGCCTACAAGAGGTTTCCTGCTCCCATTCTTGCTAATTCATTCGCTGCTTCGTTCCTGGGTATATCTTTATGCCCTGGGATCCATCTGAGGGCATACATCCTCATACATATTAAGGATTTTGCTTAAGCTATAATTAGGGGCAATAAATTAATACCTCGAAAGTATACAAATTAGGCAAATTAACACAGAATACAACAGAATTCTTATCAATAAAGAACAACAGTAATAATATTAAAGCTCAAAAGACAAATCTATATTAAAAATGTAAGATTAGATAAGAAATTCTAAGATTACAGTGCAATAGTGAAAACGATTAGATCAGTTTGTTGTTAGTCAAGCTTTGATATCAATGAATAGAAAAAAACATGCATTTTCCAGATGTATTGAGTGTATTTTCTCAGTAAACGGATGCAGTTATGCATAGTTTAAGGACTTTTACTGAACATAGGGTATATCAAAGTGGGGCGTTCCAAAGCAATTTGGCATTTCAAAGTCGCAGAAAGCTAGAAAAGTGTGGCGAGTGTGGCACAAACTTGAAAACTGTGGCAAATGATTAGCATGCATGCATATATGCGTTTATTCACTTAGATCGCCGCCAAACGATATGAGTGAGGGGGCAGGGCTCCAATTATATATATATATATAGTGTGCTTGCTTGCAGTAGATTGTAGATGCGCTGCAGTCGGCCCCAAGGTGCAACAATTAGTATGGACAGGGCGCACAATGAACATTTATTAAGCTGTGATTTGTGTGTGCCAGGTGAATGCAAATTGCGGAATGCCGCATGGCTGTGCTTTATTAATTAATTAAATTTTTGGAGCTGGCATTTCAAAGTTTGATCAATAAAATGTATGCCAGAGATTAATAAGAACGTCAAACTTATTCAACAAATGCCAAATATGTTCTGGGGGCGGATAGGTGAGAGTGCTGGGGGCTGGGGGTAGGTTGTCCCGCTGTCGTGGTGTCTGGGTGTTGCCTTAATTGTTTTTGCTCGACAAAGTGTCGCTTGGCACGCAAATTGTGAGCGAAGCACCCTTTAAATGGCGACCCATTGAACACCCATTGACGGTTCATTAAACTTGGCCAAGAGGCCTGGAATTGCTTTGATTTCATTTCGATTTTATGGCCAAACATTGCTTGGCACTTTCGCCCGACGCTCGGGGAGATTACGGTCTCTGATCGTGGATTGTGGATCTCGGACCGCGGATCGTGGATCGCGGATCGGCTGGTTACCCAATTGGCGCCGCATTTGGTAGCTGTCGCATAATTTGTAGTTCTTGTTGTGGCATGCCCATGTTTGTGGCGGCATCGCCTCTTTTGGCTACGCTGCGTGCGTGCGGCAGTTGCCACATTTTGTGGCAATCAATAACCGAAGTGCGTCAAAAATACAAATGTTAAAGTTAACTAGCTACTGGCCATAAATAATAGTACGTTATTAGAGCCACCAATGTGATAAATGTAAATGTTGATTAATTGCCCTAACTGGCGGCATCCAAGTCAGCTTCCTGCCTGCCACAGACGCCACTGAATCATCTTTTGCGTCGCAGCCTTAAAGGGCTGCAAGCTGCATAGAATACGAACACATGCGCAGTGCCATAAAGTATGCCTACTTAGAGAACTCGGCGAAAACTCACGTTCTCATCTTAGGAGATTCCTCAAGTGTCACTTGCAGATGCATCTGTGCCCTGCCCGACACAAAATGTGGCATAAACTTATCCTATGTGCGATACTTTGAAAATAATCAATGAGCAGCATAATGAAAGGAAAATGCCCATACACACACACGCGCACACATGTATATAAGATATATAGGGGTGTGTGTGTGTGTGTGTGTGTGTGGTACATTTATATAAATGTGACCAAAGGGAAGCCAACAAAAAGAGGCATGCCGATAGATACTGAATACCCGACTACCCCACTGCACCCCCCAAAAAGCAAAACAAATGCTACGCAGAGAGAGCCAGGCGGACACTCTGCTGGCGGCTTTGCCAGCAGAGCACCGGCAGCGGCAGCGGCAGTAGCAGCAGCAGAGCAACCCCCGCTGCGTGCGGGTGATTTTAACCGTCATCCGTTATGTTGTTTGTGTGTGTGTGCACTGTACATGGTTAGTTCATTTCCCCTGCGGGTTGTGCTTTTAGCACAGCGGCTGAGCTTTTGGCAGCCGCAAAGCTTTTATTTAGACAACAGCCATAATGACGCTTTGCTTGGTAGTACCCGTTTCTGCCGCTGCGTGGCGCTTTATTGAAATTCGAATTCGTTTTATAACAATAAAATCTAATTAAGTAAATATTTGTTTATTTTTAGGTATGACAATTGTGCTGCAATTTACGTATTTGAATTTTAAATGGCTTCATTAATTTGGTATGTATTTTAAACGGAACTTAAAGACTATTTAGGTACTTGCCTGACACAACAAAATCAAAGACAAAACCGCTAAGCTTCGGTTTGTTAGCCTGGTCAGCAGTTAGTAAGCTCATTACTTACCCAACTAAGCCCACCAAACAAGCTGAACTCTCACCTCATTCTACGCTGTCTTTTAGCAGACATAATAACCTTGACAATCGAATAAACGATAACAAAGCCAACTAGGCAGACATTAAGTTAACGCAACATGCGATAGACGCCCTAGAACGCCACCCCCTCCATACCAGCCAGGTGGGGGTCTACGCAGTGTAGAGTCCTTACATGGAACCCAACAATATGGGGCTTGCGTGCTGCTCAACTCTAAATATACAACAATTAGTTACAAATCATGGAACCTATGACAACAACACCTAAATAATAGACAAAGTGTAGTAAAAATTGTCTATTCACAATGCGATGCGTGGCAATCGGTGCCTGTAGCGCCTGGAACTGATTTATAAGTCAGCGAGGGCTCTTTGTTAACTAGCTTAATATAAGACCAAACACTCAAACGAATTTGTGCAATTCTTCATTTATTTTTAAATTTATTATGTCCAGAAAGATTATGTCTGTTATTTTAAGAACTTAAAATGTGTATTAAACAAGAACTACTTAATCTACAAAAAAAAAAAGTAAAGTCTGATTGGTGAAATAAAAATTAGTAAAAAATAAAAATAATAAAATGAAGTCTGATTAACGAAATAAATGATTAGATATAAGTGGAAAAAATAAAAATAATATATTTAAAATGACATCAAAGCAAGGTCAATGGGTTAGACAAATATTGTTATTATTTAAGAAAAGCTCACAATTAATGCAACTAATATTCTATTTTTCACCTCGTTAAATATCATTTAAATATAAGATAAGGAACAAAGAATAAGAACCATTAAGTTGGGTTTACACATTAGAAATTACTTCTTGCTTTTCTTGTATATTTGTTGTGGTTATAATCGGCACCTTGTGATCCTACCCAACCATGTAAAGAGTTTCATAAGCCAGGATCTACATATTTAAAGAATTGGTAGATGGTAATGAAAGACTAACTTAACACGTAAGTGCGGGAGAGAAACAAATTTTAAAAATAAATTTGTTTAAATAGTATATACTAAAACAATGAGGATTCTCCTACTGGGGAGGTCTCATAAGTATAAAAATGTATAAAAAAATAACTTGAAAATTAGCAAAAGGACTGCCCTCCTATTCTAAATTTCCACCCAATTTGTAGCATACTTTTCAGCGCATTTTGGCATGTTCAATTGGTTTATTAATAAGTTGTTTGGGTTCTATATGAGAATATTTGGAAATGCTTCAAAACAAATTCAAATACCACACAATTAAAACCACTTGAATTGATTTCACTGCACAAAAGACTAATTACCGCACGATCAACCCTCGTATATGCACATTATTTGCGTATTCAACGTGAAAGGGCCGTTAATATAGGAACAAGTCAGGCATTGCACAGAGGCGCGTCTAATGCGCCCTGTGCCCATTAAATTAATCAAGCCAAATGAAATCTGCATAAAAAAATGCTGAAGCTCCGGCTGTACCTGTGCTTGGGTCTTGGTCCTGGTCGCAAGTCCTGGGCCCTTGGCTTATTGTTGGCGTGTTGAATTTGCATTTCTGCACGGCGCCCCACTAATAAATTTGTATGTCAATAGAATAGAGGAATATGCCTGAAGACGTTGTGCTGTGGAGTCGCTGAATCGCCAGGTGAGCGAGCCCCGAACTGCGCAAGGACATTTGCGACCGTTGCGAGAAGTTTACGAGCCGCCCCGCCCGAGACTCGGGGCGTCCAACTTTGGCGGGCATTCGTATCAAAACAAATTCCTAAGTATTGTAATTCGAAATTGTTTCAAAGCAAATAAAAGCAGTCGAGTTTTAACACTCGCGCCAAACAGTACGCAGCGGGCGCGTTGCCAAACAAAAGGACAAAAGGACTAACTGAATCCAGCAAAGCATAAAAGCCACATAAATGTGAATTGAAACAAGCTGTGAATAATATAATAAAATAAAAATCATTTATTTTGAATACACATAAGAGTACATGTGTGAAGTGTGCAAGGAGCCTATGTGAAAGGATCAAGCATATACAGAAGTAAAACTGCGTATCCTTGCGTTGAACGGTGCAAAGTGCAAAGTGCATTATCCTGTACGTGGCCAAGTTATTGCCCTCTGGCTAGGCTAAAATCGATAAAATTGCATGTTGTTGTTGCTGTTGTGTCTGCGCTGCTTTATGGCCAACTGCAACAATTGATAATAAGTCAGTGTGGCATGTGGCATGTGGCAGTAGTGATAAAATCGCAACTGCATTGCCAGCAAAACTTTGGCAACAAAAATCAATTGGCTTTTCGCTGCTTCTGGCCAAAGTTGGTTAACAATTTGCTGCCTTATAGCGCGCCAAAGAAATTCTAATTGAATTGAAGGCGCGCTTAGATGGGCGAGGGTCACAGCAATTGTGGCACTGCCACAGCGTGTGGCAGCCAAGTGCGCAGTCACTGTGGCATCGAGTATACCGAGTATATATATATATATATACCGTGTGCCACAATTGTTGATAATCAATTTGGCTAAGAAGCCTATTTCGGCCACAAAATGACAGTTGCCACATTCTGTGGCGGTTGACATGAAAGCTTGTTTCTTGTTTCTGCCTCTGGAATTTCTGCTGTGCAATGCAACACAAACAAATCATTGTTACTCCCCGGGGGATGGGGTGCCAGCGGGGCACTAATTGGCGGTTGCCTTTGGGGCTGCATTCAGTGCCGGCCGTCGCAAGGCGCCCCACAAAAGCCAGTTGCCGCTCAGTTGTGACTTTGCACGTGCCACGAAGCGGCAGCAGCAGCAGTAGCAGCAGCCACAGCTTGTGCTTGTACTAATTACTTAGTATACAGATTAAAGTGCCGCGTAAATTTCCGTTTGTAATTCTGTGCAATTTTATCGATTGCCTGTCAAAACTAAATGCAAAAGTTTTCGGCCCTTGCCAAAGTTAATTGCCAGGTAGTGCCGAGAACCAATCCAAAACAAGCCCAAAAACCAAACCTAACCACATTGATATGAGTGATACCGATGCGGTGAGTTCTAGCTTGATTTATGAAGTACCCACTCGAGTTGTATCGCATAGTTCACAAGAAGTTCGTTCCCGGAGAGTCAAGCGAACTAGTTATGCTCCAGACGGTCGTTCATCTGGCTTGTTCGTTCGTTTTGTTTCATTAGCTGTCGTTCTGTTCATCAGAAACCCACTGGAAAATAGATTTCCATAAATGTAAAAATGAGTCGATCAGTGCACAAAGCGATTTACTCCACCAGTCACATAGTAAATCTAACATTACTAACAATTACATATTTATTTTTTGTTAACAATTATTCTTTGGCTATTCCTTTTACTTATTTTACATACTGTTAGATGAAATCTTTAACTATATATGTCCATTTTACAATATGTATTTGCGCTTATACTTCTTATAAAGCAAATTTTAAAAGCTTTGACATTGTTTCATCGCAATTTATCAATTTGTGCACTTAAATGCGCCTCAAATCTTAATAAAATGAAAGCAAAGTGAGGAAGCAAATAAAAGCAAAGTGAGGAAGTACTTTATTGTTTCAATGGTGGAAAATTCCCTACCTTTTCATGTCTTCTATAGTTAAAATGCTGCTTAAAAGATCTCTTTACCTAGGCAGAAAAGGCTATGAAGTCTGAATTCCTTATTTTAATTTATATTTGAACACATATAAATGTACATAATTATCTTACTGTGATTAAATGAAAAGAAATGAAAATATGGTGGAAAATATGAAATATGCAAGCACACTTGAATAAATAATAAATAAATAATATTGTTAATTAAATTGTAAATAAATTTAGCTGTGTTCGAATGTAATTTTCACAACGCATACACAGAAAGTAATGTGTATAATATGGCACTCAATTTGATATTTTTTCATATCCTTTTTTGCCGATAAGATTTAAGACTAATATGATATTTTCTAACATATCCAATTGATCTTTCAAACCTATTATATTTATCTTGTATGTCATTGACAAGAAAATCATATGATAATAATGATAATATTTGGGAAATATCATATTAACCAGCACTTATCAAATTGATATTATTTTTGTGTCAAAATAAATAAAATAGATGTGAATATATTTTGATATTTATAAGATTTTCTTATTATAAAGAGCACAAATATGTTTAACATAGAGAAAAGAACGCGAATAGGTCTTGAAAGAACACAACGAACGAGTTGGGGACACAAACGAACGAAAAAATAACAAATTAATGAGCTGATTCAACAAAGAACTTGAACGAACGAACTTAGACTGAACTTATTCGTTCAATTGAACTACAATCTGCAACTCCAGTGGATAAGTACTTCTAAGTATCAGTAAAAATGTATGCAATAGTAAAAGCACCAAAGCACCGATGTTTATGAGACAATTTGTCATGGTTTAGCATAATTTGAATACTACGATATATTTGTTATTATTAATATTTGTACATATTATTGTATTGACCTTGGCAGCTGGTTGTAGACCTGTCGAAGCGTATTTCTGTTGGGGCAACCAAACAAACCAGCAATCCAGCCGAATCAAATTCGAAAACCCTTTGCAAAACAAAATCAAACAGCAATTTGGCCAATGGCGCATTGAGGTTCTGGCTCTGGTTCTGTCTCTGGGTCTTAGAACTGTCGAAACTTTTGTTGAATCAATAAGCGACAGACAGTAACAATTTGGGTCACATTCCAAGTAGCAACCAAATTTCATGACAAAATTCCCTAATGGTAACCAAAAACCAAATATCCGAAATACCAAATACCAAAACAATAAACTGTAAACAAATGCAAAAAGAAGCCATCAAATTTCGAGAGCTCCATTCAATAGCCCAATATATGTATTGGGACCTGTATGATATATGCACACCAGCACATTCACACCCACACCCACACCCATACACTCACACATACACTTACAGCACAGCACATGCATGCACGTATGCAAATGATATGATATCCTGCCCGAGCCGTGTAAGCCTGTCAGGTATTGGATTACCCGACACTTGCACATTTCTGCACCGACACCGCAGGCGTTTGGTTCTGGCCGCAAAACTATCCTGTGAGACTGTAAAATGTACGGCAATACAGCGTCCAAGGAACAAGTGGCCACTGAACGGCCAAGTCCGAATCCGCCTACAAATCCGGCTCCGGCTCAGGCTGCAACTCCAGCTTACATGGCCAGAGAAGGACGTACAGCAGTAGAGTCTACAGATCAGTCTAATTTGAGCTATGCAGGTCAAGAGCAGCCAAAGGTGGACTATACCACCAAGCAGCAGCTCAATCCTGACTACACCCAGCAGCGATCGCAGCCTAATTCCGAATACTCCCAGCAGCGATCGCAGCCCAATCCCGACTACTCTCAGCAACGATCGCAGCCCAATCCTGACAATATCCAGCAGCGATCGCAACCCAATTCTGATTATACCCAGCAGCGATCGCAGCCTAATCCTGATTACACTCAGCAGCGATCTCAGCCCAATCCAGACTACTCTCAGCAGCAATCGCAGCCCAATCCTGACTACACCCAGCAGCGATCGCAGCCTAATCCTGATTACACCCAGCAGCGATCGCAACCCAATCCAGATTACACCCAGCAGCGATCGCAGCCCAATCCTGACTACTCTCAGCGCTCTAATGTGGAGCAAGCAAATGTGAGCTACACAGACAGAGAACGCTCTAAGCAGCAGCGAGCTCAGCCTAATCCCGAGTACGCCAGGCCGAGAGTCAGCGTGGAGCCGCCTCAGGCGCCCAAGGAGCGCACCGATTACACCGCTAATGAAGCACGCACCATAAACACCTACAACACCCCCAAGAGCACCAAAGAGCGACCCAATCCCAATCCAAATACCAACTTTGTTTTGCCATCGCAGATGCGTCCCTCTGTGGGTCCGCCACAGCCACGCCCAC
Source organism: Hirtodrosophila histrioides (assembly GCA_037075165.1). Lineage (NCBI taxonomy): Eukaryota > Metazoa > Arthropoda > Insecta > Diptera > Drosophilidae > Hirtodrosophila > Hirtodrosophila histrioides. The sequence continues at coordinate 2,913,182 of JBAMCL010000390.1, read as the reverse complement.
CCTTTGCCGGTGCACGGCCCATGGTCGGAGTAGGTCCGCGCCCTCCGATGCCGCCAAACATGGGGGTGAGGCCAATGCCGCCGCCGCTGCGCTCGACAGACAGCAAGAGCAACCTGCTCATGGGGCCTCCACCGCCCATGCGGCCGGGCATGCCGCCGCCGCAGCTGAACATGCAGCAGGCGCGCTTGCCAAGCTCCGGCGGACCCCTGAGCCCGCCTGGACAGGGTCCCCCTAGGCCGCAGGGCGGCTTTCCCTGGTCACCTAATGCTGGCGGCGCTGGAGCGCCTGTGGGCATGCCCCGTCCACCACAGAACATGCAGCGCCCGCCGCCGCCCACCTTTGCGCGTCCCATGCCCGGCCAGCCGCTGCAGGCGCCCTTTCGACCGCAGCTCTACAATCCGCAGCAGCCACAGCCGCAACAACAACCGCTGCAGCAGCAGCAGCATCAGCAACCGCAACCGCAACCACAACAACCACAACAACCGCTACGCCCACCTTCAGCCAGCAGCGTGCACAATGAAGATGACGATGACGTCGTCATGGGTCAGGCCCTAACCCCGCTCAAGACCTTCAACCTGAGGGGAGATCCCATGGGCTCGCCGCTGCTGGAGGAAACGGAGCCCCCATTTGACACCACACCGCCAATAGAGGCGCCCTTCAAGATGGGCGCTAACAGTAAGACTCAGAACTATAGTGTGGGCGTGTCAGTTAATGAAGCCATTTAATAATGATACAAATCTGAAGTTTGAGTTCCATTCCGGTTTTATAGTTAATTTGTTTGTTTCCAAAATTACAGAAGGTGACAATGACAGCGGCGTGGATGAGTCCACTCAAGAGAAGGTGAGTTTCCGCTCCAAGCGAACTGCACAGAGAAAAACTTATGCATACTCCATCATCATTTATCAAACCACAAACTCATTAATATCATTATTTGTATAAGTTATTGTGATATGAAAAATATAATATGTAGATAGAATCTGTGGTGCAATGGGAATAGAATGTGTTGATCCTCGAAGCGTTTACTTAATACTAGGAAACTACTAAGCTGAGCTACTCTCAAGTCCTCAATTTTACCTGGTTTTACCTGACTTAGACACAACATTATCCAAAAACAACATTAACAAAACAAAAATCAAGCGAGTATGTTGTATTTTAGGCTTTTAAATGGTTCTAACTAGTTGTTCAAACTCGTAGATTATATACAGCGCGCGTCACTTGATTAGGTTCTGTTCAAAATGATTTGACGACAAATTAGTTTTTTGTTTATTTCATCCTTATTATTATGCATATTAGTTATTTCTAGATATTGTATTATTTAAAGTATTGTATTTATTAAAAGTGTTGTTTAAACAATCCTTTTACTTTATAGCTCTATTACAAAACCTAAATAAACACAATTTATTCAAAGTTCTAGATTTCCCTGTCACTATAAATTTCCATTTTTCTTGTATTTTTTAAACATTTGAATCTTATGTAAAAATACTTTCAAGCAACTTTTATTTTGAACAAGAATCTAATCAAGTGACACGCGCTGTACAATTGAGCTTAGATTAGAGAAAAAATCCGAGTTTGAGTCTCCTCCGGCTTGTAAAATTAGAATCTATAAATAATGAATTAATTATTGCGTGCATTTTCGATTAGTAAAGTAAAAATCAAATTTTCGAAATATCAATTTGGTTTGACAAAGTTATAAAAATGTAAATGTGATGACAAATGTTCGTGAGACATGTTTTTCTTTCTGTGTGGTAACTGGTATCTGGTAACTGGCAATCATCACTTTTGGATCGTTGCTCTTAATTGAGAGGAAATTAACTGACTGCAAATTAATTTAATTCGTTGACCGTCGTCGCCGTCTGCGTCTCCGTCTACATTTCGATACGTTTTGTGTTCACAAATCATAAATATCTGTAAATGGCAGCCGGTTGCCCGCCTTCACAGAGCTCTCCACGCTCCATTAGACAGCCCCCAGTTGCTGGCAGTGCCCCCAGCTCATAGCTCATAGCTCATAGCTCATAGGCCGAAGCTCATGTGCAGACGCCAAAGTTCAGACCAAGTTGTGGCTTTGCAGACGTCAGTTGGCGCATCGGAATAACCCAAAAGATACTTTAGTTTTGTGTGTGAGCGTGTGTCCAGAGTTTCACAGGTGCGCAGTCAAATAAACAAACTAAATACAAACAAGAAAATACAATTGTTTACAGACTGCCGCAGATCAAATACCCTTGCTCCTGTGCAAAGTTCTCTAATTTAACTTAGTGTACTTAATAAACCAAATCGTTTTCCTTATAAATATTAAGGAAAAGATTGCTGCTAATGCAGCATTGTGAGAATTATCTTCGATTTTTATAAAATGTGGTCATAAGTATGCTATGAAACAGACTTTGATAAGTGAGTGAAGAACTGGGTTAGATTTTCCTACAAGAACTTATTCCTGGGCCAGTCTTAGACTGACATTAGACAGACTTTAATAAGTGAGTGAAGAACTTCATGCAAGAACTTATTCCCTAAACCGAGTCATCTGCAAGTTTCATTCGGTTTAGCTTCAAAACCAAGATAGAGATTGATGCCTGAACGCGACGTCATGATCAGAAATATGTATATATTTTATGGAATCACACATAAGTGTCTCCATTCATGCGTTACACGGTTTATGGGTAAATTTGCATACCTCGGCAAGGGTATAAATTATTGCCAAAAGTAATGCGATTTGTATGCCAAGGCGGCCTGCCGCCAGATAAGTGCCGCCTGAGCCAAACACGAAGTAGTTTGGTATGGGGGGCTCTGTTTTGGAGTTTCTTTTTGGGCTGTGGACTCTATAAATAATATGTATTACATATAAATACATTCAGGCATAGGCAAAGCGACACGAAGCGAGCTCTGAGGCCGCGACAATCGATAAAACAATGCATAGACTATGAATCCTTCGTGTCGACAACGACAACGACAAAGACGTTGACGATGACGAGGACTATAGCGACGCACCTGGCTAGGCTACTGGCACCAGGTAGACAGGAGCTGGCATTGCTAGTCATAAATGGCATTACGTTGACAGCAGTCGTAAAATCGTAAATTAGAAAGATACGCAGCCACAAAATGCATTTGGTTGTAATGGCGGACGCGAGCTATCTCTTTGTAATGGGGGCACCAGTTAGATATAATGATATACTACGGCTGTTCTTTTTATTATCACATAGGATCGCAACGGACCCAATTCGCCCAGTTCGCCGGTTAAGACGCCCACATCGAGCTCATCGAAGCCAGATAAGTCGGGCACATCGCGCCCCCCGAGTGCCACGCCCTCAAATAAATCAGCATCCAAGTCGCGCAGCGCCTCGAAGAATCGCTTGCTGCTCAAGACGCCCGAGCCCGAGCCAGCCAAGAAAGGTAAATGTCTATCAAGTACAGCGGGAAATCAATCGAGGTCGCTATCGATAGTATCGATAGTTTATTAGATCTATCAAGGTTATCGTTACTATCGCAATGCATGCCAGGCCAATGAATTGATATAGAATACTGTTATGCTGGCTTATAAGAATACTCTACCATCGATAGTTCAAGATATGCCTATCGATAGTATCGATATCCAACTCGATCGTTTTCCAACACTACAAGTAAAAGTTCTCTCCAGTTATTAATAAGCTTCTCCCTCGCAGTTCCAATGAACAAGGTACAGGTTGGACATGCGCCTTCGCCGAATCTGAAGGCGGTACGCTCCAAAATTGGCTCGCTGGACAATGCTACCTATAAGCCCGGAGGAGGTAATGTGAAAATCGAGTCGAAGAAGATTGACATCAAGGCTGGGTCACGCATTGAGGCCAAGAATGACAAGTACATGCCCAAGGGCGGCGAGAAGAAGGTAAGTCTTAAGTTAACAAAATCTGGAGATCAGGACTGGGTCTGGATGAGATATGCAACCCATATGTCTATTCCATGCTCAAAATCTATAAATATTGTGCCTTTTGATTTAATTGAGAGACTTACTTGTACAATACAACCAAAAGAAACGTAAAGTATTCGCTTGAAAATCAATTTCACGGTCGATTTGCGATACGAGATACACTCGTATCTATAAACTCGCATGTATGTATGGACATACTCGCATTTAGATACATATTTTCATTGCAATATCTTGTATCTTGTATCTTGTTGTAGGTAGCTGTAGGAAATGCAAATTACAAATTCGCAGCGGCACTTAGCAGCATAATTGTAGCATACCATAATCGTACATATACATACATACTATACTATATACCATATCTATCCGTAAATAGAACTTTTAGATGGGCGCGTCAACTGACATTGAAATTGCAACTGTTGCTGTTGCAAGTAACAATTAGCGTAACTGAACACGAATTTGATTTTTAATCGGTCTTACATACCTTGTATCTATTTGCAACTACACCACAACCACAACCACCACCAACAACAACAATTTGCAACAAAACAATTTGTAGATAGTTACAACAAAGTTGCAGTGGAATGCCAAATCGAAAATTGGCTCATTGGATAATGCGGCATATAAGCCCGGCGGCGGCGATAAAAAGATCGAGACCCTGAAAATGGATTTCAAGGACAAGGCCAAGCCCAAGGTGGGCTCCAAGGACAATGTGAAGTATCAGCCCGGCGGCGGCGATATTAAGGTATGGCCCTCCTAAAAACTTAACATTCATAAAACAACCGACCACCAAGTTTGAGTTTGACCCAGAGACATACGAATTTGATATGTTGAATTATATTTATATAGCATATATATCTATCAGTTCTATAAACAGCTGTTGGTATTTTTGATTTTGATATTCGACTCTAGCCTTAATATTTTATTACTGTTCTATAACAACTTTGATCTCAACTGGCATGGGCATGTGCCGCTCCAGCTCTCCAGCTTGGCGGCGTCTCAAGAGTCATCTGCATGTGCTGCAATTGTTCTTTTAGTTTTTACGGCATGTTCTCAAGCTAATTTTAACGGTGTTCGATACTCACATATCATCAGGCAACTAACACAACCAACCACCCAAAACTGAGAACCCAAACTCAAACCAGAAACTTGGCAATTTACAGAGCTGCTCGTTCAAGTTCCCTAGCATGCAACACGATAGAAAAGTCAACATAGTCTATGGCGAAGGCTCCAAAATTGTCAGCCATCGCTTGATGCACCTGAACAACAAGCGTCTGGATGAGAATTTGTATAATGAAGACGAATAGTTGGGTAGTTGGGTACGTAAAGTTAAGCTACATACTCACAATGTGGATAATACAATACTACAAATCATCATCTAACCGAGCGGGCCCACATTGTTCCTAAAGTTTTCGGCTAGTTTCCTGGCATTTGTATATACTTAGCTGTTCTGGGATTCATTTAGAGAGTTGCCCAGTTCGGTTTACCGAATTTCAGGAACAGTTTCCAAACGAGTCTTTTGTTTCACTGGAAACTGTTTAAATGTGACTCCAAGTCTAGAAGAACTCTTATGGTTTTGATTGATTTTGTGCAAACTGAAACATGATTAAACAAATTTTTGGATTGTTATATATTTTGTTTTAACCATCAAATATTTGCCGTTAACAAATGTTTTACAAAGGATAACAACGCAAAGGATGTAAGTAGTTTAAAATACATATTCTGTGTACTATATCATTAATGTGCTTTTGTAAAAACGTTGAGTACTCGTTGTCGATGATTTAGTTTATATTTTTGTAATTTTAAGCACATTATCTCACTTTTTGAAACCCCTTAAACACATACTATCTCAAAAGCACCTAAGTAGTATGTAGTTCTTGTTCATCTATTGTATATATGTACAAATATTATATGTTTTTAAAATGTTTTCAGTTATTTTTTATGTGTGTTGTGTGCGCTGTATGAAAATTCTAAATTGCAGTTCTGCGTACCAACAATTGGCCGCCGTTTGTATCAAGATTGTTGTCCTGTGTCCATAATTCACCAGCCAACATACGAAATTCCTTATAAAAAAATCGAAAATTAATTGATAGTATACAATATGCATTTGCTAATCAATTTCTGTGCGTTGCCGGTGCTGCTACTTTTCAGATACAATCGCAAAAAATAGATATTAAGGCACAAAGCAAAGTTGGCTCTTTGGATAATGTAAAGCACAAGCCCGGTGGCGGTGAAAAGAAGATTTTCGATGATAAGGATTATTTGAAAAATGTTGAGCACTCTGTTGCACTGACAACACCACCAACACAGGTAAAATACGTGTCCCTAAGTCAACTAGTATCAAAATTTTTTCCTACTACCTAATTAAACCCTGATTTATTCAATTTGTATTTGCATTTGATTTCATTTCGATACGGAATAACACAACACATACTATATATTATATACTATATACACACACACATATTCATCCAAATGATATCCCATTATGTGTTTACTTCAAGAAATTCATTTTTTACTGTACTCGTAATTAAGTTGCATTTGTTGATTTCATTTCATTATTGACGAGAGTATTGTACTATATGGCATTAAATATAATCAGGCAATATCCGAGAGCACCGCACCCAATAAAACAGCACCCACCAGGCTAACCAAACACCAAATAAAACAAAGTTCACAGATCAACTGTTACTCACCTTTCTATAAATTAACATGTATTATAACAAGGAGAACAAGAAAATAACATATTTTAAATCCAAAACGACTTTATTGACTTACATTTTATAAAACTTATGGAATCTTATGGCACTACCAAGTTTTGAATATATACAGCGGGTGTTTTATTATTGTTTACTATTACCTTGATTTGATATTCGATTTAACTTTTGGTTACTTTGAGTTCTTCAAACCTTTTACGTTACATTTAAAAATGAATTTCTTTCAAACTCAAACTGAGATGCATTGGCTACGAATATCGAAAACCGAATCGAATCGAATCGAATCGAATTGAATCCAAATTCCTTTAAGTCTATAAAACGTGCTTCATATTCATAATGCGTACGCAGGAGTGTTAACCAATTTACACACATTCTCTTCTCTTTTCTTCCTCTCTTTCTCTCTCTCTCTCTCTCCTGCTCTCTTTCCATCTGGAATTTGTAGTTTGCGGCACAAGGGCGCTTGGTTGCCACCATACACCTAGAATTCGGTCTTTGTAACTCTGACTGTGTGTGTAACGATATATTTGAGTCGCTTTTTAAGCGAAATTCCCAATCCCAAAACTAACCACACCCACAACTAATCAAACAATAATAATTAACTACTTTACTGTACCTAAAGTTAAAGATCAGATCATACTGAGACAACAAAAATCAAATCTAATGCTCAAATCTCAGACTAAGCGACTGGAAATTCAAGTTGATTTTTAATGAGAAGTAGAAAATTTGAAATTATGGAAAATGTGGAAAATCTCGAATGAGTTTGCAAGAGTTTCTATTTTAAATTATGTATACATAGTTATATAAATTATAATACACAACAAACTGTCAATTTCGGCTTGCTGAAATTATTTTATACCCTTTCCAAAGAACTTTCCAAGTGTCCAAAATGTTTGTCTTCATTTGGAAAGTGTATAAATTCAGCAGACTCTTGAGAACCGATCTCAAGACGTTGTTCAAAGATTTGTTAATTTGTTTAGTATTTAGGAACAAATGAGAAATGGAAAGAAAAGTATTATTTATGGCAATAGTCGAAACTTTTATACTATGTAGAATAGTACAAATTTTTAACAATATTGGTGTTTACAAAAGAATACTATAGTTACTGACGACCTAACAATAGAAACGCTCAACATAAATGTATTAATGAAGTATTGTGAAAGTCTGCCCAGCATTTAAAACCATAAAAACTGCAAAATGCTTTGCTCTCTCATAAACCACATACGAATTTTGGGTTGGTTTCAGCTCGTTTACATAAGATACAATTCTCGAATGTCATTAATTGTGTTATAAGGCTTAATTATTTCTTAATTGTGTATTTCATTTTGTGCTAAATGTTCTTCTCTTTTAATTTATTATAGGAATATGTGTATACATTTTATTAGATCATATACATACGAAAATTCTTAATTAAGTGCATTAAATTTAAAAAAAAAACCAAAAAAAAAAGAAAAGAAAACGTATACTCGTGCATACTACATAAATATTACGTCCATTATTGCCTACTGTATACTCTTATTATTGAAACGATGCGATTTTACCAAATCTTTTCGAAATACTCTTCGATGAAGTCCTGTAAGTTTGCGTGCGAGTTAAGAACTGTGTGCGTTGCGTATCTTTTAACAGTGCTGTGATAGACTAACCAAACCAAACCGAACTAAACCGAACCGAACCAAAACTGATTTGATCAACCAACCAACCGCCCAAAAGAAAGAGTATAGAGTCCCGGTTTCATGTAAAAATTGCTTGCTGTGCTCGTGGATTCCTCATTTCGTTTAATACCCTTATGTTTTTATCAAGGCTTTGTGGTTTATATTGTTAATTTCATATTTTATTATTTCTGTGATTAAATGCATTTATATTTTTATCTTGAACACAGAGTCCACAACCATCCATGACGGCTTCAACAAGCGGCGCTGATGAAAATTTAAATCAACAAAGCTAAATGTCCAAAAAACTGCTTGTTGAACTAAAGTTTTTCTTTCATTTTTGATGCTAATTGAAAAACAAACACCGAAAAAACAAAAAAAAAAAAAACAAAATTGAACAAAGCTTATTTGAAATTTGAAATGTAATTTTAAGCAAAAGTTATGCAAATGAAAATGTATGCAATAATAATTACACAATACGAGTATGTACTCAAATTGAAAAATAAAATTGTGCAAGCACACACACACACACACACTCACACAACACACACACAGACACACACACAGACAGACAAACAAACACTCCGATTGCATATGATAAAGGAAAATCAAAGTATATGATTAGTTGATCAATGCACTATTTATCAAAATCAAGATACCAAGGCAAATTGCAAAACTATATAAATATATCTATACAATATGCAAAATTTCATATAATACAAAATACATATACATACATATATACATATATATATATTAAAAGAAAAAAGTATCTAAATATTTAAGCAAATTATACAAAGACAGCATAGACAGTTGAATAACTGCATACTTATATATGTATATGTGTGGCTTTAAGTGTAGTTAAATGTGTTGAACAATTCGTAAATTCATAATATACGCAAAAATGTTGAAACATTAAACTATTCAGATACAATTGAACTTTTGTCAACAATTTAGATACTTTTACTTTATTGCAAAACGAAACCGATCAAGATGAACTACAACAATTTACCACAAATTAAGCATATTAATTATACTATATATTTATAATTTGTACGAGTAATAATTAATTACATAGGAAAATGCATCATTCTCACAATTTATTTACACCCCTGTTACAAAATGTAAGAACAAATGCAAATTTTGAAACGTAAAAACGTAATAAAAAATCTTTTTTCATTTACCAAAATCTTTGGCGTTTCTTGCACTTAGTTTCTGAATTCTTGACAGCCAATTTGGATATCGTATCGTATATACTATCTATCTATCTAATATGAGTAGCAAGCAAATGCCACGCCCACGCCGCAAATGCCACAAAAGCGCACACACATCAACCACATTGGATGCATTGGTAATGACAAAAACGTAAATTTTGATATACTTAAAGCAAATTGTAAGTTTCTATCTAAAAGTCAGTTTTATATTTCGATTTTTACTTGAAAACTATTGTGATCTATACAGATCTGCAACACACTAGCCCGCACATGTATGTAACACATTGTAATAATGATTCTTTGATCGCTTCGCAGTTTTGGAAGGCGCCGCGCATACAACGTGCCACAACATTGACCTCATCCATGTCCTTGCCAGCGGAATGCCTGGTGCTCTCTGTCTCCATGCCATCACTGAACTCCGAGCCCAAGCGCCCGAAGAGCGCGGGCGCCAAAAAGAAGCCTGGACAGGCTGTGCATCCGAAGCCCTTCCGTTTGTATTGAGAGGCGCCGCGGCCACTCTCTTACTAGTTGCAACACGCCGCACGTTGACACCACAAACAACCGATGCACTGAGAGATAACTCTCATCTTACTTATGGAATTGTTAAAGAGTTGAAGTCGAGGCACGAGGCACTTGAAGCAAAACAAACTATAAAACTGTTAATTGTTTACAACAAAATGATGAAACGTGGCATTTAAATAAATAAAAATTTAATAACTAGCAATGTTGAGCACACAAATCGAACAGTTTTTCAATTTATTAATTACAGTATATGTATATATATTTCTCGTAAGTAGATAATCAGTTTCGGATGGTGCTCAATCGATCGATCGATTGATCAATCAAAGGGCCCTTCGTTTACATTGCATTTACATGAGTTTTCGTTAGTTTTTCATCTTTATATAATTAATATAAAAATTGGGATTTGGGATTTAATCTAAACGTTGCTCTCCGAAGTGCTTACAAAATTGTGTGCTTTGTATTAATATTTTGTTTTTTGATTCGAGTCAAGTCACATTTAAATGCAGTTTGCCATTTTCTTTCGTTATCATTTCCATAATCATTCATACTTTTCGCTATGCTTAAGCCGTAAAAGTTGTTTATACATTGCATTATTAAAGTTAGGACAATAAATAAGTTAATATAAAATAATAAACAACAGTTGTTACAATTTGAAAAGACAATTTCAAATGATTATTATATATATATACGAGTACGCTTCGATGTGAGCCTAAGCAAATTTGTTTTTCAAAAAAAGGTATCATATATGTATACTTGTTTTTCTCTAAGAGCTCATCGTCAAGTGATTGGTTATTGTTGAAATTAGGAAACGCCTTGGCTACATAATTATAATACATTTTAAGTAAATTAAAAGTTGTTTTAATATTGGTTTACTTTAGCATGGATATGCTGAAACCAATGTTCTGTTTGTTTAAGCTGCCTGCATCCTTATAATTTGCTGTTTAAAATTAGTACAATACATTCGATTCAATTGACTAGATTTCAATATGTGTAGCTGCATCTGCTTTAGAATTACGGGTATCTCATCTTGTTATACTTGTTATTTCATTTTAGTTCTAATGGGAGGGAGTCGAGTGTTTATGCCATGAGGCTTACATGTGGTTTAAATGAAAAATGCAAACAATATTTCAACTTTTACAATTAAATTAATGATAATGCTCAATGAATCAAGTTTCGAGTTGATTTGTTCACGCTTAGGTAGAGTTGAGGGCGTTCCATTGTTGTGTCTACTGTGCCGCTTCTGAGTATTCTCTCTATCTCTCTTTCGGTCACCGGGCTCAAAGCAAATAACGCGCTTCTTATTTACATAACTAAACACTTTCGCTGACGTCGCTTTAATGGCTCTGGCCTCAGCACAGCGCGCACCGCTTCCTCGAACACCTAAAATATAAATAAAGATAAGTATCGGATCGTCGTCAATGCATTGTCGGTGGGTGTGTCACTTACTTGCTTGAGGCCGCGCTGCGTCAAGGCGGAGCACTCCATGTATTTCACAGCGCGTATTTTATTTGCCAGCTTCTGACCTTGCTCACGCTTAAGCGGCGTCAAGCCCTGTTCGGCCAGGCCGCTCAATGTCTCCCGATCGTCACGCAAATCGATTTTGGTGCCTGCGAATTGTAAAATGCATAATCATTCCACATCCGAGAATTGAGCCAGCGTTCAGCTAAGCCACTTACCAACTAGTATAATGGGCGCGTCTGGGCAATGATGTTTGATCTCCGGATACCATTTGGATGTGACATTCTCAAACGACGAGGGACTCGCAACACTGTAGCATATCAGAAACACATCTGTCTGTGGGTAGGAGAGCGGTCTCAATCGGTCGTAATCCTCTTGACCGGCTGTATCCCAAAGCCCCAGCGAGACTTGTATTGTGTCCACTTGCATGGGTGCAGAGTAATTATCGAAGCTGTGGAAAAACTCATTGATTAGATCTCTCGGGATACGTAGAATTTCTTAAGAGTGAAAAACTTACACTGTAGGCACATATTCACCGGGAAAACTGTCTGTTGTGTAGGAGATTAGCATGCAAGTCTTTCCGACGGTGCCGTCACCAACGACGACACATTTTATGGGCCTTCCGGTTGACATCGTCGAGTCGTGACTGTGTTTGCTGAATAAGCGAAATGTGAATGTAAATGTGAATATGTTTCTCAGAATATCTTCTGAATGAATGCGTGCGCATTTAATTCAATTAATTAAGCTCTACTTAAGGCAATAAACTTTATAGCTAACTCTGCACATCTTATCTGACGGCACAATGAAATATATCTCAACTTTCACACACACAGACACACTTTAATTGCCTTTAGGGCCTGTAGCGAATATTCGCTATATATATATATATACATATATATATATATGTATATATACGACAACACACATCAACTTTACGTATATGCATGATCAAAGGCTGGCGCGGGGACCTGGCATCGAAAGGTGTGTCCCCGTCGCCAACACAATAAAACGAAAGTTTTATATGCGCTTTGAGACGTTTTTTGCAAATAACATTTACGAAAATAGATCATGATGTGGCAGCGACTGCGGCACATATAGTAAATAATAACAAGAGGCGCTATTTTTGTGTGCCAAAACTTAAATACCCTTTCTCACATGAGCCGCTCAGAAAGTTGAGAAATGTGATTAAAATAATGTCATAATTGAGCCGAAAGCTCAGTAGTAGCTTTAATTATAGTAGATTAAGAGTTTATTTGTTAATCTTCTTCTTAATAATAATAAATGTCATCATTTTTAGCCGAAGACCCCAGCAGCCAAAAAATCAAGCAAGTTAGATGAAGTTTTTATAATTGTATCTAGCTCGACATAAATAAATAAATAAATATCATAACTATGAAAAAAACTCTTAAGACTCCCTTTATAATATAAGTTTAAATACATATCTACATATATATAGAAGCCTTAAGTACAGATATAGTTTTCATCTAAACGTACATAAAATTAAAAGGATAGAATAGCCAAGTTAAACTTCTTTTTAGGTGGCAGATGGAGTTTATCAATCTGTGCACTGATCGGCTCATATAATAGTGGCAAGTATATTGAAAAGTATTTTATCGACGGATCGATTCATATAACTGCTACATGTAGGAACAAGTTTAGTCGCTCATTTTAGTTTCTTTGAATCAAATTTGATTTGTTTTCATTATTCATCATTCATTACGAGTTAGGATTCAAATGATGAAAACAAATGAACGAACTAAGAGAACGACTTTTATTGGTTCTTTATATCGAGCGGGCACTGTAGTCTTAAATAGAGAGTGGCATCTGTACCAATTTGGGATTTGGATATGGAAACAGAAAAACACACGGCATTATCCAATATTAAAACATATTTAATGACACAATTATAATACCCTCACACACACACACACAAACAAATGCGATAGTAAAATGGCAATTGTAGCGAGCAGCGCCCTCGGAGGCGCCAATGGAACACGTTACACAGACTGAGACTGAATGGGCGGAGGGGGCGAAGGTGGAGTAGTTTGGGGGCGGCAGCAGACGAATGCGGCCAAATGTTGCGGACGCGCATTGTTAAAAATAGATGCAATTAAGTTCTAATAATGCAGGCGGCGACCCCTCAGACAGCGAGCGGCCAGGGCTTGGCCGTAGTTCGTATGCCAATTCAATTACAGTTCAAGTAAAGAAGCATCGACATATCTCTCTCATGGCAGCAGGCCACATGCAATGCTTGATCGGGGCAGGGGCGGGCTGGGGCGGGGCAGCAGGCGCTCTCTTTATTGTTATGGTCGAGTGCTGCGGCAGCGCTGGACATTCGCTACATTTGCTTTAGCTTTGTTGTTGTTTTGCACGTTGCTGCTGCGGCCGCCGCCTGCAGCCTGCAGCTGTCGTGCGTACCCCATGCGCGCAGTTAACGTGTTTATTGCACAAATGTGTTAAATATAACTTGGTTAATACCGTTTCTTAACTATCCTTTGTCTGCAGCGGGTTTTTTGATTGGGTTTGTACTTTGCTTATATCACTTTTTGTATTTGTGTGCTACACAAATGCAATGCGTTGGCACACACGCCACCGTTTAAGCTATCCTTTGCACTATTTTGTTGCGATTTTTATAAATAAATAAAGGTTTAATTGGCTACGCAGCGTTTGACTTTTGTATTTTCGTTTAATCTGCTCTTTTTTTTGTTTTACACAAACACACACACACACACGCCTTTTTGTGACAGCGTCGCTCAACTGACAGGCAGTGTTGCACAGTGCTGCACTGAAATCACCACTTTAGACGTTGCCCAACACGTGTACTCTTTCATGCAGGCAATAGAGTTGGCACTTTTAGTTTTTATTTGTTGAATTAATTTACTCGTTCATTTTAAGCACTCGCACAGAATCAGTCATTGTGTTCAATTGTTCAAATCACCAAAGTGAGTTATTATATATATTAAAATAAATAAAAATTGTTTATTTTTGGATATTGATTGTATTTCAAGTTAAAAGTATTTCATTTCTAATTTTTACACAAATTTTAAATGTTCATTTTGGGCTGTCACGGAATAAGTTCAATAGATCAACGCAACTGAACCTGTTGTGAACGAATCGGATCAACTCTATTATGCTATCTGAAATGCATAAGCTGTTTGTTGTCACTAATTTTACCAGCTGTAAAAAATTATTTCGTGGTTTACTTGGATCCCATTTGAGCAACAGAACATTCTGTCTGAGTACTACAAAAAATGCAGAAGCTGGTCCAAACAGTGAGCCACCCGCACCGACAATACTGGTCGAAAAAGATGGTCACATAACTTTGATAGGCATAAACAGAGAGCAGCAGCGAAATTCTATTGATGAAGCCACCGCAGTGAAGCTAAGCGAGGCCATCTCTCAATTTGAAGCAGATGATGCCTCTCCCGTGGGAGTGCTGTACGGCGTGGGCGGCTCGTTTCTCGGCCGGCTATGATGTCAAAGAATTTGAAGCGGAAGCGCAACGCGGCAGCCTAAACTTTCTGTTGCGTCACGAAGGTTCTGTGGGTCCCACAAGACGGCACCTACGCAAGCCCATTATTTGTGGTATCAGTGGTTTCTGTGTGGCCAGCGGCGTGGAACTGGCACTGCTATGTGACCTGCGCGTTATGGAAGAAACTGCCGTCGTGGGTTTCTTTAATCGTCGCCTGGGCGTGCCCCTTAGTGATGGTGGCTCCGTGCGTTTGGCTGCCGCTGTTGGCTACTCGAATGCTGTAGATCTTATAGAATCTGGCCGGCGTATGTATGCCAGGGAGGCGCTGCGAATGGGTTTCGCTAATCGCATTGTGGCAACAGGAACGGCATTGGGGCAGGCGGTCAACTTGGCGTTTTCCATAGCCAAATTTCCCATGGCATCGATGATGCACGATCGCAATGCTGTGCTGGCTAATGCTAATGTCTATGAGCGTCCTGGTTTCTATGCAGCCGTAAACAACGAGATCATGAACGTGTCCGCGAGCATGGTGAAGGACATGCAGGAGGGCGTGCGGCGTTTCAAGACTTGTACACAACTTGTATTAATAATAGTTTTTACGTTTAATAACTTCATCTTTATCTATGCAGCTGAAACCAAAGGGCCTAAGACGGATGCCTGGCACATTAAGGAGAAATCCATACCAGATTGGGAGAAAGCTGAAATTGAAATGGAGCAGCAAAAGCAAAAGACGTAAAACAGGCAAAATTCCACAACTCAATTGAATCGAGTGCAATATCACGTAGTCTATGTAAATAAGATGTATTATTTGCTGCCGTTTTTTGTTAAATATTTATAAAACGCAGGCATTTATTCACATACAATATATTTATTTATTTAGTTGCACGCTTGAATCGTTTACGATTCGAGTTTTTGAGTTTATTTCAATATTCACAACAATTACAATAACGAATTTTTCTTTGAAATTAAGCCTAACTACAAAAAGAGAATAAGAGGAAAAGCACAAAATTTCTTGTATATGTGTGTGTATGTGTGTGTATGTGTGTGTGTGAGTGTGTGTATCTGGGAGTCTGTATGTGTTATTTAACATTCACAATTAGTTTATTAATATAAAAAATATGCTTCTATTAAGTACTCGTACACACATCCAATTCTTTAAATGTTAGCTCAAGCGTTTTGTTCATTTTTGGTTTTCTTTTCTTTTCAAGCGATTTGCTGATAAATAAGTATACATATGCATGTATATAATTCATATCCATGGTTTGCTTAGCTTAAACGCTAAAATTTATAACGAAAGGAATTGTTTATTGCACTTAAGTCGAGAGAGAAAACAAATGAAGCTCTAGCAAAAAAGGCTGCTCTTGTACAAACTAGTTTAAAAGTCGACTGAAAAATCGTTACATACTCGTACATATGCCATAGATTCATACATAAATACATATGTATGTTTAAAATACTCGTACATCATTAATGCTTAACATTTACAATCGTTTACTTAATCCAAAAAGTTGCTTGTCATACAAATATTGCACAAAAAATGGATCGGACTGTGAGTTTTGCACACCAATATCAAATTGCTAAACCTTCAATCAAGTGGTGGTATGTGTTCATATCATATCATCATATCATTATACATTATACGGTATTCAGAAACCTAAAGACCACAATACAATAAGTACAATATTTACAAATTACAAATTAAAAAGCAAAGGCGCCTTCTGTATAAAAAATATGCGTATTAAAGCAATTGCTGCGGGGCATTAGCTGATGGCGTGTGTCAAGAGCAATTTGCATATGCGCTATAAGTACATACTATATAATACGATACTCGTTCGATAATACAGCAATATTCCCATCCGATTACTTAAGACGCTGAGTAACATTGGCCAGCGCGACGGCAAAGGCCTGCAGCGCTGAGAAGGGATACTGAAAATCCAGGGTGTAGGCGTTGCCATCAATGCGACCAAACTGCATTACCTGTAGGAGATAAGGAATTTTTAATAAAATTTATAAAAGGAATAGGAAGTAGATAATTGATGCTTGTTATAATTAGACCTCGGAATTCTGCATGTTTCTTATTTTACATCAGATTGGTAGCAAACCTTACTCTTCATGCAAATCAGAATTTCGTTTTCAATTCTATTTTCAATGAAACGAAAATTGGTGGGATCGGAATTTAGCTATTTAAATCCTTCACAAATATGCAAGTATGCCAAATCCAAGGTCTAGTTTTAATGATGGAATTGGAAGACCGCTTGAGATTCTTGAGCAAATAATGCTAGTAGAAGTCATATTTGAATCTTTTTAGGATAAATATACACAAAAATCGTATACAAATTCGCTGGTTGCATGTGATTTGTAGGTATTGTAGGTAAACTATAAATTTGATATATTCATATTTGATAGTTTCCAGCTTTTTCGAGTGAGAATTTAAGATAGATAGTTAAAGAGTGAAAGAGTTTTGTCCATGTTAAATATTGCTTTAGCAATGGGTACTAGTACATTCACCCGATTAGATTTTTAAATAAAATCCCACAAATGTTTATGAAAGTGACTTTCCAACGATATACAATTGTTTGGAATCCCATGTCTTATTATAAGCATACAATAACTGTACCACAAATGAGGCGTACTCACCTGCTTGCCGCGAAACTCAATTTGAAAGTTCTTGGCCGACTCCTGGGTGACTCGACCGCCAAAGTCCAGCTGATACACTTGACTCATCTCATTCCACATGGGCGCCTTGTTGTGCATCACAAACTCGCGACGTACGGGCGCTGGATTGGCGCAACTAGCGCTGCCATTTGGTTCGATCTTGCCACGTTTAAGCTAGGTAAGAGAAACAGTTGAGTGACTGATAGTGGCAGGACTCTCAAGTTGAGCTCACCTTCTGGCGTAGCTGCGCCTTTTGGAATGTCTCCAGATCGCGATACTGCTTGCCGCTGCCATTACCCGCATTCATTTCCTCGCCGGAGCCATTGGTCTGATTGCCCTCATCATCGGAGCTCTCAATGATGCTGGGCTTCTTGCGCTGGCGCCGATTCAGCAGCGGCGAGTTGAGTATGTGTCGTATGGGCGAGTTGCTCTGCTGGCGCTTGTTCTTCTTGCTGGCCGCTGGCGAGGCAGGTGAGCTGCGGGGCAAACGCTGTGGTGTCGACGGCGGCGTCAAGCGACCCTCGTCCAGATCCCGCAAGCGACTGATGATATTTTCCAGCGTTGTCAAAGCCTGCAAGGCAAAGCAAACTTGATTAGTCCAAGCCTGAAAAGCAGCGGGAATCTCTTACCTGGGTGTGCAGCGAAACTGAAGCTTTCGCTTCCACGGGCGTGGCCTCCACAGTGCCACAGGCAACACTGCCAGTTTCCGAATGTTGCCGCTGTAGCGTGTTGCCATTGCTCGATTCCTGCGGCTGGTTCTGGCTTGCAGCCGGCTCCTTGCGCCTCCAACGCACCTCGGACAGCTGCTTTACAAAACTGAAGCTGTTCTCCTGCTTGCGTGCCAGCAGAGGTGTGGAGTTCTCCGTGTTGCTGCCAGCTGCCAGATCCTTGCTGCGTCCATAGCCAAAGCGATGCTTGCGTGTGAAGAGCGGGCTGTCAGTAAAGCTGGTGATGACATCGAAGCGCTTCTTGGGCGTTGGCTTGCTTTGCACCACTGCTGCGGCTGCGGCTGCAGTCGTCTCCTTGGCAGGTTCCACGACTACGATCGCAGCGGCCGTGGTGATCTCGTCTAGCGCTGAGTTGGCTGTCGGCTGACAGCGTTTGCAGGCGCTGGCGGGATTCATGTTGTTGCGGCACTTGAAGCACAATGTGTTGGCCGCGCTGCTGCAGGCGCTGCTGTCGGAGATCTCCTGCAGCTTGCGCACCACCTGCTCGTGCTCCTTGCTGGACAGTTTGGTTTGCAGCGAGAGCAGATCACAGGAGTCCAGACTCTTAGACTTCCCCGTCTGCTGCAGCTTGTGTCGTCGCGCATCCGCCTGCTGCTGACGCTTGCGGTTCCGATTGCGGCGCTTGTCCACCAGGATGAGCCGCTTATTGGGCGCATCCTTGCGCAGCGCAGACAATGCCTCATCCGAGGGAGTTATGGCCACAGAGTCCAGGTAGCCAACGCTGCAGCTGCGCGTTATCGAGTCCGGCAGCGCTGGTGCTATAGACACCACTGTGGGCGTTCGCTTCATGGCCGTTGAGGTGGTGGTGGCTGTGGTGCCTGTGGTGGGTGTGGGCGACTGCGTTTCCTCATCGATGTAGAGCATGTCGCGCCGCTTCGTTGTGGAAGTGGTGGGCGCCGCGCACTTGACGGCCCTGGCATCCATGCGCTCCAGATTCAGATTCAGATTGAGCGGCACGGGATTCACATGGCTGTTGGCTGAGCGCACCGGCTCCGACATGAGCGCATTCTTCACCTGCACCACATTGTTGGCATAGTCCGCATTGCTCGAGTAGGACATCAACGTGGTCTGGCCAGCGCCGGACACCGCTGGCCGCTCGAATATGATGTCCGAGGGCGCCACCGCATTCTTGGGCGACTGCAGCGTGGGTACGGAACCATCGCAGTACAGCGGCGAGATGGCATGACGCGACTGGCAGCTGGAGTTCGAGCTGGAGCGACTGTAGCTGTTCTTGAAGCTGCTAATCGTTTTGGGTCGCGTGTGATTCTTGCTGCAACTGGGACCGGAATTGCTGGAGCCAGCGGACGGTGCCTGATGCAACAGCACCGTGGTGGACGTGCCACCGTTGGCAACGGCAACCGCCTCCTGAGATTCGTTGGAGGAGTCATCGTCGTAGCTTTCGGCACGCGCCAACGGACTGAGACCCAACGAGGCTGCATTGCCTCCATTTACGGTTAGCGAGTGTGTGTTCTTGTGGCGCGCCAGTATGCGATTTGGACGCGGCGACATGGGCGCTATGGGCGGCGCCGAGGCGCCTTCGGTTAGGCGACGCTGTGGCATAATCGGTGGCTTCAAGGCGGCTACCGATTCCGGTGCGGCGCTTGTGACGCTCACATGAGGCACTGCATCTGAATTGTGATTGTGATTATGATTGTAATTATGATGATCCTCCTCGTCCTCGGAGAAGAGATTCGGATTGAAGCTGGGATCCGGACCAGGTGGAAAATCGTCGCGCAGCTCGGTTATCACCAGCGTCATTTGACGCGGCTGCAAATGCAGTAGGGACGTCTTATAAGTTACTTGGCCTAAATTGGCTGGGACGGTTTTGGCAAGTCCATGGATTTTGAATTTCGTGCCCCAAATGTTGGAGGTCACCTCCACCAGCTTGACTTCCTGCTTGGAAAACAACTCACAATTAACCATTGCACTTAGCATCAAAATCAAGTGTCCCCCTACCTCGGGCAGCGTGTCCACATAGGCCAGCTCGTCGAGGCTGTCGGGATCGTTGCCCCCGCTGCCGCTGGTCGCGCGGTCTCCATTCTGATTGCGCCGCTTGGGACGCACCCGACGCTTACGCGGCGTCCGCGGGGAGCCGTAGCGGGAGCGCTCATCAAAGTCGCTGTCGGAGGAGTCAGTGCGTCCGCTGTTGCCCGTTGTGGTGGACTGGCTGGAGCCCGAGGAGCTCTTCGCCTCTGCAGCGTATTGGAAGTACAGCGAGTTGTCTGAGAACCAAGAACAGGAATAAATAGTCCATTTATAAAGTTGGTACGATTAGATTTGATAAGATTTTCAGTATTTTTCTTGACTTTTGAAAAAAAAAATACTAAATGCAATAAATAATATATCAAATTTGTCTTCCAAGTTGGTATATATTAGTATTTAGTATTAGTATTTTTATTGTATCCGCAAATTTATTGTTTAAAATCGGATTAATCTGGTTGGTTGTTTTATATTAAAACTAATTATAATTTTAAAAATTTCTGAACGATTACTGATACATATAAGAAATTTCGTTACTTTTGAAGTCTGTTGAAAAAAACTAAAAAAAAAAGGAACGAAAAAATTTTTTAAATTAAATCTTATTTTTCTAGTTAAAATGTTTTTTGTATTTTTTTAAAATAAAAACTTGTTTTCTTAAAATAAAAAATATTTAAAAGTACTAGAAAGTAAAATACTAAATTGGTATTTTTGGTATTTTTTTAATACTAAAAATACCAAATATTACTGATGTTATTACTACTCCTACTACATCTGAAATGAAGATCAAAACCGACAGCGATCAACTAACCATTCACTTGTGGATCGAAGATGACAAACTCCGGGCGAATCTTGGAGGTGCGCTTGCCTTTGAGCAGCGGCACCAGGCCGCCGAGATACTCCAAGTAGAGCGTGTAGCAGGTGCCCGAGCTGAGGTTGGAGTCATCGTCATGCCGTATCATGGTGCAGTGCAGCCGCGTCGAGCAGAGCGGCGGACGCGACACGAACTCTCGCAGTGACTTCAGATCAGGTACACAACACTGCCGAAAATCAAGAGCAACATTAGAGGGAATATGCTAGTCGGTGTGGACAGGAACTTACTCGAATGGTTTGAGCAAATAGATTGCCAATTAGCGACTTAATCCTAGAAGGCAATGGCAGCAGCGGCAGCAGCAGCTCGGAGCCAACGCTCGCCTGGATTTGCAGTCGGCAGAGCAACTGCAGCGAGGCAATGCGTCGGGACACCCAAGCAATGTGCACCTGAGTGCCTGTGGCAATGAACAGCCGCTTGTCGTTGTGGCCCCAGGTGATGGCCGAGACGGTGGCGCTGCTGCAGGGTATGTGCGCCTGGTAGAGGCACGTGCCCGACTCCGTATAGAACTTGACCAGATTGTTGTAGCAGCTGGGCGTGGCCAGATCCTCCAGCTTGCCATCCATGCCCAAGCCATTGCCCGTGCGCAGTGTTCCGGCAACCGCAAGCAGCTCGCGGGAGTTGCTCCACTCCATGACCATGCCCAGGGCGCCATTAAGGCAGGTGTTGATATGTGCGGGTGAGACGTCGTCAAACGACTTTAACAGATAGATATATCCGTTCTGGAAGCTAACCGCCAGCACAAAGGAACGCTTGGCTGCAGAGACAATGACAAAAATACATAAATTATATCAATTATTACGTTCTGACTCAGATACTTAAGAAAACTTATAAAAAAATGATTATTTTCATTACCAGATCGAATAAATATGACATGTAGTATTGGTATAAAAACCTGTATGCTATAAATGATACCAAATTAACCAGGATCCTCAAACCGAAGATCGTTTTTTAACCGTAGTTTCAAAAAAGGTTTGTCTCTTAAATTCTTTAATTGGGTTTGTTTTAGTAGCTTGATTTGGCATAATAATTTCATTCATATCTCAAAATTTCATTTCATTCATTTGCAAATTTTGTAAAGATCGTAACTTTATGGAAAATGTTCTTCCAAGAACTTCAACATACCATAACTTTGTGAAAACTAAACCGATTTCTATAAGGAATGCACTTTTGGTCAGGGTTGACCCCTAGATTGATTTTTAATTCAATTTATATCTCTGTTTTCATATTTCGGCAATTTTCCGTTGACCTTCATTGTATATTCTTTTAAACTCACCGGCATTGGTTACACCGGGCTCGGCTTCCTCGCCCTCCTCCATTTTGAATTTCTCGCAGGACCAGGCCATGGATGTGATTGGTACATCATTGGATAGCTGCACCTGGGAGACCATTGCACCGTGGACATCCATAACAATCACCTGGCCTTGGGTGGTGCCAAAGTACACCTGCTGATCGTCGGGCGTCCAAATGCCGCATGTAATTGTCGACTCCAGATTCAGCATGGATGACCAATAGCGCTGTCCAGCCACGGAGCCAACCAGCACGAACCCATCCTGATAGCAGATGAGCGCCATGCGGCCATCGTGCGACCAGGAGAAGTGCGTCACCGGCGTGTTCCGATCGTTGATCAGCTCAATGGACCAGCGACCCTCGTATTTGATCCACACAAAGATGATGCCGGAGCTGTCGCAGGAGGCGAGCTTCTGATACGGCTCATTCCATTTGACCAGAATCACCTGCGAAATTGCCAAGTCACAGAGATGGGAATTAGGGCAAAACTATCGACAGCATTTTCGATATGCGCTCTATCGATACTATCGATATTATTGATAGATTTCAGTTTTTGTTATAACAAACCAATTCAAATATTTTCATTTATTATCGTCTAATTTGCTGGAAACATCCCTTCATTGAACTTTTTTTATGAATTAAGAAATAAAAGAAGAAATGAAATATTGAAATTAAAATGATATTAAATATAATTAAAGAACAAAAACTATCAATGAATATTGCAAGATGAACCTATAAGCCTAAGATAGACCTATTGAAAGTAATATTGATAGTCTTATTGAATTCCAACGAACATAGAATGCATATTTTTCCGCAAAAATAAGTTAAAACATCGCGATACTATCGATATTGTGGCATAACTAGACTACACTGTCTGTCTTCCTTAGTTTCAAGCGCCAAATAAAAGATTTAAGCATCCGTTCACTCTCAATAGATTCTAGAGGAATAAATTACTAAATTTAAAGTGCTCCACTTACGTCCGATCGATGTCCTCGCAGATTGTAGTTGGTGCGCAGCGGGTAGTCCATGTTCTTGCGGCAGTGGGAGGTGGTGAAAGTGACGCCCACAATGCCGCGTATGTTGCCCGTGGCCAGCCAGCCCTCCTGATAGTAGTTGGTGCGGTTGAGCTTCCAGCCCTCATCCTGTAAAGCAGCCAATAAAAACCAAAACCAGATTGAGAATCTATTCAAGACGAGCTTGGCAGGTTGCCTAAGCAGCCGCCAATTGACAGTCAAATGCGGCCGCCGCTGCTCCTTTGCAGCATCCAAAATGGATTACCGCTGGCAGTGACTGCCCCACTTTGCACCACACTCAACTGCCATTTGTTATTACTCAATAAGACTTTTTCCCACTATCTGCCACTCGAGCTGTTTATCTGCAGCCTGCAGTCAGCAGTCCACAATCTGCGCTCCGCACTCTGCAGTTTGACGTTGCCACTAGAGATGAGCGCGTGTTTCTTCGTGACACGAAAGAAAGCACACGTTGGTATATAGAATATACTGTTTTCTGACTGGGATTCGAACTCGAACACAAACGCAGACACGCCTTAGGTGGAAACGGGGTCTTAGGAGCTCTAATTAGATTATGCCCGGAAACAGACTGGGTGGCAATGCTGAGCAGGCAGCCAGTGCGGAATCAAAAGAAAACGACGCAAGACCCAACAAACAAGGCAAAACCAACGTAAAGCCCGAAAATATAAAAAAACAAAAACTAAATCACAACTCAAAAATCCCAAAAAAAAATCAACAAAAATCAAAAACACAAAACAAACTAAAAAAAACAACAAAAAAACAACAAAAATCTAACAACAAAACCTCAAAATCTACAACCAAAAACAAAATCAAAATCAAAACACCCAAAAAAATAAAAAAACAACATAAAAAAAAAAAAAAAAAAAAAAAAAAAAAAAAAAAAAAAAAAAAAAAAAAAAAAAATTTAAATTATATATAATAAGAAAAAAAAAAAAAAAATAAAAAATATAATTTAATTTGGAAAATACCCCTTTTTTTCTTCCCCTCGAGGAGGCAAAAAAATAATTTGTACGTTTCTAACAAGCATCAATTTTTTTATTTTTCCTATGAAATCAACCACTGTGCATTGGGAAATATATGAAGAGTACATCTATGTGTGTGATTCGGGATTCCAATTAGAAAAAGACGTATTCTTGCCTTGCTTTTCGCTCTTTAGACATTTTATAAGCAATTCTTATAGAAAATGAAAGAACATTTACTAATATTTATATAAAATAAAATGTTGCTTGTATGCTATAGAAAAATTCATAAGCAGATTACTAAAAATTTGAATTTTGTTTTTTTAATTGGGGAATGCGTCCATCTCTAGTTGGCGCCAGCTACAAACTCGTAAACTCGAACAAATAAATTCAACTGGCTTTTCAATTGCCAAGCTGATTATTTCACAAAAGTGTAGCCTACATTTCAGCGCCGTGAGCCTATTCCTGTGCGCAGGACCCAAAGCGATAAGCTGGCAAGTTCATTTTGATTTTGAGTTGAACCGTGTCCGTCTTAAAGCGACTAAGCCCTGCCTGTTTAATGCCATTTGGCTAATCCCCGCTAAGCCAAAATGGTCAAAAATATTTTGAACAGCAAATCCAATTTGCGTGGCATAAATTAAAGCCATAAAAACAACAGCAACAACAGCAACAACAACAACGGCAGCAAAATATTTTGTAATTTCCGCTTGGTCAGCGCGCAAAACATTTTATTGATTTCAGCTAGACCACGCCCACACACGCCCCAACACACACACACACACACACACACACACAGACACACACTCGCGCGTTAATTGCTTTACTAGCCCGATTGATGCACGCTGCTGTCAAATGCAATTACGTAAAGGACATGGACAGGATCAAGCTGCCCCAGGCCTGCCATTGCAATTTGCGCACATTTTCCGAATACTTTCAAATGGGCCATTTGCCGCATTTTGTGGCACGCATATTTCAACGTGCCGCTCAATGACGGCGCCAATCACAAAGCGCATTTCTTTGTGGAGTGTTATTAACCTTTCATTGGGCCACTTGAAGACAACGCCTGACCATCAGCGCTCTATATACGTACTCGTCTCCAAGTACATAAATACATGTTGATGTGTCTGCAGGCATTTCATTCGTATTTAAACACTTGAGGTTGAGAAAGCTGAGTGCGCTTGGCCCTAAGATACCCTGTAGAAAGATCTGAAGATGGGCACCTCTATATGGCAATACATTCGTAGGTAGTTCAAGTATAATCATTTCAGTTTGAGCTTAATCAACAAAAGTAAACTGCACAGGGTTGCCACACATTCAAAAAAACATTAAATGTAGTCAGTTAAGTTGGCTGCGCCTCGACTTTTCATGAAATGGCACTGAGTTCATAAGCAAGTTAAATTCCTTTCCAATTCATCTAATAGAAGCTTAGTAGAGATGAGATTTAGTTTAAAAAAAAATTTTAAAAAAAAAAAAAAAAAAAAAAAAAAAAAAAAAAAAAAAAAAAAAAAAAAAAAAAAAAAAAAAAAACACCCCAAAAAAAAAAAAAAAATAGAAAAAAAAAATAAATTAAATAATTTAAAAAAAAAAAAAAAAAACTAAAAAAAAAAAAGAAGAGAAAAAAGGGAAGAAAAGGGAAGGAAAAAAAAAAAAAAGAAAACAGAAAAAGAAAAAAAAAAAGAGAGAGAGAGAGAGTGTGGGGGGGCATTGAAGGGTTTAGTGAAAAGAGGGTATTCAGTAATTAATGGTTGTAGTTTGCAGTCACAGTGAACACAGTGACAGTTACTTTCGAATATCAGTGACTGTGACTATGTTCATTGAAAGTATCCCTTTGTGAGCCGGAAAACCAAGGTATGGGTAGCAAATAACAAGAATATCATCAAAACAGTAAGTAAATATATCCCCAATTTGAAACAAGCACAATATGCATATGATATATTCTTCCTATATTCTTTCAATACCCACTTAAGAGTACAGGGTATAAACGCAACACTTGAATACACTTTCATACAAGTATCTATATGTATATATTCCAATATATTCATGGTTATTTTATGGTTATATTTCAATAGACCGTTTTAGTGCTTTTCAATGTTTAATATGCGCAGCCAAAATGCATTTCTGAATGCAATCGACGTGTAGCAATTATAAGAAAATAAAACAACATCAATTTCACATTTTGCTTAACATTTTAGCACGAAATTTGTTCAGACAAGTCAAACATTGAAATAAACAAAATTGAATTTTGTAGCTGTCCATTAAATTGGTAATCGATTGGAAAATTGGACAAATCACTTAATAAAGCCCTAAAGTGCCTTAGCTAACGTTTTATTGACGTCTTAATGTAATTTTGTGATATGTTTTAATTGAATTTCATAAACTTGCTCAAGTTGAGCGTCGGAAGTCAGGCCAAGGCGTTGACAGGCGTCGACGCTCTTGGCCAGTTTGCTTCTTAGCTGTTGCTGTTGCTGTTTACACTTGCCACTTGCCACTGCTACTTGTCACTTGCAACTTGTTAATAGTTGCCACGTTGAGGCTGCGTCTATCGAGTTCATCGGTGTGCAATGCGGAAACTTGCCTCGATTGCATCAACAACTTCCGCCGGCCAAGACCTAGAGCCAAGCAAATATTGGCCAAACAATTAGGCCGAGACTTTATGGCTCTGCAGATTCCCATTCAGATTATTGCATAGTTTCAAAAATTTCAGTGGAGCATACCAAACACCTTTCAATGCACTTTTATATTTATGTGTGTGTGAGCTGCATGTTTGGGCCTTGCTGCACACAACAGTGCATGTGGCATGTGGCATGTGGTAACTATAAATTGCGGTCGCCATTTGCCGCACAACGTGCGCCATTATCAATGTTGCCCTCATCATGCTCCATTTCCAGCGCATGCAGAAACATTTTTAGTAAAATTCCATTTTAACAAAAATACCTGCATATTTCAGCTGCCTTCTCTTTCCCCTCTGCTCATCTATCCCCTTAACACTCAGGCAACAATCGAAAAACCGCCTTTCATTTAATAAGATTTACAGAATTCATTTCCAACTGAATATAGCCACATTTGAGCGCTATACAAATAAATAAATCATAAAATATCAATAAAGCTTTTGATTAAATGCGAAATTGCATAATTTATACTCAAAGGTTTGACTGAAAAATGTAATCTCAGTAGGTGTAGCATTCGTTATGTTCTGAATTCTACTTTTAAATCGATTCAACAAACATGCAAAATAAGCCCAATCACATGATACAAATATTTATATTATAATTTATACTTTTTATATACATATATGCATGTGGAAGTAATTTCACAATTTTTATAAGCGAATCTAAATTATATTAAGCATTTAAATACTTATGTGACCACATTCATACTCAAGAGTACACTTAGAGTATACATAGAGAGACAATATATTCACTAAATACTACTCAATATTATTATTGTAATAATGCATAGGTAATAGCCTCAAACAAATCAACCATATTTATTTAAGGCGCCGTATACTTTAGAGGGAGACAACATCCATATATTCTTGAAATTATAATACTCTTTAGTCTATAAGTAAGAACATTTGTTCTAAAAATATTAAGAGGTTTTATTCTTATACTTATATTTGTGGTCTTGAAAATATAAGAACATTTTATCTTCATTGTAAGAACTTGGTCTTATTTATGAATGTTCTTAAAATCAAGATGAACAATTTTTTTATAAGAACTGCCAGTTCTCGAGCTACTTTTTAGACCAAAATTCTTGGTTCTGAGACCAAAATCTTAATTTTAGACCCTTTTTTTTTATCAGTGTACATACCCTAGCTTGGAGTTCAACACATTATTCAGCTACTTTAAGGACTTGATTCCTTAGACAGCTCATACAGCTCTACCAGAGTGAGCACTGTACTTAAAGTAATATTTTATAAATGCCCTTAAAGGTAGAAAATCGCCATACTTTTGTAGCCCCAGGCAGTCAACCATATTTTTTTCTGAATTCAAGAAATATATTTCACAAATTTAGAAATTATTTCTATTAAACAGAAATTTTTTTGTGAATTCAATGGCATTTATTTTTCTGGGTGTAAGTATTAACTTTAGTATGTACTTAATATTGGCATGACGGTGAGCCGTTAGCCTAAAGCACTCTGAACTTTGCAGATTGTACAAATTCAATATAAAGAATAGCTTTCTTAGCTTATTTTTATTTTGAATATTAAATGAATTATGTTTCATATTATATGTAACTGAAAAGTTTAGTTTGAGTTAATTAAGAAGTTTGAGACTCTTAGAAAGCAATCTGTAGTGCATTTTATATAAATTGTGTCGAAGGATATATACAAATGCAAAGTAAGTATTCTACATGCTTAGAATCAGAATGGGAAAATATATCTGCCTTCTTCAAAAAATATTTTTGGAGTAATTTGCATAGTATATGGAATTATTAAACTATCGATACTAACTAGAGTTAGGGCAATCTATTAGATACGATTATATTTGTGTACAAGTATAGGATAGTTTATTTCCTACATTCCTATGTATTAACTTTATCAACTACTTGTTGCCACTTTTGTTTATATGACGCATTTTTATAGCCGAGCTATAAAACTAAGTATCTTTTTTGTTGACTCATTTTTTGGCTATTTTTGCACAGTTTTGTGAAAAATTTAAATGCACTGCGAAAGTTTGTTGGTCAGCGGGGTTTATTTAAGGGGTCGTTGGCGGTCATATTGGATACTGTGGATACTGTGGGCGGTTTTGACTGGGTGCGTGTTGGCCCAAAGTCGTATATTCGGCGCATTTGGGGTCAAGTACACGCGCTGCCTTGTTGAGAATCCCGCTGAGCATTGACTAAATGCGCGATGACAATCAAAACAACATTTTTAGAAACTGCTCTCCCATTTGCCCTGTATCGCCTCTCTCCAGAGGGAGAGCTCTCGCGTCGACTGTCGACTCTCTCCCTCTGTGGCTCTCTCTAATGATCACTCAACACTTGAAGCGCCCAGCTGCCAGTCAGCTTCATTGGGGGAATTCAAATCAGTTGCCAATGTTCGTTTGCGGCGGCGCGTTCCAAGAACTTTCGATTCTCGATTCGTATTTTTGATTATGTGCCGTGTTCCTAACTGAATTTATTAAATAACTAGTGTCCACAAAATGTGCAAGTCATTTACATTGCTCCTGTTAATCTTTGGCCAAACGATCCTGGCCAGCGATGTTCTGGCCAAAAGTTTCTTTGGCGTTGGCCAGCACATTGGGGGCGAACAGCTCCTGATGAAGGATGTGCAGCATTCGCGTCCTTCCGGCAACAATAAACCACCCAGTGTTACCTTCAACTATAATATCGTCGAGCCAATTACCTATATAGAGATCGTATCGGATGAAGTAAGTTGTCGCTATCTCTGAACCCTCGATGCTTTTTCGCATATTCCCGGACCAAAATAGATACAAAATTTGCTTTTTTCGTCACTGCGCACAGAAAAAAATAACGAAAAAATCAACCAAAACAACAACAACAAACAGCATACTATATAGAGATATGTATTTATTTATATTTAGTACGCGGCTGTTCCGCACTCGCATCCAATGTTTGCCATATCATTTTGTTTGGCCATTAGATGCGCAGATTATTGCCTGAGAATCGAGTCAGATTATGAACTAAATTAGCCGCATGTGTAAATTCAAATGTGGCACGTTAATTGAAAAAATATTTGCTAAAAAATATTCGCATTTAATGTACAATGCTTATATAAACCTATTGCCTGTGTCAGCTGCTTTAAAACAGCGCTAATAAAAACTTAACTATGTAGTTTATTAGCCGTAATAATTAGGTAAAAATAGCAAAAGGCCGACAATGCCAAATAGTTCTCATAAATATATTGTAGAAAACCACCTTTTTGGCAATAATTCCCAACTGTACATTTATGACATTCTGGCCGACTGAAAGTAAAAAACCACATATTTAATTCATTTTTCATTATTTCAAGATGAACAAAAGGTATTTTTTTGACTGTAATTGGGTAATCATTTTGCGTGTCGAAGAATAAATACTCTCTTGAGAATCATTCCTGTAACAATTTTGTGACATTGTTGCTATGTATACAACTTTAATCTGAACTAGATGTTTCTACGATAGCTATCTATCTATCTATCTATCTATCTATATATATAAAAGTGTATGTCTGTCTGTATGTTCGCGATAAACTTGAAAACCGTTTAAAGGATCTTGATGAAATCTTTTATAATATATTCCTTGAAGTCCAGGGAATGTTTATAGCTATAGTTTGTTGTGTCATCACCACCCCCACACAACCACCCACTCATAAACAAAAATGATAATATTCATGAGTATAATTTTACATTAAATAAAAACTATAATATCCACGAGTGTTAGTGTGTGTAAGTGTGTGGGGAAGGAAGTTTCATAGCAATTTTTTTACCGTGCCCTCGATCGACATAATAAATATTTATAAGAATCAAAATTTAAATAAATATAGTTAGGAAATGCGAGCAACGCCGCGGGTATAAGCTAGTAAGTTATACTAATTCGAATTATTTCACAACAGGTATAAAACTTGTGGCTGATGAGATTGTAAATACATTGGTAGCAAGAAAATAATTGTTATTTTTGACTTATTAAGGAGCTTGGGGATATGCGGACCTGTTCCGGTTTTCACTTTCAGAGGGACTTTACTTATCCATGATTTACCAGATTGTGTTAAATTTTTTTTGAACTTAAACTGAATTCACTTCCTGTTCATATATGATTGAAATCACTAATAATTTGAAGGAAATTCACTATTGCAATATGCTTTCCAAGTAGTTTTCTGATATATGTAGATCAAATCGATTAAATTATAGAAAACAGACATAAATTATAGAGTTAATCAAGTTATCTCGTAAGACACAACAGTTTCTCACATAAGAACTACATTTTCGACATAGTGATCCTATATTATATAGTTATCAGATCCGGCCAGTTCCGAAATATGCAGTATACTAGTAGCTGCTGCAAAAAACAGAACAGGCTTCATCAGCTTAATAGCTGAGATGCACACAGCTCTATTGACTCAGCTCTTCGACGTGATCAAGAATATATAGTCCATATATATATATATATATATAGTACCTTACGATTTCGGAATGTGTTACACATTTTGTGACCAAATTAAAACACCCTCTGCGACTAATAATATAAGTTCGTTGGCGGACATATGCCAGATCAGTCAAAATAAGCTGCAAATTTGGCTATTTGGCACGACTTCTGAGAACATTCGGGGACGAGGTCGGGGCCGGGGCCTGGGCCTGGGCTGTGGGAGGTAGGGTTAAGCATTTGAAATGTAAATGTTTTTCAATATGGCAATCTTTTTTGGCTACTTATGACGTGAGATTTCTCAAAAAATATACAGTTGTATTTATAAAGCGAAACAAACTACATTTTTGCGGGTTTCTGTAAACAGACTAAAAATTGATTGTTGTTGTTGATGTTGTTGCAACTGGCGATGGATGTGAATGTCAGTGAGGCATAGCCAATCAGGGGCACGCTTGATTGAGCACCTTGTGATAGAGGTGCCACTAGTGCCACTACTCGATTGTTTCGATAGGCATAGCTTAAACTTCGGAAGTATTTTCACATTTTTCGTCATATTTTTTATTTTGGAAATATGACACATATTTCCTGTAGGAAATCCCATAAGAAAAAAATGACGAATTCGTCATATTTTAAATATGATATAGATGGATATAGATGGATATATATAATATATAATATATAATATATATAGCCTGTTTCCACGACATTATATTTCACATTTTTCGTCATATTTTTGATTTTGGAAATATGACACATATTTCCTGTAGAAAATCCCATAAGAAAAAAAAGAACGAATTGGTCATATTTTATATATGATGCCATTCGCCTCGGCATTTTTTAGTATTTTCTTATCGAACTCACGATGTTTATCGATGAACTGGGGAAAAGGTAAACAATGACGAATTGTGCGCCAAAATTAATTTTTAAAATAAAATGTAAATTGCTTATATCGTAATATTTCTGTATTTATTAAGGATGAGGTTAAACGGGAAGGTTTATCCGGAGGTGCACCTTCATCCACCAATGGATCTAAATTGTACAAACTTATTGCAACTATCTGCCTATTGATATGCAACTTTGCTTCTACTACTATTCTGCCATTATTTGCCATATTTTTCACTTTTCGTAAGAAATTGCATCAATTCAAGCCGACCAGCTGATTTATTTCGGGCGAATGGCTAATTCGTATACAGTTTCACATTTGACCATCCACATTTTTGAGATGTTACATATTTTGGCTGTCGTGGAAACAGGCTATAACACGGGGTTGGGGGAAATTTCACCCTCAAACGTGGAAAATCGCGGAAAACTGTTGTGTGAAACTTTTTTGACTATCATCCATACGGTTTCCAGCTCAAGGATCTGTGGTGATATTTTAGAAAATCACCCAATAGGTAAAAAAATCTGAAATATAACATTCTTGGTTATCGATTGATCCACTTCATTACCCACCCACCCCCCCCCCCCCCCCCTATCTACGCCACTGCTATCGATCGTTTGCCAGCTCTACCTGCTGTGTATTCTGGCTGGTCTGTTAATTGGAAAACTCACTCAGTTCCTCTTTTTACACTTTTCATTCTCAGAACATTTCGGCCAATGTGAAATTCAGCTATATTGACAGTCTGGTGGTGGGCGTGGTCAATCGGGTGGCCGGCTCCAATTATACCACCGAAATTGACAGCCCCGAGGAATCCGAGCCCATGCTGCCGATGGATCCCTTTGATGTGACAATTACCATCTTTGGCTATAACAACACCATTCGGAATATGAACCCGTCGCTGCTGCTGAACCGCGATGCACATTTTGAGGGCGACCTGAAGCCGTACGATGACTACGAGGAGCTGGAGAAAGACTGGACCCCTGAAACGTACGATAATATACTGCCGCAGGCGAAAACCGAAATTGACGAGCAGACAACCGATGCGCCCACCCAAAACGGGGACTTTGAGTTCAGGGATAAGATCATTGAAATAGGACAACGCCAGGCGGGTAAGCTGAAGACAATCCCATATCAAGTTCTCTTTAAAGGCTTGAGTTGTTGTAATTACAGGGGACGATTTGATATATGAAACATATCAGACATCGCCGGATGTGTCCAGGGAGCAGACTAATCACACCATCATCTTCTACTACATTGACAGCGATTTCATAACTTACGTCAAGTTTATTATATTCGATGTGAGTACCAAGCACTTGGAGCGTTTTCTCATGTTCATGTTAAAGTTAACAGTCGCTTTAACATAATGTTACACACGAATTCGTATTCAAATGTTTATGTTAGCTGAAGCTGGCTGTCAATATTTTGCAGACAGTTCTTATTTGACTCGTAGATGGAATAGCCAATAGTGTTGCCACCTAGTAAAAATTGGACATGTGGCAGCACCAAACAGAGCTAACAAATACTATTCAATTTATCGACTGCAAACTGTTTGAAACTTTCATGGACAATAGGATAAATAGGATTAGTCTATGTAACCTTCCGCTAGACATTACGTCAAATTCACCGAGGCGATTCGCTCAAGTAGGTGTTGAGGAGGTAGTCAATAAAATGAACCCCTGTGGCAGAGTTGCCAGACTGTCCAGCTCATCAAGAAATGGCTGAGCAGGAAAGGGGTTGCTTTTAGAAGCGAACTTTTGGCAGGAACATGAGAAAACGGTCTCTAGTTAGCCACAAATTGAACGATTGATCCTTAATGCTCCGAATTCTGTCCTCCAAGCAGCACTTTGCGGACAAGGTAAGCACCGCGGAGGATTACACAGCTCCCGTGGCCGAGTACAGTCACTACTCGCCGGGAACGCTAAAGGCCACCATAACGGACTTTAACATCAGCTCGCTGTTTGTGCAAATGTTTGTCTATGGCTACCACGGACTCGAGGCGCCGCCAGACTATAAGCCCTTTCTGCCCCCACCGCACTGGCACCGCACCACGGACCTAGATGATGAGGTGCCACAACTGACGCCTACACAGAATATGCAACTGCTGCTCCTGACGGGCAGCTCGACAACCGAATCCCCGCTGGACGATGATGATGATGATGATGACGACGATGAGGTGCGTCCCATTCGAGCGGAGGATATGGTGCCCGATCATCAACCAAGCGCGGCACTGGACCAACAGAAGCCCGTGGAGCAGCGACTCTATGCGATGCTGGGCCTGATGCTGTTTGCGGTCGCATAACTGGACTTTATGGCCAGAGTTTTGGGTGTTGGAACGGGAATAAGTTAGTTAAAAATTGAAAGCTTTATGAGTAGAGTTTAGTGCCACATTCTTCAAATTGTAATATGTATCTAACCAAATAAACCTATTGGCTTTAGCCGAGTTAACAGTCTTGCTTATGCCCGTACATACACACACACCCGCACACACACCCATACACACACTCGCACACCCACTCGATGACAAACAAATTGAAAAAGTTTGCGGCAAAAGTAGGTCATGGCATTGACTTCACCCCCGCGACTCTCTCTTGACTCAGCCTTTGGCAAATTATCTGCGTCGACGTTGCACAGTGGAACCTTTTGACTTTAAACGCGGCAAAAAGAGCAAAAGGAAAGGAGTACCATATTTAAAAAGCAGGGTTTCTTTTATACTCCGTTTTCTATAGATACCAAAATAAAATGTTTTTTAAATGCTTTAGGTTTTATTTTGTGTTAATTTGAACACTTTTATAAAATTAACGGGTTATGGAGCAGGCACAAACTTAGTAGTAGTAAAAAAAAAGGCTGCAGGATTCTACAACTAAAGTCCAATAGCCTTTCCTGAAGGCGTCCTGCCATTAATCCACTCATCCGTGGAGAAAAATATATATAAAATACTTAAGTCTTTGGCTAAAATTCAACCCTAAATCTTATATCAGTTTTCTATTGGATAATATGATCTCCAAACGTGTTTCAGGACTCGATGGAAATATTAACATTGGAAAACTATAAATAAATTTCTAGCTGGATTTCGAACCTTGCAACTTATGCTTCATGAGCCGCTGCCCTTGCCAAACCCTTTTTAGAAACTCTTCAATTCTTTATCCGGTATCTAAGCTCTTGTCCTCATTTGTAACCATCTCATCCTTGATTTCTTTTCTTTTATCGCGCTCTTGTCCCACTGTACATTGGTGGTTGATTTGGCAGTGCAAACAAAAAGAAAAGGAAAAGTGAAAAGGCTGCTGACGTATGTACACACACACACACACACTCAGCTCTCCTGCTCCTGTTCTTTTCTTGCGACTGTTTATTTGCTCGGACACTCCCCGGCAGTGCGGCCCCCCGTCCCCACATGCCAACGATTACATGTAGAAAAGTTCTAAAGCCTCTGCTTCTGCTATACACAAAATTAACTCGCAAACAACGAAATGGCCATCATGTCCAGAGCGACCAGCAGGCAATAACAGTGTCCTTTCAAAACTATTCCAACGAGCACATTGTAGAAGCGCTGCCCGCAATCATATCCAGGTCCTGTCCAAACTGTGTGTTATGCGCTTTGTTTCCTGTCATCAGCAGGCGACCACAGCAAAAACATAAAACAAGTCTAGAGCGCTCGACTGGTGAATACCCTGTATACAGTTCATCCCACCCGTTCTAACAAGCTATAAGGCTTTTATAACTTCTTAGGTTAAGGTTATTTTGTTATTAATGATTAGCGGCAGTAGTTAAAAAAAAATACAAGATATGGTCAATAATAGATATACCTTATGGACAGAGAGTGTCCTCTCCGGAATCTTATAAAAGAATCTAATTCACCTTTGTGTGAAAAGGGTCATTTTAGTGCCATAGAAATTTGAGTGTATTATAAATCTTGCTCCGACCATGATTTTGACACTCGAAAATCGATTTAAGGCTCAAAGAGTAAACAAAAGGACACGTATATGAAAGGACGCATATACTATATAGATTGTCTTTTATAGCACACTATTTTCGATGCTTACTGAAGTCTGATAAAGTTGATTGCAATTCAGAATCGAATGCTTTTCACGCAGATTCTTCAGAATATTTCTACTTGACATGCACTCCTGGCTACAGCATACAAAGGATATGTTGCCTGGCAATATGAATTCCACTGAACAGCAGCAATAATGCAGCTTCAAAATGTTCAAGACAGTTTCAAACATGCTTGGGCTGTGGCAGGAGGGCGCAGGCGTCTCAAGGGTAACTTATAGCCATATTTATGTTTAATTCACAAGTGAAATTTGTAAAAATTTAACAATTTTGACGCTGCTCCCCGCAGACTGTAACCGAAAAACAAAAAACAAAAAAAAAACATCCTTAAGAGCCGCACACATTTGGCAGAAGGCGCCTCCGGCGGCAGCTTGGCCAAAATTGAAAATTTTCTTTTTATGCGTGCCGCTTACAGTTTTTATGTGCGGACATATAATACAGGCATTATATATATGTATATACAGACATATACATTTGTGTCTGTGTGTTTGTGTTTGTGACTGTAGCTGTAGGGCGTGGCATTGGCATTGTAAACAACAACGGATAAGCAGCACACACAAGTGTCATCCATATCCACGCCCTGGGCTCTGCACCCTGCTCCTGCTCCTGCTCCCTGCTTTGCCCAGCCTTTCTGCCTGGCAACGGCTGACAGTCATGGGCGCCCGCCCCCCCGCTCACACCGCGCGGCTAGGACGAGCCACGGCAAGGGGTGACGTGTGCTTTTGTCAATAACTTAATAACTTAAAATATGGTTTAATGCTCACGTAACAACATTTTGCCACTTGTGCCAAGCACGCGTGAGTGTGAAAAGGCTTGGCGAGACGACAGTCGACAGTTGACAGACGACAGACGACAGCTGAGGACAAGGGCAGGGGAGAACTTGAGGGCTTGAAGGTTCGCTTTGAGTATCGAGCATTTGGGGGGTGCTGGCTGCTTTTTATATTCATGCTAGGCGCTATAGCAACGTTGCCTTAAAGACCTTACGGAAGGTGACTAATAAATAAACTGTGTTATAACAAAATATATCCACAGTATTTGAAAGAAGCGAACGAGTATCTTAAGTACTTATAGTTAATACTCTTTCTACCCAAACTTCCTGTATCTGCAAATATCTTACAATATTTTTCGCAACTTTTGTGTTTTTTCTTTATATAAAATGTTTTTGTAATTTCAAATATTACATTTGATTTTTCATTCAAAATTTGTTTTTAATATTTTAAAAAATATAGAGTATACAGACAACAAAGTTCAATGAGAACGAGTATAATAGTAAATAACTTTCCTACTAAAAAGACCGTTGACTTTTCGTTCAAAATTAGTCCTAATTAATTTGAACAAATAAAGAGAATTCGGGCAACAAAGTATCCTAAACACTTATAATAAATACTCTTCCTACTCAAAAGACAGACAAAACTCTATCTGCAAAAATGATATTTATCGTAACTTTTGTGTTTTTTTTTTAACTTTACATAATTTGTTAAATAAAATGTTTTTGTAATTTCAAATATATGATTTATTGAAAATTAAAATACTACATTTTATTAAAGTGTATTCGGGGATTGATTATTTTATCGTTTTAAATTCATGCTGAAAATTCAAAATATTTCGTCTTTTACAGTGTCCAACTTAATATTTGTAAATTTCATTTCATAGCCAATCTTTCTTATTCTATGATAACAACAAAACATAATCGTTTTCTAAACAGTTTGTCCTCTTAACAATAGGTATTAATTATTATTAATTTGCAAATATATATTTTTAAAAAGCATGAATAGTTTTGGCTTCCTTTTCTAAAACTTAGAGTCTTGAAATATTATTTTAAATTTTTTTCAGACATGAAAATATTTTACAAAACATCCCACCCCCCCCCCCACCCTTCCCCCACCCCCCCCCCCCCCCCTACCCACACCAAATAAAACACCCCCACCATATTCCCACCAACCCCCTTTCAGAGTAAAAACCAAAATAAATACATATATTTTTGAGTTTGTTTGAATTGTTTTCTAAGTATAAAGAGAATTTTGATAAAAAAGTTGAATGCTATGAAAATGCAAGTACTATATTCATAAAAATAATATGTTTTGTGAGAGCATCAAATAAATCCTTATCCTTTGCTACTTGTTGTCAAGTAGAAATCAAGGAGAGAGGGCAACCCACACATAAGGCTGTCCACATACTTATGTGAGTGCGTGTTTGCCTCCTGGCGTCGCGCACGTGTTTACCTTTTGATCCTTTTTTATACCAGTCGGAAAAAAAACGTTGTAATTATCGATTTTTTTGTTAAATTTTGTTATACTTTTGGGTCCTGCCACTTAGTTTATTTGCACATATTCATTTAAAATAATTAAAAAGTATATGAACGCCTGTGTTTGCCATTACCACAATTCGGTGGGGCAGTCGCTTCAGTGCATCCTTTCTGGCGCTGCATAATTCATAGAA
This sequence comes from Hirtodrosophila histrioides, assembly GCA_037075165.1. Lineage (NCBI taxonomy): Eukaryota > Metazoa > Arthropoda > Insecta > Diptera > Drosophilidae > Hirtodrosophila > Hirtodrosophila histrioides. The sequence goes on along the minus strand of JBAMCL010000390.1, from coordinate 2,874,301 downwards.
TCCTTTTGTGTGCGCCGAGACGGGCTTAACTCATTAGCGTGCCTTGTTGACAATGATGAAGGGTCGGACGGGGTCATAGTGGGCCAGGGAGGGGGTCACCTGTCTGTGGAAGTCTTGAATTGCATATGTCTGTTTCACAGGCTTTGCATTTGCATTTTATTAAATTTCAAAAGCTCTTCGCACATGCGGCCCCAACCACTTCTCAGTTCACCTGGGCGCCCTTGTTGGGGGTAGGATTAAGGGGGTGTAGGGGATGGTTTCGGTCGGTCTGCGCGCACTGCATATTTATGCACTTAATAACGCATTTTAGCATGCTCAAGTGCAACTCTTCTTTTGTTACACAGGCAGACAGAGGCAGGAATACAGATAGACATAAATAGAGACAGAGACGGAGACAGAGCTGCAAATGGTTTCATATGTTTTTGCTGCATGGCGTTGACAAATGGAGCATGAGATACATGCCATGTCAGTTGCCATGCATATGCATCCGCAGCACGCTTATTCCCATCCCCCTTAGCAATCCCAATTCCTATCCAATCCACATGACGCCAAAGCGAAAACTTCTGGCCGTGCACGTGGCGTATGCGTAATGCACAAAAGGGACGAAACAGAGCTTAAAATGCATAGCAGCAAAGCAATTACCAGCACAAAAACACAATGGTTGCCAAGGTTCTAAAAGTTAAGCGGCTTAACGTTTGGTAACAGGTGGAAAACACGACAAAAAATAACCAACAAAAACTAATCCAAAATATCATAAATGCCATAGTATATTCCAAAAACGCTGTGAATAGTAGAAAACATATTACGAATAGTATAACATACCTGTCCTGTATTGATTGCTTCCAAATGCTTCCTTATAACCAGGTAAATTCTAAGAATACACTCAGCATACTTTTATATATTTTATAGATATGTTGAAGTTTCAATGACTGTTGTGAATTTGTTTGCACAAGATTCTCATTCATTCATCAATTCACATTTTAAGGCAATGCATAATATGTTTAAGGAGTACCACTTGAAGAAGAAATGAGAAATCAAATCAAATGCCCACAAGATAGTAAACACAAGAGCACAAGCTTAGTTGAAACTTAACTAGTTTTTAAACTTTTTACCCCTCAATTACCTTTTAAATTGTCCCAAAGGAGAGATTCAGAATTAATAACATTTTGTATTCAGAAATGAGTTCAAAGGACAAGCTCATTCAGTTATTCCTCATCTAAATACGTTTAGACAAAGTAATGGGAATTAAATGTCTACGAAAGGATTCTATTTGAATTCCAAAGCATTACAAGCTCAAATGAGTTCCACAGTCGGCAGGAGAACATAACTCAGAAGATGATAAATTATATATTTTATACTAATTTTGATCTGCGCAAAATTTCAATATTATATCATTTTCTTAACCTCTAAACAAAATTTCAAAACAATTGGAAAAATTTAATTTTTAGTAATACAATTTAAAGGGCAATTTAAAAATTACCAACAAAAAAGAAAGAAATAATATTTCAATATATTTGTTTTAATATCTAAGGGCAGTTGTGAAACAGAGCCAAGCATTTATTTTCGGTAGTGAAAACAACTTAAATGATAAATTAAACTGGATTTTGAGCAAGTTAGTACGAATCGGAAATCTAGGAAGTATGGCTGATAAATTAACAAAGAGGACCAAGGAATTGAAGCAAGGATTTCTGAGTCAAAAACATGTAAGATTTATTGTATAGAAGACCTTTGTATGATTAGACTCTCTTAAACTGTTTACTGACACGATTGGGTTCGAAAACAATCAATTCGATTCGACGGTGGATGCTATTAAAACCCTTGAACAAAAGTCATACTCAGCCTTAATTGGAAATTCAGCTCGAAATGTGCATTTTTAAATGGAAAAGCAGACAAACTGTGCAACGAATGCCACTTGTGGACCAACAACCAATCGAGTTTGAATTTCATTCAGGTCAGACCTATTTTTTCTCCAAAAATTTTTCTCAATTTTTTTTTCGGAAAATAAAAAGTGGAATTTAAGCTTTTATTGTCGTGTGTTCGGAAAAGCAAATTCTGTTTTTTCTCTAGTTGCCATCAATCTTTCTCTTTTCTTGAATTCGATTCTCTATTTCAGAGTCTTGTTCTTTTGTCCAAATTTTTACCTTCGCAGCCTAATTGCAGAGGTTATCGCCCGGCCGTTCACTCCTTGGTTGCCCCGCTTGGGGGGTATCCTATTTAATGCCTACCAAGAAAAATCTTAAGGAGTTCCGGAAGCCCAAGTCTGTAGAAGTAGTGGTAACGGAGGCTCGCATTGAAGGTAATCGGACTTCTCTCCGATCGTCAAACCGCCGACTTGATGCTGATCTGAGACGATATGTGGATAATGTATCCAGTGATGACTCGGACCATTCTTTAGGAGCTTCTGTGAATGATATATCGAAGGCTGAAGGTTCCCTGAAAAAGCCTAGGTCCCCAGGCAAGTTGCCAAATAAGTCTCTGTTAGTACCTCAAAAGCGTGGGTGCAACTCACCTAAAAATGAGGTCCCAAAAAATGCTCATCAGCAACTCTCTGACTCTGACGCAAGTCTCTGGACATCTTCTTCCTCTGGAGTGGGATTTTTGTCATCCTTATCAATGGATGCGTGTGCATCTGGTAATGAGAGTGCTGTTACCATAGAAGAGGCGGATTTCCCTCCTCTGCCGTCTCCATCTAAATCTCAGCACCCTAGATCGCCTACCATTAAGCGCAATGCTATACCACGTCCTTCGACCCCAACTTCTGGTAATCGCTTCTCATTGCTGCAACAAGAATCTGAGGACGATATGATGGACCTTGACGCTGACGTTATCTCCCAGCCTCCAGTGATTGTCTCGGTTGACCCCCAACCGCGAAGTTTCCGGCCTCCCCCGATAATTATTAGTGAAATTGGCGACTATGGGAAGCTTAAAAATAATCTCATCAAGATTGGTGGCAATAATTTTACCATTAAGAATCTTCCGAACAATTCTATACGAATTAATTGCTCATCTTCGGACACATATCGTTCCTTCACAAAATGGCTTGATACTCAGCCTAAGCTATCTTGGCATTCGTGGCAACTCAAGGAGAATCGCGGTTTTAGATGTGTGGTCAAGGGTCTGAACCACATTACCACTAAGGAAGAGATCGCTGAAGCCTTTGCCCTTTTAGGACATAAGATGCGAACCTGTACCAATGTTATTGACAGGAAAAACAAGAAACCGATGAACCTCTTTTTTGTTGAGCTCGAACCAAAAGAAAACAATAAGGCAGTCTTCGAGATCACGCGTATGTGCCACGAGGTTGTTAAAGTGGAGCCGCCTCGCGCTAAGCCTATTATGCCCCAATGCTTTCGCTGTCTGAACTTTGGTCACACTCAATCTTACTGTCATAAGGACCCTCGTTGTGTAAAGTGCGGTCAAGGCCATAGGACCGCTGAATGTTCCAAGACTAAAGAACAGCCGGCCAAGTGCGCTCTTTGCGGTGAGGATCATACTGCAAACTGGAAGGGCTGTCCTGAATTCAAAAAAGCCGAGGCACGCTTTTCTGGAGCTCGCTCTAAGCGTAGCATTCTTGAACCAGTTACCACCACCCTTCCGATATCTGCCTTGTCGTTTGCCGATATGGCGAAGCGTAGTCCTGATAATTTGCCTCCTTCCTCATCTACGGTGGTAAATCCCATGCTAAAGCGCAAGGCTGTGCCCAAGAATCCTCATCCGGCCCCTCCAGTGGCTATTTCTCGTGACTCTCGAACTCCTGCACAGGATCACTTAACGAAGTATAGACAGGAATGTGTTGAAAAATTTAAAAATCGTGCGGCTATGCCAATCCTTCCCCCCCATGAGGTGCTTCCTCAAGTCATGCCTTCCGCAGTGGTATCAAACTCATGTGCGGATTTGAACCCATTGGTGCTCCTGAAACGCATCGATCTCATCAGTGAACAATTGGTCCAGCTGCAAAACTGGCGTGAATCGATCAGCCACTCGATTTTTGCACTTCAAGAAGGAGTGGCAAAATTACTGAATATATTCAACCTGCAGCTTGGTGCTACTCCTGTCACCACTGCTCTGCAATGACTTCCCTCAAAATAGGAGTCTGGAATGCGAACGGGCTCATCCGCCACCACCTGGAGCTCGCCGCGTGGATGAATGAGAAGGAGGTGGATGTGATGCTGATCTCGGAATCACACTTAAACAGCAATTCTTATCTTCGGATGAATGGTTTTTCCATTTATGCGGCTAACCAACCTGGCAACTGCAGCTTCGCGGGAGCTGCCATTGTTTTGAAAAGCAATATCTCCCATCACCCTGTGATCTTCCACCGTTTCAATTATGGCCAAGTAGTTGGCGTTAAAATTAAAGGCGTATCAGGCGATTTTATTGTCGCTGCAGCGTACCTTCGTCCTGCCCTTACCCCGGATTCACTAACAACAGCTGAGTTTAACCGAATCATTTCATCCCTTGGTCCTCGGTTCTTAATCGCTGGTGATTGGAATGCGAAACATCAGTTATGGGGCTGTCATCGGTCATGTCCACGTGGACGTATGATCAGGGACTCTATTATGTCCTCCTCATGGAATATCTGTGCAACAGGCTCGGCCACCTACTTCCCATACGATAGATTGCGGAGGCCTAACGCGTTGGATTTTGGTATTTTTGGTGGAATACCTTCCTCAACTATTGACATTGTGAGTTGCTGTGAGCTGAGTTCTGACCACTTTCCTCTACTCATCACAATGGCCCCGGGAGCCTTTCTGAGGAATGTAAGAAGACCTCTTCTGTCTGGGGGCTCTGATATTCGCCGTTTTAGACAATATGTTGACAACCATATTAATTTGGATACTCCCTTATCTACTCATAACGATGTTGACGCGGCTGTGGATACACTTGCGACAATCATTAATGAGGCGGCTCTGCAGGCCTCGGGTCGAGCTTGCTCCTCGCGGGCCTCAGGGCTCGTCATTCCAGTGAATGATAAGATTCGGGCACTTTTAAGAGAGAAGAGAAGGATCCGAAGGCGCTGGGTTCGGATTGGGAACCCCGCAGATAATAGGGAATGGAAGAGACTTGCGGCGTCACTTAGGCTGGCCTTGAATGCTGCTCGCGCAGTCTATTTCGACGACATGCTGGAGCAAGCAGATCCTAATTCCCCACACGAGCACAATCTTTGGCGTCTCACTCGCAATATTAAGCGACAACCAGCTGCTAACCACTCGATACAGAGTGATCACGGTTGGTGTCGTTCTGATCTCGAGAAATCAGAGCTTTTTGCTGATGAATTGGAAAATCGGTTTTTTCCGTTTTGTCTGGCGCCAGTAGACAATGTGGCTTCCATCATTGACGACCTCCAGAGGGAATTGGATCATCATGACGAACCATCAAGCATTTCCATGATTGAGCTTGAAAGGGAGATAAAGGCACTGAAGCCAAGGAAGGTCCCTGGTCTGGACGGCATTTGTGGACGTGTTGTCAAATCTCTTCCGGTATGCGGTACTAGTTTCTTGCTTAAGATTTTCAATGCCTGCCTAAGGATGGGTTACTTTCCGGAGGTCTGGAAGAAGGCCTTAGTTTCAATGATTCTCAAGCCAGGCAAACCAGTCGACTCCCCAGAATCGTATAGGCCGATTAGCCTACTGCCTACCTTCGGCAAAGTCTTTGAGCGCATTATCCTCGCCAGATTACGCGTTGAACTTGAAGATACTGAAGCTATTCCTGACCATCAATTTGGTTTTCGGCCTCATCACGGAACGACGGAGCAGCTTCATAGAGTGGTTGATAGGATTTTGGAGTGTTTTGACGAGAAACAGTATGGCGCGGCTGTCTTCTTTGATATTCAGCAGGCATTTGACAGGGTCTGGCATGACGGACTGCTGTTCAAGCTTAAGCGAGTGACGTCTGTACCGCACTTTAGGCTGATTAAGTCGTGGCTTTCGGGGAGATATTTCTCAGTGCAAATAAATGGTTGTCTTTCCTCCTTCAGACCGATCAGAGCCGGAGTCCCGCAAGGTAGCGCTTTGAGCCCTACACTCTACAACATTTTTACAAGCGATATGCCGATGCCCCCTATCAATAGCAGTATATTGGCGACCTATGCTGATGACACTACCGCCATTTGCTTCAGCGCCTCCCCTGCAACAGCAAGCCGACGTCTGCAGAAATTCACGAACAAATTTCAGAGCTGGGCAAAGCAGTGGAATATCTGTATCTCGCGGGATAAGTCTGTACAGATGACATTCACAAAAAGGCGTGATTCTTGCCCGGCTATATGTTTAGATGGGGTGGTTATGAAGGTGGTGACCTCGCAAAAATACCTCGGGCTATGTCTAGATAGAGGCTTGACTTGGAAGCAACATGTATGTAAAATTATAGGGACAATGAACACAAGGTTCAAACGCATGGATTGGCTCCTTCGACCCAGGTCCAAATTGCGCCTCGCTAGCAAGGTTTTGTTATTTAAGTCGATGATTCAGCCCATTTGGAGGTATGGTGTTTCAGTATGGGGTACAGCGGCCCCATATCTCTTAAAAAGGGTCCAATCCTTGTTGTGTAAAATTTTAAGGCGAATTTCTGGTGGCTTTCCTTTTGCGAGAAATAAGGACATAATGAGAGACCTTGGGATTGCCCCATTAATTGATATAATAAACTCTACCGCTGATAAACAAAATGGTAGACACGCAAATCACGTAAACCCTCTGGCGAATGCACTCAAATTCGACGTTGAGAAACCAAGAATCAGGAGACTCAAGCGCACATTCCTTGAGCAGCTACCAAGGCGCAGTCTCCCTGCCAAGCACTCACGGATGGCTCAGTCCAGACATGACATCACTTGATTGTTATCAGACAATTATAAAATTATGGATTTTCTTTTTTTTTTTTTTTGTTTTTCACCGTCAAAGCCAGTCCCAATTGTGTTTTAAAATTATTTTTATAATGAAACGCTTTTTAATTATATCGTCTTATAAAAAAAAAAAAAAAAAAAAAGGACCAACAAGCAGGCTTTTTGCCATAGTTGGTCAATTACATAATTGATTGATTTGGCGTGCAACAATTGAATGTGGGCGGAGTCATTGTGCGCCTTGTGGCATGTGGCAAGTGACAAGTGGCAAGTGACGGGCACAAAAACCGCATACACAACAACTGGCAGGCTGCAAGGACTCTGCAAACTGAAGCCAAAACTAACAAACAGAATGCTGGGTAAACCAATCAATGACACAACTGAAAGCCACAATGTCAACCAAGTGTAAAGGGCGAGGGGCAGACGAGAGGCCAAGATTGAACTGGTCAGTCATGTGTGTGTGTGATGTGTGTGTGTGTGTGTGTATTCCCATAAAATTATAGTTTTTAGCACTGGCAAAACATGAAAGCAAAATGCAAGCTGAATGTCTGGGCAAACGATTGGCTTGAACTGCATTGTGTAAGATTAAGCGGGGAAGAGGAGTAGAAATGCTACTCACACACATATTGGGAAGGGATGTCGAACTTTTCGAACACAAATTCGAAAATGGCGAGATGACAGAACTAGCTTGTTGGCACCTGATAGGTTACTTTTGGATTCGAATCCCAGTCAAGAAATAGGCCCAAATGTACGAGAAGTTTTCAGATTTTGAAGGTTATTCAAAAGTGTGACCAAGCTTTAGTAGGAAATAAATGACTAGTATGTTGGCAATTCCCTTGATCTGAACTTCTTCCATTGCCCGCTGATACTCACGAAAACCCATTCGGACAACCCTGTTTAAGTTCTCTTCGCACAACCCTGTTAGTTGCCCTCTATAAACTCAGAAAGACCATATAATTTCCCCTTAGCCGGTTTTTTTGATAAGCTTATATATATTTATTATGGTTTCATGGTTAGCTACTTGCATAAAGTTATTCAATGTTACGAAGCAGGGGAAGACAGATATTAGCTAAGGTTTAATGCCTTCCTGTAGGCGTCCTTCCATAAATCAAGTTATCCGAAGAATGGAATCGCGCACCAAGTCAGTCTTGATCGTGCAGTTGAATAAAACGAACATTAAAATTACCATATTTGAGTGTGTCCGTATTTATTCCTTGTCACCCACACTACCACATAAAATACTAAATTATAAAGATACTTTAGATACTATACATCGGTGCTGGTAAGTTGATATAGAGTCGTTGCCATACTATACACAATTATATGTTTATCGATATTGGTCAGCTAATAGACATAGACATACATCTTGTTGAGTCCTGCGTGCTCGTGACACGATAGCAAACACGACACGCAGCCATCTCTAAGCGAAAGCAATCGAGACTCAAGCGCGTGCCGTCTCTTAATTGAAACTGTCAGCAGCAGGCGAGTGTGCCAAAGATGTGGCCATAAATCAGAGCGGCTTAATCTGGAACTAAGACGGCTTCAGTTTAGGCCAAACAATTAAAAAGTTTTCAATTAACCCGCAGCAGCGAAATTGGCACTTGTAATCGGCACCTGTTCAACAAGCCGAACAAAGCCTGGGGCGTCATGTTTAAATCAGCTTATGCGTGGGAAACCAGAGAGAGCGAGGGGGATGGGGCCCTTGTTGGAGGGCGTTGCTCACGTAACGCATTTATAGCCCATAAGCTGTACTCTGTGTATGCGTGTGTGTTTGTGAGTGTGTGTGTGTGTGTGTGTGTGTGTGTGTGCGGACAGATGAGTTTTAAAACATCGTCTGCGTAACTTTTGTTCAGGGTTGCGTGTTGAGCGCAAAAACTTTTCGCTTTAAAATAACAAACATAGCCATGAAATATGACTGTGTGCTGTGAATACTCTATGAGATACCGTGTACTAGACCTGATCTATGGTATTATGGATTTTAGCTATATGTCTGCTTTATATGGTAAAGTTGAACAAGCTCAGTTGCACCCACAGACGATACAATTTGTTTCATTACTGTGGTTGTGGAATGAAGACTCATTCAAAAATGATTGCATTAATTGACATTTTTTAATTACCTTCGATAAGCTTAAAAGCTGTAACTGAAACTAATGCAACTATCAACTGTTGTCGATAGTTTAAATTAGACTTGAAGAGCATTTACAAGTAATATCAAAGTGATTTAAAATTATTACATATTAAATTTATTTAAGGAAAGAATTTTTTCATATCATTTTTAATTTTGTATTTATTAAAATTGACTAAAATAGCAGCATATTATATATAGTATTACATTTTTATTTATTAAAATTGAACATTTAATATTGAAAAAATTGGTGAAACATAGTGCCTTATATAAAATTAATATTTCTATTATTTTTTATAAACTTATTCATATTTGTATTATTATTTAATTAATCAGACTTAGTTTATTTAAGATTGAGTTGTTTTTGTACATACTATAATGATTTTTAATTTAGTTTTTCTAGTTTCTTTGATTATTTAACAATATATTTACAGTGGATCACAGCTTATTTCGTGCAGGTAAGAACTGAAAATTGAAATCGTTACTGCGGCTAAACTATCAAAGATATCAATAAAGTTTAAATGCAGTAATTTAAGGTTTGTAAAGGTGCAGTCACACGATATGGCATTTTGCCACATATATGTAATATCGTTATCGAAATCAACCGTCAAAAAATGTATATGGCAAAAGTAAGAATATATGCACAAAAAAAAAAACAAACAAAAAAAAATTAATTTTATAATTATATATCATATATAGCAAAGAACACAAAACGAAAACCAACAACCAAAAAGCCAAAAACACAACCAACAAAGCTAGAACAAAACACAACAAGACGTGATACGCCAAAAAAACAAAGCAAGCAAAATAAACACACCCTTTTGCATATTTTATATTTTTATTTTTTGTTAATATTATTTAATTTATCAATTTTATTTTTTGTATATTTTTTTTTTTTTTTTTTTTTTTTTTTTTGTTGTGCCGTTCTTCGCGTCCGTACATTACCTTCCAATGATATATTAATTACATTTTTTTTCACAATACCCCACTAAACACACATTTTCCCCCACCATCCACCTACCCACTAAATATACCCACACAACTTTTTTATCTATTTTAACTTTCCCTCCCCTCCTCTTCCCCACACCCCCGAAAAGCACGCTCGCCGACGCGACCCTCCCCAAATTCTACAATAAATCCAAAATTCCCCCTACCCCCTTATCTTTTTTTTTTCTCCCATTAATTTTAAATCTTTTTAATTTTAATTCCCCGGTTCCCCCCCCCCCCCGCCGGGCGCACTATTTTCTCGTCGGTCCTTTTACAAAATAAAAAACAAACCAAAAAAAAATTGTTATTTATTAATTATTTGTTTCTCTTCCTTTTTTTTTTTTTTTTTTGTTTTTTTTTTCTTATTCCTTATAGAGCGCCCCCACTAAGAAAGAGGAGATTTTTGAGAGAAGAGGCTCACAAACCACACACCCACCCCCCCACACCTCCACCTTAGAGACCATTTTTCCCCTTCCCACCAAAAAAAGCCTCGCCCACTTCCTTTTATAAACTTTCCCATTTCTCTTAAAAAAAAAAATTAAAACGAAATTTTTGGATGCATTTTAATTTTTCGGTCCCGGTGGACCTTTCTGTGGAAATGCCCATATGTTAAACATTTTAACATATAAACTTATATGGCACGCTTCTACCATAGAAAACTTTGATTGACCATATCGTGTGAGCAGGTATCTCAATCACAAAATTTATGTAGCAGCCTGCCATACCGTACTCACACGCTATGGTAACTGCCGACTGCCCTATATGTGGTAAATGCCATATCGCATCTTAAGACTTGAAATTACTAGCTGCAGAACATTGTATTATATATGGTGTTTATTATTATTTTATGCCCGCGTGGAAGTTTAACAAATGCAAGAATACAACTTTCAATATATTAATGCGACTTTTTACTAAGGAATTCTGCTTTTGATCGGTTCCTTTCGACGCTCGCTAACCAAACTGTGTGTTTCACTGCTCGGCGTTGCCACCCGGCAAAGCCTGGGCTGTCAGCTGATCTGAGCGTTACCAGCTTACATTAATATAGTTTGTTTTATCATCGAATATGTTTGTATTAAAGTTTTTCAGTAATCGAAATTGATAAGCTAATTTATTGAATAAAGAAACTTTGCAAAGTCTCAGCAGAGATAGCTTTAATTAATTATCCTTTAAAACAGACACAATTACCTGTAGACTACAAGACGCATATACCCCCTGTGTGTCTCTACAGGGCATACGTAGCTAGCTCATTACGAATATAATAAACGTAGAAACGTAGCTAAAAGGTAGCAACAACAACAACAACAAGAATAAGAACAACTGTAAAAACAAGAGCTGCGTCTGCAGTTTGGCATTTTTATGGTCTTTGCAAAATTAAATAAAAACACGCGCAATGAAACAAACATAAATAACGCAGCAGCCCCTGCTCCTGCCCCGTGCCGCGTGCCCCTCCTTCCCGACCCACAAGACTGCCATAGCTCAGTTCCGAGGACAACAAAAGTGCCTTTCAGAATGCGGCTGGGCCATAAACAAAACAAAACGAAACGAAACGAAATGAAACAAAATTAAATGAAATGAAACGCCGCCAGCATAAGCACAGTCTAGTGCACATAATTAGCGGGGAGTGGAGAGAGAGAGCGAGAATGTTCCCCCCTGCCACTGCAGCTCTCACCCCTGCCTTGGTCACTGACCAGCCCTCAACTGTCATTTGCGGGGCACTCGAATTGAATGGGGCTAAGAATCAGAATCAGCACAAATCTAGCATGCCAACAGGAATGAACACGTTCGAGCAGGACTTAACACGACCAGCACGATACCGCATACAAAAAAAAAAGAAAAATACAAAAATGTACGGAAATTTACGAATATTTTCTAGTTTTTCTTTTATTAAACCTAACAAAATTGGTTCGGTTCAGCGCTTTAGTTTTTGGTTCAAAACTTGGCTCATCATATTTCCTGCACTTTATTTATAAAATAACCCAAAGATTTGTAGTGTCTACAAAGTTTTCTTGAACCGAAACTTTTCGAGGAAGAAATAGTTTTGCTCGGGTTGAGTTTCGGCAATTTCTGGTACAAGCGGTTCAGTTTAAGGTTTGGTTCAGTGTAGTAAATGTTGGAACTCCGATTTCAAACTAGGTTGATTCAAATAGCCTCTATTTTAATAAGTGTTATATTAAGTAATTCAGAACTGTAGAGCAACCAAATGTATTTTATCAATTTCTATGTTGACCAAGAAGCGCGTCCTGTAAAGATACAACACGCGTTCAACTCTACTAAGAACTCAATTATTTTGCACAGTGCGTAATTAAAACAGTGCGCGAGCTAAGCCAAGCAGGGAAAAGAGCTGGATGGGTAAATGGAATAAGAGTTGAACAGTCAACGTCAGCACAAGGACTTATTAATGATCCTTAGCGGGCTGGCCAATGCCATGGCTAATGATGCCACAGCTAAGTCGGCAGCTAATGCTCCGCCGACCAGAGCGGCCAGGACCACGACCAGGACCAGGACCAGGAAAATGATAGCTGCTACTACGTTTGCAGACTTCATCAACAGTTGCCAAGTTAATTACGCTAAGCGATGGCAAGCACTTTGGCCCATTCTATGTCAAGATGTTGGCAGTACTTGCGCGGCTTAGTGGACGACGCTTTGCAATTTATTTGCTTTATTAAAACTTGCCTTTAATTCAAAAATCTGAATACTGAAGGTGGCTGGCAAAAACTGTAGCATACTTTTGAGCGCCCCATAAATATGCAAAATACATTCCCTAGAAATCGGCCGCGGGCAGCCACTGAAAACATTTGCGACCACTTGAGCACCCAAAGATCCACTCACAATTCGCTTATTCCTTTAAATTATGAATGTAATGTGTATGCACAGCTAAATGACGGGGCTGCAGTCAAACAGAATGCTCGACAGACAGATACGCTTTGGACAGTTTAAACTAAGAGACAATTCTGGAAATAAGTAAGAAATAATGAAGACTGGGAGAGTTCCTTCTAATTGGATATGTCCTTAAATAAAACTTTGATACACGGTATAAGGAAACATCGAAATTGAAATTAAAGATACTAATCGATATTAACACTACTCGGCTAAAACTCAAATAGTAAGGTTTTCATAAGTTTATTGTAATATCAGCCCAGTTTCGATTTCCTCTTTTTAATCAATTCTGTTGTATAATTTTAGAAATATATTTGAACCTCTAAATGTTAGTTTCCTTGTGATAAAAGTATCTTGGGTAATAAGATGCAAATCTACATTTTGATTGGTTGAAGACACCCTGCAAAGCTGTAGGAGTTCGTCTGCCTGGAACAGACTCACAGCTTCAATAAGTGAAATGGAGAACATGCTGGTTGAGCTCTTTAGACATCTACAGGGTATGATTAACGTTTTCATTGGAATTCAGCGTGCCAGAATTTGCATAATGACCGCGCAGGCAATGACAATAACATTATGCAATCAGGGAGATTTTGATTTTGGGCAAAAGCCCCCAACTCTTCCACATACTCCTCGTACTTGTGCGAAATGCTATCGAATTTCGTTTTACGATTTCGTTTTTGGGGAATGTCAGAAACGTCAGCGCGTCAGTTTGTTGTGTCAATTTATGTGTATGTGTGTATTTGTGAAATGGGGCGATGGTTGAGCCGCCTGCAACCCCTAAGCAGTAGGCAGGGGGCGGCATGCGGTGGATTGCGGGGTGGTCTCATGTGTGGCACCGCACACTTGACTTCAGCACTGACACTGGCAGTTTCTCTCCGTCAAACGCTGTCTATTGTGCCAAGAATTTGATTGCCAGGACTCACAGACAGACAGGCACAAGCACAAGGACAATAACTTTAAGGAGTCGCATTTTATGATCGCCTCTGACATTTTGGCTTGACTTGACACAACCAACAAAGAAGCAATCAGTCAGTTTAAGTTGAAGTTGAAGTTGAAGTTGAAGTCGCCATCTATTCAAAATGCTTGTTAAAACATTATGACTTAAAGGACCAAGTCCAGAAACGCAATATGGCATCAAAATATATTTCAACTTCCACTTTGATGTAATGTATGCGCTGAGGGAATATTTAAAGAGCCGCTCACATCATTCTGCTGAGATGATTTATATAAAAGCAAAGTCACAGCTCCCAGCGGCTTTGGGCATTTACCGAATTGAAGGCGTCAGCGTCAACTGCGTAAAAGTTACAGCAAATAAGTACGCATACTCAAGGGTTCAATGCCCGACTATTGGATACCCCATACTGTGTTTTAAAGTACCCCGCACCAATCAAATCCTGAAGATATCATGCATTACTTAATATTCTAATTTTGATTTTAACTAAAATTTAAATATGAAGCTAACTTCAGTTGCATAAAACATTTAAGAGCCCATATACTAAATTTCAGGACTTTAACGCTTAAAGCCTGTTCACACTGTGTAATATTTGGCTGTAATCTTTGATAACAAAAGATTACATGAAAATATTACTTTGCTTTCAATCTATTGAGCTATAAACCACTCCACAGAGAACATCTCTTTGAATTTCCTATGGATGTTTGTGCATAATAATACACAATCTGTGATAATTAAGGCACAAATTGAACATTGATAACGCACAATCCGTGATTAGTAAAGTAGAATCTATGATTTACTCAGGTGATGAATAGAAATGATTTATCCCCTGAGTTGGTTTAAGTAGTTGAAGTGAGTGGTTGAAAAGTCCCTAGACCTAGATCTCTGATTAGTTCATCTAAGCTCGATTTTGTGCCTTATCTACAAGCTTGTCCCTCTATTTTCTTTTCTTTTGATGACATTAAACTTAATTAACAGCGGACATCTATACAACAGACCTGTGCCTAATTGTGACTACAATTCTCTCAGTGTGAAAACTTTTTGCAGCGCTGATGAAATATCACATTGAATTAGCGATGCAGTCTTTCGAAAAATCTTGCGTCACATTGCTGACGTCAGAAAATGTTCCGTGGTCACACTTCTTGACGTCAGAAGAATAAGAATAATGTGCGTAAATATAAAATATTTTAATCAGGCCTTTACAAACTCTAAGCTGTAAGTTGTGATAAGAAATGGACGTGTTTTCAGTGAATCATACCCTCTGCCCATCTCATACCCATTATTATGAGCTGAGGGTAAAGAAACGAATGCTTATCGGCCGTAAATTGCTGCAAAGTCGTAACGAGAATATGAAACCTTCTTGCACTTGGCAATGGGGAATGGAAATGGAATTGGAAGTGGAAATAATAATGGGAATGAGAATGGGAATGGGTACAAGAATCGACACGCGCAAACCCTGACACGTGCCCTTAACCGCAAACAAGACACACACACAAACACACACAAGCCCACACACACACACACACACTTGAGTATTGAAAATGAAATTGAAAACTGTTAAATAAATCGCTTGCAAGTGCTGCTCCTACAGGACGATATAGGAGGACATTTGCCCAGACGAATGGGCAAACTGAATGACAAACAGACAGCATAGAGGTACGGGGTAAGGCATCGGGTGCTGTTGTGGGTGTTAGTGTGAGTGTGAGTGTGAGTGTTGGTTCGAGTGCGGGTACTGGCTAAGAGAACCACTTGAAGCAACCACTCAACTTTAATTTGGCGCCACAAGACACAGAAGCCGAGTCAAGTTGCAGACGCATTGAACGTGATTGGATTTTTATATTCAATATAAAAAGGATTATATGGCATTTGTGTTGTTGTGTTGTGTGTTGTGCAAGCATCGAAAGTTCATAATAATTGGAAAAGTTAAGAGCCCAGACAACGGCATCCAGCTTAATGCTCTGGTCAAAGGCATAGAAAATCAATTTTAAGCCCCAACAACAAACGAACGCAACGCTGCTCCAGAAATAGACCTAGATCCTGGACATTCAACGGGTCCTGCGTGTCCTGCACTTCCGGTGTGCCACTGGGAGAAGCCAAGCACGTAACCACTTGGGAAATGCCTCAAATTAACTCATGCGCACAAAAAACCGTGTGATAGCATATAAATTGGATCAATACGAAACGAAACCCGTCAAAGTTGAATTTATTGGGTGCTAACAGACCAAATACCCTGTTGAGAACAGAGAGTTAACCAGAGAGAAAGCTAAGAACGAGTGCGTTTCTCGAAAATGCTATTAAAAATGCTCAGAATTTAGCTTGAAACTCTTTTGTAGGTAAGCAGGTGAGGTAGCAACTGTGAGTTTATTAAATAAATAAAGTAGAAGACAAATTTTAAAAACGCTACATTGACTTGGCTATTCATAAGTTAACAAAATCTCTCATTAAAATATTTGATTGCATTTAAAACTTTACTTTTAAAGGTTTTCCACTGTTTGAGAACTCGGCAATAAATCAAATAATGTATGGATTAAGAAAAACTAGCCTGCTTTCATAAATACTTAAGGAACTTAGCTGGTATCTCTGCTAAATTAACTGGAACGAACTGTGCCTGAATCCCATATCTGTATGTTGCACTACCATGAAATGTTGAGATTCGCAGAGAAGGGCGAACAACAGTAAACCTCCCAAATAAGCAATTGTCTTGGTGTCCTATTAAAATTTGAGCATCGCAGAGAAGGGCTATCAACAGGCCTCCGAAATAGGCAATTGTATTGAATTCCCATGAATTCTTGAGAATCGCAGAGAAGGGCGATCAACTGTAACCTCACAAAATCCGTAATGGGCGGGTGGGCTAAAGGAAGACTTGCATACAACTATTCTGACTCTAAATTCCACAGCTGAGAACTCTTCTTGTTCTGTAGCTCAAGTTTGATCTCCTACCTCAAGTTTTGGATCAGTTTTTCTCTTGTATTACTCATCTTTTCGCTCTTTTGGTATGGTATTTTATTTAAGTAGCGAACCTTGGGCATCTGGCTAAAAATTCTAATTTACAATAGAAATTGTCGCTACCTTGCTACCAGAGCTTAAGGCTTAAGGTTTGTATTAGTACGAGTATTAGTAGACATTACCTAACCATTTCAATTATACCTTATTGCATACGTTGTTACGCTTGTATGTGTTGCAAGCCGAGCACCCATCCACCCCTCGTACCTTCACCCTGAGCTCAGCTAATGGCTGTGCCACTCGACATAGTAGTTTACAGTGCTCGACAGTTTAATGGACATTGTCAGTATTTATTGTATTAATATTGGAACGGATGGCACAAATTAACTGGCAGCAGGCACAGGGTACATCCTGCTGGTGGGCAGGATATGGGCACACTAATAGCCTTAGACAGCCTTGGGCGAGCGACCATTAAGGTAAAGGACTTACCTCGGGTATATCATCTGGCACCTTTCCCATCCAGGAGAGCGAGAGTATTGTGCAGTCGCATTTTGTGTTGATGTTGCGTTCAAAGTGTAAATGCATTTTATGAGTTCCGCTTCCGCTTTGCCACGATAACAATGAAGCCAACTAGCTGTTGTTGTTGCTGTTCCTCCTTGAAATTGTACTGATTTACGCCTCGCACATGTTGCTAGACGAGAGAGTGAAAAAGAGAGGGGTAGTTTCATTATCGTTTAGTATAACATGCCAATAACTAATTTGCAATAAAAGCTAATGCCAAGAGAGCTGCCTTATCAGCCAGGATGCAGGACGCACACTTTGTGTGCGCGTGTGTGCGCGTGTGTGAGAGTGTGTGGGCTGTTGTTAGCATATGCTTGCCTTCCGTTCGCCCACAAGGGTTGACGAATTGCATCACGCAGCAGACACAATTTGAAGCATACTTTTCAGGGCACGAACGAGTGACACGCTAATTGGATATTAGTGGTAAGTGGACCAACTTGCCCGCAGCTCTGCTCTGCGTACATGTCAACATGTGCATGTCCTATCTACCATTGCCACAGATAACCCACTCGCACACACACACACACACACCCAGTCATCCGCCGGGACATCCACCCAGACACACACACACACACACACACATACACACAGAAAGGCAAACAACACAGCGAGCTGAAACTTGTTTAATTTGATATTATAAAAATTCCGAAAATTGTTAAAAGTTGCTCGCTCGTTTTAATAATTCGAAAAGTTTTCAACTGAATCTCTCCCTACAACCTTTGTTCATCAAAATGGTTTATAAGGGGTATCAAAAGCTGTGGAAATTAAGTAACTCCCTGAAGGCAGGCCTGCGCTGCTATATATACTACTATATATGTATTCTTGATCTGCATTAACAGTCGCGTCTTATATTTATTTTTATTTTTGTATGTATTTCTCGTTCTTATATCCTCAAAATTCATAACAATTGAACAAAAAAGTGAAGTTAGGCTAAAACTTTTTGAAAATCATCTTTTAGATTGAAACACACAAAACTTCCAAATTTCAAAGAAAACACCCCAAACTTTAATTACAAAGTTCACAAATACACAAAACCCCACCAACATTCTTATTATGTTTATTAATATTACAGACGGGAGCACTCGAGTTCGAATCTAGCTGACTACTACTCATATACGGACAAGTTTGGACAAAAATTTCTAACAATAAGATCACTGATGAGGATGCTTGGCAGCATCCGAAATAGCGCTCGCTATATGATCAGCCAATACTTTTCAATCTATCAATCTTTCTATATTCACCCTGAATTGTTTACAAATTATACGTCGCTAAAACGCACATTAGCAGCTATAGCTTATTATTAAGTTACGCGTTATTTGTAATTACATGGCAATTTCTTTATAATAATAGTAAAATAATAATAATAATATTAATAAATATTATATACACAAAAATTAATTATTAATTAAACTTTTAGATTTAAATTTATTACTATTTTGACTCATAGTTAAGCGTTAACTAATAATTTATGGTCTATATATTAGCACTAAGAAACATATATGCAGCAGCTGTGTAATATCGATACTATCGACAAATTAGGCTAACATTATTAAGGGGTTTCCCCAAAGTTTGTTGAAATTATAAAGCACAATGGGAAAGATTTTTTCCTATCATATAAAAATGCATTTATTTTCTTAGAAAAGCCTTTTAGAACCACTCTCAAAATTGGCATTGAAAACACATCAACTTATTGACTTATCCTATAAAGTTTCAATGCCAAAAATAAGGGAATTGGTTTAAGGGTCGTCCACATATTACGTAATCACGTTTGTGCCCTTTTTTGATACCCTCCTCGCATGTAATTAAGCGTAATCATTTCGCTGATCTGCCCCCCTATGATTACGTAATCCTTAAAATAATTTTCTTCCAAAACTTGAAAAAAATTGGTGAAAGAAGGCTCTTAGATAGATAACGTGATCATATGTTAAGGACACTCCCACCACATGTAATCAAGAGTAATCTTTTGGCTGAAAAAAATTGGTGAAAGAAGACTCTTAGATAGATTACGTAATCATATGTTAAGGACCCTCCCCCCACATGCAATCAAGAGTAATCTTTTGGCTAACCCCCGCCCACCTCTTTGATGATTACGTAATATGTGGACAACCTCTACAAAAAGCCATTATTTCTATCGATATCTACTATACACTTGTTATGTATAAGTACGCTTGTGTGAACAGAGTAAAGGGTAGCTTTTAGCTGAGCACGCTCGTCTAGAGCTGTCTGACTTGCTGTGTATCACTTAGTACGACAATGTTTCAAAATATGCTTAAATAATTGATGTGCTGCTGTTGCTGTAGCTGTCATCTGGCTTTTAGTACTGCTGTGTGTGTATGGGTGTATGTGTGTGTGTGTGTGTGTGTGTTTGTGTTTGTGTGTCTAGTCAACATTTGTCTTTAGCAACGGAATGCCGCTGGCTGTGCATACACTTCAATTACTTACGTCTCGTGTGCTTTTGTCTGATTGAATTTGTCATATGATATACAATTTTTGATTGAGTATACGCCTAGGGGTGCATCATGCGCCATCCCCCGCCACACCACAACACAGCTCCCCTTCATTCAGCAACTAATGACATTTAGAAATGTTGACAGCAGCGAGACACAACGCTGGGATGACAACTTTTGCAGATTGGCTTTGTTGAAAGGCTGCCTGCTTAAATATTGATAAAGGCAAAACTACTAAGTCATTTTTGTTGCTGTTGCTGTTGCTGTTGCCCATTGAATTAAATTTCAATTACAAGCAAAGTACTTTCCCAGCCAAGGTTGCTCTGCCCTTGTGCCCTCCCTGCCCTCGTCAACTGTCCAACTGTCTAACCATCAAAGGCAGACCCAATGTGCGAATGCTACGAATGATTGCACATACATATGCCACGAGCCATATTTCGTACGTGTTTCTTGAGCCACTTTCACAAATGTACATACATACACACACACAAATACAGACAGAAAGCACACAATAATAAGCTCATACACTCACATATCGCATTGGACTATGGAGAAAGGATACACTTTTGAAGCATTCAACATAACAGCAGCTTTACATCAAACTGTAATGTTAATTGTTAGGATAACAGCTGTTAAGCACTGCTGTAGCTATCGATAACCACGTTTTTACATTATGTTAGTTTTCTGTGGTTTCTCTTAAAACTTTTGGGGACTATTTTTATTAAAATTGTAACCCTGTGGCTTTAACTAGACATGAGCATTATGGTCGTATATGTCACTGAAAAATATCGTGTCATATTGCAAGTGAATATCGAGAGTAACAGGTCCGACGTGTGGTCAAGTTTTTGCATATTGAGTATGTGACGAATAGACTTTAGACCAAATTATATATCCGTGCATCCGACTGCAACATTTTCACTTGAAATCAATCTAGATCAGAAATCGAGAACAGAGAGAGAACCAGTCGCTGCATATTTGGCAAAGTAATGCGAGTCTAAGAAAGGCCATGCTCTCTATGAACTTTGGTGTGGAAAATTTAAGCGGTAACACATAAATATGTAAGCCATTTATGAACATTTTGGCAACAGGGATATTTTATATATAGATCATACCAGTTAGAACCATTGATGTATATATGGCTGGTATTTAAAAGTAACAGTGACAGCCAACTCCATGCCGACAGAGTTTTCGTGCATAAATTTATTGTGATCATACAGAAGATTTATAAAGACAAAATTTATATGAAAGACAAGTTTGCTAAAGAAATCTAATCTTTGAAAAAGGTCACAAATTGTTGGCTGCATTTAGAAGTTTCGTAGATTAATGAATTTAAATAGGGAACCGCTAGGCTTATTCTAAATTTATTTACCCGCAAACATAATATGAACTCAAATTTATGACACTCAGTGTAAAATTGTTCCACAGTGCTTTAAAATTGTAAAGTCTCGTACACTCTTAAACACATTCTCTTTCTGTTTGACAGTCTTCTTCTCTTTCTGTCCATCGCATTGAGCTGCGGTTCTGGGTAATGCATAAAAGCTGGCAAAATTCATGAGCGCTGTCAGAAAACTGTCGAAGTGTCAAACGGGCTGGCTGAATGTGTGCGAGAGACAGTTGCCACTTGTCACGTGCAATTG
The DNA here is from genome assembly GCA_037075165.1 of Hirtodrosophila histrioides. Classification (NCBI taxonomy): domain Eukaryota; kingdom Metazoa; phylum Arthropoda; class Insecta; order Diptera; family Drosophilidae; genus Hirtodrosophila; species Hirtodrosophila histrioides. The sequence continues at coordinate 2,852,940 of JBAMCL010000390.1, read as the reverse complement.
CTGCAGGTGTGCGGAGTGCAGCAACACAAAATGTGCATTTAACCAGCAATAACAACAATAGCAACACCAACAGCAACAGCAACAAAAGTCAACCTTGTCCTTGACAATTTCTGTTGTGTGCCAAAAACTTTCCAGGAAATGCCAAAAATATCCGTTGCCGACAGAGACAGAGTGCGAGAGAGAGAGAATTGAATAATGCGCGACGCTAAAAAGTAGGCAACAAAATTTGTTGTCGTGCGACGCTTTCGAAGCGCTCAGAAGTAGGCAACACTTTTTGCCATAGCCTTGCCATTAAAAGTTAATTATGTGGAAATTGACGCACAAATACACACACACACACACACAAACACTCAAATATACATATAATCCTACAGATTAAGGGAAAGTTAAGTTTCACATTAGTTTTACTTTCTTCTATATCTCTCTCTCTCTCGCACTCTCTGCTTCTTTCAGCCTGTTTTCTCAGTTGCAATTAAACTGCCAAAATAGGATTAAGCATACGCTCCATTGTACGCAGCACACGCTTAAGGCTCTTATGTTCCCCCTTATTTTTGTTGTCGTTGTTTTTGTTTTTGTTGCTGTTTCTATTTTTATTTGGTCCGGAGATTTGGGGCCAACGTTTTCATAATTTTTGCTGTTGTGTAGGCGACTTCATTTGCGCTTTTATGCCCTTGAAGCATGTGTGTTTCCTACGCATGTTTATACTCTGTGGCTATTAACGTTTTAAGTGGGTATATTCTATTTAAAGATACATTAAACCTTTCTTTTACGAGAAATATTCAAATTTCAATTGCTTGCTGATTTTGTTAATGTAAATAATGAAGTTTACTACTATAAATTACCATCGCAGGGTCATCTTTTAAAAATGTTAGTAAAAATCCAATAATGCCCTATGAATAGTTGGAAATTAGTAAATTCCGGTAGCTTGAGGCTTGTGTCAAAATGCTTATAGATATTTAATAGATATACCAATCCAAAATAAGCTCAGCCTCCTCTCAGTCTCAGGTAACACTTGAAGTTATTTCTTGTAAGACAATTATACTATTTATATGTGCTTAAGCATATTGATTAGATTTGAGTTCCAATCATAAGCCCAAAAGCGAATATGAGTTTGAGTCTTCTTCAAAGACTTCAAGTGATCGATTGATTCCAATTTATTCACCTACGAGGAAGTTAAGGACATTCCCAACCAGCCAAGGAAGTATTTGTTCGATGTGCGCAATAAGTCTGAGTACCCGCTAGCATTAACATTCCTCAACCCAATCTAGAGAAGGCCTTCAACCTACCCGATACTGTCTTCGAGAAGTTTTATGGTCGGGCAATGTCCACCATTGATGACGTGATTTCTGCAAGGCTGCAAACATGTTCAAAACGATGGGTTTTTGCTCTTGCCAAGTCCTCTGCCGGCTTATGGACAGAGTGTGCACAAAAATAGGGCCAATAAAGCGGTGTATATAAAAACAATTTCAAATTTAAATACAAATTATGTGTGAAACTTGTTAACCTAAAGATATAGGGAGCTAAAATAAAAATTAAAAAAAATCTATTGATTTCGAACAAAACATTTTCGCTGCTTTTCCAACCGCTGTCTAATTAAACTTATCTGAATAATTTATACAAGGATTTATTATATTTTTGAATATTAAATATATACTATACTATACATACTAAATGTATGTTCAAATTTGAAGTCATAATAGATAAAAATCAGCATTAATTAATTAACGATTAGTTCAATTACATTCTTAAGCTATCCTAAAAGCATGATTTACATATAGATATGGAATTTATTAGAAAGTGTTATACAAAACAGGTCTGCTACAGAGTATGCGAATAGTCGAGTTCCAAAATGGTTTCATAGACCGCCAGACGTACGCAACTTGACTTTCAATTGCCCGATTCTGAGCAGAAAGGTTGTTGCCACTTGTTTCAGGCCCCAATGCACTTTGTCGGGAAGGCATATATGTACATATATCAATTGTTCTTTTGTTTTTGAAGTCATTATACCTGAAGCTTAATTGGGCCATGGATCCGATTGAATATTAGGCGTATTATTATTTCGCATGGCGAGTTTTTCATTTTGACTAACGAGCCGGCATTGTTGTTGCATATTTTGTTGATGTGAAGGATGTTGATGATGACAACATGTCAAGCCAGGCATGTCGAGTCGTGTCCTTGGGCTGTTTTAAACTAGTTCAGCTCTGCGTAATGAAAATGCAGCCATGCATAACATAACACAGCAGCGAGGGCGAGGGCGAGGGCGAGGGCAAGGGAAAGGCAAGCCGAAGGAAAGGCAAAGGCTAAAACATGACTACAACATTTGAGACCATTTCGTGCGCGTTGTTGTTGTTCTTGTTCTTGTTCTTGTTCTTGTTGTTGGTTGCATGTTGCCAAAGAATCTAAGATGCCTGCCTGCTACCTCGACAAGGATCTGACCCCACTCCCTCACTCCTCCACTCTACACTTACCCCTTCGTCTCAAGTTGCGCCTTTGCGCATAATTATCTTAACTTTACTTTTTGCAATTGTTGTTTGCCGGCGCTGCTCAAAGGAGTTCAAAGCAGCTCCAAACGCGCCCCAAGTGCTAATTTGCAATCGCTTGAAGTACGTTTACAGTTAGTTCCCGTTCGACTTGAATATACTGCTGTAAGGCCTTAATTGGCGGCACGATAAATTGCTATTATATAAAAAAGGAACAACTCAAGAAAGTGGCATGCACGCTGGCCATTTGAAAAAATTGATTTGCAGCAAAAGTATTAGGGAAAGTTGTCTTTATTATTAAAGAATACATTTTTTCAAGTATTAAGGAAAGTTGTCTTTATTATTAAGGAATACATTTATTTATTTATCCTAAATTAAACAAATCGCAGCTATTTTTATTTGATATTCCATTTTATACTGAGTATTATTTATAGTATATATATTATATTATTTATACTATACTATAGGTTAGGTTAGGTTAACCTATACAATAAATTCAAGCTAAAAAACTTAGTTTTAAAATTGCTTTAATTGATTTTTTGTATTTAATTGAAGAATAAATGATGTATGTACTCTTACAAATATGAATGGCAAATATTTTTCCGGCTATGAGAATTTCTATTACTTTACTTACACAAAAATTAAATCGTTCATTCTCCAGAATTGGCTTGATTTTTCTTTGTTTGTAAAATACTTTAAGCAAAACTTATCGTAGTCATAATTTAAAAACAAGTAAGAACGCGAAAAAACAGTAGTCTGTATGTTAAATTTAATGACTGTACTTGTACAGTTGTGGGAGATATAGATTTTGATCATTTGCGGAGGAATAAGTGAAGGGGTCAACATTTTTTTGATGCAGAATTGTAGAGGGGGTCAACATTAGTCTGTATGCCAAATTAGGTGACTCTAGCTATGAGAAATTAAGAAAATATACTACTGTAAACAACGTTAAAGGAGTACTATCATAAATTCTATGTATTTCGATCTATTGCTTACACTTGAAAGCAAAAATAGAATCAATTTTAAACGAGCTTGGTTTGTATATATCACCATCCAAAAAAGAATTATAATTAAACCAAGAGTATTAAAATACATCAAAATTATTCCAAGAATATTACAAATTTTCTTGGTGTATTCCAGTTTTGGCTTAAATTTTAAACCAAACTGTTACAATTGAAAGAGGTAACTTAAAAAATGAGAGAGAGTAACTTTTCATACCAGAAAAGAATAGAAATCATTCCAAGAAGATTGCAAGTTTATTTGGAGTGTTCCAGTTTTGGTTTAATTTTTAGACAAATTTTTAGAAAAATGAGTGAAAAAAGCGTTTTAAAAAAGAATAAAAAAAAGTTTTCGGAAAGTTTCAAAATGAAACTTCTGTTTTTTAGAGTGAAGATGAGTTTTTGTTGTGGCAATATAGTTTGAGAAAACGTAAAATAGAATAGAATTTCTGTGATTCTTTGAAAAACGTAAAATAGAATAAAATTATAGAACCTTTTTGGAGTCGAAAGTAAATCTGTGGGCGTGAGTGGGATAAGGCAAAAAATGGTTGCGATGCGATGCTATTATAAGGATAACAACTTCTCAAATTTTTGCGATACTGCAATAGATTTTCAGCCATACTAAAAGCAAGCACACAAATGTATCATTTTGTGAGACGAAAAATGAGCTGAATAATATTGTGCTCGCTTTGTAGATTTGTAACATTTGGCCTGCATGTAATTGTCACTTGGCAATTGGAGCTGGACTTGGCCAACATTGGCACTCAGCTGGCCAAGGATCCCAAGGAACCCACAAAGAGAAAGCAATAAAGTTTTGCATAAATGACGAAATAAATGACAGCCAAGAAAAGCAACTCTGCCGACATACAACAAAAACGGAGGGCGGTGTACTGTCAGGGGGCACCAGGCAGCCTTTGTCCTGTTTTGGGGATGAGTTTGGGTTCATTCCAGGGACAGGGCAGGGCAGGGCAGGGGCGAGTGCTGGGTGTTTGCTGCTTGTCGGGTAGGTTAAATGTGCTGTGCACTGAGCGCACTGGGAAATATAAAAGCTGGCCGCCTGCCTCTGCTCAGTTGTTGCCAGCTCTTGTTTATTGACTTATCTGGGGGGGTGGGGGCTGCGGGGGTGTGGTGTCGTATAATTTGTTTCTACTTTAACCAACCCCCCCGCTCCTAAGCTCTCCCCTTAGGAAAATTGTGCGCCTCAGTGGCGCTCCACACACACAAAACAAATCCGACCCTGTATTATTGTTGTTGCGTGTGTGCGTTTTGATGCCCTGTATACCCTGTAAATCAAAATCGTGTTGGGAAGTGCATTTTAAGGTTATGCAGATGGATTGTACGAATAGAACAAGGCAACCCTAAGGATATACATATAAAGTTTTGTATAGTCTGGAACAGTCTGTGGAAAGTCTTAGACATTGTCATAAATTCAAGTGTAAATCTTAACCTTGAATCTATAAAATACCTAAAATGCAGTCATAATTAATATACGTTTTTATATTTTCTTTTCCTCTTCTCCGAAAATTTGCAAAATCTATATATCCTACACTTTTATAGCTAGTAAACAAATTTCAAACGAACACTTGTGATGACCTCCTTAAAAGATACCTCATAAAACAAAGCATTTCGCGGTCGGGTATTTTCGTTGAGAGCTTTTCTCTTTGTTTTAATTATTTGTTTCAACAATCTTGTTATAGCCTCAATTAAATTAATGTGAAGGATTGATGAGAAGGGAGTCCCGCTAGAAAGGAAGAAAAGAAAAAGAAAGCGGGGATCTATTGTGCCAATTTCCACCAATACAGAAATATATATATTTCTTTATTTATAAAAAAAACCTTACGACTAAAAACTTTCAATATTGGTAGAAAACAAACGATTAATCGATGCTATCGATAGTTTTTCAAGAGCGCTTTTTAATAGTTGAAAAACTAACCTCAAAAATCACAGGGTATTGCATAGCTGAGCAGTTGTAATTTCAGCATTGAACTTCTCTGTGGAGCGCGTTTCTTGACAAAAGACAACAAGAATAAGGAGATTTTTTGTTGCTGTTCATTATTTTACTGCCGTTGTCAATGTTATGCAAAAATACAGAAATGCTCGAGAGCAACAACAATAACAATCGAGGCGCTTATTGCCATTGGCGAAAATATTGGCAAAACATTTGCCGCTAACCGCAAGAGCTCGAAGAGGGGCAGGGGGGACGGGACAGTGTGGGCGGCATGGCCCACACATTGCACTTGAACTTGCCACAGAAACCGCCAAACAACGTGGCGGCGTCCTCCGCGACGCAACTCAAATTATATAAGGCAAAAACCAAAACAGCAGCAACAACAACAACACAAGACGCAATCAGCATAGAAATAAATAAAACAAATGTAACGACCTTGAGAGCAACAACAACTAAGACACATTAAATTTATAAATAATTTCTCAAAGAGCGGCCAGAACTGAGAATACGCAGAGAGGCAGACGGCAAAGGGGGAAGCAGCATGTGAGTACCAAAAGAAATGGCGGTCATGCGTTAGCGTGGACGTCGACGTCGACATACGCGTAGGCGTCGGCGTCGACGCCGGCGTTAGCAGCGCCATTGAAATTATGCAAAGTGAGAAATTGCCGGACGCAACGTATGCAAGTACATTCGTGTGTGTTAGAGGTGGCAAAAACATGGATGACCCTATCGATAATATCGATACTTTTGTCGATCATTTTATCGGAACAGATCGGAAGTTTTTAATTATAATTTGGCTTTTATTTTACTAATTTTCAGGAAAAGTTTTTCATAATTTGAAAATGTTAGCAACAAAACAAACTTATTATTTATGAACAAATATTGCTTAACGCTTATCTTCGAATGAATTTGGGTTTGTTTAACTATATTATTTATGCTGTGTAGTTTTTGGATAACCTCAAAAGTTTCTGGTAGACTTTTTTAAATGTATGTATGTATATATAGTAGCTATTATATGCAATTTTTTGATAGTTCAATCGATAGTATCGATGTTTGCAACGATTACTAACGAAAACTATAGTTGTGTGGCACATCGATGTTTTGTTTTGACAGCTCCGCTCCCACATCTCCTTCTATATTAATCACATGACGCCCACTGCATGCCAAAACGTAATGTAAGCAAAAGAATTTTGGCTTTCAGCACGCATACAAATTGCAGCCGTATGTGCGTATGATTAGCCCCCACCCCACCGTCCCGCAGGCGCTCCGTAGCCGCTTCTACGTTCGATTACGAAAACGTAAAAGGAAAGAAATGCCAATGCCAATCGATTTTCATTGTCATGTTGGGGCAGATTAATCGAAAAACGTGCTTGGAAATGGCAGGCAAAGCCAAGTAAATGCGAGTTAAGTCGATAAATGTTGATAAAAACAATAAAAATAGCGAGCAGCGTACAAAGAGGAGAACTTCAAACAGTAGTCAACAACAACAACAAACACAATAATAATAACAACAACAACACACCCACTGGGTATGTATAGACATTCGGTGTGTTTGTGCGGGGCAAATCCACCACCCAAAATCCCAAGGGGTCTGACGACGCTGCTGCATTGTAACAAAATTCCGCAACTCACCTGCGACGGCGACGGCAACGGCGACTGCGGCTGCTGTTGCGGTTGATTCTTTGCTGCTGCTGCTTCTTCTTCTTCGTCTTCTACTGTCTTTCTAATTATCGTTTCGCAGCAATTATGACGTTTTGGATTTGTTGTTAGTGGTGTTTTGGCAATTGTTGAAGCTAATGTTCTATACGTATGTACATATTATAATTCTATTTGATTCTTTTTTCTCACTGGCTCGTACACAGACACGCACACACACACACACACCACGCACACACACACACACATGCACGCACATGCAGCGGCATAAACGCGATTTACCGTTAGCAACTAGCACAAGGCAGGCACCGTGCACTGCGAGTTCCCAGCGTTGACTGTTGGCGCTTTGAAGGAATAGAGGAAGCCAGCCCCAAAGTCTTTGCCATCGGGCGGAAGAGCGCGCATGCGCCCTGCATTTATATTTCTTATCACTGAAACTGAAACTGTCACTGAAACTGTCAAACTGACGGAATTTACGCGCTTTTCTGCCGTCCGTTGTCTGTTGTTAAGTTTGTAGTGTATTGATTTTTAGACTCACTCCAATGATATGTTAAAAAGGCCGGTGCCCAACGTAGAACTGCGCTATTTATTTAATTTACAAGCGCACAACGCGAGTACATTTTAATAAAATTGTACTTTCAGTCAGCAAATTACACTAATTTTGCAAAATGTCTCTCTCTCTATCTAACAGATGCGACGTAACTTAACATTTTGCTAAAATGCTATTAACAGCGAGCGTAATTTTTCCAGCAATTCGTTAGAATAAATATTAAAGACTTTTTATTCTTGTATACAAAGTAATTGAAAGTGTTAATTAGACATTGTGTAATTAATGCTTAGATTACAAAATTTTGCTCTAATATACGTCTAATTGGAAAATAAACGTCGAACAAGAATCGAATTTGAAATTAACAGCTGTTAATTGGGCTCCATTATATTTATAACAGAGCGCACTTGTAACTCATGCGAGGGCTGCACTAGCGCGCTAAAAACATATCGATATTTGTTGTAATAGATATTTGTGGAACTTAAGTGAACATTCATTTTACAATTGTGAAATCAAATCAACGAAATGTGAAGATATGATTAAGTAATTCATCTTCGTATTACCAGGTTGTGTACCTTGATTCCGAAGTAATATGTACTTATCAGAGAATGACCACATTTGTGACTTTGTTTGATTTTGCAGGCTTATATTTGTTTACAAAATTAACCATCAGGTTGTAAAGAATGAGGATATTATTCCTTTATTTCCTTTATTTCATAGTATGTGGTCAATAGAGAAAATTATTATTCTTTGTATACATGTTTAAATGATTGAATACATAAGTAAGGAATGGAATGTTTAAATTTAATTTGTAGAATACTCAGAAAAATAAAAAATGATACATTTATTTAAACTTGGTGTGGCTTTGAGTTGCTAAATATAAATATTTGAAAATTCCTAGTCTTGGCAAATCTCAATCATCTAACAGATTCAAATCTTTTAAAATTAATTTTTCTGGCTGCTGATATATTGATATTTTTCAGTGTTGCAGATTGCCACAACTTATCGACTGGCCTCCGCGCCAAATTATCGATAGTGTGGTGTATGGTTCGTACATATTGCATGTATCGAGTATATTCAGAGCACAAAAATACTGTTTCTTTATTATATATTACATTTTTTAATTATTTTGTTTTAAAATGTTCTTCAGAATTTCAGTATTTGTCTGAATCCTTGAATTGCAATTCGTTACGCTGCTACAGCGCAAATAAGACAGCAGCCCACTTTTTGTATTCATATTTTGGTTGGCGCCAAACTAAAACAACTTTTTTGAATTATAATAGTCCTTTTGCAATTTGGCACCAAACGGCATCAATTTAATCGATAAAGTATTAGAAAATATACAAAAGCGAAAAGAAATCTTGTAACAACTTGCCGCAATTGTTGGAAAAGTTAGTTAATTAATTTCTGGAAAGGGAAGAAATGCGCTACGAAAAAGAAGAGAATCGATATTAAAACTTGCTTTCAAGATTCGGCCACACTGCATTAAACACAAACAAAAACGGACCGTTTTGTCGACGATATCGATATCGATATACTCGTGTCTGGTCGTGCAGCGTCGAAAAACAAAAAAAAAGTAGTTCGTCAATGCAACTGTTTTCGTTTTCATATTTCACATATAGCCATCAGGTTGTGCAATTTGTGTGTTCCTTTGCTGTTAAGGTCGCAGTCCGTGCTGTGCGTGTGTGGGTGCAATAGAATTGTGCAATACGCTGGTTCACAATGCGAGCGCTGCGAAAATCGAAAAAGTCGCATTCGCAATCGTGTGTGTGAAAATTCAATACAAATAGCAGGCGACAACAGCAGCAAAGTGAAAAATGTGCCTGGTGGAGCATGCGGGGAATAAGCAAAAGCTCTCGTTCACAACCGCACTCAAGAAGCAAACGTCGCGTTCCTCTGCCACAACAAGCTGCTCAAAACGCAACAACAACAACAACAACAATAAGAAGAACTCAAACGGCAGCAGTTACTCCAACTACAGGGACAACAACAGTGGCGTCGCGTCCATAATAAACACGCAACAACAGCAACACCAACACGAACAACAACATTGCGACAGCACAACGCCCACATTTAACGCCAAATACAGGCGAAAATGTTTGCTGCTGCTGTCGCTGCTGCTCTTCCACGGCTGCTTTAGCGGCCTGCATAGCGCCAGCGCCTACAACTGCACCTCGAATCCTTGCCAGAACGATGGCCAGTGCCTGGACGGGCAGTGCCTCTGCGCCGATGGCTGGCAGGGACCCGCCTGTCAGTTCTGTGGCGGCAAAGTGCGGTAAGCTCTTCCCCTTCTAACCCCCTCCCCCCATCCATACTCGCCAAAGTGCCAACTTGACTAACATTTGTCGCAGCATGATTCATAGCAACGACACCCACTTCAACCTATCAATATTTAGAACTGTAATAAACTAAACTTTTGAAAGAAGTCGCTTTTGTTATACTCTGCTAGATTCTACTTTATTCAGACTGTTTCCGTTCCTGCACACTTTTCAAAACTCAATCGAATGGCTTTCATTGTATTTTGTATTTTAAATTGAAATATCTGCGAACTATAAATTGAATTAACAGAACAGTAAGAATGCCCTAGTCGAGTATACCCGACTGCAAACTCCCTGTTACCAGGTCTTAAGCTTCCAAACACATCTTCGTTCACTTACACATACACAAAGATGAAGTTGTGTCTGTGCTGCTTCTTGCCCCCCGGTCTGAAACACTGAATATTCTTGTATGAATAACTTCCGCGTTTATTGTCCGATTGTCTTGAAATTTGGACAGCAGATTAAGAGTGACCCAAGCATTATACTTGCCAAATCCCAGAGCTATATCTTGAAAATTGTGGCTGTTAAAAGTTTTTAACAAATTTCGTAGGTGCAGGGGGAAATATATGCATTCGGAAAAAAACTTCATCTGCGTATGGTATAATACACTAGTTATTATAATTGCTGAGATCGGTGCGTTCATTCGGACAGACGGACATGTCCAAATTGAATTTTCTTTTGATACTGACCAAGAATATATTTACTTTATAGGGTCTACTGCCTGTTACTTACATTTGCAGAGATTTAATACCCCCTTTTAGCCCATTTTTTGGGCACAGGGAGTAATGACCACACGAACTAAAGAATCGACTTTCACGTATATAGTTTGTTCATTCAGTTCAATCGACTTATTTTGTACGATTCTTTACAGCTCTAGCTTCCAATTCCAACCTGATTTCTCTTAATCGGAGTGAAAGGATGTTTTCAGCTGTTCAAGTGTTCTATTTAATTTTAAATGCTTTTGTTTTCTCCTTTTTAATACATTATTTGCAAAAGTTGTTAAAACACAAAATACTTTACGAGATATAACAAAAAGCGCCCTAAAATGTTTTATCATCCTAACCACAGGCAAAACTTGTAATTTAGGGCATAACTTTGACTCAAATAACAGGTTCTTGTTTAATATCGTTACGTTATAATAACTTTAAAGGGTATATTAAATTTTATTGACTTGACTTGAATTATAATCGATAATAAAATATGTTTTTGATTTTTAATACTTTTTTATTTCTTTACATTTCTTATTTTTATAGTTAAACCTATAAAGTGTAGATTTAGTTTTACATCACATTTTAAAAGTGTAGATTTAGTTTTACTGCACATTAGTAACTGTTAGTCGGAAATCGGAAATGCTTCCAATTTCAAATCCGAATAATTTAGGCGGAATGTAGAACAGGCTGAAAGTATTTTCGTTTCTTTCTTCACAATAAGTTGTCAATCACAAGGGAACAACAAAAAATGAAGCCACAACACCCAAGAGAACAAAAAAATCATCGTTCAAATGTATTATTCAATAAGCTTTGCACTCTTTTTGTGGCCTATTTGTGTCAAGCAACGGTTCAGTTTGAGCTGCTTGCCCATTCTCGTTAGACGGGTTCCAGTTTCAGTTCAGCTCAGTTCAGCTCAGTTCAGTTCAGTTCTCTTTCATTCTTTCGCTTTTGTCTTTTTTCTTCTCCTTTCCATTCCGTTCTTGCAGCGCTGTTCACTTGGCTTTCTACGCACTTGCGGCCTGCCCACCTCTTCTCTCGTCTCCCGTCTTTGATTTTCATTCAATCAGAGTTTAATTAGCTGGATGTCTGTGAATTAGCCTCCAACTAGCTGAAACTTTGAACTCCAATCAGAATTTGGCAAATGCTCCTTTTTCTGCAATAGTTTACGCCAGGGTTGCCAACTTTTGTAAAGCAAAAATGCTGAGTTTAAAGGAAACATAAGAGAACAAATTATGTGGACTATTTTTTGTTCGATAATTTAGATAATTTTTATTATTATTTCGTATTGATAATTTAGAGATAGTTAATTCGAATAAAAGATTAATATTACACTAACTTATTTTTTAAAAATATACTCTTAGAAATATTAACCTAAGAATCCATATTATGAAAATCAGAACTATACCTTTACCTTCACCTATAAGTATACTATACCTATACCATACCTATACTATACCTATGTTATACCTATACTATACCTATACTATGCCTATACTATTCCTATACTTTACCTATACTATAACTATACTTTACCTATACTATACCTATACTATACCTGTACTATACCTATACTATACCTATACTATACCTATACCATGCCTATACTATACCTATACTAGACCTATACTATACCTATACTATACCTATACTATACCTGTACTATACCTTTACTATACCTATACTTTACCTATACTATACCTATACCATACCTTATAAAACTTGAAATATCCTCAAGTATTCCTATATCTTAGGTTATGTGACTTTTTATTTACACTGTTATTTAAATTTTCCTCCGAAACGACTTCTTTTGTTGGTAACGTCCGCACACGGTACCTTACGCTCAATTTCATATATATTTTAGACGAAAGAAGTTTAGAAATAAATGTTAATGTTATTTCCAAACCTATATATCAATTTGAGTAAGCTTAAAATTGTACATTTTAGCTTGACAACTTAATTAAAAAATATGAGTTCAAATGTAACGTCCGCAACGCTTGCCAACAACTCTGGCAAATATTATAGTCAAATTTAAAAGACAGTAAAAAATAACACACCTAAAAGCCAGATTTGATGCGACAAATGTAATTGGCAATCTGGATTTCCTGCGCTTGCATTTCCAACAAGAGTTGAATTATCCGACTCAGTATAAACTTTCCAATTCAAAGTGAAAATAAATTCTAATCAGAACTCTGCAGTTGTGAATAAGCTGGCATCAAAAAGCTCATAAGACTTCATTGTTTATGTTTGCTAATAACGGGTATTTGCTCAGTACGCGCTCGATAAGGGCATTTATTGTATGTTTTCTATCTTGACATTTTACGAATTTAGACTCGAGAACCACCGCCTGGATGGGTGGTTGGGTGGTGGGGTGGTTTGTATGGGTGGGTTGTTTGTGTCTGGCACCGCCAGTCGCCAGTTTATATTTTTGCCATTTGCGTTGCTTTTTCTTTCTCCATTGACCGATTGCCATTGTTACGATATGAGTGGCAAAAAGCCATACGCATATATATAATATATGTTATGTATGTATGTACTGTATACATATGCCTACCCGTATGTATTATTAAGTTTTACGATTTACAGCTGATATGCCACAGCCGCAATCGGGCTAGCTTATCAGCAGCAAAAGCCTGCGGTTATCAGTTTAGTTATCGCCCTCGAAGTCCACCTGTTCGTTCGCCTGTCCATCGAAAACTTCCCGTTTAAATGGAGTCAGCATCGATATTGATACATTATTTCACCTTCTAATTCCCTGCTAAGAACTTACAACTGGTTCTTTCGGCCAGGTTTTCATAGCAAGATCTTGGCCAGTGGCCACTTGACAATTGAGGTCGCTGCATGATCGAGAAAGCGCAACGGCAAAACTCGCTTTAAGTGCCATAATTCATATACTTTGTTGAAGCAACTTGTTCAGCTTTTGACAGCTAGAAGTTAACTAATTACTTTAACAATAAAACAAACTATAAAGTCGGAGCTACACAGGGTCTTAACTTTGGACAATAACTGCTCATCAATGGGATGCAAGTAACTCTTCATGTACTTCTCTATTCCAGACTCCTTGGCCTCATTGCTCTCATAGTAATATGGGTTTGCGTTGCGGACGTTACATTTGAGCTAATAAATAATCCTTAAACTTGTTACTAAATAAATAATATATTGAATTTGTTACTTAGCTTTTTGAGAGCACTTTTAAATGTCATTCGCAATATTAGATCCTGTTTGTCAGCTATGTATGTAAGTGCATAGCGGCGTTGCGGACGCTACCAAACAAAGATTTCATTATATTTACAGAAATTTATTGTATCACATTAGACAATCATATAACATACAAGGAAAAGAAATATTTGAGGACCAAACTGTTTTCTGGGGTACAAAAGCCAAGCACATCATCAGATATGTTAGATTATAGTCCTGATTCTCGTTTTCTAAATCAATGAATAATTTCTTTAACTAAAATTATTACAAGTAGTAAAATTATTCCCCTTTTGAACCCCATTTCATAATATCTTCTTGCTTATCTATTAAATTTCATATTGTCGTAAGTTTCTTAATTAAAATAAAACCAAGTTTTTCTTGGCATCTGCCAAACCACAGTGGTTCCGAAAGTATACAAACTTTGCTGCTTATCGATCTTCCTAAAAATTCCGCACCCCAACAAGTTGAGAATTATAACTGCATACAAATTAAAATTAACTTTAGGCGTATTGGTTTTTGCTATTATACTAAGAATGAAAATGACTTTTTCCATATATTGAAATAGTACATAAATATATATATCATTGAGTCATTATAGCCATGTTTGTTTGCTGATTATACCCTAGCAGAGTGTATTAAAATTTTCATTTGAAACGTGTAATGGACTGAAGGAGACGTTTCCAATCCAATCCAATCCTAGTATATATATTCTGAATCAGTGCGAATAGCCGAGTTGATATAGCGATGTCCGTCTGTCTCTCAGTTTTAAAGCTATCGTAATGAAACTTGGCACACACCCTTCTTTTTGTTACAGACCGTACAATATGTCGGAACCGGCCGGATCGGACTACTATAACATATATGTAGCTGCCATAGAAATGGTCGGTCAAAGACTATGTTTTTGTATGAAAAACTTTTTTGTTTATTAAGATATCCTCACCAAAGTCACCCAAACCGAGCCTCTGAAAAGTTTATACCATCTGACCGAATTTGGTCAAAATCGACCCACTATAACATATAGCTGCCTTGGGATACTGTGATAAATGAGTTTTTGTATGAAAAACTTTTTGTATTACATCGAAACTGAAGTGAGAGTTTTATAATACTTCATTTAGTTTCCTATAACTTGATCAAAATCGGACCACATGGTAACAAATCGGACGTAAATTGAGTTTTGTATGAAAAACATTGCTTTTAGGATATATAGCTTTGGCAGGCCGAAGATATCCGTTCTTTGTTGTTTTGATATCAAGTCTCCCAGTGTTTTATATAGGTTGATTAAACTTGGTGAAGATGTTTTTTATTATACGCAGATAATAGTATGTCAAGGTGGGAGATTACTATAAGCCCGGTACATACGTAGGTATGTTGTGGTATTGTCTCATATCTACTGTTAGCTATGCACTTATCATAAGTATATTGCTGTTTAAATTGTCATATATGATCGTCTTTGGATGGGATTACTTTAGACGTATCCAGAGTCTTTCATATACAGACCAGATCTCTTAGCTTTCTTCATAACATTTCATCAACTTGATTGATAAAATTTAAGTACTGAATAATGTATTATTACTTATTCTCAAATCGTTTAAATGTTCCGTCGTAAAATGCAAATCAATTCGCCTAACAAACACAATTCTCAGAACGAGTTATGGCCGATAGCCGAGGTGTAATTATATTTTATAGATTTCCGGTTCTCAATCTATTATGCCCTTATCGATCAAATACGCCTGTACCTACCTAATTCTTACATGAAATTCATTTGACGCACTTTTGTTTTCCAGGCACCAGATAACTAATATGATTCATACTATTACTATCAGATGACAAGTAATAATAAATTGATATTTCAGTTTCTGAAACCGGGACTTACTTACTACATACTTATCAGTCCAAAAAGAATGTCAAAATCAGTCTGAGAGTCTATATAAGGTTTAAAGAAAAGAGATTCCTATCAGACCATCGTACATATGTAACTATATATATATCTGAGTACTTAGGAACATCGTTCAATTTTAAGTGTGTCAAGCTCAACAAAACAATAATGAAAAGATAATGTTATTTTCGGGAAGTTCAGTAGCTAACAGTTTAAATGAATTGCTTCTATTCAGAGGCACACTATAGTTGTCTAATTTTATCCAAAATAAAATAATAATAATGGTAAAAGAGTACATGAATTACATATATCGTATGATATAGTATACCGATTCCACCCATCGGATAACTGGATTTATGGCAGGACGCTTGCAGGAAGGCTATTAAATCATACCTAATATCTGTACCCACTCTTAATATCTTCATATTAATATTCTTTCTACTGTCTACTGTTAGTTTCTGACTTCTCCTGTTCCGTAACATTATGAAAGTAGTTTAAAAACCACGTAACATAATACATTTATATAATTTTATCAAAAAATGATATAGTACAATTGTATAGTGATCCGATTTTAATGAAATTTCAAGCGTACATATATACAAATATTTAAACTTTATTTTCCAATTGATTGTTTTCATAGAAAATATATCAGATAATATTTTCCGATACCTTATTCCAGATTGTTTACTTAATAACAACGAAAATGTCTTTCTTTATCCGTTACACCTTTAATGACTTAATATAAATACATCTCAGATGAAAACAATACCAAAAATCAACCACTTTTTGTCTAAGAAGTAAGAACATTGCAGTGGTTAGCTCCCGACTGTAGTATACTCTGGCTTCCGTCTGTTTACTGTTAGCTAATTGTGTGGCCGGAACTTAACGTGTCAAATATATTTTTAGTCAAATCATTCTTCAAATGAAATGTGGTCACGCTAGCTAATATAAAGGTGTAGGCAATATAAACTATGCTCATTTGCTGGGAAGGGTGTGAGGGTGGCAAAAATAGTATGGGTCAAATCTATCAAGGAGGTCAACAGCAGTGTGTATATCAAACTTGATGTATTAAGCAATGAAAATTACTAGGGTATATGGAGTATATATAACACAACATGTAGTCTGAGGATTTCGCAACCCAGTATACTCTATTTACCAACATTTTTTGGGAACAGAGCATAAATATAGGTATATCGAGGTCCCTCTGTGCAGTCTTATGTATGTGATTGAAAAATATAAAGAAAGCAGTTATTTTAAAGCGAATGCAACTGAACGACAGACGAACCGACAGACTATCGACTGTAATAACAATAACAAAGACCGTTATTGCCTGTGGCAATCAGTCGAAAGGGGAATTGACGTGGCAACAGCAGTTGCAGTGGCAGTTGCAGTGGCAGTTGCAGTGGCAGTTGCAGTTGCAGTGGCAGTTGCGGTGCTTCTGTGGCACATTCCTCAAGCCTTATGCCGCATGCCTCATTCCTCAATTCACACTCATCAGAGCCGATGCCCATATGCCCATTGTATTCTCGTTGCATCAATTGAATAAAACTTGCATTTGCGTTGGCTGGCAAATTCAATTATCTTGGCACGGGAGCATCATCATCTGGCCACAATTTACATATGTAATTGCGATCCAGAGTCAGTAGTCTCAGCCTCAGCGTCAGCGTCAGACAACTGATGCCGCAACAAAGCTGGCGAAATTGATTTATTTAACCCATTAAACTCAATGCCTAAAGATCCCGGCCATCTACTGCGTTGTAAATTTAACTCATCCGGACAAACAAAATTTCCTTCATTATTAAAGCCAAGGTTGTAGGAAAATATGATAGATTATATAATTGCAGTAGATCAGCTTTTATTTTACAATTATTAAAGCTGATGAGCGCATTTAATCTTGTCCTATGATTGACAAAAATAGTGGATTTTGATCATTGATAAGTTGACCTGCTGAATGCTTTGATTTCTGATTACGATACATAAATTTGGTGCCTGGACATTCTCTTATGAATATGCCCTATGATTGGATAGAATAAGTAAGAACGTTGGAGTCGGACGTATTCGACAGCAGAATACTCTGTTCCCAGTCCGGTATAATTTGCTTATTTGTGGGCCCGGAAAGAGAAGTGAAAAAAACAGTAGTCTTTATGTCACCTGTACAGGTATGGGAGATATAGATTTTGCAGGGGAGGGGGTGGGGCTCAAAAATTTGTTGACGCTGTTTTGTCCAGGGGGTCAACATTAGTCTGTATGCCAAATTTGGTGACTTTAGCTATAAAACTGTAGGAGATATACCACTGTGAAAATCATGTTTTGGGGATAATATTAATCAATTGACGGTGGACATTTCGCAAACTCAATATACCCTTTTTCTTAGGGAACAGAGTATAAAAATAAAATTGTAGTATTATTTTTTCACATTATGTCCACGTCCATTCGGTAATATTTTGATTATAGTCCTAATCCTCAGCATATAGTTAAGCGGCTAACAAGAATCTTATAAAAACTTTTTCTGTATATCGAAAAAGATCTATAAATGTGTTAAAAATGTATAGCTTAAATTTGCTTTTGTAAAATCAACAATTACGAAATGTAACCAGACTTTTAAGAATAATTTCAACGATTCAAACTTATATTATAATAGTTTTGTAATCATATTTGAAATTGACCTTTGAGTGCCTTTCATATTAATGGATTAACTAAAAAATTCGTTGTCTTCTTTTTAGGATGTACCATCCCATGGGCACCATACACGACGGCTGGGGCAACTATTCGGTGAGTGTGAAGTGCAGCTGGCTTATCGATGCCCATCACCCGCACTGGGGCCGCCGGCATAGCCCCAATCCAGTGCGCCCCGCCAGTATACGCATTCATTTGCGCGAATTTGCGACTGAATGCGGCTGGGATCATTTGTATATATACGATGGCGATAGCGTTGATTCACCGCTTCTGGCGGTGTTCAGGTGAGTGCACTCCTTGGCATTTGTCCAGCGAACTGGAGCAACTAACTAACCTAATCTCCTTGCAGCGGCCTCATGTACAGGGGCAACTTTTCCATACGGCGCGTGCCGCAGGTCATCGCCAGGTCCGGCACTGCGCTGTTGCACTTCTTCAGCGACGATGCATACAACATGTCCGGCTTCAATCTGACATACAAGATGAATGGCTGTCCCACAGATAGCGATGGCAAGTGGTCGACTTATAATATCCTTTAATGAAAATACTCAAAACCTACTTTTCAAAAAAATATTTAAATATCCGCAAATCTGTATACATTTCGGACAAGTTCTGTTTATGCTTCAGACTCTTTGTTAATGATATTATTATAATTGTTATGGAAAGCTAGCATGCCCCATTAGTTACTAGACTTAATAATATTCAGGATTATTTCACTCAAGAAATTTAGAAATTAGTCTAAGGAAAGGTTTAATTTGGAAATAACCCGCGTATTTCCTTAATAAGTATTATTAAATTTCCTGAAAATTTAAACATATTTCGATATTTCTAACCATTTTAATTATTTAAATCCAATTTATATTATGACCACAATTACCTATTAGGAAGAACTTACTCAGATTTCTTTAATATTTGCGAAGTTTTAAATAATTTAATTTGATAGAATGTGTGTTTTATCAACCTATAGTTGGTGAATGAAATATTTAGCAGGATTGCCGTCAAAAATTCAGGGTGAATAGAAAGATTGATATGAAAAATATTGGATGATCATATAGCGAGCGCTATTTCGGATGCTGCCAAGCATCCTCATCAGTGACCTTATTGTTCGAACTTTTGCCTAAACTTGTCGGTATATGAGTGGTAGTCGGTCAGATTCGAACTCGAGTTAAAAAGGTTTCTTTCAGGAAGCGATAAAAGATATAGTTTCACAACCTTTTTAAGGAATTTTATAATTATATTTTAAGTTGTACACGATCCTTTGAGCTTGAAATGTTTAAGCCCGAGCAACTGTTTAGAAACATTCTCTGTAGTAGTTAGAGTAGTCTAAGGTTCTTCCTGTTTCATATGACACCGTCTCGACTTTGTGCTTAACATATATCCATTCTTCACAGATGTGGAGTGTTCCGGGCATGGAACGTGCAACGAGGGCGACTGCCTGTGCGATCCCATGTACAGAGGCGAGGCCTGCAATGTGGCCGCCTGTCCCAACAACTGCACGGAGACGCATGGCCATGGCATGTGTAATATGGACCTGGAGCGGTAAGTCTTCAAATATAGCTAATCTAGACACTGTGGAATTCACGTTCTCTCATTGATTAGCTGCGAGTGCAATGAGGGCTATGGCGGGGATGATTGCAGCCAGATGAAGGAACACGGAGTCTGGAGCACTGTGCATCCCAAGCACTCGGTGCCGCCATCGGGTAGTGCTTCCCATGGGGCTGCCGTTTGGCGCGACACGATGCACATCATTGGCGGTGAATCGTATGGGCGCGGCGAGCTGATGAGCAGCTACGACTTCAATGGCAATGTGTGGGAGACAATGCAGACGGAAGAAGGCCGGGCCACGCCCGAGAAGCGCTATGCCGCCTCCACAGTCATGTATGGCGATAAAATCTTTATGTACGGCGGCGTCGTCAAGGGCCAGGTCATCACCAACGAGCTCTGGTCCTTCGATGTCTCGGCCAAGACGTGGGAGAACATCACCGTGAAGACGGAAGCATGCAACAGCTCGCATGCTATGTGCGGGCCACTGCATGTGGCTGGGCATACGGCGACGCTGGTGCCCGGTTATGGTGACAAGAACAACTATCAGTATATGGTCGTTATATTTGGACACTCACCTCAGTACGGCTACCTCAATACGGTGCAGGAATTCAACTTTGCCACGCGCGAGTGGAAGATCGTGCCGTCCAATGGCTTTGTAATCAAGGGCGGATATGGACACAGCGCCGCCTATGATTTACTCACCGATAAGGTCTACGTGTATGGCGGCATTGTGTCTGAGAGCGATGCCAGCCAGGTGCTGAGCTCGCGCCTGTTTGCTTATGAGCCCTCGACGCGCATTTGGACGCTGCTGTCGTCGGCGCCCAGTGCGCGGCTGCTGCACACGGCCAACTTTGTAAATCCGGGCCTGATGATGGTCTTTGGCGGCAACACGCATAACGATACCTCGCAGAGCTATGGCGCCAAGTGCTACAGCCAGGATCTGCTCATCTACGATGTGTTTTGCGACTCCTGGCACATGCATCAACTGCCCGCCCACATGCAGGCGGACTTGGCGCGCTTTGGCCACAGCTCTGTGGTGTTTGAGGAAGCTCTCTACATCTACGGCGGCTTCAATGGCCAACTGCTCAACGATATGCTGCGCTACGAGTCCGGAATGTGCAGCTACTACACCAAGCAAGAGAAATGTACCAGCGCACGACCCGGCATTAAGTGCATTTGGGATGTGCAGATGAAGCGTTGCATAAATATTATGCGCGTGCAACGCTCGGCAATTTATGGACGCGAGCAGGACGAATATGTGGCCTGCACCTCGAAGAGTCGCATAACAATGACCTCGGAGCATCTGCATCATGTGTTGCGCTGCCAGGAGCTGAACAACTGTCAGTCCTGCGTGTCGACTGGCTTTGGGTGCACCTACTGTGGCAACGGTATCTGCAGCAAGGATCGCTGCCGTGAGACCACCTCGATAGCCTCCATATTCCATGGCGACTCGTTCTCTGGGTCGATGCGCCAGATGCCAGCTGCAACCGTGACGCCACCGCTCAATGCCAAGCGATTGGAGAGCTGTCCCGTCAACGAGGACTCTCTGGTGCAGTCGACCTGCGAGCAGCTGCACAGCTGTCGCGCCTGCATGGCCAGTCCGGCCTGCAAGTGGGATGTGGAGCTAAACCGTTGCCGCAGTCACATAAGCGCCGTGGGCGTGCCCTACAATCGCACCAGCCACGATGAGGGGCTGTGTCGACCGACGTGTATCGCTCAGACAAACTGCCACAACTGCACGGAGGATGAGTGCATCTGGTGTCAGAACGAGCAGCGTTGCGTCGATCGCAATGCGTACACGGCCAGCTTTCCGTATGGCCAGTGCCGGGAGTGGACCACACATACGTCCAAATGCCGTTCGGCACCAATTAGTGCTTTGGGTACTGTGGGCGCTTTGGGCGCTGTCGCTGGCAGCACAACAGCGCAGTCCAGTGCACAGTGCGGCTACTACAACAGCTGTCAGCAGTGCTTGGATGATCCGGCGTGCGGCTGGTGCGACAACGGCTCCAACACGGGCTTGGGCAAGTGTGTTGTTGGCGGCGCGTTGTCGCCATACGATCTGAAGGAGTGCGCCTTGAAGCATTGGTTCTTCACATCCTGTCCGCGCTGCAATTGCAATGGCCACTCCTACTGCAACGATCAGCAGCACTGCGAGCAGCCGTGCAACAATTTAACAATCGGTGCACACTGCGAAAAATGCCGCACTGGGTACTGGGGCAATGCGATCAATGGCGGGGAATGCCAGCGCTGCGAGTGCAACAATCAGGGCGACTATTGTCATCCGGATACGGGCAAATGCTATTGCAATACCAAGGGCATTGTGGGCGATCATTGCGAGAAATGCGACTCGCAGAATCATTACATTGGCGATCCGCTGCGTGGCTCGTGCTACTATGAGCTAACCATTGACTATCAGTTCACGTTCAATCTGTCCAAGAAGGAGGATCGCCACTTTACGCAAATCAATTTTCGCAACTCGCCGGTGAAGCCAGAAATTGATGCGGACTTTTCCATAATGTGCAGTGTGCCGGCCAAAATGGACATCTCGGTGAAGCGTGCCGGCTTCCCAGAGCGGCTCATTTTGATTGGCATCAACTGCTCCACGTTCCGTCATCGTTTTGCCAAAACCGAATATCAATTTGGCCACTCCCCGGATGACAATAGCTCCCTGACCACTTTCTATGTGTTTGTGCATGACTTTCAGCCCCCCATTTGGATACAGATCGCCTTCTCGCAGTATCCCAAGCTCAATCTACAGCAGTTCTTCATCACATTCTCGTCATGCTTTCTGCTGCTCCTGCTCATGGCCGCAATGCTCTGGAAGATCAAACAGAAGTACGACATGTTCCGCCGCCGACAGCGTTTGTTTGTCGAAATGGAGCAAATGGCCAGCCGACCATTTTCACAGGTAAACCGACTACTCTATAATTTCCATCAACTCCATACTAATCTCTTGGCATTCCTTTACAGGTTCTGGTCGACATTGAGCATCGCGAGACGATTGATTTGAGCTTAACACTGGAGGGCGTTGGTAACATGTCCAAGAAACGCAAAAAGGTAAACCATAGACCAAAAGAAATTGGCCAACAGTTGTGTGTAATATGTATTAATATCATTTTGATACCCTAGCAGAGGGTATTATAATTTTGCCTGGAAATTGGTAAGGCACTAAAGGAAACGTTTCCAACCCAATAAAGTGTATATATTCTGAATCAGCATGAATAACCCAGTCGATATAGCGATGTCCGTCTATCCGTCTGCTTCTATGTAAACTAGTCTCTCAGTTTTAAAGCTATCGTAATGAAACTTGGCACGGAGCCTTCTTCATGCTGCAGGCAGTACATATGTCGGAAACAGCCGGTTCGGACCACTATAACATATAGCTGCCATAGGAACGAGCGGTCAAGGGACATTGTTTTGTATGAAATAGTTTTTTATTTATAAATATGTCCTCACCAAACTCACCCAAACCGAGTCGCCATTGGATCGGGAGAAAAATGAGATTTGTATACAAAACTTTTTGCATTACACCCAAACTAAGTGAGAGTTTTCTTATAGTTCACACAGTGTCCTATAATTTGATCAAAATCGGACCACATAGTCTCCATAGGAACAATCAGACGAAAATTGAGATTTGTATAATAAACATTGCTGCTAGGGTATATAGCTTTGGTATGCTGAAGATAGCCGTGCTTTAGTGTTATTTGAAAAACAAGACATCTGATTTTTGAATTCAAAAATAAAGCACTTTCGTTGATTTTTATTTTCTTCCGTATCTACAATAAAACTAATAACATTATATTTTAACTTAGAACAACTAAGAAATCAATCTATTGCTGTTTTAATATTTATTTAAATATTTAATTCTAGTATGTTATTGGATGAAATACATATATATATTTTCTTACAACAAACTATATATATATGTATTTATATTCCTGATCGGCATCAAAACCCGAATCGACCTATCGATGTCCGTCTGTCTGTTTCTATTTTTATGCAAACAAGTCTTTCAATTCTACAGCTAGCATAATGACTCTAGGCATATACGAGTATGTACATATGTATGTCCAGGTTTTTTGCAGTTCATACTACAATATGTCGAAAACGTCTATAATCAATCAATCGTAAAATCAGTTTTTGTACGTAAAACCTTGATGAAAGGATGTATGTATATCTTTGCACGCTGTCATCAATGTTAATATTAGTATTATAATTATTAAAAATATACTTAAACTTGTAACTTTAAGCACTATTATATTTGTTAAAATTTACTTATTGATTTTCGCTTTTGCAGGAGTGTCCCAGTCCCATTGCTTTAGAGCCTTGCAATGGCAATAGAGCCGCAGTGCTTTCGCTTCTAGTCCGGCTGCCCACGGGTTTGTTAATACATTTTCGTACATATGTTTTATATATATATTAATTGATGATATTTCTTCATGGCATTCAGGAGGCCTATCCCAAGCACCTGCTGGCCAATCGAATGGATTGGCTGTGGCCAGCGCTTTAGTCACGCTTGGTAATCCTCGTCGCCCCTCGATCGAGACGCATCCCAAGGAGCCAAAAGCGAAACGCAAGCAGAGCCAACATCCAGACAGTTGTACATAAAATACGTAGTTACACCAACACATGCACATGCACATGATAATAATTCTGATGATAATGTGTAAAATTAGTTGATAGATCCCTAGCATATTTGCTCCGACTTTCTTTCTCTATACTCGTATAACACACACACACACACACACACACACACACACACGCCACACACCACCACCACCACACAGCAGCTATCAAGTTGATAATCCGCAGTTATTACTACTTTAATGCAATTAGTCTAAAACTATGAACAGATTATGGGCAGAAACCATGCAAATAATAATAATTCTAATTATAATATTGATAATAATAATAATTTTTAGCAAAAGGACATATTTATATACAAGTTATATACAATTTGATATAGTTGATAGGTCGTGTAGCGTTGCAAATAGTTGTAAAAGTTTTATTTATTATTTATACAGCATATGTAAACTAATTTTTAGCAATGGCAACTCCGTATGTCCACCCTCCCCTTTTATATATATATATATATATATATATAACAGATATATATAATAGCTTAAGCGTGTTAGAATTTATTTATGCAAATAACTAATTACATGCGATTTATTTCGATTTGCTAGGAACAACTAAAAGACATTTAATTCATTTTTAGCAGAAGTGATGTTGTTTATTACCAGATGAAGAAGAAATGAATGTGGAAAATCTGCAATACTGTGTTCATTCATAATTGATAAATAAATATTGATAGAATTGATAGCAAAAAGTATTTTGTTTCTGTGCAAATATTTACAACAAATGATAAGAACAAATATATTACAAAAGAAAAAACGAAAGAAGAACAAATGACAAGAACATTAATGTGTCTGTAAATATATACTATACTATATATATATATATAAATACATACGTAAATTATACAGATATATACACACATAGTATATATAATATATAGGAAAACGCGCCCAAAACAAATCAGTTATGTAATTTAGTTTATGAAATGCAACAAATTTAAATAACTAACAAAAAACCAACTAAGCAATTCAATTGAATGAACATCACAAACTAAAAGTAAGGTTTCCACTTGGATAACAGATTTGAACAAAAATATAAATAAAAATAACAGCAACAATGAATGGCACTTTGTAAGTAGAAACAACAATGAAACTGAATCAAAAGGCACTTGTCGACTTTTAATAAGTACTCGTATATAGAGATCTTCTTAATAAACAAATAAACACTCTACCCTATGTTGATCCCATGTTAGACAGCTAATTGTAAAGTTCTTCACTTTCAAAAAGACCACGTTTGATTTGTAAAATGCGTTTTTATTGACGGTACTCGTAAATACTTGTCAGCCGATTTACTCCCTCCCTCTCCACACCCAACCAAACGAAATGTAAAACAAATAAATTAATAACTCAAATAATAACCGGTTTGTTTTCTTCTTCTCTTAATTATGCACAATTGCATATAATTAAAAGTCATTTATTAATACACTTTGTTAGTGAACAAAGTTATGCAATGCTGAAAGGGCTCTTAAGCTGTATTCAAATTAATTTCTTTATTGTGTGTGGTTAACTCGTTAGCACCAGTTTGATGTAGACCCGACACCGATTCGCATCTCTCAATGAAGCTCCCACAGAACTTTCACTTTCACCTCCGAAGACGTCAGACAAGTTGGAAGCCGGCAGCCGACTTCAAAGGCGTGGTCTTTGAGGCGTGTGTATGAGTCTGTGGAGACAAAGCCGTAATTGTGGCAAAGGCAACTCTGTCTAGATGGCAACCCAGGAATAGAAGTAGTCAAATAACGTGATATTGATGGAGATATGGGGACTCGAGTGCTGAGAGTATGGCGGTGAGAGATGATATAAAGTATGGAAAGTATTACACGGATCGTTTAAATTTTGGTAGGTTTTCTAATGTATTTATTATGTTTTATAGGAAATTCAATAAAACTCTAGTTCTAATATATTTCTTACGATTAATAGAAAATTCAATAAATCTCTAGCTTTCTTACAAAACCTAACCTAAGAATTGCTAATTGAGAACATCGATAATATGATCATCAAATTCTTTACTTATGAAGCTGGGTTAACCGAAGGCTGTAATTCTGCATTTGAAATAGAAATCGGAAGCTTGGAGTCCAGGATCAATTGTAGTATCGGTTTATATATTTTTCTAATTTTTGTTGATCAACTCAAGTCTCAAGTGTCCACAGAAGATATTCAAGAACAACGCTTAAATAAATTTAAAATAGGTATTCATGAAGTTTGGCTTCAAATCATTTTAAAGGAAAGTGAATGGGTTTTGTTTTATTCATTTTTAATATACAACTAAGTTTTGAGAACAGAGTCCAATCATAATAAATAAAATATTTTTATCAACTCCAGTCGGGCACATTGACCACAACCCCAAGCTCACCGCTGATAAGTGGATATCTTTCCACCGTCAGTCAGTCCTAATTGTGTATTTAAATTATATTATAATGAAACGCTCTTATTAAAATTATAATTAATTAATAGTCTGAGAACAATGACAGATAAAATTAATTAATATAATTATAATAAAATTAATATTGCGGAAAATTTTGAATAATATAAATCTTATACATTTCAAATACATGTAGGTTTGATTTCGATAACAATATGCCCCATATTTTTGGAAAATACCATATCGTGTGACTTCTGCTTTAAAGAAACTTCTTATATATGTGAAAAGATAAGTTTATATATTAACCCAACAGACTGGATGACAATGTTAATATACCCTCTGATATTTGACAGCAATACTATAGTTTACATAAAGCCCGCCCAAATATTGCGTACAGTAACCGTATTATTAAAGCGGCTTTTTCATGGCTCTTTCAGTTTCTCAGGTTTGCGCGTCTTTGGTGTCTTTTAAGAGACGGAACTTCACGCGCTGCACTTAATTTAATTATGGACCCGACGGAGGAGGATGACGCGACGACGGAGGCGGAGACGGAGACGAAGACTTTATTATACATGAAATTAAAGAAGAAAGTCATTGAAAGATGGCAAAAGCGTGCGAAACCCATGCGAAGATGCGAATATGCGAAGCGGAAGCTGCAACGAAAATTGTTTTGTCATATCAACAAAAATATAATAAATCAATGCCCTTGGTTATGACTGACGTCGATATCCGTAACTACTGACGTCTAGCTGACTCAGCCGACCCGTAATGTAGAAGGGGGGAGTGCGGTTATTTGCCCGTACACATATCAACGGTTTTACCCGTGGCCAAGCTAATTCTGTCGCTCGAAGGCTGTCACGCACTAGGTTAATTGTGCTTTTTGCTTTTTGCAGCCCATAATAATACTGGCTTTAACTGAACTTTATGAATCAGCGAGAACCACCAAGTGGTGCGTGTAATTGGAGCATGAATGAGTAGACACCACACTAAGCGGTTTCAAAATTCCCAAAACATTGAAAAACTGTCCCAAAAACCAAAACCCAAGTCGGTTGTGAGCTTTACTTGAATTTCGCTTGCCTCTCAACGCTGCCAACATGTTGGATCGAACCTGAGCTGGCAGGCAGCACCACCAACTGGTGGCAACCGTGGTGCAGCGCCACCATCAGCTCAAATGAGCAGCGTTCGCCGTTGAAGTCGCACGCGAATTTAAATTGGATGCCGCAAAAACAAAAACAAAATAAATAACACCTTACGAGAGAGTTTTTTTCGAGTTGTTTCGCCGTAGAAATTCAAAGTGAAAATCGAACATAGCAACTCTTGCTGTGTGTGCGTGTGTATTTGCTGGTGTGTGTGTGAGCTCAGTGAAATTGTGAAAATTGCAAATTAAATATAAAAAAACCCAGCACCAAACGAACGCGCATTCCAAAACCCGTGCACTTGGATTAAAGCACTACCTAAAAATACAAAAAAAAATCAAATTTAGACGGGCTTTTGACTCGTGGATATAGCGCACATAGTACGAGTAATTTCACTTTTTATTGGATTAGCCGCAGCCCCTCCACAAAAAACACATCTGATTGGAGTTGGAGTCGTAGTTGGAGTCCAGTGAACAGGTTTGTTGAGCAATGCCCCTCCTAACTCGAGTGTTGTAAATTGAAATCGAAACTGGGGGATTTATGTGACACTCGTAAACATGTCAAATCTTGAACCTAGAGCTCAATCTATGCTCATGATAAATGATCTTTTCATTTAGAGCTCAAGGTGAGCTCCTAGCTTTTTGTGTGCCAAATAGCTTAAAAATAATAATAATAAAAACAACAAATACCCATTTGGACTTTAGATAATTATTTAGACAAATTTCGTGGCTTATTAGCTGCGGCAACAAAAAGTGTTGAAAACAAACTGCTTCTTTAATGCCTAAATCTAATTTTTATATATTTTTTGATGTATTTAGGTTGAATAAAAAATATAGTTTCATATTTAAATGAGCTTACAATAATTAGATTAATTTCTTACAGTTGAAAGCTCTAGCAGCCAGCGCTATAATTACAAATGAATCTAAATAAAAATAAATCTTTTACTTTTCCCTGAATTCTTTTAATTGATGAAGTTTCCTGATGTTTCAGTATTATTCTTTCTATTCGATATTGTAGCTCCAATAAACTCTTAATTAAATCTAGTAGGAAATTGATATAAATAAATGTTTTGACATATTTATAGCTTTGAAATCTTTGTGCATGACTACAAAATGATATTGATTAGTGGTTTTTCTTAAAAGGCTTTCCTTAAAAACAAACCCTGAATATATTCCAGTTTGTCATTTTAATAATGCATAATTTTGTAGATTATCGCTAAAAAAAATATCTAAAAATATGTTGAATGACATCATCGCTTAGCAAAGCACATTATTTGGCTTATTGCCTAATAAACAAACATTGTAAATGTCAAAAGTCCGATACGGTTTCCAAATATATAAGAAAAACAAGACTATAACTGCGTTTAAGCCCAGTGAAAAGCCGTTAGGCAGAGTCGTAGTTATAGCCAGAGTTGGAAGAGCTGGAACATTTCGCAAGTGAGTGCACACGCAATAATAACTGTAGCTGAAAACTGTGCAAAAACAAGTAAAAACTGGGCAACGAAAAGCGGCGAAAAGCGCCGAAAATCAAGACATGAGTCAGCTTTATGTAGACCCAAAATTGGGACAGCTTAGAAAGAGCCAATGTGGGAAGGGGAGCCCCGTGGATAAACAAGAAAAGTCTCAACAACTTAATAAGCTTAAGTGGCTATTGTGTCAGTGGCTTAGCCAAAGGAAAACCCATTCAAGATTCTTTCTTGTCTTGGCCCACGCATGGTGGGGCATATCCATAGCATGGCTGACATGTGACCTCATTTCACCAATCGTTAAACTTTACACTCTACTAACTGTCACATGGTTTAAGCCAGGCCAAGCATATCATAGGAGCTAATGTGACAGGGTCAAACCTCTAACAGTCCCGCCACATTAGCCACACTTCACTTAGCTTTATTTCAATGACAAACAGCAAAGCTTAGCCAGGTTTTATTTTTTTGTCTTAGCTGGTTTTTTGCGCGCTTTGTTTGTTTTTTTGGCCCTGGTGAAATCTCTGAAAATTCGCATGGCCGCCTGAAGTTCAAGTTAAGTTTGCCGCTGCTTTCATTCAAAGAGTACAACGACATGGCGAGAAATTTTCCTTGGTGCATGCCCAGACCCAAATCCAGTGAAAATATTGCAGGTGAACTAGTACCAGCTGACCTGGTCTGGCCTCGTAGCAGAACCTTGCAATGGCCAAAACAAACGACACGACACAAAAAAAAATGGCTAAAACACAATAAAATGAAATAAACGCCAAGTGAAACCGCTCAAAATGTTTGTACAGTTTTTTTTTATTTTTAGTTCCGTGTTGAAATTTTTGTTGCTGCGCCCCTTTGTGAAAAGTTGTTGTTGCAGCTTTTAGTGAGAAACTAGTATGCTTTATTTTAATGCTCAAGACACTTTTCACCAAAAAATAAAAAATTTTCAAACAAAAGACTTAAGCAACGAACTTTTTCTATACCCTGTATAGCTGTTATCTTCGATAAGAAAATTTGTTTTGTTTCTATAGTAATAACTTAGACGTATCGATAAGTGTTCTGAAAATTGATACATCTATTTAGTCAACAAACTTTTTCTTTACCCTGTTTAGCTATTATCTTAAACCCTAAGATATCGATAGTATCGATAAGTGTTTAGAAAATTGATAGATCTGTTTAGTCAACAAACATTTTCTATATCCTGCTTAGTTATTATCGTGAATCTTAAGATATCGATAGTATCGATAAGTGTTCAGAAAATTGATATTAGATTTAAAGGGAACAAACTTTTTCTATACCCTGTTTAGCTATTATCTTGGATAAGAAAATATGTTTAGTTTTGATAGTTATAGCTTAAGCTATCGATACTATCGACAAGTGTTCAGAAAATGAATACATATGTTTAGTTTTAAAGTCATCTATTAACTGAAAAGATTGGGATGCAAAAAATTCACAGTTTTTAATTCAATAGTTTCGATAGCGACTCAAAAAAAACCATCGATGTTATCGATAAAGTCATCGATTGTTCTTCAGCTCTAATTGTCAATTGTGTATCAAGTTTGCTAAAGATTTAAAATTAGCTCTGCGCTTTATAACAAATCAAAATAATATCATGTCTTTAGAGCTATAATTTTGATTAAAAGATCTACATTATTAGGCAGATAAGGCTATGAAGTCTGAATTCCTTTTGATATAACAAATATACATCATTATTTCACTGTGAATAAATTGAATAAATGGAATGAATGCTTGAAATGCTTTAAATTTGGCTACAGGGTATCTAATAGTTCAACATTTGAAAGTGGGCTCTTGTTACTTGGCCAGTTATGATTATTATTAGCTGATCAGCTGTTAGGCCAGCTGCCAGGCCAACATAATTGGAGAAAATTCCCAAAGCTTGAGCAGCCGTAGTGTCATTAAAGCTGGGAGACGGCATCGTTTCAATGGACCGGAAAAGCGCTGAAAAAAAAGTGAATTTCAACAGTGCTGGCAAAAAAAATGTTATACGCTAGCTGGCGGCACTTGAAGTAGTTGTTGTTGCTGCTGCTGCTGCTGTTGCTTGCCAAAGTGAAAGCGGCGCAGATTAATCACTCACCTTCAATGGCAGCAGCAGCAACAACAAACCAGCAACAACAGCTGCTAAATGATATATTTTACTTCACATGACAAATTTCAAAAACTCAGCGAGCTGCAGCCAATGTGCACTTCATGACCCAGTCGTAACCCCTGGCTGCTTCTTCCGCCTTTTTGGCCTATTGCGCAATACGCATATAATATCATAAGAGATATGCAAACAAATGTGTTTTCTATTTTATTATCATATTTGTTGCTTGAATTCTTTAGCCGCAAACCAAATAAAATCAACTTAACGCGCTAGTGAAAGTATTTGGTATGCATATTTTAATTTGAATTTCTCATGCCCGGTTTCGGTCTCATAAGCTCAGCACCCGTGTGTGACGTCAAACGTGACAAAGCGTCACACATACATACACACACATACACTCACACACACACACACACACACACAGTGATACCCAACTTGGACTTAATATGAACTCTCTTTTGCAGCTGCTGCCGCCACAAAACAGGAAATCTTTTTGGCAACTTTTTGAATGCCTGTGCCCCAAAATGCCGCACCATTGTGAACAACGTTGGCTGAAGCTCTTTTCTGGCTGCCTGCTGCTGCTGCTCTCGCTGCTCTTGTTGCAAGCTGCTGACGCAAAGCGCACAAATGGTAAGTACACAGCCAAAAACCGAAACACGACAATTTGCTCATTAAGTTAATATACTCGCTTATGTAATATCAAAGATATGTTCAACTTTGACATATCTACTTAATGCTCGAAGCGTTCCACTGCACTCAATATAATATTCAAAATTTCTATGAACTTTCATCATAACATTCAAGTCCTGACTGCTATCAATATACGTATCAACATGAATTAAATGCATAAACAAATAAAATATATACATTTTCAGCTAACTTTTGTGTGGTTTAAAGACTTAAAAAAATGTGTGCTGTTATATCTAGCTTAAGACAGAGATTACTAGAATCTGCTACTATATGTTACTACCATAAAGAACTATTATTTTGGTTTTGATGTTATATTTTAATTAGTTTCGTTAGTGGCCTACGCCGTTGACCACATTCTAGTAACAATAAAAGCCAAATAACTTGCGTATTACTTTTTAAAAATATTTAAAAAATTGTATATAATCTAGTAAACTATCTCTGTGTGTATATAAAACAAATATTATTTGACTTTTATTTAGAATTTGTTATGTATCATTATGTATTATTGTGTTAATGTTACCTTCAAGATAAATAAAATATGGGTGGATATATCCAACCGATTTAAATGTTAAATAAATGATGAATTATCTCAATGCAAATACCTTACAAATGATATATAAACAATCAATAATGTAGCAATAATAAAGGCGTAGAAGGGACCATAAAATTCAGTTTTTATTTATATTGTTTATTTCTTTATTTATATTTTATAGGCAAGCTTAGACTAACAAGTACTATTGTAGCTTATAGCGCTGTCGACTTATGTCTTCGGCTATTTTATATTAGTAACACTTAGCCTAATTATACTACCTATTCATGTTATTATATAGATCTGATATTTAGGAACATAATGGGTTGATTAAGTACGATATTGAACATTTTTAACCTACGAATGTCACGAAACAAACTTATTTATCAAACTGGCTGAGACTTGTCCTCAAGCTGGTGAGTTTTCCAGATAGGAATCTCTAAATTATACAAATCTCAAAGCACTTGGAAACAGAATTTGCATAGTGACGCAGAATGCCCACAAGAGATAAAGAATAGTCATCTTCGACAGCCTTATCATGGATAACCCTTCCAAGGCATTCATATATCTATTCGATTCCATCTTCAACTTAAGGTTCTTCTCCTATACCACATCTTCATGTGGCAGCTAAACTGTTTCTTTTATTCATCCTCTAGCTTTTTCGCTGTCAACAAACTATCAGAACTGTGATGAACTCATGGCAATGACCAAGTTTCCAAATGAATATTAACTGCACACACAAAAAGAATTATTGAAACATTTTCAAATTGCTCTGTATTTTTCGCTGTGTAGAATTTGAAGAGGCGCGTCCAGGACGAGAAGTGCGTTTAAGTGGCACGCAAAGGCGGCAAAGTCAATGACTTCTTGTTGCCGTTGCTGTTGATGATGCTTTTGTTATATTTTTTTTTTCGGCCAGTCAATGAACCCTGCAGTCGAATGTGGAGCAAGTTAGACGCTCTCCGTTGGCCGTTGGCTGTTGGCCGTTTGCCGTTTTGCCGCTCGCTCATTAAAAGCCAATTGCAATTGCGAAAATGCATGGGGCAATTAGCGTGTGGAAATTCGTGTAGAACTCGGGCGCTAAATATAGCACGCCAATCATTAAAAAGCGCTTAGCCAGGCCAAAAGACTCTCGGCACGAACTTGAAACATACGCCAAAAACCGTTACCAACACACAAACGCACACACACACACACACACGTGGAAACTATGCGACTCTGGGACACACAGTGTGTCAGTCGGTCATGCAGGCAACTTCGGCTGCTCCCCATAGTGCTATCCCACCAACCCCACACTCCCCTCTATCCCCTCTGCCCATGTCTATGCGGTTTTGTTTTCGTTTTCGTTACGCTTCGGCCGGACTGTAACGAAAGACTTAAGCGACAAACTTGATTTCGCTCTAGAGCTAGAATAACGAAAGACTTAAGCGACAAACTGGCTTTTGCTCTAAGGCACGTTTCAGCATTGTTATTTATATTGCCACTGTTGTTGTTGTTGTTGTTGTTGTTGTTACTGCAGTTGCTGTTCGTTATTTTCATTTAATTGCTTTTTGTTTTCATTCATGAGCGAAAACCGAAAGCAATTCGATTAAAATGCCTAATCAAATTGTTGGCCGACAAACTGGAGGCGCTGCCAAAAATAAAAAAAACTTTCATTTATTATCTGGTGAAAATAACCCAAAAATAAAAACAGCAAACTATGTTAAAAATACAGCAATTAACATAGCAGTGAAGATGTAAAGCGGATGTATGACAAGCAAACAATAAGCATTCAAGATAATACAGACAGTAAGCTTTTAAGAAGGTAGAGTTATGAGACATTAATGGGGCAAACGGAACTAAAGTATACCGACTAGGAATGCTTCTACCTTTAGACAAATATGCATGTCAAGGGGGACAGATCTGAACTAAATTCATCTCTAGATTGAGATACAAAAAAAAGAGTACAGATAGCTGAGTATAGCGTAAAAATGCATTTATTTTGTTTCTGTTTTAAGTGCATAGAGAGAATTATAGGCACATTTCGCGCACTTTAGGGACAACTCTTAAAACTAACCACAAATCTAAGCCTTAAGGACAATTCAATCACTGATAAAGCTCTTGGCTGTTATCCAAAGGATAAAATTGTGACTGAGTTAATCACAAACTGTTCTCTATATAAAATCTGCTTTGGGTCTGAAGAAAAAGGTCGAAAAAGTCGCCAATGGAAATCCCAGCTTTTTTATTTATGTTCATAGTAGTGCTGCAAGTACAACATCTAAATTAGAGTGATATTATTAGGTGAATAACGGATATTATTTAATTAAGTTATTTATTTCCTTTTACCCATAGGTACACCCAGAAAAATAAATGCCATTGAATTCAGTTTGTTGTATATGTGTGGATTTAATTTATATATTTATTTAATTAGCATTTATATATAAACCATAAGCACTAATTTTGGCCGCCTGCTTTGCATTTTCGCCTTTATTAAACAAAAACGGCAAAATATGGCGAATTTTCTGAAGTTCATCTTTGACGCGCGTCTTAACAAAACTAACCCAACCAATCACAAAACTCTCAGAAAGTTGTCATCTATTTAACGCCATCAAGTGTAGGCCAATATGACTTATACAACGCGACATACAGATTACCAAAGCCATCTATTATACAAATATCGGATTTCTTTTAACAACATCTACTTTAGTAAAAAAGATTTAGCTTACGTCGAACTTTTAATGAAAAAATTTCGTACTTAGAGCTTTTTTCATTAATCTGGTACGTAGATACAAAGTTAAGTAAGTTCCACCAATATATAATTGGGTTGTCGAATGGGAGCCTGGTCCGAACATCCCAAGAACCCTGTGTTATGTGGCATTCCCCAAGAAGAGTGGAACTCATTTTGACCCCAAAACTAAAGCTCCACGACGGTCTGTTGCACTGATAAGCCCAAAATGACTGGTCACAGCTTGAGCCAATTTCCACGCGAGTTGCAGTTGCAACAAATGTATATCGAGGAGTGCATGGTAAATGCATTACGTGGCCTGTCCAAAGGCAATGGACAAGCTCACTGAGCGCGTCGTCGCTTTACGAAATCCCAAAAAGCAACGTTGCGTGCAGGAAACGGGGGAGGGCAGAGGTGGGTATGATGCCTCAATTACGTAAGCATTGAGCGAGCAATAGACAATGACTGTGCCTTATGGAGCTGGGCAGCAAATCAAGGCAGAATGCTCAAAGCATCCACTGGCGTTAATGGTTCAAACCATTTCAGCAAATTGCGCATACGCCGCTTTGGCCAAGACGCGCGCTATTCGCATACAAAGCGCTCAATGTTGGCCCTGAGACAACAACGACAACGACAGCGACAGCGACAACGAAACTACATCAACAACAACAACAACTACAACAATAACAATTTAAACAGCAAATGCCTTAGGCAGCTGCCATTTGTATAAATTTTTGTATTACAATTTGTAGTTGTTTCATTCATATGAACGCGTCACGTTCGCAAAAGTGAAACTGACGTCGTTGTTGGGTTTTTTCTTGTACCCTGTACGCACAAATAGGGTATAGGGAGGGGTATAGTAAAGCAGTGCGTATGTCACGGGTAGAGGAACATAGCTCTGAGCCTGACAGTTATAGGCCTTTTCAACAGGCAAATAAGTCTACCCTCTTCTCCAGCAGAAACGGAGCTAGAAACCTACTTTGGTATATTGGTTCTCATCTAGCATTCACTGAAGAAATACTCGTTTGTACTTATGAATTTATACGCTATAGTATCATGGCACGCTTTAAAAACCAAGCGATCGAAGATCCGCTATATAATTTAAATGCCCAATACCCAACGATAGTTTTTAATATTCTCATTTAATATTTATGAAGACTTTTGTTAAGATCAGTATTTTCTTAAAATACTAATTTTAACTACTTTACTTTACTTAAAATTGAAGGAAGAGATCATTGATCGATCGAAGATCGAAGATCAAATCAATCGGCCAAAGAATTATAACACCTCATACCGTCAGATCTTCCCACAAGATGAATATAATACCACATACTCTTACACATAAGCACCACATCTATTAATATTTAACTTACCTTGCTTACTATTGTTTAAATTTCTTTCAATAATCTCTTAACTTTATTTGTTTCAATTATAAATAACAAAATATACTCAGTAGCGATCTGAAGATGCAAATCAGTCTGGTAAAAATTAACAAAAACCAAACAAACAATAAAGAAGGATAGACATTTCCAGCAATGTTAGATATCTTTATATCCATACTTTATATCTTTATATTAAAAACGTTGATTAAAATTAAGAGATCTGTCAGTTGCGATCTGAAGATCCAGATCATCCTGATAACTGATAAAAATATATGTTTGTTTGTAATGATTAAAAGCTATCATCATCGATACTATCGATAGTAAGGTATTATTTGATCTTTCTGAATCTTTGAAGGCTACACAAAAGTTATCTAAAAACTTCATGGTCTGTCATTTGTAGACTCCAGGGTATCTGCCAGTCCAGCACACTCTACTAGAGCATACACACTTTTTAAGCTTATTTCTCTGTAGTTGAATAACACGAAAGTATGTCAACTCTCCGCCTCCACTACTTTCAGGTAATTTAACAGCTTGCCAGCATCTGAGACGCGCGGAGTCGCGACGCGCCAAGGCACTGCAGCCGCAGAGATCAGGATCTGTAAGGATACCACGCTGCCGCAAGGGCGGCGAATTTGAGAGTATTCAGTGCGCAAATGAGCGAGCTGGCCAGGATTGCTGGTGCATTGATGAGTACGGCGTGGAGTTGCCGGGCACACGCAACGCCAGCCGAGCTGCTGTCCAGTGCAAGGAGCCGGAGCACTGTGCCGCCTCAGCCTGCCGCATGTTCTGCCCCTCGGGCTTTGCACGCGATGCACAGACTGGCTGCTCTGTCTGCCGCTGCCGTGATCCCTGCGATGGCCTCGTCTGCCCCAATGGACAGTCCTGCCAGTTGCAGGAGGTGCAGTGCAAGTCGGAGCCATGTCCACCGTTGCCCACATGCAAGAAGGCGCGCTCCCTGGCCAACTATTGCCCCGCCGGACTGCCGCTGGCCATCGATGATAGCGTGAGACCATTCCTGTGTGGCCTGGATGCCGGCAAGCCCCAGTGCCCGCCATTGTACCAGTGCATGGTGGACTCGGGCAACGACTATGGCGTTTGCTGTCCTAGTGCGTTGACCTTCCAGAAGCCGGGCCTCTGTCCGGCGCCCGAGCAGACACAGTACACCCAGAGCACGGGCTACATGTGTGGCTCGCCCTGCAGCCACGATCTGGAGTGCCGCAACATGGAGAAGTGCTGCTTCACCAAGGGCTGCCAGTTCAACTGCCAGCAGCCGAGCAATGTGACCGGCTGCCATCAGGCCAAGGCCCTGGCCGATGTGCTGGCCATCAATGAGCGCGAGGGACGCGGATATGTGCCCGACTGCAATGGACCCGGTGGACAGTACTCACCTAGGCAGTGCTCGAGGAATGGCCTCGTCTGTTGGTGTGTGGATCCACGCACTGGCCACAAGATCAAGGAGTCCATGGGCGCGGCCAACAATGTGAACTGCGATGGCTGGGAGAACATGATCAGTCGCTCCTATGCCCGCAGCTTCCAGATGGAGCAGTGCGACACCAACATCTGCGCCGCCGTCTGCGAGTACGGTTTCAAGGTAAGTCCATTGGCGCTGTCAGTTGACCTGGTTTTCACAGTGGCTTTCCTCCTTGTCTCAGAATGATCACAATGGCTGCCCCACCTGCGAGTGCTCGGAGCCTTGTGAGGGCTTCAAGTGCGCCCTGGGCTCACACTGTGAGGTGGCCACCGATCCGCTGTGCGAGTCTGGCTCCTCCTTGTGCGCCTCTTGGCCCATTTGCAAGCCTGACTTGGCCTACTCCAATCCTTGTGACACTGGCACCCCGCTCGCCGACACAGTCACCGGCGAGGTCATGTACTGCTTTGAGGAGCGCCAGGGGCGCAGTTTCCAGCCCACAGCCTTCTTTGAGACCGAATCGGAGTCCAAGCAGGGCCGCTCCATGACCAACCGCATCATGTGTCCAGAGCAGTACAAGTGCATGAAGCTACACCGCGAATCGGAGAGCGTCTGCTGTCCGCTGCCGGAGCAGACCACAGCAGCCGAGGATCAGCAGACGACACGACAACAAACCAGTAAGTAATCCTGAGATACATACGGGAGCTAGCAATGTAAATTGTTTAGTAATCATTAGTTCATACCAGAATATGAGAGATGAGGGAGGGAAATTAGGAACAGAATTGTGTCCGGTACTCTAAACTCCGCTTAATGGGGGCCTCCCTGATTATTGCCTGCCCACTCGGACCTGTCCATCTTCAAAAGCTATCCAAGAAAATCAAGATAGAAAATATCCATTAGGAAGGATAACGTAGGGTTGCCAAAAATGTGATAGCCTAATATTGCTCTCATACCAAATATACAAAACATAACTAAAACTGATCTCTTCATCGACTTTTGCTAAGGTAGCTGTAGGATATAGTGCTCTTAAACTATTTAAGGTATAGTAGAGTTCGATTTAGATATCTGTATTAAAAACATTGATTCAACTAATTTATTGAACGATGAGAACGATGGCAGCTACATAAATATATGACATAGTGTTCCGATCAAGATTGCATTTGGTTAACTTTTATAAGATGAAACAAAGAATGTTGGAGTTGGAATATCTTAAAATGCGCAAAAGGTGAAAATCCTTCGAAAGAATACAGATAGAAGATCTCGAGTCTCAACTTATAGAGTCTACTTTATACCGCCCCCGACACATTTTCCTTCCCATCGTTGCCTAGCCGGCCAGAATTTCTCTATCATTTCTCTATCTCCTGCAGTGTGTGAATATCTGCGCGACTTCTCGGAACGCATGGAGGGCACAGAGGCGGGCATGCAGCTGGCAATGGCAGCTCCACGCTGCACAGAGGCCGGCGACTATGCGGGTCGTCAGTGCGAGCTGCGCAAGATACGTGTGACGCGGGCGGAGCAGCGCAAGATTCTGGAGGAGAATACCATACGCCGCATGAGGATGCTGCTGAGCAGCGCCACAGTCACGCCCAAGCGGAGCAGACGAGATGCAGAACGCCTGAAGCTCTATCGCGTGGAGGACAGCTCTCTGAAGGTGCAGCTGGCGGCGCCAGTTATGGGCCGCAGCGCCAAGGTCATTGACATCGGCGCCGAGCGGCAGCAGAGCCTGGGACAACTGTTTGAAACGGAGTTCAAGAAGGTGGCGCCGGCGGTAAAGCGGCCCAATGGCGATGAGGACATGGTTGAGATGGAGGTGGAGCAGTGTTGGTGCGTGGACAGCTTTGGCACAGAGATACCCCAATCGCGAGGCTTCAATGTCACCGACGAGAGCTGCCAACGGCTGAGGGAGGAACTGGACTGCCTGGATCTCACCTGCCGCATGGGCTGCGAGTATGGCTTTGCTTTGGATGCGAATACACGCTGCCCGGCGTGCCAGTGCCGTGATCCCTGTGAGGGTGTCACCTGCGGCCAGGGCAAGGAGTGCCGCATTGTCGATGTCAGCTGCGAGGGCGAATACTGCCCCCCTGTGCCCGCCTGTCTGCCGCGCAAACCGGGCCAGTGTCCCTACCTGGTGCCCCCGGGCCCCACGGACAATTTGGATGCCAACATCTGCGCCTACGAGTGCCGCACGGACGCACACTGCGAGGGTTCTCGCCGCTGCTGCTCCAACGGCTGCGGCACGCAGTGCGTTGAGCCGCAGCTGAAGACCGCCTGCCAGCATCTGCAGGCCATACAGCTGCACCAGAGCTCCGAGCTGGGCATACCCGCCCGTCAGATGCATGTGGCACAGTGCGACGTGGAGACGGGCAAATGGGAGCAGGTGCAGTGCTCCCCCGATGGCCACTGTTGGTGCGTGGATGCCCAGGGCCAGCAGCTGGCGGGCACAAAGGTCAAGACACCTGCCACGCCCGTCTGCAGGGAGAACTCCAGCTATGCCTGCCCCAAGCCCAAGTGCAACGTCACCTGCGAGAGCGGCTACCAGATGGACGCCAACGGCTGTCCCAGCTGTGAGTGCCGCAATTACTGCAAGGATGTGAGCTGCGCCAGCGACGAGGAGTGCCAGCTGATCAGCGTCGAATGTGTGGACAGTCCCTGCCCCAAGATGCCCATCTGTGTGCCACGACGCGCCTCCGTCTGTGCCGAGGGCAATCCCCTGCAGCAAGGCGATCTCGATGTCAGCTGTGGCCCTCACAACGAGCTGGAGGCCTGCCCCACCACGCACACCTGCCAGCTGAATCCGGTCAGCAATCGCGGCGTCTGCTGCTCCAAGACCCGCGACGTCTGCTTCGAGTCCATGGACAACGTGTGCCTGGCCAGCGCCACCACGGAGCACAACACCACACGCTATCGCTTCAGCCCCAAGGCCAACAAGTGTCTGCCCGTCAACATCGATGCAAACGCAGCTCCCTGCCAGACCAAGAATCTCTTCCACAACGAGCTGGCCTGCAACTCTGTCTGTCCAGGTGAGTCCCCCCACAGATCCTACTTTGCAATCACTAGATATTGGAAAAGTATTGTTAGTCTACGTTCAAAATATTGAGATATTTTTTTTTTTTTAATTTTTAAAATTTTAAACACATTTCCAAAAAAAAACTATAATTTAAAAAACCCCCCCCCCCCCCCCCCCCCCCCCCCCTCTTCCCCCCCTTTATCTCCCAAAAAGGAGCCCCCAGAAATCGCCCTAAAATTTTACACAACAAAGAGTGGACCCTTTTTAAGAGATAAGGGGCCGCTGTACCCCATACTGAAACACCATACCTCCAAATGGGCTGAATCATCGACTTAAAGACAATGCGAGTTGAAATCAGAAACTGGCATTTATTTGTTGAAACCGATTGTACAAGGTTTTCAAACAATATTGAAATTGTGTGTAAAATTCGTAAATTTAACCTTTAGAACGTCAAATCTAAACCCAGCGGAATGTCGTTTTGCTACTTTTATATCTTCCCAATTGATTTAATTTCTGACAAAAAGAATTTTGTCGTATTTTTACGGAAATTGATTTCACCTCCTCATTGCATATTTTGGAGACATTTTTAGAAAAATTAAAATTTTTTTATAGATTGCGGATATTATAAACAAAGATACAAAACGCTATTCCAAAACTTTATATGATATACTCGTAATTCATTTTAGGGTCAGAATTCATGCCAAACACTGAAGTTGTTGACATGTAAGATTGTCATCTCCATTATAAGGCTCCTTCTGCATAACCAACAACCAAAACTTTCTCAAATTAAATGCGATTTTCTAAAGAATTTCTTCTTGGCCATGGATTGTTCTTTACTTTTGTAGTCAAACCTTACCTTAACCTTTACCTTATTTATTTCTGAATTCAAGAAATATATTTCTCAAATTTTTAATTTATTTCTATTAAACAGAAAATTTTCTGGCTTTTAGGGTGAATTTTATTATATGGCGATTTTTTTAATTCAATGTCATTTTTTTCTGGGTGTACTACATTTTTTTTCCCCGAAAATATAAGTTCTAAGGGGAGGTCCTTAGACATGATAAAATAAATGAAATATTAATTTTTTGATTTCTCAAAATCTGAACATTTTAATAAAGGTTGTTCATTGTTGAGTGAAAATTCCAAGACTTTATCATTCAATCTTAGTTGAAAGCGTTTTACATTATAAGTTTACAGGAACAATAGCTAAAGATACTTTTCAAATATTTACCACTGATGGAAATTTCCATTTTGAAAATCCCCTATTAATCCCCTTCTTCTCCGCAGTGCTCACCCAGTGCGAACGTCTCAAGCTGAAGAACAGTTTGGCAGCCCAACGCAGCGGACACTCCTCGGTGTGGTTCCAGCCACGCTGTGACCCCATCACGGGCCACTGGAGTCCCGTGCAGTGCCTGGGCAAGCAGCCGGAGCTGGACAGCACGCCACGGACCACCGAAATTGTGAGTCGAGCCTTTGCCAGTCCGAAGGAGGAGCTGCCCAGTCCCTATGGGGTCTGCTGGTGCGCGGACCGAAAGGGTGCTCCACTGAAGGGCACACTGACCCGCGACATTGAGCCCATCTGCAATAGCCGACAGGCGCGCAATCGCAAGAACTTTGATCTGGGAGATCCGCTAATGGAGCAGCTGATTGGCCAGCTAACGCAGCTGAACGATGTGGCCAACATTGATCTGGACTTTGATGAAGTGGAGGCCAAGCTGCTGCCACAACCAACTGCCACGGCCAGCGCCGCTGACTCCGTCACGGATCGCGTCAGGGAGCTGGCCAACTCGTTGCTGGACTCGCAACTCTCGGTGGAATCCTCCTCATTGCAGCCCATGCAGCTGAATACCACACGCTGTCACGCCCTGGCATCCACGGCCACCTTCCCGGTCAGCTGCGACGAGGCGGGCGCCTTCCGTCCGCTGCAGTGCAACGGGCACAGCTGCTGGTGCGTGGATGCCGCTGGCAATCAGCTGCAGTCGACGCACGTCTTCGGCCACGGCGACAGGCACTGCGAGCCCGTGCCCATTGAGGCGGTGTCCATTGAGCTGCACATGACCAACAGCAGCGGGAGCAGTGTGCGCAATGTCTACGAATCCATTCGCCGGGAACTGCAGCAGCTGCTCGGCGATGCCGTGGAGAATCTGCGCGTGCAGGAGAACTTTGATGGCTCCGTCATAGTGCGCTTCGAGCTGCACAACGATGCCAAGGTGGATATGGCCTTTGCTATTGAATCGGCCATTACGTCCGGCGGCTTTCAGCTGGCCGGCGGTCACTTCCGGCCGGATCTGACTCGTTCCCACTTTGTGCATCGCACCGCAGCGCCGCCGCTGGCACAGGCAGCCACCGCACCGGATGAGTCCGTCCAGTTGGCCATGT
Organism: Hirtodrosophila histrioides; assembly: GCA_037075165.1. Classification (NCBI taxonomy): domain Eukaryota; kingdom Metazoa; phylum Arthropoda; class Insecta; order Diptera; family Drosophilidae; genus Hirtodrosophila; species Hirtodrosophila histrioides. Next base: position 2,809,209 of record JBAMCL010000390.1, on the reverse strand, counting down.
TCGTCATGGCCAGCTGCTCGGCATTCCTCGTCAGCGTCTTTGTGGTCTACGTAATGCTGAAGCGCGGCTGGCACAAAACCCTGCACAAAAATGCCTACGACTATCCCAAGGGAGTGCTGACCACTGTGGAGAAGCCCGTGGACTTCTCGCTGCCCATTTTCGTGCTGGACGATAGCCAGCCGGAGAGTATTAAACGGGTCAAGGCGTAGGCAGCCGCTAGATCTGTTAAGCGTTAAGTTAGAGAAATCAATTTGTAAATAAATTTGGTTTAGACACCGTTTGAGTCGCCCTCTGTCGAACTCAAAGGTGCATGCCCCACAACGGGCAGCGGCTAATGTTTTGGGGCATGCCGGACACTTATCATATATATGTATGTATATCTAGGCTCATAAGACGACTAATTTATGAATAAAGCTTTATAAACGAACATTACAATTTAGTTGAACTCTTTTTAAGGTCAGTTTCGACAGTTCGATCTGTTGGCAGCAACTTATCATCGAGTTTGCAGGGCTGATCTCTTAGTTGACAGCTGTTTTTCAACACTGTTTGGAGCTGCCATAGGTGCAGAACATAGCAAGGTGGCAACACTGCAAAATTTGTCAACTTGCTGAATTTTTAAGTCACCTTGAAAACTGAAATCGTCCAAGGCAGATCAGTATATTTGTATGTTTTTAATGTTTAAAAACAATTTTTGTTTAAAAAAATATATATATTCGGTCTGTGAACTGTGCCTCTGTCTCTCCATCAGTAGGAACGGTATTTTTCCAAACCCTTGAAACTAAATTGAAAAATATATAATATGACAGTTTATAAACAAATGCGTCAAGAAGAAATCAAAAAACATCACACTTGTCAGCAAACAATTTTGATTTTAATATTTAATAATACATTACATACATATCAATATGATCCGATCTGATCTGATCTTTATCATTGTCAATATACATACAGTTATTAAAAATATTAATAAAATTTTGGCTTCATTTCATGCAACACGGAACTCAGTGGTCATCATCAATAATCAATAAGTCAATCAACGTTTTCAATCAGTGTTTTGTGTATATGTATAGATATATGTATTATATCCGTATTGTATATATATATTTATATATATATGCATATGTATATTGTAGGCTACATGCTAAAACGGCGCCAGGTCTTATAGAACAGCCCAAGCACTCCGTTAATATCTCGAAAAAGAAGTTGAAAGAAATCAAATTAAATAATAATACGATTAGCTCTGTTCCGATTTCCGATTCTAAAATGAAGTCGTATGTTTTATACATTCTTTAGACTATTTGTAACCGAAAAGGAATGCGGAACAGTTGAAATATGTGTTTTTTTAAAATGTATTTCAGAGTTTTGGTAGAAAAATGCAATACTCATTGTTACAATTGGAATTGTTTTGGAAATGCAATTGCTTATATGTAGAGTTACGAGTTATTACAATTGAGGGAGTGTATAGATCTATAAGATTAACAAAGTATAATCAAATGTGTGTATGTTTTCTATTGAGTTATTTGGACTATTTGACTTAAACTAGTTATATAAACGGCATGCAATTCAAACATGAAATATCTTTAAAGAACTGTTGTGGACATTTAAGAAGCACAATATCATATTGTATAACTGTGTGTATTAGATATATATCTATGTAAACGGTGAGTATGTTAATATATGTATGTATGTGTGTGTTTATTGTGAGTGTGTGATAAAGAAATGCATCCAAATGGAAGAGCGATGCACAAATTGGGCACTTTCCACAGTTGTTAACTGCGTTTAAGGCCCAATGGAAAAAAAAGTAACAGTCCTGTTTCATTTCCGATTACAATCAAAGTATTATTCATATTTCGAGGCTGGTTTCAGTGGATTTTCATCAAGTATCTTTAACTATTTATTGGCTAGATCTCAAACAGTTGGTGGAACGGAATGAAATCGGTTTGATTTCAGCTCGAAAAAGATTCGAAATTTAAATCGTTAGACTTTTGAAAAGTAAACGGAAATGAGAAGAGGTCTGGAGATATTTGGTTACTTGGTTAGTTACTATAAATTAAATTTCATGTATAATTCTTACAGCAAATGCTTAGCAGCCAATGGTTAATAGCCAAAGGGCCAAAAGTGGCCAATAGGCATGGGAAAAATGGCCCAGGTGTACGTATAACAAATGATAAAAGCGTGGACGTCTACTTGGCACCACCACCGCCGCCAGCAGCACCGCCGCCCATCCGGTTGTTGTTGTTGTTATTATTATTGGCACGCGCATTGCGAAGGCCACCAAAGGGTATGGATGCGCGCTGATCCTCCATGCGGCCACTCTGCACTTTCATGATTAGCGAGAAGAAATCCTCGTCGGGCACGGTGGTGCCGCGTCCCGATTGACCACGAGCGCCGGACGCAGCGGCCGCCTCGGGTGCCTGCAGCTGTGGCGCCTCCGCATCCATGGTAACATGGGCGCGCGGCAGCTCGGAACGCTGTTCCTCCAATCGCGAGCCTTGGCAACGCATGAGCATGTCCAGGAAAGCGTCGTCCGGCTGTTGAGTGGTCGTGGCGCTGCGTGCTAGCGGCGGATGTCCAATGCCGGGCGGCGCCGCCGATGAGGGCGACTTTAGACCCGGCAGATTGGTGGGGTCCACAAATAGCGAATTCTGCTGTACCAGCGGCTTGCGTGTGGCGCCTGTGGCCACAGCGCCGCCAGCGCTGTTTATCTTAATGGAGCAGCGCTGATCATCCATGCGCTTCGACTGTGATCGCGAGAGCATCTCGAAGAAGTCATCCTCTTTGGCTTTTGTGTGGGCGGCAGCGGCCGTCTTGTTCTTCTCATCCTGAAGGCGCTTGCCATCCGGTGTGATTTTGATGAGGTCCAGTTGCTCCATGCTCTGGCGACGCACGCGTACCTATAAAACAGTCGAACAGTCAATATAGAGGGTTGTGATCAGTACTGATATATTCCCACTTACCATGCGTCCCTGCGAGTTCTCCGAACAGTCCGACTGATGTCCACTGGCTGAGTGGTCCGAAGCGCTGGAGCGTTCCTCCTCCGGGGTGGGCGTATGCTCCGGCTCTGGCAGGCCGAGCAGCTTGCGTAAGTCAGATATATTGACGCGAGCGGTGCTCTCGCCAACCGGATCGCTCAGTTCCTTGGCCAGCTGCAGATGCGATTCGGCAAACTGCAGCGCCTTTTCGTTATTACCAATGGCCGAGTGCGCATTGCCCAGGGACCAGCAGGCACGCGCCTCTCCAATGCGATCGCCCAGCTCCTGTGCAATGGCGAGATGCCGATGATGGTACTCAATGGCCGTGGTAAACTCGTGCAGCAGCGTATACGTGTTGCCCAGACTGTAGCAGGACTGCGCCTCCACCTCCCGCTCGCCCAGCTCGATGGCCAGTGCCAGTGTGCGCTTGTAATGCTCCGCGGCATCCTCGAACTGGCCCAGAAAGATGTGCGAGTTGCCCAGGTTGCTGTTGGCTCGCCTCTCCGCAGCGCGATCCCCGAACTCTCGTGCAATGCGCAAACGCTCCTGATGGTGCTCAATGGCAGCCTGTGAATTTGATTTTATATATTGCAGAAGATGTTATAATTCGATCAGATGTTAAATTCCTATTTCTGAGTCCGTTCCGCAATTAAAAGATTGCTATTCAAAATCATTTTATATTGGGTATTCCCGTTTCCGAATACTCCATTTGGAAGTTATGCTTGTAACTTATTCATTCCGATTTCATTACATATTTTTCATCGAAATAATAAGCTTTCTTATCGACTTTATTTGAAGAAAACTTTTGACTTAAGGTTTTGCAAAATATATATATAAAGGAACACTCCCAAAACACACTCCCCAAATCGATCATTTAAATACTTTTCATGTTTTTGTAAGATAAGTTCTCCGATTTAGTTCGATTTCGAATAATTTTATTGGAAACAGAAAGAGGGTGTTTATAAAGTAGAATAATTGCCATTTCGAATCTTTTTTCAATTGGTGTTCTCGTTTTCGAACGTTCCCTTTCGAAATTATGCTTGAAACGTATTCATTTCAATCTTATAAAGGTTTTAAATGGGAATAAACACTAATACACTAACTAACTAACTAATAAGTCAAGAAAAAGAAGACTCAAAAGGTGCCATCCATTGGATCTTTCCAATAGATTCCTTCATTAATATATTCAAATAATTGTTTGTAAATATTGTAAATCATATGTGTATATATGTATCAGCTTAATCATCAACTTTTCTTTCTCCTTTAGATGTAATACTAGATTAAGTTGCCACTAAAGATAGCGGAAAGCTTGTTTAAATAAAATATACTAATTTTTAAGTTGAGCATACCCAACTTCAAAACTCCCTGTACCCAGGTCAAAAACTTCCGATCGCATCTTCGTTAGCTTACACATACACACACACATACACAAAGACACATACATACATACATACGCAGCAAAAGCGACAGCGCAAGCGAGGCATTTTAGGTGGCTGTGCTTCTTTCCCCCGCGCTACAGTGCTGATTCTTGTTTGTTGAATAACTTCCGTATTTATTGTCCGATCGACTTGAAATTTGGACAGTAGATTGAGAGTGACAAAACTATCATACATGCCAAGTCCCAAAGCTATATCTTGAAAATTTTTACTGTAAAGCGTTTTTATTGAAAAGCGGGGGAATGGGGGGAATATCTCGGATCGCAAAAAAAAACTTGACCTGCGCCTGCAATACACTAACCTACATTCCAAATTTGGTGTCTCTAGTCTCTTATAGTAGCTGAGATCGACGCGTTCATACATACGGACGGACAGACAGACGGACATGGCCGAATCGAAATGTCTTTTGATACTGATCAAGAATATATATACTTTATATGGTCGGAGATGTCTCGTTCTGCCTGTTACATACTTTTGCACAGATCCAATACCCCCTTTTTACCCATTTTATTGGTACAATATTGGAAATATTCCTACCTGGAAGTCACCCAGCAGATAATAAGTGTTGCCCAGATTGCCGCAGGCGCGTCCTTGGGCACCTCGATCGCCCAGATCGCGCATTAGCTGCAGATTCTCCTGATAGAACTCCACAGCCTTGGCGAGGGACTCCTTGACATCGTCGCCAAACTTGCCCGGATTACGCTGTCCCAAATGTTTGCCCTTGGCATGGTAGACATTGCCCAGATTGTAGAGAGCACGGCCCTCGGAGAGACGATCGCCCAGCTGGCGGGCGAGTGTGAGGTGGCGTTCACAGCAGATGGCCGCCTCGTCGAAGCGACCCATTACCTTGAGCGTGTTGCCCAGATTGCCGGAGGACTTGGCCTCGCCCAGTTTGTCGTTCATGGACTTGGCGAGGGTCAGATCGTGCTTGTGATACTGCATGGCCTTGGCATAGTCGCCCAGATAGAAGTAGGCATTGCCCAGCTGCGAGTAGATGGCGGATAGGGTGCGCAGATCGTCTGTGCCCGCCTGTATGGCCGCTTGGAAGAAGGCAACGCCCGCACGGCAGTCGCCTGCCTTGCACAGGCGCTCGCCCTCCAGCGCCAGCTCGAGGCACATGCTGGAGCCGCCGTCGGAGCCGTGATGCGAATTGGAGTCCTGGCCACCGCCAATGCCCATTGTGGACACATTTTCCGCTGATGCGGAGAGAGAAGACATGGCTTTGTTTTTTTTGGGCTGTTGCTTTGTTTTGGCTGCTCTAAAAACTGTTTTTGAGGGGCCACACGCACGCAAGAGTTTACTGCGAGCAGCGCACACGCACGCGGAGAGAGTTAGGCTCAGTATTCGATGCTGCTGTGGGCAAAATTACTCCAATTAAACACTTTTCTTTTACCGTTTAGCGGATCAATTGGGTTTCGTTAATTTCATTCTGATTCACTTTTGTCAGTCGATTAATCGTTATCGAGCGGGGCGCTGCCAGCTATTTTAAGCGCAATGTTGCCACCTCGGCGAAATTAAATTCGTTGTTTCAAATTTCATTGAAATAAATGATTATATATTTTATTTAAAACTAATTAATTTACAATGTGAACATATACTTCCAAACCTCTTCTCTTACCATTGCCATAAAGTTATAAGTTTAATTCTAATTTACTCATCAATCGACTAATCGTTTTTTGAGTGGGGCGCTGTCAACATTTATATATTACTTAGTCGAATTTGAAAAGTTGAATTGTTGTAATTGTAATTTAAATAAATATTTTTATTTTATGTTAAATACATTTCCTTGGCCTATTTTCATTTAATCATTATCAAACGAGCACTGTTATTTTGATTGTGGTGTTGCCACATTATTATAAGAAATTCATTATTTAGAGTTTGCCTTTAAGAGATCATGATTTAATTGATATTCATTTAAATCGATTTCATTTGGAATTTAATGACTTACTATTTAAATTTTTATTTAAAATTTGAAATTGCACAAAATATGCAGATATCGATTTTTAATGTGCAACAATCGCACAATAATATCCAACACAGTTCTCAACACTACAACAAGACTGACCGTGTACCGACCCCTTTAAAGATGGCGTCACTTTCTACTGTGTCTGTGTGAACAATCCAAGCTGCCGCTTGACAAAATTGAAGATATTTGGCATAAAATATAATCACCGGCTGCACTAAATAGTCGTAAAGTGTAAATGAAAGTGCCAGGAATGATTTTCAATTGAAATAGTGGCAGGTGTGTGCGCCATTATAAGTATAAATCACGAACGAAAAACAAAAGTTGTGCAAACGCAAACGCACTGTGAAAAAATGCGAATGTCGTCGTCGCTGTCGTCGCCGCTTTGAGTGTACGTGCGCCGCGTTTTGCACGGCAGCTGCGCTGTTAACAGAAGTAAAAGGTGTGAATTTGTGTAAATCATTTGTGTGTTGCAACTGAATGAGGCAAAGGTGTTGCATATCAAGCGGCGTTGTCAGGAATGTGCTAAATTATATAAATTAAGTAGGCAAAAAGGCAAATAATTGTGCCCTGTGTTAAAATTTCTGCGAGTGGGATCCGCAGCAGCTAAAGAGCAAGGGAGAACGAGAGAGTACGCGCAGTAGCACACATACACACACACATACAGTCAAACAATAGTTCGGGAGAGCGGAAAACAATCATTTGTGGTGAGTGCTTACTGTTGTTGTTGTTGCCAGGATGGTATTTAAACATTTTAATGGCCAACCGGCTAAGTTTACTCTATTTGATTGTTTTGCATTAAATAAATACTTAAATTAGTCAAGTTACTAACTTTATGTGCTCTTCGGCTGAATTCGCGCTTGTGTGTGTGACTTTGGTTAAATTGTTCGTAGTCTCATTTTTATGAACGAAGAAAATTGTTCTATACATACATATGTATGTATATGTATGCATATGTGTGTTCAATTGAAACTCACCACACCCCACACACTGGTGAGCAATTTGGGAGCTCGCGCAGTATTTAAATATGTGTGCGTGTGCGTGTGTGTGCGTGTCAGTGTTAGTGATTCACAAAAGCAACAACCCCAACAAATTATCTCTACTACACATTTTCGCTACTTTTACTATACACCAACAACAACAAGAACAAAAACAAGGCGACTGCAGCTGCTATCATCGCACGATTCTGCTGCTTCTTTCTCTCCACCTGTCGCCAAACACGGCGGTGTGTCTTCCCAGCGTTGCCGTACTGCACGAATAAATTAAAATTCAGTTTTTTAGTTTTTTTTTTTTTTCTTGTTTCTGTTTTTTCTGTGTTCACCCAAGTGCTCTTTCTATTTCTTGTGTCTTTGCTTTGGTCCCCGATTCGTGCACTGTGAGCTTTGGGGAGACGACATACACACATAGACACACACACGCTCCCAAATACATGCATGCAGAAGCAGAAGCAGAGAGCGCCAACCGAAAAAAATCGGCTTTCTTTGTACCGCAGCAGCAGCAGCAGCGATGTCGCGACGTCGTTTTAGTTGCCGTACGTCGCTGTCGTCGTCGGTTGGGCGCAAGAAATACGAGAGAGAGACACAAGAACATAAAAAAAGAAACTAAAAAAGACCCCAAACTGCTTTATCGGGTTAAACATATTTTGCAAAAATCAAATTCGCAACTGAATGCAAATCTCGCAAGTGCGCAATAAGTGTATAAAGTGTAAATAAATACATATGTATGTACGTATGCACTTATGTACTTGCATACCTACATAATTACAAATACCCACATACATATCGTACATATGTATCTCAATATATGTATGTACGTACCGTACGGGAGGGGGCCGGCAGTCGCCGCTGCTGGCTACAATTGAATTTCGTTTGTGCTTTTATATTTTTTATTTTTCAAAGTATATTATTTTTAGAATATCGATTTTGTTGGCTGCCCGCAGCCAGAGCAGAGTAAAGCAGAGAAGCCAACAGCAGCCAGTATGTGTTTGTGCTTGTGTGTGTGTGTGTGCGTGTGTGTGTGTGTCGTCACAGGCAGTAAAGAATGTGTTAAGATTATGAGCATAACTCATATAGACAAAACGTTACCTAACTGCCGTGCAAAAATGTTAAGAAAATTCAAATCGAAGCGTCTTCCCTTTAGTTTTATAAACGCTCATTCTCTCGCTCGCTCTCTCTTTTAGCCCTCTGCGATCAAAACAGCTGCTCCTGCTTGGAGTTTGTCTCTCTCCCTCTCTTTCGCTCTTTTTGTCATTTGCTAGCACACGTCGTCATTCTTATTGGCATTTTTCTTATCTGATTCTTATATTTCACCTACATTATTGCCTGCCATACACACACACACGCACACATTATGCATACAAACATACGCGCACAAATACATGTACACGCTCATAATTCTCTGCTGTGTTTTGCTTTTCGCCGTTTGCTTTTTGCTTAGCATTCGCTTTAACAAGATCTGTTCGACGACTGGCCCTACGCCCACCCGTCTCCCCGTCAACGTTAACGTTAACGGCGCTGCCCACGTCGCAGCCGCTGTCGTCGCTTGTAATTTACATGTGTTGTCATTGTACCCTTGGCCTGCCCTGCTCCCCCCTTGGCTACGTTGCATATACAAACGGAAATACAGATGCGAAAAAAAGTGCAACTTTACCGCACGGGCGTAAAAATTGCAAATTGTTTTAACTCAGTAATAACAAATTCATTTTTGCAGTGTGTGCGTGTATTTGTACTTGTAAATAATTGATATCAATAAAATGCCGCTGAGAAACTGAGGTATGCCAATTAGTATTTATTTATTTACGTATATGTATGTATGTATAAATACGAAAGCGGCACGATGAACGGAAGTTGCCGCCTTGCCTGCCACCTGCCCACAGAGGGCGCTCCATTTTTGGGCGTTTGTTCTATTTCCGTTTCAATATCCAATTGGACTAAACGTCAGACAACAAAGAACGGGTTCTAATTGATTAAGTGACGAACCTGCTCGCTTGCCCGCCCAATTAACAAGTTTCGATTGAGCAGTTACTCGAGCCCAGCGTTGCCAGACCAGCTCTAAATTAACACAATTGTGTGAAATGCTTGCGATACAACATATGCAAATACTTACACACACACATGCTTATGTACATAATGCACACACATAGAGCTGTATCGAATCATTCCACAATAAGTTCAATAGAACTAGCACTCACTAAACTGAACCAAACAAGTATTGATGACGTTATCTTAATTGTTTCATTCGTTCGTTCGATTTTGTTGTTGGAATTCTAATATAGTTTGTTATCGAAAAATTACAATTGAGAACTTAACGAACAACTATTTCGTTCAACACAAAGTGAACTACTGAACTTATTCATTCGATTGAACTACTGTGTGCAACTCTGATATATGTACATATATACAAATGTGTGCGTGTGTGTGTGTTTGAGCCTCTCTATGTATTTCTCTCGCCCGGCAGGTGACAAGGCCACATTCGCTTATCAAATATTTGCCTAACAAGCCATAATTTATCGATGTCTACAGCGCTTTCTTATAATAATTCATAATACAAGTAAATTTCGTATTTGCTCGCACGTCAAACTACAAAAAAAATAGCAATAAAAAAAGAAGAAATTTATACGTCGTCATATTGAACGTGACTTTTGCTCACAGGCGCTGACGCTGACGCTAACGCTAACGCTGACATTAGCAATTGCAATTGCTTTTATTGCCTTTGCAAATCGTTTTTGCAAAATACACAAAAAATATATGTATCGATAAATATATATTTACAGCTGTGTGGCTGCGAATTCGCGCTGCAATACTATCGATAGTTGGCAATATTCTATCGATATAGTCGAAAGTGTTGTATAATATGATATGTAAAATTTTAAACTGATGCTAATATTATATTCATTAAAATTTTAGTTTTTTGAATAAAAATTTAAATTGAATTATTATTTCATCATTTTCTTTTTGTATTTCAATCGCAAAATAATAGTTATTTTTGAAGTTTTTTGATAAAAAAAATACCAATAATAAAAGTTTATCCAAGTTTATAAAAAATGTACATATAACATTTTTTCATGCATCTAGATAATTTTTTTTCGTGTTTTTCCATAACTCTTATTTGCGATCCTTGGCTTTCTTTATTTTAGCGATATTTTTGATAGTTCCATGGCATTATTATCAGAATTTTAATTAATATACGATAATAATGGGTTTCCCCCCTTGTTTAATGTTAATTAATCTACGAATGTTGGTTTTTCCCTATTAGACTTAAATTCAAGTATTGTATTATCCCTGTTTACGATAAATACATATTTTCGATAGTTCATAGGCACTGTTATCGCTTTAATCGTTTTGATGCTAGTTTATTTTCCGATAACCGATCACACCTTAAGTGCAAATGCCGCGTGAGTCTCTCTGTTGTTATTTGTGAGAGCAATTAAAGTCAAATAACAATGTCTACTAACTGCATTTAACGGACCATAGAATTTCTTTGGTCGGATGCCAAAGTGTAGGCCTGAAAATGTCAAGAAGAGCGCTCCACATTTGGTTCCGTTTCTGGCGAAATATGAAGCTCTAATTATCATCAAATTACTGCAGACGACGACGACCTGGTTTTTGTAATCTGTTCACCTGAGCGTTGCACTCTTGCCTTTTGTTTTTGTTATTCTTGTTTGTTGTTGTTGCTGTTGTTGTTACTTTAACTTTTGCCCGGCTGCAGTTAAAGAGCGTGCTAAAAGCCAATTTGCCAGAGCAAGCAGGGCGTCTGTGTCTGTGGGCGCCCATCGCACCCTATAAAAGCACTTGTATATCTCCTCTGTTTTTCTTTTACCATATATCGTATCTTTCTGTGCTGATTTGCTCTACCGCCTGCCATAACTTCCTAATGACCCCCCCACAAACCGACACACACACACTCACAGACACAACCGGACAGACTGAGAAATATTTGCACTCATTGTTGATGTCTGTGTAGCATTACTGACCTCACCTTTCCTTTATATACCCCATATCTAGAGCGTATCAATTGGGGCAGTCTACAATGCGTAGTAGTAGTTTTTCCGAAGCACATTTCAAGTTTTTCTCATGAGAACATCATTTTTCATTCGCTTAGCTACTTTAATTTGCTTTAAAAGTGTGACCATATTTAAATAACGCAAAAATACTGCAACATCTTACCTAACCATGTATTGAGCTAAATAATCCAGGATCTACATATTTACAGTGTTTGTAGATGCTAACTAAAGACAAACTCAACATAAGTGTGGGAGAGAAATAATAAAAATAAAATTTAAAGTAAAAAAATAAATAAATAAATAAAATTAGGTAGATTATTCGAGGATTTTCCTACTGGATGCAACAAATTCAAAGCTGCATTAACAGAACAGACAAATAATATTCAAGATCATAGCAATTTAGATTTTCAAATTCTCAAAAGCCCACAGGAAATTCGAGACTGTAGGACTTTTAGGATCTTTAATCTTTTTCCGCACAGTTCAAAAGTGACATAAAAATCTCCTATGAATCTACAATGTTGTATCTAAGCTAATATTAAAGAGTTAAAAATGTTTTCGGTATGAAATTTGGTAAACATTTAATCAAATAATATGGGAAATTTAAATATATTTTGGGCATTCGAAAGAAATATAACATTATTTATCCGTAAGAGCATGCAAAAATCGTTGTGTTTGAAAAACTGAATTTGGTGTGGATTTTGGGTTGTTTGTTATCGTTGTGTTTCAGTCAACGTTTGTTGTATATTATGTTGTTGCTCGTTGTGCAGCAATGGTTATTGTTGTTGTTGTTGTTGTACCTGTCATTGTGCCCCATATACGCCCCATGTAAAATGTTGTAAAAACGAACTCCCTAATTCTGTAGACGACCCAATTGCCGCAGCAGCAGCTCTGAAATGTTTTTGCTATGCTAACATTTATAAAATGCACGGGCTCGTTTTATAAATACATACAATACACATACACATACATATTTCTTTCAACTCCATTCGAAATAAATATAAGCAATTGTATCGATTCTTTTTCTCGTAATAGCATACTTAAGCAATGTAAACAAACCACAAATAGTTTAAAAGAAATGTGAACTACAAATTGCACTAAGTTAAACGCATTCCATTGGATTTGTTTTCAACTCAATGGGATGCCAATTGGTTAACTTTGTGGGTGTCATTTATAACCAGAATGAATATAGAAAAACGCGGTCTTAAAGCTATCGATAATGGTATCGATATTGGGCAGAAAGATAGTGAGCTTCAAGGCAATTGTTGACATGTTTCTGACGGGCTCAGAGGGCTACCTCTCAGCCTAGAGCTCAGTGTTATTGATGTCAAGCTATCGTTAGTGACAACATCGATAGTTTTCAAGGTCTCCAAAACAGTGAAGCATCGATACTATCGATATTTCTACATCAGTTCTTCAAATTCGCGATAGATATTTAAAAAACGTGTCTTAAAACCTATCGATAATAGTATCGATATTAGGCAATAAGATAGCGAGCATCGAAGAACGGAAGAACGAAGAACTGACGGGTTCAGTTCTGAGTGAGTTTTAGAGCTCAGTGTTAGTGAAGTCAAACTATCGTTAGTGACAACATCGATAGTTTTAAAGGTCTCCAAAGCAATGAAGCATCGATACTATCGATATTTGAATATCAGTTCATCAGCTCAGCCTATGCTGATGAGCTCCCATTTTAATGCCTGAATAAAATGATTTTTTTTTGGTTTTTGCCTTTTGTTTACCTCAATACCAAATCAATTGTCAAACGCCAAGTGCTTTTGGCCCAGTTGGTTTTATCGACTGCCTGCTCCCCCAACTATGACGCCATGGCAGACAAATTTAAAATGACATTCCAGCAAACAGAGCAGAGCAGACCGGGTTGAGCCGAGTTCATTATAATTAGTTGAGTGCCCTCGCAGTCGGTCGTGAATGGGATTCCTCCACTACACAGACCCCACCCACCCGCAGCTGTTTCATGATTTGTGGCTTCTGTTTTTTGCACAAGTTTTGTGATTTTCTTTAGCATTTCTCGGTTCTTTTTATACGCCTCGAGCATGTAAAAAATCAGCTGTCAGACGGACACACCATAATGCCATGAAAAGCCATTAAGAAAAGAGCACACAAACACTCGCTCACACACACACACACACTCACACACACAGACAGGCATGCTAGCGGTAGAGCACTTTTCCCGAAAATTATACATTTTCCTTTCGTTTTTATTATATGCGGCAATTAATGACGTTTTTCCTCTGCGCGCAGCTCATGATATAATTTTAGACGGGGAAATATTGGCAAGAGAACGAAATAATCAAATCGCCTTTTTGGCCAAAATAATCCAATTTAAGAATTTCGTTTCTTTTCTTATTTTTTGATTATCAACCTCAACTCTCAAGTGCAGTTAATTTGCGTACATTTATTTTAGAATATTTCCCAAATTAATATGTGCTTATTTTTAGAACCAACATTTTCAGTTTCTTCAGAGATGCCAGCTGCATGAAATCATGCGGCCTTGAATTTAAATGATTAAAGACAGAGACGGATAGAAAAGCGGGATAGCGGGAAAGCGGGAGACGGAGACAGAGACGGACGGACGAACGAAGGAGGAGAAGGAGACAGATGTCAAGTACATTTGACAAGTACGTGGTTAATGGGGCAGAAGGACAGGTTTTAGTCGTCCTCCTTGTATTGTTGTGACCTTTAAAATGGTCGACATATTGGAAAACAAATTACATACATATATATTTAGCTTATCCCGTACTGCGTTCTTGTCATGTAGAGAACCTTTTCGCAGAGCGTTGCCGTACTGTCAAAATACGACGTGAAGTTGGCTGCGCTCAGCATTTGATGAAATTCTGAATACGTTTATAGGTTTATTTCAAGAGAGTGCAAATTAAGCATTTATAAAGATTCATAAACTCTTTCAATTTGTATAATTCATGATAAACAATGTATGTTTATAAATTGTTAAATAACTTAAATAAAAGTTTTCATCGATTGGTTTGTTTAACCTTGTGATTAGATTTTCATATTCACCAGTTCAATTTTTTATATAGTACTTTTTTGCGGTGCATAGTTGAAATTGAGCTCGCAATGCCCGCTGAGGCTGGGCTAGACTGGCATTGGGGATCTTATCTTATCTGCATTCCGTTTCCCCCAGATAAAATGTGTGTGTTGGCATTTGTTTTTTTTGAGGCTTTGATTAGTTAGCTGTGGCAGCCACGCCCACAAATCCACACGCCCACACGGTCGCACTTGTCTGTTTATCAGTCGCCTAATTAAAGTATAATAATAAAAGCAACAAACAGAAAGAATACCCTGGTTGGGAGTACACTGCAAGGTATACTCTGTAGCCAGTTAAAAGGAAAATCAATTTATTAATTTGATTATCCCCAAAATAATCAATTGAAGTGAAAAGTAAAAATTGCTAGAGAAACTTCATTTAAAAAATTAAATATATTGTGACTTTTCTGAATCCTTGAAAAATGTGCTTCCTAAACTTTAAGCTTTTACAACTTTATCAAAACTAAATAGACCGACATGCAAATTGATTCATTTATTTGAGTTTTCCAAAAGGTTCATTTGGCATTTAAATTTTATGCATTTCATTTTTACCAGAGATATTGAAAGGGACCTTTAAGTACGCAAAGTGGGGAATATGCTGCAGTTCCAGTCACAAACATATTTTGAAAGCTTGAAAGACCACCCGAATGTATTAGCGAGGCAGCAAAAGGCTCAAAAAGATCCACCCTAAAGACCTTTCAATTAATTTTTGCTTTTGTTTAAACTTGTAAAATGTAAAATACGTAAAATATGTTTAAAGTTTACGTTTGAATCGTTTACTTTAGTTTTTGTTTCTATTTATAACCATCTTAAGTTGCCACATTGGTAGCAGAACGCTGGTTAAATATAAAAAATATAAAAATATATAATATAAAAATATAATATTCAAATTTTTAACAATAAAAAAAAAATAATAACAATAATAATATATTTTTGATAATATACCCCTTATACAAATTGGGGGAACAACCTTTTGATAAATTTAAATTTCTATAGTCCGCAACTGCAATTTACTACGTTTAATCGATTGTGGACACAAAAATAAGTATAAAATCTATTTAAATACTTTTTCTGAGGTAGCTAATTTTTCGGTTAAGATACGTCTTAACACGATTTCACTTGGAAATTTCTCAGCTTCATAGTTCAAGTATTCTGCCTATATTTATACTCACACTGTGATTGAGTTTTTCGTCATATTTCTTTCTCTTAATAGATTTGGCATTTTAAAAAAAATATTGAATTTTTGGGATTTAAAGCATCTTGGGACGGACTGGATCTTGAGAGGATATACTTACATTTTGAACGGACAGGATAGGGATTTGAATTTTCTAATAATATGTATACTAATTGCTTTATATCAATTGAAATATATAGAGACTAGCAGGTCCTAGCTCTTACGGCTTAGGCTGTGCAATGATTGCCAATCAGTCAGTTAGGACGAACTCTTTTATATATATAGATATAGATTCTATTGAAATATTCAAATTCTGTATTATGCTTTTTGTGATAATAACTATAAGTGCTTATTTTATTGCTTGATCTGATTTATTGTACTCTATAAAAAAGGGAAAGGCCCATCAATTGCTTTGATAATAGCGCTGATAAAAGTCCTAAAATTTCCACATAAATGTATACTTATCATAAATTTAACATATTATACTATGTAGAAAGACACCATAATCATTATAATCGATAAGAGAACATATATTTTTATTGGTTGGAGTCTGAGATTGTTTGCTGTGTTCTGAAACAATTTTTGCATTATTATCGGATCTTTTTGAATTGTTTTCTGTTTTCTGTTTGTCGTTTTTAATTATTCAAACATTTATTTGTCAGACTGTCGCAATTGGACGTGAACACGTCTTTGCTTTAATTATTTAATTAAATTGAGGAAATTTGCTGCTGTTGTCTTGTCGGCTTTTCTGTCTTTGAGGGTATTTCTGTTGCTCTTCCCTTCCCCTCTGTTTGCTTAAGTTTAACGATTTCGTCGCTTGGTATTCGACTAACAACAATTTCTTTTTGGCCCATTGTGGGTCTCTTATTTAATATTACAAGCCGCACGACGGTCGACTGATGCAATTATCGTGTACCTAGTAGACATGTTATTGTTACATATTGTGTTATGTTTCTCTGTCTGTAGTTATTGTTGTGCTTTCTCTTTTCTTTGGGGCCCCTTGCAGGTGGCAATAATTAGATAAGCGACTGTGCATTCTTAGAAGCAACATTTTCCTAACTGCTGACAATATAATAGATATACAGCATCTGACAGACTTGGACAATTTAGAAAGTGGAGTAATTTCTGTTGGTCAAGTCCCCTCATCAGCTGCACGTCGTCGCTAAAAAGTGCTGAAAATCAAATGAAAATATTATATATTAAATACATATAGTATTGCGAACGAAGAGTCTTGTAAAGCTTAAGGTTATAGATTGGATTTCATTAAAAGTTAAGTCTACACTACAGTTGGGATTAGAGATGGGATTGGGGCGAGAATCTCCACAATTCCCGAAGAAATCTTCGGGATGGACGGGGAATCGGGATAATTTTCTTTAAACATGGGATAGCCTGGCTATCCCTATCATCCGAATAGACAGTAATTTCCCTAGGGTCTAGGAAGTTTTGTGGTTTATTAACTTTAAGTTTTTACTTTGGCTTTGTAACATTCTGAAAACCAGAAATGATACCATTACTGGAATTACTTGGAATGAAAGAATGTAACCCAATTGCTTATGGTATAGCACAACGTTTCCCAAACATTTTTGGGCCCCGTATGAGCTCTAAAAGTTGTTTGCGATCCAACTAATGTAAAATATAGCAAATAGCCCATTTAAAACGTTATCTATTGTACTTTAGTCTTAAGGGTTGCTGAATTCTAAACTGTAAAACAAATATTGTATAGAAAAAATCTATTGTACGAATGGAAGCTGTCCTTTTGCCATTATTTTTTTACAACGTTGCCCAACTTGGTTTATCTGATGTAAAAATATACTCCTTAATACTAATTTTTTCTCGACCCATCAAAATTGATCTTCGACCCGGCAACGGGCCGCAACCCACACTTTGGTATAGGACCTCATATTGAGAACCTATATGTAGTAGAAATTTAGATCGTTAAAAAACCCTATTAACCATTGAAAGGTTATTTTTATTTCATTTCATTTATTCACAGTAATATAATTATTATTATGTATTTGTGTGTGAAAGGTTATAAAACATAAACCATCGAGAGTTTGAAAAGTACTATAACATCAGCATTCATTTGCAAATCTAAGCTTTAAATATTCTGTATACATATTTACACATATATCAAGCGAATTAAGTAGTTAATAGACCATTTGCTGAATTGGTTTTGGTTAAACGGCATTAGGAACAGACGTGATTATTAAGTTCTGAATTCCAGCAATATGTTACTATTAATGTAAAAGTCTTGGAATCCAACGTTGGGGCTGCAACTGCATGATTTTATTCAGCGAAAAGCCTCAAATGTTTGCTATTATTATAATTGCTTTTTATGCATTCACACCCACACCCACTCCCACACCCTCGTGCGGCGCCACCGGGGCAGATACCTAAAATAGAAACCCATTCTGCATGTGGCACTTCTATTTTTACTGTGTATTATGTGCGTACTTATAAAGCTGTCGGATGGCATAACTGGGCCCATTGTCGTCGCATTGCGTGTGTTTGACCCATTTCGATGGGGATTTACAACACCAACAACCATTTGATGGGAGCCGTTGCCTTTGGTAGGCGGCGGCGCCTGTTTTAATTGAAATTAGTCAGCCTGGTGCGTCAGTCCGCAGAGTGCTTCCCCCTCAAATTGAACTATCAATAAATTGAATCTGCTTCGCATTGAATGCCATTCAAAGAAAAGTGCATTTGAAAAATGCCAAAGTGTCAACCAGTCTGGTATCCTTGCTGATAAAGCCCGCTCTATTTCTCCCTCACTCTCCCATAGCTCTCCGATAATCCCTGAATGCTGCTGATTTTCGATGCTTGCTGAGGTTTTCTTGTTGCGGCTCATTTGTTTCGCAGCTGCCCAAAAACGAAAAGTTTCTATTCCTCATCCGTTGCCAGCCCCGTATCAATAGTTTGCCATTGTTTTGCCCTAGTCATTGCCAAACTTTTCTCATTTGTTTTCGGCCAACAACAGGCAACTGCAAACTGCGCTTTTCATTGAATTCACTTTATGTTGGATCGTAAAATTCGTGCGAGCTTGGTATAATATGTTTCGGGTATGCGCTGATTGAATTTCTGGAATCTATTGTGCTTACTACTGAAAGATTCTCGAACAACTTTGGTTTTTACATGCAAAAATACTTTAAAGAGGCTACTTTAATTCTCCTTAGATTCAGATATCTTCGAGCTTAATTAAATAACAGCTGCTGTGGCGGATCAGGAACTTTACTTTAAAGGATGAGAGATGCCATAGTCCCTATCCATTAGAACAACTTATAAGCGTTTTTAACTATTTATGGTTAGAGGGGATATTAGTCCGTAGGGTGAAAATTTCCAAGCGATACTCCCCTCTCCAAAAATTCCTTCCTATTGCTATTCTGCCCTATCGAAAACTTAGCGACTAACCCAAATATCGTCTAAATTTTAAATTAATGCTTTATTTTTAGTTAGCAGCGACCTTGAACTTATCAATCGAAAAACCGTGAAAATGCTTCAATGTCAAATCACAAATTCAAAGCTGCATTCAGAATGCATAATTTCTATTTATAAACAAGTTTAGTTTTATATATTTGACATTTTCGAGACTCGCGAGCAATTTTTGTTTCCGCCAAATGACGCAAGTATCAGAACTGATTCGGCACGTCTCCTTTTACCACTACTCCCTGGCTTATTTAAATCCTAACTCCCTGCCGCCCCTAACAGTTTAGCAGCAACTGACCCAGTTCCCATGAAATGGGCAGCCTCTAACTGTGTAATACTTGTATGTGTGTGTGTGTGTTTGTGTGTATGAATATGCATGACTAATGTGTGTGTATCCTGACTGAAAAGAAACCAAAACAAATAAAAAATGCAGCACCCGCAAATGTCGAGTGGGAAACGTGCAACGAGAGCTGCGCCTCCAAAAGCTGAATGAAAGAAATGTAACCAAAACAGCGAACACCCCCGCTGACACCCCGCCGCCACCATTTCTCAGTCTCTCAGTCATCCACTCTCGACGTTTACAATGTGTTATTGTTGTTGCTGTTGCTGTTGTTGTTGTTTTTGTTGTTGACAGCTGCCTTGAGGCTAGCCGCACACATTGTGAAAACTTTCGATTCTTTTTAGCGGCGACTGGGAGGTGGATGAGTGGTAGAGAGGAGAGCGTGCGGCAGGGGAGGGTATCTTATAAAACTTATTGTTCCATTTCCTTTCACTTTATGCAAATTTAACAGCGCATTATTCTGGCAGATACATAAGCATGCGTGGCAGATACACACACATACAGATACAGATACAGATAGAGATACAGTTTCAGCTACAGCTACAGCTACAGATACAAATCAAATTTGCATTCTGCATTTACCCGCCCCGCCCTCCTTCTAGCTGCCTGCAGAGTTTTGCACTTGGCACAGAGGCAAGTTAATGGCTGCCTCTTTTGATTGATTTAAAGACTCCCTGCAACGTTATCGATGCATCGACATGTAACAATCCAAGAATCTTAATGATCAACTGATGCAGAAGGTCAAGGTCACCAATAGTTCAGTTCTACCACGAACGACTAAATATACCCTGGAATAATAAAAACGCTTTTAAAGAGTATTTACTTAGCTTGAAAGTTCCCTACTGTTATATTCCCTATTCATATTCTAGAAATCAAGGACATCCTGCTCCTATAAAGGTTTCTGAAGCTATATGTACAGTTTGACAGGAATTGTTCAAATGAAAATGAAAATGAGCACGAATCTGTGTTAGGTAGTGATGGAAAAGGAATTTCTCTAATCGATTATTGAATCATATGATTAATTCAAGCCGAGCGATTATTAATCGCAATTAATCGAAGAAAACTGAAGATGAGATGCAATTAATCGAAATCCATTTTGCGATACAATTATATCGTGAATTGAGACAAAATAATCGATTGATGTGTATGATATGATTAATCGGTGCCAGCACTAGTGTTAGGTAAACTATTAAAACCATCGATTAAGTGCACTAACGGTGTTTTTGCAGCTCTACCGCTTCAACTAACTGCAGGGTAGTCTTGTACTCGTCGACTTGACTAGGCTAAGATTTGGTTTGGCAACTTTTCGTTAAGTTTCTGTGTACATTTTTCAAGTTTCAAGTGAGACGAACTAACTAAACCAGTCAGAAATGTTGCGCTCTCCCTAGGCAGCTCACGTTGCAACTAGCGTGGGCAGCTTGTGCAAGTGAGCCCCAATCCTCCGCCCCTAGACCAATTTGCGTGTGGCTTTTGGCCTGACGCAGTTCAGGTTTCACACGTGCATTTTCTTTATACAGTTTTCTGACGGCCGGACGGATGCAACACGCAAGGCGTTGCCAAGTAACTTCGGATACGTTCCCTACATATCCGTACGGATACGTGTATATGCAATGCCCCTGAACTCGCGTCAGGATTTGCCCTGTGCCTTGGACTGTGTGCTTGTTTGTATAAGATGTGACACATGCGCTAAAATCTTACTGCGTAGTTTACAGCTGTTCTCGGAATCAACCTCCTCCCCCCGCCCCCACCTTCCGAGCCAACCCCTAGGCCGAAAGCCCATGTCAATTTCTTGAGACTCATGTATTTCAAGTACGCAGCAGGTCTGAAAAACAGTGCGCAATTTCCCGAGACTCAAGTTAACAAACAAACCGGGCTGCCTCTGCCCGGGGTGGGCATAAGGGGCCCCCAAATCTCAACCCTAATCCAAACCTCTCAGAAATTAGGCATAATTGAAGCTTATAAAAACTTTTTTTTTGTAGAATTTTTGATGTCAACACATTCGTGTGATTTCATTTCAAGATGTTCCCATAATCGCAACTTTTTTGCTATCGATATGTTGCAACATCTTTTACTAATAGTCTTTCATAACGGTTTGAGTTCATTTTAGTGCAAAGTAAAAGCCATTCATTATTTTTGTTGAGACAAGTCGATGTAAGAAGCCTAAATCAATTTATATTAATACTATATAATTCAGATTATCACGCAAACCAAACCGCAAATTGTATTGCGTTGAGTATTTTTATACCTTAGCATTATAATACCTTTTGTACTATAATTTTGTCTCGAAATGTGGAATCGACTGAAGGAGACCTTTCCCGACCCAAAAAAGTATCTATATTCTGAATCTCGTCTATCTCTCAGTTTTAAAGCTATCGTAATGAAACTTGGCACAGACCTTTTTTTTTCTGCACGCACTACATATGTTGGAATCGGAACGATCACTAAAACATATAGCTGCCATAGGAATGATCGGTAAACAACTATGTTTTTGTATGAAAAACTTTTTGGTTTATTAAGATATGCTCACAAAACTCTCCCAAATCCAGTCTAAAATCGGACCACTATATCACATAGCTGCCATAGGATCGGGTGAAAAATGATTTTTTGTATGAAAAACTTGTTAATTACATTCAAACTAAGCGAGAGTTTTATTATACTTCAAATAGTTTCCTGTAAATTGATCAAAATCGGAGCACACGGACCAAAATTTTGTTTTTGTTAAAAAACAATACCCTATATAAATTAGGCACGCCGAAGATACCCTTTCTTTCTAGTTTATCATGAAAATTAAACACAAATTTGAACGTATTATTATTGAGAATGTCTATATAATTTGATAATTATATTTCATTACTGTAAATGCATATGGCAGTCCAGTTTTCCCCCCTCCCCTAATCTCTCAGGTCAAAGTGCAGTTATTCATGCGTAGAACAGTTTTCTTTAAAGGGCAACTGGCAAAAAGACAACAGCAATTGAAATAACAAAACGTTGATTTTCAATTGACGTTTTTCCACGGTCAACAAGCAACAGCAACAACAACAGCAACAAAAATGGCAACACGGAATGCGCAACAAAAAACGCAATCAAATCAAAATCAAGCAATGAAAAATATTCATTAAATATTTGCACTGTGCTGCCCTGCCTGCCCCTGTCCCCTCCTGCCCCCAGTCTATCGAGTGGAATGAAGAAGAGAAAAACGAAGAGAACAATAACAGAAAATACAAATAAATTGGAGAGTGCAAAAGCAACTCAGCAACTGAAAGAAATGGACACTTGAAAAGGTGTGGACGCGAATAGAAGTGTGAGGGGGGAAGTGGGGTGTGTAAATGATAGCCCAAGTTGACAGTTGACAGTTGGCAAAAGTTTTGGGCAGTTGCAATATTTATTTATCGATTATGCCTAGAAAATCAATAGACACGCGCCAAAGCGAACGGAAGAATGAGGGAGACAGAGAGAGAGAGAGAGAGAGGGAGAGCGAGCGTAAAATACTGATAGATGAGCAGTGTGAGATAACAAGTGGGTGAGTGGGTGGGAGAGAGGAGGCAAGTGGGTTAGTCATTAGCGACGCCATCGCAGATGACGACGGTGAATAGAACGATGACGCTTTTTCAAGTGTCGAAAGAAAATCTTGAAAATACTCCTGCCCCCCTGCCCCTGCCCGTGCCCCACTCAACAACAACCGCAACAACAACAACAACAAAAACCTGTCTTATTATTTTGCTGTTTGCTTTTCTTCTTCTATTTCCTTTTTGCCGTTGTATGTTGTTGTTATTGTTGTTGTTGTTTGGCTAATAAAGTCATAAGGTCAGACGCTCATATAGAGAAAACAACTGTACAAATAGTAGACATTGACCGCGCTGACAACGTTCTCTCCCAATGTCCAATGGCCAATGCAGCCAACCAGCCATGATAGTCGATAATATCGATAGTTTCATATTTTTGTGGTATTTTAAGTATAAAGGTAACTAGTTGATTGAATCATATTTTTAAGGAAACTCACACCAATAGACATTTCCAGCAAATGCAGTAAACTATCGATAAAGCTCAATCGTTGGAAGCGCCATCGATACTATCGATAGTTAATGCAGAACCAGTAAATTCAACTCTGCACTCTGCTTTTGCTTTACAAATATTAGACATATTTGATCACGCTGACGTTCACTCCCAATGATCAATGCAGCCAACCAGTCAAGTTAGCATATGCACCAGTCGATAGTCGGTAAAATCGATAGTTTAATATTTTTGTGGTATTTTAAGTATTTAAGTAACTAATTAGTTCAATCATAATTTTGAGCAAAATCTCACCGATAGACATTTTCAGCAAATGCAGTAAACTATCGATAATGGAAACAGTACGCCATCGATAACTATCGATTATGCAGAACTAGTAAATTGAGCTTCATTTTGCTTCGTTCAGAGCTGCATATGATTTCAGTGTTGCACAATTTTGCCAATTAACTAAATCAGTGCTTTAAAACCTAAAGTAATATTTACATGTAATAAAATATGTTGTATAAATATGTGCAGATATTGGGTGAACTATGTTTAAAGGGAGTACAATATCTTTATTCAATCGTTACTATATTTGGTACTGCGTAGCTGGCAGTCGAGTAATTGCATGTACATATTTTGTTATCGTTTTGGGCTTGCCCTTGAGCAACATTAATGTTTTCATTTTCTTTTTTTTTTGGTACGATGTGGAAAATAACATAATAATTGTAGCCCCATAATAGTGCTCGTAATTGTGTCCCCAGCTGTCGTTGGTTCCGTTAACTTCGTTGGTTTCCTTTTCATTACACTTACATATATATATGTAATACATGTGTGTGTGTGTGTGGGTGTGCGTGTGTGTGGGTGTATGTTGACATTTACCAAGCGCACCCCCCACCCAACTCACTACTTATTACAAGTAAGAAAGCTCTAGTCGAGCATGCTCGACTGGAAGATTATCTATACTTCGTAGTACTGAAATAATCGGTAATACCTATTTTATAGGCTCTGTCCCATTTCCGAGTACTTTTCATTTTTTCCCCCCCCTTTCCATCATTTTTTTAAATTCGAATTTTTTTTTTTGTTATTATATTTGTGACAACTTTGTCATTAATATTTTTCAAACAAAATTTATTAATATTATTATACAGTTTAGAATACAGAAACTCAGAAACATCAACGATTTCGATTTCGTTTGATTTGATCCAAACAGGAAGAGAAAACATTCCTGATTATACTACTATTGTAACTCCCTTTTAGCCATTTTAATGCTTACAGGGTATAATTAATTGAATCAATTCTGTGTAAACTGCATTTATTATATTTACAAAACGTTTTCTCTCCTCTGCGCACTGAAATGTTAAATATACATACACGCAACATGGAAAGGAATCCTTACAAAGGGCACACAAAGAGGAGCTATGTAAACTCGGTTGCACATTTTTCTCTCAACTTACTGCTGATAGATAGCCTTATTGCTGGACGGTGCAGGAGGTGCGGATGGGGCGGGGGGCTCTCCTTGGTTCCGGCCAGCGCTGGAACTTGTCGTTTGTCAATGCGAATCAGCCTCCCACGCAGCTCACCCGCCTCCACATTGGCATTTGCATATTGCAATCCCAGTGGCTTTCAGCAGCCAAGTCGATCGCATTTTTACTCGTGTCACTCATACGCCCTGTGGCCTGCCACTCTGGGGCACAACAACAGTAACCAGCTCTGTGTGTGAGTGTGTGTGTGTGTGCTTGTCTGTGACATGTTTAACATGTTTTCTCTTGGTTACTGGTTTTTTCCTTACATGCATGTAAAATTGCATTGCGGTTCTCTGGAAACGTCTCATAAAAAGACACATGTATATTTATAAATAGATATTCTCTGTTAAATCTATGGATAGAAAAGTCTCTATTATAGCCATTGATTGGTAATCCAGTCTACAGATGAAATATAAAAATACAATTTCAATTCCAGCTCAATCGAAAGGTCAAGACAAAAATGTATCCTTGTGACTTTTCAACTTTTCATAAGAATTCGAAGCTGCAAAGTTGTTTCTGTAGAAATACAATGTTATTCAAATTTAAAAGCAAAATAATAATATAGCCTTTACTAAGCTTGACATCTTTTGAACAACTTGTTAAAGTTAACTAGTTCTAGTTTTGTGAAATAGTTCCAAAAGAATACCTAGTGATGGCACAATTAATCATATCATACACATTAATCGGTTATTTTGTCTCAATTAATCACAAATATTATTCCAAAACTACTGAAAGAGAAGTGCAGTGTCAATTGTGTGAAAAGAAACTAATATATTGCAGAACACACAACAAGCATGCATCAGCAGCATTAACATGTAAAATATCAAAAATTGCTGTAAATTTAAAAAATCATTTCACTAATCGATTATTTTCAGTTTTCTTCGATTAATTGCGCATGATAATCTCTCGTCCTAAATGAATCATATGATTCAATAATCGATTACTGACATTTCTTGCCATTACTAGGAATACCTAAGACTAAGAATTCGGCTAAAAGAGCTTCTTTGATTCATAACCTGAATAAAAGCACGGTGTTCCTTTGAAAGACTTGGGTCTGAAAATGGTAGTCCCCTTCTACCTGAGACGTGACTTCGATAATATCAAGTTCAACATTAGACTTATTCAATTAAAGGCTTTGTCTAGGTCATATTTAACATGTTTTATATTAAATTACACAATTTCTCACTACTTATGATAATTGTTTATCGATTCAGACTAACAAACGTGACAATTTCGAGTCAACTCGCCAAGCTAATACAACAATAGTTGTATAGTTGAATATTTACTAAGTAAATTGCTTTGATATGATTGCTAAATGGTTGACAAAGTCTGTTGAACCCTTCCTTCACCTGTATTCAAAAACTGAAACGAGCTCGTTTTTATTGCGCTTGCACTTTTAATTTCCGTTTTCGTTAGCCTTGTCCTTGTCCGGTTTCAACATAAATGAAATCCACGGATGGACAGGTCCAATTTGCCAAGCTGTAAATCTGATTGAAACTGGAATTGCTGGAGGAGTGCTGTCTCGTATTTCCGAAACGAAACCATTTGCGGCTATTGAGATTGAAGTAATTCATCCATCAATTAGCCCAGTTTATGGGGTCATTGGCAACAGAACAACAAGTATGGAAATAGAAGCCCATTTGGGTTTGTTCAATTAGTAACACGAGTGGATGGCACCTGAAATCACAGTCAATGTCGCAGCTCTTATCTGGCTAGAGAGATAAATAGAAGTAGAGAAGGGGTGGGGTAAACCATGTCGATAAGATAAGCTTCAACGACCATAATAAAAATGAAAACAAAATATACTATCTGCCAACCTATGCATTGGCTCAGTAACACTAAATTTGGGTTCTTTTTGTACTACCGAAAAATGGCTAAATAAGGTGTATGTTAAAGCTGTTCAAGAATTAAAAACAAATTAGAACGGGTATCTTCTGCGTGCCAAAGCTATATTCTCTAGCAGTTAGGTTTTTTATACAAAACTCAATTTTCCTCCAATTGCTCCGATTTTGATCAAATTATAGGAAACTAATTGAAGTAAAATAAAACTCTCACTTAGTTTGGATGTAATACAAAATGTTTTTCATACAAAAACTCATTTTACACCCGATCCTATGCAGCTATGCATTTGATATAGTAGTCCGATTTTAACCAAATTTGGTCAGATACTATAAACTCTCTAGAGACTCGGTTTGGGTGAGTTTCGTGAGGATATCTTAATAAACAAAAAAGTGTTCATACAAAATATACATATTTTTCGAACGATCAGCTATATTCGATGGCATCTATATGTTATAGTGGTTCCGATCCGGCCAGTTCCGATATATGTACTTCCTGCAGCAAAAAGAAGGGCCTGTGCCAAGTTTCATTACGATAGTTTTGAAACTGAGAGACTAGTTTGCATAGAAACAGACGGACAAACGGACATCGCCATATCGACTCGACTATTGATGCTGTTTCAGAATATATATACTTTGGGTCTGCTATTCAAGCTGAATCAGAATATATATACTTTGTTGGGTTGGAAACGTCTCCTTCAGTCCATTCCACATTTCGAGACAAAATTATAATAGCCTCTGCTTGGGTATAATAACAAGAGTAAGCATTTCCCTTCGCATTCCCTTAAAATGAATGCTTGACTAGTATCAACATCCGAGTCCATCTGGACATAATTCTTCATATAGCAACGTTTTTTTTCTTATAGGACATAACTCTATCAGAGATCTATAGGAACTTGAATAATGATATTTAACGTTGCAAAAATACATAATATCCAGTAGCGTTGTCATTTTCACTTCCGCTAAACCAAGTGTGTTCTGATTTGCATTTGTGGACTTCTGAGCACTTGCGACTAGAGCATTTCAACCAATTATTAACTTATTTGTAGTATATATATTATGTATTTTTTGTATTTGTATTTTTCTTCTATTATTTTATTTGTGACTGTGATTTAATGCTTTGCTTTCTTTTCCATTGCAGTGCATGTGATGCCAAAAATTGTGGAGATAACCCCAAAATCAATCTAACAACACAACCATACCACAAACAAACAACTACACACACAGAGAGCAATAGAGATACAGAGACAGAGTGAGAGAGAGAGAGAGCGGAGCAAGAATATGTGAATTTAAATTTGGAAGCAGTTCAGACAGGAAATTCACTTGCTCGTATAAAATTGATGTGCCATTCATCAGAGCAACAAATGCAACGTAGAAGCTAAGCGAGTATTACAACAAAACCAACAACAATAACAACAAAAAGGCGCATAAAACAAATGCAACAATCCCTCCATTAAACAACAACAAACAACAACAAGAGCAAAGAGAAAAGTTAGCACACAGCAACACTCAGGTAACTTAATTGAAATACTTGAATTCGAATGTTCTCCAACTTATTAAAGTTCCTTTTTTTTGCAGTGTAACGAATTTAAGAGCAACAATAACATCGTCAACTATACACGCAACAAGTTTCAGGCAAAAAACGCGACAACAACAAAAAATTTGAAGAAAAATACCCCTTGATAGCCTTGGCAGTGATTGCTAAATGCCAAGATAAGTCGTTATCGCTTCAACACCGCCATCAAGATACATCAACAACAACAGCAACAGCAGCAGCAACAACTGGATAAACGTTCTAAGGAGGAGCGCGAGATTCAGTTGGGAAACTCGTCTTATAGCAGGGGTCAAGACAACAATTGCAAAACGCCAAACTCAACTGCAAAAGTCGCCAACATAACACATAAAATTTTTGGCTGGCTACGCAAAACACGAAACAAAAAACCAGTCGCGATACTTAGCAGCGATTTCGAGGACGAAGACGGCGACGAGGGCGTGGGTGTGGGAGTGGGAGTGGGAGAGGTGGGCGCATCTGGTGCAGCCGGCGGTGGGGCGTTCGACGAACATAATAATTCTACATTGGCAACCGTTGGAATCAAAGCCGGCAAGCTGAATACCACACAGTCAGCCACGGAGACCGCCGCCATCGATTCAAACGAACCCAAATCTGAAAAGATGTCATCGGGCACGTTTGTGGATCGAATCGACCCGTTCGCCAAACGTTCACTCAAAAAGAAGAGTAAAAAAAGTCAAGGTTCCTCGCGCTACAGAAACTCTCAAGATGTTGAGCTGCAGCAATTGCCGCCACTAAAAGGTAACATATCGTATGAATCCCCCTCCACTAATCTATTCTATAATCATCATTTTATAGCAGATTGCTCAAGTCTGGAGCAGGAGGAGCTCTTTATACGGAAATTACGTCAGTGCTGCGTATCATTTGACTTTATGGATCCTGTGACGGACTTAAAGGGCAAGGAAATCAAGCGGGCGGCTCTTAATGATCTATCCACCTATATAACACATGGGCGCGGTGTTCTAACGGAACCGGTCTATCCCGAAATAATTCGCATGGTAAGCACTAAAACCTTATAGAGCGTCGAAAGGATTCTAATCGATTATACAGTAATAGAAAATATACAGCCTAGCAAGAAATCAAACAATTTAAACACAACACAGAGAAAGTTATCTAGTTGAGATGAAATGAGATCGATGGCGTTATCGAGACTATCTATAGTTTTACTGTGAACTGATATCATTCCCATTCAATACATATTTTCCCTTGTACACTGGTCTATAATTTCCTATCCATACTTACTTCTTCGGTGTGTATTATCCGATCGACTTGAAATTTGGACAGTAGATTAAGAGTGACTGAAGTATTATACGTGCCGAATCCCAAAGCTATATCTTCAAAATTGTTGGTGTAAAACGTTTTGATCAAATTGCGGGGAAACGAGGGGAGACATCTGAGATCAGAAACAAAGTTGATCTGCGTATGGTATACAGGAACCTACATTCCAAATTTGGTGTCTCTAGCTCTTATACTAGTTGCTGAGATCGACGGATTCATACAGACGGACAGACAGACAGGCATGGCCAAATCGAAATCTCTTTTGATACTTATCAAGAATGTATATACTTTATAGAGTCGGAAATGTCTCCTTCTGCCTGTTACATACATTTGCACAGATCCAATACCCCCTTTTTCCCATTTTATGGGTACAGGGAGTAAATATAAGAACAGCTCTAATCCCCGCTGATACATTATTATAGCGATCAACTTAAGGGTTCAGAGTAACAGTAAATGATGGGACAGGGAGATAAAAATCTAAAAAAAAAAATTGGTTTAGATTTCACAGAGGAAGTCAGAGCCCAGAATTAGAAGAATCATAACAGAAAATATGAAAAAACAATCCTTTATATTAGGACAATTGTATATTTATGTTAAATGTGATTTTCTACATTTCCTTCTAGATTTCTTGCAATTTATTTCGAACATTGCCGCCCAGTGAAAATCCCGATTTTGATCCCGAGGAAGATGATCCAACACTGGAGGCATCGTGGCCCCATTTGCAGTTGGTCTATGAGGTCTTTTTGCGCTTCCTGGAATCCCAAGACTTCCAGGCGACCATTGGCAAACGTGTGATCGATCAAAAGTTTGTGCTGCAGGTTAGTTTTCAACTATATCTAGATGAATTGAGAATGTATGGTACTAATTGGTCTGTTTTTAATATGCTTTGCAGCTGTTGGAGCTGTTCGATTCGGAGGATCCTCGCGAAAGGGACTTTCTGAAGACGGTCTTGCATCGCATCTATGGGAAATTCTTAGGCTTACGCGCTTTTATACGAAAACAAATTAACAACATATTCTTGAAGTTCATCTACGAGACGGAGCATTTCAATGGCGTTGGCGAGCTGCTCGAGATACTCGGCAGGTAAGCTTGATCCTGCACTCGCCTTATATCCTTGGCTTAAATTCTGTTCATTTGCAGCATCATTAATGGCTTCGCCTTGCCATTGAAGGCGGAACATAAACAATTTCTGGTGAAGGTTCTGTTGCCGCTGCACAAAGTCAAATGCCTATCGCTCTATCACGCTCAGCTGGCGTATTGCATTGTACAATTCCTAGAGAAGGATCCATTCCTCACCGAGCCGGTGGTGCGTGGTCTGCTCAAATTCTGGCCAAAGACCTGCTCCCAAAAAGAGGTCATGTTCTTGGGCGAAATTGAGGAGATCTTGGATGTGATTGATCCGCCGCAGTTTGTTAAAATACAGGAGCCCCTGTTCCGCCAGATTGCCAAATGCGTCTCGAGTCCACATTTTCAAGTGCGTACAAAAAACAACAATTAGCTATGTAGTTAAGAATCTATTAACCTATCTATTTACTTACAGGTTGCTGAGCGTGCTCTATATCTCTGGAACAATGAATATGCCATGTCCCTCATTGAGGAGAACAATGCGGTCATAATGCCAATAATGTTCCCGGCGCTTTATCGCATTAGCAAGGAGCACTGGAATCAAACCATCGTTGCACTTGTCTATAATGTATTGAAAACGTTTATGGAAATGAATTCAAAGCTATTCGATGAGCTTACCTCTAGCTACAAGGCGGAAAGGCAAAAGTATGTTATATTTAAGATTGCGATTGGAAACTATTGATAGATTGAAAATATCTATGGTATTGCCATCGATTGTTTTCCACTTTTAGCCAATTGCGTATTTTGCTAAGCTAATTGATTCATTTTTATTACAGGGAAAAGAAGCGTGAACGCGATCGCGAGGAGCTGTGGAAGAAGCTGCACGAACTCGAATCAAATCGTTCCAGCGGGCGCGCCGCAGGCGGCAGCGCTGCAACGGCAAACAGCGCATCAGCTGCGGCGGCGTCGACAGCGTCACTGCAGCCGCCCAACATGACCGCCGCCGCGATGAACTCTCATCAGCAACAGTCGAACAGCAGCAGCAGCGGCAGCCTATCCAGTGGTGGCTTGGGAGCCGGAGGCGACAATAATCCTGCGACAGCAAATGCAAAACTCAAACAGGATAAGGCAGAAAACTAAACGGATACAACGCAATGCGCGCTTGATACTAACTAAACAAAAACAACAGTTAAATGCAAAAAATTAACAACTTAAGAGAAAGGATTAGAACAGAAATAAGAACAACACGAACAACAACACATAAAACGTCAGCTGGCTCACGCACACCCGATCCCCAAAAAAAGAAAACACACACACAACACAAGGATAACCATTAAAATAAATCAAAGAATTGAAGGAGCATTAAATTGTTGAGCTGGCGATAAATGCATAGTTATAAAAAGAAGAAACAGCATATGCTAAACTTAATTAATATGATTAACTAAACTGTATACTCGTTTAACAAGACACCAAACCAGGCTGCAGCCGCAGCTGATAAAGGACGTTGTTGGTTTTGAATTGAGGGCGTGGCTAACTAAATGCTTGAGGAACGCGGCAGGCATCAAAATTCTATATAATATAATATTTCTTACACACACACATATATACACACAAACACACACACACGCATATTATAAATATATATATATATTAAAAGAAAAAAAGAAAGAAGAAATATTATTAATTATGTTTAAGATACACAAGAAAATAATAAAAACAAATTGAATAAAGCGTAAAAGTGTTAGTAAGTGAAAAGTAGCTGATTGATTGATCGATGATTGTTGAAAACACGCATTGAAATATTATTAAACTAGACGTGTTTGCTAAATGTCCTAGCCTAGAACAGCTGCCCTAAACACACCCACACACACACACATACACAGACACTTAGTTACAGTTATATATATATATATCTATATCCGGCAACATGCATTATGAATGTGTTAAATAATGAATATAAAGAACTACTATATAATTTCCAAAAAAAATACAGCATATGTCCAACTTTCAGCTACTTGTAGGGAATCCCATTGAAATCTTCACGGTATATATGTAAGCATACATGCATGTATATGTATAATATGTGTATGTGTGTGTGTATGTCTATATATATTTGTAGACTATGCAGAACCTTGTTACTTATATTTAAGTGTTGCACACGCCGTCAAATACTTTCAAAAACTGTTCCAAAAACTATTTCGAAGACGGGCCTATAAGCATATGCATTATACAAATATAAGAAACTAAGAATGTTAACTTAGTCCGCATTCATCAACAAAACAAAACAAAAATATAAGAAAATACAAAAGAATAACGATAAAGAAAAGCTAAGCGGGAGAATGGAGAGAAAGGGCTTAAGAAACTGAAAACTCTTTACATTTACACATAAACCATATAAATGCTGATCTTATATACAAATGCAAAATAATATATATATATATATGTATATATATATATATATATATATATCTGTATATGTATGTATGTGTATGTATTTGTATGTGTGCAAATAGTGTCTCGTTAAGTTAAATTAAAAGTATAAGAGTTGCGCATGCGAAGCAAATGATATAATACTAAAAAGTGGATTTCGAGAATAAACAAAAAGAAAAGAAAACAACAAAATAAAATAAACACAAACATGATGCATTGTAAAAAAGTTGTAAGCTAAAACACCGAAGTAAACATTAAAGTAATGTCGTTTAGTCTCTAGTAAACCTAATGGAACGTTAAGGTAGGCACAGTCGTCTTCACAACTCACAATCCTGTACCGACTACTCACTCAATCATTTTCATATTTCGTACTATTTCACATTTTACAGCTCAGCGATAATAATACAATGAATAATATGCCTAGGGAGCGGCACTACATAGTTTTCTTCTGAAATTCTTTCAAAAAATCCTTTTTTTTTCCATCGAAATGCGCACAACTTCTAAACAATTCGCTTAGGGAACTTTGTATTGTACATATTGTAACAAAATATATATCAAATCTTGTGCCGTTCCACTTAAATAGCTCATCTATCGAACCCGATGCAAACAGATACACACACGCGCACTCATACTAACAAATATCATAATCAACGGAATATTAAATTAAAATGAACATTTAATGTAGTGGGACTATTCACGACAAGCAGATGAGTTGATGAATTGATGAGTTTTATAGCAATCAGCTGTTCTGTTTCTTTTCGATTGAATTGTTCACCAACTAATCGACTCATCTGCTTGTGTGAACACCCCAAGTATGTATACTAAGTACATGCCTATGTATGTTTGTTCGATCAACTCACACACGCCCATTACAAAAGTATCTAAGTATGCATTATCCAAAAGTTAAAATACCAATTTAAGATACGAGTATATACATACCTACATACATACATTAATACGAGTATATATATATAAAATTGTGTCTGTGAAACGTAAGTTATTATATGCATATACATACATATGAAGATTTAAAATGATTAATAAGAAGGAGCGTTAAACAAAACATGCGTTATTATTATTAAATATGTTTGTAAACGTCGAGAAATATGCAAAAAACAAAAAACAAAAAAAAACGTAAAAGAAAACCAACTAAAATGTCATCTAGTAAAAACGAATATCTGAGAAACACAATCTATGGCCTAAATACTAAGCAAAGTGTGTGTGTATGAAAGTTTTGCATCTTTATATTAGAGTGTAATTTAAATAAATGAATAATTCAATGAACAACAATAATGCGATCAACAACAACAAGAACACATTTAAATGCAATAGGACTTAATATATATATGGCGAGTTACACAAGTTAAATCCTAACTGCCAGTACAAACAACATCAAGAAAAACAAAGTATAGAACAGCACTGGAATTGGCTCAGTTAGGACCTTGTACTACGTGTGTGGGACTCTAATTTCGACGAAATAATAAATATATATGATTAACAGCAACTGTTCGTAGTAATGCCTTCCTTCAATCAAAACAGCAATAAACTCTAGCCGTTAATTTGCTAATTCCCCCCGCAGAATGAAAATAAAAGATTAAATTTAATAACAAAATAACATCCCATCTTGCGCCCTCTCTAGTTGATGTTGAAATTCACATAGGAATGCCAATCAAGTGAAAAAATATTATATAGAAACTGTAAAAACAAAATGCAAAAATGTTAAAAATGCCTGAAAAAAATGAGAATACATATATAAATATATATATATACTATATATATATATATATATATATAAGAGATGTGGCCCTGTATTTTTTTTTTTCGTTTGTGTTTGTGATTTCTTTTTGTTGCACTTTGATTTAATGTTTAGCCTGCTTTTCAATTTACATTGTAACCTTAACTATAGTTTTATGTATTTATATGTATAAATAAATAAAGAAGCATGTTGAAAAATAGCTGCTTAAAAGCCAGCTAAAAGTATAAGCAAAACTCGTTAAGTACTTTTAGAGACAAAACTGTACTAAAAAAACAAAAACAGAAAAACAAAAACAAAAAAACAAAAAATAAAGTCGCATTAACAACAACAACATAAAGAAAACAAAACAAAAAATATAAGGCGCTTTAACAATATTAAACATATTGCATAATTATAAAATGTGAAATATTTTCTTATGTTCTAGACTTGTAAAAAAAACAAAAAACAGAAACCTATCGTACATGTATGACAAATGAAAACACGACATAATTTTGAGTCTTGGTTCGTTGTGCTAGGTTTTCAATATGTTTTCTTTGGCACACGAGCGCTATGTTTTAGACATACACTAAACAAAATCTTATGCTGAGTATAAATGAATAAATACATTACAATTACACTAAAACGGATTATAAAAAATAAATGAGAATGAATATATATATAAAATTATATACGAGTATTAAAACAAAGGTTTAGCTTTGGGTTGGAGAAACTTGACAGTACTACTAGAGGGAAAACTTTTATGAAGGTCATTCACTTAGATTATGATTGTGATCAAACATAAGTATTTGGGTAACATTTAGTGAATGCATCTGCGTGAGTCGCCGATCTTCGCAATCAGAAATTTGAAAACATCAAACAGATACTGAAACTTTTCATTATCGAAGAGAAATATCTGATTGTACGTGGATTCTTTTATTCTATTTATCATACATAGAATTTCTAAACTTAATGTAAATGATATTTTTTTTCAATCGTAACTACTTTGTGGCCGTGGTCATCGTGAATGGGTCCCATGTACTAGCCAACAATATTAAGCTCAACTATTAAATGTTACAAATTGGGGTAAAATTACAAATTGTGTGAACTGCTCCAGTAAGCGTAGAAGCAATCGGAAACTAGTATACAGGAATTGAGACCCATTATAAGGTAGAATGATTGAATTAGGTGTAAAAAAGGCATTAAGTGTATAATAACTAGTAGTTATTAACTACTATTCTCTCAGATTTTGAACTAATTAGTTGTAGCAGTCAGCTTTTAGCAGCACAAAAGCTCGCCAAACCGTTGAGCTTTCGCCGGTGCAGCATACAAGCGCCCCAATTGGATTGCAGTCTCATTGTTGCCGCTGCCAAATGCAGTTGAAACACGTTAAAATAATCAATATCGGCAGTGTATAATTTATAAATGATAAATTGACGGCGACCCAGCATTTATACACTAACACAAGCGCAATGAAGTGGGAGAACTATTGTGACTTTGTGGCCGGCTGTTTTGGTGGTGAGTTCTAATTTTTGGATATTATGCGAATGACGCAATCCCTTAGCTAATGCTGAGCCACAGACGAGACGGCGGCCACTTGTTGACGGATCAGCAGCAGCCAGCTGAGTGACGCACAGTGCAGCAAATGTATGGGAAGCTAGAGCAAAAATGAGGGCTCAACTGTTTGTTGTTGGCTGATAATGGCAAGTTTCGTATCAAGCAGCTCTGCAGTTGAGATCAGGACTATCGATAGAGAGTCCTTCAAATGATTGTTTTCGCATTTTAAGGTTAAAGTGCTTAAAGTTTAATCCTATAAAGATCGAAAAACAATAAGAAATACTCATTTTATTAGGTATAGAGTATTAGATATAGAGTATTTCAAATAATATTCAGTTTTTGCAGTTTTTGCATACGCAGAGATCTCTTAGAACTATATAATTACAGTTTTGTATTAACTTTTTACTCCTGAAAAACGAACTTTGATTTTTACACACTAGTCGCTTCACTGTGCAACGTCACGGTCAAGTTCGTGTGTAGGCGCCCCTGATCCGTGTCGTATTTTGGGCAATAGAGTCGGAAATTCTTGGCAACGTAAAGCGGCAACATGTGCACGTTGCCATCATGGGACCTCCTGATTCGCATTAATATAATTATAATATAAAATTTATAATTGCAATTTGTTTATTTGTTATGCCGCACAGGTGCCTGCGGGGTGCTGGTGGCGCATCCCCTCGACACTATCAAGACCTGGCAGCAGGCCTCAAATACGTCTGTTTTAACGGCCGTGCAGCAAATCTACAGCCGCAACAATGGGGTAAGTGAACGGGGTGGAGTTGCCCTTGGCCAGTTAACAAAGCTTTAAAGATCAACGGCTTTTACAGGGGCATGCTGTTTCCCCTTATGTCGACGGGCGCCATTAACTCTATACTATTTGGCATATATGGCAATCATCTGAGACAGCTGCGCAAAGTCTGCCACAGCGACTATCAGCGGGAGCAACTGGAGTACCACAACATGTTTTGGGCCGGCTCTGTGGCAGGCTTTGTTCAGTCGTTTATTGCCTGCCCCATGGAGGTGATCAAGGTGCGGCTGCAAACGCATTGTTGTAAGTGAACTGCAACTGAAATTTAGGAGTCCTGTATGAGTGCATTTTGTTAAAAAGGAGTTTCAAGTCCAACTGAAATTGCAAACAATCAATTCAACTCAATAAGCTTGCAACTCATGCATTTGCAAGTGAATATCCGAAGATTTCGAATACGTGCTCTTCTCAAGCGAGCTTTCAAGCGCAATCGATAAGCTTTAATTGTTTGCTTCGATCAGGAAAGTAACTCAAATGCACTCGTACAAGACTCTGCTCAAGATAAGAAACCTGTGTATATACATTGATATTTAAACAGATTACAACGACTATATCTACGGCAAGAGACGCACAGCCTTCGGCACCTTCAAGCGCATACTCAAGAATGATGGCTTATCCGGACTATATCGCGGATTGGTGCCAATGATGTGTCGGTTAGTGTTGTTCTTTATGAGCCTGATTATAAAATCCTGATGCGTTTTCTTTTTGGCTATAGAGACGTGCTGCCCTATGGCATATATATGCTAGTCTATCGTCAGGCCTGCACCTACTTGGATAACACGGAATTTGTGCGCAGGCGACGTGCACATCCAGATGGTTCCAATGTTAATCTCATTGTCACCACCTTAGCCGGCGCCTGGGCTGGCGTTTTATCTTGGGTGTTGGTCATTCCTTTCGATGTGGTAAAGACCATCATGCAGGCGGACGAGAACCACAAATTCCGCGGCATCATGCACTGCGTCCTTGTCAACTATAGAGCATATGGCTGGCGTAGTATTTTTCGTGGCAGTTGGATGCTTCTGGCGCGGGCCATGCCGTTTAATGCGGCCACGTTTTTGGGCTATGAATATTCGTTGGAGCTGTGTCACAATTACTAACCCAATAATAAACAAAACGTGTTTAGGCTCAAAGATATGGCTTAAATTTAAAATTCTATTCATTTATTTAAATTTTCATTTGCCTTTCGGCTAATTCGTGTTAACCAGCTGTTAGTTAACAGCAAGCTTAACAGCGACAGTAACACACCCTTTGCTGAACTGTTACTAACAGCGAACTCGTGTAATTTGGTGTACATTTGTTATTCAAAAAGTTGTTTTGCTTAAAACGGCAATCAGTTTTGCTGTAATCTGGCAACGATAAAACCTTGCCTGTAAAGTAACATAAACATAAAAGCCGTAAGATATGCAATGTAAATTAATTTTGAATGTGTAATTTGTTAAAGAAAATAATGCAAGCTTATGATAACATACGGAATTATTATTTAATTAAAACAGCTACTATTCCTGTGAGAACCTAATTTGATTATATAACAACCTTTGAAGCAGCAAAACGTAATCATGTTAATGCAATGGTTTTAACTGCCAGTAGAAAACGTTGAAGTTTTACAACACTGAGGCTGAAACAAATTTAATTCACTAATCGATAACAAAATTTATATCGATAAAACATGGCGTTAAGGTCGGATTACGAGGTGAGCTGAGCGCAATAATTATGCCAAAATTTGTTATAAAACTAAGTTAATTAAGGCAAAATCCAAGTGCAAACAATTGTTAACGTGTGATATTAACAGCCCAATATAAAAGTTTAAAAGTAACTCAAACAAAATGCTGTTAAAACTCTGCTAGAAGTTTGAGGTGTGTTTTGCAACGTCGTAGCAACAACAACAGCGCTGAGCGGGCGTTTTTGTGTGTGGAAAAATCGAAACTCATCAAGTGTATGTGTGTGTCTGTGTATGTTATTGGTTTTGTTGTTAGTGTACTATGCAAGCCGACGCCCTAGGGCGACACCAAGCTTATTAATTTGTTTATTGTGGGTGCTGCTGCTGTTGTTGCTGCTGCTGCTGCGTCAGTTAACTATAACTGGGTGGAAGCGCGGGCGTTGTCATATGCCTAGTTTGTGCGTGCTCCGTAATGTTCTTAACGTTTGTTTAATCCTATTGGATGGCTTAGCCGCCGCAATTTAGTTTATGGGCTGCTTTCTCAATGTTGTTGCTGTTGGCATCTTACCTGGCTGCAAGAGCGACAGCAACGCTGGCAGCGCTGCGAGCGCGCTCACCCGTGCCGCAACCATGATCAATAAAAAGAAGTTAGCCCAGTTGCTCAGCAGAGATAGCTGGTTTTTTTAATTTTTTTGTTGGTTGAAATTAATTTTCTAATGCGCGAGAACAAGTGACTGTGCGCTCTCTCTTGCCTCTCTTTGCCCTCTGTGGTACTCCTGCGCTCTTGCTTTTCATTCTCTCTCTCTCTCTCTCTCTGTCTTTCTCGCTCGCTCAGGTGGGCTCGGCGCTAGGCAGGTTAAGCCTCGTGTTTGATCGGCTTAACTCGATTCGTTTAGTGGGAAGAGTACTCGCCACATACACCTGGCCATCGCATTTGATTATCTCTCGCATTTGTTTGCAGCTTGTTGTTGCTGTAGGTCTGTTCTCGTTTAGCTTTTGGCCTGTCATGCGCAAAGCTCAGCTGCTTCCAATCGTTCAGCCCCCATTGTCTGTCTCGCTCCCGCATCATTTCGCCTGGAAATGAAAGCTTTCTTTTTATAGTCTGGAAATTTTCCGCTTTATGGCTTACATAACCGGTACATTTCCAGTATCTGTGCTTCCTCTTGAGCCTTTAGGGTTCTCTGCTCTGTTGGCATGCAATCAAAAGTTTGCCACGCCTCCCCTCTCAAAGCATGCCATCTCTTCCCCCCACCACCCGCACAGATTTCGTGGAAATCACATTTTACTATTGGAATCTCGCGCCAGCTAGGAAAAGAGACAGCAATCGAAGCAACCCTCTGTGCTCGCTCGGCTTCTCTTCTTTTCCGGAATCGGTGTCATTGGGGCGCGTCGTGCCCTGCTAATTATAAGCAAATCGCCGTACATATCGTACTTGCCCCGTACTCGTTATATACGAGTGTTCCGCACGATTCTTCTCTGTCTGGTGGCCTCCTTTGATAATTATCAAAGAGGTTTTCGTTTCAGCTGTCCTATGACTTAATTACAGCACAGACATTAATATGTTGCTTCTTTCCAAGCATTTACCTATTATACATATCGAGACTTTGCTACATGCCCCAAACTGTTTTTTGGTATACAGCGATACTTTAAAATATAACTTTAAAGATACTTCAGAGATTTATCTATCGCCTTTTGAATTATCGGAGAGAGATAGCACAGAGTCTGTTTCCCAGTTTTCCTAACAAACAGAACTGCCTCAGAAGTGAATACTTTTTCCCGGTGGAAGATAGCAAAGCGATATTGACAGCGATTAGCGACACTATTGACGTTCTTATCGTACGCGATAAAAAGTGTTGTCGATTTAGCTAGTATCTGTATAAACAATAAAGTTTTGTGTATACAAAACTCATTTTTCATCCGATTATTCCCATTGTTGTAGTTCAATTTGTACCAAATTTGGTCAGCCTGAAAAAAAATAATACGAATTTTATATGTAATAGTGGTCCTGCAGCAAAAGAATCATCCTTGCCAAGTTTCATCAAGATAACTAGAGACTAGCTTGCATGTAAGCAGATTCTATATATGTTCAAGACGTTACGCAAGGGTATAAAAACTCAAAAGACCCGTAATCGTCCTTTGTGGAGACTCCTGTTAGGCCAAGTTTAAAGCTAGTCTCAATGCCCTAGGTTAGGACAAAGTTGAAACTTGTGAATGCTAACAGCGTTGCATACTTTCATGGGTCGCTATTCAGAAAAGGTGGAAATTTGCACAGTTTGGAATTAGCGGTCCTACTAAGTGGTTCTAACTTGCGAACGCGTGCTGTATTTTATAGTTTACACGCACAAAATCCGC
Organism: Hirtodrosophila histrioides; assembly: GCA_037075165.1. Classification (NCBI taxonomy): domain Eukaryota; kingdom Metazoa; phylum Arthropoda; class Insecta; order Diptera; family Drosophilidae; genus Hirtodrosophila; species Hirtodrosophila histrioides. Next base: position 2,768,045 of record JBAMCL010000390.1, on the reverse strand, counting down.
ATTGAGTAGAATTATGTAGAGAATTATGTATGTTTGTGTGTGCATGGCACGGCAAGAACCTCAATCCCTCGAACCGACAAGCCCCCGCCCCCCCACAATATTCCGTATGCTGAGTCATGTGCTTTCAATTTAAGTCAATTTATAAAAGCACAGCACAAAATCAAGACAAATACAATCTGATAATGTTGGGATTATGTATTATGTAGTCGTGTGTAGTTCGGTCAAGGTAAAAAATCAAGCTGAATCTCGACATTAAAAGGGAATAACTAGGATAGCAAAACGAAGAGTCTCGGTCTTTTGCTTCCTTTGTCCGTTTATGTTTGCATATCATTAAAAACCCACCCTTAAGATTTCTAAAAAGGCATTTGTTAACTGCGCCGCAAAATTTGCAGAACTAAGAAACTTTTTCTCCGAACTCGTTTTTAGGATGTGAATCATAAATAAGCAAATATCCTGTTTAACAAACCAAAGTATGAATGTCGGAGCTGCCGATAAGGTTAGTCGCTTTAAATAAGAAAAGAATTCTTCTCCGAAGTCTTATACGCAAGTTTTTTGTAGGAAAGATAGAATTATCGATACCAATGAAGCAGGAATGAGTATTATTAAAACCAATCGTTCGTTGTCGAATCTTTAATCTGTTTATTCAAGAGTCATGTACAAATGTGGACTGGGGCTCACCAACTAGTGTAGGTTTTTGTTGTTGTCCGACAAATAAAAGTATGACTGGAATTCTGATAATACTTACGTACTCACACATAATTGCAACCGGAAAATACCAGAAATCGTTCACAAGTTGAACTGTTTGACTTTCTGTTCCTGTTTTAGTCGGTGCGACAATCAAAGCGTGCCAGCAAATTAATATTGCCACTTTTAATTCAATTATATGCCAATAAAAATCTAATCAATTGACTATATAAGTCTCAACGCCTGCTTAGTTTTGTTTGTTGAGTTGTTGGGATTCTCGGTGTTGTCTCCGCCGGAAGACAGCGGACTGCTGATGGAGAGAACTTTATTAATATGAATTAAAAGTGGTTTAAATATTTAATAGTATTTATAATGCTTTTATGTGCATATATATATATATAAGTATATAATTAACGTAGCATCCCAAGTTGCTTTTTAGGTTAGGTTAGGATGACGATGGCTGGATGAGAAAACTTGTTTCCTGATCCACACTTAGGCCAGTTTTGTCCCTTTGTGATACCACATAATGTCTTTTAAACAGATTGTTTCCTTTTGAACCAGTGCGTGGCGATTATAAATTTGAGGACACTGTTTATCCCTATCTCGGATATTTCCCATAAATTATTCAAGCTAAATTGCCCCATGTAGTGGTGTCGTCTCCTACTGAGTGCGGGGCAGTGGCAGTTGCACTTGCTTATTAAATGAAATAAAACATTCCTTCAAAATCCCTTATTGTGCCTTGAAGCCTAAGTTCTCAATTCTTGTTTCGAAACTCAGCTAAAGAATGGGTTTTCTTACAGTAAAATATAGATGCAAAATATTGAATTTATGTACATTTTATAAGTTGTAAGGTGCGAAACCCAGTCACGGCAACTGCTCATCTCTCTCGCAGACAGCACAGTTCACATGCAACTGGTAATTAGCTGTTGGCTGCCTGTTGCCAGTTTGTCACACTTTAAGGTGTCCGGCACCGAGCACAAGGACTTCACTGGCTCACATGCGCGCCTGTTCACCACCCTGTCCACCTGTCCATTTATGAGCTACTTGTTATATTTGCCACTGCGCCCTTTACGTCAACGGTTCCGATTGCATAATTGTGCTGGGGACTGTGTAGTTAGCACCTAAAGTTACAATCTATTTATCTCAGCATGCTGTCCGCCGCTTATCAGCGCTTTAGTTTGATAAGAGTGCTCGGTGTTTTGATTTATTTTTGTTAACTCTGTGGCACGCTGCTGTGGCACGTACCAGGGCTAATCGATCGGCCTAATGACGCGCCACAAAGCATGCCTCGTGGCGGGACAACTGACGCCAAACCCCAGCCCAATCCCAGAGGTCGCTGTCTGACCCTGTCTTGGCGAATTCTTAAAATGGTTTGTCATTGTCAAGTATCTCGTAGTTCACAGTTTGTCATGTGGAGAGCAAACCAAACCGCAAGCGAGGTTCATATTATGTGATTTTTATTTGGCAAATTATGAATTGAGTTTAAGTTGTCTGAATGTGTCATGTGCGAAAGTAATTGATAATTGTCATTAGAGTTGTACATTCTAGTTCAATTGAATTCATTTTGAGTGGCCATTTCGTTCTATTTTTGTTCATTTTCAATTATATTATGAAAATTAACTTGCTAATTAGACAAAAACCAACCTTAATTTGAATTATTTCCCTGTTTTTCACATTTCTAATAGAAAGAAGGTGTTTCCACAGCTTGCAACGCTTTTTTCTAATTAACAGTTTCTGATGAAGTCTTTCGTTTTATAAAATCTATTCTAAACGATTCAGTATAACTCTGGTTAACATAGTTCTCAGAATACAGAAACCTGTTTCTTAAAAAACAAATATAATTCTCAAATTTTTACAAAAAAAGAAAATAAATAAATAAATTAAAAATACAAAGTATTTTAAAGAAGTAGGATCACGGGCTTACTCTTTTGGAAAACTTCGACTAACTTCTGCCTATCGAAGCTTTCTTTATCGACGAGCTATGATTAATAAACTCAGGATCTATGCATAAGTAATCATAAGTGAACTTGTTACTCAACTGTTCTGTAATATACAGTAGCGGACAACAAAATCCGTACAGTCATATAAGCTAACTTCAAGACGTTTGGGCGTTTAAAGAAAAAGTATATAGTTTGGTTTATTTGCTTAAAATTAAGGATGCGTTTTCCTATCGTAAAGTGAAAGGTGTACAGGAAAAACAAGTAAGAACGTTGCAGTCGGACTCACCCGTCGATCTTGACACTTTTTAAATTGAGGATATACACCAACACCCATGCAGGGTGTGGAAAAAAATTGCGTTCATACGGACTGACGCACATTTCGAACACCCAATATACTATTATCCCTTCGGGAACATAGTATAAAAACTAAATGTGAAATATTTCAAATTTTTTACTGTCGTATTTTATTGTCCCCTACTGTAAGTCTAGCTTGTCTTGTTCTTATATCTGTTAAGGGCTTTTGCTCGCCTTTTACCGGTTCAAACGAGCTAGTTGCTGTTCGTCGCGGCCCAAGACTGTCCTCTACTGCACTGCCGCTCATGCACAACAATCACACACAACAACACACACACTTATGAGGAGACACGCATTGTTGATGGCATCAGACAGAGAACAATTACCGCAATTTGAGCATTGCGGCCATACGCAGCGCAGATCTTGTGGGAGTCAATCAGCGAACTGAGCTGAGCTGAGCTGAGATTGATGCCAGACACAGAGAATATAGTAGAACTCTGCTTGGCTGAAGCGGAAATCAGATGATATAACTGCCAAATTGTTGGCCAGCCTTCGGAAGTCGTATGTTCTTGATGGAAAAATGAAAATCTCCAGGCCCAGTCAGTTGTCGGCCAGTCAATTGGCCTGGCCAAATGCTGTTGCCAAGCAGTCGGGAAAAACTGAGATGCGCGTGCTTGGCATATAAGTAAATAAATAATCTCAGTGCGTGGCAGTGCCAGCTGAAACCGAATTTCATATTTATGTGTGTATTTCAGCACACACACAGATATTCATTCAGGCATATAAAATTCAAAGAATAGCAAATATTTTCCACATAAATATTAATGGCAGAAAACGCAAACAATGCGTACGAACATGCAGCATGTTGTGGCACACTTGAAAGTTGGCCTTGTCCAAAAGTGTTTAATGAAGGAAGCAGTAATAGTATACTAACTACACACAGATACTTACCTATAAATATGTATATATCTGTATAATACTTGTAGATGCTACATCTGTATGTGCCCACAAATAAGGCGCACAATTGGAGCAGTTGATGCGATATGCTCAAAATGTAGCTCAATTGTGCATAAAGACGCCTGCCAGCTCGCACTTGGCATCTTTGCAACTGCTACTTAAATTGTCATATTAAATTTTTATTTAATTTAATGGCATCCACACACACACACACACACGTCAACAATTGCCGGCACAGCCACACAGATACAAGTTACACAAAAGATATGGCTTGCCGCAATTTGTTATAATTTCAATAAAATTCAATGCGAGCTGCTCACGTTGACACTTTCCACTCGCATTTCCTATCACCAAATCGCCAAGACAACTAAATTGCCATCTATTGCAGAATCTTAAGAAAAAATCTGCTAAACAATGATTTCCTTGCATCAGAAATATACTAGATACTAAACCAATTCAGCAATCTCGAAGAGAAGTTCATAATGTATATTCTAGCAAAGGTCCATTATGAATGTTCTGGAATCCAAAGAAAAACCTTGCAGAGTTGGGTTGATGAGGAAGTTTTAAACCAAGGAGAAGTATACTAGGCTAATAGTAAGTTTAAAGTATACCCTATTATATTTTCTTAGCCTGATCAGCTGTCAACTCCAAATTCTTCTTCAGGATCACACAATTTGTATACGCTTGCCGAGTCTTTTATAATTTTATTAGATTATCAGTTAGTTGACAACTCCACACCATACAGAACAGACGTGTAAAACTACCACCCTGAAGAAGGTTACCGTGGTGTAACCGAAATATATCGAAACAATATAGCAACTAATTTTGATGTTTTATTTATTGAAACTGGACCTCGAGCCGGCCAAACCAGCATCTAAAAATTTGAAAAGTTGCCAAATTACATCTTATTAAAGGAGACGTTTTTGACTCCATAAACTATATACATTGACCGTTTGTCTGTTTCCAAGCAAGCTAATCTCCCAGTTTTAGAGCTATCTGGAGGAAACCTTGCATGATATACTGCCCTTGCTAGGATGTTAGCATGTCCTCGTAACAGAGGGTATAGGAACCATCAACCCAACGAAAATTCTTGCCCTCCTTAAAGAACCGCAACTGAAATGAGAGTTTTAGGCGCAGAAGGAGATTCAATAGTTCCTATAGGAGATTCTGCCTCGCTTCTCCCAATATAATAATAATACTACTAGTTCAATTCCTTGCTCTTTTCTTGACCATAAGAAGATAAGTTGAAAGCCTATAAATACATTCAGTAATAATCTATTTTGTTGGGCAAGTTTAAGCAATTAAAGCTTGTCAGTAACTGCTAAAATTTGTTCAAAAACAACTCTCTAAACTTATCACTAGTTAATCGCACTGTTTAATAATATAGCAAAAATCAGTGGCACTTGAGAGAAACTGGTTTGCGTACTTGGTGAGGTTCAGTGGCGTCATAAATGGATAAGAGCTCTATCTGTAGATCTGATTGGGGTCTGGGGAATATACAATCATATGTACCGGTAAGCAGGCAATCTTGAGCAGGATATGCGCAAGGTTGTCACTTAATTGTGCGCCATTTTGAGGCTTTAATGCGTATTTAATTAATTTTTCCCACCATTTATTTCCCTATGGCTCATCGTGTGTGTGTGCGTTCCAATTATAATGTGTCGACTTTGGCTTTGAACGTCAGTCTTTAAGTGGGTTAACCCACACACGATCATCATCAGTCCAAGCACTCAATTGGGGTAAATTGGGCGTAGAACCCGCTAAAAATGTTGAAGTTATTTGTCTTCCAAAATTATAGTTCTGTAACTAATATAGTTTAAGAGAAATGGAAATTTCCAGATCAGTGCGACTATGAATGAATCTTAAGAGGATTCCTTAGCTTTAAATACTATTATACTTTGGAAATATTCTACAATCTCTCAGTTTGCTTGTCAGAGTCGTCTATCTTTATTGTTATCAGTACTAATTGAGCTCGAAAATGCTCTAGAAATAACCGGCTATCAGGTTAAGCAGTCGCCACTTGAGCTACCTATAAACTTTATGAAATGTGCTTTCAGATAAGAAGCGACGACTTATCAGTAGCATTGCAGGTACAAGAAGAGCGTCCAACGACAAAAAATAATAATACTCATGCCCCGGCATTATCCCCAAACTGATTCTCCCAGATATTGTTCTAATAGAATGGAATTACATAAGCGTCAGGCATTTTTTAATTGTGTTCATGACCATGGCAAACGAGAGAGATCGAGAGATCGAGAGAGAGAGAGAAAGAGTGAGATGGAGACATAAATCACAGACAGTGCAACATAATCAACATAAATGTTGATATATGCAATATAAGGAATAATAATATACGAGCCAAGCTGACAAGCCGACAATGAAGCGAATGAACTATGGCGCTGACTCGGCTTTTGTACTTGAGCACTGATTAAAATGTGTGCCCCTGCAGCGCGCACTGTGCTGTGATGTGTGTGTGTGTGTGTGTGTGTGTGTGTGTGTGTGTGGCTATGATGCCACTGAATGCGGCATGCTCGTATGCTGATCGCAGCGCTCTAGTCTAGTCGCTCCTCGTAGGCGTTATGACAATAGATTTACGAGTGTGGCATTCGCTTAATTTGCGCTATTCATTGTGGCGGACCTCCAGCTGAAAAACCTGAGACAGCCAGCGATGACAACGAAGGAAAGTCGCTGAAATGCCCGGAAAAAACCAATTGTTAGATCTCTGCTTAATATTTACTGAGGCAATGGGAAACGTGCTACCGCCAGGCTGGACGGACTCGACGGCTCGACAGACTGTTTGGATGGCTGAAAAGATGTGTCTGCTTGGTGGGCGGCAGGTTTTTTGCATCGCTTTGCTCTTGAGTGGCGCAATAAATTTTAATCAAAATTAAAATATGTATATACACAGTAAACTAAGCAAAGTGGCAAGTGTATAGTTTAAGTTTAACACACGGCACTTTTTCTACAATCCGGCCATTCAGCGCGTGTGCTCTCTTATACATACTTGTCATTGTCATTGAATGGGAGAATCAAGAATCAGCTTGAATAAAAGCCACAGAAAGTGGTTACACTCTTAAATCTTGAACAAAACTATCTAAACTTAACTGAGTAGAGAGGCTAAAAACCAACATACTATACTAAAACTTTATGATTATAAATATAAATTACCAAAGAAATTTCCTCATCCATTGTATGCTTCCAGTCTCTCGCTATTCTTCTCGCGGCAGCTGTTGCAATTCCTCTTTGAGCGATGTCCGTAAACGTTTTCTGTATTCTGTTGAGTGAATATTGAACACAAATATAAACATTACTGCGTTTATATTGAACATTATTGTATCTCTACTAGAATTTTTTCCACTGTACCAGCAATTAACAGGACTGGTACAGTTTTAGCTTCGCCCTGTCAATGCGAATTGCACGAATTGCATTTTCACACGGTTACGCTGCGTATACGTAATGTGTGAATATAGCTGCCTCTGATGGAGGAGGGTTCCATCATAGACAAATTCGAGTATATTATCGCTGAAAGTTCCAGCTCTGCCTTGTACCATACGGTGCAAATCTTTTGCATGCTGACTTTGAGATCTTGCAAATTGCTTATATCATCAGCAGGGGCTGCAACAATGTAGCTATTCTATTTATTTAGCCTTAAATACATAATGGCCCTTTAATATACTAAAACGACTAATAATATACTAGTTGGAGGATGCTCGACTAGAAGACACGCCGTATTACACTTATAATTCAGTTCTTCAGTAATTACAATAGTTTACCGACTAATTTAGGCGCATTAGCCAGTCATTATGAAGTTTTCAGGAAAGATAGACTATAAAAAGCAAATGATATAATACTCTGTTATGCCCTAAATGGGCTTGAATGGTGTCTATTTCAAAATAACGACTGCTACTTTATTCGAAAGAGGGAAACCTTCGAAATTCAGCGAAATACTCGGAAATGATAGCAGATCCAACAAGCAAGAATCTACATTGCTAATTTAGGAGTCTTCAAACTCCTACATATGCTTATTAAACCCCTTTTTAATGGATATATTGTAAACAAATTGAACATCGAACAACGTTTGCTTTCATACTCGTAGTGCGTATTGATTTTCCAAATATTTATTTGGCAATACAATGCGTTAGCAGGCAGCTCTTGTGAGTGAGCCCGCTTTGTGCCCCAAACCCGTCCGCGACTCGTGTGGCCTACACGTGCTGCAGGCGTGGCATGGAATTGACAGGAGGCCTCAAGTGGAGCTGTCGCCGGGGCAAGTGACACATATCGGTATAAATATAAACTCGGTGTGGCTATCAACCAATGTGTAATTATATTACAATAACAATAAGTCAAGCGGGGCGAACATGATGAATGGCAAAGGCGCTTACTTACTCATACATTATATAGATATGCGATATATATATACATATACTATAATACAATGTCTGTGTAGGCATGAAGAGCTGTGACTGCCTACGTCAAACTGCTGAATGTAATGCTCGATAGGAGCTATGGAGCAGCAGAGCCTTGTCAGTTGACCATTTGTCAGCTGAACTCATTGCCCTCGGATATAGTTTGCTGGGACTTGCCTTTTTACATAAGCAACTTAGCACGAGTTGCGAGCGGGTCGGGTCGGGGCGGGGCGGGGACTGGGGCTGGGGGCTGGGGGTTGTGAGTGGTTGGCGGGTTGGCAATGCTCGTGTGTGTGTCTCTCGTTTTGGGGTCACTGCTGCAACATCGTGCCAAAGTTTACACACCAAAAACACCCACAGCCACACACAGATACACACACATACACACACACACAGGCATGTGGCAAGTGCTGTATCGTGTCATTACATAACTTGATATTTGAATGGGAGGCTAAGGAACTCTCATACTTCTACAACTCGTATGGACGAACTCTCAGCCCATTTAGCCCCGCAGCGCCGGCATCGCGACCACTTAAAGTCAGTGTGCCCATTGTTTGTTTATTTGCCTGGCCTTAAGTGAATCTCATAAGGCTTACAGTGGAAACTGGCCGGGATGGAAAACAAGGCTATAGTGAAAAGCTGTCATAAAGGTTACAGTCTGCCTTGAAAGCTTTTACACTCATTTGGTACTCTGTGTATATCGCACAAGTATGTTATGGTTTTCTACTTAAGCCCATTTTCTGAAATTCACTCACTTAAATAAGACATAAAGCTTAATTTCGCTCAGTTTGGTCTAACACATGTTAAACTTCTGTGCATTTAGGGCAGCCCCACAACGACAAGTTGGCAGGGCGGGTGAAGAAATTTGTGTAGTTCATAATCGTCTGTGCTTTTTAGGTTAAGAACTTTGTTCGGTGCTGTAAAACATTGTAGGGTGGCTCCACTGTAGCTCTAAGATTTATTTTTCTATTATTTAACTTGGGGATAAACTGCTGGATTAATTTTAATCAACAAATTTGACTTTGACAAGATAAATTAATTCATTTTGGTCTTGTCATGAATATGAATAAAAGAGCTTGGGCTAGCAGCAAGCTCAGAAAAGTCATATGTATTTTTGATCTGAACACCCACCAACATTTCTTCCGCGTCATTCAAGCCTTTTTTCTTGCAATTTCCTGAAGATAATCGGTTAACCTCACATTTTACTCTAGCCAAATTTCTAATCAGTAAATTTGTGGGCAATCTCCAGGGTAAAACCTTCAGCGATGACCTTTTCTTGGGTTAGTTACAGCTAAGCAGCTTTCACTGTATCTGAATCAGCGCCCCTTATTTCCCCCCCGTACCCTATCTTCAATTCCTGTTAGCAACATTTTTCGCTGCTGTTTTCGCGATGTCTCTATTGATTTTCTGTTATTTTCTTTGTATTACTTGCTCAATGTTGGACCACTGTGTGTGTGTGTGTGTGTGTTGCTGACATTTACTGTAATTAGACTTACTCGTATTTGTATTCGAGCTCGAGCACTCGAAATAGAACTGCAGCACTTAAGGTTGCAGCCAGCCCGGCCCACACCCTATAAAAAATGTATTATAGAAAAGTGGCTGAAGGTTGGGGGAGGGTTCGCTTGTCCTTTGTCCAATTGCCTTGGATAAAGTTGTCCAACTTCTTGACATATGAATAATTGACATCACTCTGCTGAAATGACGTCATGGCCGAGACGCTCGATAAGCGATTAAAGGGCAGGACAACGAGTAAATGCCGAATTCAAAAAATATATAGTTTTGGCTTTTATGAAACGCTTTGTTTTCGTTCTGCCTGCTGCTTATACAATCTCATGCAAATTCGGCTCGAAAACTCGCCTGAGTGACACACATTCCTGCGCAGCTACCGCTCTCCCAGCCTCGAGAGTCGTTGGGTGGGCTCTGCTGCTCCAGTTTCGAAGTTCTCGTCCCACTGTGCACACAACCATATCTGCCCATTGCCTGCCTCACTTGTCACACTGCCACACATTCGCCCATTATGTGTGAGAGTGCGAAAGCTGCTCCCAATGCACACGGTAGGAGTGAATAAACATCTGTAAATTGGTAGACGAAAGCTCTCGGAGCGTTCTTCGAATTCGACGAAGCGTCGCAGCGGACGTCGCGATGGCTAGAATTTTCGTTCGAACGAAAGCTTAAGCACTCGCGGCATTCAGAAAAGTTTTTAGTCGAGCGTTGTTACCGAACTAGGAAGGTCGGTCTAACTGTAGTAGCAGCTACTCTGAGCTCTCGTCTCTCTGTCGGGTGGTACAGCCAGTGTGTGCCAGTACTAGTACAGCTCTGCTCCGCTCCGCTCTGCTGCGCTGCTGGTGCTGCTGCTTACACAATAACTGTGCATCGATAAAGCCGAAGAAGAAGCACACAGGATACGAATATACATAGAAAGAAAAAAAAAAACCCAAACTCTTAAGCTGCTACAGCTTAACGAGTATAAAATTAAAATCGTGTGTGATTTGTTATTGTTGTTAAAGCTAAAGAAGCAGCGTATTAAGTGCAAATAAGTTGTAACACTCGAAAACGGGGTAGTTTTCTGTGAAACCCCCTCGCCCCGACAGAGCCCGAAACCGACAACGGCGACGCTTAACGGAAAAATTGTGTAATAGCCCTCGACGTGTAAAAGGTAGACAAAAAACCAAACATGACTTTCTTGGTACTTTCTGGTGTACCTATCCATATAGTACCCACATATATTTTTGTTGTTGTTCAACTGCAGCGGACCCTATAAACGTGGTACCCACAAAAAGCCAACGGCAACGTCCTTGTACAAAATCGATTTTCCAAAACTTCATGCCAGCCGTAATGGATACATATGTATGTATGTATATATGTATGAATGTACTGAATAGTTGGGTTAACCGTTTCAAGAAGTGTACTATATATGGAATGAAGAGAATGTGAAACTGCAGTTTTGCAAATAAACAATTCTGTGGCTGTGCTGCGAGTGTGTCCGATCTGATATACATATTATCATCATCTATGATCGTTATGGGTATTACAATTCGATTTGACATTTAGTTTCTGCGGTCGTGCCAAGCCAGTGCCCTGCTGTCTATCTATCCACTTGACTACTATATAGATAAATATGTGTATATAGTGCTTGCACATTATGTATGTACATGTAAATATATATATCTTTGATGTGTGCCTCTGTGCACATTAATTTTGTTGCGCTGACGTACTTTTGTGGCAATGAAATCGTTTAGATTCAATTGCGGCGATTTCATTTTGGAATAGCAGTAATTTCCTGGCCACCCCAACCCAAACCATTGCCTGCCTGCCTGCCTGCCCCTACACATAATCCCCTAACCATACAGTTTGGAGCCAAAGAGAGGCAGAGAGCTGGCTGGAGGAAGACAAGTTGGGGTGTCGACCACCCGTTGTAGGCTATTTCATAATTCTGTGTGCTGGCAAAGCGTAGCACAGAAACAGAGATGGACATAAAGAATCTTGGAACAGAACAAATTCGAAATAAAAAAGAATTACAAAAAAAAAACACACACTGAAAAAGTCTTTGTACATTTCGATTCGCATATCTCTCGCATGTTCTCTGCGCTCGCGCTCTTTGCGCTCGTTTTCGAATGCCAGCCATTGCACTCAGTTTCGAAAATCGAACTCTCTGCGCTCTCTCTCTCTCGCTCTTTTTGTCGCCGTGTGCCGTTATTTGACATCCTGCTGCTGCTGCTGCTGCTGCAGTTTCCATTCCAGTTGTATTCCAGTTCCGATTTCCATGCCGCCTCAGTGCTCTGCTTCGCTCTGCACTTCCACTGGCTTCTGTAACCAATGCGGTCCACTTGCTGCTTCGCCGCCTTGCGCTGTCTCCTGCTCCTTCCTTCCTTCCAGGGTCGTTTTCTTTTAGCGACTGCCTCCTGCAGATTGTTGCATAAGCTGAAAATGATTAAATTTTCTTTTCATCATTTTCTCTTTTATCTTTTTTTGCAGTAACTTTCACTGTTTTTTTTAGTTTGTTTTAATTAATTTGTTAGTGTTTTAAACTATTGTCATCGTTGCAATTTTTATTTGTTATACGTTTAACCATCATTTCAACAATTTGAAGGCGTTATGAGTGTTCAGGTGGGTAAAAAACAACAAAATTACAAGCAAATCAGAAATACTATATTATCTATAACATCTAGAGTCTTATCTACACTCATATCATTTAGTTTTTACTTTTGATCATTTTATTAAGTTTCATTTTATAGTCTTTACATTGAATAATATTTAACTGTGTTAAATGTTTTCCCCACTGACATTATCTCAGTGTAACTTCTTGACATTATGTAGATATCAATTCGTCTGGGTTTATTAATAGGTTTTGCACTGTAGATGATTAAGACGTTAAGCTAAGATAGTTGTGTACGTGTGTCTACAAAAAAATACTTAGCTTAAAATGTGCGATAACGAACAATGTAATAAAAGAGTGAAAATTGGTTACACAGAAGGATGAGGGAAAACATGCGAACAATTAGCATTCAATTGTTAAAAGTATGCACAGAGAAGCGTGTCTAACGATAGGAACATTAACACTCGGCTGGTTAGTTAACCGAAAATCAAAACAGCCTTCACAATAACCCTACACTGAGCTGAGTAAAACGTGTTCGTTCCCCTTAAAGCACTCGAGATGGTTTCAAAAAACAGGTCTACAAACTCAGATTCCAGATACCTGGGTACGTTCTACATTAGAAATGAACTGTAACTGGTTTAAGATTTGCCTGACGATGGGCGAGTTAACATAACCTATAGTTATAATTAGTAAGTTGTCAATAATCGATAGTAAGTGATAGATTTCTGGAAAATCAAGATGCCATATGCCTATAGTACAAAGGTTCTTCTAAAACAGGTCTACTACAGTGAGAAATGCCAGACAACTGTACTAAAATGATCTGTAAATCCGAAAACAATCGATAATAAACGCTCTGGTATATCGATTAAAAGCGTTGCATTTTGTGGTAGCTTTTGGGTGGCTCTGTTCTAGTTTGAGACTGGCTAAAACCGCACTCAAAGAGGCGCTGACAAATCTGCTGTTATGTGCACTTTCGTTGGCTCCAATTGTTCGCAATTGTCGCTGCCATTGTGCGGCTTAATCAGATTTTTTTTTTGGGTTACGCCCGCGATTTTACACGTATTTGCAGGCCAGATAGTTTTGCATTGATTGAACAATTAGCGTGCCTTGTGGCCTGTCAATTCAGTCTATATCTCACTCGACGTGCATCCAATAACTACTTTTTATTTGTATTTGCTGTAAATTGATATTCAAGTTCAAATGGCAAATGCTTTGCGCGACAAAAGTGCGCGCCAAATGCTTAGAAAGCGCTGGACAGACACAGATACATAGATAGAGATACATTTGTATCTGAGCGCGCGCTTAATTGGCAGCGTTATGTAAACTTCTCTGTGTCGCTGGGCATTGTCGCATTTTGATTTATATCCCATCCATCCTGAGCAGCCCCTGACAGCCGCTGCGTCCCGTTGCGGGTCCGCACCCTAATTGTTTGCCCAGCTCTCAGATACAGTTGTATCCACAGATACAGATACAGATACAGCTACAGCTACAGATTCACATGCTGCGTTTTGTCAGTTTTTTGTTTTGTTTTCGGTTTAATTTTATTTTATTTTTTTGCAACAGTTCGCAATTCAACATTTGAATGGGCCGCGTGACGCGTTTGCGGCGACGCTCGACTTTGTTTCAAATGAATCGAACCATGAACATTATTTTGCGAGACCAGAATCAAAAAGTCACCTTTAAATAAAATTAATTTGTTTAGGAAAGTATAAATTAGCGCCAGTGTGGGGTTGGGGTAGGGGTTGGGGAGGGGCTGACAATCCGTAGTACAGCCAACTTGTTAACAATTGTTTGCACTAGCCTAAGTCTAGCTCTAAGTTTAAGTTACTGTTAAGCGCTACAACTAACTAATTTACCTCCCATTCTAATACAGATTGTTTAGCATACGTATATATCAGCATATAACTAGAAAGATCCGCCAGTTTCCGAATAATAACCATACAACAACAGGGAAAACTATTAAGAGGCACATACATTAAAAGTGCGTAAGCATGATCGAACAAATATATTTATTCTTATTATTGAATAACATTCAGTACTCAAAAAGAATTCAAGATTTATTTCATGCCACTTTCAAACTTGAAAGCTCAACGAACCTCCAAAAAGAGAAAAAACATTGAGAAAATAAATAAGCAACGCCCGATCAAAGCCAAACAAACTGAACATATTTGATTTTATGCCGGCGTCCAACAGCGATCGCGTTTATATACTATATACTATATATTCTGTATCTGTATACACTTTGTATCGCTCTCTCTCCCTCTCCCTCTCCCTCGCTCTGTTTGTTTAATTACTTGGCATGCTATTCCATTTTGCATGACTTTTCGTTACCCCAAAACAAAATATACACTGTGCGACAAAACAGCCTACAATCTTAGAATATTAGAGATAGATTCTTAAACATTTCATGCGAGAAATACTTTATCTATTGTATTTATTATTATCTAGATTCTAGACAGTCAGAAATGCAAAAATGTTAAAGAAATAAAAATTAGAGAAAAAAATTAGATGATGTTGATAAAAGATCGATATAAAATCATCAAATTAATGGAAATTTAAAAAAAAAAAATAATAATATTACTACTTAATCTTAAAGTTTTAGATTTTCATTACAAAAATCAGAAAATGAAATATTTTCTATTTATTTATTTTTTATTCATTTTTTGTGATATAATCCACAAATTGAAACATTTTTCTTGTTGTTTAAAATCAAGCAAATAAATTGAATATTCCGCTTGTAAAATACTCTTATATTGGATATTTTTTTAGATTGATTATTTTGTCGCAAAGTGTATAGAGTTAAAAAAGAATCTATTTATTAATTTGAGTTGCCCTCGTGTCTCTATTTGCTAACTGCTCATTTCAATGTGTTCGAATTGCATTTGGGCGTGATTCACTTGAACAATTGCTGATAAATGTTGGAATCGTTGAGCGTACTGAGTGTGATTCGAGCCCATTGTTGACGTCAGTGGTAGAAGTAGGGTGTAGGGTGTAGGGTATTGCCAACATGTCGCAGACCCACAAATCAATTCGCTTTCCAATTGTTTCCAAGCGTCGGCACATGCGCCCTATTGTCGATGGCCCCCCTTTCCAGTAATCTCGTCTAGTTGCTCCAACTTCAACATTACATGATTCATTGTCCTTTTGGTTGTCCTCGCCCATATGATTTGCAAGTTCCCTACCAGCTTTATTTGTGCTGAATCATGCCAGCTACCGCAACCCCTATTTGTACCTGCATATAACTCATGAGTAGTTTAGTATAGTATAATATAGTGCTATTTAAGTTACGCATTATCATAATTATTTATATTTAATGTATTATTTATGTACTTATGTATTTAGTTATAAGCCATTATCGTAATCAGCGTTTAGTTTATGCATTTGTTTATGTTTGTCGTTTGTCTATCGTTGTTTTTGGCATTGTTTGTTACGTTTTGATTTGTATTTCTTCCCGTTCATCATCAATCAACATCAATCAATCACAACCAACACCAATCGCCAACCACCCTCTTCAGCTATCGAGACAGGACTCTTATCGAGTCGCAACGGTTATTGCAACCGATGACGACAACCGCACAGCCGATGGCCACTTCAAGGTAAATTGAAATTTTCACAACACATACATACTCATAAAATACTCACAAATACTCACAAATACATTCATATCTATACCCGAAATCATATTAAAACACTCACATATATTCATTGATTTTTTCCGTTTTGTTTATGCTTATAATTTTTGAATACTTTTTGGTTTCTTTCTGCTAAATACTATTCTCATCGATTTCCGTTTCTCACACATCTTTTTTTTCGATTACATTCATTCATTATTTATTTATTTATTTATTTATAAATACATAATTTGGGCATGCTTCCAATATTATTTGTCGCTTGACATTTAAAAGAAATCATCGCAAGAAATCTTAAAAATAGCACCGCCATTTTAATATACTAAGCACATATTTGGTCTATATTTTCTATATTGGGGCTATACTATGGTAAATCGGCTAGTTTCCTATCTAGTAACACAACTAAATCTTTCTAAATTCACCCAACTGCACAGCCATTAGATTTATGTAAGAAAAATATATATATATAGTATAGATTTGTCTAAAATGAATTACTCATAAATATTTCAACCTGTTGGGCGATGCCAGATTGTCAAGGTAAACTCGATTAAACCAGTTTTGGGATTTTCCAAACAATTTCACAAATGTGCAGTTGTGACGTCACAAAGTTCTAAATATAGCTACAAAAATAAATACAGCAGTCAAAGCTTATAGAAAATTGCAAGAGACTAGAGACTAGAGACTAGACCAAAGACAGCTGTCGCGTCTATATGTATATAATAATATACATATTACACAATTATTTATAATCATATTTGTTGAATTCGAAATTTCTTTGAGGTCAATGTGCATGGTAGGGTAGGATCGTTCATATTTAGTCCGTAGATATTCAATTTATTTAAACGCCATTTCAATTCATTTGGGATTTGTTATTGTTGATTTTTATTGTACTTAGTACACGTTTAGGCTGATTTGTTTTTGAGCATTTTTTCATTCAGTTTACGTGACATTCACATTCAACGCGTTTTTTGCATGCGCCTCGTAGCTATTGTATTTAAATTTTAATGCTCAGATTAGAGCGCCCCGACCAATGCAAATATTCTCACGATCGCAGCTCATTCGCAATTACGAGTATTTAGCCCCATTCAATGATCCATATATACATCCGAATAGGAACTAATGAAATAACTGAACAGCTGAAACCTCAGTAAGATTTTTAACTGGCTAACTGGTAAGTTGGGCGTGTGATGAAACTGTGCTTCTCTGGCTTTCTTTCGCTTGAGTCTATCGCTAGCAGTCTTGTATATATCCAAGATCGAAGTATCTGAAGGATTTGGGCACCAAGTCTGCAAGATATATTCTTAAGGGATATATTGAAGACAAAGCGATAGTCTTACAACTCTACTTTCTTCTGTAATAACACTTTAAATGGTAAACGGTTTACATCTCTATTAGAACTGCACTCTATAATACCCTCAGGGGTACCACCCGTACACTCCGGGCATAACACGGTTAATGGCATGAAGTAAATCGACTTTTGTGTCGGCTTTTTGGGTACCTTGCTGTACAACCCCCAAAGAAAATAGAAATTAATGTAGACTTCTTTGCTTAATACTCAAATTTCGACAGTCAAGACGCAAGATGCCGGCCAAAGCAGCTAAGAAAGAGAATTTGGATGATCTCAAACAGGAGTTGGATATCGACCATCATAAAATCTCTCCTGAGGAATTGTATCAGCGCTTTCAGACACATCCCGAAAATGTAAGTGCCCCCAAACACAACACGCCTCTATCACATGTGATGGAATATGTATTCATCGTCAACAATTTCATCCTGTGCAGGGTCTGAGTCACGCCAAGGCCAAGGAGAATCTGGAGCGAGATGGTCCCAATGCGCTTACACCGCCCAAGCAGACGCCCGAATGGGTGAAGTTCTGCAAGAATCTGTTCGGTGGCTTCGCCATGCTGCTGTGGATCGGTGCCATTCTTTGCTTTGTCGCCTATTCGATTCAGGCCACCACCAGCGAGGAGCCAGCCGACGATAACTTGTATCTGGGTATTGTACTTTCCGCTGTCGTCATTGTGACAGGCATTTTCTCATACTATCAGGTGAGCAGAGTAGTTCATGGCCAGATTGAAGGTTGACGACTCAACAATTACTGTTTGGCTTGTTACAGGAATCGAAAAGTTCAAAGATTATGGAGTCGTTCAAGAACATGGTCCCCCAATTTGCCACTGTTATTCGCGAAGGCGAGAAACTGACGCTGCGCGCCGAGGATCTCGTTCTGGGCGATGTGGTTGAAGTGAAGTTCGGTGATCGCATACCGGCTGATATTCGCATTATTGAGGCGCGTACCTTTAAGGTGGACAACTCATCGCTGACTGGTGAATCGGAGCCGCAGTCGCGTAACGCTGAGTTCACACACGAGAATCCCCTGGAGACCAAAAACTTGGCTTTCTTCTCAACCAACGCCGTCGAAGGCACTGCCAAAGGTGTTGTCATCAGTTGCGGTGATCACACTGTCATGGGTCGCATTGCTGGCCTCGCCTCCGGTCTGGATACCGGCGAGACTCCCATTGCCAAGGAAATTCACCATTTCATTCATTTGATTACCGGCGTCGCTGTGTTCCTGGGTGTCACATTCTTTGTGATTGCCTTCATTTTGGGCTACCACTGGCTGGATGCTGTCATCTTCCTTATCGGTATTATTGTGGCCAACGTGCCCGAGGGTCTGCTGGCCACTGTCACCGTGTGCCTGACCCTGACCGCCAAGCGTATGGCATCGAAGAACTGCTTGGTGAAGAATTTGGAGGCCGTCGAAACCCTGGGATCCACCTCGACCATCTGCTCCGATAAGACCGGCACACTCACTCAGAACCGTATGACTGTCGCCCATATGTGGTTCGATAACCAGATCATTGAGGCCGACACCACTGAGGATCAGTCGGGTGTTCAATACGATAGAACTAGCCCTGGATTCAAGGCGCTCTCTCGCATTGCCACTCTCTGTAACCGTGCCGAGTTCAAAGGTGGTCAGGACGGTGTGCCCATTCTCAAGAAGGAAGTCAGCGGCGACGCCTCCGAGGCTGCTCTGCTTAAGTGCATGGAACTGGCCCTCGGCGATGTAATGAACGTTCGCAAGCGCAACAAGAAGATTGCCGAGGTGCCGTTCAACTCGACCAACAAATATCAGGTGTCCATTCACGAGAACGAAGACCCCAACGATCCACGCTACTTAATGGTCATGAAGGGTGCTCCCGAGCGTATTCTTGAGCGTTGCTCTACCATTTTCATCAATGGCAAGGAGAAGGTGCTCGATGAGGAGATGAAGGAGGCATTCAATAATGCTTACATGGAGCTTGGCGGTCTTGGCGAGCGTGTGCTCGGTTTCTGTGATTTCATGCTGCCCTCCGACAAATACCCAACCGGCTTCAAGTTCAACACCGACGATATTAACTTCCCCATTGACAACCTGCGTTTCGTTGGTCTCATGTCCATGATTGATCCCCCACGTGCCGCTGTCCCCGACGCTGTAGCCAAGTGCCGCTCGGCTGGCATCAAGGTCATCATGGTCACCGGCGATCATCCAATTACAGCCAAGGCTATTGCCAAGTCCGTCGGCATCATCTCCGAGGGCAACGAGACCATTGAGGATATTGCCCAACGTCTCAACATACCCGTTTCTGAGGTCAATCCCCGCGAGGCCAAGGCAGCCGTTGTCCACGGTGCTGAGCTGCGTGATGTCTCCTCTGACCAACTGGATGAGATCCTGCGCTACCACACTGAGATTGTCTTTGCCCGTACCTCCCCCCAGCAGAAGCTCATTATTGTTGAAGGCTGCCAGCGCATGGGTGCCATTGTGGCTGTCACCGGCGACGGTGTCAACGATTCGCCTGCCCTGAAGAAGGCTGATATTGGTGTTGCCATGGGTATTGCCGGTTCCGACGTGTCCAAGCAGGTGCGTTTCCACATTGATTACACTAGAGAACTACATTTTCGATTAGGTTTTAGTTTTGAACACTGATTAATCTATTTTCTGACCTTGCTGTGATCCATTCTGCAGGCTGCTGACATGATCTTGTTGGATGACAACTTTGCCTCCATTGTGACTGGTGTTGAGGAGGGTCGTTTGATCTTTGACAATCTGAAGAAGTCCATTGCCTACACCCTGACCTCCAACATTCCCGAAATCTCGCCTTTCCTGGCCTTCATTCTGTGCGACATACCACTGCCATTGGGTACAGTAACAATTCTGTGCATCGATTTGGGCACTGACATGGTAAGTTTAGCTCCATGCTGAGCGAAAAACCTAACCAAACTAATGTAAACTATGTGTCTAAGACATTGAGCAAGTTAAGTCAAGTCAAGTCATGTTGTAGCTTGTTAAGAGTCCTTATTACTGGTATAACTTGTACAATTTCAATTGAATTGTGATTGGCTGGGCGCACAGATACCAGCCATATCGCTGGCCTACGAGGGACCCGAGGCGGACATTATGAAGCGACGTCCACGTAATCCTGATATTGATAATCTCGTAAACGAGAGGTAAACAGCGTTCCATAGAATGTACGCTGTGTTACTTTAGGATTAGGCTTGCCAGCTTGACAGCTCGAGAAGCCCTATAGCCAGTTTCTAGGCTATATCTGTAGTTTAAGTGCTCCAATAATGATCTATCTAACTTATCTTATACTTATACTATTCTAATGTAATATTTTGTATCGCAACCGATCGAACCAAACATACACATGCTCTGTATACGTAACGAACCCAATTAACGAATTGTAAAACGTTTTGCTAATGTTACCACCTGCCAATACTATATATAATCCTATGTACTATATAGGTGCCAGCCATATCATTGGCCTACGAACATGCCGAAGCCGATATTATGAAGCGTCCTCCACGTGACCCATTCAACGATAAATTAGTGAACTCAAGGTGCCAATCAAGTCAATTTCTACCCCCACACACACTCACACACACACACACTAAACATACACACACACACACATGCACACTAAACGTTGCCACTTAAAGAATTAACTAAAAAAAAATAACAAGCAGTGATTTAGCTGCAACATCATAAACTATAACTAATCGATGTCTGTATATGTATGTGGCTGGATTGTAATTAGCATAAGCGTAAATCAACAAAAGAACTTGATATGTGAAAGCAACTAACTAACAAGTCGTTCCATATTAATGGTTTACAACTAACTTCTAAGATTATCATTTA
Organism: Hirtodrosophila histrioides; assembly: GCA_037075165.1. Taxonomy (NCBI): domain Eukaryota; kingdom Metazoa; phylum Arthropoda; class Insecta; order Diptera; family Drosophilidae; genus Hirtodrosophila; species Hirtodrosophila histrioides. Next base: position 2,746,863 of record JBAMCL010000390.1, on the reverse strand, counting down.
AATTTAATAATACATTCATAACATCCCATATCGTCCATCATTTTTGTAGCATACTCTTTATAAGTCATCTCATTGACCCATTATCGTAAATATAGATCATACAAAGCCGCAAAACTATCAATAGTTGCTTCACTCGATAAGTTTTTGGGTCGATAGTCGGATAAATCGATACTATTTCATAAAACTTAAAACTTTATAAGCTTCAAAAGAGAAAATATTAATACTGATTTTTGTCATCGATACTATCGATCATGTCATCGTTACTAATGATGGTGTCATCGATACTATCGATCATGGCATCGTTACTAATGAATTTGTAATCGATACTATCGATAGTGTCATCGTTACTAATGAAGGTGTCATCGATACTATCGATTATTTCATCGTTACTAAGGATGGTGTCATCGATACTATCGATCATGTCATTGTTACTAATGATGGTGTCATTGATAATATCGATAATGTCATCGTTACTAATGATGGTGTCATCGATAATATCGATAGTCTAGTCTATACTATCTGTATTCCCATCGATACTATCGTTAAGGCCATTGACTCTATCGATAGTGACATTGTAACTATCGATAGTTTTGCACCACTTTCATATACACAAGATCCAAACATTTAGTACCAGTATCCCAAACAGTTCTGGCCATCTTTCTATGTACATTTCAAATTCAAACTTCAATCATTCCTACTACTATTACCAATCAAATTGTTCACAATTAATGTTCTGTTCTGTATCAAAAATTATCCTAATTGGCACACACACACAACACACGCCCACACACATACACCTTATGTTGCCTATGTGTAAATTGATAGCAGTTCAAAAAGAAATCGCCTCTATTCTAACGCTCTAAATGTTAATTGGTGTGCGTTGTACCTGTTCCGTTTACCTCGCCCCGTCGAAACCTTCCACAGGTTTTATGTTTTCTTTTTTCTCCTGTGTTTGTTGCCAAATTAATCCCTCGTCCCCGTCCCCCCTCACATACATCATTTTGCTGACAAAATTGGCATTGTTAATGTTATGAATTTTTGGGTTTGTAAACTTACGAAAAACAACAAAAAACTAACAAAATTAAAACTGCAAAATTGTTTCACGTACATATTTGTATTGGCATTTATATTCTAGTTCCAGCAAATACCAAAGTTAACTGCACACAAATTGTAGCAAATAGTCACATTGAAAAGCAAAAATTGAAGTTCTTGAAAAACGTACAATATTCTAAGTTAATGTTAATTTTGATTGTTATTAAGTTATTTAAGTTTTAACACACGATTCCTACGACACCTGCATTTCTAGTAATCCTCACAACAACTTAACTGAACAGAACTGAACTCATCTAACAGCTGCCTAAGTTAGCTCTAAGTTCAAACCTTAAGTCCTTATCAACAACTACTATATAGTTTATAAGTTACCAAATGTTATCAACGGGCCTTCCCCCCCAGCAGTTCAACGGATATTGCAGTTTGGCAGCCGCGTCGTTGTCCATTTCCACTTCCACTTTCACTTCCAAGTGAATGAAGAAAAGATAAAGATAGATACTGACTTTTCCACAATTTATCGTATTTATTTTCAATTTATTTTATTCCATTACGGTTACCGCTTGCACGTTTAGGTGCCAGCCATTTCCTTAGCCTATGAGACGGCTGAATCCGATATTATGAAACGCCAGCCCCGGAACCCCTTTCAAGATAAGCTGGTCAACGAAAGGTAAAGTTTTTCTTTGTGCTGCCCCCCCAAAAAACAACAACAAAAACAACAACAGAATACTTTAATTCAAAAGAAAGAAAAGAAAAAACACAATACTTACATACAAAGTAAAAAGTAAAAGTGAGCTGCAAATGAAAAATAAAAAAAAACAAATCTTTTGCTATAAGTCTTTCTTCTGCAAATCACAGCAACTAATTTTTGTTCGTCACAAATTCAAATTAAAATTCAAGTACAAATTTATAGCAAATGTAATTGATTAAAATGAAAGTTTTGAAACATTTCTTCTTAAGTAATTTTTGCGGGATAAATTTTCGATCAATGACTTTAAAGCAAAGTACGCTTCCTTATCTAAAGATATTTGTTCTTCGATCTACTTTTGTCTACTACTCAACTAAAAACTAAAAAACTTTAGCTTCAACTACGTATTCTTTAGCCTAATTACTTTTACTTTTTGGTTGAATGTTGTTTTAGCTTTGCAATTCTTTTCTTTATATTCTACGACAAAATTTTCTTTTATTTCTTGATTTCTTGATTTATGTTAAATGTTTTTCTTTTCGTGTGCTATTGGAATTCAATTTTCTTAATTTTTGTTACATGTTTTATGTACTTTTATGTTTTTTCCTTTATTTTTCTTGAGTACCTTTCAGTTTTCAATGTTTTGACGATATCAGTTAGTTAAACGTTTAAAGTTAAGTAACGTAATTGTTGATATTCTTCTAGATTTATCGTTTCAACTACTACTACTATATCTACTATATTCCAGTTCTTAAATCGTTTCTTGAAAGCACTTTCAAGCTGATCTAGTACTTATTTTCAAGACATTTTGCTCTATAGCAACAGACTGATTAAATCACTTGGCTGTAGGCCCCAGAAAAACTATTTCTCTTTTTTACAACACAGTCGATTAATACTATATTCATTGAGAGTTTCTTTTATTTTTATATATTTTTTTAAATTTATTTATTTTTTGATATTTGGTGTAATTTGCGCTTTTCATATTAACTAAATGCAATGATTTCAAACTATATACAACATATATGCGCATTATCGTATTAAATATACTTACTATATAGCAACAGTTTAATTATGTAATTTCAGTTAATTTTTTGCAAATCTTTAACTTATCAACATAAAGTGAAAACACAAAATGAAAACAAACAAAAACACAAAGAAAAACTATTTCATTCTGATGATATACCGGCTCGTATATCTGCAATGATTGATCAATCTCTACCAAGCAAATGCCAAACCATCAATTATGAGATTTATGCACCCGATCAAAGATAAACCACACTCGGAAAATCCAAAAACAACAATGATAAAGCGCCTCCACTTTCGAATTTCGACCACCTTAGCTACTATTTTGGCTTATTCTCTTAAGATATATTTCCAAGATATGCTTCCTTTTGGTCTCTCTTGCTTGAATACTTCGGTGCTCCAACTCTTTCTAATGCCCTATGATTTCTATGCTTGTACTCGTAACACTAATTTTTACCAAGAACGCCTCTTAACTTAAGATCATGTGTTACTTTTATGTGCCAGAAGAAATTCCTTATACATATATGATTTCCAACTCGAAACTAAAATCTCAAATCCATTTGGAAGGTAAGTGACGTCTACGTTGTTCCGCTATCCAACGAAATGAAAGACGATTCTCTTAGATAGTTTTGGGAGCTGTCTTTGTATTTCGAATCGATTTCCATAATGACGACTCAGAATATAATGCAACAGTAACTGAATTATGTTATGCTAGGCTTAACTATAACTTTAGTGAGACTACAATATTATGTACTTTTCCTAATACTTACCTATGCTAACTACTGTATCTCGAATGCATTCGTAGCAGTAGTTAAACTGAACCCTCGACACTCTCATACGCCATTTAGAGTTCTCAACGAGTACATTTTATAAGTCCATCAAGCTCATTCAATCACTCCAGTCATTCAAAAAGGATCTAGCGATCTCTCAAACTCTCTCCCAACTGCTCAATCAGTCAATCAATTCAATCAATCACGCTCACAGTCTTCAGCATTCATTGAAACTTATTTTGATTTGTAGTAAACCAAACACCACGTGAATTTATGGCCAAAACTGGCTCAAATTTTTCTCTAGTCTTAACGTATACCTTATAAAATACTTATATAACATGCAATTTAGTTCAAGTTAAGCTCTAAGCAATCTTTATACCATCCAACGTACTCTTTTTGTATAACGAAACAAGTTTTGTTACTTGGGTGCTGTTCTTTGCCCCCCAGTGTAGTTTTAGCTTCGTAAGTACGCAGGAGCTAAATACTTACTTATAAAACAAAACAAAACCAAACAAAACAACAGCAACATTTACAATTACAATTACAATTACAATTACTACAATTACCAGAATATCAATCAATACACCAGAGAAATGAACAACTTGACACAAATCTTGAACAAACACTGTGTAACGCTCTATGCTCCAAATGCAACTACTCCCTTCTCTATCTAAGTACTACTACTTATATATAATTTTAGCAACTATCTTAGCGAATATTTACTAGTATATAAAATCAAGTATTTATTATTATTATGATATTATGCAATACGCCAGCAAGAGATTATTCGTCAACTTTAACCAGATTTTTTCCATTTTCGTATTTTCCCCCACATTCTTTTCAAAAACTTTTATTATGTCTTTCTTTTTGATTTGCACATGATCAAATAACAACAAAAAATAACATATTAAAAAAAAACAAAAAAAATACTAAAATAAATACCATATACCAAATACCAAACAATAAAACGCTATTATACCGCAAGATACCGGCCATTTCACTCGCTTACGAGCAAGCCGAGAGCGATATTATGAAGCGTCAGCCGAGAGATCCATACCGCGACAACTTGGTAAACCGCAGGTCAGGACAAATCTAACGATAAGGATAAAAAAAAACCAAAAACCAAAAACAAAAAACCAAAAAATCTTTAAGAACTGTTTACTTTAGTTGTTTAGTTACAAAATACTACTAGAAAATGAACAAACATGCAACCATTTTAAGTACTATTTACATTTCCAATTTGACATTTGACCTTTGTTTGAGTTGTGTGTGTCGCGTTTTCGTTCCATTTTCCATTTTCCTCAATTTGGCCAGCAATCAGTTTAAATAAAAACTTCACACACCAAATTTTAGTGCAACCAAAATACAAACCAAAAAAAAAAACAAAAAAAACAAAAATAATAATAATAATAATTTTGCGACTGTTTGTTCGTTTGCTGATGCATTTTTTCTTTCTCATTTGGGGTTTGTTTTCATAACTTCTTATTGTTCCTTCAACTACTGTAAGATTTATGCGTTTCTTAAACGTTTTTCATTTACAATTTCCCATTTCGATGTGGTTCTTAATGTGGAATGAAAACTTTCTTAAATTCATCCAATATCAATTTGTGTTTTCTAAATTCTAAAGTAAATATTTAGTAATTGTTTCATGTATTCCAAATTGTTTTCAACAGATATTTTTGTTTCAGTAAAAAGTTTATAATCAGGCCTGGTCCCATTTCCGATTCCAATCAAGTAATTCGGAATTGATTTTCGGAACAGTTCTGAACATCGAAAATGGAATATTCCTGTTGTTCCAACTACTTGAAAATAACTTCAATCAGAAAAAAGAATACTAAATTGAAAACGATTCGGAATGAAAGGTATTCTGAGCTGGGAACAGGCCTTAAAAGTTTCCCCATTTATATCTTAATTGTTTTAAATTTTACGTTATTATCAAATCAATGTGCATCAATGTTTTTGTGTTTGTCGCACTATCTTATAAAAGTACAAATATTTATCCAAATGGTTTTTGTTCGGGCAAAAATTCTGTTCAATTCTTCTTCTGTTGTAGATACAACGAATAAGATAATAAAATCGCTTCTAGACAATGTCTTGGGACATGCCGCGCGTAGTTGACGCTCGCTAAAAAGAACAACATGCAACACACACAAACACACCCACACCCACCCACACACACACACACCACTGACAACAACAAAAGTAAACGAAGACTAGCGAAAATCATATCCATAGATACCCGTAGTCAAACAAACAACAGACTACAAAAAACAACACGAAAGAATATGCATCTTCGGTCTACCGAAGAATTAATACCCTTGCAGATGTGTATTTTTATGATATTGTGATCCGATTCGATTAGTTCCGATATAATGTACGAGTGTATACCAAGTAGTTGTGTTTTGCAACTCATTTGAACAAATAAACAAGCGAGAGATGTAAAAGAAACCAAATCTCAATAAATACAGTACTTGCTTTGAAATACAAGTGAATATCCGAATACCTCCGAAAATTCATTAAACTTCAAGTCTATTGCACTTGCTTACTTGTCTTGCAACTCTCTATGTTTGTTCTTTTCTCTCATTCGCACTCGCAACCGAGTGTGCAAGCTTGCAAGTGCTGGCGAAAGCTTGAATTGTTTGGCTTGGTCAGCTTGCTTCGCAAATGACTTATTTACACTTTCAAGTACACTCGTTTAAGACTCGCTTCAAGTAATATAAGAATCTATGAATGTGTTTCGTACGAATATGATACCCTCTGCAGGGGCATAAAACTGACACAAATCAAAGCTTTTCGCTGTTACTTTTAGTCCAGTTAGTGCGTTACTTGTAGTTGAGTTTGTTCGAGCCGATAAGCAATTAAATACAGAAATGCTTCAGTTGTGTTCTACTTAGATGATACAGTCATATCCATACATCAATCAAACTCAAACGCAATATCAATATCAATCTCAATCTCAATCTGTGGCCAAAGTCTGGTTCCAAGTATCAAAGTGCATCGACGTCGCAGTAAGTCTCAATGTGGGCTCGGTTCTCTTAACAACAACAAACAATGGATTTTCTCTTATTACCAATTATTATTCAAAGAGTAATTATTATTTTTAAGTCGTATTAGTTTAACTATTTACATATATACTCTCATATGTATGTATGTATGTGTTTATGTCTCTTTGTTTATGTTTAAATGTAAGTTTCTATTTTAATTATTTGTCTTCCTAAGTTGTATTTATTCAAAACTTCTTTAAGCGTAAGTAAATGAAAACTGGTATAAAAACCAAAAACAGTTTAGCTGCATTTGCTTGAACCGTTGTGTGCTTTTAGTTTTGAAACACCTGCTGCATGTTTATATGTATTTCTATCTGTATCTGTATCTGTATCTGTATATATGTAGGTTATGGATTATAGTTGCTGCATGTATATAATAAGCTGCCCACCCAAAACTAACAATAGGAACTTTGCTTTTCACCTCATCTTTAACAAGATGAATACCAAAACCAAAAGCTAAGAAAATAAGATTCTGTGCTCACTCACGCTTACATTGAACGCGCGCTGTAGATTTAAAATAAAAATAAAATAAAAAAAAAACCAAAGACTTTGCTCAGAACACAATCCACGCTATATAATGTATAAAGTTTAACACCCTAAAAACTAAACAAATAAACATTCATTTGCTAAAAGAAAATAATACATCTAATGAGCTTAAAGGTAATGCGGCATATTTCAACTTACTAACTCCAAATAATCTCTCTGCTTGGTCAGGGTTTTTGTGTGCTTTATTTAAATTGCTTTATTTATTGCCCAACTGCGGCATTTTCAAAACAAAAACAGTTGTTGCGGAATTCTCTAAAGTCGTATTACTATATTCAATCAAGTTCATTAATATTTTAATTCAATTGTGAGAAACATATTTTCAAATTAAACCAAAAGCTTGGCAATTTCAATTAAAAATTTACTGGATTCTTTTATTAGTACATATTCCAGAAGTAATTATTAATAAATAATTAATTCCTGTTTTTACAAACTTTTAGTGTTTTTTCGCCACAAGGACATCCGTCGATCCCAAGTTTCTGTGACCCCGACGGATTTTTTGTGCATCACGCTCTAGAGTTTTCCGTGACCCCTCTGAAATAACTTCCTTGTGAACTATCTATTTGTATTTGTTCTTATGGAAATGTCTGTTAATATTTCAATTCTTTATGCCTTATTTTTTGGTAACAAAAACCTTGACAAGCGACGCTTATATATAGCGCTGATTAATTAATGCCCGATCTTTAATGCTCCTCAAGTTGTAACAAGACGTGTCTTGTGTCCGAAAAGAATAGAAAAAACATCAACAAATACCACACAAAAGTTAAAAATTCTATATAGAAGCCTAACTTTGAGCGCTAACTAACGAATTTTGTTTACCTTTCTCTACTCCCCGTCCCTGTGCCCGTCTCTTGAAAACCTGCTTTAAACAGATTGATTTCGATGGCCTATGGACAGATTGGCATGATCCAAGCTGCTGCCGGTTTCTTTGTGTACTTTGTCATTATGGCTGAGAACGGTTTCCTGCCAATGAAACTGTTTGGCATCCGTAAAATGTGGGACTCCAAGGCCGTTAACGATCTAACTGACTCCTACGGACAGGAATGGGTAAATAATTTCCTTAACTGCCATTCCAGTGATATTCTAACTTTGTGCGTGTTTTTATTTTTGCCACAGACCTATCGCGATCGCAAGACATTGGAATATACCTGCCACACTGCCTTCTTCATCTCGATTGTTGTGGTGCAATGGGCCGATTTGATCATCTGTAAGACGCGTCGTAATTCCATCTTCCACCAGGGCATGCGTAACTGGGCCTTGAACTTTGGCCTCATCTTCGAAACAGTGTTGGCTGCCTTCCTCTCATACTGCCCGGGCATGGACAAGGGTCTGCGCATGTACCCACTGAAGTAAGTGCTAACTACAGTTCAGAAAGCAATTGATATCAAAGATGGTTTAACTAACTGATTAACCTGATATTATATATGTGTTATACTAACTTGTGCTCTTCGTGCAGACTCGTCTGGTGGTTCCCAGCCATTCCATTTATGTTGGCCATCTTCATCTATGATGAGACACGTCGTTTCTACTTGCGTCGCAATCCCGGCGGCTGGTTGGAGCAGGAGACATACTATTAAAGAGGCATACCAACACCCCCAACACCCACACCCACACCTACACACAGCCACACACAAACACCCACACACACACACACACACCCCAGCAAAAGAGCAACAAATAGTAATTGTTTATTTACCACAAGGCCACACACACCCACAAGTGCAACCACAGCGACCACAGTTATCTGTGTGGCTGGCTACAACAACAGCAACAACGCAACAACAACAACAACTACAGCTGCAATTGCAACAACAGCAACAGCAAACAGCAAAAGCAAAAGCAACAACAGCTATAGCATAAAACATATTGCGATATGTTTTATAATTTTAATTTAATTATTTAAAGTAAAAGAAACAAAAAAAGGAAAACAAAAATGCAAGCGATAATTATTTTAAACGTTTAAGTAAATTTAAATTATAAATTAAAGCTATAAATAAGATTTAAATAAAAATAAAGTATAAAATTTCATCAAAACAAACCAGCAAACAAATTTCAAAAGCAACAAAACAAAGCCCACAAAAACAACTCAGCTAACAATAGCATAACAACAAATAAACAAAGTTTTAGTAAAATTGTTTAACAAAAACGGCATAAACAACAATATTCAAATAAATAATGACTAAAAATAAAAAGTAAAATAAAAATGGAGCAAAAACAAAAACAACGCAAAAGGCCCCAAGAAACAGAAGCAAAGCTACAGCGCAACTAACATTAATAAAATTTACATACCTACTTACACACAGCTACACACACACACACACACACACACACACAACACATACACATATACACGAACCTACACAACGCATGAAGAGACAAATTATATAAGGAGTTTAGAGAAATTAAAAACAAATAAAACGAAAATTTTGAAAAAAATAAAAAATACAAATAAATAAATTAGTGTAGTTACAAAATAAGCAAAAAGATGAAAGCAAAGATAAACCAAGAAATAAACAACAAGTAAAACAAATATTTCGAAACTTGAGGGGGCAGTGAGCAGTGAAAACGAATGCAGCATAAGCAAAACAAAATAAATAAGTAAATAAACAAATGAAATAAATTAATAAAAATAAAGAAAAAGAAAAAGAGGCAACACAATTAATATAATTGTTTATATATATACACATATATTATATGGAAAACAAAATTTGATTATATAAATGGAGCTATACAATACTTACACCAAAAAAAAGAAAAGTCGAAAGTAACGAAACCTACCAACTGGCGGGAAAGGCAGAGAAGCGTTAGAGAGGCACAATCGAAACCGGAAGCAGCCATGCCACAGACCGGAAACTGAGGCCAGTCAGAGGACGAGAGCAGTGCGAGCTACGAAAGCAGCTTACAATTTGTTATACTTATAAAAGCCATAAAACATAACATGTAATATTGTGCTTTGTGTGCATTTTAAGCCCAAATACACACCACAAAACTCGCAGACACACACAAACACACAAACACACAGACACACACACACACCTTTGGGTGCTTGGGCGCCAGTCTTAGGCCCAAAAACAAAACGGCAACACCTGAAGCCACGCCCACAAAATGAATGTTTGTAACGTTTAACACGGCACAGCGTCCCCAACATGGGGCAAGCCCAAGGCAGTAGCTAACAGTATTGTGTTTTATTTTGTATAACTTTCGCTTTAAACACACACCAACACACACACACACACACACACACCCAGGCACACACACTGATAGGCGGCGAAAATAGTTGGCATGAAAAGCCGCAAGAAATACAAAAGAAAATTTGAGCTTGGCTTGAAAACAAAGCCCAACAATTTGGCCGCTTTTGACTAATTGAAAATTTGTGAAAATGTGAAATGTGAAAACTGTTCGTCAATCAGTCAGTTAGTCAATCAGTCAGTCACACCCACAGTTTACACACAATTGCAGAGACATAAATCCGCCGCTGCTTTTCAACTTGTTTCTGATTTGTTTGTTAAATTTCTCATATATTATTTAATGATGTTTTAATGATCATTGACATTGAAATTAATGATACTGATTGCATTATGGCATGTTAGTTATGACAAACAAAACAAAATTATTATTAGTTGTTAACAAATTATATTGAATAATAAATAATAATAATAACAATAACGATGTTCATGATCATGAATATTGTTGATGTGAAAGTGAAACTAATCTAAAATCAAGAACAAAACAAAAATCATATAAAATTCATAAATGTGAACAACAAATATTTATAAAGAAAGCAAACAATTCTATAAACGTTTCAAGCTATAACGAATACTTGAACAATTTGTCAAGAAAAACCAACAGATTTGCATACGATAACAAACAACAAAAACAAAAACAAAAACAAAAGAAACAAAACATGAAAGTAAACATTTTTAATTTTTTGTTCTTTCGCCCTCCGCTGTAAATGTATTTGTAGATTTAAACAATGATTAAAATAAAAAACTACATAAATAAAACTTAAAAAAAGAACAAACAAATTGTTTCATTTCAAAAATGTTCGGCAACGATCGTTTCAGAAACTCTTCGATATTATAAATACTAAGAGTGCCTTTAAAAGATAATATATTATTTCAGAATCTTAGGCGAAACAATCTACATAAACGAAGACCCTGCAAATCGACTGTTGTCCAGTTTCTATAGTTCATTAGAGTTGAACATCGTAGTTCAATGAAAGAATAAGTTCAGTCGTACAATTGTTGATGAACGAAACGATCTACGAACTTTTGAACGACAACCAGTTCGTTCAATGAATCATTCAAATGAACCTGTTCTGAACGATTCGAGTCAACTCTGTCACAGAGTTCTTATTGCAAATCTCGCACTTCTTACAGCTGATGGAGTGCGATAGAAGAGAAAACTATCAAACAAAAGTGAATGTATTGCTGTAGTTCAATTAAAATTTAGCTAAAAAAGTGTAAATTAACAAGTTTGAAATAATAGTGGTTGCGGATTTATAAGAATCAACAGATAGTAGTTACGCTTTGGTAATTATAAATACATAGTTCAATATTGCTACATACTCCATATTACTCAGATTTGAGCGTAGGAATCTGGCATATTTTGGAAGGTATTCCAAATCAGCTCGTGTAATTCATTTGGAGCGAGGTTTGTTGTAGCTAAAAGCACGAAATAATCCTAGTTACCAGCACTATTCCGCTGGCACTACAACAAATTGTGTGAGGAATTTTAGCCTAATACAGAAAAGAGGATTTCCAGATTTCAAAAGCTAATCCCAGATCCATTGAATAATGTTTCTAGCTAGCTGATGTGCAGAGCGAAGCTGCGACTAGAACTGTCGCAACATTAACTGTTAAAATAATTAAGAAGCAAGCCCTTAAATATGGCGCTAAGCGTCAAATACACCCAACGTAAAATGTTAGATAAAGGCGCATCAGCTGTTACAACAGGTCAGGGTTGCCAGACTGTTCTGGTCGTTTAACATTTAAAAAAATCAATTAAACTTAAAAATACGTTGGAAATGTTAGTTTTCATGTGTTTAGTATTTCAAATTCAATTTACACAAATTCTGAGGGCTTAAAGCTAAATAATTTGAAACATCATTGTGAGGTTTGGCGAAATACAGCTCCGAATAAAGTCTACCTCAATTTAATTGAAATCTTGTTAAGATATATCAACTACCACTATAATTCAGATGATATGAGATCTGTTCTGGAATTGACATATGCATATACATATGTAAACATTTAAATATCTATATATGTGTGTACCAGGCAGCAAAGTTGTATCTATATTACGGTATAATATCCAATTACTCACAGTTAAAGGATACGCATATAAACAAATTAAAACGACATTGCAGAAATCTTAATATAATTAAATGTTCGGGTAGTTAATGAATGGTCCCGCACCCAAGTCTGGGTTTATTAAATTGTATTTCATGCTGCGTCATTCCGTACATTTGCCATTACTCTTTTTGCTGCCGTTTTGTTTGTTTTGTCTCCACACGGGGTAACAGCGTTTGGGCCTTATTAATTTCCGCTTTGCCTATTTATTTTGATGTTATTCCTCGGTGCTTACTGGGGGCGGCTCAGGCTCTCCGTCCGAGCCGCCGCGGGATGCCACCTTAAGAGTGCAGGTGTACTTACAAATGGTAATAAATATCTATGGCTGGGCAACATCTATTAATGTTCTAACTCAAGCTTTGATGAAACATCAATTTCTTTCGTAATATAGTTCGTTAATGAAACATACTATATTTATTTCTAAATTAAACCCAGATTCTATTCCGTTGAAGAGGAAATAGTATTGCTCATTGGAACTAACTTGTTATTTTTTATTAGGCGGGGTTTCATTATCATACGATAAAAATTACTTTTATTATTAGATCTTTCGCTGAAACATTTAAAATAATATTTTATCAAAATTTCGAATCTGATAAGTATTTTTATGAAAGTAATAAGGTATAATAATGAGGTAGGTATAATATTATAGGTAGGCCTGAAATTGATCGAATCCCATGTTATATGACAGTTCGTGCATACTCTATGCTGGTTAGGGTATATAAAAAAATGAGCAAGACCTCTTTTCCAATAGACTTAACACGGGCGTCAAAAACTGGCGCGCTTGCTTGTCTAAGAAAGTGGGTGACGCTGCGCCCGCTCCTGCCCCAACCCACACCAAGCCATACCCACACACACACACACACACACACACACACAGAGCTCACAGAATGCGCCACTGCTGCTGCACTGAGTATTGCTGTGTGCGTTAGAGCGAAGAGAGCAGAGCACGCCATACTGTTATCGCTGGGCGTGTTCCATTGCCAATTCGTTTCTTATCCTGTCCGCCGCTTCGGCTTGTTATCTATGGCAGCCGTTTCATGCTCATGCGTCCCACCGCCGCGACACGAAGCGGCTTCGGCCCACGCACGACTCGCTGGGCCACTCGGCCATTGTGCTACTCGGCCAAGTTTTCCGCTAGGGCGACGACAGTCTTTCATTATCCGGCATACGAGCGTGTTACGTTTTCGCATTCTACGCAACGAACTACGCAGACTATACCAACAACAACATCAACCATTACAACAACAATAGCCACAACAACAACAACAACAAATGAAAAGCCGTTTGCTGCGCTTCGACTATTAATAGTGCCGAGCGTTGCGAGTGTTTTACTATTTTTACTACACACACACACACACACACACACACACATGCACACACACACATAGACACAGCTAGAAACACAACAAAGCCCACAGCGAATAACAACAATAATAACAACAACAATTGTGGCCGCTTTAGCATAAAAATAAACCGCAAGCAACAACTATTAGACAAAGTTAATTTTGTTTCAAAAATTGTTGCTGTTTCTGCTCTTCCAAAATAAATATATGAAATCTTTTCAAAGTGTTTGTGTGTGTGCAATGCAACAACAACAACAACAACGTCAAACAATAACAACAACAACAGCAGCGGCAGCGGCAGTAGCAGCATCAGCGGGCAACCGAAACTAGGCTAAATAGCTTTGCATACTTTTGGGCGCAGGCACGCACACACAGGCAGGACCACACATCGCAAAGAGGAGAGCAGCAGAGAAGAGGACTCAGGTCGCCGACATTTGAACCTGCTGACCGGCTGGCTGACTGGCTGGCTGGCAGGCAGGCAGGCAGTGCCGTGCCGCTTTGTTGTTGTCACAATTTTTATTTTACTTCGTTTGGCAGCGTGAGATGAAAAATGGCAACAAAGTGAAACAAATTTGAGCAGCCAGCGACAAAGGACACACAGCGCGAAAAGAGTTCAGTGGTTCAGTGGTGCAGTTTACAAAACGCCACCCGGGCGCTGCTAAATTTTTGGCCAGAACTGTAGCTGGAGCCGGGCTGCAGCTCGTGCAGCATTCGCAACCGCTTCACTTCGCTCCGCCCCGCCGTCGCTTCGTCACGGGCTTCGTGTGTTGTGCATCTGTGTGTGTACGGTGTGTGTATTCGTGTATCTGTGCATCCTGCAGCAGCGACCGCAGCAGCTCTGCAGCGTCGAAAATTGTGTCAGCAGCAACTTCTGCAGCAGCAGCAGCAGCAGCCGTGTGGCGCCTCTCAATGCTCACTAGCCGGTAATTTATGCAAACTTAAAAGATATGTTGCAGCACTTACCCACACACAAAAAGGAAACAAATTGATACATATTTATCCATAAGATCTATATCTTTATACACTTGCAAGAAGTGCCAATGCTACTGCATGTGCTGACACCTTCCCTCCCTCCTCTACGCATCTTTTATCATTCTTCTATTTATCTTAAGACCAAGGCATGAAACTGTAGTTTATTGTAAATTTGGATTGCCTCCTGAATTTAGGACTACTATTTTGTTTTATTTTTGAAACATAACCTGAAATATTGGCACTTTCGATAGTATCGATAGTTTCTTAACTTAACACTCTATCGATGCTTTTGCACCATAGACTTGATTGAATGACAAATCTATCCAAAAATGTTAATCCTTTTATCTTTAGTGTGCCATTAAATGAATGTTTTTTAGAATTTCTATCAACTATCGATAGTTACAACTATCGCCATCGAAACTATCGATGGGCAGCACTATCGATGGTTTACAGCTTTGGCGCTCACCTACTTACAGCTGGCTGGACTTATGCTTCACCTTCGACAAACAACATTACGCATACGCCCCAGGCTTACCTTGGCAACCCCCCTACCTCTTTCTCCTCACTCACGCCCCCACGTCATCGACGCACGCTGAGCGCGTGACAGTTGACAGTTTGTTGTTGGTTTTCTTTCCTTTTCTATTTTGCTATCGATTAAGCTTAGTCGCTTCTCTAGGTCGCCTCTGTCTTGGTCTGCAAATTAGTTGGTTTACCTTTGCGTTGCAAGTTTATGAATGCAGCGACAGGCAGCTAGCCCATTGTCTTGCCACTGGTTTCTGTGGTGCCTAATTGTGGCTGTAGCCTCAACTTCGAGACAATGCAACACAACGCAACAAAAGAGTAGAAAACTCAGCAGAAGGACTCGACGTGCACTTCAGAACTCAAAGCCAGCTGCTTGCCACTTCAGTTCCGTTTGCTTTTCGCGTTTTCCGGCACGCCATACAATTTTCATTATTGTTTAATTTTTCTGCTCTGCTTTCCGTGTGGGCTGCCTGCTCCCACACCCGCCGCTTGACCTGCCCCTGTCCCTGTCCCTCTTCCTGTTCCTTTCTGCATGCCTCTGTGTCAATACAAATAAGAATATCAGTCAAATTGTGTGTCGTGCGTATCGCTTGTCATTCAGCCAGCACCAGCCATTTGCCTTTCATTTTAGTATACCCTGTAGCTATAAAGTGCCTAACAAAGGCTATAGAGCATAATAGTTGAGCTAATGTAACATCAAATCCTGAGATTCAATCATAACAGCGATTTACAGCACGCCACAATTTCAACGTTAGGGCCCAGTCTGCTAAATATCTGGTCCACATTTGAGAAATCGGGACATATTATTGGGTACACTTAGATATACTAGAGGTGGTCATCGATGGCATTATCTAGAGAAATCGGGACATATTATTGGGTACACTTAGATATACTAGAGGTGGTCATCGATGGCATTATCTATATTTCCAGACACTCTATAGTTTTGATGGCTTTATTTATTTGAACATATTTCCTTCTTCGATTCTATCGATGTTTTCAACTTTCACATCCGAAAGCAATCGATAACTGGCAGATCTAACATACTATATAAATAATACTTAATAGATTATCTCCGAAATATTTCATGTTCAGGCTTGTTCTTATTTTCGACTACTTTTCATTTCTGCTTTCAATTTTGTATTCCCATTCGGGAATAGTTTTCATTCCACTGACTCAAAGGCAACACTTCTTACGAATTTTCAAAAGTTGTGATCGGAATCGGAAATGAGAACAGGCCCTAATGGATAATAACATTACACCTTAGCCAAGAAACTATTTTCCATAGAAAGAAGTAGAGTTACTTCATTATAACCTCTATAGTTGAGTTAGATAGTGTGCTTGGGTACTTTCGAGCTGGGTACAGGGTATCTAATAGTCAACTACACTCGACCAAAGCGTTTCGTACTCGTCTTTCTTTATTTTTACCCTCTACACAAAACAAGTACTCGTATCTACTCGTTCCATAGAAAGAAGTAGAGTTACTTGATTATAACCTCTATAGTTGAGTTAGATAGTGTGCTTGGGTACTTTCGAGCTGGGTACAGGGTATCTAATAGTCAACTACACTCGACCAAAGCGTTTCGTACTCGTCTTTCTTTATTTTTACCCTCTACACAAAACAAGTACTCGTATCTACTCGTGCAATTTCATTCATTCGAGTGCTTTGTTTGACTCTATAGGCACTTAACTATTCAAATGCTCGGGTCATTTTCAATTGTGTGAGGCTCGTTTGTATTCCAGGACTTATCTAAAGTCACACTCCTGGCACACTGAATGGGCGTGCGAATGTCGTTTACATTCGTTTTATGGAAATACTGGGACAATTGGTTCAAAGGCTCAATGGCGAGCTACATTTGCATTGTTTGGCCTCTCTTCAATCGATTTCGATTATGGCATTTAACCAGTCAGCCAGCAAAATGTCATGCCTAGAAATTATTTTAGCTCGGACAAACAATAAGTATTAATTAATTTATTTTAATAAAGGTAACTATGAGAGTTTAACATTTGTTGCTTCACTTGAAACATTTCAACCATCATCAGCTTATTCCTATTTTTATACCCTTGAAGGAGGTATTATAATTTGGTCACAAAATGTGTAAGGAGGAGTTTCCGACAATCTGATCAAATTTGGTCAAAGCCGGAACACAATATCATATAGCTTCCATAGAAACGATCGGTCGATCATTAAATTGTACGAAAATTCATTGGTTTATAAAGATATCTTAACAAATCTCACCAGATCAAACTAACATGTTAAATATTTAAATTTTATTTATATTCCAAAATAAGTCTTTGAAATTTTTGAAAAAATATTAGGGAAATGAAATTGAAATCAGAATCGGCTATGACAAAATTATGGTAGGTAGAAACTAGGAAGAGCATTCTTTATAAGGACAAGGCCGGAATGTGAACTTTAAGAAATGAATCAAATTGAAAAGCTAAATCAATTTGTGGGTGAAACCATGATCACAAGCTCAATTTTTATAGAAATCGGTTAGGGTTTGACAAAGTTATGGTAGGTTGGAGTCTATAAAGGACACTTTTCATTGCGGCAATCGATTCAAATTACGATTTTCTCTTCATAAAGTAAAAAGAAATGTTTTCAGAAAATGTATGCGGAAAAGTCAGGTAAAAACTCAATAAAATATAAATAAATGGATGCTATATCAGAAATTCATAAAATTTAGAGGGGGAAATTTGATCAAGCAAACAAATTTAACCAATAGGAGGTTTCTATATTTCAAGTCTGAGCCGAACTTGACTTTAAATTCGATATGCTATATAACACGTATAGTATAGTAGTAGTAGTTAAGTTTATTTCGACGCGTAAGTTCTCAATTATTTTGTACAAACTAAATACACTTTTATAGCCGAGTTGAGCACCAACTGAAATAACATTCACACCTGTGGCTTAGCGCTAAAAGGCTTAAAGGAAAGTGCCAGGCACTCAAATGCATTTCATTTGACAACAGCCACACGTGGGCGCAGCGTTCAGTATGTTATGGCCTTGGCTAAGCCCACGCTGAATGTGGCAAAAACCAATGCTTAATATGCATGTGCAACATCAACTGAGACGCCCACACGTGGAAAAACAACACCAGCTGCAGCAGAGAAAATTTCATGAGCTTGCAACGCAACATGCCACGTGTAAGCCCACGCTCTACGACCTCAAGCTAGGGGCAATAACTGGGATTTGGCCATATTGGATGCTCGAGGTGGCCAACATGACATATGAGCATTAGAGTTGTGTAATGTACTTCAAATAAAGGATCAATTTTTGATGAACGAAGAGAACGGTCTCCTAGTTCACTCTTGCGCTTGTTTCACTCTCTCGACTGACTGGTTCCTTTTGTTAAGTTCAATCGCCTTCTCGCTTACTTATTGTAAAATCCTTTGTCCTTTGATTTGTTCGTTTAAAACATATGCTGTATGGTATATGTAGTATATGAACTAAATATACGTCAATCAGGGTGAGTGAGTGACTAGATTCGGTATGATTCGATTCATTTCTCAGAAATCTCCAAACACGCTAGTTGAAATTCTGTTCCAGTTGTCATAAAAATTGTCGTTTTTATCGACAGTTGAGAGTTTTTCAGGCGTAATTTTTCCTATGAATGCTGCAAAGTTAATCATAAAATAGACAGTGTTCCAGAGTTCCACCCACATACACACAGAACAAGGCAGAAACTCATTCGCCCACACACACCCACACACACAGAAAATGTTTGCCATTTGTGCAACTGCAGCAATCGCCATTGCTATGCTAAATGACGTACGTGGGTGTATGGTACTGAAATTGCGCATACGCCTCGTAAAATCCAGGACCAAAACATGCAGGCAATTTGATTAAAGCGCAGGAGCCATAAAATACACAGAATATGACGGTAAAATATGAGGATTTATTGTAAGCCAAGCGGCAAGTCGTGTTAGAAGTACAGCACAAAAAATAGAAAGAATATATTTTTAGGTTATGTTGAAGAGCAAATATCCTTTAAGATATTGCTGCTCTGCCAAGAATCTTAAATAAAATGTGCCCAGAATGTTTAATTGAAATTAATGATATATTTTCACAAATATTTCAATTTATTCTTGCAAACTTCAGTTTATGTCTCGTTAGTATAAATATAATACAATAACTTATTTATGAGTACAATCGTTTGTATAGCAGCTTATATATTGCTCCTATATAAGTAGTTCTCATATATTTCATGCCTTCATCCCAAAATCTACACAATTTTGGACAAATTTCTTAACCACATTGTAACATCCTTTGATAGAGTATAAAAAGGGACTTGCTTATATATTGCTATCTCTCGCTGACGATTTCTCATAAAAATATACAAGGCAGGCAATTAAATTGGGACGGCGATGATGAAAGGCAGCACAAAATAAAAATTAAAAGCATAAAAATTCCATAAAGCAGGCGACACAAAATCACAAAAAGGACGAAGACGGCAACGAACTTAGCCAAACAAAAGCCAAGAGAATTCCAACGTTTTCGGTTTCGGTTTCGGATTCAGTTTCGGCGTGAAAAGAACAAGCAATGAAGATACGAGAATACGTGTCTAAGGATATCTAAATCGGCACTGGCACGCAGTCCTGCTCAAACAACACCTTATGCGAACTTGTGCGACTATCACCACGGAAACCAAACTGAAAACCTTTAATTTTGTCGTTTTGTTGCGTTATTCTCCTTGGTCCGGAAAATTCATTGACAGTGCGCACAAAAGCAAGGGAAATGACAATTTTCCGCTTAGCAGGCACACTCGTATGGGTAAGAAAATGCATCGTAAACTTAACTGAGGCCTGTCTTAGGGGCTGTCAAGTCAGCTGCCAGATGCTCACTTTAATTATCAACAAATTTAATTGAAATGCTTTTAACTTATGCCCCATTTCGGGCTACAGCCCCGTCCGTGCCACATTTGACAACATAATTCGTCTCACATACGACAATTCAATTACTTGGCAACGAGTTGAGCATTTTAATGAGTTGAAACCGGAGCAAATGTAGCTGCTTATTTCAACTGAGATATGTATGTAATCTTTTGAGAGCTGCCTTGTGGGCGTTTAAATCATAAACAAAATGATTAACTTTAAGCGTTTTCGACTATTACACTGCACTGCAGTTTCTATCACGTTTCTATTCTGAGAAAAAACAGACAGATTTGTTCGTCAAGAGAATTCTCTGGAACTATTATGGGGATTGGCGAGAAGTGAAGCAGAGATTCTCGTTAGTGGTTATTGAGTTGAGTTGGCATTACCAGGAACTATTTTGTGCCACAAGCGACTGCTTTCGCAATAATACATCAAAGCTAATAACAATCTGTAGAATATTATGATCTCTACAATACATAAGCCTAAGGTTAACAAATCAGACTATGTTTAGTTGAAACGTATTTATTATCTACTTATAATCTTAATAATAATAAAAATACATTTAAATTCACATTTTTTATGCCATAAATTGGAAGTATTAGTATACTATGATTAGGACTACAACTAATAATAGCTAGCTTTATCTTAAAACCAAGAGGGTTTGTAAAGTTTCTGCTGGAACGAAGATTGGTACTAATTTAGAAACTTATAATGCGGTTAACAATAATATATTAAAGTAAACATAAAATACTTTATGCCAAGTCACTTTTCCATGAAGCCAACAATAATTAATTCCATCTAAATATACGAGGAAGCTGTAAGGAATATTGGCATCTATAACATAATGCGTTCCTCTTTATTAGATTTGATTCAGATATCAAATTAGTTTATCTATTTGTCTGTCTTTACATCGGCGTCCATGTAATCAAGCAACTGAATTCATGCTTGCTATTTCAAAGCTATTATTCGATTATCCTGTGTTATCCTTTGCTTGTCTGTGGGGTTAAGCTACTTACAAGTATGGACTGTCTGTCAACGCTATCGGCATCTACAGATCCACTGCAGTCCTTATACTTAAAGCAACAATGCAATTCAGTGGTTGTTGCTTGTGTGCACCACTTAAAGGATTCTCAAGGTGAAACAAAGCAACTTCAGTGGCAGGTACTTGGCTTCGCTTTTAGGATGTCGACCAGGTCATGTGGTAATAATGATAATAGAAATGATGATGCTGATGCCACTATGTCGAGGTTCCTGTGTGATTTTAAGTTAGATACTAAAAGCATTTTCAATTTTAGTGCCATCAAGAAGCGCATAAGTATAAAATGCATGACACCGGATGCGAGGGTGGAGTGAAGAGTAATCGGCTTAGCTGAGAGCATACAAGCTGGTTAAAAAATTTATATTTATTACCAACTAAGGCTCCTCAATATGTTTTAACTAGTGATACTCCAACTAATGTGTCAATTCCAAAGAGATATTACGTTGAAGAGCTGAAAAATATGAATATATCTTAACGTCATATATGTTTGGATATTATAGATGTGTTCTCATGTCTTATATCTTAACTATATTGGAAAATATAAGTTCTTTATAATTTTGATAGCAATTCTGCCAAATTTGTATTATCCGGTTGAGTAGAAATCAGGAATAACGACTATCTCTTGTGTGCCTAAGATGTATATCCTTACAGCAATGTTATGGCTACAGAAACTCAATTTTCGATCGATTCTTGCTATGTTAGCGATATGTTATAGTGATCCTATCGACTCGGCAACAGATGCTGATCAACAATATATATATACTTTATGGGGTCGGAAACGTTTCCTTCAAAGCATTACATATTTTGTGACAAAATTACAATACCCTCGGCAAGGGTATAGAAATTTGATGGTGTCTGCGGGATTTATTGCCAATGCCGGATTACTTTTCACCCCACACTCGTACAGTGAACACCCGCTATGGCCGCACCAACAATACCAACAATTGGTAGCCAGTCTGTGGGGCAAGTCGCTTAGCAAAATATTTGCTCATCTGATTGCAGTGCCAGGTTTGGCATTACCCATGCTTCAGGGGCATGGTGATTGAGTGATTGATTGATGGATTGATAGTTTCTCATATGTAACTCTGGGCAAACAATCATTTATCAGGAAAATGGCAGCGGCTGTCGAAGACACACAGGATAAAGTGCGTTGCAAATCGGTTTGGGGGGGGACCGTCAACCCTATCGACGAGGCAGACGAGGCAGAAACACCTCGTTGAGTTTTCTCATTTAAAAGTTGAGCGTGAAAAAGTTTGTTTGCCGCGCTAAAATTCCAGCTAAATACAAATTGGAACAAGACGCAGTTGGAAATAGTTTTTCTGACGATACAACTGACATCTAGCAGCCACACAGCTCTTGACTGAACGTAGTATCTTAACTAGTTTTGACACGTCAAAGGCGCTGACTTCCAGCTAACAAAAGTGGACAAGATATTGAAAGGAAGAAAAATCAATAGAAACTTGCTGCGTGTTTGCTGACGAGGACAACATAAACGACACACTCATCTATATTCCAACATATAGTATGTATGTATATATATAGCTATCTATATGTATTTGTCTATACGGTATGTAGTTGTCTGTATGAATTATGGGACTCGCTGGCAGCTGCCAATAAATCATTGCGAAATACACAGTAAAATTCCAAACATTGACATTTTATCGCTGGCTGCTTGGAAATCAAATCAATGTCAAATCCTGTCGCTGTTAGCCAACAGCCATTGCAAGTTCTCCTGTTATCTGATTGCCATGTGATAAACGTTATCCTGGCTGTCTACTAGACTGCCCACTGCGCCCCCCCCTCGGCGATTTGCCTTGATTTTTTGTCAATCTTGTAATAACATGACTAATGTTCTGAAAAATCAACCAAAAGAAAACATATTCTACTCAAATTACACATGTAATGCTACAAAATTCGCATTTGCACGCTGAAGCGAGGTTTTTGTTTGAAGTTTTTGCTTGTGCCGACAAAGTTGAGTTCAAATAATCTTGACCTTTTTATGTGAATTTGTTATGCAATATAAAAATAATTGGAATAGTTGTGGAAATAGCTTGTATAAATTGCGATGCGACTAAAGAAATGACTTCATGGTGTATATTCTACATCTAAATGATAGATAGATAAATATATCAGGTTCAGAACTTCATAATTTAAATCATTTTCAACTAGTTTAAGCGGCAAAAAAGGTAGCAGCACAACAAGTTAAATAAATATGCAAATTCTTATTTTAAAAAAAATTAAAAAATTATTTTATAATAATAATAATAATGAATACCCTCTTATTTTACTAATATTTCGCACTTGAAGATGGCAAAGAGTTTGATATTTTATATATTTTTGAGAAGCTACAAAATTTAAATGTGATAGGAAATTCTTCTATATTATATATTTTAGCGGTGGGTATTATAATTTTGTTTCGAAACGTTTAATGTACTGAAGGAGACGTTTCCGACACAACAAAGTATATATATTCTGAATCAGCATGAATAGCCGAGTCGATCTAGCGATGTCCGTCTGTCCGTCTGTTTCTATGAAAACTAGTATCTCAGTTTCAAAGCTAACGTAATGAAACTTGGAACAGAGCCTTCTTTTTGCTGCAGGCAGTACATATGTCGGAACCAGCCAAATCGGACCACTATAAAATATAGCTTCCATAGGAATGATCGGTCGACAACTATGTCTTTGTATGAAAAACTTCTTTGTTTATAAAGATATCGTCACAAAACTGGCGAGTTTATACAAACTGACCAAATTTGGTCATAATCGGAACACTATATCAAATAGCTGCCACAGAATCGGTTGAAAATGAGTTTTTGTATGAAAAACTTTTTGTATTACACCCAAACTAAGGAAGAGTTTTATTATACTTCACATAGTGTCCTAAACTTTTACCAAAATCGGACCACCTAGCTCCCTGTTTATATGGGAGACGAAAATTGAAAAAAAATGAAAATTGAAAATTGAGTTTTGTATAAAAAAAAATATGGCTGGTTGGGTATATATTAGCTTCGGCACGCCGAATATAGTCGTTCTTTCTTGTTATAATACATCAGTTTATGATGGTCTTGGCATATTGTTAAGCGACTTTTAGGCTCATCCTAACTTTATGCCGCTCCAAAACGTATGCTATACACAAATGTTAAATGAGCCCTGATATCTTATCAAATTCCCCTGCTATTTATTGAATACAGCATTTGCAGAGTAAGCCTGTATAGCTTACCAAGACTTTTGTCAGTAATCTGATATGTTTGGATAGGTTCGACATAGAAATAATCCTTATATCCGATACAACGGAAGGGCATAAGAAAAGTAATCTGTTACAAGCACTCGAAAGTCAACAGTTTATCTAACTGTGATAAGCAGTGCAAATGATGTGAATACAATTCAGACACCCGCAGACACACACACACACACACACACACACACACACACACACACACACACAGAAACACACTTAAAATTCCGCGACTGTTAGAGATGACAATGCGTAGTATCCTTTTCATGCGGCGGCTGCTTAAAGTGCCATTTCCTTGCTGGCGCCCTTTGGGGAAAGCTCTTACATACACAAATTATGCACACAACACACACACGCACACACACACCCACACACACACACATACACGCACACATGTGGCGCAGTTTGGGGCTTGGTGTCGCCTGCAGCAAGTGGAGCAACAATTGCAGCTTTGTAATCCTTTGTCTGCGGCCAACTATTAAAATTTGTAGCTGGCATAAGCAGCCACAAGCTTAACCCCAAGCTGTGAATGTGTCTTTAGAGTTGGGCGTGGCAGTTCAATTGAACCAGTCGGTTCAGTCGGTTCAGTCGTTCATTTTGGGTGAACGAACGCATCGCTCATATAGTTCGCTAGTTCATTTTGTGCGTTCGTTTGATATTTCAATTATCTTTGGTTTTTCGATCATATCATTAGTTGAGCAAAAATTCAAATTATATTAATATTTAAATGAAATTTAAATGAAAAGTGCTTTATAATGTTTGCAAGCGTCTCAACATCTAAGAAATTAAAGTAATTCCACCAATTCTTCTAAAGAACTAGTTGAACAAAGTTCCTCTTTTGCATTCATTTGATATTTTGATTTACTTTGGTTTTTCGTTCATATCATAACTACTTAAGCAAAAATACAAATTATATTACAACTTTAATGGAGTTTAGATGAAAACTGCTTTATAATGTTTGCAAGCTCCTCAACTTCTAAGAAATTAAAGTTGTTCCACAACTTCTTCAAAAGAACTAGTTGAACGAATTTCAATTTACGTGCGTTCATTTGATATTTTGGTTTTTCGTTCATATCATATGTACTAGACAGCTGCATGAATTCTCGTAAATTGACATTGAGTCATTTGAGTGAATTCATGCAGCTGTCTAATATGTACTTAAGCAAAAATACAAATTATATTGAAATTTCCTTGAAATTAAAATGAAAAGTGCTTGATAATGTTTGCATTCTCCTCAACTTCTAAGAAAGTAAAGTAATTCCACAACTTCTTACGCTTTCTTCTTGACATTTTAAGATGAAAGAATAAGATGAAATAATAGGACTCCAAAGAACTAGTTGAACGCAGTTCGATCAAACTTATTCCGAACGAATTGAGACAACTCCATTGTGAGTGTGTGTGCTTTGTGTGTGTGTTCCTCAACTGTTTTTTAATGGTGTGAAATACAGTTATAAATAAATAAGAGCTCACACACACTCACATGTACGCCGACAAGTTGACACATTCCTGTAAAATGCGATATTGTTAAATAATAAACAGTTTAGCTCTGACAGGAGCCAAAACAGGCGTGAAAATGTAAAGCAGTGCGTAAGACCATCCGGTGAGGTGGATGGTGGTTTGGGGGGGCGGGATGAAATGACAGGAGCTGTGTGCACGCATTCAGCTGTCAACAGTAACGATATCCATCTAAGCTTACACAACAGGACAGGGACAGGGACAGGGACAGGGAAAGCGACAAGGCATTCCAAATCGACGACTTTCATAACGACCGTCATCAAAGTTGTTGTAAGGCAACAGCAACAACAACAACAACAACTGTCGCCAATAAATAAAAGGCAAAGGCAGCAACAACCACAACAACAACAATAAGAGCGACAGCGACAACAGGAAAATGTGCTGACAACAACAAATGTTACCATCTGAGCTGCTGCTCCTGGCACTCCTGCTGCTCCCTCTGCTCCTGCAGCTGCCCCTGTACGAGTATTAACCATTTCATCTGCTGTCCCAAAAACCCGAGCTTCCAGGCATTCTCTCGTTAACACAACGTATCCAATACCGGTACCTATATAAGGCTTAGAGGCTTGTCTCGCCTTACTTATGGAGTCTGAGAACCAACCCACAACAGAAAATAAGCTAGCTGCGGCCAAAGTCCAGAGTGACCGACTTAAATGATGCCCTGCAATTTATCGGGACGAACTTTTACAATAAATAACCAACGTATCTTTTTCCATTCGCTGCTTTTTATATGCTATATATTCATCAAATGGTACAACGAGGATACTAAAACTAGATACTAGACTTTCTATATATTCTTGATCAGCATCAACATCTAGCCTTGTCTGTATGAACACGGCGATCTCAAAGTCTATGAAAGATAGAGACTCTAATTTAAAACTGTAGGTTCCTGATAATGATCGGATAATATTCACGGAAGTTAACCAAGAATCTATAAATATATGTTATCCTTACTCAACTTAACTTCTTGGAATATTTGATTTACCCAAGTTTCTTTAAAGAGTATGCAATATTTCGTATAAAACATTTTTCCTATTCGTTTGGAGTTTGCCATAGAGTCGTTCAACTATGGTAAATGATAAACGGATTAAGGGAAAAATTATCTTACAAGGACTTAATTTATTATTTATTTTATTATTATCTCCATTCGACTCTGGAATACCATGGTATTCAATCTGCTTATTACGAATTAAGAATGAAATAGGATAGTACATATGTATAATGTTCTGTACCTCCCTTTGAGCCCCTGGTTGCTGGGTATAGGCTAAAGGCCAGAGAAACCAGAAAGCAATGGCAAATAGGCATTGACAAGGATTGTCTGTGAATCTATTATGTTTATGTGTCTAGAAACGTGCGGACAGCTGTGGCAGCTTTTACTTCAAGCCAATTGATGTGTCTAGATTATTTATATTCACACATACATATGTACATGAAAGTAATCGTAAGTGGAAACGTCCGCTGCTCGCAACTTTCATCACAATTAGGGCAACTTGCGCCCATGCGGTTGCGGTTAACGTGGCGTATGATAAATATTTGAAGCGCTCACATTTACATATGTTTTTGGCCCAAACTATGGCAACCAACTAAAAGGCTGACTTTAAATGATTAAGGCCTAAGCTAGTTGGGGCCTGGATTTGTTTCTGTTGCCTAAGTGACGCCTAATCAATTATTTAATGTAATTGAGCATGCTAAATTTTTGGGGTTTTGCTTTTAACCTCGGGAAAAGCACACATGCGAATCAGCCAAGTCAAGAGACATGTGTGCCGATTAGTGATGTAAGTAAACATCGAAACGTTGATGTATCGATGTTTGAGGAAGCCGAGATTTTTGATGTTTAAGAATCCAAAAGTCCTTCAAGGAGTTCCTCTGAATTGTGCGGCTTTTCAATATTGCCGTTGAGCTATTGGTTTGATTTAGAGCCGGTTTTACCTGTAAAGTTCTCAGATCCATAGAAAATGTTACTCTTGAATTTTAACTTTTATTACTTTGTCAAAATTGCTTTCTCTGTTATGTTTTTTATACCCTAGCAAAGGGTATTATAATATTGTCTCGAAATGTGTAATGGACTGAAGGAGACGTTCCCGACCCAACAATGTATATGTATGTCCGTCTGTCCGTCTGTTTCAATGCAAACTAGTCTCTCAGTTTTAAAGCTATCGTAATGAAACTTGGCACAGACCCTTCTTTTTGCTGCAAGCAGTACATATGTCGGAATCGACCGGACGCACTACTATAACATATAGCTGCCATAGGAATGATCGGTCGACAACTATGTCTTTGTATGAAAGAGTTTTTTGTTTATTTATGTATTCCTCGCCAAACTTTCCCAAGCAGAGTCTCTAAAGAGTTTATACAATCTGACCAAATTTAGTCAAAATCGGACCACTATATCACTATATCAAACTTTTTGTTTATACAAATATTTCATTTCAACTAAGTGAGAGTTTTATTATAATTCAAATAGTTTCCTATAATTTCATCATAGAAGCAATCAGACAAAAATTTAATTTTGTGTAAAATTAATTCCTGCTTTAGGTATATAGCTTCGGCAAGACGAAGAGAGCCGTTCTTTCTTGTTTGATTCTAATTTTTGTTTTATTACATTTTTTTTAATTCTACAATTGAAATTTATAATGTTTTTTTTTGGGGTTTTCTATTGTACTTCTTGTTCAACAACTTAGGAAAATAAATATTTTACTCCGTAAATTCAGAGTCTAAATGCTTCCAGTAACTGTCCTACTTACGCTATATAGATACCAATAAGTTAAGTTTTTAATCATACTCTGCGCTTTTGCTTGACTTATTTATAATTTCGATTGATGTTAACAAATATTGATATGGCGCCAAGATATTTATTATTGCTATCAGTTCTTTAAGTATTTGCAATACTTATATTTGTGTACGTCACTAAATTGTACAAGTACATATGTATGATTGTAAATATATATATGTATATATATAGTACAAGCTGATTAGCAGTTGCCAATGCGGCAAAGTTATCAGAACAGAGTTCTGATCAATACTTATTGATAACAGAATTTTGAGCAATACTTGATAAATTGTTGACGCAGTTGAATGCAATGACGTATTTTATAAAGGTAATTGATTTTCTAGACGATTTTGATTTGATTACAAGATTTGTGTACCGAAATCAATAGTAGTTACAAGAGGTAATATCTTGTGTCGAGGCTCAAGTATCATTGAACAGAATTCTCTTGTGAATGGCCCCATCTTTTCAGTGGGGGGAGACTTTGCTGTTCGGAATTGCTTTGATTTATACTTCAGAAAGAAATGCACAAGGAAACATAGAGAATAAATTCTAATAGAGATACAAAACTGGGGCGACTAGGCAGAGTGTTGAAGCACTTTAAGGTGGCGGTGCCCTGTACCTCAATTGGCCAAGATATAGAACTGACGGCACTTAGCTGCCGCTGCAGCAGACAGGTGGAGCAGGTGGAGCAGGTGGTGCAGCTGGTGCGGCTGGTGCAGGTGGAGCCTGTTGCAGCCGGGTTGGTGCAAAGTGTGGCGTGAACAGTTGGTGTTATGAATTATTCATTTTATTGCGAACTTACAACTGAAACCCGACGCTGCTAGGCTATAAATCATTCAGCTAGACTTGAGTTACCCAAAGTGCGTCAGAAACTACGGAAATACTCGATATTGCTGGTGTGTCACCAGCCCACAAATCCGTCAATCCCTCAAAGCCAAGCTAAGTAAGTCACCTCAAACAGTACAGAGCCCAGTAGCAGTCACAACCCAGTACCCTTCCGAGTGAGTATAAAATATGTAAAAGTGCAGTATGCATGTACTACATTCCCGTAGTTCAAACGCCAGCATTCACAGCCAGTGACAGTGTCAGACATAAGTATGTGTACATAAATATATGATATAAATATAACTATATATGTAGATACATATGTACATGTGTTGTATGCACTCGTATATATCTAAAAATATCTTAAGGGTAGGCACAGTATACTACAAAATACGACTGTGCAACATAGTCGATTGGCAAGAATAATGCGAATGAGAAGAATATTTCATCCACTGTCAGCAAAAAGAGTGTGGTTGATATACATTTATTGCTAAATCTATAAGAAAACAAAAGAGCAGGGTCAAAAAACTAATCAACAGTCTCTTTAACATAGTATATATAATGTTTTTAATGCGTTCATTAGTTTTACAAGGTATTTAATTAATACCATATCATTTCTAATTCAAGGGTGTGTTTAGACTTTTCCGCTCACTGTATTTGCCCCGGTACAGTGCGCTAAGACTATGACTACATTTGTCTATAGTACTTAGGATTAAAGACGTGGGACGCCTTCTGAACATGCTGAAATGACATTTAAATAGTTCATGTCTCTGTTACGACTAGTTGACTGAACAACAAAATTTTAAATACTTAAATATGCATGTACAAACATACATATGTACATACATACATATGTATGTATGTATCTACCGATTTATCGCCCGCGGTTTTATGTTCTATTAGAAACCGAGGAAAGAGATAGAGACGGACGAAATAGTAAACAAAATACAGTACTAAACTAATCTAAACTAAAAACGCAGCACAAAAGTCAAGAGAATCAGAGATAGAGAGAAGCAGAGAGAGGACGAGAGGGACAGAGAATAAGTGAGAAACAAGCGAGAAAGAATAACGGCGCATATTTTGACAGACAAAGACATAGGTTAATAATTGTGGTGGAATAGGAAAACTCAACTTAAGAGTTTACCAATGCGCTACTCATCGGAGTTGAATAAACACCGAAAGTTGATTTTATATTACTCTCACTATATCCTGAAGTGGAAAAATTATAAATAAATGTCCAAATAAATCTTTAAATTTAAAAAAAATTGCACAGTAAAAACCACTCAATATTACAAAATGTTTGCTAATATATTATGTTTTTCAAGATATTACATATCTTATATTTAAAAATTTGATATAAGAACCATCTCGGCACTGTAAAGGATATGATTTTTAGTTAAAACCAATTATTTTTAAAGATTATTTTCGATTTTATTGTAGCTTTCAAAGGTTATAATTACTTTTATTTCACTTTAGAGGGTAATTTTTATTGTCTGAGTTAATTTTGATTTTACGATTAGTTTTCTTTGCTAGCAGTTATTAAATATGAGCCGTGAAAGCTTTTGTCTTCAATATTGGAAACGATTAATTAGTTCTTATTCGATACCACGTTAGGCCAGGCAGCATGCCCGACCAGACAAGTGTAGTGCATTGAAATAATTATGAGTTCGGGACGGCGAGAGGCGGACAGGTGACGTGCAACGGCGGGCTGGCGAATTAGTTGTGCCTTGGCTGCCAAATCGAGAACGCCAGAGAGCAGATGAATTTGTAGTGGCTCGAGTGATCGGCGAAATACTCGTACTTAGCATTGCCCAAGGCAAGTGGAATTCAAAACAGCTGTGCGGGAAATCTGTTTGGAAATCGAAACTAATCAGGCGAAATGTTTAGCAGACGCAAATTAGGCAAAAAGTAAACAGTGAAAAGTGCATCGCGATACACGCCTGTACCAACGTAAGCGCAACGTACCACCTAACGTAACGTAACGTAACGTAATGGCAGCGCTTGTAAGGTGCCGCATTATTATACCCTTATCGTTGCCATGCCCGTTCGTTCGCACTCTCAATCCGCGTGTGTGTCTGTCTCCTTTATAGCCAAACTGGCAAATCACAGTGATAAATATAAATATTCATACACTATGCACAGCTGCCATACATATGAGATACAGTGACATATACACTTTTATGTACTACATAGTTAACGAAACCTTTTAAATCTTTCGTTTTGTCGAGCTACGCTCCAAAGCGTTTCAATTAATTTAAAATCTCTTCACTTGACGTTCACAAATTTCAATAACGGCCAAATGCAATTTTCTGACAAAATGAAAAACGGATGGAAATACTCGTACCTGAACACTTGCCTGGGCATACACACACACACATATATATATATGTACATATAGTCGTGCATATGTATGTATGTGTATATGCATGTGTGCATTTATTTGTTTGTTTCCCTGGGGCGTCTGTTTGCCTGTCTGCCTGATCGCCCGCCCGCCTGCCTGCCAGACTTCATACTTCACACCCTGCCCCCGCTCTTGGCACATTTTACCGTTGTAATTGCTAAATTAATGCAAGCGTCGATGATTATCTTTGCCCCTGCAGCACAAGCTGTGCGGCATATTAGTCTATAATAAGTTTCAAATCAAGCCAACACGGATATTACGCATACGCCATGTTTTGGCCACGAAAGGTTCTTCAAAGTTAACTTGTGCTTGAAATTATACAAGTTTTTAGTCCCGTGATACAGCAACGTATAACAGAATACATATTATTAATCCAACTATTTTTGGTTCTCACAATGGTTGCGCATAATACATAAATATGTGCGAGGTGTGTTCAAAAAGTAATTTCTAATTTGTGTTATCTTGTGTGATGTATTGTTTTGATACGCGTGTTAGTTTGTTGTTGTGGTGGTAATCATGATTAAAATGTACTGACCTTATGGAATTTTCAGTCCTTTATCAGCTGTATTTGATAAGTGAATACCTATTTATACAAAGCTTATTTACCGAACAAGCCATACAATCATACATATATGATTCCCCTTACTTTTTGAACACACCTCGTTCATAGGTGCCTTGCATGCTTGCCATGTAAAACATCCACATAAAACAACTGCATGTGCATATCTCTTAATATAGCCTACTATCTCATTGTATACACTCTCTCGCTCTGTCACTCTCTCTCTCTCTATCTCTGCCCCCTTCCTCCTCCACCCTCTCTTTCTATATTTCGCGTTCTATCTGCTGTCTTTGGCAGTGCTTTGCTCCCTTTGTCCGTTTGACTTGTCAGTCAGTTGTTGTTGCTTTTGCAAGTGCTGTCACCGTTATGGTTCGTTCAGTTTTATCTTCTTCTTTTTCTTTAGCACACTCATCCTCAATTCCCGTTATTGACATTGCCACATTATGCATTTTATCGATTTCATATTGTATTCGCATTTTCCGCTTAGTTGAAACGGTTTATCAAATATTCATTATTATTCGCTCAACTTTATAGTTGGAAATTGTTGTTTAACATAAATAAACTGGTATTGTGCGGAAAAATGTGTACTTTGTCGATTGATTGATCACAGTTTCTGGTTATTACCAATATACCCTGTAGAGACGGTGTTTTTGGACTGGACTCACTAGACTCACAATTTAGTATTTTTAAACGATTTAAAGCTATATTTCTATAGTATACTTTAACTGCATTTAGTGCATCTTGTAGTCAAACAATTCCACTTAATTTCCTATTGTAGTATACCCTGTAACTGGACTTAAAAAGTATTGATCTTTGTTACAGGCAGTTGGAGACATCTTTGACCCTATGTACATAATACATATAGATTTTTCATCAATATTTACATCTCCGACTTTTTGTAGCCATGTCAGTCCGTTGAGTCGATCTCAGGGACCATAAGTTTGATATAGTATGTTCACAAGCAGTTCAGAGTTTATTCAAATTGAAATTCAGTTAGTCAAGCATATATTGTAGCTGGTTACAGGGTATCCCCTCGCCTCGGTTAGTTTATCTGACTTGTTTAGTAGTACAGTCTGTTTGTGTTTTA
The DNA here is from genome assembly GCA_037075165.1 of Hirtodrosophila histrioides. Taxonomy (NCBI): domain Eukaryota; kingdom Metazoa; phylum Arthropoda; class Insecta; order Diptera; family Drosophilidae; genus Hirtodrosophila; species Hirtodrosophila histrioides. The sequence continues at coordinate 2,713,257 of JBAMCL010000390.1, read as the reverse complement.
TGTTTCGTTTACTCGCAGTTTATTTCGTAGTTCTGTGTTTAATTTCTGCCTGCTTTAAATATACAAACAAAAAAGCTGGAAAAACATTTCTGGCACAAGGTTTTATGCCATTTTGCATCTGGCTAGTTTTTCTGTATAACTGCTTAATGTGTGTTCATATATCCAGTCGGAAAAAGAAACAATGTCTCCCTTAGAGATTGAATTCCATTGATAGCGTGCAATAGTATCGATAGGAAAAAACCCCGATAAAGGAAGAAAACAATCGATTGTAGCGACATTAGTTTCAAATATGATATATTCAGAACTAATATGAAATCTTTCATCTTCATCTTGTAGGTGCCATCAGCTTCTAGCTGCCACAAAGTGTTGAACGTGCGATTGCGATGATGCCGTTTCGCAGGACGATAATATCATCATAATCCGCAAGCCATACATGAGCACAAAGGCAGCGAGGACCCGACGACTCGCACAGCCAATTCGAACGCAACAACGCTTCCAGAATCCAAGCCAATAGTCAAGCACTTCCAAGCACCAAGATCTAGTACCCGGAGTACTCAATAGCCACCCGTAGCCATGCTGCTGGTCCGGAAATCTCTCACATCGTTCGCTGCCTGCGGTGTATTGCTGCTGCTCGTCTATGTGACGGCGTATACGCTGGCACTGGGTGAAGGGCCGGAAGTTCAGGACGAACAGAATAATGGATCCTACTCCATGCTCAACAGGACGAGAGATACGTACAGCAGCGAGCCAAGACTCAGCCGGCGGCTGCGGCAAGCTGTCATTGATGATGAATTATCCCAGTCAGATAAACCCGGCCCCGATTTATTAGAAATTCAAACCTGCTCAGAGGGTCTGGTATTGCCAATTTGGATGCCACAAAGGAATATAACAATTGGCGATCGCGCCATACGAGGCTTTGTCTACTTTCTGTTGATGATCTATCTGTTTGTGGGCGTGTCCATTATATCAGATCGGTTTATGGCAGCCATTGAGGCCATTACCTCCATCGAACGCACCGTTACCATCAAGTCCCCCACTGGAGTCAAGCAAACCGTGCGGGTGCGCATCTGGAACGAGACCGTGGCCAATCTGACACTCATGGCCCTGGGCTCAAGTGCACCGGAGATACTGCTCTCCGTGATTGAGATCTATGCGAAGAACTTTGAGAGTGGCGATCTGGGACCCGGCACCATCGTCGGCTCGGCTGCCTACAATCTGTTTGTCATCATTGCCCTCTGCATGGTGCTGATACCCACGGGAGAGAAACGTCGCATCAAACATTTGAGGGTCTTTACGGTCACCGCAGTATTCTCGGTATTCGCCTATGTCTGGCTCTGGGCCATTCTGTCCGTCATTTCGCCAGGCATCATTGAGGTATGGGAGGGTATCGTCACACTTCTAATGTTTCCGGTTACCGTACTGTGGGCATATATTGCGGAACGTCGCCTGCTCGTCTACAAGTACATGGACAAGAACTACCGGGTTAACCAGCGGGGCACAGTTATTGCGGGAGAGCACGATTCGGTCGAAATGAATCCGGAGGAGGGTACCCTTAAGCGTACAAAGCTTACCTTTGCAACGGAATCGAATGCCTATGAGGATGCGCGACGTGACTATATTGCACTGCTCTCGGAACTGCGCCAGAAGTACCCCGATGCGGATCTCGAACAGCTGGAAATGATGGCCCAGGAGCAGATGATCTCACGGAGCAGCAAATCACGCGCCTTTTATCGCATCCAGGCCACACGAAAGCTCGTCGGCAGCGGAAATCTAATGCGCAAAATCCAGGAGCGCGCTCACCACGATCTGAGCGAGGTCAAGGCGCAGCTGAATCAAATCGATGATGATGAGGATGATGAGCCCACCCGGATCTACTTCGAGCCGGGCCATTATACGGTCATGGAAAACTGCGGCGAGTTCGAAGTACGCGTTGTCCGACGTGGCGACATCTCCGGTTACTCGAAGGTCAGCTTTGAGACCCAGGATGGCACCGCCGTTGCCGGCTCTGACTTTGTGGGCAAAACTGGTCTTCTCACCTTTCCACCAGGCGTTGATGAGCAGCGCTTCAAGATCGAAATAATCGACGATGACATTTTTGAGGAAGATGAATGCTTCTACATACGCCTGTTTAATCCCAGCGAGCACGTCTATCTCTCGGTGCCACAAATAGCCACAGTCATGATTCTGGATGACGACCATGCCGGCATCTTTGCCTTCAGCAACTCTGTTAATGAAATCTCTGAATCTGTTGGCGTTTTCGATCTGACTGTCATGCGATATTCCGGTGCCCGTGGCACCGTTATTGTACCCTATTGGACAGAGGATGACACAGCCGTAGGCGGAGAACACTTTGAGGCGGTACGTGGCCAGCTGGTCTTCGAAAACAATGTAACGGAGTGAGTATCTTTATACAGTTGAAATTCTCTATATGATATCGGAATTTTATTCAATTGTATGTGTATTTCGCATACTAACATTCATTTTTAGGCAAACTTCAGGAAGTTTATTGTACAGCCTTTAATACCTTTACAGAGAGTATAATAATTTGATCTCAAAAGGAGACATTTCCAACTCCAAATCGAATGATTATTTTGTTATAAGACTATGTTTATGTACACACATCAATACAGTATGTATACACCAAATTTCATGTGTGTAACTGAGAGCTGACATAGTTTGATGGATTACAATATCTCAGCCCTATGGCAGTTGATTTGCCGACTTCTCGGCCACTGTCATAGCTCAACTAACTAACTGGCTAAATGGCTTTTGGGTGCTCATCATTTTCGAAGCAGGTCACGCAGGCCAACTTTCAGCAAAGTATTTTCTTTCCCCAACTCGAAATTGTCGCTTTGGGAATTCGGTAGTTGGCAGTTGGCAGTTGGTAGTCGGCCGAATCGATTAAAGTCGAAATAATTTGCGCTGTTAATTGCGGCACCAGATGGCAAAGGAAACCAAGTTTCCAGGCCAAAATGCCATATCGGACAAGGGCGTTGTCGTTGGTATTCGTATCCGTATTCGTATACGTATTGGTGTTGGCATTGGCGCTAGTCCTGCTGTTTAGTCCTGCGGCTGGCACCTGGCCCTATCGCTTGCAAATGTTGTTCGATGGTGTGAATACCGCGTGACACACACACACACCTCCTCACACACAGTGCTTTGATACCAAGTCGACTCGCGTCTCACACGAGTTTCGTTTGCCAAATGTGAGCTGTTTCCAGCTGTGCCACATACTGTCATGCTGCGTGCCACATCGCCATATTGTTATAGCACACACACACACATACATACTCGCACTGACAACCACATGGACAAAGGGATGTGTGTGTGTGTGGGGAGGGATCACACCGAGGGGCAGCTTTTGCGTGTGCTGCCTTTGTTGAAGTCAAAGTGCATAACCTAATTAATTTTGTAAAATTTGTTCGTTTTCCAAACATTTGGCTGTCATCAATGGAATTTAGTTACTCTAACTTGTGTTTAGCACATGTTTTAGTTTTCCAGTTACCAGAGTAGTTAAACTTTACGCGCCCCAAACATATTTTCATTTTACGCCCCATAAAAGTTGGTTTAAGTACTTCTAATTGAATATTATAGAAAATATGGTTTCATTTTATAGCACACTGACAGAGAAGCTTGTTCTTTGGAGAATAGCCCACAAAAAACTGAAAATTCCTAAAATTGAAGTACCCTAATGAAGTTCTTAAAACAAAGTCTGGATTACTTTGCTATTATCTTACTTCAAAAGTCAATTAAATATATATTATTTTACTTCAAAAGTTACTTAAATATATGCAAGAACATTGAGCTAAGTATCTTTCTGTTTGATTAAACATTTAATAGATAAAATATTATAATTAATTTTGGCTTACTTTTAGTAGACCTAAAAAGTCGAATTACTGAAGGAATTATTTGCAATTTATGTACTACATTTCTTGAAATATTCAGACTGGTTTCCAATGAATTGTGGCCCTTTGAAGCTAGTTTACATTTAACTGCCTCAAAGAGAAAACTTTTTAAACCGAATATTGAATCGAACGCGCCCGATTGTTTTTCCACCCCACTCAGTGAAAAATATCACAAAATGGGCATAATATTTGCATTGAGCGGGATTAATGTGCTTACTTCAGTAATCCCATTATAAATTGTTTGGTTTCCTTGGGTCAGGAGTGCTCTGGCGGTCTCTTAGCCCGCATAACCATCAAATTTCCATATAGAGTCCTTAAATGAATGTCTCAGTTAATGTTCTTTTAGTGTCTTTGTTGCAAAATCGCTGAGTTGCCGCTTCTCATAAATTGTTTTGAACACGTCGCTGACAATCTTGTGATCCCCTGCCCCACTCTCTGCAATCTTCAATGTTGCCCCACCGAGGCACAAACCGTAACTTTTTATGGTTTTGCATTATTTCATAATAAGCAGCTGAGCGGAGCTGACAATTAGAGGAGGCTACGTTGTGTTGCCTATCGACGGGGGACAGCTTTAAAAATTAAGTGGCGATGAGTGTGCAGTGTATGTGTGTGTGTGTGCGGGTGTGTGGGTGTGTGGCAACTTTTTCCCAAAATGGTCATTAAGCGGCTGTTTGCACACAGCCACAGCTAAATGCGTTGTTGACATTGCGTTGAGTTTTCAAATAGTTTTCAATGTTTGTCCACTTTGTCTGCAATTGCTTCATTTTGTCATACACTTTTCCACTTTTCTACTTTTCCATTTGGCATTATTGCAATTATTTGGTGCAGCTTTAAATGTTTCAATGTTGCCATTGTCCAAGCGTCTCGTTTGCTGCATTATTTAACGTTTCCGCAGTGTCTCCTGGCAACTCTCCCAGCGTTATCCTTGAGCATTCAGAGCCACTCAAGTTGAATGCCTTGCGGTGCTTTTGGCAGGAATTCTGTCTCTTTTTATACCCTGACAGCGGGTATAATACTCCGCACACAGAATGTGCAGTCCATCTTCCATCTCCCTAAGGTATATGCGAGTATGTATATTCCTGATTCGCCTGACGAGCTAAGTCGATATTGGCAAGTCCAGCTGCTTCTACACAAGCTCCTCCCACTACTCCTTGTGGCTGAAGTTTGTAACAGGTTATTTTTATACTTGGCTCCCAAAGGACACAAGAGTAAATTGGGTTTGTCTGTGTGAATGAAGGCAATTAGTTTTGACACTATTGAAGCTAGAGCAACCAAATTTAGCTTTTTTCTGGTATATATAGTATTTTTTGCCACTATTTAATATAGAACAAGGGTATTACAACTGTGGCAGCCTGGAAAACAGCTGTTTCTCGTTTATAACGAGTATTTTTTGCCCCAAGTGTTGCCAGTTGGCATAGCAACTGGCCTGCCAAGAGTCCTGTGCATCTCTGGGGCATGTTTGACTTACGTATACGATGTGTGGACCCGAGACGCGCTTTAAGCTGCTCTCTTTGGGCAAATAACACAAATGAATGCAATTCATTTGGCCATCAAAACAACTGCATATCACAGTGCATTTTGGGGCTTGCTGTGTAAAATCAAATTAAACAGCTTACATTTGATAAAGCCAGCAGCAACAGTGAGGATAAATTCAATTACTGGCAAATTTACTTTGATGTTGATCCTGATGCGTGTGGCCTAACACCGCTATAAGGAATTTCTGCCTTTTCCGACTGCCCGCAGTAAATTTGCAAACAAGTTTTTACGCAACGCTTTTTAATGAAAATCAAATGCTGCTCTGGACAGCCAGAAGCTCTCCATGTGTCAGTCGCTTCCGTTTTTCAACCCTCCATCCCCGTCGTGCGACCTACAGCAGCACTTGGGAGCCGGAAATGCGCAACAGCAGCCATGGCGTCAGCGCTCATAAAAAACAGAAGTCTGTAATGCCATAAAAAACGGTGGCAAAAACCCACTACGTTTGCTGCTGGCAGCGGCAGGGGCAGCAGCGTTGGTAGGGGACAGAGGGCGGCAGCGGCTGTTGGGGCTGGCCAAAGTGCTAACACTGTTGCATAAATTTGTATAATCTGCGTCAAACGCTGACGATGAGCAGCATTGCGCTTTTATATTGAGTTATACGAGGGTTTTAAATTTCAGTACTTGCAACATTGGCAAATCTGCCCAACACGGATAACTTAAACCAGTAGAAGACTGCTAGATACCCTGTATATGTATGAGATGTCCTCATGATGCCAGAAAAAATAGATTTTATATTATATATACTGGATTTTTTTACAGCAAATCTAACACCTGCCTTTGACACGCAATTTACTCATTATCTATAATACATTCTCATATTTGTCTGCCTAATGGAAGTTGTAAATATCTTTAAAAATAAATATGCTTTTTTTTAGCAGTGAGTTTAGGTTTTGTGTGTCAGAAAATAGTTTCTTTCCGTTTGTAGGTTTATTATGAATATCAAAACAGATATAAACAGTATATGTCGAGACTCTATTCATCGTTAAGGACCTCTAGAGTACACGGGAGTGGTCTACAGGTTAATCCTTTTGAGCGTATAGGGCACAAGGGCTGGCAATTGATGAAGGTATCGCATGCCCGTCTCAGAGGTTCGCTGGTAGGAATATTTGATCAGCCTTGCTGCGAATAAATAGCCTCCATTTGGACATTTTATTCAATTTTTAATGATGTGTGATGAGTTGCTTAAAAAGGTACTATAGGTCGTAAAAGCCCCTCACAGGGCCAGCTGTGCTAATGAGTAGCTGTTTTCCTTTCTTCCAGACAAGACTTCTGCATAACAAATCAAATTAATACGTAAACATTAATTGAAGTGCTGGATTAGAAATAGCTACCAGCTAAATGAAAGTAGGCAATACGAAATTTGAGAGCTGTTCAAATTTATTGCCTACTTTTCAGCTGACCAACGCACAAGTTTGCCTGAGAGAGTTTAGGAGTCTTAAAAATTAGAAAATATATCTTAAAATTCCAGCGGTTTAGAGAGACTAGCACTCTAGCTGGTTTAATGGCATATTCTGGCAATGGCATTTGTTAATTGGGCCACTTTGGGGCAGCCAATGTAACTGGGAGAGGCCAGAGAGCCGCAAGGTGAGCTGACTTGAGGAAAGGTTGATTCTTACTCTTATTTCTGTTAAAAAGAATTCCAAACGTTGCCTGAATCTTTTGGCTAGCATAACTTTGAAATATAAAATAAGTAAGAATACTCATACCAGCACGGGGCAGGACAGCAGAAGGAACAGATATTGTATTAAGCACACATAATCTAAAATTGAAATTTATGCTATGGATTTTCAAAGCGACCGCAAGGCAGGCAGCGACTGTCTCTTTCGTTTCCCTCTCAAAACCAAGTTATCCTCATCAAAATCAGCATGTAACAACCGCTTGTGTGTGTGTGTGTGTGAGTGTGTATATCCTGTGTGTGTTTTTGTGTGTGTGATGTGTGTTTGTGGCATGTGCGGCTTTTGCCTAACAAGTAGCATTTCCTGCAGCCGGCGGCAATCCGCTGGGAATCTGCCAACTGTTTAACTGACTGACAACTTGGCGACTGAGCCTGTCGGCCGACGAGCTCTCTGTGTGTGTGTGTGTTTCCCCTGTGTACATAACAACAACAATACAGCTGCAACAACAATGACAACGTCATTTGACGGCACAGTCAACTGCTGCCCAGTTATCCCCGTAATCGGACCCGGGCACCTGGTTGAGTCTCAATGCCTTGATTTCGAGTGGGAATACCAGATCGAAAACAAACATCGTATTATCTTCATCAGTCACGTCTAAACGCATTCGTCTTGTGTTCTGTGATATTTCAATTTTCACAGAATTGCTACGAATCTAGCAGCTAGTCCTAGAAAATAACAGGCTTAACTTACAAGAAGTCCTGTCTTAAATTAGCTCTCATTGTAGTTTTTCATCCTACATAATTGGACTTACCAAAACTCAGCAATGTAAAAGTAAAACCTAACTGAATTTACTAAAATAACCTGATGATTGTCTGTAATCTAAACAAATTTGTCTTCAAAATATTTCTTCAAATTTTGTGCGTCACTTTAAAATGTTCTAAAGCCTAACCAAAGCAATGCTTACCAAAAATCATTTTTATAAATAAGCTTTTCTTTAAGTCAAACGTGAGAGGAATTTATAGAAGCATAAGAAAAATCCTTGGCTGGTCCTCAGCTGGAGGTGAAACCGTTAAATGTCCTTTGCTAGGCAACTTCTGCCGGAATTCTCGCTCAATTTGCTACTCAAATCAACAGACTCATTTGTAATTCTAAGCCTTAACTTTACCTTAGTTTCCAACTTAAAAATTCTATTTTTTTAGCACCAAAATATTTTGTAAATATATTAATGCCTGTTCCAAATTCCATTGCGAATCAATTCCACAGAATAACGTGTAGTATACTTTTTAGAGCAGGATATAATTAAAATCCTTGCTTTTCTCTTGTATTAATTTATTTTAAAGACATACCCAAAAGTATGCTTTACATATTTCTGTGGAATTGATTCGAAAGTGGAATTCAGAACAGGCCTGATTAAATTATTTTCAATCGATAAAATTTATTGCAATTTATTGTATAATATCCGAAACTAATAAATTATTTACTATTTATTTTATAATTATCATTGATAAACTATTCAAATTTAATCTACTTATTATATATATTACCTTAAAACTAAAATTATAATTGGTAATTAGCTTAGCAAAAGCATCGGGGCCTTCAGCTGCCTTCACATATTACGTAATCATGAGGCGGGTGGGGGGTCAGCCAAAAGATTACTCTTGATTACATGGGGGAGGGTCCTTGGCATGTGATGACGTAATCTATCCAAGAGTCTTCTTTCACCAATTTTGTTTTCAAATTTCGGAAGAAATTCATGTTGAATGATTATGTTATCATAGGGGGACAGCCAAATGATTACGCTTTATTACATGGAAGGGGGGTGGGTATCAAAACAATACGTGATTACGTAATATATGAACGACCCCTATAGCATCGGGGCCTTCAGCTTAGTAGTGTATGGGCTGAAATATATACAGGTGAGCGGTTCCTTGACATTCCTTTAATTTGCTTCAATATCATGCGACTTCTGTGAAAGATTAGATATTCTATATTATTGAAATATAAGAGTAAAAATGATTTAGATTAATGAGCTAAAGTCAGGCATACGGATGTCATAGAGTACGCACCTGCACTCAAGCCAAGGCTGAGCGTTAGTATCTTGATTTTTCTCATTTGTGTTTCAATTTTCTTGAGCTTGGGGTTTTCGTTAGCTGTATAAATTACCGTAGGCAGCGATGCCGATGTCTGTGGCAAGGGGCAGGCAGCAGGGAAAATTTGCCTGCTCTCTTGTGGCGCAACCTTTCCAATGTCAATTTGTTGCTATTTTTGTTTTTGTTGTTGATGGTCTGCCTCGTGCTTATCATGATGTCGTTAGGATGATTGTAGCTGCCCCTCCTGCAGATATTGAAGTGCTCCCCACGCTGCGGTCGCCGAGCAGCTCATCAGTCTGAGGCTGCTGTGGCAGTGGCGGTGGCAGTGGCAACAGTTGTGGCAGTGAAGCCTTGCTCGAGCTTGAGTTCGAGTATTTCGAGCTGCCTTAGGTTGTGGCGAGCCTTTTAGTTACTTTTGTGTATATACTTGCCTGGCTGTTGCTTGTTTATTTATATTATTATGACATGAAGCACACACAGCACAAGGGCGACAGCAAATAACCTGAAGAATCATCATTATTATCATCATTGAAATCGGAGGCCAAAAGACTGGCAACTGTTGCGCGGCCTGACAGAAAGGGTTTTGGGTCAGGCCAGAGGCAAGGATACTCTGAAGGATACTGCTAAAGTTTCGCTTTGTGCTGAGTTCGGCGAAAGTATAATTTAAAGCACTTTAAAACTTGTTGAGTTAGGCATTATACAAAATACTTCACTTTTTCAGGCAATTACATTAGTCTAATTACACAAGCGAACACATTTTCCAAACAGTTCCACTTGCGAGTAATAAAAACAGAAACGGAAAATGAAATTATACTTAAGGAAACTGGAAGTGCTTAAGAGTTATGTACATAGAAATGGAAAATTGATTGTAGAGATCATTAAGGGTAATTCCATTTCCATCTATATCAATTTATACCTATTTATTCAATCAAAAAGTATAAACAAATATTTGGAAATTGTAATACTATATCTAAAATGAATCTATATTTAGAATGATTATCAGCTTGATAATTGGAAACCCTTACTTTGTTAGCTTATTTTTGAATTATAATAAGAACGGCGATTTGAATAAAGAAATCTTCCCAGTTAAGATCTGAAGATCCAGTTTAGACTGGCAACAACAAAAAATGATTTTATATTAAAAAAATAAAATTTATATTAAAATAAAATTAAAATTTTAGGCTGTTATATTCTTTATCTATATATATTATATATTATAATATAAATAAAATATGATGTATACAAATTAAGATATACATAAAACATTTTTGGAATGTGTATAGTTTATAGTATAGTTTGTGAATCAAATATTTAGCAGGCTTGACGTCAACAATTTAGGGTGAATATACTTAGAAAGATGGATATGAAAAGTACTGGCTGATCATATAGCGAGCGCTATTTTGGATGCTGCCAAGCATTCCATCAGTGATCTTATTGTTCAAACTTGTCTGCATATGAGTGGTAGTTGGCTAGATTCGAACCCGAGTGCTCCCGTCTATAAGGCGGATGCTTTAACCCACTCAAAACACTTTTGTTTTCTCAGAAATCAACCAAATTAGATGCACTTTTAACTCCCTGTACCCATAAAATGGGTAAAAAGGGAGTACTACTAAATCTGTGTAAATGTATGTCACAGGCAGAAGGAGATATCTCCGACCCTACAAAATATATATATTATTGATCAAAAATAAAAATTGAAAACTTGTTATGGTTTTAGGTAAATAGCTATGTAGTTTCTTTTGTTCCAGCTGTTGCCTATATAAAACTAAACCTAAACTTTCAATATGTGACTGAGGTTATTTGGTAATTTCTTGTTTTAGGTCAGATTAATTACCTAATTACCTAGGAGCCATTTGGAGTTTAATCGTTTAGTGTTTGCCCAACCCGTTAAAAAACAGTATTTAATGTTTTGTGGCCGCAACTTTATGGGGCTGTAAATAAAAACCAGTTTATTTGTACCCAGTTGAAATGGTAAAAGCATGTACATAAATGTGAGCGCTGTACAAAGAGCTGCCAGGCTGCCAGGGCGACCGTGACGTATACGCAATAAATCAAACCCCGTGCTGAGCTGAGCTGAGCTAAGCTTGCAACGCTTTGTGGCAGGCTGCCTCTGATTTATGCTGCCACTTGTGTGCTCGACATACAACTCAATAAACTGAGCGCTCTTTGTGGCAAAAAGTGTCACCCACAGCACAGATGGAAATGATGAAAAGGTGAAAGAGACAGAGACAGAGACAAAGGGAGAGGTAGAGGCAGAGGCACAGAGCTGGCGGCCAATGTCAAAGGTCGCACACATGTCACCTGCTGTGAGCTCGACAGCTGATTTTGGCGTACATGGATAGCACTGCTTTGATCTCCCGAAGGACATAATATCCTTGTGCGCAAATAAGCAGCTCACGTGTCCTCGTCCTGTAGCCAGGACAACGCGTTGCTCTTAACTATTTGCACCGTGAGTCTAAAAGTAAAACAGAATTAATTAAGAATTACACTTGGTCAAAAGGCTTTTCCTAATTAACTAACAGTCTGTCCATGGCACTGATCCGTTGCGTAAGAAGGATGAAAAGTGAAGGATGAAAAGTGAAGGATGTAAAATGAAAAATGGCAAAGGTTTCCCTTTTTTTACAGTCAACCTAAATGCTAATTAACTGCCAACAAAAGGCAAATGCAAAACTCTTTTGAAATTGCGGGCATTCTTTCCGAACAACATGGCGTATACGCAACGTTGAAAACTTCATTAAAGATCAAACAGGCGTCAATCAAGTTACTGAGTTATTCGCAGCATTATTGAAACTTTCTGCAAATAACTCTCAGCTATTTCAATACGTAGAACCTTTACTTTAAAATTTACCCAAATGCCATAATAAATATTCCAGCCCATTTCCTACAGTTTTAACAACGGCGCGATTTTATTTATTTTTCGCTTTTTCTGCGGCAAATCATTTGTTCTGGCCACACACAGGAAATCCAATTGTACCAGAGGAGGGGGGGTACGTACTTAAGTGGGGAGACTCTTATTTGGCTGACTGCTCGGCTTTTAATTTATTGTTTCCCGCTCGCCTTTCATTCCTTACAAAATCGAGGCCCAAACTGAATGCAAACTTTGAAACTTTAATAGCACAAAGGCGAGACGCTAATGAATGCTCGGACTTGTGCAATGGAGCAGCTAAATGAGCCAATGAAATGGCTCTTATAACTGCAAACTGGGCTAGCAGTGCCTTATGAATGCTCAGCTCATAAAGTGCCGGTGCAATTACTTAAACTTTTGCAATTACAACTCAATAAGTAGCTAATTATGGCTCTGATGATGGCGCCAAAGGCAATTGCCCGGCGTCGAGTATTTCCATAATTTCCTTCAATTATTTGAGCTTACTTTTTGCTCCTGAATGCTATCTATAGTATGTATATAAAAGCTTGCCCTGACTGACTAACTGACTGGCTGTTTTATAATCAACACACAGCTCAAATCATAAGAGATTGAACGCTGAAATGTTTACAGTACTTTCCATTTATGCTTAAAGTACGGGTTTTTTTAAAATCCATCCACATGTATAGAAAATTAGCGCAAAACTGTTGTATGAACCTTTTTTGTTTACCATTTAATCAAGTTTTTACTTAATTTTTACAGCTCTATACTAAAAATCATCTTATAGCACATGTTTCTGACTATTTTGGAAATTCCGCTGTGATAAATGTGCTTCCAAGTTGTCTGTTTTTAAAAAGGACATTGACTTAAATTATGTGTATCATTTATAAGGTAATGTTCCAAGCATTTCTTGGGTTTAGCTTGTATTCAAATTTGTGTTAAGAAAAGGAACTCTCACTTCAAAATGTTGCTAACTTTCATTAGAACTCTATTAACACAATATAGGAAGCACAATACTGCACATTAAATTTAATGGGAAAATTAGAATATTACAGTCAGCTCTCTTCCCTTCCATACACAGGTAGATATTTTGTCTGGTATGCCCGTATTTTGTTTACCATTTATTATTTACTCTACTATTTAGTCAATGTCATGTCGTGTGTGGTCGCTGTCTGGCCCAATAATTAGTGTGTTTTCACGCCCCAGTAAGTCAGAAGGATTTTGTTGTTTCCCATGATAGCCGTTCAAAATATAATGTGAGGGTAATTTGCATTTCCCCAAGCTCATGGGTTTGACATGCATTCAATTTTCCTATCAGTACGTTTGCATCGCGTGAACGTCTCCCTTTGTTTTTCCTGTCAATGGGCTTATCTACCATGTGTAGACATGTTTGCGTATTCAACTTGTATTTATATTTATTTTCCCAGGTGCAAATGAGCCAATGCTCATTGACATAAGCTTGGGTGGGTGGAAACTTAAATATCTATCAATAAGCGCATTTTGAAGGTGTAATTAAAGGTGTATGAGTACATTGAATTAATATATGTAAGTGTGCTTGAAAGATATGATCGGAAAACAAGCAACGAAATTCAGCAAGTATACGGAAAAGTTGCTTAGTGACTTGAAAGTATGGAACAAGGAGACAGAATCTGAGGAAATCGGCAAAAATAAAAAAAATAATAATAATAATAAAAAAGAGGAAAAGAATTGAGAATTGAAATCAAGACGGCTTCAAATTTACATGATATAATGATCCACAAAATGATGAATTTTTTAATGAGAAATAACATAATTAAAATTAACTGAATACTAGATACACATACTGTGAAGTATTTCAGGCCAGATTTGATTTCCATTTTCTGCCAGATTTTGCAAAAGTGAATTTCCCCCTCATATGTACACTTTCACTTTTGACAAGATTTAGGATTGAATTCGGTTGTCATTGCCTCATCAACAATAGCGAAAAGCGAAACATTTCAGGGAATTTAATTTCCGCGACAGTTCGCAAAAAATGGAAACCGAAACAAACCGGATATTCTCATACAGAGGATGGGCAGACCGAGCTCTTCATGCTGATCAAAATGGGGTACATTTTATAAGGCTAGACTTGCCACCCTCGGTTTGTTAGAGACATACCTTTGATATATGATACCCTTTTACCCATTTTTTATATGGTTACAGTGAATAAAAGGTTCGCAGAGATAGAAATATAATTGAGCGTCGAGCGCAAATTAAATAGAAAGATGAAAAACAAAAGTTTCTTTCAAAAATAATTGACCGCAACCCAATTGGTTTCACTGTGCTTGCAAGTTTGTTATTTCTCTCAGAAAGGAAACCTTTGGTTCTAAAGAGAAATAATGAATTGATATTGTTTTCAGAAATAAATGCAATTGAAATGCCAAGACAATTCTGAGGACCACAGCCAGGACGAAATGTCCATGAAAAGCGGCTGATTGACGCAGTAATAAGCGCAATTGAAAATAATACCATGAATGTCAAACCAACAAGTAGCATTTAATAATACCCAATAAATAGTAGCTGCAACTACGCAGTTCCATTCGAAAATGCCCCTCAGACATGGCAGGTGGTCAATTACCTGACATTTTCCATGAATTTTCAATGAACTGCGATGGGTAAATATTTGGCAGAGTTTTGTTGTGTAAATTGGGAGTGCGACAGAATGAGCAAGTGGCATGACTGATTGACTTTGAAAATGTAAACACAATTAACTTTTGCGTTCATTCAATTGACGCACTTGAACTTTGCTATTTAATTGCAGCAACAAAAGCAAACGCCACAATATCCTTGCCATGTCTAAAACACTTGCCAATAAATGCTTGTAGCTGTGGTTAGACACTCGCTCATCCTGGCTGCCACTCCTGCCACTGCCCCAGTCCCTGCTCCAGCCCCTGCTCCAGCCCCCATGCCCCCATTTCCCCAGTGACTTGTCGAGTTGTTGAGTGCAAATCATATTTGTTAACTGCAGAGCTGGCCAAGCAGTTTAAGTACAGAGTACAGTCAAACTCGCCTAAAGCAAACTGTTTGTGCGCACAACTATGTCAGAATAAAATAATCAAGCCAATAACCATTTCCGATGGCATTATTACGTCAGTCCTTAACTATTTTTGCCTTCTCTAACACATAAAACTCCCTGTTATTTTTCTCTGATATCAAATATTTCTTTATTATTCGAATTTCTTCCTATTACCCTAAGTAGTACTTGTTTTTCTCCGACAAAAAGTGTCAGTACAAACAATTTTAACAGCAGTAATTGATATAGTTAGTTGACTTTAATCTATTTAGGATGTCGATGTTCTTTATATCGATCTCACTATCGCACTGAATCGTCTGCCGTCGTATCGGTAATCGATTAATCTATTGCACATCGTTGCCCAAGATCAATCGATATTGCACAGAGTTGCTTAGGTTCTATTAACATTGCACCTGGCGTTCCCATATAGTTATACTGAAATATACTACATATCTTATAAGAACTTCATTCGATGCTCCTCTTTCCCTTTATAGAGCAGCCTTACTGTACTGTCCTGCTGCACCACAGACCCGTAATTTGCATATGTATTGCGTGTAGGATGTGTCTCTGGGCGGGTCCTGATGTACATTTATTGATTTGAATACTCGTTGCACTGCCTTCTTGTAAGCGTGGGCGTGGTTGTGGTCGAGGGCGTATCTTGGGGGATTTGTGCTTGCAGCTGGCGCCACCTGTTGGCCAACATGTCCAACTAAGGTATTTAATTTTTCATAATTATAGTGAAAGGTCCTGAAATTGATATTTGGCACACAGCGCATGGTTCCTAATTGCTTCCTAACCAGCTTGAGGGGGACTCTCAGCTTAAACGACGAGCGAAGGACCTCGCTTCATTCAAAGTTAATTAGCTGACATGACAAATTCCCTTTAATGGACAACCAATGAACAAATCTGTGCTGATACATTTAATTAAGGGATATCCTGTAGCACGTACTGAAACGTCCTGTCAGCCAACTATGCATATTTCCCACAGCCAATTACTGTTTTGTTTTCATTAATATATTTGCATTAGTTTTGCCAACCAGCTTATTTATTCAGCTGGAAAACTCATAATTAATTCACACGTAACATTTAAATATTATAATATCAGCTATCACATATTTGATAATTTACCTCAATTATTGTGTTATATCGAGTTGAAATTCTTTATAATTGTTGCAATTATAGAATTATGCCCACATCATGTGGCTAGAATCTAAATGCTTTATTTGTTTAACTGGCCAGCTCATCAAATTACAAAATGATTCATTTTATTTTAGCCTATTTATTATTATGATAATTTTAATTTTATTTAAATTTATTCATTGCTCTGCATGTATTTGTTGGTGTTTATTAAATTTATGCTAGTTTATTGTAGCCGACCACAAAACATAGAAACTTTAATTAGTATATCAAACACAGCTCTGATATTATTTTACCAAAGCTGCCGTAAATTTCAAACGCAAATAGCAGAAACCCAACTCGTTTATAGTTAGTATGATAAATATAAAAATAGTATATAAAAAAGGAAACAGGCAACTGGAGAACAGTTAAAGGACCCCGGGGGGGACTTGGAGTGGCAGCCAGCAAAGGCAAACGTTTGTGGCTTAGTTTTGGTTGGTCAGTATGGTCCTATCCAGGCGGTCTCCTGGGACTTGCTCTTGACTCATTTCTTATTTCTCATTGCCATGCAAATTGCTATATTTTACTGTAATTCTATTTTCGAGCTCTGGCTACCCACATGACTGGTTTTGCAGTTGCTATTGTTGTTGGACCATCCCTGGACAGTGGTGGCCCAGTAATGCCTGGCCATATTGACATGGAACCACTTTGCCCACAATAAACGGGGCAGGTAATTGGGGCAGTTAGAGCCAAAACTGCTGGCAGCACACTCTGAAGGGTTTCTTCAGTGGATTAGCTGGGTGAGCTGTGCAGCGACTGCAGGTACAGATTGAAAATTAGTTGATGAAATTCTCTGATTTGAATATTGTTAAGAACGAGATGAGACGCCACTCTGCGTGGCATTTGCATAATGCCAAAAACCAAATTGAAACAGTGACTGCAAACCACTTTTGTGGCTGCCCAGACCCCCAACCTATTCCGACCCCGACTGGTCGCCAATTGGTCGTCCAAGAGAATAATAATACATGGCCCTGCCCGCTGCACTTGCAACGCTGCCACACAGCTTTGACATTGACTTTGCCACAGTCGCAGTCGCAGTCACAGCCACAGTTGCCACAGTTGATTTGATATTGATGGCCAGCGGATGTGTGGCTCAAAATCAATAGACGACTCTAGCATTGCTCAACATTGTTGCTGTGTTAAATTCCGCTTTTTTCCAGTCAAGAGTTGGATTACGGTTAAAAGGCTTTCAACTCGCAAACTTCTGGCAAAAAAGCATCGGTTTACCATGCGGATTGATTCTCTGAGCTCTAGAGTTCATTTCACAAATAAATGTAGATTGATATTTCTTATTAATGTACTTTCTATACCAAAATGCATCATAGATCATGGTATTCTTTTGGTAGACTTTCAGTTCGTATAGCTTTTTTCCAGATCAAGGTTTTTAATGCACATTGATTTCACATTTAACAATCTCAGGAACTAAAAGAGCTAGAGATATAAAATTTGGTATGTAGTTTCCTATATACCATACGCAGATCAAACTTTTTTCAAATTTCATATATTCCTTCCTGTTTCCCCGAAAATCGAGAAAAACGTTTCAGAGCAATGCTTTCAATAATATACATATGTAAACAGCAATGAGTTTTAGCCTGCATGATTCTTGGTTCAGTCGTAATTTATTAGGAAGATTTCAAGCCGATCGGCTTATAAACATATTTTAGAAATTAAACTCAGTATTGTAGAGCGGTGGGAACCAGCAGCTGGCACTTGAAATGATCTGCTTGCTTGCACTGTCGCTGAACTGCTTGATATGTGTGCATAGGTGTTTATTTTTTAAAATCGTTTATTATCTCTAAAACTAAAACTATTAACTAGTTCTAGAAAAATTAGCTTGCCCCTGCGGTACGGCCGGCCGTAAAGTACATAGGTGTGTTGTAGTATTGAGTCGAGTCTCAGACCTGGGTACAGGGTGTCTCGACTAGAGCGTTCTTACTTCTTTGTATATATATTCTATACCATCTGGTATGGAAGGGTCTTAATCTTCAGAAGGCTTTTGTGAACAGTTCTGTTTCTTGTTTCCTTTAGTCCTAGCTGCTAGGTCCTTCGACTATTGTTAATACATATTAGTACAGTTTTCTATCCAAGTTGACAGCACTGCTGGACTGGTTAATAACATGCCTTCACTAAGTTAACTGAATATTGCAACGCGGCTGAAGCCGGCGGAAGTGGCACAGCGCCTGTGTGGCACAGTGGAACCGTACGCGTAACAGTGTGGCAAAGTGGCAAAGTGGCAATACAGCGGAATTAGCTTTGAGTGCCAGCGCCACGAGGCTGAAGGGCTTTGGGGTTCGTTGTCGTTGTTGTTGGTTTAATGGCTGTCACATGAGGGGAAATTAGGTTTCCATACACACACACACACACACACACTCACACCAACAGGCTGATCGTGTGTGTGTGTGTGTGTGGCGGATATAATTTAGCTCTCAATCAAATCGGAAATAGAAACTAGAATATTGACAAATGCGAATGGGACCTTTTGCTGTTTGCATTTTGCCATTTCAGTGATAGTTATTTGAAATTACTCATACGCCGGGTGGGCAGCCATATTGCTAGCCAAGGTCGCCCGAATGACGCATAAGTTTTAATTGTTATAATTACCGATTGATATCATATGCAAAATGCAAATCAGTGTGTATGTGTGTGTAAGAAGCTCTGCGAAGTTAACTAAATTCAGTTTGTGATCCAATTGCCCAGAGTTTTGCATAAATTTGCGCATAAATGCAAACGAAGCCAGTTTGCTCTGAGCTGTGTGCCTACCTTAACCCAAATGCTGGCCAAAACTTTAGCCACACACGCAAGGGAATACGAAAGGCTTGTGCCCACACACACACACACACCACAGACACACACACCACAGACACACACACCACACACCTTGCGAACAAATGGCTGCCAGGCACAAGCGTCGCCCATTAACTTGATGAGTTGAAAATTTGAAATTACCAGCGAGAGTTGAGCGCCAACTGATGAAAAACTTGGCCAGAAATGTTGGCCTACTACCTACATGCAAAGGGCGGAGCAATGGCCCAGTTAGGCATTGCACAAATTCGCCTTAATTCAATTTACAATTTGCATTTAATAAACGAGCATGGAGCAAGGAGAGCAACAGTCAGCTAAAGCTGCTTATCTTCGATAGTTGATGCAAGGCACCATCGATACTATCGATACTTTTTAAATATTTTCATAAGCATATCGAAATCTTAGTGATTTCTTAGATTTAATTAAAATTGAAAGCTTAGTTTAAGATATTCAAACAATTTATGTTTATAATAGATACATTAGCTTAAAAACATCGATAGTTTTATACAAAACTTCAACTTCTTAGTTGCACATGGTGAGTCCATCGCCGAGACAGGCGCTATAGGCCATCAGGTGTGGTATAGCGCTCTGCTCATACACACCGGTGAACAAATGGGACCAGGGTCCTGAGGCGTAGACGAGCACATCGTCGCCGCCATGCGAGTCCATGTCCAAGGGCACACCGGCTGGGAACTCATCGTCATGGGCGCCAGTGATGACAGTGGTGGGATCAATGCGTTCCTTTGTGGCAGCATCATAGAAATGATCGTAGCTGGGTCCATTCGCATAGCTGAGCACCATGTGGGGCTTGCCGTCATCACCAGTGATCGGCGCCTTACCAAAGATGTCAGCGCCACGGTACTGAAAGCAAAGAAGTATATATCAAATTGAAGAAACATAAAAAGTACAATAAAGCTCGAAATTGCTGAGTTCGAAGAAAATTTGTATAAACAAAAAAGTTTATCTTACAAAAACTTCTCATCCGATTGTACCTATATCATATAGTATTTAAATTTTAAGCAAATTTCTAGTTGTATAAATTTTAGCGTGTAGAAAACATAATTAATCTTCTATTAAGTCGGTTTGGTTAGGAAAGCTTTATAGACAAGGATGTTTTTCGTACTTCTCAATTTTCGACTGATCAGGTATATGATTTAGGGATCCGATTTTAATTAAGACTTGGTCAGTTTGTATGTATGTTAGTATAGAAACAGACAGAAGCTCAGAGAGACACCCACTGTAGGCGTTCTCTAAAAATATTTACATACGATTTTATCAATATTCCCTACGTATAGATAGAGATATGGCTACTACCGATGTTTTCAAAACTATCAAAACCTTCTATGGCGTCATGGTCGACTTCTAATCACCGGAAAGTTTTGTCTTACTTAAAACGTTAATTTGTTTTCCACTTGAACTTGATCGCAGATAAGAAATATATATATTTGGTAGTATTATCGACAGTAAAATCGACGGCTTATTTTCTTGGAGATTTTCCATGGTTAATGGTTGGTTACACCAACGATAGTTGGACAGCTCTACCACATGTAAAGATAACATTCATAGTTTTTTCCGATACACTCTTCTATGCACAATAGCTCAAAACAGGATTCAGATTGGATAGTAAGCTTACCGCATATCCGGAATAGGTAAACACATGCGAGTGATCCGCAGTGACCACCAGCAGGGTGTCCTCCTCACTGGTCAGCTCCCGGGCGGCGGCTATGGCCTTGGAGAACTCGATGGTCTCGTCGAGGGCCATGCGCGCCTTGTTGTAGTGATGTGCCTGGTCAATGCGACCGCCCTCGATGAACAGGAAGTAGCCATCCTTATGCTGGCTCATGTACTCGATGGCCTTGCGCGTCATCTGCTCCAGTGTGGGTTGGGTGGTGCTGGAGTTCGTCTCCAGGTGGTACAGCATGTGATCGTCCTGGAAGAGGCCAAGCACTCGCTTTGCCTTGGTCACATCCACTGCCAGTAGCTCTTCCTCTGTGGTCACATAGGCGTTCTGTGCATCTGCCTTTTTGAACTCATCGATGAGGTCAAGGCCATCCGTGCGCTTGCCCCATGCCGCCAGTTTCGTATCCACAAAGTGCTTGCGACCGCCGCCAAGGATCAGCTTCAGTTTGCTGCCCACCTCGCCTCGCGCCAGCTGATAGGCAATGTCCTCGACGCCAGAATTGACGCCACAATCGGCGACAACCTCTGCATTGTTCTCCCAGTCCCGATCCGCGGTGTGGGCATACACGCCGGATGGGGAGGCATGCGTCACACGGGTGGTAGTCACCAGGCCCGCCCATTTGCCCGCGTCCATGGCCCACTTGGCAATGGAGTCGACATGCGTGCTCTTCTCCAGCATGGCCTTGCAGTCGGTTCTGGGCACGGCGCCATTGACGCCAATGGTGCCCTCCTGTCCCTTGACACCGCACAGATAAGCTGTCGCCGTGCACGCCGAGTCGGGCACAATCTTGTCGACAGAGTAGGTCTTGGACAGACCAGTGTAGGGGAACCGCTCAAAGGCCAGCTCCTTCTCCTCCCCGCCCAGCAGGTTGCGCGCCGCCGAGGTTGTAGTCACGCCCATGCCGTCGCCCAAAAACATGATCACATTCTTGGCCTTGCCCTGGTTGAGCTGTGCGGACAGCTTCTCCTTGATAAACTCGTTGCCCAGCTGCCGCCAATGGGCCGTGGTTTCTTCGCCCTCCACCCTGCGCTGCTGCTGCCTCAGGCTAGGCTCCGGCTCCGGCAAATCCGGATGCATCTGGCGATCCCGGCAGTACTCGGCACTGCTCGTGCACTCCGGTGCCGCCCAAGAGAGGCTGCTGAGCAGCAGCTGCAAACCGATCGCAATCACGACGTGGGACGGGAGCAACATCTCGATGAAGACTGCTCGTCACGTTGGTTCTTGGCTCTTTGCTGGTCAGCCCGCTCCAAGCCACTTGGCACGCCTTCTGATTACGATAAGGATAAGATACGGGCCTTTGACAGACCACAGATCATAAATGGCCAAATCGCGCCAAATCTAATGCCGCATGCCCGTTAATTCCCCTAGCCCCGACTCGTGTTATAATTTACGATCGCCAGCAAACGATTTAAAGGTTTACGATTATAGATTTATACTCGAAATGTGTTCTTTTTGGACTCGCACCATAAAATACACGTGAAATGTTGCATGCGTAGGAAAGACGTAGTTCCCAGGGGTTGTTATGGGGCTAGGGGGTGCGGAGAGGTAAAGTCATCAAAACGCCCAATTGAGACTTGTAATCAGCTACAAGAAATCTGGCTGAATCTCCGCAAAGGCTCTTCTTGTATAGTCAATATTCTCTATAACGAACTTTTCTTCTTCGTCCCGCATTTCCCCAAAAGAATCTCACTAGTTTTGGGAGCTTTATTAGAGCTTTTGTTTTCTGTCCTTGTCAGATCATAGCGTTGGAAAAGCTTTTATGGAAATGTACAGTTGGGACCTAAAAGCTTCTTCCATTTTTGAGTTTCTGCGCAATTTCGTGATGCACGTTAAATTTTCTGGAAATGTACAGTTAGGACTTAAAAGCTTCATGCAATTTTTGAGATTCTCAGCAATTTCGTGATCCAATAGTAATTATAAAGTGATAGAAAGTAATTTATGCAAGAAAGGCACTTGATTTGGTAATTATTAATGTAATTTGATAATTATATATGTTTATGTACTACATATGTAAATATATATAACGAATTGTAACATAATTAACTTATATTCAATTCTTGAGTGCATTTAAATTTTCCCATATTTTTGATGATTTAAAACAGAGCCAACGAAGAGTTCGCTTGCTCTACTTAGTAGCTGTAATTTCTTTTGGCTAGTCGCCTATATTTTTAAAAAGATTTTCTCAGACCAAAAGCTGAATCGATTCACCTCGAGTTCGCTATAGAGAAGTTGGGCTGTGGACGCGTACATAACCGCATTTATTTCCTTTGACTCGTAAAAGTGGAGAACGTAATAAAAACGTGGCCATGCAGGCTGCAAATTCCCCACCCAGGCTTTTTATTTTCAGTTGCCCACAAACTGCAACAAGTTTAATCAAAACTTGCAGAAGGTTTTCCTAATGGCAAGGCAAAAAGAAAATGCAAAAGCATAGAAATCCTAGAAAAGCCAAACACTTGACCAAACTCATGCGAATCGAGCAAAAGGTGAAAGTTGAGAGGAAACGTGAATGTGCTTAAATGCCAGAGAGTGAAAGGAAATTTTCAAGCTGCAACTGTTTATAGCTACGTGTATTTAATTTAGTATCTCTAGGCTATATCAAGTTATTCCTGGAACCGCCAAGCTACTATAAAACAAATCAGTTAACAAACCAGAAGTATGGTCCAAGTTTTGTTTAGCCACTTTGACTTGTCTTATCGGGGCAACGTTTTATGCCTCGAGCCAAAGGCAAACAACTTGTGGCATATGACAAAATGGGTTTACCGCTGGGTTCACTTTCAGTTTGGCACACTGCCAAATAAATAATGAAAACAAAACAAATTTCTTTGCTTCAATTATTTTGGATGTTGACTGTTGTTTCCGCTCCTCCTACCTCTCTCTCTCTCTCTCTCTCTATTAAGCACTCTGTTATGCTTCAAAATGCTCTTGAATTCCTAATAATTCATTTTCCTACGACCATTTCGAGGCAATGTTGAATAATGCGCATATTTATGAGGAGTGCCAGAGTACATACATATATATATGTATACCCTGTACTCAGTATGCAACAGGGAGAACCTTTAAAGCATCTGTTTATTTCAGAGCAGCATCTATATATAAGGCCATAATCAGGTTACTTTTGCTTGAAAGTCTAAATACCTTCACCAGATCTACCAAATAGGATTTTTGATAAGCAGTTTATCTGTCTATCCTCAAAATTTCACAAAGATCGGATAAGAAATTCAGAAATTCCTTAAGAAACTATTTTCCATCGATAGATTCGATCGATATCTTTAAAGAAATCGATACTTTTGATGATACTTTTTGGGTCGGTTCAATGGTATCGATATGAAATCACCTTTTTTCAAATAACAACTATCGATAATATTGTAAGTTCCATGAATTGTGCGCTAACCGAAGTAAAACTTGGATAGAGTGTATATCGAAGTTATCAACTCTGCTTCACAATAGTTAATCTGAAGTGTATTTTCAAAAAATCGATACTCTTGATGATACTTTTTGGGTCGGTTCGATAGTATCGTTATGAAAACACCTTGTTTCAAATAAAAACTATCGATAATATTGAGTGTTCCATAGATTGTGTGCTAGCCGAGGTACAACCTGAATGCAGTGTATAACGCAGTCGTCAACTCTGGTTAACAATAGTTAATCTTAGTTGTATTTTTATTGTTGATGGGCTTTCACATAAAGTGCTCTGCAGTCTGCCCATTGATTTTGCCAGGCCTTGTTGCGATAGGGTGAGTGCGGTTAGGAGGGGGTTTTGCCTGGTTTGTCACAGGGCAGTTAAAGCCGCCTAATAAATTCCTAACGTTCTTCGGAGTGTCAAGATTGGGGCCATTTAGCCAAGGCAAAGACCATTAATCAATGCGACTGTTGCTTATGGCTTTTTGGCAACGAGTCTGGTCGAAGCTGCTTTTTAGACAATTTTCACTTGACGCTAATGCGGAGATTGTGACGGAATAAATCTGATTTAACTGCTGCATTTGCATAACTAATGCTAATCGTGGTGCTTTAATCCTTTGCAGGCAAAATATACCCATTGCCATTCTGGAGGAGAGCAGCTACGAGAAGGATGTTAGCTTCAAGGTGCACATTGGTGAACCGCACTTGGCTCCAGGTAAGTTGGCAACAAAACCTAGGCAACATTAAAACTCAATTTAATAGCACCAAGAGCAGTACCCCCAAACCCGCCAACCCCGACAGATTCCCTGATACCCTAACTCTGAACGCGCCAAACTGTGTGTGTGTGTGTGTGTGTGTGTGTGAGTGGGTGTGTGTGGGCGTGTGTGTGTGTGCCTAACAAAGCAAACTCAATTTCCTTTTAACCAAATTACTTGTGTTCACATCGAGCGGAGAGGCAGGATCAGGATGAGGATGAGGATGATGAGCAGCCAAAAAAGTGTCGACCTGGGCGCCAATATCTTTTCTCTTTTGTTCCGTTGAAAAGTTAATAGCCCGAACCTTATATGTTGCCAAGACAATAGCCACACCCTCCCAGACTCACACACACACACACACACACACACACACACACACAACAACACAACACAATAGAAAAATCTATCACAGTTATTGAACTTGGACAACAAATTGAAAATTGGCAATTTCCAATTTGAATCAATGAAGAAAGACAGTTACATAGTTACATATTTAGAATATCTCATATCCTGACTTGGTATGATTTCCTTGTATACTTTTTGGCCTATTAATTTATGTTCTTTGTGCTTCTAGATTCTGCTCACTACCGTAAGACTTTAAATTCTGCATTAATATAATTTTATTTAAATTGAACACGAAAGCGCAACAACAAATTCAAACTGAACCATATTGGGAGTTCGGTTCCTTAAATTCCTTACTCAACAATTGTATACCTTTTATTGAATTATCTCGAAAGTGCGGGAATTGCGACCAGAAAGTGCAAATTAGTTATTTTCCTTTCCTAGTTAAAGAAAACATCCCTCAGTTATTTGTGTGTATTATTTTTTGATGTTGTATGTTTTTCTGGTATTCCTTTAGAGACTTTTTGTGTTGTTATTCCTGTTGTTGACTGGGTAACTGGGAAACTGGGAACTAAGTGGAACGTTTATTGTGTGAAAAAGCAAAATAAATTATTCAAATGAGACTCGTCATTTTAAATATTTATGTGTTTCATTTAATAAACATGCAAAAAATATAGAAGAGTTTGAATAATTTATTTTCGTCATTATAAATTCATAGCACGACTGTAATATCGAAGAAAAATGGCATTTCAATCACAAGCCTGTCCATCAGCCAACTATTTAATATTACCAATAATCACACAACAGCATCCTCTCTAGCGTACTCGTACTCATTTGTTTAAATTCACATTAGTCTGTGGAACGAGCTGTTTAGATCACATCAATTGGTTAAAATCCCCTTCCCGTTCCACAATGTGTGCTCCCGAACCCTTTCCCCGCACTCTCCACAAAAAGAAACACACATATTTGTTTTTTTTGATTTTAGAAACTCTGATCGCAA
Organism: Hirtodrosophila histrioides; assembly: GCA_037075165.1. Classification (NCBI taxonomy): domain Eukaryota; kingdom Metazoa; phylum Arthropoda; class Insecta; order Diptera; family Drosophilidae; genus Hirtodrosophila; species Hirtodrosophila histrioides. The sequence goes on along the minus strand of JBAMCL010000390.1, from coordinate 2,687,061 downwards.
GTATTTCAAATGAAACTTCACATCATACATATAATTAACGTTCATACAAAACTAACTAATTTCATGTGTATGCAATGCTCGTAACACAAATATGCAATTATCCTCACGCAGATGACACAAATAAGGAATCATTTTTCCAACGATTTTTTGGTAGGTAAAAGTATTTCAACAATATCTCATTTTGCCGTGTTCATGTTCAGTTAATGAAAGAAAACAAAAAAACAAAAAAACAATAAAAAAATGCAAAATTCACAAAAGAAACTACAACTGCTACGTACCAGTGTGATAATCGTACGAGTATATATAGTACATATATTTATTTTTTTGGTTTTTTAAGATTCAACTCATTTCTCCATTCAAGTCAACCAGACTGATCTGTATCTTCAGATCTTAAC